>CM060884.1:72977195-74469695 GCA_030762935.1 Hymenopus coronatus
AACAATAATTTGTTGCAGAGATTTAAAGAAAGTCATGTGAATGGAACACATTAGATTTTTTGTTATTTAATTTATAAAACTGCAGTGAGCGTCAGTAGGTTTACTTGGCATAAACAAAAGATAGTGTATTGTAAGTAGCATTTTCCGCACAATCCTCTCTGACTGGCAGAGCTTTTACATAGTTTCTAATGCAAAAGCAATGCTCAGCTGTATACATTTATTATTCCATTAACTGTCATAAACTTTTCAAGCATCTAGGAGCTGATATAGACGCTATTTATATCTGGTTTCCATGTAAAAACAAACAACTGTTATATCGTATCATTTTCAATTCTGTGGTCATAATTTATCAGAGATTTCAATAGGCCTTTACAGCGTAACAATAGACTGGAAGGGCTTATGTTTACGTAGTTAAAAGGGCAGGTATTGTTACGCTCACTTGTGTTCAAACTATTTTTACAAAAGTTATATTGTTCAGTCAACTGCTTGGTAAAGGGAAGGTGCTAAAGTCAGATTTATATAAAACAAACCCTATGTTACAATAAATACATAAGAAAATGGAAAAATATTTGTGTTCAAAGATCTTCTCTAAATCTCTCTAAGAAATTATTGTTGAAAATCCTATTCTTATATCCACTGCTTGATAATCCAAATGATAAATAGTCTTATACTTAATTTCCTGTAAGTCGAAGGGAAATAAGGGAATACATTAGGCAAGACCGATAGTCAAATCTTTTAAAAAAGTAAATGCAATGGGATTGGAATCCGATTCCTTGCGTGGTCAGGTGTTGGTAAGTTCGTGTAAGAGGAGGAATCTGTTGTGTTACATTCACATGACTTTCTCCACATCTCTGCAACATATTGTTAGAAATTTTATGCTTCGTTTTACTTCATGCTAATCGAGAAAATATTAGCAGAAATTTTCTTATTACTTGCTTCCTTGTAAGTAGCAGCGAAATAAGGGAGTACAATAGGTTAAAGTGATAGTCAAAAGCTGCTTGCTATATAACTGAAGCTCCTTTATTTGTATAGAACAGGAGTTGATAAAGTCCTGTACGAGAAAAGCATAAGTTTCAAAGCTGAAACCAATAACAAGGGATATCTAGAAAACGATCAAGTTCACGAAAAATATGTAAATAACATAAATTGTGTGTTTTGACTGCTCTATACTTTTTGTTTGGTAAATTTTAGTCCATTTCTTACGGTTTACAGCTTTAACGTGCTCTACATCATTTTGTGTGGTAAGGTTTTGTCTATCTCTAATTGTTTAGCAGTTATTCAAAATTCCGTAAAATTCATCTAGAATAAAGTAGCCTTCAGAGTCTATTCCTAGAAAATTCAAGATATACATTTTATTTGTCAGGCAAATATCTTTAATATACGATATTTTATTCAATATTGTTTGAGCCACATTTGAGAAAATCAAAATTTTTGAAAAAATGTTTCATGTAAAGGATAGTTTGGTGTGGGGGATTTTCTCAAAATCTTCGAGTCACCTGGAATTTACTAAACCTAAATACCAGGTTTGGTGATTTACCGACTTTTGTTTTTGAGTTATTGTGTTCACAGACAGACGGACACATGGACCTTTCTCTGAGAATACATCCTACTTTCTCTACACGTATTATGTACATAGTGTATACAGAAGGTTTTGTAATGCACTCAAAAAATCGATTCCAAGATTTCACCGAAAATACATGTCTTGAGACCTCCTGGATTCATAAACAGCATATTTAGAAAATGTCCGGGTGTGTGTTTGTGTGGGTGTGTGTGTGTGTCTGTGGACAGCATAGCTGAGAAACGAAATGAACGTTAAATACAAAACTTGGTATCTAAGTTTGGTATTGTCCAAGGATGCGACAGGAAGATTTAAAGAAAACTTCCCCCACCCCAAACTACCCTTTACATGAAACTGTTTTTCTGAAAATGTTGTTTTCCTAAAAATGCCTCTAACGAATTTGATTAAAATAGCATATATTAAAGATATATACCTGACAAATAAAACGTATATATTGCATTTTCTGGGAATAGCCTCTGAAGACTACTTTATTCTTGATGAATTTTACGGAATTTTGCATAACTGCTAAACCGTAAGACATGGACGGAAGCTTAAAGCAAAAAAAAAAAAAATATAGAACACGTTAAAACACATAATTTATGTTATACACATTTTTTTCTTGGAGTTGATCGTTTTTTAGATATTCCTTGTTTTTGGTTTCAGCTTTGAAAAACATACTTTTATCACACAGGAATTTGTCAACTCCTGTCCATACAAACAAAGGAGCTTCAGTCACATAGTAACCAGCTTTTGACTATCACTTTAACCTATGGTACTCCCTTATTTCGCTTCTACTTACAAGGAAGCACGAAATAACACTATTTCTGTTAACTTTTCTCGATTAGCATGAAAAATAAAACAATAAGCTGATTAACAATAATTTGTTGCTGAAATGTAAAGAAAGTCATGTGAATGGAACACATCAGATTTTTTTAGTAGAGCTGACCGTTATTCCCAGTAATAAAATACTTTTTTCATACTGGAATTTGTCAGTTCTTGGCCATGCAAACAAACTAATTTCAATATCATAGCAACTACCTTGTAAAAAATTTGACTATCACGTTAGCCTAATGATTCCCTATCTCCCTTCTACTTACAATGAACCAAGTAGTAAGACTAATTTGAATAACATTTATCCCGATTAGCCTGAAGTAGTTAAACGACTAAGCTTTCTAACAATTTGTTACAGAGATTTAGAAATATTTTGTGCTTTGAACACAGGAGATATTTTTACCATTTTCTAAGGTTTTTATCTCGGTATCGAATTTTTTGGTGGAGTGCAATACCTTCTCTATACACTATGTACATAGTGCGTATAGAGAAAGTAAAAAATGAGATATAAATTATGTGTTCTAACGAGATCTAAATTTGTTGTGTCGTAAATGTTTGTCTATATCTTACGGTTTACCAATTATACAAAACTAAGTATAATTCATCCAGAATAAAGAGGTCTTCTGAGGCTATTCGCAGAAGTTTCAGCATATACATTACATTTGTGGGCTAAGTACCTGTAAAGTTCGGAAATTTAATCAAAATCGTTATCATTTTGGAGAAATCAGATATTTTGAAATTTTTTCCAAATAAAGGGTAGTTTGGGGTGAGTGGATTTTCTTCAAAACCTTTGTGTCGTATATTTGTAAAATACTAAATTTAAGTACCCAGTTGGGTATTTAACGGACCTTTCGTTTATAAGCTATGCTGTACGCAGGCTCACTGATCTTTTTCTAAAAATGTTTTTACCTTCTTTAGCCCGCAGGTACTATGTACAAAGTAGACAGAGGTTATGTTGTATTCCATCCAAAAATTCGATACCGAGATTTCACAGGAAATACATGTTTTAGAGCCCCTGAATCCCAAAAAATTTTTTTTAGAAATATGTCTGTGTGTGTATGGACAGCATAGCTCAAAAACTAGTAGTTACATCCAAGCTTGGTATTTAAGTTCAGTATCCTCCGAGGATGCGACACGAAGATATTTTGGAAAATCTCCCTATGCCATACTACCCTTAAAATGGAAAAAATTTCGAAAAGTTTTATCTTCTCAAAAATGGCTCTAACGGTTTTGATTAAAATCTCTTACATTTAAGGTATTTACATGACAAATAAAAATGTATATGTTGAATTTTTTGAGAATACTTCTGAAGACCTCCTTATTCTGGATGATTTGTATTGCATTTTGGCTCCCCGACAGGCTTCTGACTCCTAGACATCCGCTTTTAAGTCTTAGGGGAGTGTCAGTCCTACATATCATCCACTTCCTCAAGTTCTAGCCTGGCTACGGGCCAGGTTCTTCATTCTGTGGCTTCGTGTCGTTGGCTCCCCGACAGGCTTCTGACCCCTAGACATCCGCTTGAAAGTCCTAGGGGAGTGTCAGTCCTACATAGCATCCACTTCCTCAAGTTCTAGCCTGGCTACGGGCCAGGTTGTTCATTCTGTTGCTTCGTGTCGTTGGCTCCCCGACAGACTTCTGAGCCCTAGACATCCGCTTGTAAGTCCTAGGGGAGTGTCAGTCCTATATAGCATCCACTTCCTCACACTCATGTCTGGCTGCGGGCCAGGTTCTCCATTCTGTTGTATCGTGTCGTTGGCTCCCCGTCAAGCTTCTGACCCCTAGATATCCGCTTGTAAGTCCTAGAGGAGTGTCATTCCAACATTTCATCCACTTCCTCACGCTCATGCCTGGCTACGGACTAGGTCCTTTCTGTGGTTTCGTGTCTCTGGCTCCCCGACAGGCTTCTGACCCCTAGATATCCGCTTGTAAGTCCTAGAGGAGTGTCAGTCCAACATTTCATCCACTTCCTCACGCTCATGCCTGGCTACGGACCAGGTCCATTCTGTGGTTTCGTGTCGTTGGCTCCCCGTCAAGCTTCTGACCCCTAGACATCCGCTTGTAAGTCCTAGAGGGGTGTCAGTCCAACATTTCATCCACTTCCTCACGCTCATGCCTAGCTACGGACCAGGTCCATTCTGTGGTTTCGTGTCTCTGGCTCCCCGACCGGCTTCTGACCCCTAGACATCCGCTTGTAAGTCCTAGAGGGGTGTCACTCCAACATTTCATCCACTTCCTCACGCTCATGCCTGGCTACGGACCAGGTCCATTCTGTGGTTTCGTGTCTCTGGCTCCCCGACCGGCTTCTGACCCCTAGACGTCCGCTTGTAAGTCCTAGAGGAGTGTCATTCCAACATTTCATCCACTTCCTCACGCTCATGCCTGGCTACGGACCAGGTCCATTCTGTGGTTTCGTGTCTCTGGCTCCCCGACCGGCTTCTGACCCCTAGAAGTCCGCTTGTAAGTCCTAGAGGAGTGTCATTCCAACATTTCATCCACTTCCTCACGCTCATGCCTGGCTACGGACCAGGTCCATTCTGTGGTTTCGTGTCTCTGGCTCCCCGACAGGCTTCTGACCCCTAGACATCCGCTTGTAAGTCCTAGAGGGGTGTCACTCCTAAGCCGAATGCGAACATTATTTAACTACACTTATTTTAGCAAATTACAACTTCTTGCCATGGTATTAGAGACTATCATAGTAAGCACTAAACCACTGAGGGCGACCAAAGAAAAGTTGGTTCGAGAAAACAGATAATTGCATTAGTAAATAAATTGGCTGACAAATCTTTAGGCACGTATCCACGCAATAACGGACATTTATTGAAAGCTTCAGGATAGCATTAATTACTCGTAAATGGCAAAAACAGCAGAAAGCTATTAACGACAGTTTCCGGAAAAAAATAAAAGATAAAGTTTTCTGTAATTAAGAATAAATGTTCTTTCTTTAATGCATAAATTGCCTTTGTCTTTGGACAGCATTGCTTGAGGGCATAAAATGTTTTTTTTTTTTTTTTTTTTTTTTTTTACTGAAGTGCCTTCATATCATGCTAATGAAGTCGACGATTTAATTTAAGTATTTTTCCCTCTAATTTAAAATGAAATTATATTAAACAGAGACCATCTTATGCTTCACCTCTGGGCACAGATGAGCAAGCTATCGATCTGAAACTGGCCTCGGGCTTTTGTTAGAATGAGCTGTTTATTTACGAAGCTAAAGCATTAATTAAGTGATGGTAGTATATTCTGAAGAGAGCAGATGTATGAAACTGAATTATACACGTTCCGGTTTAAAGGGAACGTGAACCTTGACCTTTCAGCATTACAGCGGTGTAAATTACGTGATACAGATAAAGCGGGAAGTGCATGGGCGGCCGCTAGATGTCAGTGTCGTTTACACTAGATATTTTATTTGACAAGCTACTTAGCGAATGCGGTTGCAATAGAGTAATGGCTGCTATCATAAATGTGGATTAAAACTATATATAATCAAAACGTCCAGGGGGGGAAAAGGCTGGCAGGGCATTTTTACCACGCAACGCGGAAAATACATTTTACTTTCTCTAGCCAGTGGGCACTACAATGTACATAGAAGCTAGCAAACGTATTGTATTCCATCAAAAAATTTGATGTCGAGATTTCGTCGGAAATATATGTTTTGACGTCCCCTGAGTTCAAAAAGAGCTTTTTAGAAAACAGTCCGTGTGTGTCTTAGGATAGTATAGCTTAAAAGAGAAAATACCGTTGAATATCAAACTATGTACTTACGTTTAGTATCTTCCAAGGATACGATACGAAGATTTTCAAGAAAATCCGCCGAATCCTTTCTCCCCTTTACATGAAAAAGTCTATTATTATGCTTGCAAACGGACGTGAGTACTGTGACCATGATGTGCAGTGGCATGGCCTAATGCCGGTGATAGCCGGCAAGTTGCAAGCACGTAGCGAGTATCAGTCTGTCCAGCACCATGATAACGTGAGTATTGCTGCTCGTATCGCATAGCGGAGGTAAAAATAGACCAAATAATGACTTTAGTAATTTACAAGAAAAAGTCTTGCAGAGCAAACACTATAACCATAAGCTGTTTCCGGGCTGTTTTGCCATGGTCTGCTGGAGTAAGATAATCCAGACGTTTCGACCACAACTGCAAGCCCACCCACACTGGACTCAAACTATCAACCTAGACTAAAGCAAGCCGTGATCAGAACACTTGTACTTCTCACATCTGTGAAACACTTCAACTACAAGAACAACTCGGGCACCTAAACGGGGTTGCATTCTAATGGTTATTCCAGCCAAGAAGCTAATAGTTTTCTGTCCCGCTAGGTCTCAGCCACCGCTCAAAAACCAGAACAACCCAAAAGTTAAGACACAGACCTACCAGATCGAGCGCATATTGCTGCGCCACAGTGTTAAAACAGTTTTCAAACCCACGATACAGCTGAACAAATTGGTATCCTCAACTAAAGATCCCCGGGAGCCTGTGTTATCAACCGCATTACCTGCTTCATGTTACCGCGGCTTGGTATACATGGAACCACACAACGCAGTGTTAGCACCAGAATTAAGGAACACAAAGACAACTGTCGGCTTGGCCATACAGGAAGGTCCGCGGTCGCCGAACACACCATTGAGGCGGAGGACATCAGCATCCTCTCATCCACAATACATTACCATCCCGTCTACATCGAGAAGCCATAGACATTTACAGGCACTCCAACAATTTCAACAAAACAGAAGAGGCTCAAGAGAAACTGGCAGCGACTCTGACAATGCTTCCCCATTCAGACACACCTCCGCCTCCTTCAAGAGTGGTGTGAACGTTGGCGGTTGTCCATCACCCGGAGAAAAGTCTCGCTATCCTCTTCATCAAGCGCCGCTTTCCCACAAACTTTCCTTCAGTCGCGTATATCAGACGAAGGATTGAATAATTCATCACATACTTGGGAGTGAAGCTTGATAAGGGCGTCACTTTTGGGGAGCACATCAGGGAACTGAGGTGTCGGGGCACTAGGGCTGCGGATTCCTTGTACCCCATGCTGAAATCCATGCTGCCAGTTCCTCCGAAGTTGCGCCTTTTGAGGACTCTCATAGTTCCCATACTAATCTACACCTGCGAGATCTGGGACATGGCGCAGACTCCAGTCTGCTGTTGGTTCCAGTCTGTTGCCCTCGCACCATCTATTCTGTGCCACGCTACTTTCCTACGAGACTTCAGAAGTCTCTGCTCTTCCATACCTGAAGAACGAGATTAAGTATCGGGCGGTAAAATTCAACGAAGGAATTGGGGCGCCTCGTTAGGTCTCTTGAGGATTACAATCCCAGAAACCGCCGCCTCAGGCAATTCCGACTTCCCCGCATGGCTTGTGGGCATCCCCGGTAACGAAGGAGCACCTCCAAGAGCTGCCACGGCTAAGCGCCTTAATATCCTTCAAGAGTTACTTGGATTTCAAAAGTTCAACCCCTCAAAAAATAAGTATTTTGTAAACAAATTACACCAGAGGTGCAAAAGGGCCATTACACCGTGACTGGCATCCGTTGAGGAGCAAAATTGCTACCTCCCTTCTCTCCCCAGCCTCATTTACACCCGCCATCCAGCGGACAGTTTTCCAAAAATGCTTTTGTCTTGGATTTTTGGAATCAGTTTGTGTCAAAACCTGCATTTCCCGGAAATCTGGGTATCGAATTTTTGGATGGAATACAACCTTCTCTATCTACATACGTCTAGAGAAAATAATTATAAAGTATATTATACTGATTTTGACAGCATAAATGCACGCATATTTTCGATATTTAATGCACACAAAACGATGCCGTAATGAATGTGTTTATTGCGTCATTCCAGCCCTTCTGTGCGTACTGCATGTCTATCGCTTCAAGTCTTCGCCTCTTTCCCCCACTACTTGTACTGCACAACCTGACTGCTCTCGTCTATTTGCAAGCAGGATATAACCCAACGAGACCAGATACTAGTTAACTCGACATGTTTTGGTCACACTGTGCTAACCCAGTCCTACCTTCTTTCTCCTACATGTTTACTATATAATTTTGTTCTCATCGTTCATCATCTGATCACGCAAGAAGGCCTTCAACTTAATGAAAATGTACAAAATCATTAATGATATTTAAATTGTTGCTAAGTTTTTTACTTTTTACTTACTCAGTGCGTACTATGTACGTATGTTTTATGTACTATTGTTCTGAAAATGCCTTTTTTTGGACTCAAGCGGTCCTAAAACATGTTTTTCCGTTGAAATCTCGGTAACGAATTTTGGGTGGAATACAATACCTTCTCTAACCACTGTGAAAGTGTACATACGGAGCTAGAGAAAGTAACATTTTTGGAGCCTAGTCCAAAGCAGACAAAGGAAAGCATAGGAAAATTTCAAAAATAGAGACTTTATGAATCTACGGTTAATATATTACATCAATTTCTTTTTTTTTTTTTTTTTTTTGCCGCAAGGAGCTTTTTAGTGACGTGACAAAACATAAACAAATTTGACTATAACCTCCAAACCATTGGAGCAAACTGGTTGACATTTTCCACGTGTGTTATGAAAGTTAGCATTATAGGTTTGTAATTTTAAACTTTCAGTCATGACGCTTTGCAGTTTTCACTTTTCAGACCAAAACATAAAAGTGAAAGTTGATCCTTTCAGGTTCCTTTTAGTATGCAAATTGCAGTTCTCACACAAATGGATGAGTGCGATGATCCCAACTGGTGACCAAAGGTTGACATACAAAGGTGTGCCCAGCGAGCCGTGCGCGCGCCAACAGCGTGATGAAAGATTTCACATATGACACTGATAGGGATATAATCAGCGGTTTACATTTAACGATGCATGAATGCTTCTGGGAATCGGATGTTGCAGGCATTCTCATTAACGTGCGTGCGTGCGGTTTGATTCACCGAGATAATGCACAACTTCAGCGAAGCGTGTTTGTGCTTCCCCCATAAGGATTTATGCGATCACTGTGAAAAAAAATCTCCGCATCCGGTAGCGCTGTTTTTATGTAACACTATATTCCTGTGGAAATCCGGTCACAGCGCCATTCTGGTTTTCATTTTAAAACTCACATGTATACTCTGTCTGAGAGTGGCATGTAGTGATGGGAGTAATCGAATGCAAAATGTCGATCTATTCGATTCTTAGATGTATTTCGAAACCTGAATGCTGTATTTGAATCCTTCACTTGGGGGTTCAAATCTGCGGTTCTAGTTTGAAAATGTACTGAAGGCTGTATTGGAATCTTCACTCGGGTGGGTTCGAACCTTGGTTGCTGCTTGAGAATGTACGAGGCCCGTTTTTTCCTCAACCTCCGAAATTCTATAAATAAAAGTCAAGTTCATAGAAAAAAATTATTTTATTACTAAATGTTTTGTACACTTACGGTTACTTTTCAACATAATCACCGAAAAGATTGAGACATTTATCGTACCTGCGCACACGCTTTGCAATACTCGCTTCAAAAAATGTTGCCGCCAATGATTTCAAATGAGCATTGACGTTGTTTTGAAGATCTTTGTACTTTACGACGTTTGCGAAGAGCCATTCAAAACAACGAAGATGAATACTGACTTCAGGAATTGCGTTGATCCGTGACAACGCTCGTCCACACACTGCTGGCACAACTCATCGGGTCCTTGAACAATTTCAATGGGACATTTTCGTTTATACGCCGTACAATCCTGACCTAGCACCCAGGGACTTTCACCTTTTCGCCTAAGTGAAGACGTGGCTAGGAGGACAGGACTTGCAAACCAACGGAGATTTTCAAAACAACGCCAATGCTCATTTGAAATCATTGGCGGCAACCTCTTTTGAAGCGGGTATTGCAAAGCTTGTGCACAGGTATGATAAATGTCTCAATCTTTTCAGTGATCCTGTTGAAAAGTAACCATAAGTGTACAAAACTTTTGCTAATAAAATAATCGCTTTCTATGAACTTCTTTTATTTATAGCCAATCGGAGATTGAAAAAAAAAAACGGTCCTCGTAGTTAAACTTATGCTATAACAACTACATAACCTATGTTTCACTTTATTACATTTTCAGGTCAGAAACCTGTTTTATAAATAGAATGTGCGCTATCTAGTGCTCTATATTACGGAGGTATCAATTAGAATTCTTACATTTATACAGTTTATTTATGGATACGAAAATTCAGCTTTATTTTTAATATTTTCGGCAGAATCTTGTACTTTTCTACCTTAGTCACGTGACTTTAATGTTGGTTTTAACTCTTAGGAAGGGAGTAATTGAGCAATGCGCTATCTATAACTGGCGCAACAGATCTGGACATGTGAAAATCTAAATGAGAGCTAGGAAGTGAGTTGTACTTTCAGATAAGCAGTTCACCAGTCGATTCATGTCTGTCACAGCCAATGTCAAATATCTGTCACCTTTTATGGACCTGCACTGATAAACATGTGTTTTCATATGTATATTCATATCTACAAAACATCTATACAAATGGCCTACTATATAAACAATGTCAATCGTCTGCCTGCAATTCTTCCACACTTTGTCTTCGCTCATGTCATCAACGCTATTGCTACATTCTACACCATTATCCTGCATTAGAATTCTTTCTTTTTTGTTTTCTAGAATTCTTTCTAATAATTTTCAATATTCTCAACATGTTGACATACATTTTCCCATTGTGGTCTGTCAATTTCTGCAATTCGCTGGCGACACAACTGTTCCACATCTTTAAATTTAAAAGTGATATATTAAGCTTTATTTTCCGTTCTTTCTTATCTTTGAGAACCCTGAAAACGGAACTTAGTGAAATATCAGTTGCCTTGGCTACTCTTTCATTCACTTTCTACAGGCTTTTGAAGAACTTGGGGAACATACATTTTCTTCCTTCATCTCTGCCTCTTGTTTCTTGAAATCAAGGACATTTAAAATTATTTCTCTGCTCTGAGTAAGTAATACCTTGCGACTTAACTTTGAAAACGTAGGAGCCATGGTTAAAAGAGTAAAATAAATAAAATGAACACTATTTACTGCCCACTTTGAATACAAACATATGCAGAACACTTTCGATTCAGACTGTACAAAGTTTGCTCGCTGTGACTTTAAGTAAGCAAAGTATTACATCACAAACCCCGATAAGCTAGGCTCGGCAGCTGGGTTGGCGGTCAGGATCACGATTCCACAAGTTTTGCGTCGGCAAAATCTATATATGCTCGAAGCCTGAAACGGAAACCATAACCTCAATCACGCTTAGCTCCTGTTTGATCAGGTGTATAGATTTTCAGCCTATCAGAGTAAATGCAGCGGTTTTATGAATATATCACCTCTGCAGATCAGGATAACAACAATGACTACAAATAATCCATATATCTAATCAATCGCTGCATCCAGTAAGATCTGCAGCGATATTAAATCCAAGGATAAACGTCAAACGTTGGTGCTAAGCCAATGACGTGATAGCAATTTGACAGATTCCTGGTCTGTGGCAATTCACTTTATGGCTCAAACCTCGTCCAACATCAAAGGAAACGAATGCCCAGGGATTGATTGCCAGGGAGAAAGGGAGAGTACAGCAAATGCTGCTTTATAAAATCGTGAAAAGACAGTGTTACCAGCATAAAACTATAAATTTAAAACCAAATTGCATTTAAAACCTAACTTGACTGTCAGCAAATATTGCAATACTAACACTAAATTTCATATAAATTTTACATATCTAGTTGGAACCTTTGTAGTGCAATTAGATTGAAAATAAAATAACTGTGCGTGAGTTTTTTCTTTCATAAGACCAAGCTTGACAAAAAAAAAAAAAAAAAAAAAAAAAATCTGATGTTTACCATTCACATGACTTTCTCTATATCCCTGCAGCAGATTATTCTTAAAAAGCTTATACTTCTATTTACTTCATGCTAATCAGTAAAAAATTAGCAGAAATAGCCATATTACTTGCTTCCTTGTATGTGCAAATTGCTATTTCACTGAAGTTACTTTGTTTGTATGCACAGCAGTTGACAAATTCCTGTATGAGAAATGTATAAGTTAATCAGTGCAGAAACCAAAAATAAGGAATGTCTTAAAAATGACGAACTCCAAGGAAAAAGTGTATATAAAATAAATTGTGTGTTTTAACGTGCTCTACATTTTTTGTGCAGTAAGTTTTTGTCCATCTCTTACCATTTAGCAGTTATTCAAAATTCAGTAAAATTCATCCAGTATAAACTACTCTTCAGAGGCTATTCCCAGAAAATTGAAGATATGCATTTTATTTGTCAGGTAAATGTCTTTGATATACGAAATTTTGATCAAAATCGTTAGAGCCATTTTTGAGAAAATCAGAATTTTGGAAAACAGCTCCATGTTAAGGGTAGTTGGGGTGGGGGATTTTTCTCAAAATCTTCGTGTCGCATCCCTGAAAGAAACTAAACTTAAATACAAAGTATGGTATTTTACCTACTTTTCGTTTTTGATTTATCGTGTTCACAGACACACGGACACACACACGGACCTTTTTCCGAAAATGCTTTTTTTAGATATAGGGGACCCTAAAACATATATTTCCGGTGAAATCTCGGTATCGAATTTTTTGGGGGAGTGCACTACCTTCTCTATACACTGTGTACATAGTGCGTATAGAGAAAGTAATAATGTGTTCTAATTATATAATGCCCTTTTAATTTCTCTAATTGATACATAGTATTGCATTCCACCCAAAAATTCAGAAATAGCTCCCTGAACCAATAAAAGCATTTTAAGTCCGTGATAACTCAAAAACGCAAACACGGAAAAATACCAAACTTGATACTTGTATTTAATGTCTTCCAAAGATGGATTTTGAAGATTTTGAGAAAAATCCCACAATCTTTTACATGTGAAAAATTCTGATATGTTTCATTCACATAAATGTTTCTAGATGTTTAATATATAAACTACTCTTAAAAAGATTATTACTTATCCACATCGTACTAATCTATGTATAACTTAGCAGAATTGGCCACATTATTTGCTTCTATATAAGTAGAGGTAAAATAAGGGATACATTAGATCACCAATGGCTAGTTAATAATGCACTGAGAGCCCGAATAAGATAACGACCTTACTTGACGACCAGCAACATTAATTGTACAACTATATTTAAAAAAAATCTGATGTGTTCCATTCACATGACTTTCTCTACATCTCTGCAACAAATTATTTTTACAAAGCTTATTATACTTCTCTTTATTTCATGCTAACCGCCAAAAAAATACCAGATATAGTCTTATTACTTGCTTCCTTGTAAGTAGGAGAGAAATAAGGGAGTAGCATAGGTTAACGTGATAGCCAAAAGCTGGTTGCTGAGCTACTGAAGTTCCTTTATTTGTATAAACAGGAGTTGGAAAATTCCTGTATGAGAAAAGTTAAGTTTTTCGAAGCTGAAACCAAAAACAAGGAATATCTCAAAAACGATCAACTCCACGAAAAAAAATGTGTACAACATAAATTGTGTGTTTTAAAGTGCTCTACATTTTTGTGTGGTCCTTTTTACGGTTTAGCAGTTACGCAAAATTCCGTAAAATTCACTCAGAATAAAGTAGTCTTCAGAGGCTGTTCCCGGAAAATTCTATATATACACATTAATATACGATATTTTAATCAAGATTTTAGAGCCATTTTTTAAAAAATCAAAATTTTCGAAAACTTTCCATGTGAAGAGTAATTAGGTGTGGGGGATTTTCTTGAAAATCTTTGTGTCGCGTCCTTGGAAGATACAAGACTTAAATACCAAGTTTGGTATTTAATGGTCTTTTTATTTTTGAGGTATGCTGCCCACAGTCACACACATACACAAACAGACACACACACACACAGGGACATTTATCTAAAAATGTTTTTTTTTGTTTTCTTGTTTTCAGGGTTTCCTAAAACATGTACTTCCTGCGAAATCTCGGTATCGAATTTTTGGTTGCATTACAATACCTTCTCTATATACTATGTCCATAGTACGTATAGAGAAAGTAAAAAAAAATAACAGCAATGGCAACTTAAGATCAAATAATTTTTAATATTATTACATGCACAGTGAAGGAATAAGCATTGCTTTTTACTAAGAACAATGAGGTTTGTAAAATTTTTTACAAAAGATTTAAAATCCACTTCCAGTTCTGATGTTGCAAGAACATGAGATAACATTGAATCAGTTAATCTATTTCTGCACTTTGATTTCACTAGTTTCATAGCAGAGAAGGCAGTTTCACATATGTATGTACTTCCAAATATGGAAGTGAGTTTTAAAGCCCAGTTTCTAAGATGTGGAAAATGTTCCTTTGAAATGAGTTTCCAAAAATCAACACCGGTTGTCTCTGTGTTTGAAGAGATGAATCACATTGGAGCTGACACAGTTCTAACTGAAGATCCCTGGGTTGACACTCTACCTAACTTCTCATGGTATTGTTGAAAAGTTGCATCTGTGATCGAAATACTTTAAAATCTTGAAATCTATAGTAAACTTTTAAATGAGATATATGCAGGAAGTTAAAAATTGAATAAAGCATATATTTATTCGCGAGCCGGATGAAATATACTCTTGGGCCGGATTAGGCCCACGGGCCGCCATTTGGCCGTCACTGCATTAGATTAAAGCGATAGTCATATCTTATAGAAGTTGTTTGCAATTAGATACAATTGAGGTTCACTTCGCTTTGCATGGCCTGCAGTAAAACAACAGAGATGAAGGAAAGCTAGATTTCCGTGCAAGATAAGTTAGTATATAGTTTAAAACTGAAAAGAATAAAAAGAATATATAAAAACGGTCAACTCTACAAGAAAAATTCTGATGTGTTACACTCACATGACTTTCTCTAGCTGCTCTACAAAAAACCTACAAAGGATTATTCTTCTTTGTACACAATGCTAATCAAGATAAAAGTTAGCAGAATGTTATTACTTAGTTCCCTATAAGTAGAAGGGAATAAGGGAATGCGCTATGCTAAAGTGATTGTCAAATGTTTTAAAAGCTATCGTTATGCGATTGTCATTGCAAATCACTTCTTTGCTTGGCCAGGAGTAGAACAAAAGAAAAACAGACACTTCCTGTCTCAGAAAAGTTTAAGTACTTCACAATTGAAACCAATAACAAGGAATATCTCGAAAACGGTTACCTCCACAACAAAAACGTAAACGACAAAAATTGTGTGTTTTGTCATCAGGTACATTTTTTGTGTAGTTCGTTTTTTTCTATTCCTTACGTTTAGCAGTTAAGCAAAATTCAGCAAAATTCATCCAGAATAAAGAGGTCTACAGAGGCTATTCCCAAAAAAATCGAGATACACTTTCTATTTAGGACATAAATAGCTTTAATATATGGGATTTTAATTAAAATTGTTAGATCCATTTTTAAGTAAATCAAAATTTTAGAAATTTTTTCCATGTAAAGGGTAGTTTGTGGTGGGGGGATTTTCTCGAAAATCTTTGTGTCGCATCCTTGGAAGATGCTAAACCGAAATACCAAGTTTGGTATTTAACGGTCTTTTTGTTTTGGAGCTATGCTGTCCACAGACACACACACACACACACAGATACCTTTTTTTAAAAATGCGTTTTTCGGACTCAGAGGATCTCAAAACATATATTTCTGTTGAAATCTCGGTATCGAATTTTTGGGTACATTACAATACCTTCTCTATCCCTATGTGCATTGTACGTATGGGGCTAGAGAAAGTAAAAATCTGATATTTTAGCTGTTCTAAATATAAACTATTTTTACCAAAGATAGTTCTTTAATTTGTATCATAAATAAACCTTAGCAGAGTTGGTGTTACTACATGCTTCCTTGTAAGTAGAAGGGAAATAGGGGAATACATTAGTCTAAAGCGATAGTCAAATCTTGGGATAGTCAAAGCTAGGTGAAACTATTCAGTTTCGGTTCCTTTTCCTTGGTCACGTTTGAGAAAAGTTATGCACTTAAAATTAAAAGCATTAACAAGGAATTCCCGAAAACGTATATTACATAAATTGTTGTTTTAACGAGATCTATATTTTTATTTGTTTTCTATTTCTTAGGGTTATGCAAAATTCTGTAAAACTATTACAGAATAAACAGGTTTTCAGAGGCTATACCCAGAAAATAAAAAAATATATACTTTGAAGTAAATAACGAGTGCAACGAGAAGTATGCTGTAAACATTTCTTTATTGGTTGCATACAGTCTTGCATTCACTGCTGCAAAGCTTCGACGCTTTGTCAGTTGAAGAATTTGTCACTCCATTGTTCGCAATACGTCATTCGAAGTCGTGACTCCAACTCCGCACGACTCACCAACTTGGCTCGCATAGTTCCCTCCTTTTATGGGTAGGAATGACGTCACAGAACATTCTGGAAAACTGTGGAAGCCGAAGCTACTGGAGGAATCTAGCGTGTACCACAAGTGTCACGTTCCAAAGTCTCCGGTTATTATCGGTGCGCCGCACTTCATGTGTTTACGCATTCCAAGGCCTCCTACTCCACCGACTCGCATACAAAGGCTAACGGGCGACAAAACCTGCTCGGACGGATACTCCACGGTTGTGATGAGAAAATATGCGCAAAAGTGTGAATTCGTGTGTATTAGTCAGCAAAAATACAATAAAACGGGGAGATAAACAATGAAAGCCAACACTGGGCTTCTTCTTTACCACCCCTGGGAAAACTCCTTGCCCACATACAGACTGATTCAAAAATAAGTTTACAAGTTTGAGAACAGCTTCCTTACATCATAACAAAACAAACTGGTAATTTAAAGTTATGCCTCAAAATCCTTGGATAAAAGTGCTCATAATTAAAATATTTCAAATTGACACATTATTCTATTTTTGACGTTTTCAGCTAGCAAATGATCGAAATGTCCTGCTCTTGCGTCCAGATACGCATGCTCCCAGTCGGTGTCGTAAGAATTCGCAGGCTTCCATGATACGTAGATTAAGAGGTACCTGCTGCATAAACCAATTGTTTAAGGTGTCCCTAAAAGGTAAAAATTCAAATGTTTGAGGTTGGGAGAACTGCAGGCCAGGGAACTGGTCCTCCTCTGCCTATCCATTTGTCATGCTAGATACCAGCCAGTGCCCCTCGAACAATGTAGCTAAAAGACAAATGTTAACGTGTAGCCATGGCAACACAAGGCCAACTCTGGAGGGTAAAATGGGGAAAAGCCTTCTATGAATGAGTGCATAAATCAATTAAGTTATTAGGTTGGACCCAGAAAGCCTTTGAAGATGACTTCTATTAAAACATTCGATGTGTTCCATTCACATGACTTAATCTGCTACGCTGTAACGAGCTCAATTACCTGCTTCGTTTTAATTAGGTAGAAAATATGGGAATACACTAGGCTAAAACGAAAGCCAAATATTTTAAAAACTGGTTGCCATGTGGTTGAAATTCATTTTTTTTTTTTTTTTGCATTGCTAGGAGTTTAAACTTGCCTTGAAAAGAGTTAAACTATATTGAATCTAAAGCAAATAACAAGAACATTTCACAAATGTCTAATTCTAGGAAAAAAAGGAAGTTTATGACATTAATTATATTTTATGACGTGATCAATATTTTTGGTGTAGTACGTCTTTGCCTATCTCTTACGCTTTACCAGCTATGCAACATTCAGCAAAGTCGTTCAGAGTATACAGGTCCTTAGAGGCTATTCCCAGAAAGTTCAAGATAAATATTTTATTTGCTATATTATATGTTTAACTTACGGTACTTTAATCAAAATCGTTAGAGCAATTTTTGAGAAAATCAAAATTTTCAAAATTTTTTCCATGCATGGGTAGTTTGGAATTGGGGAAATTTTTCTCAAAATCTTCGGGTCGCATCCCTGGAGAATACTAAACTTAAATTCCAAGTTTATATTTTAGCAACTTTTCGTTTTTTAGTTATAGTGTTCACACACACACACACACACACGCACGCATGCACGCACACACGCACACACACACGCACACACACGCTAACCATTTTATAAAAATGCTTCTTTTGGATATAGGGGACCCTTAAGCGGATATTTTCGGTGAAATATGGGTATCGAGGTTTTGGGTGGAATACCATACCTTCTCTATCACTATGTAGATTCTGTACTCTCTCGATTTCACTCGACAACTCACATTTATGAAAAATGGAGAACAGGCCAAATTTGCGATAAAGAATCAACTCGGTAACAGCAGACAAATACTTGCCCCGCTAAGTATTATGGACAAAATGGGATCCAGTATACTTAATATAACAATAATTGATTTCATTAATAAACTATAAAAACCTTAACAAAAATGATACCTAATAAAATCTCTGAGGTGTAACATTCACATGACTTTACTATATCTCTGCAACTAATTCTTAAGTAGCTAATATTTCTATTTACTTCATGCTAATCCAGAAAAATTAGCAGAAATAGTCTTATTACTTGCTTCCTTGTAAGTAGAAACGAAATATGGGAGTAGCATAAGTTAAAGTGATAGTCAAAATCTGGTTGCTCTGTGACTGGAGTTACTTTGTTGTATGGACACGAGTTGATAAATTCCTGTATGAGAAAACTATGTTCTTTAAAGCTGAAACCAAAAACAAGGAATATTTAAAAAACGATCAAAGTATATATAACAGAAATTGTGTGATTTAATGTACTCTAAATGTTTTGTGATGCAAGTTTTTGTCTATCTCTTACGGTTTAGCAGTTATGCAAAATTTTGTAAAATTCATCCAGAATAAGTCTTCAGAGGCTATTCCCACAAAATTCAAGAAATACATGTTTGTTCCGTAAATATCTTTAATATACTATATTTTAATCAAAATCGTTAGAGCCATTTTTGAGAAAATCAAGTTTCGAAAAAATCCATGTAGAGGGTAATTGGGAGTGGTGGGATTTTCTTGAAAATCTTCGTGTCACATCCTTGCAAAATACCAAACTTAAATACCAAGTTTGGTATTTAACGGTCTATGTTGTCCATAGAGACACTGACACACACATCTGCACACACACACGGACTTTTTTCCAGAAATGCTTTTTTTTAATTCAGGGGTACCCAAATCATGTATTTCCGGCGAAATCTCGGCATCGAATTTTTGCGTGCATTACAATACCTGCTCTATACACTATGTACATGGTACGTTTAGAGAAAGTAAAAATAATGTGCGCTATATAGTTACATTCCTTCTTAACTATAAATGAGATTATGTTGCATATAATTTAAATTTTTAACAAATATGAAAAATCAGTGAAATTCTCTTTAGAACGTTGTAATAAATCATATTATTTCACGTAACTGGCAACGAAATGACTAGATGAGAAATCGTGACAGTTAAGCTTTTCACACACACACACACACACACACACACACACACACACACACACACACACACAAACACACACACACGAACCTTTTTCCTAAAATGTGTTTTTTTTTTACTTTTTCTACACGTACTATGTGCATAGTGTATAGAGAAAGTATTGTATTCCATCCAAAAATTCGATGCCAAAATTTCACCGGAAATACATGTTTTGGGTATCCCTGAATTCAAAAATAACATTTCTGGAAAAAGCTACGTGTGTGTGCGTGTGCGAGCGTGTGTGTGTGTGTGTGTGTGTGTGTGTGTGTGTGTGGACAGTATAGCTCAAAAACGAAAACACAGTTAAGCGTTAACCTATGGTACTCCCTTATTTCGCTTCTACTTAAAAGGAAGTAAATAACAAGACTATTTCTACTAAATTTTATTCGATTAGGATTAAGTAAATAAAACAATGGTTTTTAAGAATAACTTGTTACAGAGATATAGAGAAAGTCATGTGAATGGAACACATCAGATTTTTTTGGATTCAGGGGGCCCAAAACATACATTTCTGGTAAAATTTCAGTATCGAATTTTTGGATGAAATGCAATACTTCTTTATACACTATGAACATAGTACGTGTAAAAAAATTCAAAAGAGCCACAGTTTTTAATTAATCGTGTGTTTGAGTAGGTGTTATGTGATAAATTTATTGCGTTACCTCAAAGCCCAATGAGGTTTGTAAAGTTACATTCTACAAAAAAAGGTTATTGGGAAACCACAAGCGGTTATAACGTATCTGTTAAATGCCACACGCAGAACCATAACTCAATTTGTTGCGCTATCTGTGATGCCATTATTCATCTAATTCACTAATGATTACGGAACTAATAGCAGATTAAACGGTTTTTGTTTCATAGAAATTCAATGTTGGGATTAATTTGCCGTGAAAACGAGAGCATCGGAATTGTTTTAAACACTCTTGATCGGTGCCTGGATTAAACTTTTCATTATTTCGGTTGTGCATTCGGCTTTTCATTTTTCTCTACTGTTTACAACAATTCTAGCATCTGACACAGTAGCTTATGCAAATGGGGTCAGTGGAAAAATCAGATATGTCCCATTTACATGACTGTCTAACCGTTCTGCAAAAGAACTATTCTTACAAAACGTTATTCGTTTGTCTAAATCATGTTAATTAGGATAAACATTAGCAGAAATTGAAATGGAAATGGTGTTTTACTTATAGACGCTCTTTAACAATGTAACGCATCGAGCAGTTGGCAACCCCGACGGTGTGTTAGTCATACGAGAATTTCAGGATCGCAGGAGGCAGCAAGTGTGCTCCTCAACGGTTGCCAATCATGGTGCAGCGGCCCTTGTCCACCGCTGGTTTAATTAGTTTACAAGATATTTGTTTTGGGGTTGAAATTTTGAAATACAAGCAACTCGGGAGCTTAGCCATAGCAGCTGTTGGAGCTGCTCCTTCGTTACCGGGGATGCCCGCAAACCATGCGGGGAAGACGGTATCGCCTGAAGCGGCGGTTTCTGGGATTGTAATCCTCTAGAGACGTAACGAGGGCGCTCCGATGGAAAGGTAAATCTTCGTTGAATTTTGTTGCCCGACGCCTAATCTCATCCTAGAGTATGGTAGGCAGGTGTCTCGTAAGAAATCCTAGAGGCACAGAATAGATGACCCGAAGCTACTGTTCTGTACCCGTTGAAGCAACAGCTGACTGGAGTCTGCCGCCATGCCCCAGATCTCGCAGGCGTAGATTAACCAGGGGACCACGAGAACCCTCAAAAGGCGCTACTTAAGGGGAACCGGTATCGTGGATTCCAGCATCAGGTAGGAGGAGGCCATAACCCCAGTGCCCCGACGCCTCAGTTCCTTGATGTGCTCACCAAAAGTGACGCTCTTGTCAAGCTTGCCCCCAAGTAGCTGATGGTGTTCGTCCATTCAATTCTTCGCCTGAGGTAAGTGAATGAAGGGAAGTTTGCGGGAAAGCGGCGTTTGGTGAAGAGGATAGCGTGGCTTTTCTCTGGGTTGATGGACAACCACCAACACTCCTGAAGGAGGCGGGGTTGAAGGCTCTGCGTGGGTTGTTGTTTAAACAGAATAACAACACGTCATCAGCATATTGAGCTATGTTGACGTGCTGCTCTGTTGGAAGGTCGGCCACGTAGAAGCTGAAAAGCGTGGGAAATGGTACAGAGCCTTCGGGGACTCCGCCTCTTATTGGCCTTAGTGTAGATTTGTGTCCCGCAACTGAAACTACAAATGATGAGTGTTTTCAATATGTGTAGAAGGTGAATGATGTGTGACGGGAGCTCCAGTCGGATGGGTTTAACCCTTAGTTGCCTGCACTAGTATACTACATATGCTGTTTTTCATTTAATTAAAGTTTAAAACTGGAGTTGTAGTAAAAATATTTGGGAATAAACCTATAAAATTATTATATAAAATAATAAAGAAAATAAAAATGAAAATAAATGTAGATTCTTTATTTATATTTTTCTTCCCATTTAAAAGTTTACATTCTTCTAAACCAGTTTACATAATGCTGCCAAAGGCGCTACCCAAAAAAGTAGTTCAAAAGGCCATGAGTGTTAGGTGTTAGGTAATGGACTGGCCATCCATTCAAAGCCAAATGTTGCAAGTTCAAATCCCAGTGAGTGTGATAAAGGACGGGGAGAGCCCAAGTAAAATAATCGGTGTGATGCTTGGGAGCTAATGGGGTTACATTTGACTGTAGTTATATAGATTTTCTCTTTTATTTATTTAAAAAAACACTGCAAAAATTGTATATATTTTTACAATATAGAACACTCTTCATTATTTGTCGTTTATGGTTGAAGGTTAGTATAACATGAAATTAATTCTAGAGTACAACCCTATTTGTATAGTTACTCTTAAAACAAGCGGAACTTTTAGGTACCGACAGGCAGCAAAGGGTTGAGGAGCAGACCCGCGTGCCAGGTCATAGAGAAAGCCTTCTCCACGTCCAGCGACACCGCTGCTGTGTAGGCCCAGGACAGCGGCCTCCACCACTCGCAGTAGCTGCTGGGGTGTAGAATGTCCAGAACCGGACCCAAACTGAGGGATGGCTTGAAAGTCGCCCAAAAGAGGGGACAAGCGGCGTAGCAATAGCCTCTCGAATACCTTCGAGAGAATTGGTAGGAGGTTTCTATACTGGGCGTGAAAACCCGGTTAATTTGGTTCGATCGTCCTTCGTCGGGTTTGAATCCGTGACCTTGGGTATATGGCAACATACCAGTACGGAATTAAAAATTCTCAACTGACTCGCATGTTTCCCAGTAAACCACAAGGTGATCTCAAATTATTTTGAGATGACAACCCCAATGGCGACTTACAATGTTGTAAGTACTTAAAGGCTACTTTTTTATTTCATTAATTAATTGCCAATACATTCAGCTTTAGGTTTCCAAAGTTTCATAACCTAATTCCATTTATTTGTGCTCCAAATAAATTAAAAAGTTAGGACTTGTCATGCCACGCCCACTTTTTCTGCTTGCTTGATTATCAGCTTTGATCCCTTGTTTCTCTACATTTCTCACACACATAGTTATACATACTTAGCATATATATTTTCTTTATTTCTAACCACAAAGAAGAAGCTGAATACAGTATTGATGCATTTTAGGCAGTATGTAAAGTATGTAGATTATTCCCTAAATAAAACAATTTTTTTTTTCTCGTTTTCTCAGTTTTATAATTTTTCACACTTATGTACCTTTTCTTGAAAACTATTTGAGATATTGCAATGAAATTTTGAACACTCATATTTCAGTCCGCAATGAGCATTTTGGCGCAGCTAGTTTTCTTTTAGTTTAGATTCTATAGGATTATTCTATGAAACACATAATAATTTGGAACAAAAAAACTCTACCTTGAAAAAAAACTTTAAAAAATCATTGAAGAAAGATAGAGAAAAATATTCATCACCAAAATATAGCATAGTTTTAATATTTCATGTACACTTGTTTTCAAGCAGTTTCACAAAAGGGATACTCAGAAAAAGGTACATAAGTTTTTTGATGTTTAGAACATTCCATTTCCTATAAAATAGCATAGTCTTAGAAGATATCGAGACAATTAACTGTGCATTGCTTTAGTACAAAAACTACGACTTTTGTTGTGTCGAGGTATTTCTGCCTTAAGCCCCAGGCTCCATGCCTTCATGTTGCCATGGTAGCTCACTAGTAGAGCACAGTCTTAGAAGATATCAAGACAATTACTGTGCAAATTTTCATTGCTTTAGGACTTTTGTTGTGTCGAGGTATTTCTGCCTTAAGCCCCAGGCTCCATGTCTTCATGTTGTCATGGTAGCTCACTAGTAGAGCAACCGGCTAGAGATCAAGAGATCCGTGGTTCAAATCCCGGCTATAACATTGACTTTTTTAGGCTACCTGTCCTACACATGGCTTGTGTGAAAAACAATTAAATCAACAATAGTTGACCATCATAGTTGGCTATACAATAAATCCTGGGAATTAAAGTGTAAGTCGCCATTGGGGTTGTCATCTCAAAATAATTTGAGATCATCTTGTGATTTATCGGGGAATCAGTTGAGAAATTCAATGCTATGCCGGCATGTTGCCATGGTAACTCGGTGAAAGAGCAATTGGCTAGAGACCGGAAGGTCCGTGGTTCAAATCCCGTCAATGGTATTGAATTTTTCAGTTTGACTACCTCTTCAACTCCTGTCTAGCCTTAAGCCTGGGTGAAAGTATAATGGTATCAACAGTTTTGTTAGAGAATAGCTAGCGAAAGTAATATGAGGAATCAGATTTTTCCAACTGGACCCAAATACAGCACGTTTTTGCTTTCTCTACAAGTACTGTATACATAACGCATAGAAAAGGTATTGCACTCCACCCAAAAATTCGATACCGAGGTTTCACCCGTTTTAGGGTCTCCTGTATCCAAAGAACAATAAAGAAACGTAAAAATTAATCCATTTTTAGAGATCGCGATTAGACAACGAAAAATCGATACAAATACCAAACATGGTATTTAAATTTAGCATCTTCCTAAGATGCTACACGAAGATTATGTGGAAAATCCCGCCACCAACTGAAATTACTTCTACCATCAACAACTTTTCGAAAATTTTTATTTTCTCAAATATACCTCTAACGATTTTGATTAAAATCCCCTCTCCACAAACTACCCTTTATGTGGAACTTTTTTCTAAGATTTTTATTTTCTAAAATTTTTATTTTCTAAAATATCTCTAACGATTTTGATTAACATATCATATATTAAAGATATTTAACTGACATACAAAATGTATATTTTCTTATTTCTGGGAATAGCCTCTTAGGACTACTTTATTCTGGATGAATTTTATGGAATTTTGCATAACTGCTAAACCGTAAGAGATGGAGAAAAACCTACCGCACAAAAATGTAGAGCACGTAAAAACACACAATTTATGTTATGTACATTTTTCTCATGGATTTGATCGTTTTTTTTAGATATTTCTTGGTTACGGTTTCAGCTGTAAAAGCTATACTTTTCTGATATAGGAATTTGTGAACTCCTGGCCATACAAAGGGACTTCATTCACATAGTAACCAGCTTTTGGCTATCACTTTAACCTATGTTACTTCCTTATTCTCCTTCTACTTACAAGGAAGCAAGTAATAAGAATTATTCTGCTATTTTTTTCTCGATTAGCATGAAGCAAATAGAAGCATAAACTTTTTAACAATAATTTGTTGCAGAGATATAGAGAAAGTCATGTGAATGGAACACGTCACATTTGTATTACTTAAGATGTTATTTTCAACAGCTTCATTTTAATACAAAACACAGAAGATAATCGAGATATTACGTACGTAGCAGCCTTTAGAAACCTTTTTATCTGCGAGCTATCGAGATATGTCGATGGCCTCATTGTGAATTGCGCGAGTGATTAAAACCCATGAATATGCAGTAGCTAATTACATCATTTGCATTACATAAAGCTATCAGTTGCGTTTCCAAAACTGCAATATTATTCCAGCTTTGCAATTATAATGCAGTTTTATTTGTGGCATTATCTTTGACTATTGCTGTCGTTTGTATTTTGCATTGTAGTTTAACATTTTATAGGGCTGGTACTTCATTCACAGTTTTTACTCTCTATTGCAAATAGTAAACAGGGGGAAGTGTTATATTCCACCCAAAATTTTGTTGTTCTAGATATCACGAGAAATATATGGACCGATTGAAAAAATCCTGATGTGCTCTATTTACAATACTTGCTCTACATCTCTGCAACAAATTATTGTTAGTAAAATTAGTCGTGTATTTAATGCTAAATCATTAGCAGAAACGGTCTTATTACTTAGTTCTTAAGTCAAATGTGGTTGCTATGGAATTAAAATCCGTTTCTTTCTGTGGCCAAGCGTTGACATGTTCCCGTATGAGAAAAGTATAAGTGTTTTAAAACTAAAATCAAAAAAGAATATCTCGAAAACGATGAATTCCACGAAAAAAATGTATACGGCATAAATTATGTGTTTTATCGTGATATACATTTTTTGTGTGGCAAGTTTTTGCTATCTCTTACCGTTTACCAGTTATGCAAAATTCAATAAAAATCTTCTAGAATAAAGAGGTGTTCAGAGGGTATTTCCAGAAAATTCACGATGCTCATTTTATTTAGAATGAAAATATCTTACACGTCAGGGATGATACTCAAAATCGTAAGAGCCATGTTTGAGAAAATCAAAATGTGTGAAACGTTTTCCATGTAAAGGGTAGTTTGGGGTGAGAGAGTTTTCTTGAAAATCTTTTGTGTCGCATCCTTGGAATATACCAAAAATAAACACCAAGTTTGGTATTTACTGGTATTTTCGCCAATAATTTGTTACAGAGAGGTAGATAAAGTCATGGGAATGGAGCACATCATATGTTTTAATTATGCATTTTGGATTCAGAGGACCTTAAAACATGTATTTCTGGTGAGATCTTGGTATCGCCTTTTTGGGTGGAAAACAAAAATTCTCTATCTATAATGCACATTGCACATACGTGCTAGAGAAATTAAAACGCAACAAAAACAAGAAAAAGGCTAAAAAACATATCAGTAATTAGTTGGGTGCATGTGCTTCAAAAGACATTATTCTATGTTTTTTCTTTTGAATTTTGATTATGTTTTCCTGGTAATGTCTCGAAGTAAACCTCTTGAGATTTTATGTTAAATTAAATACATTTCAGATGCATTTACAAGTAATTATTCCTTCATATAACATATATTTATATCTGTTTATTACTTTCTCTAAACGCACTATGTACATAGTGTATAGAGGTATTGCACTCCACCCAAAAATTCAATACCGAGATTTCAACGAAAATATACGTTTTAGGATCTCCAATATCCAAAAAACGCATTTTCACAAAAAGGTCCATGTGTGTGTCTGTGGGTGTGTGTGTCCGTGTGTCTTTGAACACGATAACTCAAAAACGAAAAGTCGGTAAAAGACCAAACTTGGTATTTAAGTTTAGTATCTTCCAGGGATGCGACACGAAGATTTTGGAAAAAATCACCCCAACCCCAACTACCCTTTACATGGAACTTTTTTCGAAAATTTTTTCTCAAAATGGCTCTAACGATTTTATTAAAATTTCGTATATTAAAGATATTTACCTTACAAATAAAATGTATATCTTGAATTTTCTGGGAATAGCCTCTGAACAGTAGTTTATTCTGGATGAATTTTACTGAATTTTGAATAACTGCTAAACCGTGAGAGATGGACAAAAACTTACTGCACAAAAAATGTATAGCACGTTAAAACACAAAATTTATGTTATATATATTTTTTTTTTCGTGAGTTCGTCGTTTTTGAGACATTCCTTATTTTTGGTTTCTGCTATGAAAAACATACCTTTCTCATACAGGGACTTGTCAACTCCTAACTATATAAGCAAAGGAACTTCATTGACATAACAACCAGCTTTTGACTATCATTTTAACCTATGATAGTCCTTTTTTCGCTTCTACTTACAAGGAAGCAATTAATAAGAATATTTCTGCTCATTTTCTCTGATAAGCATAAAGTAAATAGAAGTATAAGCTTTTTAAGAATAATTTGTTGCAGAGATATAGAGAAAGTCATGTGAATGGTACACATCAGATTTTTTTATGAGGTAGAGGCGTATTTTAAAGAAAGGAAGCATTGTGCAGTTAAATAAGATTGGTACTCGGTATAATAATGCTCTTTTGCGGACAAATTTGTGTTTTAATGGAACGTTAAACCTTTTCCACCACAGTGATATTGTTTCTGTTTCACGAATAAGCTTTCCAATTTAATCTGTATGCAAATGTGGCGGAATATAAACGAAAAAAAGTGCTGGAAGGGACGCCAAGTTGCATCATATGCTGCACTGAATTCTGGGAGAAAAGCTTTGTGCGTTAGTGAGCCAGCTATCGTCTGTATATTTATTATAAATCTTGAATAATGTGTTAGTCAATCCGCCAATCAGTGACGAAAAACATCTCATGTATATCATTCACATGACTTTCTCTTCATCTCTGCAACAAATTATTGTTAAAAGCTTATGTTTCCATTCATTTAATTCTAATCGAGGAAAAATTAGCACGAATAGTCTTATTACTTGCTGCCTTGTAAATAGAAACGAAATAAGGGAGTACCATAGGTTATAGTGGTAGTCAAACGCTGGTTGCTATGTGACTGAAGTTCCTTTGATTGAATGGACGAGAGTTGACAAATTCCTGAATGAGAAAATTAAGTTTTTCAAAACTGAAACTAAAAACAAGGAATATCTAAAAAACGACTAATTCCAGGAAAAAATGTATATAACATAAATTGTATGTTTTTAACGTGTGGTAAGTTTTAGTCTATATCTTACGGTTTACCAGTTATACAGATTTCAAAAGAAAAATCATCCAGAATAAAGAGGCTTTTAAAGGCTACTCTCAGAAAATTCAAGACACATTTTTTGGCATGTAAATATCTTAAATATAAGATATTTTAATCAATATCGTTAGAGCCATTTTTGAGAAAAAAATTGATTTTTTTTCCATTTTCCATGCAAAATCTGTCTAAGAATAATTTGTTACAGAGATGTAGAGAAAGTCAAGTGAATGGAACACATCAGCTTTTTTTCTGTAGTTGACCATTTTCGACATATTTATTGTTCTTGTTATTGGCTTCAGTTTTAAGAATACTCGTGTTTGTTATATAGGAACTTATCAACTCTTAGTCACTCAAAGAAACGGATTTCAATCCAATAGTAACCACATTTTAAAACATTTGAATGGGACATATATTTGTATATTATACTGGCTGCCTGCCCCGGCCTCACAGCCCCGGCTGGTGTACCTAAAGAAAAAAACTCAGACAAAATCTTCCGTTTACAGTACGATCATGCAAGGAAATAAAATTACAATTAAATCATTTGATAACACTTTATTGTAATGCCTTGTGATGTATAATTTTCCTTCCGGAGAGAAAAAAATAGCTTGGCATAATAATAGTAGTAGCCTTGCATGGCCGAGTGGTTAAACTACTCGCCTCGGCTCGGGTTCGATCCCAAGCGACCTCATGTGAGATTTGTGGTGGACAAAGCCGGCGCAGGGTCGAGTTTTCTCCGGATTCTCCGTTTTCCCCAGCCATCGCATTCCATCTCCATTCATGTATCATCAGAGTCACGCCTGCGGTGCCACAAGAAGTAAAGCGGTCGTTAAACACTACCAAAAAGTGATGGTAGCGCATCCATAGTGTGGCGGGTAAACGCTGGCATAGGTAATGAACTACAGTAAGGAGAAAGTCACAAATTAACATTCATGCTTCTTCCGAATCTCTTTCTTTCCTTTACTCCTAATATTTTTCACCTCTTTCTTTATTTTCTTCTATGTCAAAACAGCCATTTCTAACGGTAACAATGACATAACTACAGAGCAAGTAGATCTGCTTGGGCAATTGATAAGCTTTTATTTGAATATAACTTTGTGTGTTTCTCCATTTTACCCAAATGATAACTTGATGAAATGTATTAAGAGCACCGCAATTGTAGTGTGATGGTGACGCGGGTAGCTTCATGTTCTTTAGCGAGCTCATGAACCATATAACGTCAAATACCGCCTGCGGTGCCACAAGTAGTAAAGCGGTCGTTAAACACTACAAAAAAATACAACAAAAAATAGTGAAATAAAGGAACATCTGCAATAAGAAGTTAAACGAAAACGGATCCCGTTATTTCTCCGCCATTTTCAGGATGCATTCCCATAGGATTGAAGACGAAAAACAGAGCAGTGGGAACTACGGCCATCTGGTGGCAAATAATAAGTACATATTTTATGTATTCGTCGCAAGGAAAGCTTCTTTACTTTAAACGATAGGAGTAAGGAAAGGATAGTTAATGAATAAACATATATTTGAATTTCACTGCTGCATTATCTAATCTCGATAAACTGTTGCGTTACTTTAACATTGGATAGGGAGGAAAAATATTACTATAGCCATCTAGTGGCAAATAAGATAAGTACTTACTCTAGGTGCTCGCGTCTTTATTTTAAACGAAAGGAGTAAAGAAAGGACAGTTAATACATAAAAATGTATTTGAATTTCACTGCTGCGTTGCGTCAATGTCTTGATAAACTGTTGAGTTGCTTTAACATTGAAGGGGATGGGAAATATATAGCAGTACCACGACCATTTAGCAACTAATAACGTGTACCACTGCCATCTGGCGGCCATTAACTAAAATGCGTTTACTTAGAACGGTTTTTATTCATATTATGACATTTTAAATACTTTCCCGTACTATTCGTGACAATAACAAACACAACAAAAAAAGAATTGTTCAATTTGATGCAGTCGTTGGGAAGTGATACGCGTACATACATTTCAGCGATTCATTTATATATATATATATAAAAATTGGCCAAATAAAATGAGTAAACATGATTTTCTGAAATAGTAGTACTTGAATATTCCATTTCATTTCTTCTTCTGTTTCATTAAAGGAAGCAAAGCTGTTTGCTTCAGAAACGCCCACACACAACAATAATCACACGCACACACACATACATACATACATACATACATACATACATACATACATACATACATACATACATACATACATACATACATACATACATACATACATACATACATACATACATACATACATACATACATACATACATACATACATACATACATACATACATACATACATACATACATACATACATACATACATACATACATACATACATACATACATACATACATACATACATACATACATACATACATACATACATACATACATACATACATACATACATACATACATACATACATACATACATACATACATACATACATACATACATACATACATACATACATACATACATACATACATACATACATACATACATACATACATACATACATACATACATACATACATACATACATACATACATACATACATACATACATACATACATACATACATACATACATACATACATACATACATACATACATACATACATACATACATACATACATACATACATACATACATACATACATACATACATACATACATACATACATACATACATACATACATACATACATACATACATACATACATACATACATACATACATACATACATACATACATACATACATACATACATACATTTTGTTTTCTTGCTTGAGATTTCTCAAGCAACTTTTTAGTTTCTCTAGCCCTCATGAACAATGTGCATAGTTGAAAGAGAAGGTATTGTATTCCACCCAAAAATTCGAAGTCTTGTGGTCCTCTGAGTCCGAAAAAACATTTTCAGAAAAAGGTCCGTATGTGTCTGTGGACGGCATATCTCAAAATGAAAAGACCGTTAAGTACCAACCTTGGTGTTTTAAGTTCAGTTTCTTCCAAGATTTCGACACGTAGATTTTTAAGAAAATCCCCCATCCTCAACTACTCTTTACAAGGAGAAAATTTCCAATGTTTTATCTTCTCAAAAATGTCACAATGATTTTGATTAAAATGCCGTATATTAAAGAGATTTACACAACAAATAACATGTATATCTTAAACCTTCTGGGAATAACTTTGGAAGACCTCTTTATTCCAGATGAATTTTACTTTATTTTGCATAACTGGTAAACCGTAAGGGATAGGCAAAAACTTACTACACAAAATATGTAGATATCGTTGATACATATAAGTTATGCCACGCAGATATTTTCGACCTGGAGCTGACCGTTTTTTTGTTATTGGTTTCATTTATAAGAATACCCTTTTTTTTGTAGTTAAACGTCCTTTAACCTGGTTGTTCATATCGGACGATGAATGAAATTGGTGAAATGATGCTCAAATAATCTCGGGGTCCATGGCGCTTAAAGTTGCTCGACATTCGTCTTCCCAGGATGAGGGAAAACCCCGAAAAATACTTATCCGGGAAACGTATCCTAAGCGAGATTCGAACTCACGACCTGTTGAATGTGAAGCAGATACTCTACTACCACACTACACAGCCGGGCTACTCGTTTTTGTTTTATGGGAACTTGTCAACTCCTGGCCACCATAGAAACGGATTTCACACCCATATCAACCGCATTTTAAAACATTTGACTATCGCTTTAGCCTAGTGTATTCCCTTATTTCCCTTCTACTCATAAGGAACTAAGTACTAAGACCGATTCTATTACTGTTTACCTCTATTAACATGAATTAGATAGAAGAGTAATCATTTTAACAATACTTTGTTGAACAGGTGTACAGAAAGTCATGTGAATGGAAGAACACTTCATTTTTTTAATTTATATAACTGCCCAAATAAAACGTGTGAACACGCGTTTCTGAAATAGTAGTACTTAAATATTACATTTCATTTCTTCTTCTGTTTCATTAAAGGAAGCAAAGCTGTTTGCTTCAGAAACGGCCACACACAGCAACAATCGCGCGTGCACACAAACACACATACATGCATAAAATATTTTGTTTTCTTGCAGTATGAAAAGCAACTCTGCCGGCAGTTTAGAGTATCTTTTGAGATTTCTCAAGCAACTTTTTCTGTTTATGTGTTATTCCGCCTTCTTGGAGGAAACTATTTTTGCATTTTAATGAAGTCATTTGGATCTATATAGCGGAGGGCTTTAATGAGAGGGACGTGAAAAGAGAGAAAGAAGCACAGAATGGCGTCTCCTCATTGTTTATCCCCGTCCTCCTTTTCTCTAAGAATCTCATTTCCTGCCCTTGATTTGGGTGCGGTTTTGTTAACGTATTGTTGCGTTACAGAGGTTTTGTATAGTCTGCACTTTTTTGCAGTTAAAGCGAAACAAGCAAGGAAGAGTAATTCGTCGTTTTCTGTACACACAGGAGAATTATTCTTTGGCCTTTTTACTTTCTCTACACGTACTATGTACGAGGGCCTTTTTTCAACCTCCGATAGATTATAAATAAAAGACAAGTTCATAGAAAACAATTATTTTATTACTAAAAGTTTTGTACACTTATGGTTACTTTTCAACATAATCACCGAAAATATTGAGGCATTTATCGTACCTGAGCCCAAGCTTTGCAATACCCGCTTCAAAAAATGTACTTTACGACGTTTGCGGAAAACAAACGAAGAGGAATGCTGACTTCAGGAATTGTGTTGATCCATGACAACGCTCGTCCACGCACTGCTGGCACAACCCGTCGGCTCCTTGAACACTTTCATTGGAACATTTTCGATCATACGCCGTACAGTCCTGACCCGACACCTAGCGATTTTTACCTTTTCCCTGAAATGAAGACGTGGCTAGGAGGGCAGCACTTTCAAACCAACTAAGATCTTCAAAACAACGTCAATGCTCATTTGAAATCATTGGCGGAAACATTTTATACTTTTCTCATGCAGGAATTAACAACTCCTGTCCTTACAAAAAGGGACTTCAGTCACATAGCAACCAGCTTTTCACTATCACTTTAACCTGTGGTACTCCCTTGTTTCGCTTTTACTTACAAGGAAGCAAGTAATATGACGATTTCCGCTAAGTTTTTCTTGATTAGCATGAAATAAATAGAAGAACGAGCTTTTTAACAATAATTTGTTGCAGAGATGTAGAGAAAGTGCTGTGAGTGGTACACATCAGATTTTTTGGATTGTGATCAAAACCCAGGTCAACAGAGCATTAAAAGGCAGGTATTGGAGCACATGTCAAATTCCCCTGGGAAATTACTACGCTCCATTAACAGATAAATATGAGCATTGTTTGCTCTTTGTTTAATGTTACTACCGCTGCAGATGAAAACTCTAAATATTACAATCACATTGTTTACGTAGAATTCACGTTCTGGTGTATCTTATACACCAGAGTTACACTTTGCCCTCTAGCGGATAAATGGCATATCTTATCGCCACCTTACTGTGAGTACCTTTCAAAGCTTTGTTTAGCTTCCGTTTTTACTTTCTCTACACGTAATATGTACATATTGTATAGAGAAGATATTGCACTCCACCCAAAAATTCGATACCGAGTTTTCACCGGAAATATATGTTTTAAGATCCCCTGTATCCAAAAAAAAACATTTTCACAAAAAGGTGTGTGTGTGTGTGTGTGTGTGTGTGTGTCCGTGTGTTTGGGAGCACAATAACTCAAAAACGACAAGTAGGTTAAATACCAAACTCGGTTTTTAAGTTAAGTATCTTCCAGGGATGCGACACGAAGATGTTGAGAAAAATTCCCCCACCCCAAACTACCCTTTACATGAAACTTTTTTCGAAAATTTTGATTTTCTCAAAAATGGCTCTTAACGATTTTGATTAAAATATCATATATTAAAGATATTTACCTGAAAAATAAAATGTATATCTTGAATTTTCTGGGAATATCCTCTGAACACTACTTTATTCTGGACGAATTTTACGGAAATTTCCATAACTGCTAAATCGTAAGAGATGGAAAAGAACTTGCAACATAAAAATATAGAACACCTTTAAACACACACTTTATGTTTTATGCATTTTTTGATGGAGTTGATCGATTTTGAGGTATTCATTGTTTTTGGTTTCAGATTTGAAAAACTTGTAATTTTCTTATACAAGAATTTGTCAACTCGTGTCCATATGAATAAAGGAAATTCAGTTATATAGCAACCAGGTTTTGACTATCAGTTCAACCTATGGTACTCCCTTATTTCGCTTTTACTTACAAGGAAGCAAGTAATAAGACTATTTCTGATAATTTTTTCTCGATTAGCATGAAATAAATGGAAGCATAAGCTCTTTAACAATAATTTTTACTGAGATGTAGAGAAAGTCATGTGAATGGAACACAACAGATTGTTTTACGTAGGGATAAAGACACGAAATGGAAGAAAACAAGTGTGCATAAAAAACGTACCAGCAAAAAAAAATTGTGAAGATCTTTCATGGCCGTAAAATCGTAGCACGAAGTATTGTAGAGAAAATGTAATATTTTTCAATCCACTGTGCTGTGTGAAAATTGTCGTATCCTTTCACCCGAGCTCGTAGCGGACTAATTTGCATACTCTTTGTTATGTGAGTAATTAGTTAGTACATATGTATAAAACTGCTATGAAGTATACGATTGGATGTCACATATAATTAGTTGATTGATGTAATGAATTAGGTTGTCTAATAAGAAATTTCTGTTTTTTGATTTTGGTGTTTTGAACATTTATTGGGTTTCTTTTTTGGCAATACTATTTACAGGATATCATGGCTAGTGTTGGGTACAGGAGTCATGGCTAGTGTTGCGTACATTGCGCTTTGGTTTGCCAATACTATTTACACGATGTCATGGCTAGTGTTGGTACATTGCGCTTGGGCTTGACAATACTATTTACATGATGTCATGGCTAGTGTTGGTACATTGCGCTTTGGTTTGGCAATACTATTTACATGATGTCATGGCTAGTGTTGGTACATTGCGCTTGGGCTTGACAGTACTATTTACATGATGTAATGGCTAGTGTTGGTACATTGCGCTTGGGTTTGGCAATACTATTTACATGATGTCATGGCTAGTGTTGGTACATTGCGCTTGGGCTTGACAATACTATTTACAGGATGTCATGGCTAGTGTTGATACATTGCGCTTGGGCTTGACAATACTATTTACAGGATGTCATGGCTAGTGTTGATACATTGCGCTTGGGCTTGACAATACTATTTACAGGATGTCATGGCTAGTGTTGGTACATTGCGCTTGGGCTTGACAATACTATTTACATGATGTCATGGCTAGTGTTGGTACATTGCGCTTGGGCTTGACAATACTATTTACAGGATGTCATGGCTAGTGTTGGTACATTGCGCTTGGGCTTGACAATACTATTTACAGGATGTCATGGCTAGTGTTGATACATTGCGCTTGGGCTTGACAATACTATTTACAGGATGTCATGGCTAGTGTTGATACATTGCGCTTGGGCTTGACAATACTATTTACACGATGTCATGGCTAGTGTTGGTACATTGCGCTTGGGTTTGGCAATACTATTTACAGGATGTCATGGCTAGTGTTGGTACATTGCGCTTGGGCTTGACAATACTATTTACAGGATGTCATGGCTAGTGTTGGTACATTGCGCTTGGGCTTGACAATACTATTTACAGGATGTCATGGCTAGTGTTGATACATTGCGCTTGGGCTTGACAATACTATTTACAAGATGTCATGGCTAGTGTTGGTACATTGCGCTTGGGCTTGACAATACTATTTACAGGATGTCATGGCTAGTGTTGGTACATTGCGCTTGGGCTTCACAATACTATTTACATGATGTCATGGCTAGTGTTGGTACATTGCGCTTGGGCTTGACAATACTATTTACAGGATGTCATGGCTAGTGTTGGTACATTGCGCTTGGGCTTGACAATACTGTTTACAGGATGTCATGGCTAGTGTTGGTACATTGCGCTTGGGCTTGACAATACTATTTACAGGATGTCATGGCTAGTGTTGGTACATTGCGCTTGGGCTTGACAATACTATTTACAGGATGTCATGGCTAGTGTTGGTACATTGCGCTTTGGTTTGGCAATACTATTTACATGATGTCATGGCTAGTGTTGGTACATTGCGCTTTGGTTTGGCAATACTATTTACAGGATGTCATGGCTAGTGTTGGTACATTGCGCTTTGGTTTGGCAATACTATTTACAGGATGTTATGGCTAATGTTGGTACATTGCGCTTTGGTTTGGCAATACTATACTATTTACAGGGTGTCATGGCTAGTGTTGGGTACATTTTGCTTTGGTTTGGCAATACTATTTACAGGATGTCATGGCTAGTGTTGGGTACAGTGCACTTTGGTTTGCCAATACTATACTATTCACAGGGTGTCATGGCTAGTGTTGGGTACATTGCGCTTTGGCAATACTATTTACAGGATGTCATGGCTAATGTTGGGTTTATTGCGCTTTGGTTTGGCAATACTGTTTACAGGATGTCATGGCTAGTGTTGCGTACATTGCGCTTTGGTTTGGCAATACTATTTACAGGATGTCATGGCTAGTGTTGCGTTCCTTGCGCTTTGGCAATATTATTTACAGGATGTCATGGCTAGTGTTGGTACATTGCGCTTTGGCAATATTATTTACAGGATGTCTTGGCTGGTGTTGGTACATTGCGCTTTGGCAATACTATTTACAGGATGTCATGGCTAGTGTTGCGTACATTGCGCTTTGGCAATATTATTTACAGGATGTCATGGCTAGTGTTGGTACATTGCGCTTTGGCAATATTATTTACAGGATGTCATGGCTAGTGTTGCGTACATTGCGCTTTGGCTTGGCAATACTATTTACAGGATGTCAAGGCTAGTGTTGCGTACATTGCGCTTTGGCTTGGCAATACTATTTACAGGATGTCATGGCTAGTGTTGCGTACATTGCGCTTTGGCAATATTATTTACAGGATGTCATGGCTAGTGTTGGTACATTGCGCTTTGGCAATACTATTTACAGGATGTCAAGGCTAGTGTTGCGTACATTGCGCTTTGGCTTGGCAATATTATTTACAGGATGTCAAGGCTAGTGTTGCGTACATTGCGCTTTGGCAATATTATTTACAGGATGTCATGGCTAGTGTTGGGTACATTGCGAGCATGTATCAGTCTTCAGTTATTAATAAACAATCACAAAATGGAGATAACGAAGTTTGAACTTAGAGTCCTTCTAAAGCAGTACTGGAAACAAGACTATAAAGTGGAAGGAGAAGGTGTCGTTAGTGAGCGTGTGGCACAACGATGGTTCCAACGTTTCAACAATGGAGACGAAAACATTACATATTTACCACGTTCTGGAATACCTAAAGTATGGACTATTGAAGATAAACGCCAAGTTTTGCGAGAAAACCCGCAAAAAAGTACCCGTAGGCTTTTAGAAGACCTTGGTGCATCAAAAGATTCCATACATCATCACATTAAGACACTTGGAAAATCATACAGAAGCTGTAGACCTGTTGCTCATTACCTGACACCTCAACAGGCTCAACGTAGAGTAGATGTCTGTCGTGAGCTTATCCGTAATCCCATGGACGATAGATTTGTTAGGAGAATTGTCACTGTGATGAAAAAGGGATATATTACCGCCACCCTGATGACTCAAAACAGTGGCTTGATCCCCACCAACCTGCCAAAGTCCTCATTAAAAGAAATGGGTGTGCTGAAAAGCAAATGGTGTGCTTATATGTCTATTCTGTTGTTCCTGTAATCCGTGCTTTTAGCATTAGAGCTTTATAGTTTTCTTCTTCTTTTACTTCCTCTATATGTACTATGTATAGAGCACACTCCACTCAAAAACTTGATACCAACATTTCACCGGAAATATATGTTTTAGGGTCCCCAGTATCCAAAAAAAGTATTTTCAGTAAAAGGTACATGTGTGTGAGTGTGTGCATGTCCGTGTGTCATTGAACACACTAACTCAAAAATGAAATTTATTTAAGTTTAGTATCTTCCAGGGATACGACAAGGAGATTTTAAGAAAAATCCCTCACCCCAAACTACCCTTTACATGGACATTTTTTCGAAAATGTTGATTTTCTCAAAATTGTCTATAACGATTTTGATTAAAATATAATATTAAAGATATTTACCTGCCAAATAAAATGTATATCTTGAATTTTCTGGGAATAGCCTCGGAAAATTAGTTTATTCTGGGTGAATTTTAAGGAATTTTGCATAACTGCTAAACCTTAAGACATAGACAAAAACTTACTAAAATAATTTGATGTGTACCATTCACATGACTTTCTCCATATCCCTGCAACAAATAATTCTTAAAAAGCTTATACTTCTATTTACTTTATGTTAATCAGAAAAAATTAGCAGAAATAGTCTTATTACTCGCTTCCTTGTGAATAGAAGCGAAATAAGGGATAGCCATAGGTTAAAGTGATAGTCAAAAGCTGATTGCTATGTCAATGAAGTTCCTTCGTTTATATGGATAGGAGTTGAAAGTTCCTGTATGAGAAAAGTATACGTTTTTCATAGCAGAAACCAAAAATAAGGAATGTCACAAAAACGACGAACTCCACGAAAAAAATGTAGATAACATAAATTGTGTGTTTTTAAGTGCTCTACATTTTTTGTGTAGTAAGTTTTTGTCCATATTTTACGGTTTAGCAGTCATTCAAAATTTAGTAAAATTCATCCTGAGTAAACTACTTTTCAGAGGCTTTTCCCAGAAAATTCAAGATATACATTTCATTTGTCAGGTAAATGTGTTTAATATTCGAAATTTTAATCAAAATCGTTAGAGCGGTTTTTGAGAAAATCAAAATTTTCGAAAAAAGTTCTATGTAAAAGGTAGTTGGGGGTGGGGGATTTTTCTCAAAATCTTCGTGTCGCATCCCTGGAAGATACTAAACTTAAATACCATGTTTGGTATTTTACCGACCTTTCGTTTTTGAGTTATCGTGTTCACAGGCACACGGACAAACACGGACCTTTTTGTGAAAATGTTTTTTTTGGATATTGGGGGCCCTAAAACATATATTTCCGGTGAAATCTCGGTATCGAATTTTTGGTGGAGTGCAATACTTTCTCTATACACTATGTACATAGTGCGTATGGAGAAAGTACAAATGTAAATGACGATAAAACACAAAATTTATATGATATACATTTTTTCGTGGAGTTGGTCGTTTTTGAGATAATTCTTGTTTTTGATTTCAGCTTTGAAAAACTTACATTTCTCATACGGGAATGTATCAACTCCTATCAATATAAACAAAGGAACTTCAGTCACATAGCAACCAGCTTTTTACTTCACTTTAACCTATGGTACTCCCTTATTTCGCTTCTACTTACAAGGAAGCAAGTAATAAGACTATGTATGCTAATTTTTTCTCGTTTATCATGAAGTAAATAGAAGCATAAGCTTTCTAACAATAATTTGGTGCAAAGATGTTATGTGAATGGAACACATCAGATTTTGGTATACAGGGAACCCCTAAATGTGTATATCTGGTGAAATCTCGATATCGAATTTTTGGGGTGCAATACAATACGTTCTCCTAACACACTATACATATAGTAGGTGTAGAGAAAGCGAAAATATTAAAAGGCAGAGATAATGAGTTGGATTGGAATTTTACGTGCCAATGTACTGGGTTGGCCACTTCCTACAGTTAATGGCAAATCATTCGGATGTATTTGATCAGATGTTTACAAATTACAAACATAGTTTATAATATACGAGAGTTGTAAACATTTTCTAACACACGTGTGATATAACTCAGACTGAAAAGCAACTGTTATGTCATTATGTCCATTTTGAGGCGAGAACGAAATGACAGTTTTGTTATGAATGGTGTTTAATGTCACACCGATCATCAAATTACTTGTTTTATTTTTCTCCCGAGACAACGTATCAAAATGAGTATTTTTACTTTTCTCTACATGTATTATGTACATAGAGTATAGAGAGATACTGTATTTCAACTAAAAATTCGTTACCAACTTTTCACCGGAAATATATATTTTAAGGTCCTCAGTATCCAAAAAAAAAAAAAAAAGCAGCATTTTCAGTAAAAGGTCAGTGTATCTGTGAACACGATAAGTCAAAAACGAAAAGAGATGTAGTCTTCAGAGGCTATTCCCGGAAAATTCAAGATATATACTTTATTTGCCAGGTAAATATCTTTAACATACAATATTTTAATCAAAATCGTAACAGCCATTTTTGAGAAAATCAAAATTTTCGATAAAAGTTCCCTGTAAAGACTAGTTTGAAGTGTGAGCATTTTTCTCAAAATATTCATGTTGCATCCCTAGAAGACGCTGAACTTAAATACCAAGTTTGGGCTTTAATGGTCCTTTCGTTTTTGCGCTATGCTGCACACACACACACACACACACACACAAACAGACAGACACACATTTTTCTAAAAATGCTTTTTTTTTTTTATTTAGGGAGTCTCAAATTATGTATTTCCGGTGAAATTTCGGTATCGAATTTTTGGGTACAATACATTACCTTCTCTATACACTATGTACATAGTTCGTGTAGAGAAAGTAAAAAAGAAGTAAAAACGATTAAAATTCAGAAACAATGAGTTCCGATTGGTTGGAATTTTACGCGCCAATGTACTGGATTGGCCACTTCCTATGATCACGTGTCATGAACGAAATAGTTGCAGTATGGTTTGCTGCACGTGGGCGGTTTAGGTAAATTTATACTAAAGGCAAAGGGGGAGGGGCCGATAAGAACAGTTAAACAAAAGTGACTACAATGTTTTTACATATATTTTATGTCATATTTATGCCATTGTGTTTTGGTTTTATATGCTGTGTGTGTTTATATATATATGTCTTTTTATTTTCCTGTTTACTCTTTAAATTATTTTTTGTTTTTGTTTTAATATTGCATTTTAATTTGTGTACTACAAAAGCACATAGTCCATAGCCGGTACAAACAAGGACCACGCACGACTGATGTACAATATCTTACAGAGCAATAACATACACATCTCGGACAATGTAACCACCTCAGCAATCCTCACTCAGACAAATGGAGTTCTGCACGGAGACCCCATCAGCCCCCTACTGTTCAACGTAGCAGTACGACGTCGTAGAAGCAATCAAAGAAGAAACACCAGAAGTTAGAATCTACATCTATGGCGACGATATGGTTTTGGGATGTTATAATGGAAAGGAACTACAGAAGGCAGTAACCTCACTGGAGAGATGCACTGACAAAAACAGACTACAAATAAATAAAGAGAAAACCGAACATATTATATTTAGAAGAGTAGGCAAGAGTTCCCAGAAGGACAAAATCTACCTGAAGAATGAACCTCTGCTAACAGTCAAATACCTCGGCTTAGTTCTACAGACCACAACAAACTCATTCAGAATACGCACTAACCAAAGAGTCAGAAAAGCAATACACGACATACGAGAACTAACAAAATTATCTCTCATTTCCGCGATGGCACAAAAATAGTACGGACTAGACTTAACATGGGACAAACTTCGCACGAAAGACTTCCACACCCTAGAGAAGTCAAATCCCCCTTCCTGAAGGCTACACTGGCAATGTCGAAAATTGGTCTACCTGCTAGCACAAGAAGCCTTCGTAACCCTTTGTTGCCTGTCGGTACTTGTAAGTTCCGCTTGTTTTAAACGTAACTATACACATAGGGTTGTACTCTAGAATTAATTTCATGCTATATTAACCATCAACCATAAACGATAAGTAATCATAATGGAAAGATATATACCATTTTTACCTTAAAATTGCAATGATATTTTAAAATAAATAAAAGAGTAAAACCTACATAACTACAGCCAAATGTAGCCCTATTAACTTCCGAGCATCACACCGATTATTTTACTTGGGCTCTCCCCGTCCTTTATCACAATCACTGTTATTTGAACTTGCAATATTTGGCTTTGAATGGATAGCCAGTCCATTACCTATCACTTAACACTCATGACCATTTGAACCTCTTTTTTGGAATTCCTTTGGCAGGATTATGAAAACTGGTTTATAAAAATTTAAAAGTTTTAATTGGTGAGAAATAGATTAACAAAGGATCTATATTAATTTCATTTCTATTAATTTTGCTCTTGCTTTATATAATAATTTCGTATGTTTATTTTTATATGTTTTTACTAGAACTCCAGTTTTAAACTTGAATTAAAGGGAAAACGGCATATGCAGTACACTAATGCTGGCCACTAAGGGTTAATAGAAGAACTCAGGACAAGACTTGGACTTCCCTGGACTCCCAACTGGAAGAAGGCGCTCGACGAAAGAACAATGGTAAACCGGAACTGGACTGGCACGAACCAAAATCTCAGGCCATCGATGGCAGCACATGGATACCATCACAAAGCTTGCAGGAATAAAATATGCCACGTCCCGGACGATACTGCGTATGTGATACTGTGACAGATACCAGGTCCTAACGTGCTCAAAGCGGATCAGATCAGTGACAAACTTTTGCACAAAACAACTCCATATATACAACTTGTATGCGATATTATTATTAGGTAATAAAATTATTATTATTATTATTATTATTATTATTATTAAAAACGTAAGGTCTGTGAACCTGTGCGATTGTTGAACTTCAATGTACCATATTATGTCAATAAATATACTTATTCATTCATTCAGAAAATTATTCGGATGTATTTGATCAGATGTTTACAAATTACGAACATAGTTTATAAATTACGAGAATTGTAAACATTTTCTAACACACGTGTGATATAACTCAGACTGAAAAGCAACTGTTTTGTCATTATGTCCATTTTGAGGCGAGAACGAAATGACAGTTTTGTTATGAATGGTGTTTAATGTCACACCGATCATCAAATCACGCAGTTTTATTTTTCTCCCGAGAAAACGTATCAAAAGGAGTATTTTTGTGTGTTTGTTTGGTTGGCATGCTTGTGTAATTGTTGGCTGTTGTTTCAGCGACCCCTATACTAATTGTAATGAATTCCCTATTTTGGTCACTGTTTCTCACTCACCCAGCAAAGGCACACACACAAAGCATATCTGGCTACAATGGACTTTTTATCCCTTCCTTCCCCCACTCCAGTTCCTCCAGCGAATCGCCGGAGCAGGGACAGATTTTCATTAATCATTCCAGAAATTCTGAGCTCTGCACGGTTTTATTTATTTACATTTTTTCGTGCTGTTAGGCCAACAACTCCGCGCGGGGCACAAAACACTGTCTGAATTCATTGTGTTCTTTTTAATTGTTCATGAACTTGAAATGGGAGTTAAAATTCCGTATGTATGCGGAGAGGGGCAAAAAAATGTTTGCTCGTGTTGTAAAAAAATTAATGCCCTCAAATTATAAAGCGTTTCGTGCATTAAGTTTAGAATGAATTTTCTGTACGCTGAGAGGTATTTATATACAGGCTAATTACAGCTTTTTACTTGCTCTATCGCATACTAGTAGGTTGAAAAGGGATTGCATTACAGAAGAAAAACCTCATGTGTGTCACTCACATGATCTTCACTACATCTCTGCAATAAATTATTGTTAAAAATTTATTCTTCTATTTACTTCATGCTAAACGAGAAACATTAGCCGTATTACTTGCTTCCTTATAAATAGAAGCGAAATAAGGGAGTACCATAGGTTAAATTGATAGTCAAAAGCTGGTTGCTATGTGGCTGAAGTTCCTTTGTTTGTATGGGCAAGAGTTGACAAATTCCCGTATGAGAAAAGTATAAGCATTTTAAAACAGAAACCAATAACAAGGTATATCTTAAAAACGGTGAATCTCAGGAAAACTCTGATGTGCTCCACTCATATGGCTTTCTCTATGTCTCTTTAAAAATTATTGATAATGAGCTTATTCTTCTAATTCCTGCTAAAACATTAGCAGAAACGGTCTTATTACTTGGTTCCTTATAGTTAGAAGGGAATACACTAGGCTACACCGACAGTCAAATGTTTTTAATAAGAAATTGAAATCCGTTTCTTTGCGTGGCCAAACGTTGACATGTTCCCGTATGAAAAAAAAACATTCGTGTTTTAAAACTGAAACCAATAACGAGGAATATCTTGAAAACGGTCAACCTGAGGAAATAAATTATGACAAATTGTGTATTATAACGACTGCTACATTTTTTGTTAAACCACTTACGGTTTACCAGTTATGCAACGTTCATCCAGAGTAAAGAGGTCTTCAGAGGCTATTCGCAGAAAATTCAAGATATACGTTTTATTTTTCATATGAATATCTTTAATTTCCGATATTTTAATAAAAATCATTGGAGCTATTTTTGAGAAAATTAAACCTTTAGGGCAATTTTTCACGTAACGGTATCGGGGTTGGGGGGGGGTATTTTCTTTAAAATCTTCATCTCGCATCCTTGGGAGGTATTAAACTTAACTGCCAAGTTTGGTATATAACGGCCGTTTCATTTTTGAGCTCTTCTGCCCACAGACACACACTCACACATATACACGGACATTTTATAAAAATCCTTTTTTGGTTTCAGGGGGTCTCTAAACATATATTTCCTGTGAAATTTCGGTATCGCATTTTTGGTTGCAATACAGTACCTTTATTATACACTATGTACATAGCATGTTAAGAGAAAGGAAAAATTTGATGTGTTCTCTTCACAGGACTTTCTCCACATCTATGTAACAAATTGTTGTTAAAAAGCTTATTCTTCTATCTACTTTATTCTAATCCAGATACACCCTAGTAGAAACGGTCATAATTGTTTGCTTCCTTATAAGTAGGAGCGAAATAAGGCAATACACTAGGTTAAAGTGATAGATCTTTTAAAATCTGGTTGCCACGTGGTTGAAATCTGTTTCTATTTAGTGCCAGGAGTTTACAGGTTCCCGTGTGAAAAAAAGTATTTTAAATCTGAAACAAATAACAAGGTATATCTCAAAACGTAAAGACTGTTAAATACCAAATTTGGTACTTAGCTTTAGCATCTTTCAAACATGCAACGCGAAGAATTTTAACAAAATCCCCCAACACAAACTTCCCTTTACATGAAAAAATGTTCGAAAATTTTGATTTTCTCGAAAATGGCTAACTCTTTTGTTTAAAAATCGTATGTTAAAGCTATTTACTCCCCTAATAAAATTTATATATTTAATTTTCTGGCAATAGCCTCTGAAGACTCCTTTATTCTGGATAAATTTTGCTTAACTGCTAAACCGTAAGGAGATAGATAAAAACACACGGTACAAAAAGTTTATATCTTATGACAAAATTTATGTCATATAAGTATTTTTTCGTGGAGTTCACCGCTTTCGAGATATTCCTTGTCACTCCTGACCACGCAAAGCAACAGATTGCAGTTCCAAAGCAACCACGTTTTAAAACATTTACGGTCGGTTTAGCCTGATATATTCCCTTCTACTTATAAGGAACTAAGAAATAAGACCATTTCTACTGATGTTTATGTCGATTAGCATGAAGTATATAGATAGAAGATTATGCTTTTTAACAATGATTTGTTACAGAGATGTAGAGAACGCCATGTGAATGGAACACATCAGATTTTTTTTTACCACTAGATAATGGTTTACCAGCAATATGCTTCGCATAAGTGGACGAATACGGAAGACAAGTTGACGCCAACCGTTCCTCATTGTGCAAAACAGCAACTGTTGTAAACAATATTCCGGATATCAGGTGACCCATACGAATTATATGTTGTGACTTACAGCTCTGTTTAACATCATAAATCAGTGTTTATTAACGTCTTGCATATTTGTATAGAATATCATTCCATTTAAGAATAAGTTCATTGTGAAATTTGAATATCAGCATGGGATTATTTTCCTACGCGCACTGATACTGTCTGTGGTGTGCACTGGCCACGTGGCACGCACTAAGAGTAAATATGTATATTACGGCATAAGTTTGAGGAAAACCTAAATATTCACCGTAACATCCATTTTTCCTTTTTCTTGTCCGCATGTAAATGTACATAGTGAATAGTGAAGGTATTGTATTCCACCCAAAAATTCGATTCCGAGATTTCACCGGAAATAAATGTTTAGGGGTCCCCTGTGTTCGAGAAAAGAATTTTTGTGTCCGTCTGTCCGTCCTTTGTGTGTGTATGTGTGTGGACAGCATAGATAAGAAACTAAAAGACCATTAAATACCAAACTTGGTATCCAATTTTACTACTTTCCAAGGATGCGACACGAAGATTTTTAAGAAAATCCCATGACCCTAAAATATTCTTGTCATGGACAATTTTCTGAAAATTTTATTTTTCTCCAAATTGGCTCTAACAATTTTGATTAAAATGCAAAAATGTATATCTTGAATATTCTGGGAATAACCTCTGAAGACCTCTTTATTCTGGATGAATTTCGCCGAATTTTGGTTAACTGCTAAACCGTAAACGGTAGATAAAAACTTATTGCACAAAAATGTGTATCTCGTCAAAACACACAATTTATGTATTTTACGTTTCTGTTGTGGAGGTAACAGTTTTTGAGATATTCCTTATATTGATTTCAGTTTTAAAGTACTTAAATTTTGTCATAGGGAAACTTCAACGCTTGGTCTCGCAAAAAGTGGATTTCAATCCCAAAGTAATCACATTTTAAAACATCTGAAAGTCGGTTTAGTCTAGTGAATTCTTTTATTTCCGTTCTACTTATAAGGAAGTGCATAATAAGAGCATTTCTGTTAATGTTTTAGCATTAAATAGAAGAATAAGCTTATTAACCATAATTTGTTATAGAGATGTAGTGAATGTCATGTGAATGGAGCACATCAATTTGTTTCGCTAATAGTCTTAATCTTTACGTAAGTACACGAATATGCAAGAACAAATCCACACCGACAGTTCTAGAACAGCAACTGTTCTAAACAATATTCCGGATACTAGGTGACTCATTCTGGGTATTAGGGGTGGTGTGGATTTGTGTGTGCCCTAGCTCAGGACTTTTACTGGCAAGGTGTGGTATGTTCAATTAGTTCTGCCTTTTTCCTCCTAAATTTTGCACTTTTGATTCCGTGATTTATTCTGTACTGTGGTCAGTATTAAAATACAAATTTCCCTGACGACTAAGGCTAGCCTTTTCGGCTCCACCAGGATCCTAAATATCACATCTTGCTTCTGTCGATGTTCTACACGAAATGCCTCAAACAGTGTCGCTTGACCAGGAGTACCATTGTATCTTTCCTTCCCGTTATGATCCCTCGGGCAGTGTAACCTCACCCCTTTGGTGCAATGCTCTACCCCTAACGGTACCGTGCTACCAGCTCCTGACAACTCGGCTACTTATACGTGTTCCCTTCCCATATTTATATTTCCCTTCTTGATATAATGTATATTATTAGTTATGATTTGTCTTTCCCTTCTGAATGAGTCTTTGCTACGTAACAGGACATGTACTGTCCCACTACGAATACGATGTGAATTGCAGCTCTGTTGAATGGCATAAATAAACATTTGTTAACCCTCGGATATTTGTATAAATATTATACTATTTTAGAGTAAATGCATTGTGACATTTAGATTATTTGCATAGGATTATTTTCCTGTGTGCATGCGCACCGTGCATGGTGCACTGGGGCTCGCATTTACTGTCTAAGAAAAATATTTAATGGTATAAAGTTGTGGAAAATCTAAATATGGGCACGTAACTGCCATTTTTCTACCCAACATTTTCGTATTCAAAGCAGTGAGTGTTATCTTCTTTTAAAACTTGTGGTAGATATTGAAATGAGGTCAGAGGGATGGTTTGGCTCGACAGATGGGATGTCATCTCGAGGGAGGGGTGCACCATGTGAGGGAGAAAATCGAGGTCACAAGAACTCTGTCCGGTGAGTATGGAAGATTATCTAATAAAATCCAATTCCGCAGCTACTGATGAAATGCAGGCAAAGCGTGAAATTGAGAGACAATCCAATGAAGGTAACATTCTAGATCTCAACCCTTAAAGTGCTCCATCAGAATTGGGGACACCCTGATATTGCGTTAGAGCAGGGGTGCCCAAACTGAGCGACGAACAACCATTTTCGCATACAAGTGAAGAGAAATTGTATATTACGGTAATGCTTCTGTAGGGCTTAGAACATCCAGGGAATGTAACATTTGCTAGTAAAGTTTTAAAGACTATTACACATATGACATGCGTCTTTTTTCAACCTCCGATAGACTATAAATAAAACATAAGTTCATAGAAAAAATTATTTTATTATTAAAAGTTTTGTACCCTTATGCTTACTTTTCAACATAATCACCGAAAAGATTGAGACATTTATCGTATCTGTGCACAAGCTTTGCAATACCCGCTTCAAAAAATGTTGCCGCCTATGATTTCAAATGAGCATTGACGTTGTTTTGAAGATCTTCAATGGTTCTTAAATGATGCCCTCTTATCCATGTCTTCAGTTCAGGAAAAAGGTGAAAGTTGCCAGGTGCCAGGTCAGGAATGTACGACGGATGATCGAAAATGTCCCATTGAAATTGTTCAAGGAGCCGATGGGTTGTGCCAGCAGTGTGTAGACGAGAGTTGTCATGGATCAACACAATTCCTGAAGTCAGCATTCCTCTTCGTTTGTTTTGAATGGCTCTCCACAAACGTCGTAAAGTTTCACAATAAACAGCTGCATTGACAGTGGTTCTGGGCTGCATCATTGGCGGCAACATTTTGCATTGCAAAGCTTGTGCTAAATGTCTCAATCTTTTCGGTGACTTTGTTGAAAAGTAACCATAAGAGTACAACATTTGTAGTAATAAAATAATTGCTTTCTATGAACTTGTCTTTTATTTATAGCCTATCGGAGGTTGAAAAAAAAATGGCCCTCGTGTTATAAATAATGTTTTTGCAATGCTTCGACATACTAGATTGTATACATAATTAAATAATAATTTCTACTTTTTCTATACGTACTTACGAACATACTGTTTAAAGAAGGTATTGCATTCTACCCAAAATGTCCATGTCAAAATTTGACCAGAAATACAGATTTTAGGTTCCTCTGTTTCCATATATATATATACACACACACACACTATGTTTGTATGTGTGTGTGTGGGCAGCATAGCACAAAAACGAAAAATTCGTTAAATACCAAACTTGGTATTTAAGTTCAATAATGCAAGGCGAAAGTTTTCCAGAAAATCCTCCCACCCTCACTACCCTAAACACAGTAAAATATTTAAAAAGATTGGTTTTTCAAAATTGTATTAACAATTTTGATTAAAATCTCGTGTATATATAAAAGATATTTACATTACAATTTACTGTCTATACCAACAAAGGAATTTCAGTCACATAGCAATCAGCTTTTGACTATCACTTTAACCTATGCTACTCACTTATTTCACTTCTACTTACAAGGAAGCAAGTACTAAGACTATTTGTGTTAATATTTTCTCGATTAGAATGAAGTAAATAGAAGCATAAGCTTTTTAACAATAAATTGTTGCAAAGATGTACAGAAAGTCATGTGAATGGAACACACCAGATTTGTTTCACGTGTATTTTCGGTGATATCTCAGTATCAAATATTTGGGTGCATTACAATATCATCTCTATACACTATGCATGTGCTGTAAATTTAAATTGCTATATTTGAATATCTATGTATTTTTATTTTCGGGTTCAATCTTAATTCTTTATTGTTGTTTAATATTTCTTTTGACTGTGTATTTCCTTTGTCTTTTTATTTTCGTGTTTACTCTTTTAATTCTTTGTGGTTGTTGTTTTAATATTGCTTGTAATGTTTATTACAAAAGCACGTACGGTCTGTGGACCCGTGCGATTGTTAAAGTTCTATGTATGATACTGCTATGTCAATAAATACACTTATCATTCGATACACTATATAAATAGTACGTGTAGAGAAAGTAACAGTGATTCTCCTTATTTTTTTGTTAAACTTCGAAAGAGTTTTACTTAAGTTATTGCCTATAAACTCTATCAATCAAATCACATCCTTGCTTGCAGCATTTTTTCTTCAGGTGTCAAATTTCCTGAGTAGTTTAGTACATCCGTTCTGTTCCTTCAGTTATTCTTCAAAAGTGTGAGGTAAATATATTGTACCTGAGAGAGAGAGAGAAGGAGAGTTTTTATAATGTATTCCCTCATCGTCACGCTGGTTTACTCCCTGAAAGAAGGAAAATGAGGTTTTTAAGTTTTAATTTCCGGGATGGAAGTATTGAGGAAGATAACAGGAAGTCTTCGCGTTGGCAGAGGGGACGCTCTATCGAAAAGCCATTAAAGCCTGGAAGTACCTAACTTTCGTCTTGAGGAAAGCTAATCATTTCTTCATATACTCTTATTCAGCTTTGCTAACATTTCTCTCTCAAATTCCAACACAATTATGTACACCTTAGCGTAAAATACTGATGTGTTACACTCACATGACTTTTTCTACATCTCTGCAACAAATTATTGTTAGAAAGTTTATGCTTCTATTTACTACATGCCAGTCCAGAGGTGCAAATGATTCTATTTACTTCATCTAATGGCGCAAAAATTAGCAGAAATAGTCTTATTACTTGCTTCCTTATTAGTAGAAGCGAAACAAGGGAGTAACATAGGTTAAAAGGATAGTCAAAAGCTGCTTGCTCTGCGACTGAAGTTCCTTTGTTTGTATATACACGAGTTCACAAATTCCTGTATGAGAAAAGTATAAGTCTTTACAGCTGAAAAAAAAAAAAAAAACAATCAACTCCACGATAAAAATATATATAACATAAATTATGTGTTTTAAGGTGCTCTACATTTGTTGTGGCTAGGTTTTTGTCTATCTCTTAAGGTTTAGCAGTTATGCAAAATTCCGTAAAATTGACCGAGAATAAAGTAGTCTTCAGAGGCTATTCCCAGAAAATCCAAGATATACATTTTATTTGTCATGTAAATATCTTTAATATAGGTGCGATATTTTAATCAAAATCATTAGAGACATTTTTTAGAAAACCAAAAATTTTGAAAAAATGTTCCTTGTAAAGGGTAGCTTGGGGTGGGGGATTTTTCTCAAAATCTTCGTGTCACATCCCTGGAAGATATTAAACTTAAATACCAAATTTGATATTTTACCGACTTTTCGTTTTTGAGCTATCGTGCTCACGGACACACAGATACACACACACACACACAAATCGACCTTTTTCTGAAAATATTTTTTGGATATAGGGGACCCTAAAAAATATATTTCCGGTGAAATCTCGGTAACGAATTTTTTGGTGGAGTGCAATACCTTCTCTATACACTATATGCATAGCACGTAAAGAGAAAGTAAAAAAGCATTTTCAGAAAAAGGTCCATGTGTGTGTTTGTCCGTGTGTCCGTGAACACGATAATTCAAAAACGAAAATTCTGTAAAATACCAAACTTGGTATTTAAGTGTAGTAGCTTCAAGGGATGCGACACGAAGATTTTGAGAAAAATCCCTCCACAGCAAACTACCCTTTACATGGACATTTTTTCGAAATTTTTTATTTTCTTAAAAATGGCTCTAAAGATTTTGATTAAAATGCCGTATATTAAAGATTTTACCTGACAAATAAAATGTATGTCTTGAAATTTTTGGGAATAGCCTCAGAAGGCTACTTTATTCTGGATGAATTTTACAGAATTTCGTATAACTACCAAAACGTAGGGCATGGACAAAAGCTTACCATACAAAAAATGTAGAAAACGTACCACCAATATAAGTTTATATATCTACATTTTTTCGTGGAGTTAATCGTTTTTAAGATACTCCTCGTTTTTGGTTTAAACTTTAAAAAATCTGATGTGTTCCATTCACATGACTTTCTCTACATCTCTGCAACAAATTATTGTTAGAAAGTTTACGCTTCTATTTACTTCATGCTAGTCGAGAAAAAATTAGCAGAAATAGTCTTATTACTTGCGTTCTTGTAACTAGAAGCGAAATAAGGGAGTATCATAGGTTAAAGAGATAGTCAAAATATGGTTGCTATGTCAGTGAAGTTCCTTTGTTTGTATGGAATTTTATATAACTGTTAAACCGTAAGAGATAGACAAATACTTACTACACGAAAAATGTAGAGCACGTTAAAACACATATTTTACGTCATATATATATATATTTTATGGAGTTCATCGTTTTTTAGATATTCCTTGTTTTTGGTACCTGCTTTGAAAAACTTATATTTTTCTCATTAGGAATTTATCAACTACTGTCAATTCAAACAAAGGAACTTCAGTCACATAGTAACCAGCTTTTGACTATCACTTTACCCTATGGTAGTCCCTTATTGCACTTCTACCTATAAGGAGGTAAGTAATAAGACTAATTCTGCTAAATTTGTTCTCGATTGGCATGAAGTAAATGGAAGCGTTAGCTAGAGAAAATCATATGAATGGAGCACTTCAGATTTTTTAATAATGTCTTGGATTATATTATTCTTTGATTCCTTTCACTCGGAGCATTTCGCTTTCTTTGGCATTAGAAGAATTCATCTTTTCTGTCAATTTTTTTTCCTTTTCTCCATTCCTTAGAGTTTTTGACATGTGAATGAAGAAGCCGACGAGGTAAAAGAAGATAATCGCTATTGGTATCTGCAGGAGGTAGAATGGTTTCCAGACCATTTATTTCCTATCTTACACGACAGCGTACAGGAGAAGTATTCCATTATATGTCCTTATAGTCGTAAAATACTTGTGTGCGATTCAGAATCCTCATTTCCACGACAGCGGCTCTGTCTGGAACAACCGTTAGAGAAGGCTGAGCATGTTAGTGGTGGCTCTGATAAGCGGAAACATTATACCTACCGCGCGCGTCTGCCTGTATATCTGAACCGTACAGCACAATTCAAGATTAAGCCTTGATTTTCATTAAAAGTTGCACTTCTACTCTTATTTTCCCTGCTATATATAATAAATAGGGGAAATAGTGAATTCCAACCAAAATATTGATGTTAAGATATAAACGATAAGTTGAATCTAGTTTGAAAGTCCCTGAATCTACCTCTCCAAATACAAGGGTCGTTTTTTTTTAAACCTCCGATAGTCTATAAATAAAATACAAGTTTATAGAAAACAATTATTTTATTACTTCAAGTTTTGTACACATGTTTACTTTTCAACATAATCACCGAAATGATTGAGACATTTATCGTACCTGAGCACAAGCTTTGCAATACCCGCTTCAAAACATGTTGCCGTCAATGATTTCAAATGAGCATTGACGTTGTTTTGAAGATCTTCGTACTTTACTAGGAAGAGGAATGCTGACTTCAGGAATTGTGTTGATCCATGACAACGCTCGTCCACACACTGCTGGCACAACCTATCTTCTCCTGAACAATTTCAATGGGACATTTTCGATCATCCGCCGTACACTGCTGACTTCGCATCCAGCGACTTTCACCTTTTCCCTGAACTGAAGACGTGGCTAGGAGGGTAGCACTTTCAAACCAATGAACAGGTTTTCTATGAACTTGTGTTTTATTTATAGCCTATCGGAGGTTGAAAAAACACGACCCTCGTAGTTCGACTGGCGTTATTCTAGGCAAGTAACTAATGTACAAAACCCAGAAGGAATCATAAAAAAATCTAATGTGTTACACTCACATGACTTTCTCTAGCTGTTCTACAAACTTCTTACAAAAGAGTATTATTCCTTCTACACAATGCTTTTAAGTAGAAGGGAACTTTTACAAATACTCTTTTGTATTTTTAACAACTTATATTAATAAAATGGCTGGAATCTAGATATCAGTTCTATTATTTTCTTAACAAACATAATCAATTTATCACACATCTCGGAAAGATTTAATTTACTAAACGACAAAAAATATATATCTATATTAAATTCACATTATTTATTTCAATGTTTTCTCTAGGGGGACTACAACTATTTTTAGAGTTTCTTTCCAAAATTAATTGAAATTGTCTTGATTAACATAAAAACGAGACCCATCCAGAAAGTGCCAGACGATATGGCATAACTAAACAATGACGAAAGTTATCAACACAACATTTTATTTACAAAGGTGCAATACTTTATATTCTGTCAAGGCATTTAGTGTCACTGCTATTTCAAGGCCATGTAATACTTTTTATATCACCAAAGAACATATTTGTTATTCTGAATGCACAACATTTTCGGCCAATCGGATTTTATAGGCAGACTGCGCCAGTGTATGGTGATAATACAACGAACGTGTCTTCTTTGAGGAAATGGCGCATAATTTACGAGTAATCAAGGAAGAAACAGTGTGCACAATAAAGACCGGAGTGGAAGTTCATCAAGATGAACGTAAATATTTGTAAAAAAATTCTGATGTGTTCCACTCCCATGACTTTCTCTACATCTCTGTAACAAATTATTGTTAAAAAACTTATGCTTCTATCGAGAAAAAATTAGCAGAACTACTTATTACTTGCTTCCTTGTAATGTGAATTAAAACAAGGGAGTAGCATAGGTTAAAGTGATAGAAGTTGGTTGCTATGTGACTGAAGTTATTTTGTTTGTATGGACTGGAATTGCTAAGTTCCTGTATGACAAAGTATGTTTTTTAAAGTTGAAATCAATGACGAGGAATATCTCAAAAAAGATCAACACCACGAAAATGTGTATATGAATTAAATCGTGTTTCATTCAGAATAAAGTAATCTTCAGAGGCTGTTCTCAGAAAATTCAAAATATACATTTTGTCAGGTAATATAGGATATTTTAACCAAAATCGTTAGAGCCATTTTTGAGAAATCATAATTTCCGAAAAGAAATTCCATGTAAAGGGTAGTTTGGGGTGGGGGAATTTTTTTTTTTTTCAAAATCTTCGTGTTGCACCCCTGGAGGATACTAAACTTAAATACCAAGCGATGAAGACCCAAAAGTGGCAGCGACATCTTGGCTCATATCTTTAACGGTAGAAGAGTATAACAACTGCATTAAAATACTCGTACCACGTGACAATAAATGTCTTGACAGAAGGGAGATTACGCTGAGAAATAGAGTAAGGTACTGCAGCTTCGTAAAGTTTCGTGTTGATAACTTTCGTTATTATTTAGTTATGCCAAATCGTCTGTTATTTTCTGGATCTCCCTCATATGAGTAAAAGAATAATCTTTTAGAAGTTTTTTTGAGTTATTTCACATCAGATTGTAAATATACTTCGTCTTTAACAACCTATATTCATATAAATGGCTGGAACTTTTTTCGAAAATTTTGATTTTCTAAAAAATGGCTAACGATTTTGATTAAAATATCGTATATTAAAGATATTTACCTGAAAAATAAAATGTATACTTTGAATTTTCTGGGAATAACCTTTGAAGACTGCTTTATTCTGGGTAAATTTTACGGAATTTTGCATAACTGCTAAACTGTAACAGATGGACAAAAACTTACCACACAACAAATGTAGAGCACTTTAAAACACACAATTTATGTTATATACATCTTTTTCGTGGAGTTGATTGTTTTTGAGATATTCCTTGTTTTTGGTTTCCGCTATAAAACCCATACTTTTCTCATACAAGACTTTGTGAACTTGTGTCCATACAAACAAAGGAACTTCAGTCACATAGCAACCAGCTTTTGACTGTCACTTTAACCTATGGTACTCCCTTATTTCGCTTCTACTTACAAGGAAGCAAGTAATAAGAGTATTTCTGCTAATTTTTTCTCGATTAGCAGGAAGTAAATAGATGCGTAAGCTTTTTAAAAATAATTTATTGCAGAGATATAGAGATAGTCATGTGAATGGAACACATCAGATTTTTAACAAACTTAATGAATTATACTTAGCAGGAAGAGTTTCCTTACTAAATGACCAAATAAAATATATATTAATCATTTTAATATTAGCTTTAGGAGGACTCCCCAACTTTTGGAGTTCTTTCCAAAGTTAATTGCAATTAACCTGATTAGTATGACATAAGTAAAAGAATAATCTTTTGTAAGAAGTTTGAGTTATTTCGTACAGTTCGGCTTTAACAGCCTATATTGATATAAGTAGGTGGAATCTCATGTTATCGAAGGGTTGCTTGTATTAGCTCTGGCACGTAGCACTAATGAGCATCTCCTGCAATCCTTGAGCAAGTGCTCGGCTCGGAATAAGACGATCCATTAGATGCTCTGAATGTAAAAACATTTTCCCTTCGGCACGGCGCGTCTCAGCTTTTTGTGTGTAGCGTCAGCTGGTGTGAAGCCTCCATCAATTCGCTCTTCCTTCCCCCCCCCCCCCAGCTTCACCCAGGAGGCAGAGATGAAACCCTCGTACTATCTGTCCCCAGGAGGGAGGCTGTCTCCGGGAACAAGTTTGGTTTGACACAAGGTGCATATTCCGATACTAATGTACTACTTAGCAAGTATCGGGTAATGTCTGCTTCTAGAACAGCTAGCGTTGCTTTAGGGATATCTGGCAACTAAAACTTGGTAGTAATAGCATTTTATTAAGTTTACAATAATACAATACTTGCGTCACACAGTCGCATGGGTCGAGTGACCGAACATGCTGTCTAAAAATACTTGAACTTAAAATATTACTACCTACATATATATACTTTATATATCTTTACAACATTGGAAATACACACACACACTCTCACACACACGCACTCACAACTACAGCACGTATTCATACATATAGACTAGTCAAACACCAAATAAGTCTATACAATATTCACACAAATATTTTATTTCTTAGTGCACGAACTTCCATTAAGTATGTGCCCAGGCTTGGTAAGTTTTGGCTGTTTAGAATCAAATCCAAGAATGCTGTCCGTCTGTTTGAAGTTAAAAATACTTCCGGCAATAATTTTTTCCTAGCATCCTCGATCTGCACGCAATCTGCCAAAATATGCGTCCAGTCTTCCTGATCCCCGCATAATGGGCAAATCCGCCTACCAGCTTCATCAACTACCTTACGAGTTTTCCACCCTCCCAACCTGAGCCACGCTATTCCCGATCTTTGTTTCATACCCAATGTTAACATATATGTTTCTTTACCCCACTCAATTTTTATTTCGTTTAGTAACTACCATGACGATTTGTTGTTACATTTAGATTCTATTTCCTGCATTGTTTATATCGCATAATCGTCTTTTTTCTTTATTCACGTTATATCTATTTTCGCTGCTCCTTTGCCAATTATCGTTTAAGCCAATCCAAGCAATCTAAGGAAGCAAGAAATAAGAGTTTCTTCTAATTTTTTCAGGAAGTAAATAGAAGCATAAGCTTTTTAAAAATAATTTGTTGCAGAGATGTAGAGAAGGTCATGTGAATGGAACACATCAGATTTTTTTTAAGGAGGAGCATCCTTTTCCTCTGCTCCACTGGTGTTTGATTTGATTAAACTTGTTTTGTTGGAGAATTTTGATTGACCATTCCCAATGATGGGAGGGGGGAGTACTTAGTTCAACCATTTTGCTTTTGGCTGGTTTGAAGCCGTTGTTACCGGGGGTGCCCGCAAGTCATGCGGGTATCGTCAGCGATCTCAAAAGTGCTTTCTCATGTTCACCCAATGTGGCGTAGAATTTCTGAGCCTGGCGCCTAATAACATATTCCACAAATGCGAGGGCCGAAGTCTCATGTGGTAGCCTCACTGGGAAGCGTCGACATACAGAATAAATTAGCCGGAGTCCTCTATTATGTATCCTCTGTAAGTAGAGAGCCTGCTGCCATGCCCCACACTTCGCAGGCGTAGAACATCAGAGGGACTATGAGCACCTGAAAAGACGTATCTTTAAGCGATCCGGCATTTGGGAAGGCAGAAGAGGGTAAAGAGCGGTCACAACAGATAGGACGGTGGTTTTATACCCTAATAAACTGAAACCATGAAATATTCTTGTTGTGTCTTCATTTCGGTAAAGCTTCATGTTGGTAAAGATTCCATAGCATCGTTCATTGTTGTAAACCACCTAAATTAATCATGTCGAATGTGGTAATAAATGGAGGAAACCGTTTCATGCTGTTATTAAGCTTTTACATTTCAAGAGAAATACCACTACACAAATCAGAAATGACTTGAAGGAATTGGCGTGTATTCTGTACATCACTAACACCATTTTCACCTTCAGAGAAGGTAATGTATTGCATCCAAAAATTCTATACCGAGATTTCACCGGAAATACAAATCTGATGTGTTCCATTCGCAAGACTTTGTCTACATTAACAAATTATTGTTAAAAAGCTTATGCTTCTATTTACTTCATGCTAATCGAGAAAAACTTAGTAGAAATAGTCTCACTACTTGCTTCCTTGTAAGTAGAAGTGATCAACTCCACGAAAAATATGTATATAACATAAATTGTGTGATTTAACGTGCTCTATGTCCGCGCCGTAGCCGAGTGGTCAGATCACTCGCCTCTGGCGTACACGGCCCTGGTTCGATCCCAAGCGACCGCATGTGAGATTTGCGGTGGCCAAAACGGCGCAGGGGCGGGTTTTCTCAGGGTTCTCTGGTTTCCCCCGCCATCACATTCCACCGGAGCTCCATCTTCATGTATTATCAGTGTCATCGCCTGCGGTGCCAGAGCAGTAAAAGCGGGCGTTAAACACAACAAAAAAGTGAACGGGCTCTACATTTTTATGAGGTAAGGGTTTGTCATATCTTAAGGTTCACCAGTTATGCAAAATTCCTTAAAATTCATCCAGAATAAAGTGGTCTTCAGAGGCTATTCCCAGAAAATTCAAGATATACATATTATTTGTCAGGTAAATATCTTTAATATGCAATATTTTAATCAAAGACCCTAGAGCCATTTTTGAAAACATCAAAATTATGAAAAAAGGTCCAAGTAGATGGTAGTTTGGGGAGGGGGTTTTCTTGAATATTTTCGTGTCGCATCTCTGAAAGATACTAAACTTAAATACCAAGTCTGGTATTTTACCGACTTTTCGTTTTCGGATTATCGTGTTCAGACACATGTACACACACGGACCTTTTTCTGAAAATGCTTATTTCCGGTGAAATCTCGGTATCGAATTTTTTGGTGGAGTGCATTACCTTCTCTATACACAATGTACATTTTACGCATAGAGAAAGTAAAAATAAAAATCTGCAACACATCTCCTTGTTTATTGTACCAGATCCTAAACGACGTATTGCAGATTTTATTTAAGTTTTATTTTCCGACGTACAAGAAGAGGGTTTTGCAATAAACTAATGTTGAGGGAATCGCGCCTGCTGGCGACTTGTGCCGAGTGGTGGTGGTGCGGATTTATTATTAAGTCGTTACTTGAGAACGACATGCAAACTTGACAACTAATAATAAACTTTGCTGTAGTGCACATCGATGTGTATTCTTTGGAGAACTGTTGTGTTGCAAGTTGCGTTTTGCCCCAGGATACAGCAGATGGCATCTTATAAGCAACGCGACACCAATTTATGTTTTCTTGTGTCAAGTTCTTAACTTGCTTATACTTCCATTACACGATATAACAAGTGACAACTGCTCGTACAGATCTCAGCTGTTTAATTAATAGCGTCGTAAATATGCTTTCATGTAGACGGGAGTGTCTCTGTTAGAAGCTTAGGGACAGAAGAAAATGCATTCTTTATCATTTCTCTATCAACATCTTGTTTTGCACATTCCAAACTATTTAAATGTTCATTGGTTTAATTTATTGCCACACAAGCCGTGTGTAGAACAGGAGTGGGATAGGTAGAATCAGACTGAAAAATTCAATGTCATAGTCGGGATCTGAACCACGGATCTCCCAGTCTCTAGCCATGTGAAGAACAGGAATTGGATAGGTAGAGTCAGACTGAAAAATTCAATGTCACAGCCGGGATTTGAACCATGGATCTCCCGGTCTCTAGCCGCGTGTAGTACAGGAGCTGGATAGATAGAGTCAGACTGTAAAATTCAATATCATAGCCGGGATCTGAACCACGGATCTCCCGGTCTCTAGCCGTGTCTAAGACAGGAGCTGGATAGGTAGAGTCATACTAAAAAATTCAATGCCATAGCCGGGATTTGAACCACGGATCTCCCAGTCTCTAGCCACTGAGCTACCATGGTTACATACCGGCAAAGCATTATATTCCTCAACTAACTTGCATATTTCCCGGTAAACCATAAGGTGATCTCAAATTATTTGGAGATGACAACCCCAATGGCGACCTACAATGTTGTCAGTAATGTGAGTACCAGGATTCGTATTACAGCCAACTATTATTATCAAAGTTTCAGTCTGACGCTATCTAAATGTTCGTTTCAAATATTTCTCTATCAAGAACTTGCTCACAACACTCTCTCCTTCTTGCTACACCTGCTCTTCTCTATTCATCATCATTTACAATATATTTAGCTCGTCTCTAGAATTCCCTCCCTGAAGACATAAGGGATTGCCGGAACGTTATACTGTTCAAGCAGAAAATTAGGACATACGTTTGTAATCAAACCTAATGTGCTGTTGTATTAATATGATAAATACGGCACTACTTTCATTTGTTGTTACTAATATTTTAAGTGCTGGCAAGTAACATGCATTTCAATTGTAAATATCACTAATTTGTGTTTAGACCTACATGAATATTTCACTTAAAATAATTTGGTTGACAATTTTTCTCTCTTTTAATTTCTGTATACTTGTTGCACCATTTTAACTCTTTTTCATTAAGTTGTATATAATTTTATTTTTACTTTCTCTACACGTACTGTGTACATAGTGTATAGGGAAGGTATTGCATTACACCCAAAAATTCGATACCGAGATTTTACTGGAAATAAACATTTTGGGTTCCCCTGAATCCAAAAAAAAATAATTTTTTGAAAAAGGTCCATGTGTGTTAGTGTGTGTGTGTGTGTGTGTGTGTGGAAGGCATAGCTCAAAAACGAAGTGACCCTTGAATACCAAACCTGGTATTTAAGTTTGATATCTTCCAAGAATGCGACACGAAGAGTTTCAATTAATTTTGATTAAAATACCGTATGTTAAACTCGTTTACCTCACAAATATAATGAATATCTTGAATTTTCTGGGAAGCCTCTGAAGACTACCTTATTCTGTATGAATTTTGTGGAATTTTGCATTACTTCTAAACCGTAAGATATGGACAAAAACTTACCACACAAAAAATGTAAAGCACATTAAAACACACAATTTATGTTAAATACTTTTTTTCTTTGAGCTGATTGTTTTTGAGATATTCCTTGTTTCTGGTTTCAGCCTTGGAAAACGTATACTTTTCTTATACAGGAATTTGTCATACAAACAAAGGAACATCAGTCACACAGCAGCCATCTTTTGACTATCACTTTAACCTATTGTACTCCCTTATTTCTCTTCTATTTACAAGGAAGCAAGTAATAAGACTATTTCTATTAATTTTCTCGATTAACCTGAGATAAATAGAGGCATTTTCTTTTTAACAATAATTTGTTGCAGAGACATAGGCATGCGAGCGCTACACATGAGATTATTTGTTCTTTATTCGTTTTATCACGTCAGTATTGCCTTGTAGAGGACTCTCTTACTAAATAGGTAGTAATAATTAATCTAAACTGAATTAAAGTATCAATCTAAGTACCGCAAAAGCATTACACATGAATATCTGTTAAATGAAAGAAAATGTAGAAAATAAAATCCAATTTGTTCCATTCACATGTCATTCTCTACCTTCTGCAAAAAAAAAAAAAAAAAAAAAAAAAATCTACGAAAGATTGTTGACCACCTGGGTAGTGTGGTTGTAGCGTGATTGCCTAACATTCAACAGGTCGCGATTTCGAATCTCACCCGGATAAGGCTTTTCACGGTTTTCCTTTAACCTGATAAGAGATTGTCAACTAACTTTAAGCTTCATGAACCCAGAGATCTTTCGAGCATTATTTAATTAATTTCATTCATCGTCCGAGCCGTGTAGACCACTCGCCTTTCACCTAGGTGGCCCAGCTTCGAACCCAACCGACCGCATATGAGATTTATGGTGGACAAAGCGGTGCAGGATCGGGTTTACTCCGGATTTTCCTGTTTCCCTCACCATCACATTCCACCGGTGCTCCATCTTCATTCCATCCATCCTCAATGTCATCGCCTGCGGTGCCACAAGTACTAAAAGTGGGCATCAAACAGTAAACAAAAACAAAAGTATCCGATATGAACACAGGTTAAAGGACGTTAAGGTAAAAAGAAAATAATTTTCTCTACTTCGTGCTAATCGAGATAAGCATTGGTGGTCTTACTACTTGCTTTCTTATAAATGGCCATGGTTAGATCACTCGCCTCTCACCAAAGCGCCCGGGTTCCTTCACAGGAAGCCGCAGGGATTTGTGGTGGACAAAGCGAAGCAAGAGAGGATTATCTCCGGGTTCTTCGGTTACCCCCTGGTTCGCATTTAACCAGTGCCCCATTTTCGTTTCATGAATCATCTTTGTATTGGCTGCGGTGCCAGTGTAGTAAAAGCAGCTGTTAAACACTATCAAAAAGCAATAGAGCAAAAGTGTTGCACATGAATATCTTAAAATGAATAGATGTTTTCCATTTACTTGTATTTCTGTACCTTCTGAAAAGAAACAATTCTTACAAATGATGATTCTTTTATCTACCTCTTGCTAATCAAGATAAACAATAAGAGAAATGTTCATATTACGAGGGCCATTTTTTTTCAACCTCCGAGAGGGTATAAATAAAAGACAAGTTCATAGAAAACAATTATTTTATTACTAAAAATTTTCCACACTTATGGTTACTTTTCTACGTAATCACCGAAAAGATAGACATTTATCGTACCTGTGCACAAGCTTTGCAATACCCCCTTCAAAAAATGTTGTTGCCAATGATTTCAAATAAGCATAGACGTTGTTTTGAAGATCTTTGTACTTTATGACGTTTGCGGAGAGCCATTCAAAACAAACGAAGAGGAATGCTGACTTCAGGAATTATGTTGATCCATGACAACGCTCGTCCACACACTATTGACCCAACCCATCGGCTTCTTGAACAATTTCAATGGGAAATTTTCGATCATCCGCCGTACAGTCCGACCTGGCACCCAGTGACTTTCACTTTTTACCTGAACTGAAGACGTGGCTATGAGGGCAGCACTTTCAAACCCACGAAGATTTTCAAAAGAACGTCAATGCTCATTTCAAATCATTGGCGGCAAAAATGTTTGAAGCGGGTAATGCAAAACTTGTGAACTAGTAATCCGTACAGATAAGCTGCAGAAAAAAAAATAAAGGTATCGGTAAAAATATTTAATTCGGATTTAAAAATTTTCGAATAGATACGAGATAATATTTTGTAGAAGAGTGAGTAGAAAGGATGTGAATACAACGTACTATCTTTACTATCTTTACCAAGTAGTATGCAGGTACAAAAAATCTTATGTGCACCATTCTTATGACTTTCTCTATATCTCTGCAATAAATTATTCTTAAAAAGTTATACTACTATTTATTTCCTGCTAATCAGAAAAACAAAAATTAGCAGAAATAGTCTTATTACTTGCTTCCTTGTATGTAGAACCGAAATAAGGGAGTACCATAGGTTAAAGCGATACTCAAAAGCTGATTGCTATTTCACTGAAGTTCCTTTGTTTGTATGGACAGCAGTTGACAAATTCCTGTATGAGAAAAATATAACTTTTTCAAAGCAGAAACCAAAAACAAGAAATGTCTCAATAACGATGAACCCCATGAAAGAAGTGTCTATAACATAGATTGTGTGTTTTAACGTGCTCTACATTTTTTAGTGTAGTACGTTTTTGTCCGTCTCTTACGGTTTAGCAGTTATTCAAAATTCCGTAAAATTCATCCAGAATAAAGAAGTCTTAAGAGGCTGTTTCAAGAAAATTCAACATATACATTTTATTTGTCAGGTAATATGCGATATTTTAATCAAAATCGTTAGAGCCATTTTTGAGAAAATCAGAATTTTCGAAAAAAAATCCATGTTAAGGGTAGTTGGGGGTGGGGGATTTTTCTCAAAATCTTTATGTCGCATCCCTGAAAGATACTAAACTTAAATACCAAGTTTGGTGTTTTACCGACTTTTCGTTTTTGAGTTATCATGTTCACAGACACACGGACACGCACACGGACCTTTTTCTGAAAATACTTTTTTTGGATACAGGGGACCCTAAAACATATATTTCCGGTGAAATCTCGGTATCGAATATTTTGGTGAAGTACAATACCTTCTGTATACACTATTACATAGTACGTATAGATAAAGCAAAACTATTGCATTTCACCCAAAACTTCAGTTTCGAAACACATGTTCTAAGGACACCTTAATCCAAATTAGCATTTTCAGAATACGTATCTTGAATATGTCTCTGTCAGTCTGTCTATCTGTCTGTCTGTCTGTCTGTACGTGTCTGTCTGTCTCTGCGTGTGTGGGGGGGCACTATAGCTTAAAAACATAAATTCCATTGAATACCAAATTAGTATTTTAATTTAGTATCTTCTGAGGATGCGACGTGAATATTTTACATAAAAATTTCCCCACTTCAAACTATCCTTTACATGGACGTTTTTCCTAACTTTGCGATTTTCTCAAAAATGCCTATACAATTTTGATTTATATGTAGTATGTTATTGATATTTTCGTGAAAAATAAAATGTATTACATCGAATTGGTTGGGAATAGTCTCTGAAGACCTTTCATTCTGAATGATTTTTACATAACTGTAAATGACTTACGAGATTTTCCTTTTTATTGGTTTTAATATTTGGAAAACCTATATTTTTTCTGAAATGGTAAGTCGTTATTCTTTATTTTTACTGGTCATGTATAGAAGAGGGAATTTTTATTGCATCATATACCGACCGGAGTTTAAAACCTTTGACTATCACGTTAGGCCAGTATATTGTCTTATTTCCTTTATACATACTTAGAAAAGGCTAAATAGTACAACAATTTCTCCTAGTTTTTTTCAGAAAGAAGAAACTATTGTGGACCGCCTGGGTAGTGAAGTAGTGGCGTGTTTGCCTCACATTCAAAAGGTCGTAAATTCGAATCTCGCTTAGGGTGAGTTATCCGGATAAGGTTTTTTTCGGGGTTTTCTCTTGTCCTGAAAAGACGAATGTCCAGTAAGTTTAAGCTCCATGGACCCCGAGATCACTTGAAGGTCATTTAACCAATTTCATTCATCGTCCGATATGTCCAACCAGGTTAAAGGAAGTTAAGCCACAAAAAAAAGAAAAAAACTTTTGTAAGAACCATTTGTTGCAGAAAAGGTAGAGAAAGTAATGTGAAAGTAATACATCCTATTTTACTTTCTCTACATGTACTATGTACATAGTATATACAGAAGGTGTTGCATTCCACTCAAAATTCGATACCGAAATTTCACTGGAAATGCATGTTTTAGGGTCCTTTGTATCCAAAAAAGCATATTTAGAAAAAGGTACATATGTGTTTGCTAGTGTGTGTCTGTGAACACAACTCAAAAACGAAAAGTCCGTTAAATACCAAACTTGGCATTTAAGTTTAGTACCTTCTAGGGATGCAACACGAAGATTTTGAGAAAAATCCCCCACCCCAAACTAGCCCTTATATGGAACTTTTTTCGAAAATTTTGATTTTATTAAAAATGGTTCTAACGATTTTTACTACAATACCGTATATTAAAGATATTTACCTGACAAATACAATGTATATATTAAAATTTTCAGGGAATAGCCTTTCAATACTACTTTTTTGGAATTTGCACAACTGCTAAACCGAAAGAGATGGACAAAAAGTTACAATACAAAAAGGTAGAGCTCATTAAAACACAATTTATGTTACATCATTTTTTTTCGTGAAGTTGATTCATTTTGAGATATTTCTTATTTTGAGTTTCACCTTTAAAAAACTTACTTTTCTCATACCGGAAGTTCCATATAAACAAAGGAACTTCAGTCACATGGCAACTAGCTTTTGACTATAATTTTATCCTATGGTACTCCCTTATTTCGCTTCTACTTACAAGGAAGAAAGTAATAAGACTATTTCTGTTATTTTTTTCTCGATTAGCATGAACTAAACTGAAGCAGAAGATTTGTAACAATAATGTGTTGCAGAGAGGTAGAGAAAGTAATGTGAATGTAAACATCCTATTTCTCAAAATAAAAAGGTTCATTCTTGGATTATAAATTATAAAAGATCCCTTTGAGCCCTGTATGCCCTTTCAGGGATGCACCGGTTTTGTTTCATTGCGGTGCTGTTGCAATATTTACAAGAGTGAAGCATGTGTGATTGAAGCAGGTGCCGAAATGCATTAAACCTTTTAAAGTGATTGCTCTGCAACCTTTATTTACCTTTGAGGTCTACTCTGCGAGCCTATTTATCAGTCAGATTGACATGGATGATGTAATTAGTTCCGCAGAGGGGTTCCAAAGCCTTTTCAGGGAAACAATGACTTGGTGGCGAGGTTGGATACCAGTAAACTATCATTTAGAAAGATAGTCAAACTAAAAATGCACTACAAAGGCTGAGATTAGAACCATGTTTTTTTTTGCATAGGTAGAGTTAGACTGAAAAATTCAATTCCATAGCCAGGATTTGAACCACGGATCTCCCAGTCTCTAGCCGTGTGTAGGACAGGAGTTAGATAGGTAGAGTCAGACTGAAAAATTCAATGGCATAGCCGGGATTTCAACCACGGATTTCCCAGTCTCTAGCCGTGTGTAGGACAGGAGTTAGATAGGTAGAGTCAGACTGAAAAATTCAATGGCATAGCCGGGATTTGAACCACGGATATCCCGGTCTCTAGCTGTGTGTAGGACAGGAGTTGAATAGCTAGAGTCAGACTGAAAAATTCAATGGTATAGCCGGGATTTGAACCACGGATCTCCCGGTCTCTAGTCGTGTGTAGGACAGGAGTTGGATAGGTAGAGTAAGACTGAAGAATTCAAAGGCATAGCCGGGATTTGAACCACGGATCTCCCGGTCTCTAGTCGTGTGTAGGACAGGAGTTAGATAGGTAGAGTAAGACTGAAAAATTCAATGGCATAGGCGGGATTTGAACCACGGATATCCCGGTCTCTAGCCGTGTGTAGGACTGGAGTTAGATAGGTAGAGTCAGAATGAAAAATTCAATGTCATAGCCGGGATTTGAACCACGGATATTTCGATCTCTAGCCATGTGTAGGACAGGAGTTGGATAGGTAGGGTTAGACTGAAAAATCCAATGCCATAGACGTGATTTGAACCACGGATCTCCCGGTTTCTAGCCATGTGTAGGACAGGAGTTGGATAGGTAGGGTCAGACTGAAAAATTCAATTTCGTAGCTGGGATTTGAGCCACGGATCTCCCGGTCTCTAGCCGTGTGTAGAATAGGTAGAGTCAGACTGAAAAATCCAATGGCATAGCCGGGATTTGAACCACGGATCTGCGGATTTCTAGCGGGTTGCTCTGCCACTTGGACACAATGGCAACATGCCGGCGCATCATGGAACTTCTGAACTGACTCAGATAATTCCCGTTTGACCTGAAGGTGATCGCAAATTATTTTTGGGACAACTCCAATAGCAAGTTAAAATGCTTTAAGTACTTTAAATCCCAGTAATGATTTTGATTAAATAACGTATATTAAAGTTATTTATATGGCAAGTAAAATATATATCCTGAATTTCATGGGAATAGCCTTTAAATACCACCTTATTTTGAATGAAACAAAATAGAGTTTTATTTATGGACGCCTTTTAACTGCTGTGGTTCTCAGCGTCCCATTCTATACTAGGCCGCTTCATTTAGCTTAGAGACCTCTCTATCTTTTAGGTGCCGTAAGTCTATGACACGGGACCAACGGCTGTACCTCCCTTTAGAAGAAAGCCATGTAATGATACTCAAACGATTATGGGGACCTTGGAGCTTACACTTACTCGACCCGTCTCCACCGGCTTTGAGCACGCGATCTTGGGTTTATGAAGATAGCATGCTAACCATTACACCATGGATTGCGATTTCTTGCTGCATTTTACGTAACTGATGTGTTACATTCACATGACTTTCTCTACATCTCTGCAACAAGTTATTGTTAAAAAGCTTGTGCTTCCATTTATTTCATGCTAATTGAGAAAAATTAGCAGAAGTAGTCTTTATTACTTGCTTCCTTGAAATAAGGGAGTACTAAAGGTTAAAGTGATAGTCCGAAGTTGGTTGCTATGTGACTGAACTTCCTTTGTTTGTAATAACAGGAGTTGACAGATTCCTTTATGAGAAAAGTAAGTTTTTCAAAGCCAAAAGCCAAAAAGCAAAGCATATTTCAAAAACGATCAACACCAGGAAATAAAGTTATATAACATAAATTGTCTGTTTTACTGTGCTCTACATTTTCTGTGCGGTAAGTTTTTGTCCAATTTTTACGGTTTAGCAGTTAAGCAAAATTCCGTAAATTTCATCCAGAATAGTCTTCAGAGGCTATTCCAAGAAAAGTCAACATATACATTTTATTTGGCAAGTAAATGTCTTAAATATAAGAGATCAAAAACGTTAGAGCCAGCTTTAAGAAAATCAAAAGTTTCTAAACGTTTTCCGTTTAAAGGGTAGTTTGTGTTGGGGGGATTTTCTTGAAAATGTTCATGTCACATCCTTGGAAGATACCAAACTTAAATACCAAGTTTGGATTTTAAAGGTATTTTCGTTTTTGAGCTATGCTGCCCACAGACACACACACACATACAGACAGAGAGACAGACACACACACGGACATTTTTCTAAAAATGCTTTTTTTGGATTCAAGGGGTCTCAAAACATATATTTCCGGTGAAATCTCGGTATCGTATTTTTGGGCGCATTACAATACCTTCGCTATACACTATGTACATAGTACGTATAGAGAAAGTAAAAATGTACTACACGGTAAATGTAGATCACGTTAAAACACACAGTATGTCATATAGATTTTTTCATGGAATTGATCATATCTGAGATATTCCTTGTTATTTGTTTCAGATTTTAAATACTTTTCTCACACGAAAAGCTTTTCACTCCTGGCCCTCCATAAAACAGATTTCAACCACATGGCCACCAGCTTTTTAAAAATTTAACTACCGTTTCAACTTAGTGAATTCCCATATGTCCCTTCTACTCACAAGGAAGCAGGTAATAAGACGCTTCCTACCAATTTGTTTCTCTCAATTGGCTTTAACTATATAGAAGAATAAGGTTTTAAACAATAATTTATTGCAGGGATGTAGAGAAAGTCATGTGAATTACATTTTGTTAGCGTTATGTGTAACAAACTCCAGGAATTCTGTTCGTGACATTTCCTCCATCATTTTGATGCTATTCTTGAAGATACTCAATAAAGTTTCGTAGTCACCGCAGCTCTATAATCTTGCTCATTAAGAAAATAATTTGTACTTCATTCTCCATGTTCTTTGTTCCTTTATAATGATACATTTGTAACGAGGGTTCGTTTATAAGGCAGGTTCATTGAACCATTCCATATAGTGTTCGTATTAATCCCGGCTAACTGCAATTACTTACGTTCCTATTTACACAGCACTGCAAAAGAATCGTGGCCAGTATTGTGTGATTCTGAATGTTACAGTCATATGGTTGCTCCCCTATCTGCACTGTGAGGGCAAAATATTTCAAAGGGTCCATTAGAGAGATGATTATTGGCATAGAGGCCTGTGCGCTGACTACCATTTAACGGGAGTGGATGAATACAAACACGTAAAACGTGTTCTGATTACAGTGCAAATTTATAAATGCATTAATAATTTTTACTTCCTGTACATAGTGTATAGAGGATGTACTGTAATTAACCCAAAATTTCCATACCGAGATTTTACGGGAAATGCATGTTTTGTGTCTTCTTGAATCCAAAAACAGCATTTCTGGAAAAAGGTCCGTGTCTGTGTGTGTGTCTGTCTGTCTGTGGACGGCATAGCTCAAAAACGAAAACACCGTTAAATACCAAACAGGAAGATATTCAAGAAAATCACCCCACCACTAACTACCCTTTACATGGAACTTTTTTGAAAATTTTGATTCTCTTAAAAATGGCTCAAACGATTTTGATTAAAACATCGTAGATTGAAGATATTTACCTGATATATAATATGTATATCTTGAATTTTCTGGTAATAGCCTCTGAAGACTACTTTATTCCGGATGAATTTTACGGAATTTTGCATAATTACTAAACCGTAAAAGATAGACAGAAACCTACCAAAAATGTAGAGCATGATAAAACACCCAATTTACGTTATATACATTTTTGTCGTGGAATTTATCGTTTTTGATATATTCCTTGTGTTTGGTTTCAGCTTTAAAAAACTTTTTTTCATACAGGAATTTGTCAAATCCTATCCATACAAACAAAGGGACATTAGTCACATAGAAACCAGCTTTTGACTATCACTTTAACCTATGGTACTTGCTTTTTTCGCTTCTACTTACAAGGAAGCAAGAAATAAGACTATTTCTGCTAATTTTTTCTCGATAAGCAGGAAGTAAATAGAAGCATAACCTTTTTAACAATAATTTATTGCAGAGAAATAGAGAAAGTCACGTGAATGGAACACATAAGATTTTTTACACATAGCCGTGTGAAGGACAGGAGTAGGATAGGTAGAGTCAATGCCATAGCCGGGATTGGAACCATGGAACTCCCGATCTCTATCCGGTTGCTCTGCCACTGAGCTAACATGGCAATATGCCACAATAGCTTTACATTTCTCAACTGACTCGCATGTTTCCCGGTAAACCACAAGGTGATCTCCAATTATTTTTTGAGATGAAAACCCCAATGGCGACTTACAATGGTGTAAGTACTTTAGACGCAGGATTCATAGCATGGCCGAAAGCACCATCAGCGAAGATGTGAGCATTAAGACGTGCTCTGGCCATCCATTTAAGGCGCGATTTCGAATCCCAGCAACTGCATTAAAATGTGCCTGTGGTAAAGGATGGGAGGACCCAGTTAAAATAACCATTTTAATGCCATGCTTGGAACCTGACGAGTTGCATTTGTCTGTAGTTATGTGTTTTTACTTTCTCTACACGCACTATGTGCATAGTGTATAGAGAAGGTATTGCACTCCACCCAAAAATTCGTTACCGGGATTTCACCGGAAATATATACCCTTATATCTAGAAAAAGCATTTTCACAAAAAGGTCCGTGTGTGTGTCTATGAACACGGTAACTCAAAAACTCTTAAGTCGATACAATACCAAACTTGGTATTTAAGATTAGTGTCTTTCAGGGATACGACACGAGGATTTTGAGAAAAATCCCGCCACCACAAACTACCGTTTACATGGAACTTTTTTTCGAACATTTTGATTTTCGCAAAAATGGCTCTAACGATTTTGATTAAAATATCATATACTAAAGATATTTACCTGACAAACAAAATGTATATCTTGAATTTTCTAGGAATAGTCTCTGGAGACTACGTCATTCTGGACGAATTTTACGGAATTTGCATAGCTGCTAAACCGTAAGCCTTAGATAAAAACTTAAAACAAAAGAAATGTAGAGCACGTTAAAACACACAATTTATGTTACTTATATTTTTTACGTGGAGTTGGTCGTTTTTGAGATATTCATTGTTTTTGGTTTCAGCTATGAAAAACTTACTTTTCTCATATTGGTATTTGTCACCTGTTGTCTATATAAACAAAGCAACTTCAGTCAAATAGCAATCAGCTTTTGACTATCACTTTAACCTATGGTACTCCCTTATTTTGGTTCTACTTACAAGGAAACAAGTAATAAGACTATTTCTGCTTATTTGTTATTGAGTAGTAGGAAGTAAATAGAAGCATAACTTTTTAACAATAATTTGTTGCAGAGATGTAAAGAAAGTCATGTGAATGGTACACACCAGATTTTTCTCTTTTGTTTTTATACAAAAAATGATAATAGAATTTTTATTGCAAAAATGTAATACTTTAAAATATAAAACAATCTTAATTAGTAATATTTTATTCAGAAAGTTAGTATAGCATAAAATTAACCATAGATATTATTTGTTTTCAGCGACGGTATCAATCGTCAAGATTATCAGTGCCAACGGTGTGCCGGAATTTCCTCCCATAAGAGTTATTTTGTGTGTCAGTAGATCTGACAGGGCCGTCGCTTTTAATCACACTTAAAAACCATCGGTTAGGGTTATTGTTGCTGTTGTTGCTGCTGCTGCTGCTTTTATTGTGAAGGGAGACTTATAGTAAGTACCGACAGGCAACAAAGGGTTAATTTAATATAATTGTGTACCACCCGGTACGCAGATAATAAAGGCGGGGATGGATCCAGTGTCCCTGACAAAGCTTCTCAGATAAGCCTTTCTTATCATTCTGCGTTAGCAAGCAGTGCATATGCTTACTCAAGTTGCAATTGACGTGTTGAGCTGTGCAAGTTGCCGTTTTAACAGGGGACACTGTAGCAGTGTTAGTGCTTAGCGTAGAGAAGACATGCTCTACTGAACAACATGGTTTGCATTCATATGACTTTCTCTACACATCTGTAACAAATTATTGTTAAAAATTTTATTCTTATATCTACTTTATGATAATCGAGATAAACGTTAGCAGAAATGGTCTTTTTTGCTTCCTATAAGTAGGAAGAAATTAAGGGAATTTAATTGATTAAAACGATGGTCAAATGCTTTAAAATGTGGATGCCATGTGGTTGAAATCCTTTTCTATGCAGGGCCAGGAGCTCACAACTTTCCGTGTATTTCAAATCTGAAACAAATAAGGAATATCTCAGAAATGGTCAATTCCACAAAAAAAAAACTATATGACATAAATGATGTGTTTTAACGTGATCTACATTTCATGTGTGGTAAGTTTTTGTCTATCTCCAACGGTTTACCAGATACGCAAAAATCAGCAAAATTCATTCAGAATAAACAGGTATTTAGAGGTTATTCCCAGAAAATTAGAGATGTGCATTTTATTTGTCATACAAATATCTATAATATTGTTTATTCAACAATAATAGAGCCATTTTTGAGCAAATTACTAATTTCGAAAATATTTCCATGTAAAGGGTATTTTGGGGTGGGGGAATTTTTCTCAAAATCTTCGTATCGTGTCTCTGGAAAATACTAAGCTTAAATACCAAGTTTCATATTTTACTGAGTTATCGTTTTTGAGTTATCGTATTCACGGACACATGGACACACACACACGAACCTTTTCCCATTAATGTGTTTTTTTTTTTTTTTTTTTTTTTTTTGGACACAGAACCCTAAAACGTCTATTTCCGATGAAACCTTGGTATTGAAATTTTGGGTGAAATAAAATACCTTCTCTAAACACTATGTACATAGTATGTGTAGAGAAAGTAAAAATTGAAGTATTGGAAGGCGGTGCCGTGGCTGAGTGGTAGGCATGCTTACTCCCACCTCAGCCGCCCCAGTTCGATCCCAAATGCCCTCATGTGTGTTTTGTGGTGGACGAAGCGGCGACTTTGCGGGTTTTCCCCGAGTCATGTGGTTTCCCCCGCCACTCATTCCACCAATTGCTCCAACATCACCTTTCCTGTTATCCATTTTGCTTGCATTTCATATCATACACTTCCTCACGCTCATGCCTGGCTACGGGACAGGTTCTCCATTCTGTGGTTTCGTGCCGTTAGCTCCCCGAAAGGCTTCTGACCCCTAGACATCCCCTTGTAAGTCCTAGGGGCGTGTCAGTCCTACATATCATCCACTTCCTCACGCTCATGCGTGGCTACAGGCCAGGTTCTCCATTCTGTAGTTTCGTGCCGTTGGCTCCCCGATAGGCATCTGACCCCTAGACATCCGTTTGTAAGTCCTAAGGGGATGTCACTTCTGAATATATCACGAAAAAAAAAAGGAATAACCCTGAAATGTTCAATTCCACCAAAAAACTATATGTACATACCGGGCGTAAAAAAGATTCTATTACAAATAGCTAAAATCATTCTCTCAGTTAATTTAAAAGTTTCTCAGACACTATAGGCACATTTTATGTAGGAGTTGCCACTCCTTGATTGTGGAGTAGCCTTATATTTTTATATAATTTTACGGTAATTGTCATATTCTTGAAGACAGCTGTTCAATTTTTTAAGAGTGTCAGCTTTCTCTAAGTCAAATTAGGTAGTGTATAGTATGAGATCTTCAGTGTGTTTTGTTTATTCAATGTTGTTAAATACATTTTTTTATTCCTTAAACAATATGTTTTGTGTGTAGGATGTTTGAATGTGACTGACTGACTTTGGAATATCTGAATGTTCTATTCACATGAGTTTCTCTCCAACGCTGTAACAAATTATTGTTAAAAAGCTTATTCTTCCTTATACTTTAAAATAATCGATATAAACAGAGCAAAAGTGTCTTTATTAATTGCTTCCTTGTAAGTAGAAGGAAAATTAGGGAATACACTAGGCTAAAACAAATGCCAAATATTTTAAAAGCTGGTTGCGAAGTAGTTGAAATCCGTTTCAATACACGGCCAGGAGAAATTTGACAGAAAATTTAAGTATTTTAAATCTGAAACAAATATCCCAGAAATGGTCAATTCCAGGAAAAAACTATCTGATGTGTTTCATTCCCATGACTTTCCCTACTTCTGTGTAACAAATTATTGTTAATAAACTTATTCTTCTATTTACCTTAAGTTAATCGAGAAAAAAATAGCAGAAATAGTCTTATTACTTGCTTCCTTGTAAGTAGAAGGAAATATGGGAGTATCATAGGTTAAAGTGAAGTCAAAAGCTGGTTACTAGGTGACTGAAGTTCCTTTGTTTGTATGGACACGAGTCGACAAACTCCTGTATGAAAAAAGTACAAGTTTTTCAAAGCTGAAACCTAAAGCAAGGAGTATCTCAAAAACGATCAACTCCTCGAAAAAGATTTATAAACATAAATTGTGTGTTTTAATGTGCTCTTCATTTTTTGTGTGTAAAGTTTTGTTCAGCTTTTACGGTTTAGCAGTTATGCAAAATTCTTCCAGAATAAAGTAGTTTTCAGAGGCTATTACCAGAAAATTCAAGATATAGATTTTATTTGACGTGTCAATATCTTTAATATACGAAATTTTAATCAAAATCGTTAGAGCCATTTTTGAGAAAATAAAAATTTTCGAAAAAAGTTCCATGTAAGGGGTAATTGGGGTGGGGGGATTTTTCTCAAAAGCTTCTTGTCGCATCCCTGGAAGATACTAGACTTAAATGCTAAGTTTGGTATTTTTCCGACTTTTCGCTTTTGAGTAATCGTATTCACAGTCACACGGACACACACATGGCCCTTTTTCCGAAAATTCTTTTTTTAGATAACGGGGACCATAAAATTTATAATTCCAGTGAAATCTCGGTATCGAATTTTTGGGTGGAGTGCAATACCTTCTATATACACTATGTACATAGTGCATATAGAGAAAGTAAAAACGTATACTTTTCTCGTACAGGAATTTGTCCTGTTCATACAAACAAAGCAACTATCTTTTGACTATCACTTTAACTTATGCTACTCCCTTATTTCCCTTTTACTTACAAGGAAGCAGGTAATAAGACTATTTTGTGATTTTTTTCCTCAATTTGCATGAAGTAAATACAAGCATAAGCTTTTTAACAATAATTTATTACAGAGTCGTAAATGTAAATGGAAGACATGAGATATTTTTTTTATTCAGAGGTCCTCAAAATATATATTTGCTCTAAAATATTGACTTCTAATAATGTTTGTTGGGATATAATGTTCCTCTTCCTATAATAATGTAATAAATACATTTTTCATTTTTTTAATGATCAATTAATGTGGAATCTTGCTTAATTGTAACATTATCCCATAATATGCTCCTAATACTAAATGTTTACCGCGATAGTCCTTTGTTAATGGAGATTCTGTTTTGTTTACCTTGTGCGCAAATGTTTTGCGCAGGTCATCAGCGGCTGTGCCTTAGGGGCTATATTATATACATTAAGTGATTAACTAACCCAAAGTTGCTACGGAAGTTGTTGCAGAGTATGACGTAATATACTGGGTAGGCCACGTAAATCCACCACCATAAAATATCTCTCTAACGACCCGAAGCAGGGGATGAGCTTATTTAAGAGATGCAAAAGTATCTTTTAGGTTTTTTGGTAAAAAATCTGATGTGTTCCATTCACATGACTATCTCTATAGCTCTGCAATAAATTATTCTTATAAAGCTTATGCTTCTATTTAGTTCATGCTAATAGAGAAAAAATTAACCGAAATAGTCTTATTACTTGCTTCCTTGTAAGTAGAAGCGAAATAAGGGAGTACCATAGGTTAAAGTGATAGTCAAAAGCTGGTTGCTATTTCGTTATCGAGATTTTGGGTGCAATACAGTATCTTCTCTATGGACTATGTACATAGCACGTGTAGAGAAAGTAAAATGTAGATACGAACGTCTGGCACAAACCGCATTTTTAGCTTTAGAGATTATTCTGTAACGGATGGGAAAGCAAACAAGATTCTTTATCCAGCTAATTGATACAGAAAACCTTGCAAACTTTCCTTGGATTCTTTTTCTATGGAAAAGAAAACTTAGTTAGTCTAGATTATCCCCTCTTCCATTGTTTCACAGACGAAAGCGAATTGATATTCAAACATGCTTGCATAGAGACGTGAACTGTATTTTATATTCGTTCTAGTCTGGAGTTGTTAATTACTTTGCTACTTAACATTATGAATAGATAACGGTATCCATCTCTGAAGTTACAAACATCCACAATTTCAGAGCATTCTTTTGACATTTTAATACACAATGAGCCTGTAGTGTGTAGCACAGAAATACACACTTTATTCATTCATTGTCTTTATTACTTGCTTCAGTGTAAGTAGATGGAAAATAAGAAAACTACCATAGATGATAAAGGCGGCATACAAATGGAGCTAAAAAATCTTGTGTGTCCCATTCAAATGCCTTCCTTTATATCGTTGTAACAAATTATTGTTATTAAGCATATTCTTCTACCTATTTTATAATAATCAAGATAAATTATAGCAGAAATAGTCTAAATTATGTTTTCTTGTAAGTAGAACGGAAATAATGCAATGTCAAATCTCTTAAAAGCCGGTTACCATGGGGATAAAATTAGTTTCTATGCATGGCCAAGACTTTCCGTGTGAAAAAATCTGATTTGTTCCATTCACATGACTTTCTCTACATCTCTGCAAGAAATTATTGTTCAAAAGCTATTTACTTTCTGCTAATTGAGAAAACATTAGCAGAAATAGTCTTATTATCTGCTTCCTTGTAAGTAGAAGCGAAATAAGGGAGTACCATAGGTTAAAGTGATAGTCAAAAGCTGGTTGCTAGTGACTGAAGTTCCTTTATTTGTGTGGACAGGAGTTGACTATTCCTGTATGAGAAAAGTATACGTTTTTCCAAAGCTGAATCCAAACCAAGGAATATTTTAAAAACGATAAACTCCACGAAAAAAATGTAAATAGCATAGATTTTGTGTTTTAATGTCCTCTATGTTTTCTGTGTGGTAAGTATTTGTCCATCTCTTACGGTTTAGCAGTTATGCAAAAATCCGTAAAATTCATTCAGAATAAAGTAGTCTCCAGAGGCTATTCCCACAAAATTCAAGATATACATTTTATTTGTCAAGTAAATATCTTAAATATACGGTTCGTTTTTGAGCTATGCTGTCCACAGACACACACACACACACACACACACACACACACACACACACACACACACTCACTCACACAGAGAGAAACATACAAACATTGACCTTTTTCTAAAATATGAATTTTCAATTATTTTATAAACGGTGAACTCCACGAAAGATGTGTATATCAACTGTGTGTTTTAACGAGATCTACATTTTTCGTTAAGTAGGTGTTTGTCTATATCTTACGAATTACTAGTTATGTAAAATTCATCCAGAATGAACCTGTTTACAGAGTATATTGCCAGAAAATTCAAGACATACATTTTAGTTGGCACATGAAGATCATAAATATAGCTAATTTTAGTCAAAATCGTCACGGCCATTTTTGAGAAAATCAACATTTTCGAAAAATGTTCCATGTAAATGGTAGTTGAGGGTGCGGGATATTTTTGGAATTCTTTGTGTCGTATCCTTGGGAGATACTAAACTAAGTTCCAAGTTTGGTATTCAAGTCCACAGACACACGCGCAGACGAAATTTTTCTAAAAATGCCTTTTTCGGACTCAGTGGACCCCTAAACATATATTTCCAATAAAATTTCGACATCGAATTTTTGGGTGGAATACAATACTTCTCTATCCCTATGTGCATTGTACATACGGGGCTAGAGAAAGTAAAATAACTATACTGATTTACTTCTGCAAAATTATCCTGGGTTGGTAAAAGTGGGATAAATCAGGGTTAGAGTAGCATCACTGTAATAAACGATATCACATACGACATGAAGTTTGAAGTGAAAAGCGCTTCAGGTTCTGCTCATAAGAACTAATGGAGTCCTCGTCCAGAATCACCGAGAAAGTAATAAGAGCTAGTACGTTGAGAAAGCAATGTGAATGTAACTCATCACATTTTCACTTTGTGCTTAGCGACTCACGTGATAGTGTGGCAAGCACAGTTGCAGGAGACAAATGGCTAGAGTTATGCCCTGCTGCAGGAATGGGTATGAGAATTCCAGGCACGTTCTGACCACCTGAAAATTAGGAACCTCGTACCACATCAAAATCAACGCAGAAATGCAGGGGAGAATCTGGAACGCATTTTCAGATGAAATTCATTCGATTCGAATACAATTCGTTAGGATTTATTTACTAATCTATTTTAGGCAAACCATACAAAGCCATTTGCAACGCACAGCATGCAAACAATGCTGCCACTAATCGAATATCAGATTTGTTGATGATAATTCCACGAGCCGTTAAAATGTTACTGAGCGTTGCAAGCTCACGTGTAAACTCGTGCTAATAATTCAATACACAAACCATAAATTCCCGCTCAAAACCTTGAAATGAAATGTTATAAGTAGGGCTCGGACATTTATGAGCTAAAAGCTTGAGAAATGTTTATTTTTATGCACTAAAAATGTTAAAAATCTCATGTGTTCGATTCAAATCACTTTCTCTACCTCTCTCCAACAAATTATTGTTTAACAGTTTATGCTTCTATTCACTTCATGCTAATTGAAAAAAAACTGGCACAAATAGTCTTATTACTTGCTTCTTTGTAAGTAGGTGCGAAATAAGGGAGTAGCAGTTTAAAGTAATAGTCAAAAGCTGACTGCTATGTGACTGAAGTTCCTTTGTTTGTGTAGAGAGAAGTTGACCAATTTCTTTATAAGAAAAGTATGTTTTTCAAAGCTGAAACCAAAAACAAGAAATATCTTAAAAGCTATCGACTCGACGAAAAAATGTATATGACATAAATTGAGTGTTTTTATGTGCTTTACATTTTTTGTGTGTTAAGTTTTTGTCTAGCTCTTACGGTTTACCAGTTATGCAAAATTCCGTAAAATTCATCCACAATAAAGTAGTACTCAGAGGCTATTCCAAGAAAATTCAAGATTTACATTTTATTTGTCAGATAAATGTCTTTAATATAGGTACGATATTTTAATCAAAATAGTTAGAGCCATTTTTGAGAAAATCAAAACTTTCGAAAAATGTTCCATGTAAAAGGTAGTTTGTGGTGGGGGGATTTTTCTCAAAATCTGCGTGCTGCATCGCTGGAAGATACTAAACTTAAATACCAAGTTTGGCATTTTACCGAATCTTCGTTTTTGAGTTCTCGTGTTCACAGACACGCAGACACAGGGACCTTTGTCTGAAAAAGCTTTTCTTTAATACAAGAGCCCTAAAACAATATTTAAAGATAAAAAGGTTCTAAAAAGGGGCATTGCATAACTGCTTTAAAGAAACGCAGACTAGTATTTAAATTATATTTGAATTGACAAAAATCCTTTTATCCACCCAAAAGTGTATATATTTTTTGAAACTGGAAATAATACAGATTTTATTAATATCTTAAACAAATAATGTAATTTTTTACCATTTCAGAGTACCTTGTCCCCCTTAAGCGGCGAATCTGGTTACAGTTTTCGTGAATACTTAAAACCACTTCTCAAAATCTAATTGCCTAAATGTAAATGTCTTTCTCAATTTTCCTTAAAGTTTCAAATTCAATGGATCTTAAACAATCACGTTGTATTTTCCCCACATACCTCTTTTGCTATGTGTAAGTAATTCAAAATATGAAATAGACTTATAGGAATAATGTTTTTTTTTTTAACTTTTCTTCCAAAAAAACTCCTGCGCTTGATATTTCAAGCCAAACTGACAGACAAATGGGAAAGGTTTAAGTTTTTTAACACTGGCATGAATAACGAGCAATGCCTCGAAAACGGCCAACGTCACAAAAAAAGTGTATGACATAAATTGTCTTTTTAAGTAGATCTACACTTTTGTCTATTTTTACGGTTTATCAATTATACAAAAATCATAAAAATTCATCCAGAATAAACAATTTTTCAGAGGGTATTTCCAGAAAGTTCAAGATATACATTTTATTGGTCATGTAAATATCCTAAACATAAGAGATTTTAATCAAAATCATAACATCCATTTTTGAGAAAATCAACATTTTCAAAAAATGTAAAGGGTAGACGGGGTTGGGAGGATTTTCTTGAAAATGTTTGAAATATATTGGACTTAAATATGAAGTTTGGTGTTTAATGAACTTTTCGCTTTTGAACTATGCTGCCCACAGTTACACAAACACACGCATACACATACGCGAATATTTTCCTAAAAATGGGGTCCCGAAACATATATTTCCGGTGACATCTTACTATCAAATTTTTGGGTGGAATACAAAGCTTTCCCTATGCACTTAGAATGTGTATATAAAGTAAAACTGAGGGCACTGTTTGCAACCAGTTGCGAAGAAGAAAATGAAGTATAAGGATGAGAAAGGAAACAATTCTCTTCGAATCAAATACAGTGCTTTTCTAGTTTATAATTGCAGACGCATTATTACTTTGTGCTTTTTAGTACACTTTGGTTTGGGGAAGTCGATAAAGGAGCCATAAATATCATATTATTGGATGTAGGGGACTGCCTTGGTGCAGAAAGTGACTCCGAGGAATGTCGTGTATGCCATAGAACTAGAATAAAATATCTTCAGTGTGACTTCTTTTGTTACTGCTAATCGATAACACCTTTAAAAGTATAATCGATGTTTTGGTAGTATATGCAAGTGCGCTAAGATAGGTTTAAAGTGTTGAACCTGAAAGGGAAATGAAACCGATAAGAAATCTTATATGTTACATTCACATGGCTTTTGTTGCTGTTCGGAAACTGCCTTATCTTACAAAAACTTGTAATGTGATGCTAATCCAGATAAGAATAAATGAAATGGTGATATAGAGGTTATGGCTAAAGAGATTATTTGCCACAAACTTGGGATAAAGGTTCAACCTTCAGTTGTTTTGAGTTGGAATCTTATTAATGATGAGTTTGGCAAAACATATTATCTCTTTACCGGTTTAACGAGGTTTGTTGTTTGAATGCATTACTTTATATCTTGTTACTTTCTCTACACGTACCATGTACATAGTGTATAGAGAAGGTATTGTATGGCACCCAAAAATTCGATACCGAGATTTTACAGGAAATGTATGTTTTAAGACCCCCTGAATCCAAAAATAGCATCTTTAGAAAAATGTCTGTGTGTCTGTGGGCAGCATAGTTCAAAAACTAAAAGACCGCTAAAAACCAAACTTGGTATTTAAGATTAATATCTTCCAAAGATGCGATACGAAGATTTTCAAGAAAGACCCCCCACCCTCAGCTACACTTTGCATGAAACATTTTGCCGAAAATGTTGAGTTTCTCTGAATGGCTCTAACGCTTTTGATTAAAATCTTTATATTTGAGATATTTACCTGCCAAATAAAATGTAAATCTTCAATTTTCTGGGAATAGCTTCCGAAGACCACTTTACTCTCGATGAATTTTACGGAATTTTGCATAACTATAAACCGAAAGAAATCGACAGAACTTCCCTCACAAAAACTGAGAGCACGTTAAGACACGCAATTTATATTATATATATTTTTTTCGTGGAGTAGATCGTTCTTCAGATATTCCTTGTTTTTGGTTTCAGCTCCGAAAAGCTTATACTTTTCTCTTATAGGAATTTTGCAACTCGTGTCTATACAAACAAAGGAACTTCAGTCACATATCAACCAGCTTTTGACTATCACTTTAATTTGTTCTCAATTGGCATGAAGTAAATGGAAGTATAAGCTTTTTAAGAATAAGCTGTTACAGATATGTAGAAAAGTCATGTGAATGGAACACATCAGATTTTTTAAAAATGCTTTTCTCGGACACGGGACCTCAAAGCATATTTCCGCTTAAAATTCGGTATGGAATTTTTGGGTGTAATATAATATTTTTCTAGCTAATGTTTATATTATACAAACGTTCTAGAAAAAATAATAAGACTGTCTGCTCACATTGGCCTTGATTAGCACAGAGGGGCTCGCTGCAGAAGTAGAGAAAGTCATTAGAATGTAACACCGAATATTTTAATCCTTAACGGTACAGATATGTCATAATTAAAGGCTATTAAAGTAATATTTTAACAATTTCAGGGTATCCTGTTTCTTTAAAAGCAAAAGCGCATATAATGGTCAACCCCGAAGGCAAAACAGCCCCAATGGGACTTTTCGGGAGAATTGCCTTTAGACCGAAACGCAATATTTTAGATATGAATATTTCCAATAACAAACTCAATATTATGTTTCAGTTACTTACATAGACTAATTAGAACACAATGTGTGTGCGCTTCAGGTGCGAATTGGATTTTTTGCTAATTTTCAGAATTTCTCTGAACTAGTACCAACTTTACGTTGCTGAATTTCGTTAAAGGTGGAATGCCTCGATTTTCTTTAAGGAATTCGCTTTTTTTACTTTCTCTACACGTACTTTGTGCATAGCGTATAGAGAAGGTATTGTATTGCGGCCACAAATGTTATACCTAGATTTTCCTTGTGTGTGCGTGTATGTGTCGTGAGCAGCATAGCTCAAAAACAAAAGTTCATTAAATATCAAACTTGGTATTAAGTTCAACATCTCCCAGGGATGTGATATGAAGAGTTTACATGTTTCTCTACACGTACTTTGTGCATAGCGTATAGAGAAGGTATTGCATTGCGGCCACAAATGTTATACCTAGATTTTCCTAGTAAATGAAATGTATATGTATGTCGAGATGAGGAACAGTTTGTGAAATGTTAGGGATCCTCCACACCGGCTCTCTCCCTGTCCGGATGTCGGCCGGTCTCTGAAATTAGACTCATCTCATGCTTTCAACAGGGGTCTGATATACATTAAGCTCACGTCTGTAGTGTGGAATGCTCCTCCGTAACATACACACCCACACCTGTTCTACCAAACTACATCTTACAATAGAATCCACTTTTTTACTTTCTCTACATGTACTACGTGCACAGTGTATAGAGAAAGTATTGCACTCCACCCAAAAATCGATACCGATATTTCACCGGAAATATATGTTTTAGGGTCCCCTGTATCCAAAAAAAGCATTTTTGGAAAAAGGTCCGTGTGTGAGTGTGTGTGTCTGTGGACAGCATACCTCAAAAACGAAAGACCGTTAAATATCAAACAAACTTGGTCATTAGGTTTGGCATTTTCCAAGGATGTGAAATTCTCACCACCCCAAACATGCAAAGAAATTCGAACATTTTCATTTTCTTAAAAATGACTAACGATTTTGATTGAAATCTCTTTTATTTTAGATATTTATAAGCGAAATAAATGTATATCTTGAGTGTTCTGGGAATAACCTCTAAAGACTTCTGAATTCTGGATGATTTTTATTGAATTTTGCATAAGTGGTATACGTAAGAGATAGACAAAAGCTTAAAACACAAAAAAACAGAGATCAGGATAAAACACATAATTTATGTCATATGCCTTTTTTTCGCAGAGTTGATCGTTTTTGAGACATTCCTTGTTTTTGGTTTCAGCTTTAAAAAACGTATTATTTTCTCATACAGGAATTTGTCAACTCCTGTCCATACAAATAAAGGAACTATAGCCACATAGCAACCAGATATTGATTATCACTTTAACGTATTGTACTCCCTTATATCGCTTCTGCTTACAAAGAAGCAACTAATAAGACTATTTATGCTGTTTTTTTTTTCTCGATTAAAATGAAGTAAATAGAAGCTTAAGTTTTTCAACAATAATTGGTTGCTGAGATGTAAAGAAAGTCAGGTGAATGGAACACATCAGATGTTTAATATGTAAATCCCGCGTAAAGACGCACTTTATCCACTCTCTCTCGTTCCTGGGAGACGTGTTGCCATGACAATAAAGCGGCGCTTTGTTGCGGTATCTCTAAAGTGGATATTTCCTTTCATTTTCATATTTCTCGCATGTGTGATTGGGGTCAAACATGTAGAGGACAAAAGAGGGAGTTAATAATAATACTTTGCTGGGCCGAGTCTTCTCTCTCCCCCTCCCTCCCTCACTCGCGAAGCAGTTTGCATTGTAAATGAGTTGGCAATGCCAATTCGCACGTCCCAGCTAAGTACCTACTCCGTCTCAGGATGCTTAGTTTCGTTTTGGGAAAGCTGTTTTTCTTCTCTTTCCAGGAAAAGGATCTATCTTGTGGCTTACCGCCAGTTCAAGTGGAATTATCCTCGAGATTTATTAGATTTATACCCGCTTTCTGGCCTGCTTTGCTTCCGCTCTCAGCTTCTGAAACCGTTCACACTTAATTGCTTTCGATGTTTGATTCTACAAATTATCTATGTTCCTAAGGAAACGGAGAATACCCACTTGGACCACCACAAGAAGGCAATAGGGTACTGAGCTAGAAAGGGGGATATCTGATCTTATAGTTAAATGGTTTATTACTAAATGTACAGCAGTAGCATTAAGGGGACAAGGTGCTCTGAAATGGTAAAAAGTAATTTTTTGTTTTGTTTTAGGCACTAATAAAACCTTTATTTCTAGTTTCATAAAATGTATACTTTTGGGGGGTTAACAGATTTTAGTAAATTTAAATGTAATTTAAATGCTGGTCTGCATTTCGTTAAAGCTGTTGTGCAATACCCCTTTTTAGAACCTTTGAATCTTTAAATTCAGTTTTCTCAAAACAGCAATTTTGGATGCTTATGTACCTTTTTCTCAGAAAGTATGAGAGCTGGAAAGCTGACATTTTCAGCACATATATAAAACACATAGTTGAGCTTTCTGAACCACAATTGTTATAGTATATATTGGTTATATTAAGAAAGCAATAACATTGCACATTTTCTACATTTTTACTTTTTTCAATTTGCAAGTATATTTCTTTTTCAATATATATTGAAAATGTATCATTGATAAATATTTGAGGTTCAAAAACTGGCTGATTATACTAAGAACAAACATGCAAAAGTGTGATTATGTATATGCAAGCAGCATCAGAAGAAAAGGTACACGAATTCACATGTTTTAAGACTTAACTTTATTACATTTCTGTTGAATGAAATGCTTTTTATAGACTCCACCAGATAAGATATTAATACAAAAACAAAAACACTTTAGATAATTGTTATGATTTATAGAAAAATCCTAGAGATTTCTGTAAACACAAATGAATACTTTAAGAGCAGTGGTAATTCAACTCACTTTAGGTGTAATTTGCGTATGTTCAGACTACCTTGTCCCCTTAATTCTGGACATGTTCTTTAACTTACATTTATTTACAAATTTGCATATTGCGTTCAATGCTTTCAGGGTTATTTTTCTTTCATCAATTGTAGTCAGGAAGTGTTACCATAATATTTAGATTGTAAATAACATAAAATTAGCAGCATGACAGTAATTGGAACCTTCGGAACGCGAGACGTCTTGATTCCTCTCGAGCTTCGAGATAGATTTGGAAGCTTCGATTTCCACAAGCTTCCAGAAAGTTATGTGACAGTATTCTCTAGCTATAAGGTAGTTATTTTCTGTAACTCCTAAAGAGTATAAGTTACAGCTACGACGATTCCGTGAACGGATGTGAATTTCTAGTTCGCGAGTCTTTCATATTTTGATTTACTCTTTACTATATTATGTAAAAAAAGCTATTAGTATTATTTGCATACACAAAGCAAATCAAAACTTGAAAATTATGTTATGAAAAATCTGAGCTGTTCCATTCACATGACTTTATATCTCTGCAACAAAATATTGTTAAAAAGTTTATGCTTCTATTTACTTCATGCTAATGGAGAAAAAAATAGCAGGATAAGTCTTATAATACTTGCTTCCTTGTAAGCAGAAACGAAATAATGGAGTACCATAACTTAAAATGATAGCCAAAAGCTGGTTGCTATGCGACTGAAGTTCTTTTGTTTGTGTGGACAAGAGTTGAAAAATTCTTGTATGAGAAATGTACAAGCTTTTTAAAGCTAAAACCAGTAATAAGGAATACCTAAAAACCATCAACTCCACGAAAAAAATGCATATAGCATAAACTGTGAGTTTTGACATGATGAACATTTTTGTATGATAAACTTCTGTACATCTCTTACGGTTTAGCAGTTGTGCAAAATTCCGTAAAATTCATCCAGAATAAAGTAGCCTTCAGAGGCCATTACCAGACAATCCAAGATATACATATTATTTTTCAGGTAAATATATTTAATATATGACATTCTGAACAAAATATTTCAAGTAATTTTTGAGAAAATCAAAAATGTCGCAAAAGTTTTCATGTGAAGGGTAGTTGCGGTTGGGGGGATATTCTCGAAAATCTTTGTGTCACATCCTTGGAGGATACCAAACTTAAATACCAAGTTTGGCCTTTAACGGTCGTTTCGTTTTAGAGCTATGTTATCCACACACACACACACACACTCACGCATGTGGAACGTTTTCTAGTTTTTTTTTTTTTTTTTTTTTTTGAATTAGGGGACCCAAAACATGTATTTCCGGTGAAATCGCGGTATGAAATTTTTGGGTGGAATACAATACCTTCCGTATCCACTATGTACATTGTGCATGTATATAATAATATGATTTCCAAAGTTGTGTCAAAGTAGCGCATTGATATCCAAATTAGCTCCAGTATGTGATAAAAGATTCCATAGTGTATTAAGGTAAAATTTGCTGGCTATAATTTCTAAGGTAAGAAAATTCCTGAATGAGGGTTGAATGTTATATTCAAATTTGAAAGTTAATTTCACAAATAAGTATCTAGAAGTAATTCCTTCGTATAGAAGGATTGACGCGAACAATACTGAGAGCTAAGATTCGCAACATTATAAAGCAAGATTCACAGGAGAATGACGTCAGACACAAGAATAGCAGAATCTTCCACATTGACGCACACTTGGAAACAGCCTTGTAAATCTTCTTTAAATGTATTACCATGTAGTAATTACCTGAGCGTGCTGAGGAGAATGGCGTATTCAGTAGACGAGGATTAGGAATTGGCACTTGAGGATAAGGTAAAATCCTTGGAATGAAGTTTGAAGGCATTCCAGAGAAAAGGACGGGGCTTACCCAGGCTCCTTGAACCTTATCGAGTTCTCCCAGATTCTGCGCGCCACAGTTAAGGCTAGCGTAAGGTTTTAAAGACGCTTTAGCAGATTCTCTCTTCATGAATAGCGAAGTGTAACCATGGAGACGCCAAAACACATTACCACCTTTCTTTGAGGTGATCCATCTGTGCCATTTGGAAAATTCAGAGTACGTAAGCTATTACTTTCTCTACACGTACTATGTACACATTGTATAGAGAAGATATTGTATTGCACCCAAAAACAATACCGAGAGTTCACCGGAAATACAATTTTGGGTCCCCCTGAATAAAAAAAAGCAATTTTAGAAAAAGGTCCGTGTGTGAATTTTTCGATACAGGGGACCCTAAAACATGTATTTGCGGTGAAATCTAAGTATAACATTTTAGATGGAATGTATTACACTATGCGCATAGTACGTGTAGAGAAAGTAAACATCTGATGTGTTCCAATCACATGACTTTCTCTACATTTCTGTAGCAACTTGTTATTAAAAAGCTTTATCCTCTATCGTGTTTATGATTATCGAGATAAATATTAGCAGATATTGCCTTAAATACTTGTCATTTTTAAGAAAATCAAAATTATCGAAACTTTTTCCACGTTTCCTTTTTGAGTTATCGTGTTCACAGATACAATGAACACATTTTTTTTTTCTGAACGTAATAACGTCTATATCCGGTAAAATCTCGGTATCGAATTTTTGGGTGCATCATAATATACTAACTATATCTACACATGTACATAGTACGTGTACAGAAAGTAAACAGCTGATGTATTCCATTCATAGGACTTTCTCTTCATCTATGCAACAAATTATAGTTAAAAATATTCTTTTGTTTACTTCATACTAATTGAGAAAACAATAGCAGAAATAGTCTTATCACTTGCTTCCTTGTAAGTAGAAATAAGGGAATACCATAGGTTAAATTGATATCCAAAAGCTCGTTGCTATGTGACTGAAGTTCTTTTGTTTGTTTGGAAAGGAGTGGACAAATTTTAGTGAGTTTTTCAAAGCTAAAACCAATAACAAGTAATATCTTAAACATAATCAAGTCCACAAAAGAAATTATATAATATAAATTGTGTGTTTTAATGTGCTCTATATTTTCTGTGTTGTAAGCATTTATCCATCTCTTACGGTATAGCAGTTGTGCAAAAATCCGTAAAATTCATCCAGAATAAAGTCAGTTTTCAGAGGCTATTCCCAGAAAATTCAAGATATACATTTTATTTGTAAAGCAAATATCTTAAATACACGAGATTTTAATAAAAATCGTTAGAGCCATTAGTAAGAAAATCATATGTTTGAAATTTTTTACATATAAAGGGTAGTTACAGGTATGCGGATTTTCTTAAAAATCTTCGTGTCGTATCCTTGGAAGCTACCAAAATTAAATACCAAGTTTGGTTTTTAAATGTCTTTTCATTTTTGAGATATGCTGCCCAAAGGCACAGACAGACGCTGACACACACGGACATTTTTCTAAAAATGCTTTTTTTTTGGATTCAGGGGGTCTCAAAGCATATATTAACAGTGAAATATCGGTATTGAATTTTGGGTGCAATACAATATCTTCTCTATATACTATGTACATAGAACGAATAGAGAAAGTAAAACGCATTTTTAGAAAAAGGCATGAGTGTGTTGTGTGTGTGTGTGTGTGTGTGTGTGTGTGTCTGTGAGTAGCATAGCTCAAAAACGAAGACAGTTAAATATCAAACTTGGAATTAAGGTAGGTATCATTCAGAGATGCGACACGCAGCCTTTGAGAAAAATTCTCCAACCTAAACTACCCTTTACATACATCCCTTTACATCTAACGGTTTTGATTAAAATACCGAAGATTAAAGAAGCGTATATGGAAAATAAATAAATAAATATATTTATGGAATTTCAAATAAAAATAGACAGAAGAATATGCCTTCTAACAATAATTTGTTACAACGATGTAGAGAACAATTATGCGAATGGAATAATTAATCAGATTTTTAGAAAAAGATCCGTGTGTGTGCGTACGTGCGTGTGCGCGCTATACCTGTGAACACGGTAGTTAAAAAACGAAAGGTCAGTAAAATACCAAACTTGGTGTTTAAGTTACTCTTTGCATGAAAATATTTCGAAAATTTTGATTTTCTCAAAAATGGCAGGTATTAAAACATGTCTACTAATGCTTATCCCGATTATCATAAAGTAGATAGAGGACTAAGGTTTTTAACAACAATTTGTTACAGAGATGTAGAGCAAGTCATGTAAATGGAACACATCAGCTTTTTAATTTCTCTACACGTACTATGTACATAGTGTAATGTATTCCACCTAAAATTTGATAGCCAGATTTCACAGCAAATAACTTTTTAGTGCCCTCTGTTTAAAAAAAGCATTTTCAGAAAAAAGACGTGTGTGTATGTGTGTGAGTGTACCTGTGTCTGTAAACACAATAAGTCGGTAAATATCAAACTTGATATTCAAGTTTAATATCATCCAGAGATACGACACGAAGATTTTGTGAAAAATCCCACTCGCTACATTACTATTTACATGGAAAACATCTCAAAACTGATGTAACGAATTTTATTAAAATAATGTATATTAAACATATTTATATGGCAAATAAAATGGATATCTTGAATCTATGAGAATAGAACTTTACGACGTTTCAGAGAACCATTCAAAACAAACGAAGAGCAATGCCGACTTCAGGAATTTTGTTGATCCATGACAGCGCTCGTCCACACACTGCTGGCACAACCCATCGGTTCCTTGAACAATTTCAATGGCACATTTTCGACCATTCGCCGTACATTCCTGACCTGGCACCCAGCGACTTTCACCTTTTCCCTGAACTGGCTGGGAGAGCAACACTTTCAAACCAAAGTCAATGCTCATTTGAAATCATTTGCGGCAACATTTTTTAAAGTGGGTATTGCAAAGCTTGTGCACCGATACGATAAATGCCTCAATCTTTTCGGTGATCATGTTCAAAAGTAATCATAATTGAACAAACCTTTAAGTAATTGTTTTTTTCACACAAGCCGTGTGCCGATCTCTAGCCGGTTGCTCTGCCACTGAGCTACCATGGCAACATGGCATAGCACGGCATAGCATTGAATTTTCCAACTGAGTCGTATATTTTCCTATAAAACTCATGTGCTACACACGGCTTGTGTGAAAAAACAATTAATCCATACAAATTGATAATAATAGTTGGCCATACTATGAATCCTGTGCCTAAAGTACCTGCAACATTGTAAGTCGCCATTGGGGTCGTCACCTTCAAATGAATTTGAGATCATCTTGTGGTTTACCGGGAAAATATACGAGTCAGTTGGAAAATTAAATGCTATACCGGCATGTTGCCATGGTAGCTCAGTGGTAGAACAACCGGGTAGTGTTCGGGAGATCCGTGGTTCAAATCCTGGTTATGGCATTGCATTTATGAGTCTGACTCTACCTATCTAATAAAATAATTGTTTTCTATGAACTTGTCTTTTATTTATAGCCTATCGGAGGTTAAACAAAAACTGCCGTTGTAACTAATAAGAACATTCTGCTAATGTTTATCTCGATTGGCATTGTGTAAAAAGTAGAATAATCTTTTGTAAGAAGTTTGTTTGTAGAGCAGCTAGAGAAAGCTATGTGAGTGTAACAATTGTGTTGAGTGTCTCGAGAATGGTCTGCACTGCTTATAAAGAGGTCTGGTATCTGTTGCGTGTGTGTCGGAAATAATATACTCGACGTTTCCAGGGATTTACCTTTGTCAACGTGCTGTATACCGAGGAAGAATGCCACTTACACCATGAATGCTAGGTTGCAGATAATGTACAACATGCTGAATGAAATTCCGCTTATTTCTCTTCGTACTCTTAGCTCTATCGCTCTCCTCACGATCTCTGCTTTCCTCTAAACCTTCCTGCTCAAATTTCAAGCCCCTGATGTAAGGAAAAGAGCAAGAAGTAGCGTGCATTTTTCCAAAGTTCATGCAAAGCCATTCTTTTGTCAAGAATGAAGGGTTAAAGCACTGCAGTTGAGTTCGAACACGGCAATAACATGGGAAAATCTGATATGTTCTATTCACATGAATTTCTCTACATCTCCGTAACAAATTATTGTTAAAAAGTTTATGCTTCTATTTACATCATGTTAATCGAGAAAATATAGGCAGAAATAGTCTTATTACTTGCTTACTTGTAAGTAGAAGCAAAATATGGCAGTACAATAGGTTAAAGTGATAGTCAAAAGTTGGTTGCTATGTGACTGAAGTTCCTTTGTTTGTATGTACAGAAGTTGATGACAAATTTCTGTATGAGAAATGTATACGTTTTTCAAAGCTGAAACCAAAAACAAGTACCATCTAAAAAGGATCAACTACACGAAAAAATTTATATTACATAAATTGTGTGTTTTAACGTTCGGTACAGTGTTTGTGTGGTAAGTTCTTGTCCATCTCTTATGGTTGAGCGGTTGTGCAAAATTCCAAAAAATTCATCCAGAATAAAGTAGTCTTCAGAGGCTATTCCCAGAAATTTCAAGATATACATCTTATTTGTCAGGTAAATATTTTTAATATTTACTTGACATTTTAATCAAAATCGTTGAATCCATTTTTAAGAAAATAAAACATTTCAAAAAAAGATTCATGTAAAGGATAGTTGGGGGTGGGGAATTTTCTTGTAAATCTTGGTGTCGTATCCTTGGAAGATAGCAAATTTAAATACCAAGTTTGGTATTCAACTGTCATTTCGTTTTTGAGCTATGCTGTCCACCGTTAATGCCTTTATTCTCCTTTCTACACAATGCTAATCGAGATAAACTTTAGTAGACTGTTTTTATTATACAGGTCCTTAGAATTAGAAAAGAAATAAGAAAATCACTAAGCCAACTGATAGTCAAATGTTTTAAAGTGGTGTATGCGGTTGTCATTACAAATCGCTCAGGAGTGGAACAAAAGAAAAACGGACACTTTCTGTCTGAGAAAAGTACAAGTACTTTACAATTGAAAACAATAACAAGGAATATCTCGGAAAGGTAACCTCCAGGACATAAATTGTGTGTTTTGGCGAGCTGTACACTTTAGGGTAAGTTTTTCTCCACTCTTACGGTTTAACAGCTATGCAAAATTCGGCAAAATTCATATAAAGTAAAGAGATTTTCAGAGGCCATTCCCAGAAAATTCAGATATACATTTTATTTGTGAAGTAAATATCTTTAATATACGGTACTTTAATCAAAATCCTTCAATGTAAAGGGTAGCATGTGGTGGGGAGATTGTCTTGAAGATCTTCGGTTGCACCCTTGGAAGATACCAAACCTGAATGCCAACTTAGGTATTTAACGGTCTTTTTGTTTTTGATCTATGCTGTTTAAAGACGCACATTCGGATTTCATTATAATTGTTTTACCCATGACGCACCCTGTATATACAGGGGTTAATGAACTACACCGAAATAATGGTGTCGGATAAACATAACGCAACTACATAGCGTTAAACGTGTGGGTATCAGGTGCTGATAAGTCGGTGTTAAAGCACAGCAGGTTGAAGAAATGGCTTAGAATGTGTTCAAAGCTGCTGCCCGAATATAGAAATATCGATTTTTAGCAGCTCGTTACTAGCGTTCACAAGATTTAATGTTTCAAAACATCTGTAAAATCTCGAACTAATCACTTGACAGTGCGACACTGAGCATTCATTAAATACGTTAGCCTACTCGGGAGGCTTTTTTTTTTCAGCTGCTCTGGTGGCTTAATGCGTAACGCGGGAAGTTGCTATCCCAAAGGTCATGAGTTCGATTCCTGTCATAGGGTAAATGTTTTTTATTATTATTTTTTTTTCATTCCAGACGAAGTGCCGCGATACGTGAACGAGACCCGAACTCGGGAACTATCTTTCACTTGAAAGCCAGTATGATAACCACTACGCTAGAGAGGTACGCTGGAATATGTCCCTTTCTTTTTTGTGTTTTGCTCTCGAATGGTTGATAAATTAGCCAGTGGCGTACTGGCACTTCAGAAACTTATAGCCGTTACTTGGAAATGTCAATAAACAGGCTATAAGTCTCCTATCTCAAATTACTTATTTAAGTAAGCTACATATTCTGTTAAAATATTTCGGAATAGTTCATTAACACCCAGTATGTAATAAGACCAATTCTGTTCATGTTTATCTCAATTAGCATGAGATTGCTAAAAATAACCTTTATAATGATGATTTGTTTGCATAACAGATACAGAAATTAATGTGAATGGTAACCCATTAGTAATTTTTTGTTCCTGTTATTATTATAGCGAAATAATAGACACAGTAGAAACATTTAATGCTTTGCTGTTAATTACAACCATGAGATATATCAGTAATAATTATGATACCGCTTTGAATAAACTTCAAAGGGCTTATGTTTCTGACATTCTAATTATAAACTCAACTTCTGTAACGTTGAAAAACTCAAAGTTGAACTTGTTCTGATCTCTGAGACATTCAATGACATACCAGGTGGTCCAAGTGCCCCGTATTTGACGTGTGTAGATGTCCCTTTGTGCGTTAAAAGTGTTGCAGAACCCAAAGGGGTTATTTCAAGTTATTCTGATTGCCACATCCTACCTTGGGTTTTAACTTCTGAGTTGAGTTCAGCAACTTATTTAGGTACCTTTTAACTTTCTCTGCACTTACTATGTACATTATGTATAGAGAAGGTATTGTATTCCACCCAAAAGTTAGATACCGACATTTGACCGTAAATACAGTTTTAGTGTCCCCTGTTTAAAGAAAAGCATTTTTGTAAAAAGTCCATGTGTGTGTCTGTGTGTGTACGTGTGTGTCTATGTGTGTGTCTATGTGTGTGTATATCTCTAGGCGGCATAGCCCAAAAACCAAAAAAGCTTTAAATACCAAACTTGGTATTTAAGTTTCGTACCTTCCAAGAATGCGACACAAAGATTTTCAAATAAATGCACCCACCCCCACTACCCTTTGCATAGAAAGTTTCTCGAAAATTTTGATGCTCTCAAAATGGCTCTAACGATTTTGATTAAAATTTCGTATATAAAAGATATTTACATGACAAATAAAATGTATATATCTTGATGCTTTTTATTGAATTTTGCATAACTGGTAAACCCTAAGAGATAGACGAAAGCTTACTTAGAGCTCATTTTAACCTATAGTACGCCCCTATTTCACTTCTTCTTATAAGGAAACAAGTAATAAGACTATTTCTGCTATTTTTAATTTTTCTACACGTACTATGTGCATAGTGTATAGAAAAGGTATTGCACTCCACCAAAAATGTGATACCAAGATTTCACCAGAAGTATATGTTTTAGGGTCCCCTGTATCCAAAAAAAGTATTTTCAGAAAAAGGTCCATGTGTGTGTCCCTGTGACTTTGAACACGAAAACTCAAAAACGAAAAGTCGGTAAAATACGAAACTTGGTATTTCAGTCTAGTATCTTCCAGGGATGCGACACTAAGGTTTTGAGAAAATTTCCCCCACCCCAAACTACCCTTTACATGGAACTTTTTCGAAACTTTTGATTTTCTAAAAAATGGCGCAAACGATTATAATATCGTATATTAAAGATATTTATCTGACAAATAAAACATATATTTTGAATTATCTGGGAATAGCCTCTAAAGACTACTTTATTCTGGGTCAATTTTACGGAATTTTGCATAACTGCTAAACCGTAAGACATGGACAAAAACTTAGCACACAACAAATATAGAGCACTATAAACACACAATTTATGTTAACACATTTTTTTCGTGGAGTTGATTGCTTTTGAGATATTCTTTGTTTTTGGCTTTGATTTCAGCTATGAAAAACATACTTTTCTCATACTGGAATTTGTCAACTCCTGTCCATACAAAGGAACTTTAGGCATATAGTAACCAACTTTTGAGTATCACTTTAATCTATGTTACTCCCTTTTTTCGCTTCTACTTTTAATGAAGCAAGATATAAGACTATTTCTGCTAGTTTTTTTTTTCTCGATTAGCATGAAGTAAATAGAAGCATAAGTATTTTAACAATTTTTGCATAGATATAGAGAGAGACAGTGACGTGAATGGAACCCATCAGATTTTTTCTTGATTAGCATGGAATAAAGAGAAGCGTACACTTTTTAAGAACGCTTTATTGCAGAGATACAGAGAAAGTCATGTGAATGGAACACATCAGATTTTTTATAGTGTTTAACTCGTGATTTTATACTATGGCACCGCAGGCGTTGACACTGATACATGGACTGAAGATGGAGTACCAGTACAATGCGACGGAGAGGCAAACTGGAGAACCTTGAGTAAACCCGAACCTGCGCCACTTTGTCCACTAGATATCCCTCTGTGATCGAACCTGGGCCGCCTGGGTGAGAAGAAGGGTGTGTTTGTTTCTGTATGTATCCCTGTTTGTCCACCTGTGTGCGTATGTGTACAGTGCACATTATACTGCAACTTTTACTTTCTCTACACGTACTATGTACATAGTGTGTAGGGAAGGTATTGTATTGCACCCAAAAATTCTATAACAAGATTTCAACAAAAAGTACACGTTTTGAGACTCCCTGAATTAAAAAAAAAAACTTTTAAAACATGGCCGTGTGTGTGTGTCTCTTTTTCTGTCTGTGTGTGTCTGTGGGCAACATAACAAAAAACGAAAAGACCATTAAATACCATACTTGGCATTTAGGTTGGGTACCTTGCAAGGATGCGACACGAAGAATTTCCAGAAAATTTCCTCACCCCCAACTAACTTTTACATGGAAGAAATGTCGAAAATTTTGATTTTCTAAAACAATGGCTCTAAAGATTTTGCTACAAATCTCTTATATTTAAGATATTTAATGACAAATAGAATGTACATCTTCAATCTTCTGGGAATAGCCTCTGAAGAGGTGTTTATTCTGAATGAATTTTGCGGAATTTTGTATAACTCATAAACCGTAAAAATAGGCAAAAATTTACTTAAGAAAAAGTGAACATCTGGATAAAACACACAGTTTATGTGATATACATCTCTTGAAATATTCATTGTCATTAGTTTCAGCTTTAACTTTTCTTATAAGAGAATTTGTCAACTCCTGTCCATAGAAACAATGATACTTCAATCACATAGCAACAAGCTTTTAAAACATTTGACTATCGATTTAGCCTATGGTACTCCCCTATTTCCCTCCTATTCATTTACAAGAAGTAAATAATAACACCTTTTCTGCTACTTTGTTTATCGATTATTATTAGGGAAACACAAGAATAAGCATTTAAACAATAATTTATTGTAGAGATGTAGAGAAGCACATGTGAGTGGAACACATCTGATTTAATTTATTACTTTCTTTATTCCTACTATGTACATGTTTTGTGTGGGAAGGTATTGTAATGCACCCAAAAATTCCAAACCGAGATTTCACAGGAAATACATGTTTTGTGTGGGAAGGTATTGTAATGCACCCAAAAATTCCATACCGAGATTTCACAGAAAATACATGTTTTGGATCCCCCTGAATCCAAAAAAGATACTTTTTAGAAAACGATCCGTGTGTGTGTGTGTGTGTGTGTGTGTGTGTGTGTGTGTGTGTGTGTGTGTGTGTGAGTGAGCCTGTGGACTGCAAGCCCAAAAACGAAGAGACCGTTAAATACCTAAGTTGGTATCTTCCAAGTACGCGAAGAAGATTTTTAAGAAAATTTCCCTCTTCCCCAACTACCCTTTACATGGAAAAAATTTCGAACATTTTGGTTTTTTCAAAAAAAAAAAAAAGGCTTTAACGGTTTACGTTAAAATTTCTTATATTTAAATGACAAATAAAATGTGTATCTTCAATTTTTTGGGAATATCCTCTGAAGATTATTTTATTCTGAATGAATATAAATGAATTTTGCATAACTGGTAAACAGTAAGAGTAGACAAAACCTTAACATGCAAAAAATGTAGAGCTCGTTAAAACACACAGTTTATTTTATATATATTTTCGTGGAGTTTTTGAGGTATTCTTTGTTATTATTTTCAGCTTTAAAATAATTTTCTCATACAGGAATTTGTGAACTCCTGTTCATACACACAAACAAAGGATATTCATTCACATAGTAACCAGCCTTTGGCTGTCATTTTAACCTATGGTACTCTCTCATTTCGCATCTACTTACAAGGAAGCAAATAATAAGACTATTTCTGCGATTTGTTTTTTCGATTAGCATAAAGTAAATAGAAGCATAAGCTTTTTAAGAATACTTTAGTGTAGAGATGTTGAGAAAGTCATGTGAATGAAACATACCAGATATTTTTTAAAAATATTTATTGAATATGAATATGCTCCATTACAAAGTAATAATGCATGTTTTAGTTTTCTTTTAGTTATATGTTTCTATTGAATCAGGTGTGTGTCTTTTAAATAAGATAGCGGGGTTTTTGAACATCCGATGGACTCTAAATAAAAGACAAGTTCATTGAAAACAATCCATCTATTATTAAAAGCTGTGTGCGCTTATGGTTACTTTTCAACATAATCACCGAAAAGATTGAGACCTTTATCGTACCTGTGCATTAGGTTTGCAACGCCCACTTCAAAAATGTTGACGCCAATGGTTTCAAATAAGCATTGACGTTGTTTTGAAGATCTTCGTTGGTTTTAAAGTGCTGCCTCCATAGCCACGTCTTCAGTTCAGGGAAAAGGTGAAAGTCACTGGGTGCCAGGTCAGGACTGTACGGCGGATGATCGAAAATATCCTATTGAAATTGTTCAAGGAGCCGATGGATTGTGCCAGCAGTGTGCGGACGAGCTTTGTTCGTAATTCCTGAAGTTAGCATTCCTCTTCGTTTGTTTTGAATGGCTCTCCTCTAACGTCGTAAAGTACGAAGATCTTCAAAACAACGTCAGTGCTCATTTGATATTATTGGCGGTATCATTTTTTGAAGCGGGTAATGCTAAGCTTGTGCACAGATACGATAAATTTCTCCATATTTTCGGTGATTATATTGAAAACTAACCATAAGTGTACACGACTTTTAAGTAATAAAATAATTGTTTTCTATGAACTTATCGTTTATTTATAGGCTATTGGAGGTTGAAAAAAAAACGGCCCTCGTATATAGTGTAACAAGCATGGATGTGGAAATTTGTTACTTTTGTTAAGTGTAATTTCTGAATGTAATTCATTCAGAGTAGATAAAACGGGAATTTAAAACACAGTTTTGTCACTTTTAGAATTTATCGGACGCAAGTAAGTTTGAATATCAAAGGTTATGTATCGAGTTGAAAATGATTGTCAGAAATGAATACTCACGTCCCGGATTACTGATTGGGAGGAATATTTCTGTTTCGATTCTTCATTAGGTAGTGCAGGGAACCTAACACTCATATTAAAAGGGCCCCATGTTGTATGAAATGGGTTGGACACGTATTGGCAGCAGGCCCACAAATAGATTCAGGTCACAGAGTGATATATGCAGATCGATGTCTCCCTCCCTCTTACTGGATACAGAGCGAAAACCGCTCATCGGATGCTGCAATTAGCTTCAGTAGTCTTTAGCTTTTCGGTAATTCATGTCAAGCATACTGTCAGTTTCGCTGTAATGGTTACCATGCTAACTTCATATACCAAGGTCGCGGGTTCAAACCCGGCGGAGGACAGTGGATTTTTTCAGACGTAAAATATTTTGCCTGGCTTCCTTCGGAAGCGAAGTAAAGCCATTGGTCTCGTGTCGTAGATTTACGGCACGTAAAAGAACCTCAAGCCTGTTAGAGAGGTCTCTGAGCAAAATTAAGCGCTCTTTCACGCCCAGTTTAGAATGGGACGCTGAGAACCGCAGCAGTTAAAGAGCGTCCATAAATAACACACCATTTCATTATCTTAAATAATACAATAGTAAACATCTTATCTGTTCGATTTACATGACCTTCTCTAACTCGTCCACAAACAACCTTATTTTTTTATTGTGTTTCATTTATATAGTCCCCTTTAACATCTAAGGTCATCTGGGGCTTTGCACTTGAAATAACTCTTTGCCTGTAGGTTATTTTAAGTTTGGTTTAAATCGTTTTATTTTCCTCAAACACACGCACATTCACTCTCATATACATACTTCCAGACTCAGTGGGAGTTAGGGAATAATTCTGGCTAAAGAAAATTTCCCCGCCCCAGCCGGAAATGGAACCCTGGACCTCCGGGTGAGAAGTCATCTCGCTGACCACTCAACCACGGAGGTAGTCAAACAACTTATCTTACAAAACATAATAATCTTATCTACACCGCTCTAATGAAGATAAGCATTAGCAGAAATTTGATAGGTAGAGTCAGACTGAAAAATTGAATGCCACAGCCGGGATCTGAACCGCGGATTTCCCGGTTTTCTCGATTAGCATGAAGTAACTAGAAGCATACGCTCTTTAACAATAACTTGTTACAGAAATGAGAAACAGTCATGTCAATGGAACACATCAGACTTTGTCTACAAGTAATCAATACAGATGAATCCGCGTGCATCCCAAAATACTGAGGTCATCACCTTGTCTGCAAATTTTACTACATTTGCCTTCTTCGAAGCCTTTAAAAACCCACTGTTTCAACTCTACTTTTGTCTCTGGAGTGTAGTAGTGTATCAATGCTTCATCCACAGTTATGTATCGACGCAGAAACTCGTCAGGATTCCAAACAGCTTCCAAATCAATCACACGATTGCGTTTATTCTCCATTGAGAGCAAACACGGCACCGATTTTGCCGAGAGCTTTATCAGCCCTAGATAACCTTTTATGCAAAATTGAGAACACTGTATCTTGTGATATGCCTGTGACATCTACTTTTTTTCTTCGTCGATCACTCAAAACCATGTCCTGATGTTTGTCAAATCATTTCGGAAAAAATCACTTCTACTGGACGTCCGGAACGATGTTCATCATTTGTGGATTTACAGCCACGTTATAATTCATTTATCCAATTGTAAATTGTTGCAAACGCAGAAGCAGATGTGCCATGAACTTCATCTAATTCGGTTTTTATCTCTTTCGGTGTTAAACTCTTTAAATAGATGTGTTTAATCAGAACACGAAGCTCGTTTTTGTCCATATTTCTAAAGAAACACAAGACTGTTGATTCAATCGCCTATGGCACGTGATGCACATAGCTGAAAATTTAACTGACACCTATCCAGAGACGACGGTTGCTAAATACTTACTTTTTCAATTGTACGAGTGTAATTTCTTGGATTGATCGCCCCACGTAATTTCACAATCCCGTTTAAGCATCACTGCCCAACGCATGCTATCTCTCAGGGTCTTGGAAGTCACTACCCCGGCGAGACCAAACTCTTACGGCTTAGCAGTTATAAAAGTGTCCGTAAATTTCCGTCCTCGATGACGGTTCCCCTTAAGTTGCGCCTTTTGAGGGCTCTTATTATCCCCTTATTAATCTACGCCTGTGAGATCTGGGGCATGGCGGCAGACTCCAGTCTGCTGTTGCTTCAGCGCGTACAGAATAGGTGTCTCCGGGCTATCTATTCTGTGCCTCGAGGCTTTCCAACGAGACTCCTGCACGAAGCCTCTGGTCTACCATACCTGGAGGACGAGATTAGGCGTCGGGCAACAAAATTCAACGAAGGGTTACCATTCCATCGGAGCGCCCTCGTTAGGTCTCTTGGGGATTACGATCCCACAAACCGCCGCTTCAGGCGATACCGGCTTCCCCGCATGGCTTGCAGGCATCCCCGGTAACGAAGGAGCACCACCAACAGCTGCTACGGCTAAGCTCCTTATTATCCTTCAAGAGTTGCTTGGATTCAAAATTTAACCTCAAGAAACATTTTGATAAAAACACACCAGCGGTGCACAAGGGCCGTTGCACCATCAAGGCAACCGTCGAGGAGCAATATTCGCCTCCTCCTGTCACTCCACAACCCCAATACACGCCCGCCATCCTACAAAACCCACAATCCCGTCAGAACGTGGTTAAGTTCTCTCTGAGAACAGGGACACGTCTAACACACCTCGGGCTGCCCTCAGCCTGCCAATCACACTGGACTGGATCCAGAATAAAGTAGTTTTCAGTGGCTGTTCCCAAAAAATTCAAGATATAATTTTTATTTATCACGTAAATATCTTTAACATACAATATTTTAATCAAAATCGTTAGAGCCATTTTTGAGAAAATCAAAATTTTCAATAAAGGATCCATGTACAGAGTAGTTTGGGGTGGGGAGATTTTTCTCAAAGTCTTTGTGTTGCATCCCTGGAAGATACTAAACTTAAATGCCAAATTTGGTATTTTACCGACTTTTCGGTTTTGAGTTATCGCGTTCACAGACACACGAACACACACACACACACACACACGGACCTTTTTCTTAAAAGGCTTTTTACTTTCTCTACACGTACTATGTACACAGTGTATAGAGAAGATATTGCACTCCACCAAAAATGTGATACCGAGATTTCACCAGAAATATACGTTTTAGGGTCCCCTGTATCCAAAAAGAATATTTTCAGTATTTTCAAAATGAGCCATTTATGAGAAAATCAAAAACTTCAATAAAAGTTCCATGTAAAGGGTAGTTTGCGGTGGGGGGATTCTTCTCAAAGTCTTACAAACTTAATAACAAGTTTGGCATTTTAACGACTTTTCGTTTTTGAGCTATCGTGTTCAGACACCCGGACACACACATACACGGACCTTTTTCTGAAAATGCTTTTTATATATATATATATATATATATATATATATATTTCCGGTGAAGTCTCGGTATGGAATTTTCGGGTGGAGTGCAGTACCTTCTCTATTCACTAGGTACATAGTACGTATAGAGAAAGTAATAAGTTTTTGTGACAGTTTTGGCAGAAGAGGCATGTAAATGTCTCGGACTTAGGGCCGTTTTGAGCGCTGCAGGCTTCTCCTGCGATCACTCAATATCGTTGACAAGGTGGCAGCCTCACACAAACTACTTGCGAGAGAAATTCTATGAATAGCAGATGAAGGTTTTCATAATACAAGACGCACGGCGTGTTTTACGAGGAGACGCACACAAATAAAGTGCTGACATCTGGGAATGAGAAACGTTACTGCCTTTTAATCAGCTCCGTGCATCACACATATCCGACCTCGTGCATGCATCCAGGAGTCTGTTGGGTTCAGGGCTTTTCTGCACCTTATAATCTGGTTTAAACGCATTGCAACGGTTTTGTAGACAATGGGGGCTTAGAAATGAATTTTCTTAAAACTAGAGCACTCGCATTTAAAAATGCTTACGTGTACGCAGAGGAAAGAAATTAAAACGGTTAAACATTTCGACAATCTAATTTCTATTCACTCTTAGGTTGATCCGCGCTAAAACAGATCCACGTGGTCAGTGCACAGTAGTAGTGCGCGCAACAATGTAACCCCATAATAACAATCTAAATTACAGAATGAATTTATTCTTAAACTGTACAATATTCTATACAAATGTCAAAGAGTTAAATTGATGCCAATTTGTACTATTAAACTCAGCTAAAAGTCCCAACATGCTGTTCGTGTGAGTCACCTCATTTCCGTAATATTGTCACTACTGTTGAGAATCATGGCGGAGGGTCGCTACCGTCAGTTGAGTTACATAAACAGGTAAACCGTTGACTAGCGCTGAAAATGTATGGTAAGTTTTGTGAGAAATATCCAACACTTCCCGTGAAAGAAGTGATGAAATCAGCTTCTGAGTTCACCAGATGTTTAGGCTACAAATATAAACAGTACTCATAAAGAAAACCCTGAAACGGAAAAAGTGGTTGCACCCGGGAAAAAAAGAAAGCGTGTGAAACATACGATGCCAGAAAGTGATTATTTTGTGAAGAATGCAACTTGTGTAGAGATGCACAATTTTTTTTTTCAAAAATGAGCCGCCAACAGTTAATGCAGTGTAACAAAAGAAGAAGCGTGTTTTGGGAGATGTGACACCATTAGTGATAACAACCTGGTTAACAACCTTTGAGAGGAAATCAGCAGCAAATATTGCAGACGACGGTTCTGATCTGGAGGGAATAGAGTCTCTTCCAGAGAGCGAATTAATGTAGGTTATCGCAAGTTAGGTATTACATGAGTACCCATTTATTTTGTTGTGACTATCAATATTACACCTAACGGAATATTATAGTCACTGTTTAAGCTGTGGGAATAAGGGCTCTGTTTGTTTTACATTACAACATGCCGCCACGTATACGCGCCGAGTGGTCGTGAAGTTTGACAGTATTTGTGGCGCGAATGGCGGAAGGTTACATCATTACGGTGCACTGGTCGCCAGGGTTTTGTTTTGACGAGGATCAACTTAAGGCTGAATAGGCTTTAGGTGTAAGGTTTGACATGGCAGGAAAGTGGCACAAGAACGCTGAGTTGGTAAAACACAAAGGGATTGGACACCTTTCTGAAATATTGATACCAGATATGCCAGTAAAAACATTACAAACCATGTATGAGACAATGGTTAGGTCTTCATTACTAAATGGAAGTGGGGTGTGGGGATGGGATAGGGTAGATAATCTAATGTCGTTTCTGGAAACGTGTTCTGGGATTGGGGAGAGTAATTAATTGGTTAATGTAAATGAATTTATTCTGATAATTTCAGAATTTGTAATTAAATGTCGTACTTATCCACAAATTAGATATCATGCACGTTTTAATTTTCAGGTATTTAGAGGCATTTCCCAAAAAATTCAAGGTATGTATTTTATTTGTCATGTGAGCATCTTTAATATACAATATTTTAATCAAATTCGTTAGTAATTTTTGAGAAAATATTTTTTTTCCATGTAAAGGATATTTGGGGATGCAGTTTTTCTTGAAAGTCTTCGTGTCACATTCTTGGAATATATTAAACTTTCAATACAAGTTTTGTATTTAAAGGATTTTGCGTTTATGAGCTATGCTTCCCTCACCCACACACCCTCACACACACACACACACACACACACACACACACACACGGACATTTTTTCTAAGAATGCTTTTTTTTTGCATTCATGGGGTCCTAAAGCATGTATTTCCGGTGAAATCTCGGTACCGAAGTAGTGCAATACCTTCTCTATACACCATGTAAAGGCAGGAAACTAGTTAATGAAAATTAATTGCTTTTAATAATTGAAATAATTAAATAATTTCTGAATTGTAATTAATCGTTGTACTTATCCGTAAATTAGATATCATGAACCGTTAATTCTCAGGCATTTAGCCGCGGATATAGAATACTCTTTTGCGTGACAATTTTAAACAAAGCCACAACTTGGTCTCTATGCGGCCGAAAAATTGCGTATTAAGCAAAAACCGCGCTGGAGAAGTGTAAAGGATATCGAGCGGCAAAAAGTTATAATGGTGCTCCAATTTGATTTTTTATAGCTGAATTGAAAGTCGTGTTTGTGTTAAGATAACAACTTTCAGAGCCCTTTGTGCCATCGTTAAATTGGCCGTGATTTCCCCCCCTTTCTCTCTTCCTATATTTACTTTTCCATTCATTTCCTATTGTTGGATTTGTGTTCGGGATCAAAAGCTGATTTGTGCACTAGTGACTGGCGAAGTGGTTTCCGATGCAAATTGTGTTTTCCGGTTGAAGCCAATACGAATGCGGTCCAATGGCGACTTGCATAGACTCATCTCTAACCTGTCTTATTGTTTATAATCGCCTGTGCTTCTAGCGATTCAACCCTTAATTAGTGACAATATGCAGGCATTGTCTTACCCTCGCAATTCTGTTTTGTGTGTTAATATGCTATTACAGTTTCAATAACCGGACGTAATTCCTTTATTATGCTCTCAAAACACTTAAGTGCACGCTAGTTCTGGGAAAAGGGAACTAGAAACATGCACGAGTGCCTAAAATATGTTTGTTAAAAAGCTCATCCTTAAGTTAAATTGTATCACTCAGCACTATACAGGGTGTTAGCTCTGTACACACATACTAAGGGCGTTACATATTACTTTCTCTACATGTACCATGTACATAGTGTGTAGAGAAGGTATTGTATTGCACCAAAAAATTCGATATCGAGATTTCACCAGAAATATATGTTTTAGGGTCCCTTGTATCCAAGAAAAAACATTTGCAGAAAAAGGGACATGTGTGTCCCGCGACTGATTATTGTCAATAATTGATTCAAAATAATCACAATTTAATAATATAATAATATTAGAAAAGTTCAGACTGAAAGGTTCAATACCATAGCCGGGATTTGAACCGCGGATCTCCCGGTCTCTAGTCGTTTCCTCTTCCACAGAGCTACCTTGGCAACATGCCAGAATAGCATTGAATTTCTCAACTGACTCACATATTTCCTGGTAAACCACAAGGTGTTCTCAAATTATTTTGAGATGACAACCCCAATGGCGACTTACAATGTTGCAAGTACTTTAAGTCCCAGGATTCATAGTGTAGCCAAGTATTATAGTCAACTAGTATTGGAATAATTATTTTTTCACACAAGCCGTGTCTAGGACAGTAGTTGGATAGGTAGGTGGTTCAAATCCCGGTTATGGCATTGAATTTTTCAGTGTGTCTCTATGTTACCGGGAAACATGCGAGTCAGTTGAGAAACTCAATGCTATGCCGGCATGTTGCCATGGTAGCTCAGTTGCAGAACAACCGGCTAGAGATCAGGAGATTCGTTGTTCAAATCCCGGTTATGGCATTGAATTTTTCAGTGTGACTCTATGTTACCGGGAAACATGCGAGTCAGTTGAGAAACTCAATGCTATGCCGGCATGTTGCCATGGTAGCTCAGTTGCAGAACAACCGGCTAGAGATCAGGAGATTCGTGGTTCAAGTCCCGGCTATGGCATTGAATTTTTCAGTCTGACTCTACCTATCCAACTCCTGTCCTACACACGGTTTGTGTGAAAAAAGCCAATTATTCTAATACAATAATTAATAATACTTTCAATAACAATATAAAATACTAATACCACTACTAATAATGGATATGAAAGTGATGTTAGTACCAGGGAAATTATAGTAATGTCTTTTGTATTTCAACAAAATAGCCGAATGAAAGGGAAAGTTTCTAAGTGCAGGCAGGTTGTAACATATGGTAGAGATTGTTGAAATCGTGCAGTCGCCGTTTGAAGGACAAGGAAATGCCAATAAACTAGTGAATAGGTTAACAGTACTGGCGACCTCTGGGATCGTCAAGCCGAATATCTTAGGGTTTTGTCATCAGAGAACAAACAAGGTTGTAGATTGTCAGAAATGTATAACGTTGAAAGGGGTGGAAGTATATCTTAAAGAGATATAGAAACGAAATCAAAGTCAGTTCTGGGCAGTCTTTTAAGCTGTTTCAGTCATGCCGAGTATTTCTGATTCCTTCCTTCTTGTGTCGCAGTTACAGCTGCAATGACATTCAAGCCTCACGTCGTTATCTGAGAACAGTTGTGCTGCAAGAGTAACAAATGACGAGCTGATCTCTTGGAAAGGTATCAAGAAACAATAAACATCAACATTTACTATTTTATCTGATGTATAAGCCTCACAAAGGCTTATTTGTGGCACCGCCCCCTGAAAACCTGAGTACCATGCTCACAAGTCTTGAATCAACCCTGACCAGTAAGAGGACCCAAATTAAGGAACTATCATCGAACCGGAGTCGCCCACAGTCCCTGTGTCTGTGAACACGATAATTGGAAACGAAAGTTCTGTAAAATACCAAACTTAGTATTTAAGTTTAGTGTCTTAAAGGGATGCGACACAAATATTTTCAGAAAAATTCCCCCACCCCAAACTACATTTTATATCGAAAAAATTTGAAAATTTTAAATTTCTCAAAAATGGTGCTAATGATTTTGATTAAAATGCCTTAAATTAAACATATGTATATGGAAAATTAAATGTATATCTTTAATTTTTTGGGAATAGCTTCGGAAGGCCTCATTATTCTGAATGATTTTTTCTGAATTTTGCATAACTGGTAAACCGTAAGAAATAGTAAAAAACTTACCGCACAGAAGATATACTTATACGATTTGACCCTTTTAGAGATATTCCGTGTTATTAGTTTCAATTTTAAAATCTTTAAACTTTTCTTATACTTGGAAACTCCTGGCTACGCAAAGAGACTGATTTCAATCCCATAGCAACCACATTTTAAAACATTTGGCTGTCTGTTTAGCCTAGTGTGTTTCTTTATTTCCCTTCTGCTTATAAGGAAGGAAGTAATATGACCGGACTGCCTCCGTGATCAAGTGGTCATCGAGGTGACATCTCACACGGAGGGTCCGGGTACGATTCCCGGAGGGGGTGGAGAAGTTTTCTTTAGCCAAAAGTATTCCCTTATGCCCCACAGAGTCTAGAAGTATGCATGTGAGAGTGAATGTTTGCGTTTGAAGAGAATAAAAGAATAATTTAAATCTAATGTAAAGAACATACAAATTAGTTTTTTCTAATACAGAGCCTCCGATATGGCCTTAGATGTTAAAGGGGTCTATATAAATGCAACAATAAAAACATTAATAAGATCGTTCCAGCTAATGTTTATCTCGATTAGCATGAAATAGATGAAAGAATAAGGTTACGAGGGTCGGCTAATAAGTCCCGGGCCTCACACAGATATGGCCCCACTTGCCCAGTTAGACGGTAGCATTATACTCTAGACTAGCTTGTATCCATAGTTACAGGTCAATAGCTTGTTTAGTTTTCGAATGAGAGCATTTTAAACAAGCCAACTTTAGCGTTTTCACGAAAATGGAGGATTTGGAAAAACAAGCAGTGATTAAATACTTTCGTTTGAAAGGCTTAACGCCCAAAGAAATCAAGGAGGAACTGGACAGTACATTGAAAGACTCTGCTCCTTCATATTCAATGATTAAAAGGTAGGTTGCAGAGTTTAAAATGGGACGTACGAGCACTAGTGATGGACGCCCTGTAGAAGTGGCAACTCCAGAAATCATTGAAAAAATTCATCGTTTAGTACTAGAAGACCGCAGATTAAAGTTGTTTGAGATAGCAGAGGCTGTAAACATATCAAAAGAACGTGCAGGTAATATATTAAGTAATGCTTTGGGCTTTCACTGTGCAAGATGGGTTCCGCGTTTGTTGACACCTGATCAAAAATTGCAAAGAAAAACTGTATCTGTCAGGAATGTGGAGCTCTACCGTAAGAATCCCAGTGAATATTGTAGACGGCTTATCATCATGGATAAAACTTGGATACATCACTACACTCCAGAAAGTAAATTACAGTCAAAGCAGTGGATTGCGCCAGGTGCACCAACTCCAAAAAAGGCAAAGTTAATTTTTTCAGCTTACAAGATTATGGCAAGCGTTTTCTGGGATGCAGAGAGAATTATTTTTATTGATTACTTGGAAAAGCGTAAAATTATTACTGCTGACTTCTACGCAAGCCTACTGCAACATTTGAGTGATGAGGTGAAAATAAAAACACCTCATTTGAAAAAAAAAAAAAGATTGTTTCGTCACGACAATGCTCCGGCCGATCGTTCAGTCATTGCAATGGGACAAACATGCGAATTAAAGTTTGAATTGCTTGAACATCACCCTATTCGCCAGATCTGGCACCCAGTCACTACGACCTGTTCCCAAGTCTCAAAACATTTCTTGGAGGACGAAGATTTCACAGCAACGAGGAGGTCATTGATGCGGTAAACAACTATTTTTGAGAACCTTGATAAATCCCACTACAGAGATGGTTTAATTAAATTAGAACACCGATATGACAAATGTATTAGCCTTTCTGGAGATTATGCTAAGAAATAAAAGGAAAAAAAATTGATGTTTTCCATTTACAAGACCTTCTCTACACCTCTGCAACAAATTATTGTTAAAAAGCTTATGTTTCTATTTCCTTCATGCTAATTAAGACAAAATAGCAGAAATAGTTTGCTTCATCGTAAGTAGAAGCGAAATAAAGGAGTACCGTAGGTTAAAGTGACAATCAAAAGCTGGTTGGTATGTGACTGAAGTTCTTTAGTATATAAATACAGGAGTTCACAAATTCCTGTATGAGAAAAGTATGTTCAAAGCTGAAACCAAAAACAAGGAATGTCTTGAAAACGATCAACACCACGAAAAAAATTAATATAACATAAATTGTGTGTTTTGATATGCTCTACATTTTCTGTGGGGTATGTTTTTTTTCCATCTCTTATAGTTTAGTAGTTATGCCAAATTCCGTAACATTCATACAGAATAAAGTAGTCTTCAGAGACTATTCCCAGAAAGTTCAAGATATACATATCATTTATCAGGTAAATATTTTTAATATACGATATTTTAATCAAAATCGTTAGAGCCATTTTTGAGAAAATAAACATTTTTGAACATTTTCCAAGAAAAGGGTAGTTAGGGTTGGGGCGATGTTCTTGAAAATCTTCGTGTCGCGTCCTTGGAAGATACCAAACTTAAATACCAAGTTTGGTGTTTAACGGTCTTTTCGTTTTTGAGCTATGCTGCTCACAGACACACACACACGCACACACGGACCTTTGTCCAAAAATGATTTTTTGGACTCTGGGGAGACCCCAAATATGTGTTTCTGGTGAAATCACGGTATCAACTTTTTGGGTGAAATACGTCTATATAGTACGTATACAGAAAGTAAAAATCTTGTTTCATCACGACAATGCTCCAGCACTCGTTCAGTCATTGCAATGGGGAAAATGCGCGAATTAAAGTTTGAACATCACCCTGTTCGTCAGATCTGGCAACCAGTGACTACCACCTGCTCGCAAACCTCAAAAAAGTTCTTTGAGGATGAAGATTTTACAACGAGGATAATAGCTGATGCGGTTAATAACCATTTTGACGACCTTAATAAATCGCGTTACTGAGATGGTCAAATTAAATTAGAACACCGATATGACAAATGTATTAGCCTTTCTGGAAATTATGTTGAGAAATAAAACAAAAAATTAATGCTGTTTTCATTGCGAGGCCCTGGACTTATCAGCCGAACCTAGATTAACAATAACTGGCTACAGAGATGTAGAGAAAGTATTGCGAATAGAACACACCAGATTTGTCAGTCTAGCTCTACCTGACCTACACACGGCTTGGATGATAAAACAATTAAATTTTCAGTTTCTACTTCCCTAATAAAACGTGTTCATTGTGCACATTCAGAAAACCAGAGGCCAGTTTTTCGCCGTACTCTGAAGAAATAAATCTAGCAATAAAGGACCTGAGTATCATTAATGGGGTACTTTAAGGAATTCCTAAACCTTATCCCAAGATCTGTAGAAAATGGCTTCCTTGCTTCAAATGCTCTTAGAGGAGATGGCTTGACGCAGAAGAACACTAAATTAGACAAGAAATAAAGAATAGCATCCTTCCGCATTACCTTCAGTTCTTCCTTGTTCGAATAAAAGTCGGGACACACACAAAATGATGTTCTTATGGCATTGTTAGTTGGTTACAAGCTTTATGCTTAAGAATGGCGAGCCCGTCCGCCCTCCGACAATTTTTACGACACTACGCGACGAGAAAAATGGCCAGTATGTCGCGCTCAAGTGCCCCTTAATGAGACTAGGGGGGGACTTTGTCCATGGCAACCGACCACTCATACAGAACAGGGCTTTCCAAAGTCTTTCCTGTTCCTTTTATTTACGACCTTAATATCTTCTGCCGGTTACTTAGCTCTGCTTTCTTTTCACTTCATGATCTCGACAGGAAAACTTCTTATACCTTATTACCCTTTTTCGAGGTGCATATTATCGTCATTGTGCCGGTTACCGGTCTCATTTTCATGCTATTCTTTTTCTTTTGTTTTAGGGTGAGACTGCTCATTTTCAAATAATGAATTTAAAATAATCACAAATTAATAATATAATAATTAATAACTTCAATAACAATATTATAATAATATATATGAAATTGATGTTCCGCCTGCGGTGCCATAAGTAGTTAAAGCGGGCGTCAAACACTACCAAAAAATTGATGTTGGTACCAGGGAAATTACAGTAATGTCTAGAAAATTGACCGCCTGAGTAGTGTGTGGTAGCGTGTCTGCTTCATATTCAACTGGTCTCAATCTCAGTAAGGCTGAGTTACCCAGATGAGGCTTTTTGGGGGGTTTTCCCTTAACCTGAGAGAAGATGAATGTCGAGTAACTTTGAGCTCCATGACTATTTGAACATCATTTCATCAATTTCATTTGTCGTCCGATATGACCAACCAGGTTAAAGGACATCCAGAAATAAAATGTATAACAGGGTATTTCTTTTGTACGAGGGCCGTTTTTTTTACAACCTCTATACACTATAAATAAAAGATAAGTTCATAGAAAACAATTACTTTATTACTAAAAGTTTTCTGCACTTATGGTTACTTTTCAACATAATCACCGAAGATATTGAGACATTTTTCGTACTTGTGCACAAGTTTAGCAATTCCAGCTTCAAAACATTTTGCCGCCAATGATTTCAAATGAGCATTGACGTTGTTTTGAAGATTTTCGTACGTTACGACGTTTACGGAGAGCCATTCAAAACAAACGAAGAGGAATGCTGACTTCAGGAATTATGTTGATCCATGACAACGCTCGTCCACATACTGTTGGCGCAACCCATCGGCTCCTAGAACAATTTCAATGGGACATTTTCGATCATCTGCCGTACAGTCCTGACCTGGCACCCACCGATTTCACCTTTTCCCTGAACTGAGGACGTTGCTAGGACGGCAGCACTTTAAAACCAACGAAGATCTTCAAAACAACGTCAATGCTCATTTGAAATAATTGGCGGCAACATCTTTTTGGTGATTATGTTGAAAAGTAACCATAGGTGTACAAAACTTTGAGTAATAAAATAGTTGTTTTCTATGAAAAAAGGTCTCATATTTCAACAAAATAGCTGAAGGCAAGGAAAAATTTCTAAGTGCAGGCAGGTTAATATATGACAGGGACTGTTCAAATCGTCCAGTCGCCGTTTGAAAGACAAGGAAATTCCAACAAACTAGTGCATAGGTTAACAGTACTGGCGACCGTGGGATCATCAAGCCGAGTGTGTTGAGATTTTCTCACCACTAGAGAACAAACAAGGCTGTAAATTGTAGATTGTCAGAAATATGTAGCATTGATAGGGGCGGAAGTATATTTTAAAGGGACGTAGAATCGAAATCAAAGTTAGTTCTGGGCAGTCTTTTTAGTTGTTTTCAGTCACGCCGAGCATTCCTGATTCCTTCATACTACTTTCGCAGTTTCATCCGCAGTAACACTCACGGTCTCACGTCGTTATCTGAGAACAATAATTGTACTGCAAGAGTAACAAATGACGAGCTGATTTCTTGGCAAAGTATCAAGAAACAATAAACATCAACATTTACTATTTTATCTGCTGTATGACTTCCCCTAGCTGCTCTACAAGCAAACGTCCTACAAAATATCATTCTTATTTCTAAACCATGCTAATCGAGATAAACATTAGCAGAATACTCTTATTACTTAGTTCCTTATAAGTAGAATGGAACTAAAGGAATGTACTATCTTAAAGTGATAGTCAAATATGTTAAAAGCAGTCGTTATGCGAGTGTCATTGCAAATCGCTTCTTCGCTTGGCCAGGAGTAGAATAATAGAAAAACGGATACTTGCTGACTGAAAAAGCATAAATACTTCACAACTGAAACCAATAACTAGGAATATCTCGGAAACTGATAACTCCACAACAAAAATGTAACAGACATAGATTGTGTGTTTTGACGTGGTCTACCTATCTATTATGGTAGCACTTATGCAAAATTCGGCGAACTTCATCCAGAATAAAGAGATCTTCAGAGGTTATTCCCAGAAAATTCAAGATACACCTTTTATTTGGCATCTAAATAGGTTTAATGTACGTGATTTTAATCAAAATCATTTTGAGAAAATTTTAATAAAATCAAAATATTTGAACATTTTTTCATGTCATGGGTAGCTTGTGGGAGGGGGGGTTTTCTTCCAAATTTTTGTGTCGCATATTTGAAAGATACTGAACTTAAATACCAAGTTTGATATTTAACGAAATTTTGGTTTTTGTGCTATGCTGTCCAAAGTCACACATTCAGACACACACACACACACACGGACCCTTTTTTTATAAATGTTTTTTTGGACTCAGGAGACCCCAAAATATGTTTCCGGTAAAATGTCGACATCGATTTCTGAGTGGAATACAATATCTTCTCCGTCTACTATGTACATTGTACATGCATGCTAGAGAAGGAAATATTTAAATTTGCACAATTGTTTAAATAATTTTATTTTAATCTTTAAATTAATGTTCTAAAGGCACGTGATTAATTTTTACTTTCTCTATACCTACTATGCACATAGTGTATAGAGAAGGTATTGCACTCCACCAAAAAATTCGATACCGAGATTTCACCACAAATATATGTTTTAAGGTCCTCTGTATCCAACTTTTTTTTTTTCAGAAAAAGGTCCGTGTGTGCGTGTGTCCCTGTGACTCTGAACACGATATCTCAAAAACGAAAAGTCGGTAAAATACCAAACTTGGTATTTAAGTTTAGTATCTTCCAGGGATACGACACGAAAATTTTGAGAAAAATTCCCCCACCCCAACTACCCTTTACATGGAACGCTTTTCGAATGTTTTGAGTCTCGCAAAAATGGCTCTAAGGATTTTGATTAAAATATCACATTTTAAATATATTTACCTGACAAAAAAATGTATATCTTGAATTTTCTGGAAATAATCTCTGAAGACTACTGTATTGTGGAAAAATTTTGCATAACTGCTAAACCGTTAGACTTAGATAAAAACTTACTACACAGTAAATGTAGAGCACGTAAAAACACACAATTTATGTTATATATATTTTTTTTAGTGTAGTTGATTGTTTTTGAGATATTTATTGAATTTGGTTTCAGCTTTGAAAAACTTACTTGTCTCATATAGGAATTTGTCAACTCCTGTTCATATAAACAAAGGAACTTCATTCACATAGAAACCAGATTTTGACTATCACTTGAACCTATGTTACTTCCTTATTTCGCTCCTACTTACAAGGAAACAAGTAATAAGACTATTTCTGCTAATTTGTTCTCGAGTAGCAGGGAGTAAATGGAAGCATAAGGTTTTTAGCAATAATTTGTTGCAGAGATGTAGAGAAAGTCATGTGAATAGTACACATATTTTTATCTTTTACGTTCTCCACATAGTAGAGGGTATTAGACTGCACCCAAAAATTCTATATCGATTTTTAGCCGAAAAGAAAGTCCGTGTATGTTTGTCCTTGTGTCAGTGTCCTTTGACCATAGCTCAAAAGCGAAAAGCTGGTAAAACACCAACTTAGATTTTTCATTCTATTGTTTTCCAAGAACGCGTCATAAAACGTAACCACTGTTTCTTATCCGTGTTGACTTTACATGGCTGCTATCTTAGGCTCGCCTATACGTTGATGGCATTACTGAGATAATGGCGTACTTAATGCTAATTGCCTGCTATTAAGTTATCACCTTCAGTTAATTATCGAATTAATAATTAGATTAGACCCCCCATCGTGCTGTTAGAGCTATTAAATTGGTCTACTAATTCCGAAATTACCTTAAAGGATATTTGATTTTACCATTTATATATCTGGCCTTCATTACTTAGTTTACTTATAAATAGAAGAGGAATAAGGGAATACAGTATGCTAAAACTAGAGTCAAACGTTTTAAAATGTGGTTGCTATGGGATTGAAATCCGTTTCTTTACGTGGCCAAGAGTTTACAAGTTTCCGTATGAGAAGAACTTAGGTATTTAAAAACTGAAACCAAGAAAAATAAATATCTCGTAAAAGGCCAAGTCCATGAAAAAAATGTATTTGACAAAATTTGTGTTTTATCGTGCATGTGCTTTATCTTTTTGAGTAGTAAGTTTTTTTCTGTCTCTTACGGTTTATTAGTTATGCAAAATTCAATAAAACTATCCAGAAAAATCTAATGTGTTCCATTCACTTGATTTTCTCTACATTTCTGCAAAAATCATTGTCAAAAAGTAAATGCTTCTATTTACTTCATGCTAATCGTGAAAAAAAAACAAAAAACAGCAGAAATAGTCTTATTACTTGCTTCCTTGAAAGTAGAAGCGAAATAAGGGAGTAGCATAGGCTAAAGTGACAGTCAAAAGCTGGTTGCTATGTGATGATGTTCCTTTGTTTATATGAACAGGAGTTGACAGATTCCTATAGGTGCTTTACATTTTTGTGGGGTAAATTTTTGTCCACTTTTCTGTAAAATTCATCCACAATGAAGTAGTTTTCAGAGGCTATTCTCAGAAAATTTAAGATATACATTTTCTTTGTCGGGTATATATGTTTAATATACTACGTTTTAATCAAAATCGTTTGGGCCATTTTGGAGAAAATCAAAGTTTTAAAAAAAATCCATGTAAAGGGTAGTTTGGGGTGGGGAGATTTTTCTCAGAATCTTCGTGTCGCATCCCTGGAAGATACTGAGCTTAAATACTAAGTTTGATATTTTACTCACTTTTCGTTTTTGAGTTATCCTGTTCACAGACACACGGACACGGACCTTTTTCTGAAAATACATTTTCGTACTTAAACTATACTTCCGAGAAATCTCGAGATCTAAATTTTAAATGCAATACAATAGCTTCTCTAGCTATTCCGTAATTATATGTCCACACGTGCTATAGAAAATATTTTCAAATAATAATAATAATAATAATAATAATAATATGATGATGATATTATTATGTACAACAACTTAGATCTAGGTAGATCTCTTAACCGGTGGATGGATGTAAGTGATTTAAACAAGTGACTTTAACACTTATTTTTTGAAAATAAGAGGAAGAAATAAGCGATAAAAGTGTCGTTTGTGTAAAAGGCTGTATTTCAGTTGATTTCACAGATCAAATTGGAGTATAGGTTCGGAAAATTTATTTGCAATATAGGCTTTGTTTATAAACAAGTGACTTGTTTCATTCTGGTGTCTATCACCATGGTAATCTGATATTCATAGTATCAACATAATGCCAATAGCAAAATAACATTTCTGAAGCTGTAACGTTACGAATTAGGTTTTTACTTTCTCTAAACGTACTAATTACATAGTGTATAGAGTAGGTATTGTAGTACACCGAAAAATTCGAAACCGAGATTTCACTAGAAATATTTGGGACGCCCTGAATCTAAGGAAGCATTTGTGTGCAGCATAACTCAAAAACGAAAAGACTGTTAAACACCAAACCTGGTATTTAAGTTTTGTATCTTGCACGGATGCCACAGGAAAATATTCAAGAAAAACCCCGCACTCCCAACTACCCTTTAAATGGTACATTTTTAGATCATTTTTATTTCCTCAAAAATGGCTCTTAACATTTTAATAAAAATATCATATGTTAATGATATTTATATACTACTGTTGTCAAGAAAGTTCCGGCAATTTGCCAATAAAGCACAAAAGATGAATGATTCATCCAATTTTAATTTATCACTTTCAAATTAGGCCCCTTCTGAAGTTATACATTTATGCCAACGAATAATCCAATCATCTAAACATTTCTTGTAGGCACTTTCAGGAATCGATGTCAATTGTTGCCGCGAATTTTCCTTTGTCTTATATCGACTGAAAACGGGTTCCTCGGAGTAGTAACTTGAGTTTTGGAAAGAGAAAGAAATCAGCAGGAGCCAGATCAGGTGAATACGGTGGTTGTTCTATGACATTTGTTGAGTTTTTGGCCAGAAATTCGTTCACAATAATAGCCTTGTGAGCTGGTACGTTATCGTGGTGCAGAACCCATAAGTTGTCGTTCCACAAATCTGGCCTTTTTTCGCTGTATTTGTTCCCTCAAACGCCGCAAAACGCTCAGATAATAGTCTTTATTTACCATCTGACCTGAGAACTCTTGAGTGTACGACACCGCGATAATCGAAAAAAACTGTCAACATGATCTTCAGTTTTGATCGAGTTTAACGTGCCCTTTTCGGTTTCGGTTCAGTTTGAAGGCACCATTCGGAAGCTTGTTGACTGGTTTGAGTGTCAAACTCGTAAACCCACGTCTCATCACCAGTTATAATGCGTTTCATGAATGGGGTTGGAACTGGCTCGTTCTAGCATGTCTTCAGTAATGCTTACGCGATTGAGTTTTTGTATAAAATTCAAGTCTTTCGGAACTAACCGAGCTGCAACGCGTGTCATGCCAAAACAATCGTTTAAAATGGTACGACTCGATTTGTGAGACACGGAAATTTCAACGGCAAACTCTCTTAGACCAAAATGACGATTTTCGGAAACCATTTTCTTCACTTTAACGATGTTTAATTCAGTTGAAACCGTCGATGGCCGAACAGAGCGAGGCAAATGTTCCACCACATCTCGACCACTTTTGAATGCTCTGTACCGTTCATATACACGTGTTTTTGATAAAGTCGATCACCGTAAGCCCTCTGTAACATTTGCAGCGATTCGGCACACGAAATAACATTTGCAATGCAAAATTTGAGACAGATTCCTTGTGCAATATTTGTATCCACCGTAAAATCGCAAATCACCTTTGAGATGAACCAACAAAATGGCACACTGTAAACAAACTAGAAGACAGATGACGATCAAACTCCGCGTGGATATAGAGGAAAGTTGTACCAAATTAGCGGCAACAATAATTTTGAATCCCCTTTTAAACAGGATTTCTAAATAATCATTTCCCAGTACTTTCTTGACAAAAAAATGTATATCTTGAATTTTCTGGGAATAGTCACTGAACACCTCTTTATTCTGGATTAATTATTTTTCGAATTTTGCATTCAAAACCGTAACCGATAAACCAAACTTACTACACAAAAAATGTAGAGCTCCTTAAAACACATAATTTATTCAGATACCTTTTTTTCCGGCATCGACCGTTTTCGAGATACTCCTTGTTATGGGTTTCAGTTTTAAAATACTTTTCTCATACGGGAACTTGTCAACTCCTGGCCACGCACAGAAACGGAATTCAATTCCACTGCAACCACATTTTAAAACATGTGACTGTCGGTATAGTCTAGTGTATTCCCTTATTTTCCTTCTACTTATAAGGAACTAAGTAATAAGACCGTTTCTATTAGTGTTTATCTCGATAAGCATGCAGTAGATAGCAGAACATGCTGGTTAAAAATAATTTGCTGCAGAGATGTAGAGAAAGTCGTGTGAATGTAACACCTTAAATATGTTTAATTCTGGGTGAGTAGAAGGACTTTCCTGAATAAACTGTTTCATTATTTTATCAATTCAAAAAATTGCCCCGTGTCTCATTACATATATATCTACTGAAATATGGGCGTCGAATTTTTGGGTGGAATACAATATCTTCTCTACCTACTATATACGTTGTACTTATAAATACACGCTAGAGATTAAAACATCTGATATGTTCCACTCACATGACTTTCTCTATATTGCTGTAACAAATTATTGTTAAAATACATGTTTATACTTTATGATAATCGAGATAAATATTTGCAGAAATTGTCTTAATTACTTGCTTTCTTGTAAGTAGAAAAGGGAATACACTAGGATAAAAGAAATGTCAAATCTCTTAAAAGCCGGTTATCATGTGCCTGAAATCCCATCTACAACTTTTCATGTTAGAAAAGTTCAAGTATTTTAATTCTAAAAACAATAATAAGGAATATCATAGAACTGGTCAGTTCCAGAAGAATATATATATGTGTGTGTGTGCTTTATAAATTGAGTATGTTAACGTGAACTACATTCTTTGTCTAGTAAGTATTTGTCTATCTGTTACAGTTTACCAGTTACGTAAAATTCAACAAAATTCATTCAAAATAAAGAGGTCTTTAGAGAGTTTTCCCATAAAACGTTTAGTAAACATATTTTTTGCGTATAAATATCTTTAATGTACCTAATATTTTAACAGAATCGTTAGAACCTTTTTCGAACATTTTTCATGTAAGGGGTAGGTTGAGTGGGAGAATTTTTCTTAAAATCTTCGTATCGTATTTCTAGAAGATACTAAACTTAAATATCAACTTTAGTATTTGACGGTATTTTCGTTTTTGAGTTATCGTGTTCACAGATACACATACACTCGGACCTTTTTTCAAAAATGCTTTTTTTTTGGACTCGGAGCTTTCTAAAACATATATTTGTGGTGAAATCTCGGTAGCGCATTTTTGGTTGCAATACAATACCTTCTCTATACACTGCACATAGTACGTATAGAGAAAGTAAAAATGAAGTACCTGCAAATTACATACACAAAACTGCATAGATCTCATAATAGGTGGTTGGATAGCACAGATAGGAATATATTGTTGATAACAATAAACATTAATAATAAGAATTAAGCTTAAAAACTTTTTTTTTTATATTCGAGGATCTAAAAGTTATATTTAAGTTCATTTTCACAGTATAGGTTCGGTAAATTTATTTGGTATATAAGCTTTGTTTATAAACAAGTGACTGTTGTTTCATTCTACTGTTTATCACCATGGTAATCTGATATTTATAGTCATCAACAAAATGCCAATAGCAAAATAACATTTCTGAAGCTGTAATATGCTTCGTAAGTGTAACGTTACACATTAGATTTTTTAACCAGTTTAAATTTAGCCATCTTTGTAATGTGAGATTTCAGTTTTTATAAGGCTTATTTTTACTCTTGAGCTTATTAAGCGAAACACGCGCTATTTACGGCTGCTTTCATTGTAAACAATGGAGTAACTAACTGAGCGTAATTACGCTGCAGAAACACTGAGCCTATTTTAAAACCCTCGCCAGGGGGCAGCAGCATTTGTATACGGTTACAAGCGTATACTCCCATCCCCTGGAAGATATGATGTGTGCAGTACAAACAGCATAAAATGAAGGCTTCTATTAGGCGCAGTCTCAGAGGGCAACTACCCTCTCTGACTGGCTGTGAGGGGAAGAGATGCTAAAAATTACCAGTCCAAATTATTGGTTTCATTACCGAGTAACGAATCAGATTTAACTGACGTGTTCAACATGTTGTTTGCTTGCGTTACACGTATTCCCAATTATACAACAAATGTATGCAAAAATGTTTACTTTTATTTTCATAGCGGAAGTGTTGAATACTAAAAGTGCTTTAATAAAATATATAAGAGGGCGATGGCGAAATTATTTTTCCATGAAAATGCTAGAGGACTCATATTTTTGACAATTAACAGAGTTAAAATCTGATGTTTTATATTCACATGAATTTCTCTACATCTCAGCCACAAATTATTGTTAAAAAGCCTATGCTTCTAATTACTTCATACTAATCGAGAAAAAATTAGCCGAAATAGTCTTATTATTTACTTTTTTACTTTCTCTACACTTACTATGCACATAGTGCATAGAGAAGGTATTGTACTCCACCCAAAAATTCGATATTGAGATTTCACCGGAAATATATGTTTTAGGGTCACTTATATCCAAAAAGGCATTTTCACTAAAAGGTCCGTGTGTGTGCGTGTCCGTGTGTCTTTGAAAACGATAATTCAAAAACGAAAATAAAAAAAAACTTGGTATTTTAAGTCTAATGTCTTCCAGGGATGCGACACGAAGAATTTGAGAAGAATATCCTCACCCCACATTACCCTTTACATGGAACTTATTTTTAAGATTTTGATTTTCGCAAAAATGGCTCTAACGATTTTGATTAAAATATCATATATTAAATACATTTACCTGACAAATAAAATGTATATCTTGAATTTTCTGGGAATAGCCTCTGAAGAGTAGTTTATTCTATATGCATTTTACGGAATTTTGAATAACTGCTAAACCGTAAGAGATGGACAAAAACTTACCGCACAAAAACATGTAGAGCACGTTGAAACACATAATTTATGTTATACAGTTTTTTCGTGGAGTTCATCGTTTTTGAGAAATTCCTTGTTTTTGGTTTCTGCTATGGAAAACTTATACTTTTCTTATACAGGAATTTGTCAATTGCTTTCCATACAAACAGAGGAACTTCAATGGCATATCAACAAGCTTTTAACAATCACTGTAACATATGATACTCCCTTATTTCGCTTCTACTTACAAGGAAGCAAGTAATAAGACTATTTCTGCTAATTTTTTCTGATTAACATGAAGTAAATAGAAGTATACAATTTTTAAGAATAATTTGCTGCAAAGACGTACAGAAAGCCATGTAGATGGTACACATCAGATTTTTGTAAGTAGAAGCTAAATAAGGGTTTAATACTTCTACTATTTGTGTACAATGATAATAATTTTTAAGGGGAGACGTAGGCAGAAATACCTCGACACAACAAAAATTCTACCATGGCCATAGTTTTTGTTATAAAGCAATGAAATTTTACACAGATAATTGTCGTGCTATTTCCTATGACTGTGCATTTTTATAATTAATTTGGTCAAAAATTAAAGAAATTACATTATATTGGAATTTTCAAAACATCAACAAACTTGTGTACCTTTTTCTTAGTATACCTTTGGTGAAGTTTCTTGAAAACAAGTGTTAAAATTGTGCTATATTTTGGCGTAAAAGGTTTTTCTCTTTCTCCCTTCAATGATTTTTAAAGTATTTTTCAAGGTACGCGAGTTGTTCTATTTCAAATTATTATGCATTTCATGGCACAATACGTATAAAATTGAAATCAAAAGAAAATTAGCTGCACCAAAATACTAACTATGGACTGAAATATATGTGTACAAAATTTCATTGCAGTATCTCAAATAGTTTGGTAGAGAAAGGTACATAAGTGTAAAAAAATATAAATCTGAGAAAACGAGAACAGAAAATTTTGTTTGATTGTTTTATTTAGGGAATGATCCACATACTTAAATACTGCCTAAAATCAATGATAACTGTAGTCAGATTCTTCTTCTTCCTGATCAGAAACTAAAGAAAATATAACTTATAAATATTTATAACTATGTTTGCCTGTGAGAAATGTAGAGAAACAAGGGACCAAAGCTGATAATCCAGCAAGCAGAAAAAGTGGGCGTGGCATGACAAGTCCTAACTTTTTAATTTATTTGGACCACAAAGAAATCGAATTAGGTTATGAAACTTTGTGAACATAAAGGTGAATGTATTAGCCATTAATTAGTGAAATAAAATAAAATTGAAAAATCTGCCATTTTTAGCCTACGAATTTAATTCAGCGAATGTCATTTTTTATTTGATTATTTAAGTATTTAATGTTCCTAATTGGAATTTATGAGTTGGAGTTTTTCATCTATTGACCCATGCTATATAAAATTCATTATTATTTATGTGTGCGAGAATGGTTACTTATAATATGCAGCACTTCCTTCTTTAGATTTATTTGGGCAAATTGGTGTATTAAATAGAATAGTTAGTTGAATATGAATAGTAACATTACTTGACTAAAAAGTCAAGCAGTGAATAACTTCTAAACAAAAAAGTCTGATGTGTTCCATTCACATGACTTTTTCTACATCTCTGTAACAAATTATTCTTAAAAAGCTTATGCTTCTATTTACTTCATGCTAATCGAGAAAAAATTAGCAGAAATAGTCTTACTACTTGCTTCCTTGTAAGTAGAAGCGAAATAAGGGAGTACCATAGGTTAAAGTGACGGTCAAAAGCGCTTGCTATGTGTCTGAAGTTCCTTTGTTTGTATGGACAGGTGTTGACAAATTCTTGTATGAGAACTTTTTCGAAGCTGAAACAAAAAATAAGGAATATCTCATAAACGATCATTTTTAACGTGATCTATATTTTTTGTGTGATAAGTTTTTGTCAATCTCTTACGAGAATTAGCAGTATGCAAAATTCCGTAAAATTTATTCAGAATAAAGTAGTCTTCAGAGGCTGTTCTCAGAAAATTCAAGATATTCGTTTTATTTGTCGTGTAAACATCTTTAATATACGATATTTTAATCAAATCGTTTGAGCCGTTTTTGGGAAAAACAAAAGCTTCAAATTTCTTTCTATATATAGGGTGATTAGTGTTTGGAGATATTCATGAAAATATTCGTATCGCATCCTTGAAAACAACAAACTTAATGCCAAGTTTGGTATTTTACCGACTTTTCCTTTTTGAGTTATGCTGTCCAAAGACACTCTCCCACACACACAGACCTTTTTCCAAAAATGCTAGTACGTATAGAGAAAGAGTGTTTTCTTAAAATTCATATTATTTTATTCCGAAAAACTAGTTGTTTAATGTTCCACAATTTTGTCCATGACAAATCTTTGATGGTATTTTGGAAACAAATGTTCAATGCCAACAGCTTCCATTTTCTGATGCTTATATGAAAACACTACGTACGGTTAATCACGTTTCATACTTGCTACTCGGTATGTAGAGCCAGTGATACTAAAAAGCAACTAATGCGCACTGACACGCCTCTACGTTTTGTGCCGTAAAAAGAACTTGCTGTCTGTATGGCCGTAGGCGTTCCAGCTACGCGCCAAAGCCCATGTTTGTTATATCCCGCTACAAGGAAGTTCAACAGGTAGGGAAAAACAAAAAAAAAAAAGGTTTTGTTTCGCGCAATCCATGATTTTAAAATATATTCTCCCTTTTTGAGAGATATTGTGGTGTATAGGTGTTATCAGCTCTGAGAATTTACCTCAAGGCTATAATCCTTTGCAGAGAGCTAAAAAGCAGAAAAGCCTCCCAAAGTTTATCCGTGCAGTGTTTACGCATGGAAGATTAGAGTTGGTATAGCGTTTCTTTCTCTGGGAATAACTGGTTGTGTTTACTTGGCCAGGCCTAATATCAGTAAGGCTAAGGGGTTCTTCTCTCCCCCTCCCTCTCCCTCTCTCTACTTCAGCAGTTTCGTCAGTTAGTTTTACTTTTTGTACACGTATGTATTATATACACAGTTTATACAGAAGGTATTGTAATGCACCCAAAAATTCAATACCGAGATTTCACTGCAAATACATGTTTTGGGCCCCCCTGAAACCATAAAAAAATTAGGAAGAGTTCCGTGTGTGTGTGTAATTGGACAGCATAGATTAAAAACAAAAAACACCGTAAAATACCAAACTTGGCATTTAAGTTTGGTATCTTACATGGATACGACATGAAGATTTTCAAGAAAATCCCCCCAACCCCAAACTACATTTTACATGGAACTTAATCGAAAATTTTGAACTTCTCAAAGTGGCTCTAATGATTTTGATTAAATACTTTATGTAACTTAAAATTTTCTGGCAATAGCCTCTGAAGTCCTCTTCAATCACACAATTTGTCACATTTTTACATCCTCTACACGTACTCTGAGCATAGAGAAGGTATTTTAAGGCAATCAAAAGTTCAATACCGAAATTTCACTACAAATATATGCTTTGGGCTCCTCTGAAACCATAAAGACACCATTTTTAGAAAAAGATTCGTGATTGAGTAGCTTATAAGGACGTGACTCGCAGATGTTCAGAAAAATTGCGCCACCCAAAACTGCCATATGCATGGAAAACTTTTCGAAAAAGTTGATTTTTTTCAAAAATGGCTCTAAATATTTTTATTAAAATACTGTATATTAAAGATATTTACATAGCCACTAAAATTTATATTTCCAATTTTCTAGTAATATCCTCTAATGACGTCTTTATTCGGGATGAATTTAGCTTAATTTTGAATATTTGGTAAACCGTTAGAGACAGACTAAAAATGTCAGGCTAAAAGTGTACATCTTGTTAAAACACACAATTTATGCACTTTACGTTTTTGCTGTCAAGGTAACCATTTCCGAAATATTCTTTGTTATTGTTTTCATTTGTAAAGTACTTATATTTTTCTGAGGCAGGAAGTGTCCGCTTTTCTTTTGTTCTACTACTGGCCAAACAAAGAAGCAATTAGTGATGACAATCGCAAAACGAAAACTTTTAAAACATTTGACTATCACTTTAGTATAGTGCATTCCTTTAGTTCCCTTCTACTTATAAGGAATTCATAATAAGAACATTCTGCTAATGTTTATCTCTATTAGCATGGCGTAGAAAGAAGGAAAGTCTTTTGTAAGAAGTTTGTAGAACAGCTAGAGGAAGTCATGTGTGTGTAACACATCAGATTTTTTACTCTCTGTACCCGTTCTACGTACATAGTGTACAGAGAAGGTATTGTAATGCACCAAAAATTTCAATACCGATATTTCACCGGAAATACATGTTTTGGAACCCCCTGAATAAAAAAAATAGAAAAAAGTCCATGTGTGTCTGTGGACAGTATAGCTTCAAAATGACGTTAAATGCCAAAATTATTATTTAAGTTTGGAATCTTCCTAAGATGCGACTCGAATATTTTTAAGAAAATCCCCCCAACTCAAACTACACTTAACATGGAACATTTTTTGACAACTTCAAGAACGAAAATATCTTTAAATACGAAATTTTGTATTTAAGTTTGGTATCTTCCAAGGATGCGGCACAAAGATTTTCAAGATAATCGCCCCCTCCCGAACTACCCTTCACATGGATAAACTTTTGAAAAGTTTGATTTTCTGAAAAATGGTGCTAACGATTTTGATTAAAATATTGTATATTAACGGTATTTACCTGACAAATAAAATGTATATCTTGAATTTTGTGGGAATATTTACCAGACAAATAAAATGCATATTTTCAATTTTCTGGGAATAGCCTCTGAAGAATACTTTATTCTGAATGAATTTCATGGAATTTTGCATAACTGCTAAAGCTTAAGAGATGGTCAAAAACTTTCCACACAAAAAATATGGAACACGTTAAAACACACAATTTATGTTATATCCATTTTTCGTGGTCTTGATCGTTTTTAAGATATTCCGTGTTTTTGGTTTCGCCTTTAAAAAAATACACTTTATTTATCCAGGGATTTGTAAACTCCTGTCCATACAAACAAAAGAACTTCAGTCACATAGCAGCCAGCATTTGATTATCACTTTAACGTATGCCACTCCCTTATTTCGTTTCTACTTACCAGGAAACAAGTAATAATGCTTTTTCTGCTATTTTTTTTTTCTGGATTTAATGAAGTAAATAGATACAGAAGCTTTGTTTCAGAGATGTAAAGAAAGTCATGTGAATGGAACACCTCAGATATTTAAGGGTAGTAGCTGCATAAACGAGGTTAGTTAAAAACCTACTTGCTGTGCAACACGACTGAGAGACTTCTTAGTTAAGCATTCGAATACAGCACTAATTTCGCCTAGCTTTTCCTCCGTTAGAACACCTCGATTTAGCGTCTTTGATTTACTGTTTAGCGACCAGTTGTTCTAAATTTATTGTCCAAAATATCTCACAGTGTCTCTATAAGAACTGGTAACAGCAAATTGCTGCTAAAATTGTCTACACATCTGTCTACATCATTATATATCTAAATCTGATGGTTTACATTCACATTGTTTTTATCCATATATCAGTAACAACGTATTGTTAAAAATCTTATTCTTCTATTTACTTCATTCTAATCAAGATAAACATTAGCAAAAAGTGTTTTATTACTTAGTTCCTTATAAGTGGAAGGGAAATAAGGGAATACACTAGTCCACAGTAATAGTCAAATGTTTTATAACCTGGTTTCCATGTGCTTGAAATCCGTTTCTGTGTATTGCTAGGAGTTGAAAAATTGCCGTATGGGAATATTTTTTTTAAAACTGAAACAAGTAACAAGGGATATTTCGTAAATGGTCAACTTCACGAAAAAAGATATATATGATATAAATTGTCTTTTAACATCATCTACATTTTTTAAGTTTTTGCCTGTCTGTTACAGTTTAACAATTATGAAATTATTTGCTAGACTTATTCAGAGTTTATTCCCAGAAAATTCAAAATAAACATTTCATTTTAGATGTATCTTTAATAATTATATGGTATTTCATATCAAAATCCATAAAGCCATTTTCAAAAGTTTCCATGCAAACCTAATTTGTATTGCGGACTTTTCTTAAAAATATTCGTGCCACATTCTAGAAAGATATTAAAAATAAAAATCAAATAATAAAAATGCGAAGCAACAGAAACTGGTGATTGTCACTGCTAAGAATTCCAATCAGGTTTCTGGTTTAAAAACTGTCCCCAAGAGAGGCATTCTTTTTGTTAGAAAACTATGTGAAAGAGAATCTTCCTGAAGCAACTTGTGAGCCGCTTAAATCTAAATTGCTCAAACTATAGGCCTATTAGTAGATATATTGCCAATTATGTCAAAGGTTTTTTAAATTATTTTAAATAAACAAATCACAAACTATTTTTATGAAAATTGGTTACTTACCAATTGTCAATTTGGCTTTAGATCTTCTCGTAACACAATTTATGCTCTGATTGCATTTATGACAAAATGTTTTAAATGTGTTTATAAAGGTGATTTGGTTCATAGTAGATTTTTCGACTTAACAAAAGCTTTTGACACTTTATCTCATGAAATGTTGTTTAAGAAATTGGAATTTTATGTTTTTGACAAGAACAGCTTGAATTTTATCAAATCTTATTTTTAATAGATATCAGCCTGTTTGTATAAATAGTAGTTACTCTGATTTTACATTAGTTAAGCATGGTGTCCCGCAGGGCTCTGTTCTCGGCCCTTTATTTTTTATAATTTATATTAACGACCTCCCTTTTAATATCCGAGATGGTTGCCTAGAAACATATTTGTATGCGCAAGATTTGGCAATAAGTATCTCTGTCAATTCTGATGCCAGTCTGCACGATAAACTTGATGCACTTACTGAAAAAATCGATAAATGGTGCAAATGCAATAGTCTAGTTCTCAATGAAAACAAAACAATTGACCTGACTTTTAATATTAGTTGTCCTGCTTTTTTAACTGAAACTAGTACATTTCTATGCATTGATTTCGAACCTGGTTTAAGTTAGCGTTCACATATTAATTATATCACCAACAAAGTAAGCAGAGGTATATTTATGTTACGTGTTTTAAGAAATAATGTCTTCCAATGTTTTATTATCAGTTTATTATGGACAAATCCATATCTATTTGAGTTATGGTATTTTATTTTTGGGGAACCATGCTTTAGCTAAAAATATATTTTTATTACAGAAAAAGGCAATTCGAATTTTATGTGGTGTAGCCCCCAGAACTCATTGTAAACCTTTATTTGTTAAATTGGGTGTCTTAACTTTGACTTCATTGTTTGTGTTCCACTGCCTCTTATTTGCTAAGAAAATAGTCATAAATAGAGTCTATGTTCCGAAATCCATCTTCATCACGCCAGAACTAGTTCCAATATTTACAGAAATAGATGTAAATATAGCAAGATACAAACTTCCTTTGAAATAATATCATTAAATCTATTTAACAAACTCGGTAACACCACTAAAGCTCTCTCCACTGAATCTTTTAAGAGGTCAGTGAAGCGCACTTTGATTTTAAATCCATTTTATTGTTTGGATGAATTTTATAATACTGTTAATTGTTTTTGATCTTGCTTTTGACGTTGCTACACAATGTACTTTGTTCTGGCAAATAAACTTATCTATTTATCTATTTGGTGTATAACGGTCTTTTCGGTATTGCGCTATATTGTCCACACATAAGCACGCACCTATTTCTAAATGCTTTTTATGGACTGATGCAATATTAATATCCTAACCACAAAATCTGCCGACATTTTAGGAATTTCATGTCATTTTTTGTAATATTTGATGTTCAAATGTTTTCGTTCTGTTGCATTCCGAAGTTGAAATCGCTGGACGCAAATGTTTATTATTCCTTGTGCTTTCGTCGCGTATAAGTGTTTTGATTTTCTCTATGCGATTTTGTTTTCCAACAATAAGTATCATAGTTACGTCGTTGATTTTCTTGGTTGTGAAGCCAGTTATCAAAAAGAAAGAGGCTTTTTCACAAGCATGGAAAAGGTCACTTGGAGATTACGCTTAGAATTATATGCGGACAAATATTTGCCGCATTCAACAAATCACATAAATTACATCGAGCGATTATAGCTTCACTTTAGAATTGTACGAAATATTACAAAATAAACTACAATTCTGCAAAGAAAATCCTAGTCATTTATTATTTAAGAAGTCTGGGTCTGTGAAGCCCAACAAGCCCGTTAAAACGCCCTGAGAAGAGTCGATTGCTACTCCAAACCAAGCATACGTGCCAGTAGAATTTTAGTTCAAGTTTAGCGAAGAGGACGCATGCTTCAGGACTCGGTAGGCTTCAAAACACATATTTGCGGTGAAATTTAAACATCGATTTTTATTTCCGCTTAACGTCCTTCAATCTGCTTGGTCAAAGTTACTCGACATTCGTCTTCTCAGGATAAGGGAAAATCCCGAAAAAAGTTTTCTCCGTGTACCTCACCCTAAGCGAGATTCGAACTCACGACCTGTTGAGTATGAGGCAGACACGCTACTACCGAGGCGGCCTAACATCGAATACAATACCTTTTCTAGCTAATCATAATAAAATAAAAGTGAAAGTGAACCTTGAAACATTTCTACTGTGATTTTTCGGAAACGATAATGTTTGTAAACTGCTGTTGACCTGTTATTTACACATGTTCACTCTCAGCTGATAATATACCACTTTGCTTCAGTGAAATACAACTGTCACCCACTCGTCAGACCAAGTTCGTGATGCCGATTAAAATCGTAATAAATGCGGTTAACACTCACTCTGTAACAGTTACTATTCTTACTTTCTCTACACGTACTATGTACATAGTGTATAGAGAATGCACCCAAAAATTCCATGCCGAGATTTCACCGGAAATACATGTTTTAGGACCCCCAGAATCCAAAACAGCATTTTTAGAAAAATGTCCGTGTGTGTGTGTCTGTGTGTGTGCGTCTTTGGGCAGCATAGGTCAAAAATGAAAAGTCCGTTAAAAACCAAACTTGGTATTTAGGTTTGGTATCTTCCAAGAATGCGACACGAAGATTTTTAAGAAAATCCCCCCCCACTCCCAACTACCCTTTATATGGAACTTTTTTCGAACATTTTCATTTTCTCAAAAAGGGCCCTACCGACTTTGATTAAATATCGCATGTTAAAGGCATCTGACTGAGAAATAAAATGTATATCTTGATTTTTCTTGGAATAGCCTCTGAATACTTATTTATTCTGGATGAATTTTACTGAGCTTTGCATAACTGGCAAACCGTAAGAGATAGACAGAAACTTTTACTACACAAAAAATGTAGAACAGGATAAAACACACAGTTTATGTCATATACATTTTTCTGGTGGAGTTGACCGCTTTCAAGATATTTCTTGTTACTAATTTCAGTTTTAAAATACTTTAACTTTTCTCATACGGGAACTTGTCAACGCTTGCCCACATAAAGAAACAGATTCCATTCCCATAGCAACCACGTTTTACAACATTTGATTGCCCGTTTAGCCTACTGTATTCCTTTAGTTCCCATCTACTTATAAAAGAACCGTTTCTGCTAATGTTTTAGCATTAAATAGAAGAATAGGTTTATTAACAATAAATTATTACAGAGATGTATAGAAAGTCATGTGAATGGATCATATCAGATATTTGTAATATGTATATTGAAGCAAGAATTTTAGGTTACATTTTGTTACACAGCTGGATTTTTTTAAGAAGTTCAGAGATTTATTGGAGAATAGTAGGTTTACTATGGAAGTGAAATTGTTGTATTAAATATCCAATGCAGTATTTACATTGGCAATGAGGGAGACCGCAGTTGAAACTCATCCTTATTGGTTGGTCCATGGATTTTGAATTCGCTCCCTATTTATTAAACATAGGAGTTTCTGAATTAAAAAACAAAATATGATGTGCCACATTCACTTGACTTTCTCTAGCTGTTTTACAAAGTTCTAACATAAGATTATGATTTTTCTACACCATACTAATCGAAATAATAATTTGCAGAATGTTCTTATTACTTAGTTACTTATAAGTAGGAAGGAAATAAGGGAACACACTAGACTAAACCAACAGTCAAATGCTTTTAAAACGGTCATTATGCAACTGTCATTGCAAATCGTTTCTTTGCTTGGCCAGGAGTAGAACAAAAGAAAAACGGACCCTTTCTGTCTGAGAAAAGTATAAATAATTCACAACTTAATAATGGAATATCTCGGAAACGGTTATCTCCACAACAAAAATGTAAAGGACATAATTTGTGTGTTTTGATGAGATCTACATTTTGTGTGTAGTAAGTTTTGTCTACCTCTTACGGTTTACCAGTTAAGCAAAATTTGCTAAAATTCATCCAGAATAAAGTAGCCTTCAGAGGCTACCCCAGAAAATCCAAAATATACATTTAGTATGTCATAAAATATCTTTAATATACGACATTTTAATGAAAACCGTTAGAGCCATTTTTGATAACATTAAAATGTTCAATTTTTTTTTCCATGTAAAGGGTAGCTGGGGGTGAGGGGACATTGTGATATCTTCGTGTCGCTTGTTTGGTATTTAATGGTTATTTCACACTGACAGATGTCGCCCTCCGTGGTGTAATGGTAACCATGCTAACTTCATATACCCAAGGTCGCGGGTTCAAACCCCGCGGAGGTCGATGGCTTTTTTCGTGCGTAAAACTCCTTAGCATGGCTTCCTTCGGAAGGGACGTAAAGCCGTTGGTCACGTGTCGTAGATTTACGGCACGTAAAGGAACCTCAAGCCTGATAGAGAGGTCTCTGAGCAAAATTAAGCGGTCTTTCACGCCCAATATAGAATGGAACGCTGAGAACCACAGCGGTTAAAGAGCGTCCATAAATAACACCCTATTTATTTACTTATACAGACAGATGGACATCACACACAAGGCATTTCATGTATTTCCGGTGAAATCTCGGTATCGAATTTTTGGGTGCAACACAATACCTTCTGTATACACTATGTACATAGTACGTGTAGAGAAAGTAATACGCTTATTACAATAGCTTGTTACAGTGATGTAGAGAAAGACGTGTGAATGGAGCACATCAGATTTTTGAAATATGATCATCGAAACATAAAATTTGGATTACATTTTATTATACAGCTAGATTTTTATAAGAGGTTCGGAGTATTATTAAAGAAAAGCAGTTTCACTATGGAGGTGGAATTTTTGTATTAAATATCCAATCAGGTATTAAATTGGCAAATGAAGGAAACCTTAGATAAACCGGATCCATGCGATTTAAATTCGCCCCAGCTTGATTAAACATAGTGAAGGAGTTTCTGAATTAAAAACATAAACTGAATCTGGTGTAAATGAACGACGCGAACTGTGTTAAGCACTAAACTGTTTTGCAGTTCAACTTCCTTTAAGCATGTTCTAAACCTTAGTTTTCAATTTCAGGCCCATTTTCTCTTTTCGAGCGGTAACGAAGTTCGTAATAAAAGGTTCTTTTGGCGAACTCCGCCGAATAGGAACTCGTTACGGAAGTTTTATTGAAATGTTGTACAGCGAGTCGTAACTTTTTACTGACCTTCTTTGCAGCGTAGAGCAGGAAAATTATTACTCTTAATGATCCATAAAACTGCATTAGGCTAATAACACTAAACTTTCTTTCAAGTTAATATTTCATGATTTGGGACGGCTAGCCTGTTTTAATATGCACAAGCGGGGATTATATCAAGCTCCATTTGTGTAGCAAGGGCTTTTTTAATGTTTGTTTCTCGTTTTGTTTTGTGCCGCTACCTGCACCAGGTTACAGTATACGCCACAACCTGTCCTCCTGCGTCAGGATTGTGAATAAGCCTTTCATGAACACGACTAAATACTATTGATGAACTTCTCCGGACTTTTTATTTTCATTACCTTCTCTAGCACGTAATGTACAATATGCATAGCAGATAGAGAAGGTGTTATATTCCACCCAAACATTCTACACCGAGCTGTCACTGAACATACAAAATTTGGGCCTTCCTGAATCCAAAAGTATTTTTCGTTCTCTAAAAGTACTATATACATAGTGTATAGAGAAGGTGTCGTATTGCACCCAATAACTCATGCCCGAGAATTCACTGGAAATACACGTTTTGTTACCCGCTAATTAAAAACATTTTTTTAGAAAAAAAGTCCCTTTATGTGTATGTGTGAGCATAGCTCAAACGAAAAGTCTGATAAATACCAAACCTGGTAACCAAGAAGATTTTCAAGAAAGTCACGTGCGTGCGTGTGCGTGCGTGTGCGTGCGTGTCTAGTAGGCTCATGGTGAGCCTAGGTGTTGTTGCTGTGTACCTACCCTGGTAAGGGTTTAACCACAGGAATGAGGTGAAGTTTGAGGTTTTAATTTTGGAGTTTTCGAGTGTTGGTGTTAAGGAGGTAGCGCTGGCAGGCTCCTCGAGCGGAAGAAAGTCACTGCAACTTCCCTTTACATGGGGAAAATTTCTAAAAATGTTAATGGAACGTTAGAGCCATTTTAAAAATGATTAAAATTTCTTACTTTTAAGATATTTACGTGCCAAATAAAATGCATATCTTCAATTTCCTGGAAATAGCCTCTGAAGACATGTTTATTTCCTTCTTTTTTTGTAGTTTAACGTCCTTTAACCTGGTTTGGTCATATCGGACGATGAATGAAATTGATGATATGATGCTCAAATGATCTCGGGGTCCATGGAGCTTAAACGGATGAATTTTGTGGAATTTTACATTACTGCTAAACCATAGGAGATAGACAGTAACTCACTGCATAAATCATGTAGATCTCCTCAAAACACACATTTATGTCCTTCACGGTTTTTTTTTTTTTTTTTTTTGTGAGGTAACCGTTTTTGAGATATTCCTTCTTGTTCGATTCAATTGTAAAGTACTTATACTTTTCTCATACAGAAAGGGTTCGTTTTTCTTTTGTTCTACTCCTGGCCAAGCAAAGAAGCGAAAGTCAATGATAATCACATAACGACAGCTTTTAAAACATTTGACTATCACTTTAACATAGCGCACTCCTTTAGTTCCCTTCTACTTATACGGAACCAAGTAATAAGAATATTCTGCTAATGCTTATCTTGTATAGCCTCGTGTAGAAAGAAGAAGCATCTTTTGTAAAATTTGTTTGTAGAGCAGCTATAAAAGTCATGTGAGTATAAGATGTCATATTTTTTTTTTACCTACACCATAATAATCTGAATAACAATTAGCAGAAATGGAATTGTTACTTGTAAGTAGAAGGTAAATAAGGGAATATGTAAGGTAAAGCGATAGTCAAATCTTTTAAAAGTTGTTCGCTATGTGAAAAAATTGAGATTCGGTTCGCTTTGCATGGCTCCGTTTGAGGAAATTATTATTTTAAAATTTCATCCAACAGCAATGAATGCCTCAAAAATGTCAACTCTACACGGAAAAACGTATATGACACAGGCTATGTGTTTTAATGAGATATATTTTTTTCTGTTGTACATTTTAGTTTAGTTTAGTTTATTTAGTTTAACCGTAATACAAAATCCTACAAAAATCAACCAAAATAAAGTGGTTTTAAGGTTAACTCCAGAAAATTCAATATATACATTTTATTTTTCATCTAATATCTTTAATACACGATATTTTAGTCAAAATCGTTAGAGCCATTTTTGAGAAAATCAATATTTTAGAACTTTTTTCCATGTAAAGAGTAGTTGTGGCTGTGGATATTTTCTTGAAAATTTTCGTGTCGTATCCTCGGAAGATCCTGAACTTAAATACTAAGTTTGGTATTTAACGGACTTTTCGTTTTTGAGCTATGCTGCCCACAAACAGACACACACACATGGACATGTTTATATGTGGCCGTGCCGTGGCCGAGTGGTTAGCTCACTCGCCTCTCACCTAGACGGCCGGGGTTCAATCCCAAGTGATATGAGACTTGTGGTGGAGAATGCGGCGTTGGGGCGGGTTTGCTCCGGGTTCTCCGGTTTCCCCCACCATCACATTCCACCGGTGCTCCATCATCATTCATGTATTATCAGTGTCACCGCCTGCAGTACCATAAGAGTTAAAGCGTGCGTTAAACACTACAAAAAAAATGTTTTTCTTATTCAGGGGGTCTCAAAACATATATTATCTATGAAATGTCGGTGTCAAATTTTGGGGTGCAATACAATACTTTCTCTATACACTATGTGCATTGTACATGTAGAGAAAGTAAAAATGACCAACTCGGTTACATTCTAAGTAGTTTTTCACCGGTCCTGTAAAATTTGGGTTTAGTGATCTTTCTGGAATGGTCGATTCAAATATGTGCAGGTGGACTAATCCCCTAATTTGTGTAATGTTCAGTAACTGCTGTAGATTAGTCCCTGTTTGGCAATTGTCTAATACAAGGCTACTATTTATTTCATTAATGTTCTGCCCTAGTCGTTTTCTCTCGACGATATATCGGTAATTATATTCAACAAATGATTGCTGGGCTAAATGAGGACATTGGTTACGCTGGCAGCCACCTACTTCTGTTGTATATAGAAAATAGCCAAGTATTGACGGAATATTGTCCAGATACAGGCAACAATCCCCTGCCATTGATTAAGCGGCGGTATGCAGATGTGGATGCCCTAGGTGTAATGGTTACCATGCTAACTTCATATACCCAAGGTCGCGGGTTCAAACCCGGCGGACGACGATGGATTTTTTTGGGCGTAAAAATCCTTAGCATGGCTTCCTTTGGAAGGGAAGTAAAGCCGTGGGTCCCGTGACGTAGATATACGGCACGTAAAAGAACCTCAAGCCTGAAAGAGAGGCCTCTGAGCAAAATTAAGTGGTCTTTCACGTCCAGCATAGAATGGGACGCTGAGAACCACAACAGTTAAAGAGCGTCCATAAATAACACGCCATTTACATTTACATTTTACTATTGAACTCATTTATTTGTTTTTTTTTATATATATTCTGCCACCTTCTAATTAAGTTCTCACCCATTTTACTTTCTCTACACGTACTATTTACATAGTGCATATAGAAGATATTACATTCCACCAAAAAAATCTATACAGATATTGGGTCCCACTGAAACAAAAAAAAAAGAAGGTATTTTTAGGAAAACGTCCATGTGTGTGTGCGTGTGTGTGTCTGTAGTCGCCCTCCGTGCTGTAATGGTTACCATGCTAACTTCATATACCCAAGGTTGCGCGTTCTAACCCGGCGGATGATGATGAATTTTTTCCGGTGTAAAAATCCTTAGCATGGCTTCCTTCGAAAGGAAAGTAAAGCCGTGGGTCCCGTGTCGTAGATTTACGGCACGTAAAATAACCTCAAGCCTGATAGAGAGGCCTCTGAGCAAAATTAAGCGGTCTTTCACGCCCAATATAGAATGGGACGTTGAGAACCATAGCAGTTAAAGAGCGTCCATAAATAACACACCATTTCCATTTTGTGTGTGTGTGTGTGTGTCTGTGTGTCAGTGGACAGCATAGCTGAAAAACGAAAATACCGTTAAACACCAAACTTCGTATTTAAGTTTGGTATCTTCCAGGATTCCGACACGAATATTTTGAGCAAAATCGCCCCACACTAAATTATACTTTGCATCGAACTTTTTTCAAAAATTTTGATTTTCTTAAAAATGGCTCTAACGATTTTGATTAAAATGTCATATATTAAAAATATTTACCTGAAAAACAAAATGTATATATGGAATTTTCTAGGAATAGTCTCTGAAGACTACTTTATTCTGGATAAATTTTACGGAATTTTGCATAACTGCTAAACCGTAAGAGATGTACAAAAACATAACACACAAAAAATGTAGAGTATGTTAATACTCACAATTTATGTAACATACATTTTTTTCGTGGAGTTCATCGTCTTTCAATGTTCTTTGTTTTTGGTTTAAGCTTTGAAAAACTTATACTTTTCTCATACAGGAATTTGTCAACCCCTGTACAAACAAACAAAGGAACTTCAGTCACATATCAACCAGGTTTTGACTATCACTTTAACCTATGCTACTCCCTTATTTCGCTTCTACTTACAAGGAAGCAAGTAATAAGACTCTCTTTCAGATGTTAGCAGAAATAGTCCCCCTGTTTCCATTGAGTTCACGTTTACTATTAAACTCATTTATTTGTTTTCTTTGATTATATTCTGCCACCGAATACACACGGCTTCTCCTTAAGTTCTGCCCCTTTTTACTTTCTCTACACATATGTACATAGTATATAGAAAAGGTATTGTATTCCATCAAAAATCGAAACCAAAAAGAGTATTTTTAGGAAAAGGTCTGTTTGTGTGTCTGTATGTTTGTGGAAAGCATAGCTGAAAAACGAAAAGACCGTTAAACACCAGACTTCGTATTTAAGTTTGGTATCTTCCAGGATTCCGACACGAATATTTTGAGAAAAATCCCCCCACCCCAAATTACACCTTACGTGAAACTTTCTTCGAAAATTTTGATTTTCTTAAAAATGGCTCTATCGATTTTGATTACAATATCATATATTAAACATATTTATCTGACAAATAAAATGTATATATGCAATTTTCTGGGAATAGCCTCTGAAGTCTATTTTATTCTGGATGAATTTTACGGAATTTTACATAACTGCTAATCTGTAAGAGATGTACACAAACTTACCACTCAAAAAACGTAGAGCACGTTAAAACACACAATTTATGTAATATACATTTTTTCATAGAGTTGATCGTTTTTTCAATGTTCCTTATTTTTGGTTTCAGCTTCGAAAAACTTATACTTTTCTCATACAGGAATTTGTCAACTCCTGTCAATACAAACAAAGGAACTACAGTCACATAGCAACCATCTTTAGACTATCACTTTAACCTATGGTACTCCTTTATTTCGCTTCTACTTACAAGGATGCAAGTAATAAGACTATTTCTGCTAATTTTCTTTTCGATTAGCAAACATTTGAAAAATAAACATTTATGGGTTTGCTTTATTACAGGACAGTGAAAGTCCTACCATGTAACAAGAAACCATTTCTTAACATGTTGATAATGTAAAGTATGTAATATAAATTCATACTTTTTCTCAGAAGTTTTCTAAAGTGACTTCAGCAAACGAAATTTTCAAAACATATGTTATTATTTAGGTACATAACGGGCATATTTTTTCTCAGTAAATCCAAGTTTATAGGAGAAATAAAGCACTTGGTGGTGCATCAAATGAGTGGATTAGAATTTTTATATATTGAAATATATAGACAAAATTTGCTAAATTAAGTACAAATATTCTTTCCCTTAACATTCAGAGATTTTAAAAATTTAAAAATTTAGTTTATGCTGTATCTCTCCTTAATGAGGCAGACACGCTACCCCAGCAATACTCAGGCAAGCTCACTTATTTTTTTAATTTTTTTCCTTGCTTCATTTACATAGCCCCCTTTAACATCAAAGGTCATATCGGGGGCTTTGCATTAGAAACAACTCGTTGTCTGTAGGATCTTTACGTTGGGTTTAAATAGTTTTATTTTCCTCAAACACACACTCATTCACTCTCACTTACATACTTCCAGGCTCTGTGGGGAATAGAGAATAATTCTGATTAAGGAAAAATTCCCCGCCTGAGCCGGGAATTGAACCAATTACTTCCGGGTGGGATATTGGCTTGCTGATAGCTCAACCACGGAGGCGGTCCCTTATTTATTGTGTTAGAGGTTAACGTCAAAATACGAACAGTAAAAAGCGTATCATAATTCAACGTTATTTGAAACACAATAGATTTATCTAATTCATGTAATAAATACCAATATAAATCTTGTTACTAGGTTACGTTTAAATGGTTTGTTTGTGTTCAGTGCCAAGATATAAAATTAGCTGTAGCGAAATGTCCAATACTCAAATTAGAGCACGACAGAATATTGGACATGGCTCACTGTATCTGATCCTGTTATAACATTTGCTGGCTGCGCAATATGTTGATACCCATTAAGAAATGATGCGGGGTTGACAAATTCTATTGAATGTAACGTAGTGCATAGAGAAGGTATTCTATTGTACCCAAAAATTCGATACCAAGATTTCACCGGGAATATATATTTTCGGTTCCCCTGAATACAAAACAAAAGTCGCCTTCTGTGGTGTAGTGGTTACCATGCTAACTTCATTTACCCAAGGTCGCGGGTTCAAACCCGGCGGAGGACGATGGAGTTTTTCGGTTGTAAAAATTCTTAGCATGGCTTCCTTCGGAAGGGAAGTTGGTCCCGTGTCATAGATTTACGGCACGTAAAAGAACCTCAAGCCTAATGAAGCTGTCTTTCACACCCAATTTAGAATGGGATGCTGAGGACCACAGTAGTTAAAGAGCGTTCATAAATAACACGCCATATATTTTCAAAAAAAAAAATTCCAGAAAAAGGTTCATGTGTGTGTGTGTGTGTGTGTGTGTGTGTGAGTGTGTCTCTGGACAGTATATCTCAAAAGCGAAAAGACCGTTAAATACCAAACTTGGTATTTAAGTTTGGTATCTTCCAAGGATGTGACACGAAGATTTTCAAGAAAATGCCCCCACACCAAACTAACATTTACATAGAAAAAATGTCGAAAATTTAGATTTTCTCAAAAATGGCTCCAACCATTTTGATTAAAATATCGCATATTAAAGATATTTACTTGACAAATAAAATGTATGTCTTGAATTTTTTGGGAATCGCCTCTGAAGGCTACTTTATTCTGAATGAGTTTTACGGAAGAGATGGACAAAACTTACCACACAAAAATGTGGAGCACATTAAAACACACAATTTATGTTATACACATTTTTTTCGTGGAGGTGGTCGCTTTTGAGATATTTCTTGTTCTTTGTTTCAGCTCATAGAGGAATTTGCCAACTGCTGTCCATACAAACAAAGGAACTTCAGTCACATAGCAACCAGTTTTTGCTACCACTTTAACCTATGGTACTCCCTTATTTCGCTTCTACTTACAAGGAAGCAAATAATAAGACTATTTCTGCTAAATTTTTTGTTAACTAAAATGAAGTAAATAGAAGCATTAGCTTTTTAACAATAATTTGTTACAGAGATGTAGAGAGTGTCATGTGAATGGAACACATCAGATTTTTTCAGTGCTACTATGCAGGAGACGTACCGATATTTGAAAGGTGGAAGTGATGAATCAAAACAAGCTATCACAGAATTCCGTTTTCCATTATAAGGGCACTAACCAGCGTACTACGAGTTAATTAAACTGTCAGAATGTTCCATGATATTATTGTTAGGCTACAAATAATGTCTGTTCTCGCCATTACCTGCTCCCCAGACATCAATACTCAATGTCTGTCATTCCCTTGCTTTAAATATACACAAGAATTGCTGTGTTGCCATATTGTGTCAGTTCTGAACATCCATTCCTGAATAATTATATTACTGTTCTCTTGTCATTGCTTTATACAATACATATCATGGAATTGTACTGCAGTGTAGGAAATGTAGTTACAAATACAGTCTTAGCCCGCCCGGGTGGTGTACTGGTAGCGTGTCTAGCTCACTTTCAAAAGGTTGCGAGTTCGAATCTCGCTTAGGGTAAGTTACCCTGATAAGTTTTTTTTTCAGGGTTTTCCCTTATCCTGAGAAGACGAATATCTAGTAGCTTTAAGCTCCATGGACCCCGAGATCATTTGAGCATAGTTTCTTGAATGTCACCAGTTTCTCTGGCCGTTTTCCACATATTCCTTGTTATTTTTTTATATTTATTCTATTTTTACTTTCTTATACGTACTATGTGCATAGTATATAGAGAAGGTATTGTATTGCATCCCAAAATTTAATACCGAGATTTCACCAGGGAATATATATTTTGAGACCTCCTGAATCCAAGAAAAGCATTTTTGCGCGCGCACGTGTGTGTGTGTCTGTGGACAGCATAGCTGAAAAACGAAAAGACCATTAAATACCAAAGTTGGTATTTTAAGTAATCAAGTATCTTCCAAGAATGCGAAACGAAAATTTTCAAGATAATCACGCCTTCCACAAGGAAGTTTTTTCGAACATTTTAATTTTCTCAAAAATGGCTGTTATAATTTTCATTAAAACATCGTATATTGTTGATGTTTACCTGACAAATAAAATGTATGTCTTTTTTTTATTTAGTGTTTAACGCCCGCTTTAACTACTTATGGCACCGCAGGCGGTGACACTGATGATACATGAATGATGATGGAGCACCGGTGGAATGCGATGGCGGGGGAAACCGGAGTACCCGGAGAAAACCCGCCCCAGTGCCACTTTGTCCACCTCAAATCTCACATGCGGTCGCTTGGGATCGAACCCCGGCCGTCTAGGTGAGAGGCGAGTGTCTAACCACTGATTCACGGCGCGGCCGAATAGCCTCTGAAGACTAGTTTATTCAGAATGCATTTTACATAATTTTGTATAACTGCTAAACCGTAGCAGATAGACAAAAACTTGCCGCAAAAGAACGTAGAGCACATTAAAACACACAATTTATGTTATACGATTTTTTTTTCGTGGAGTTGATCCTTTGTGAAATAGTCCTTATTTTTGATTTCAGCTTTAAAAAACATAATTTTGTCATACAGGAATTTGTCAACTCGTGTCCATGCAAACAAACTTTAGTCACATAGCAACCAGCTTTTGACTCTCACTTTAACCTATGTTATTTCGCTTCTACTTACAAGGAAGGAAGTAATAACAATATTTCTGTTAATTTTTTCTCGATTTGTATGAAAAAAATAGAAGCATTAGCTTTTTAACAATAATTTGTTGTAGAGATGCAGAGACAGCCATGTGAATGGAACACATCAGATTTTTACTTTCTCTATACGTACTATGTATGAATGAATGAATAAGTGTATTTATTAACATAGCAATATCATACATAGAATTTTAACAGTCGCACGGGTCCACAGACCGTACGTGCTTTTGTAATACACATTACAAGCAATATTAAAACAACAACCATAACAAAGAATTAAAAGAGTAAACACGAAAATAAAAAGACAAAGGAAATACACAGTCAAAAGAGATGGTATTGTATGACACCCAAAATTTCGATACTGAGATTTCACTGCAAATATATATTTTGAGGTTTCACGAATCCAAAAAAGAACCATTTTTCTGTATGTGTTTCTGTGTGTGTGTGTCTGTGAAAAGTATAACACAAAAACGAAAAGTCTCTTAAATGCCAAACTTGGTATTTAAGTTTGGTATCGTCCAGGTATGCAACTCCTCCAATTATCCTTTACATAATACAAGGTTTCGAAAACTTTGATATTTTCAGAAATGGCTCTGACGATTTTGATTAAAATACCGTATATTAAAGATATTTACACAACAAATAAAATCAATATCTTGAATTTTCTGGGACTAGAACCTGAGATCTTTTTATTCGGGATGAATTGCGGTGGATTCTGCTTAACTAGTAAACCGTAAGAAACAAACAAAAATGTTCTGCACAAAAAATGCAGATCTTGTTGAAACACACAGTTTATGTTATATACATTTTTTTCGTGGAGTTATACACTTTTTTGATTTTCTTTGTTATTCGTTTCAGTTTTAAAAGAAACTTTTCACATACGGAAATTTGGCAACTCCTGGCAATGCAAAGAAACGGATTTCATGCACATAGCAATCAGTTTTTATAATTATTTCACTATAAGTTTAGCCTCGTGTATTTAATTATTTCCCTTTTACTTACAAGAAAGCATTTTTATAGTGTTTATCTCGATTAACATGAAGTAGACAAAAGAATAAGATTTTTAACAGTAAATTGTTATACAATGTAGGGAAATTCATGTGAATGGAACACTCAGATTTTTACTTTCTCTACACGTGATATGTACACAGTGTATATAAGAGGTATTGTATTCCAACAAAAAATTCGATACCAAGATTTCACCAGAAATACATAGTTTTGGTCCCACTGAATTAAAAAGATACATGTTTATAAAAATGTCCGCGCGTGTGTGTCTGTGGACAGCATAGCCCAAAAAGGAAAAGACCGTTAAATACCAATCTGGGTATTTAAGTTTGGTATCTTTCAGGTATTCAAAACGAATATTTTCAACAAAACCCTACCTCTTCCAACTACCCCTTCGATGGAAAGAAATTCTAAAGTTTTGATTTTCTCAAAAATGTTAACGATTTTGATTAAAATCTTTTATATTTAAGATATGAACATGTCATAAATAAAATGTATATCTTGAAATTTCTGGGAGTAGCCTTTAGCACAAAATATGCAGATGTGTTGAAATACACAATTTATGTCATATATTTTTCGTGGAGTTCGCTATTTTTGGGATTTTCCTGTTATTAGTTTAAGTTTTAAAAATACTTGAATTTTTCCCATATAAGAATTTGTCCTGCCAATGCAAAGAAGCCGATTTCTTCCCCATGGCAACCATCTTTTAAAAGATTTGACTATCGTTTTAGCCTACTGCAATATAGCAACAGCTTTCCAAGGATATGTGTTGCCTTGAAGACAAATTTCCCTCGTTAGTTACCTTGACGAAAAATCCCTGACAGATTGGCTGTCTTAGGATTGGAACCCAGGACCTCACAAACACAGACCACAGCCATCACCGCCTGAGCTATCGTGCTCGACACAGACAGCATGTCAACTAAGCATGTGCGAGGGCCGTTTTGTTCAACCTCCGATAGGTTATAAATAAAAGAAAAGTTCATAGAAAACAAATATTTTATTACTAAAAACTTTGTACACTTACGGTTACTTTTCAACAATCTCAGAAAGGATAGAGACATTTATCGTACCTGTGCACAAGCTTTACAATACCCGCTTCAAAAAATGTTGCCGCCAATGATTTCAAATGAACATTGACGTTGTTTTGAAGATCTTTGTACTTTACGACATTTTCAGAGATGCATTCAAAACAAACGAAGACGAATGCTGACTCCAGGAATTGTGTTGATCCATGACAATGCTCATTCACGCACTGCTGGCACAGCCCACTGCTGCTTGAACAATTTCAATGGGACATTTTCGATCATCCACCGTACAGTCCTGACCTGGCACCCAGCGACTTTCACCTTTTCCCTGCTCTGAAGACGTGACTAGGAGGGCAGCACTTTCAAACCAACGAAGATCTTCAAAACAACGTCAATGCTCATTTGAGGCAACATTTTTTGAAGCGGTTATTTCAAAGTTTGTGCACATGTACGATAAATGTCTCAATCTTTTCGGTGATTATGTTGAAAAGTAACCATAAGTGTACAAAACTTTTAGTAATAATATAACTGCTTTTTATGCACTTTCTTTTATTTATAGCCTATCGGAGTTTGAAAAAGAAATCGGCCTGCTATATTTATGAGCACAGTCGGCGATGCGATGCCATGTTATAAAGCAGGCGAAGGTTGTCAGTGGCAGATAATTTTACGTGTGGATTACAGCCAAGAAGAAATGAAGCACAACCCCTTCCAACCACAACCATTGGGTTACAGGATAGAAATTGAATAATGGATGGCTTAAAAAAAGGGCATTTTCACAGATGGGTCTCTCTTTTTGTGCGCACTCTGGCTATGTAAGGCGGGGATATAGTGTCGGATTAAGAATTCTTCTGCCTGGAAAGTATCCAAAATAAAATGAAAGCTACAGCTTCTGCAGAAACTTTACTTGCCGCAAATTAAATCCAATCTCTCTCCGGTTTTCCGGTTAAAGTAACTCTGAATTTGTTTCAAAAATTATACTCGCAATAATTTGCTATTTAAGTAAATTTAATATTAGACTTTATTTGCTTTCTCTCACATACTATGTACATGGCGTATAGAGAAGGTATTGCATTCCATTCAAAAATTCGGTACCGAAATTACACCGGAAATACATATTTCGTGTCCCACTGAAAAAAAAAGTTCAGAAAAAGATTCGTGTGTGTGCATGGGTGTGCCTGTGGACAGCATATCTCAAAAATGAAAACTTCGTCAAATACCAAATTTGGCGCTTAACTTTGGTATCTTCCAGGGATATGGAACAAATATTTTCAAGAAAATATACTGCCGTTTACAAGACACTTATTTCGAAAATTTTGTTTTTCTCAAAAATGGCTCTAACGATTTAATTAAAATCTTGTATTTAAGATATTTACATGCCAAATAAAATGTATATCTTGAATTTTCTGGGAATAGCTTCTGAAGACTGCTTTGTTCTGGATGAATTTTACGGAATTTTATATAACTGCTAAACCGTAAGAGGTGGACAAATTTGTCACACATAAAATGTAGAGCACGTTAAAACACACGATTTATGTTATATTCATCTAGTACATCGTTTTTGAGTTGTTCTTTGTTTTTTTTTTTTACCTTTAAAAACCATACTTTTCTAATACGTAAGTTTGTCAACTCCTGTCCATATAAATAAAGGAACTTCAGTCACATAGCAACCAGCTTTGACTATCACTTTGAGCTATGGTACTCTCTTATTTGACTTCTATTTACAAGGAAGCAAGTAATAAGACTATTTCTGCTAATGTTTTCTTGATTGGTATGAAGTAAATAGAAGGCTAAACTTTTTAATAATAATTTGTTGCTGAGATGTAGAGAAAGTCATGTGAATGGAACACATCAGATTTTTAGAAAAAATGTCGCGATGTGTGTGTGTGTGTCTCTTTTTCTGCGCGGCATAGCTAGAAAACATCAAACTGGTTTATAAGCTCACTTTCTTCCTATCTTACTTAATTCTAGCTTTCATGGTATTTAAGTAATCCTTTAAATCGTGCAAATTCTTTACTCTAATAAACAATGAGCAAAGTAACGTGTTTTTAAAATCTTCAGATAAAAGTCTGACTCTACCGAAAATTAATTAAGAAATAGGTATTCCTATTATAATGTTATTTTCGGGAAAATTATTGTAAGGCAATTATTAATTTTCGAAATACCCAAAATTCTTGATGTTACAAACTTTAATAGTTTATTTATCAACATTGGAGAAAAAGTAATATATACATTTTCTCAAATGCGCAGAGACAGTATAATAATATCCTGCGACCAAAAACATCCGAACTGCTGTGCGGTATTTTTCCGCTGCGCACATAACACACAGCTGCTACACACAAGTCACGGTGCTGACTTGTTTTCCTCTGCTCTGTAAGTGCAGTATAGAGCTGATCGTTATTACCAGTGTGCTTTACTATTTTGTCCTGTGCTTAGTCACAAAGCATGCTATTGCTGAGCATTTGTTTTCTACTGTATAGCATGTATTTGTTTATGATTCGTGTGTGCTAACACATTTTGTGAATGGACTCTCAGTTGTGTATACAATGACGAAATTGTCCAATACGGACGAGGCTTAGTTTCATCTTCGTGGATATTTTGTACACAAAATAATTATTATTGGAGCTCTGAGAAACCTAATATTGTTCATGAAATACTCCTTCATGACAGAAATACTGGTGTATGGTACGCCATTAGCGGAGAAAGAGTTGTAAGTCCAATTATTTTCGAGTCAAACTTGATTAATTACAATTTTGTCCCGCCTTTTTTTTTTTTAGACAGAATTAACAGATAGGGAGCGTGATTTTGCCTTTTTACTTTCTCTACACGCACTATCTGCATAGTGTTTAGAGAAGGTATTGCACTCCACCCAAAAATTCGATACCGAGATTTCATCGGAAATATATGTTTTAGGGTCCCTTATATCCAAAAAAAAAGCAATTTCACAAAAAGGTCCGTGTGTGTGTGTGTGAACACGATAACTCAAAAACGAAAAGTTAGTAAAATACTAAACTTTGTATTTAAATTTAGTATCTTCCAGGGATGCGACACGAAGATGTTGAGAAAAATCCCCCAATCCCAAACTACCCTTTACATGGAACATTTTTCGAAAATTTTGATTTTTGCAAAAAATGGCTCTACGATGTTGATAAAAATATCATATATTAATGATATTTACTCGACAAACAAAATGTATATCTTGAATTTTCTGGGAGACTATTCTGAATGAATTTTACGGAATTTTGTGTATTTGCTAAACCGTAAGGCTTAGATAAAAATTTACTTCACAAGAAAAATATAGGGAACATTAAAACACACAATTTATGTTATATATGTTTTTTTTCGTGGAGTTGATCGTTTTTGAGATATTCATTGTTTTTGGTTTCATCTATAAAAAACATACTTTCTCATATAGGAATTTGTCAACTCCTGTCCATACAAACAAAGGAACATCAGTCACATAGCAACCAGCTTTTGCTTTCACTTTAACCTATGGTACTCCGTTATTTCGCTTCTACTTACAATAAAGCAAGTAATAGGACTATTTCTGCTATTTTTCCTCGATTAGCATGAAGTAAATAGAAGTATAAAATTTTAACAATAATTTGTTGCAGAGATGTAGAGAAATTCATGTGAATGGTACACATAAACTTTTTTCAACAAGACTGTGCAACAGCTAATACGCCAATCTTTCGACAAGAGCAATTGAAAGTGTATTTCAGGACAGAATTATTAGTAGAGACTTGTGGCCCCCTTGGTCCCCCGAACTAACCTCTTGCGATTTTTATCCCTAGGGTAACTTAAAGTATAAAGTGTACAAGACACACCCTGGAAGAATACAAACAAAACAACGGCCAGAAAATTGCCAGCATTTCTCAGCATGAACTACGGCGAGTGATGGATAGTTTCCTAAAGAGGTGCCAAAAATGTTTGGACAGTTTCAACATCTGCTTTAATAACATTGATAAGCAAACCTTTAAAAGCTGTTTTTAAAATGTTGTATGATTTAATCTGCGCCTTTCTATGATAGCGGCACCGAGGACGCAGACATTCGGACGTTTTTGGATCATTCGGTATTTAAACAATTTAATGAGAAATTGCATCGTGTGGAACATTTTAAGTGTGGAAAAATGTTGGGAAAAAGTTTACCAGAAAATACAGTTTGATGTTGAAAGTAACTATTAATAAACATGAAACTGTCCTTCTGTTGGTACAGTTAATTAATAGTCAACGTTCACCAAGCGGGAAAAAGAACGAAATTGTAAATGCCTACATGTTGGTTTCGGATATTTATTTAAATATTACTATCTCCACATGTTCATGGTGTATAGAGTAGATATTGCATTCCATCCAAAAGGTCTACACCAAGATTTCACCAGAAATACATGTTTTACGGCCCTAGCATCCAAAAAAAGTAGAAAAAAGTCTGTGTGTGTCGTGTATCTGTGAACACGATAACTCAAAAAATAATCAGTAAAATACCAAAGTTGGTATTTAATTTAAGTATCTTCCAAGAATGCCATACAAAGATTTTTAGAAAAATCCATCCACCCCAAACTACGCTTTACATGGAAAAAAATAAAATTTTGATTTTCTCAAAAATAGCTCTTAACGATTTTGATTAAAATACTCTATACTAGATATTTACATGGCAAATAAAATATATACCTTGAATTTTCTGGGAATAACCTCCTAAGACCTCTTTATTCAGAATGCATTTTCCCAATTTCGCATAAATGGTAAACCGTAAGAGATAGACAAAAACATACTATACAAATAAAATGTAGACCATACTAAAATACAGCATTTATGTCATATACCTTTTTTACGTGGAACTGACAATTTCTGACATATTCCTTGTTATTTATTTAAGATTTAAAATTCTTAAAAAAGATCTCACACGGAAAGCTGTGAACTCCTGGCCCTGCAAAGAAACAGATTTCAACCACATAGCAACCGGCTTTTAAAATATTTTACTATCGTTTTCGCTCAGTGCATTCCCTTATTCATCCTTTACTTACAAGAGGGCTAGTAATAAATGCATTTCTGGTAATATTTATTTCGATTTTCAGAACCAGATGGGAGAATAAAAGTTTTACAAATATGTTACATAGATGTAGAGAAAGTCTTGTGAATGGAACACATCTGATTTTTTTTTAAGTTGAATTAGATAATGTATGAAAAGAAAAACGTATGGTTACGTAGGTTGATGTGTCAGTGCGATCGAAGTTCCTCATGTGGCACCTCATTAGTGTACAGAGCAAAGGAGGCTCAGTCATGTGTGCTGTTAGATGATCTAAAAACATCTGACAAAGCCAATAATAGTCATCCTAAAGCATTTTTCTCATGAATATAATTTTAGAGAATAGCGAAACAAGCTGTAAATAATGGATTATCGCATCGTTCTCAAACGCTGATATAAACATATGCATATATGAGGGTCGGCCGATAAGACCCGGGCCTCACACAGACATGGCGCCACTAGACCAGTTAGACAGTTTAACTCTAGACTACCTTGTATCCATAGTTACAGGTCAATAGCTTGTTTAGTTTTTGAATCACAGCATTTTAAACAACTTTAAGAGTTTTCACGAAAATAGAGGATTTAGAAAAACGAGCAGTGATTAAATACTTCAATTTGAAAGGCTTAACGCCTAAAGAAATCAAGGAGGAAATGGACAGTACATTGAAAGTTTTTGCCCCTTCATATTCAAGATTAAAAGGTGGATTGCAGAGTTTAAAATGGGACGTACGAGCACTAGTGATGAGCCTCGCTCTGGACGCCCTTTAGAAGTGACAACTCCAGAGATCATTGAAAAAATTCATCGTTTAGTACTGGAAGACCGAAGATTAAAGTTGTTTGAGATAGCAGAGATAGTAAACATATCAAAATAACATGCAGGTAATATTTTAAGTAATGTTTTGGCTTTTCACAAGGTCTGTGCAAGATGGGTACCGCGTTTGTGGCACCTTATCAAAAACTGCAAAGAAAAACTGTTTCTGTTAAGAATGTGGAGTTCTAACGTAAAAATCCCAGAACATTTTTGAAACGTCCTATTACCATAGATGAAACTTGAATACATCATTACACTCCAGAAAGTAAATCACAGTCAAAACAGTGGATTGCGCCAGGTGAACCAACTTCAAAAAAGGCAAAGTGAATTTTGTCAGCTAACAAGGTTATGGCGAGTGTTTTCTGGGATTCACAGGGACTTGTTTTATGAATTACTTGGAAAAGGGTAAAAGTATCACTGGTGGCTAGTAAGAAAGCTTACTGCAACGCTTGAGTGATGAGGTGAAACGAAAAGTAGCTTATTTGACTAAAACAAAATCTTGTTTCATCACGACAATGCTCCGGCCCATAGTTCAGTTATTCAAATAGGAAAAATGTGCGAATTAAAGTTGGAATTGCTTGAACATCCACCTTATTCCTCGGATCTAGCACCCAGTGACTACCACGTATTCCCAAACCTCAAAAAATGTGTTGGAGGACGAAGATTTCACAGCAACGAGGAGGTCATTGATGCGGTCAACAGCTATTTTGAGGACCTTGATAAATCGCACTACAGAGATGGTTTAATTAAATTAGAACACCGATATGACAAATGTATTAGTCTTTATGGAGATTATATTGAGAAATAAAGCAAAAACAATTTTTTTTAAACGCTGTTTGCATTGAGAGTCCCGGCCGACACTAGTAGACCTTGTACTGCATGTAGGCCTTTTAACGGCCGAAGTGTCGAAGCCATCTGCAACTTCAAGGTTCTAAATTAAAATCGCCTCTCCCCCTCCACAAATTCAATTTATGAAAAAGTCGATAACATGGCGACTATCGATTATAGGTTACGTGCTCATTAATCAGATTATATTGTACATGCGCAACCAAAGATGAAGCCGCGGCTGTGTAAAGCAGAGAAAAATGAATGCTAAATTGGAAACGACGGCCATTTAATAAGCAAGGATTAAAATGTTTGCGTTAAGAGTGAATCCAAGGTAAAGAAAACAAACCTCCCTCATTAGTGAATTTTATATGGAAACCTTCCGTCAGAAAAAGTAATCTGTTTCACTCATATTACTTTCACTGCCCATTCTAAACAAACTAATCTCATAAAAGCTCATTCTTCTACAGAGTGATTTATGTAGAACTGCCACATTTCTTTCTTTAATTATTCCGTTGGAAATGCATTCAATGACCCAATTTTAGCACCAAATTAAGCAGAATGTTCTGGAGTTTCGATTCCTTGTCACCAGATGCACAGATGTTTGTTTATTCCTAATTGCATTGTTGGCAGCTGTTTCGACATTTTGTTCTTGTAGTCAACGTGAAAATGCAGTACAGTGTAGAGCTGATTCAAGGATATTTTCAGCAAAATGGCGCTACATGCGATCCATCAAATGAATCCATGGACCAAATTGCAAGTTTCTTTGACGACCGGATAATTACCAGGAACCTGTGGCCACCGAGATCTCCGGATTTAACATCGCTATTTCTGCCAATTTTTTTTTCGATTAGATGAAGTAAATAGAATAATTTGTTGCAGAGATGTAGAGAAAGTCATGTGAATGGAACACATCAGATTTTTTTCTGTCGGTTATAAAGGTGCTATCTAATTTCAGCCATGAATTCAACTTGCAGGATAGCGAGGACGCAATTGCTGCCATTTTACTAAGACTTGCAAGAAACTAACTGCCTCGCTATATTTTGATGGTTGTCCAATGTTTCCTCGCAGCTGTTATATTACAAGATGCCGACTACCGCAACAATGGTAACAATCAACTTCTCCAGTCCTTGTAAATGCCCAAAGCGCTACGAGAAACGTGACGCTGGAGGTCAACAACGGCACCTCCTTTGATATAAACGGTCAACAATCAGAACAAGGCGAGGCGGTTATTATCGCATCCTAATTCGCGGATTGATTTTTGTTGCTTTCAGCAAAACTTATGAAAACAGTAGTTTATAGTGTTACTACAATATTTTTTAAGACATCTTGTATACATGACTTTCTCTATATCTCTGCAACAAATTTTTGTTAAAAAGTTTATGCTTCTATTACTTCATGAACAAATTAGCAGAAATAGTCTTATTACTTGCTTCCCTGTAAGTAGAAGCGAAATAAGGGAGTACCATAGGTTAAAGTGAAGTCAAAGGTTGGTTACTAGGTGACTGAAGTTCCTTTGTTTGTATTGACAGGAGATGACAAATTCCTGTAAGAGAAAAGTATATGATTTTTAAGGCTGAAAAAATAAAAAAGGAATATCTAAAAAACGATGAACTCCACGAAAAAAAAAATGTATATAACATAAATTGCGTGCTTTAATGTGCCATACATTTTTGTGTGGTAAGTTTTTGTCTATCTTTTACGGTTTACCAGTTACAAAAAATTCCGTAAAATTTATCCAGAATAAAGTAGTCTTCAGAGGCTATTCCCAGAAAATTGAAGATATAAATATTATTTGTCAAGTATATATCTTTACTATGTGATACTTTAATCAAAATCGTTAGACCCATTTTTTAGAAAATCAAAATTTTCGAAAATTTTTCCATGTGAAGCGTAGTTGGAGGTGGATTCTTGAAAATCTTCGTGTCGCATGCTTGGAAGATGCTGCACCTAATAACAAGTTTGGTATTTAGCGGTCTTTTCGTTTTTGAGCTATGCTACCCACAGACAGACAGTTTTTTAAAAATGCTTTTTTTGGGATTCAGGTGGTCTCGAAGCATGTATTTCCGGTGAAATTCGGTATCGAATTTTTGGGTATAACGCAATACCTTTTGTATACACTGTGCACATAGTACGTATAGAGAAAGTAAAAATGTAAAATAAAAATTTGTAAGATAGCCCCAAATGACGTAATTTGCCAACATTTTTACTTTTCATTGAAATATATAATCACATAAACAACCGGCCTCTAGTGATAAGACAAGTTCTGCCAGTGTTTATCTCGATTAGCATGAAGTAGATAAAAGAATAAGCTTTTTAACACTAATATGAATGTATCACGTCAGATTCCTTAAGGGCGCTAACAACCCTTAACCCTTAGTGGCCTGCATTGCTACACTACATATTCCGTTTTTCCTTTAATGCAAGCCTAAAATTGGAGTTCTCTTAAAAAAAAAATCTGATGTGTTCCATTCACATGACTTTCTCTACATCTCTGCAACACATTATTGTTGAAAATCTTATGATTCTATTTACTTCATACTAATCGAGAAAAAATTAGCAGAAATAGTCCTATTACTTGCTTCCTTGTAAGTAGAAGCGAAATAAGGCAGTACCATAGGTTAAAGTGATAGTCAAAAGCTGTTTGCCTTGTGACTGAATTTTCTTTGTTTGTATAGACACGAGTTAACACATTTCTGTATGAGAAAAGTATAAGTTTTTCAAAGCTGAAACCAATAACAAGAAATATCTCAAGAACGATTAACTCCACGAAAAAATAAAAGATGTATATTACTTAAATTGTGCTTTTTAACGTGCTCTACATTTTTTTCTGCGGTAAGTTGTCCATCTCTTACGGTTTGGCAGTTATGGAAAATTCCGTAAAATTCATCCAGAATAAAGTAGTCTTCACAGACTATTCCCAGAAAATTCAGGATTTACATTTTATTTGTCAGGTAAATATGTTAAATATACGATATTTTAATCAAAATCGTTAGTCATTTTTAAGGAAACCAAAATTTTTAAAAAATTTCCATGTAAAGGGTAGTTGGGGGTGACGGGATTTTTTTGAAAATCTTCGTGTCGCATCCTTGGAAGATACCAAAACTAAATACCAAGTTTGGTCTTTAACGGACATTCCTTTTCAGCTAAGCTACCCACAGACAGAAACACACAGACGGACAAACAGACAGACAGTCAGACACCCACACTCACACGGACTTTTTCTAAAAATACTTTTTTTATTCAGTGGGTCTCAAAACATGTATTTCCAGTCATATTTTTGAGTACATTACATACCTTCTCTATACTCTATGTACATAGTACGTATAGAGAAAGTAAAAATGCAGCAATGTTAGGGTGTATATTTTTACAATATTAAACAGTTTTGAATACTTGCCGTTTATGGTTGAAGGTTAGTGAAACATGAAATTAATCCTAGAGTACAACCCTATTGGTATAGTTACTCTGAAAACAAGCGGAAGTCTTAGGTAGCGACAGGCAACAAAGGGTTAAACAACCCCAACCTCTCCAGGGTTAGCGACAACCAGTTATCATCGGTAAAGTCACACGGTGTGTATATTACATCTACAGATGAAGTTAGTCAGTGACAGTATGTAAATATCGTGTTGGTATTTAAATATTTAATCATGTATGGATATACATATGTAAACTACGCTTCATGTCCTATACGAGGCACCTTGTTTTTTGTTTTTTTTTTGTTTTTTCGCTCTTGAAAATGTTTTGTGTATTCACATGGAAGTTGAGATAAAATGATGAACAAGCAAGCTGTCGCTTTAATCCGAAAAATTTAATCAAGCTACGCTTGCGTGCCTAGCAATTCGCTGCCGTATATTTACTCACAACGAACGGAATTGCTAACTAGTATTGATTTTGTGTAGCATGAGGTTTGTATACACTGACCCCATTCTCTTGCGTGCGCTCAAAGTCTTCTTCACGGCATCTTGCTTTATCTATTAGTTATTGCGACTTCCATTTAACTGTGCTCGATTCACTTCTAGCTGTTCCTCAAACTATGCCTACCAAAGGGTATTCTTTCACCTACTTCATGCTAAACGAGATAAATATTACCATAAATTGTCATATTACTTGCTTGCTTGCAAGTAGGAGGGAAATAAGCGAGTATTAGGCTTAGGCTAAAGCTAGCGTGCCCAACCTCTGTTCTTATGAGCTACTGACGTCACCTAGTCGTGTTACCCCGCCTCCTACGTTTTGTATGGATGTATTTATTCTCTGCAATAACCTTACAGTTAAATTAATAATAATAACAACAATAATACAACTAACATTATAAATACATGCTTTTTTTCTTAAATGCCTAACTACTTATTATTCAGTATAGCAATACTTAAGTCAATTTTCCAGCATGTTTATAAAAGTTATTATGAAGCCTCAACATTAATACTACACATTACTAATATATACCTCAATAATAATATAATATACAGTTTTTGAAATCCTGAATTACTTCACAATATTTACTCAAATTAACTATCATTTATTCTCTTGAAATTGTCCCTAAACTTCTATAAGGTCAGATGGCATCCCTGAAAGGCTGCTACAGGCAATTCATTCCATTCTTCAATGATACTATAAACAAAAGAAAATTTTTCTACATCGGCTCTGTACCTTCTACCCTTAATTTTATACAAATGATCGTCTTTAGTATGCAGGTTTTCTGACCTACTTCTAACGTCCTCCCTTGCATTTAAACCAGTATAAGCTTTAAATAGTGCGACTAGCCTATGTGTTTTACGCCTAACTTTTAGCGGCTCCCATTTATTCTCTTCGCCCTTCGTAATCCCAAAATCTTTACCTCTCTTTATGAATTTAACTGTCGCCCGTCTCTGTATCAGTTTGATTAACCCTGTATGGTCCCAGCATGCTACTCCATATTCCATAACTGGCCGCACTAAGGACTTGCAGGTAATTTCCCTGGACTTTGCGCTCCCCTTCTTCAGTGATCTCATTACGAAGTGCAATATCTTCCACGCTTTCCTAGATGTAGAATTTATCTGATCCGGCATTACTTGACAAGCGCACTCCCAAATGTTTGCAGCTGTGGAATTTGTTCCCTGCCCATATGATATCTATGAGAACTTTCCCTTTAGTTCTACTAAAAACAATTGACTTACTTTTCCTAGCATTAATTGTGTTTTGTTTGCGGTGACTCACCTACATATTTCATTCAGGTCATCCTGAAGAGCGGTCTCATGCTTGGTATTCGTATCTTATTGTCAATAATACAATCGTCTGTGAACAATCTAATCTGACATTTAATATTTATAGTTATATCATTAACAAAGATAAGAAAAGGTAAGGGACCCAGTACCGAGCCTTGGGGCACGCCCGAACTTACAAAACCCTTTTCAGATAGTTCTTTACCTACTCTTTTGTGCGTGACCAGTCAGGAAGTATTTCCCCCTTAATCATTCAGTGGCGTTTAACTGGGTTCGACTCTCAACACGACAGCAGGTTTCAAATGAACCAAACAAAGAGCATTCCAGAAAGAATGTGACGAATATTTTTACTTTCTCTACGCGTAGTGTGTATGTAGTATATAGAGTTGGTGTTGCATTCCACCCAAAAATTCGATACCGAGATTTCACCGGAAATATATGTTTTGACACCCCCTGGACCAAAAAAGGACTTTCAGAAAAAGGTGCGCGTGTGTGTCTGTCTATGTGTGTGTGTGTGTCTGTGGGCAGCATAACTCAAAAACGAAAAGACCGTTAAATAAAAAATTTGTTTCAAAATCTTCTCCGGCTTCTAGCCAGGTAAAAACTTGGCTTGACACCAACGTTTCGAAGAAGTGCATCGTTGGTGTCAAGCCAAGTTTTTACCTGGCTAGAAGCCCGAGAAGATTTTGAATTAACACGTCGCCAGGAAAGCTTCAGTTCTTATTTTAACAAATTTGGTGTTTAAGTTTGGTATCGTACAAGGACGCGACACGAAAATATTCAGGAACATCCCCCTACCCCAAACATGGCAAAAATTTAGAAAATTTTAATTTTCTTAAAAATGGCTCTAACAATTTTGATTAAAATAACGTATATTAAAGATATTTACCTCACAAATAAACTGTATATCTTGAATTTGCTGGGAACAGTCTCTGAAGACTACTTTATTCTGGGTGAATTTTACTGTATTTTGCATAGCTGTTAAACCGTAAGAAATGGACAAAAACTTATCACACACATGTAGATGACCTTAAAACGCAGAATTTATGCTATAGGTATACCTTTTTTTTTGTGGAATATGTCGTTTTTGAGATTTGTTTGTTGTTTCTCCTTTAAAACACTTACTTTTCTCATGCAGGAATTTGTCAACTACAAACAAAGGAAATTCAGTCACATAGCAACCTGCTTTTGACTATCACTTTAACCTATGCTACTCTCTCATTTCACTTCTACTTACAAGGAAGCAAGTAATAACACAATTTCTCCCCGCCTGGGCAGTGTGGTGGTAGTGTGTTTGTCTAACTTTCAACAGGTCATGAGTTCGAATCTCGCTCAGGGTGAGTTACCCGGATAATTTTTTTCGGGGTTTTCCCTTGTCCTGAGAAGACGAATGTGGAGTACCTTTATGCTCCATGGACCCCAAGAACATTTGAGCATCATTTCACCAATTTCAGTCATCATCCAGTCTGACCAACCTGGTTAAATGACGTTAAGCCACAAAAAAGGACATTTTATGCTAATTTTTTTCTAGATTAGAATTGGGTAAATAAAAAAATAGCTTTTTAATAATAGTTTATTGCAGAGATGTGGAGAAAGTTATGTGAATAAAATACACTTTTTTTTTTTGGGATACAGTGGATCCTAAAACGTCTATTTCCGTTGAAATCTAGGTTTGGAATTTTTGGGTGCATTACAATATCTTCTCTATACACTATGTACATAGTACGTGAAGAGAAAGTAATACATATCGCGGGAGTGACACATATTTGTACATCATTTCATCATAAAATTCTTACTAACATACAACAAAGTATTAACGTCGAGTATATTTTGGGATGGTGTGCTGGTTGATGGCTTGACAACAAATCTGAATGGATTGTACATTGCCGCATGAAGCGCTAATCCATGCATCAATGTAGTTTATGACGGACAGAATCAGTCGATACATAACAGTTCATTATGGACGAGCAGCCGGAAGTATAGGACACCGTGTCATTCCCTCTTGTGGCCATCGAATGAATATGAATGAATAGAGATGAATAATGAATGAAGACAAATTGTTAATCAGTGAAAATATGGTTTGTAAACTCGGGTTCAGCAGTAAAAATAACATCCAGCAAGCAGTTTGAAATGGACGCGGATACCTAATAGAGGGAGCTGGTTTCTGTCATTTGAGGTACACGACGGCGTCCATCAAAACAGAGCAGAGAAAATGGATGCAAGTATTGAAGTTGAACTATATCAAGCAACTGTGCTTAACTACCCTTAAATATAATTAGTGCAACAGATCTCCACATGTGAAAATCATAAAGGCAGTCCAAATTGGATTTTATAACTATTTTCCACGCCTGCTTTAATTGAAGATGGATATCTCAAACCTCCCGCTAATTTTGGTATAACTTTCATAGAGGTACGGTAATTGTAAGTGCTTGAAAAATATTGTTGAAAATATTTCTTTTTAACATCAAGGCTGTAAATATTAGTGTTAAAGAAGATATCCTTTTACTTTCTCCACACCTACTAGGTATAGACAATATATTGTAATGCACCCAAACATTCGATACCGAGATTTTGCCAGAAATACATGTTTTAGAACCCCCTTAATCCAAAAAGAGCATTTTTAGAGAAAGGTCCATGTGTCTGTGTGTGCCTGTGGACAGCATATCTCAAGAACTAAAAGGCCCTTAAATACCAAACTTAGTATTTAGGTACAGTATCATCAAAGGATACGATACGAAGGTTTTCATGAAAATCCCCCATCCCTAACTACCCTTTACATGGAACTATTTTTGAACATTTTTATTTTCTTAAAAGTGGCTCTAACGATTTTGATTAAAGCCATTTGCACCCCGAATAAAATGTGTATCTTGAATTCTCTGGTAACAGCTTCTGAAGACCTTTTAATTCTGAATACATTTTGCCAAATTTTGTATAACTGCTAAACCGAAGAGAATGACAAAAACTTACCACATATAAAATGTAGAGCATGTTAAAACACACAATTTATGTTATACATATTTTTTTTTTCGTGGAGTTGATCGTTTTTAAATATTTCTTGTTATTGGTTTCAGCTTCAAAAAACTTATAATTTTCTTATACAGGAATTTGTGAACTCGTGTCCATACAAACAAAGGAACTTCAGTCACGTAGCAACCAGCTTTTGACTATCACTTTAACCTGTGGTACTCCCCTTATATCGGTTCTAGTTACAAGCAAGCAGGCAATAAGACTATTTTTGCTAGTTTTTTCTCGATCAGCGTGAAGTAAATGGAATCATAAGCTTTTTAACAATAATTGGTTTCAAAGCTGTAGAGAAAGTCATGTGAATGTAACACATCCGATATTTTTTTTTTAATGCCGATGGTATGATTTTCTACCACCAAAATCTTATTTGTTTTTTGAACGCACAAAATGTTCGGCCAATCGAATTTTTTAGGCAACTAATGCAAAGGTATGGTGATAATGCAATGAACACATCCTTAGTGAGGAAATTACGCATAATTTACAAGTAATCAAGGAAGAACCACTGCGTACGATAAAGACCGGAAGGGGAAGTTCATCAATTTTCATGGAGAAGTTAATCTAGCGAATTAAAAAAAACGGTGATTTAATTTGGACACTACCTAACTTTCTGGATGGAAAAGATTTCCCTGCCATGACTACCTCAAAGTGACATGACATCTTGGCTCATATCTTTAGCGGTGGAAAAGTATAACATCTGCGTTGAAAAACCGCTACCAGTGACAATCAGTGTTGCCAAATTGGGCGAAATCAGCTTTTTACTACCAAATTTTGATGAAGGCGATTTGCGAATTTTTGGGCTAGTAAAATATTTCTGCAAAATATAACTTTTATTAATGTCTGTTGTTAACTTTATGCGCCGTTTGGTAGAGAAGAGAGCTCTAATTCTAAATTGACGAAAGACAAATACTAAATCCTCTCTAACATGAGTAAAAATTATTTATACAACGCTATTTTAAGCCTGCCAATAATTACTTTTTTTTTTTGCACAATATAATTAATTTGCTGTACTTATTAATATTGTTGCTAAGAATGGATCATAAGTTGGCATTCTCACTTGCAATGTGGTTTCAAAGAAAGCAAATGAGATTTCAGTGTTGGTAGTTAACGTTTCATTATACTCCTTATATATTACAATTGTGGTTTGGTTTATTCGATACAATTAAATTTAAGTATGATCAAAAGCATTAGTGCGGGAAGTAAAACCATACGAATAAAAAGTCTATAGCAACCCATCGAAGAATGAGCTCCTAAAATGTAATATTTATCGTTCTGTTAATAAGAGTGTATGATTATAAGTCTATATGTCTATAAGGCAGCCCTCAAATGAGGGAAGTAATTAATAAAATAAATACATCAGGTAATATTTCAATATAATTTTCGGCGCAAACGCCTCGTATTTTCATACTCTTTCCTGAATCTGCGTCAGTAGTTAGTATTCCAAAACTATGTCATTTATTATGATTGAGCTATACTTACAGAAATATCGGTTATAAGAATATTTTGAAAACATTCCAAGAGTGTATGTGTGTAAAACAGTAAAATAAATTGCATATTTATATAAAAATATTGGGCGATTTCAACTGACACTTTGCGATTTTTTAATGATTTCGGACATGTTGAGAAATGCTTCTGGCAAAACTGGTGACAATATTACTTTGAAACATAGAATAACGTCCTGTAACTTTGTAAATAAAGGTTTATGTAGTTATATTTGGTTATTATTTAGTTACGGCAAATCATCTGTCACTTTCTGATAGGCCTTCGTATTAAGGCCGGTCCCCATGGCCGCGCTCGCCAAGGCGTCTAGCTTTGGTGCTTCGTAGAACAGGGGATCGTGGGTTCGAGTCTCCTTTGGGCATGGATGTTATATGTTTGTGTATATGTGTGTGATCAGACTCCGGTGTGTATTACAAAAAAAAGTTTATAACATCGCAGTATTTGCATCGCATGGGTCAGGTGACCTTACATGCTCTCTAAAATTACATATATTTGAAATAGTACCTTCATATCTAATTTTGCATATCTTAACAACTCTAGAAACACACACTCCCACAAGAGACCAATAAAAAAGGAACACTCTGATATCACACACACACACACACACACACACACTTGCACTCAAAACTACACCACGTATTCACACATATAGATTACTCAAACACCAAATATACGAGGGCCGATTTTTTTTTCAAACTCCGTTAGCCTACAAATAAAAGACAAGTTCATAGAAAACAATTATTTTATTACTTAAAGGTTTGTACACTTATGGTTACTTTTCAACATAATCACCGACAAGATTGAGACATTTATCGTACCTGTGCACCAGCTTTGCAATACCCCTCAAAAAATGTTGCCGTCAATGATTTCAAATGAGCGTTGACGTTGCTTTGAAGATATTTGTACTTTACGACGTTTGCGGAGAGACATTCAAAACAAATGAAGAGAAATGCTGACTTCAGGAATTGTGTTGATCCATGACAACGCTCGTCCACACCCTGCTGGCACAGCTCATCGGCTCCTTGAACAATTTCAATGGGAAATTTCCGATCATCCGCCGTACAGTCCTGACCTGGCACCTAGCGACTTTCATCTTTTCCTTGAACTGAAGACCTGGCTAGGAGGGCAGCACTTTCAAGCCAACGAAGATCTTCAAAACAATGTCAATGCTCATTTGAAATCATTGGCGGCAACATCTTTTGAAAAGGATATTGCAAAGCTTGTGCACAGGTACGATAAATTTCTCAATCTTTTCGGTGATTATGTTGAAAAGTAACCATAAGTGTACACAACCTTTAGTAATACAATAATTGCTTTTATGAACTTGTCTTTTATTTAGAGCCTATCGGACGTTAAAAAAAAAGAAGAAAAAATCTCGACAGGAATTTTGGGTGGAATAAGATACCTGCTTTATACACTATATACATTGTATATAGGTTATAGAGAAAATAATGAATATAATTAGCCAACTCAGTAAATCTCAGAGCATGTTCTCTGTATAAGGTAGACAATTATACACTTGTCTCGCATGAAATACAACTGTTGAAATCCGCTTTCAAGTAGCCTGCCTTTTATCTCGAATGAAGTACATGTTAGATTCGTTAGACACACAGTGCTGCACTCTGATGGTGTAATCATGGCATGTGCAAACAAACAAACACTGCTACGTCTCATTAACGTGTAGTCGTTTTAATAGACGCAGTAGGTTTAGAGTGATATTTGCGTGTTCTATCGCTATGGAAGAGATTGCGCCCTGTTATGCGGTTGAATCATTGCGTAATGAAGAGAGAGAGAGAGGGAGAGAGAGAGGGAGAGAGAGAGAGAGGGAGAGAGAGAGAGTGAGTAAATCAGCAACGCAATTATGTTCATTGGTCTACCTCTGCTCCACGACTCATTACTGCTCATTCCAGAGGCGTAGTGGCATTTCTAAATATTCCTTTCAACGTTACCGTAATATGCTAAATTTTACTTTCACTGATATCCACACTCGCGTGTGTAAAATGTGGCCAATTCACACGTGTTTTTGGTTTTTACTCCCTCTGCATGTACTATGTACACTCAAAGACAATAAAAATCTGATATGTTCCATTTGCAAAAGCATATTAGCACACCTTGTATTTTATTATTTTAATTATTATTTTGCACAGGTTTAACGTAGGAAAGATATCTGCTTCAATAGCCAAGACTGGGCAGATTGCAAAACAGAAAACATTAGGGTGAGAAGTTGTTTTTGTATGTGCCAAGGTTGCTTCTTTTGTCAATCCAGTAACACAACTGCTTTTGTAAGAGCAAAGTTTTAGCGCATTAGAGGCCTAAGTAACAGGGAGTTTTATAGACACAGGTCCTTTCCCTAAAAGTTAGTAGCTCAGGACTTTTCCATTATAAAGAGCGGTCATGTGAGTGCAAGACATAACTTCCAAAATTAACCACGTGACAACTTTAATTTTACGCTTCTTTGCAACTAATCAGAAATAAGCCATAAGATTGAATATTTTAGGTATATAAGCGGGGCGCACATAAGGAAATAGGATTTTGCTTTTTTTTTTTTTTTTTTTACTTTCTCTATACGTATTATGTACATAGTGTATAGAGAAGGTATTGCACTCTACCCAAAAAAATCGATACCGAGATTTCACCGGGTCACCTTAATCGGTGAAATCTCGGTATCATATTTTTGGGTAGAGTGCAATACCTTCTCTATACACTATGTACATGGTAAGTGTAGAGAAAGCAATAACGAAATACACTATGCCAAAGTAAAGCTCATATATTTTAAAAACTGGATTACATGTGGTTGAAATGGCTTTGTATGTGGGGCCAGAATTTTACAACTTTTTGTGTGAGAAAAGTTTAAGTTTGTTAAATCTAAAACAAATAACAAGAAATATCTCAGAAATGGTGAAGTCCATGAAAAAAGTATATGACATGAATTGTGCGTTTTAATGAGATCTACATCTTTATGTAGTAAGTTTTTGTTTATCTTTTACGGTTTAAATTATGCAAAATTCAGCAAAATTCACTCAGAATAAAGACAATTCAAAATATGCAGTTTATTTATCGTGTAAACATCTGTAATATACGGTATTTTAATCAAAATCACTAAGAGCTATTTTTGAGAAAATAAAATAAATCGAAATTTTTTCCATGTATAGGGTAGTTTGGGGTGGAGGGATTGTTTTCAAAATCGTCCTGTCGGATACCTGGAAGATACTAAAAATAAATATCAAGTTTGGTATTTTAACAAATTTGTTTTTGAGTTTACTCAAAAATTTAGATCACGTTAAAACATACAATATATGTCATACACTTTTTTCGTGTAATTGACCATTACGGAGCTATTACTTATCTGTTTGAGATTTAAAATACTTAAAATTTTCGCACACGGAAAGCTGTTAGCTCCTGGCCATACATAGAAACGGATTTAAACCACATGGCAACGCTTTTAAAATATTTGACTGTCACTTTAGTCTAGTATGTTCCCTTGTTTCCCTCATACTAACAAGAAAGCAAGCAGTTTGGAGTATTTCTGCTAATGTTTATCTCAATTATCATAAACTGTATTTCTATCCCCTTCTTCTAACAGCTTATTCTTCTGAATAAGCTCTTTAACAATAATTTGTTAGGAATGTAGAGAAAGCAATAAAACAGGACTATATGTGTCGCTGTCACGTTTTGCGCCAATATGTTTCCGTTCTTTTGTCTACCTTGGAGTCGGTCTGGATTAGCATCAGTGAAATACTTTATAAACGGGCGTGTAATACCTCTGTAGAGTTCTTTGATGCGCCGGCTCGTCCATGCAGAACACAAGTTTGACTCTCATTGAGGGGGAGAGAGAATGTCTTGGGTATGTGACACGGGGTAGACTCAAAAATAGAAGTACTTCACTTGAGATTCCACTGAATTAATGGTTTTATTCACCTTTGTTTCTTGTTGATACACTAATGCTACGAGCGACTTCTGACATAGTAATTCTTGAAGACGTAGAAATGTTAATAACTAGTGCTATTTCCTTCTGCTTACTAAGTTGTTGTTTCGACGGTCATCGTTAATTACTGCGTACTGCCCTGTTACATGGCAACTCAACTCGTGCGATAACTACAATGTTTCGCGAAATACTAACATTCTCAGGCACCAGCACCGCCGCGTTCACGTACGTACATTCTACAGCGTACCGCGCACAGCATCACAAGCGTAACAAGCAGCCCAGCAAAGAAAAAAAGGAGCCTAATTTCTTGTAAGCGCATCGCTTATATACCTAAAATCTTCCATCCTTGAAGCTCATTCCTGATTGGTTGAAAGGAAGCGCGAAGATAACGTTGTCATGTGATTAATTTTGTAAGTTCTTTATGTTAACTCACGTTACCGCTCTTTGTAATGGAAAAGTCCCGAGCTGCTAATTTTTAGGGAAGAGGCCTTTCTCTAAAAAATACCCTGTTACTTATATCTCTAATGCGCTAAAAATCTTGCTCTTTCAAAAGTCTTTATGTTGCAGTATTAACAAAGAGGGTAACCTTGGTGTATATAAGGGCAACTTCTCACCCAAAGGTTTTGTGTTCTACAATCTGCTCAGTCTTGGTTACTAAAGCAGATATATTTCTTAAACTAAATCTGTGTAAATTATTAAATAAATTAATAAAATATAAAGCGTACTATGTTGCATTTGAATCTTAATCATTATTATGTAATTATTGTAAGGGACAGAAATGTACCTTGAGGGGAAGGCGTTCTTGTAACATTTATATACAAATGAAGTGGATGTTGGGTGTCGTTATAAAACCATGTTCCTTATTATGGAACACATGTCGGAGGTGGATTGTGACAAGTGGGTATTCCATTAGACGGTGTTTGTTTCCTAGGATGTCTGTCACCTCCCCCCCCCCTACCCTCTATCAAACCCGACTAAGTCCTGGATCTGACACCGGAGTAGGGTTGGTACTCAGGGGTAACTAAGCGGCTTACAACTTTGGTGACGGTTGCCGAGGCAGAGAATGGAGAGGATTTCTGTACTTGACGTGTCAGTTTAAACAAAAAAATGCATGAGTGGATACGGTCGCGAAATAAAGAAAACTTCGCTACGTTACTTTCAAAACTGAAATCCTTTGATGGCGATGTTATTGCTGATGCTTTGAAGTTTCTCAAAGAAGATAATGGCTTTACTTTTGCATGCTGTGCGTTAAGCTATGGAATAAAATGCTATTTTGTAAGTAGAACCGGCTCGAAAATACACGACTTTCTGCATACTAGGGTCGGCTGATAAGTCCTGGGCCTCTCAATGAAAACAACATTTAAAGAAATCTGCTGTGTTTCATTCACATGACTTTCTCTGCAATAAATTATTGTTAAAAAGCTTATGCTTCTATTTACTTCATGTTAATCAAGAAAAATTACTGTTTCCTTCCAAGTAGAAGCTGAATAAGGGAATGGACAGGAGTTGAGAAATTCATGCTTGAGAAAAGTATGTTTTTACAGCTGAAATCAAAAACAAGGAATATCTCAAAAACGATAAACTCCACGAAAATAGTTATAGAACATAAATTCTGTGTTTTAACGTACTCTATATTTTTGTGTGATACGTTTTTGTCCATCTCTTACTGTTTAGCTGTTACGTAAACTTTCGTTAAATTCATCCAGAATAGTCTTCAGAGGCATTTCCCAGAAAATTCAAGGTATACATTTTTTTGTCGTGTAAACAGCTTTAATATACGGTGTTTTAATCAAAACCGTTGCAGCCATAATTATAATTTTCAAAAAAAGTTCCATGGAAAGGGTACTTGAGTTTCGGGTGATTTTCCTCAAAAACTTTGTGTCGCATCCTTGGAAGATACCGAACTTAAATACCAAGTTTGGTTTTTTAACGGACTTTTCGTTTTTGAGCTATGCTGTCCAAAGGCACACACACACACACTCACACACATACTATCACATGACACACACAGATAGACACACATGTCTCTAAAATGCTTTTTTTTTGGATTCAGGGGTCTCAAAACATATATTTCCGGTGAAATCTCGGTATCGAATTTTTGGATGGAGTGCTATATCTTCTCTATACACTATGTACATAGTAAAAACGGGCAACTCCAAGAAATATGACATAAATTGTGTGTTTTAGGTAGATCTATATTTTGTGTATCTAGTAAGATTTTTTCTACCTCTTACGGTTCACCAGTTCAACAAAATCATCCAGAATAAAGAAGTCTTCACAGACTATTTCCAGAAAATTCAAAATATTAATTTTATTTGGCACATAAATATCTTAAATATAAGAGATTTTAATCAAAACCGTTAGTCATTTTTGAGAAAGACAAAATTCTCAAAGCTGTTTCCATATAAAGGATATTTTGCCCGCCTGGGTAGTGTGGTGGTAGCGTGTCTGCCTCACATTCAAAAGTTCGTGAGTTTGAGTTAACCAGATAAGGTTTTTTGCGGGTTTCCCTTATCCTAAGAAGACGAATGTCGAGTAACTATTAGCTCCATTGAACTTGAGAAAATTTGAGCATTATTTCAACAATTGCATTCATTGTCCGATATGACCATCGTGGTTAAAGGACGTTAAGTCTAAAACAAAAATCGGTTTATAGCGGGTGGGGAGATCTTATTGAGAATTTTCTTTTCGTATCCTTGGAAAATACTAACTTAATCACAAATTTTGGTATTTAACAATATTTTCGTTTTTGAGTTATACTGGTGTACTCAGGGGACGTTAAAACAATACATTTCCGGTGAAATCTCGGTATCTAATTTTTGGGTGGAATATAATACATACCCCCTCTATATTCTATGTACATAGTACGTGTAGAGAAAGTATGTTTTTGGGGCTACTCCGATATTTTACACAGAATTCAAGTAAGCTGGAATTATTGGAAACTTGATAGCTGAAAACTCTCGGTCATAAAATCTGCGTCTTCAGGAATGGAGGTTGCAATTCTCTGAGCAGCTTAACGATATATATCGCATTACCACTGAAGAAGGTACTTCGATTTAGGATTGAATTTATCTTCTGTACTAGAATTTATGTTTTGAGTTAATGTGCTGGAAGGGATTGTAAATGAACGGTCTATTGACAGTCTAATAGATATGCTTCTAGCAGCACAACTACTGCAGAGTTTCAGACGGTATTGTTTTAGGTTTAACACAACCGCTTTCTAGTAAATCTCACCAGTTGGAAAACAAGTCTGCAAACTTCTTTGAATTCAGCGGATGCAGTTGTACAAGCTCTACACAAGTCTGCAGTTTATCTAAAATGTCAAGAACAGATGCAATCACTCAACTCCTGAATTAAAGCAACGAGCCAAAACTCCATTTAGTGCAAGGGTAACACTGTGGGCTTGATATTATTGCAGCTCTCCACTGCATTAGTGTATGGAAAGATCCATAAGTGTACCACTCACATGACTTTCTCTACATCACTGCAACAAATTATTGTTAAAAAGCTTATGCTTCATTTACTTCATGCTAATCCGAAAACATTAGCAGAGATAACCTTATTACTTGACTTCTTGTAAATAGAAGCGAAATAAGGAAGTACCATAGATTAAAGTGATAGTCAAAAGCTGGTTGTTATGTGACCGAAGTTCTTTTGTTTCTATGGACAGCAGTTGACAAAGTCCCACATGAGAAAATTAAAGAAAGTTTTTTAAAACTGAAACCAGAAACAAGGAATATCTCTAAAACAATCAACACCTCAAAACATGTGTCTAACATAAATTCTGTGTGTTTTAATGTGCTCTACATATTTTGTGTGGTAAGTTTTTTTTCCACCTCTTAAAGTTTAGCAGTTATGCAAAACTCCTTAAAATCCATCGAATAAAGTAGTCCTCAGAGGCTATTCCCAGAAAATTGAGGATATGCAGTTTATTTGTCAGGTAAATATCTTTAATATATGACAATTTAATCAAAACCGTTAGAGCCATTTTTGGGAAAATCAAAATTTTCTAAAAAAGTTCCATGTAAAGGGTAGTTGCGCATGGGGGGGGGGAATTTCTTGAAAATCTTCCGTGTCGCATCCTTGGAAAATGCCAAATTTAAATATCAAGTTTGGTATTAAACGGCATTTTCGTTTCTGAGCTATGCTGCCCACAGACACGCACACAAACGGACATTTTTCTAAAACTGCTTTTTTTTATTCAGGGGGACCAAAAACATGTATTTCCAGTGAAATCTTTACATGGAATTTTTGGATGTATTTCAATACCTTCTCTATACACTATGCATATAGTACGTGTAGAGAAATTGAAAATCTGAAGTGTACCACTCACATGATTTTCTCTAAATCGCTCTAAAAAGCACAGCTGTCTATCTATTTTATGATAGTCGAGATAAACATTAACAGAAATTGTCTTAATTACTTGCTTCCTTTTAAGTAGAAGGCCAATAAGAGACAGTCGAATCTTTTAACAGCCGGTTGCTATGTGATTGAAATCTGTTTCTATGCAGGAACAGGAGCTTACTACTTTCCGTGTTAGAAAAGTCCTGAGTATTTTAAATCTGAAACTAGTAACAAGGAATATCTCAGAAATGGTATATTCCATGAAAAAAGTATATGGCATATTATGTGTTTTAACCTCATCTACATTTTTTGTGTAGTAAGTTTTTGTCTCTCTTTTACGGTTTACCAAAATTCAGAGAAATTCATTTAGAATAAAGAGGTGTTACGGGGCTATTCGCAGAAAATTCCAGATGTGCATTTTATTTGCCATATAAATATCTTTAATCTAAGATATTTTATCCAAATCGTTAGTCATTTTGGATAAAATCAAAATCTTCTCAATTTTTTCCATGTAATATAGTTTGGAGTGGAGAGCTTTTTCTTAAAAACTTCGTGTCGCATCCCTGGAAGATATTAAACTTAAATATGAAGTTTGGTATTTTACTGACTTCCTTTTTGAGTTATCGTGACAAAAACTTGCAGCACTTACAGCATCTTAAAACACAATTTTATCGCACACATTTTTTCTTGGAGTTGACCGTTTTCGAGATATTCCTTTTTATTGGTTTCAGTTTTACAATGCCTATACTTTCGTCATTCAGGAAGTTATCAACTCCTGTCCAAGCAAAAATTGATTTCAATCCCATAGCGACCACATTTTGAAACATGTGAAGTGATATAGTTCATATTTTGACCACATCATTTTCAAACACGTAGTTGTTGAGCTTGATGGCATATTACTTTCTCTACACGTACTATGTACATAGTGTATAGCGAAGGCATTGTAATACACCCAAAAATTCGATACCAAGATTTCGACGGAAATACATGTTTTCGGTCCCCCTGAATCAAAAAAAAAAAAAAAAAAACATATTTAGAAACAGGACCGTGTGTTTATGTGCCTGTGGACAGTGTAGCTCAGAAACGAAAAAAAGGGTGCGACACGAAGATTTTCAAGAAAATCCCCTCACCGTCAATTACCCTTTACATGGAACTTTTTTCGAAAATGTTGATTTTCTCAAAAATGGCTGTAACAATTTTGATTAAAATATCGCATATTAAAGTTATTTACCTGACAAATAAAATGTATTTCTTGACTTTTCTGGGAATAGCCTCTAAAGACTACTTTATTCTGGATGAATTTTACGAAATTTTGCATAACTGCTAAACCGTAAGAAATGGACAAAAACTTACCACGCAAACAACGTAGACCACATTAAAACACTCTATTTATGTTATATACATTTTTTTTCGAGGAGTTGATCCTTTTTGAGATATTCTTTGTTTTTGGTTACAGCCTTGAAAAACTCCTGTCCATATAAACAAAGGAACTTCAGTCACTTAGCAACCAGCATTTGACTATCACTTTAACCTATGGTACACCCTTATTTCGCTTCTATTTGCAAGGAGGCAAGTACTAAGACTATTTCTGCTGATTTTCTCTCGATTGGATGAAGTAAATATTAGCATATACTTTTTACAATAATTTGCAATTCCACAGAGATGTGGAACCCATTGTTTATCGTGGCATCCGAAGAGTTCATTGCCTATCTCTTCCCGCTTATGTTTCTTTCTTGGTTCTGCTTCTTTATTCGCTATTGTTTCGTAGCGGTGTCTTGATCCTCATATCTTCTAAGAATCACATTTTTCTTGCTAGTCCGTTTTGCTCTCTTTATAAACCTTGCTTTAAGATTTTCAATTTGTCCATATTACTGGTTTTTACTTTGTCTCATATCAACTCAATTCCTTAAGAAGTGATTGTCGTTTCAAAAAGTGTCACAGCAGTTTCTAGTTTCCTTGATGTGATATTTTTTATGTTTCTCTGATAGCTGCTGAAGATCGTTCCTGTATCTGATGAATAGTGATGCGCTTGTCTGTAAAGTGATGAATAAATAATTCAATTTATTGACTATTTTCATGGTTCGCCTTGGATCTTTCGGATGTCTGTCTTAGACATTTTTCCTCCCCTCCTATACACCATTGGTGCTGTTTTGTCTTTGTCTTTGTCTATTGTAAAGTCGCTTTCTGTAGCGCATTGTTGCAAAATATTTATATATACAGGGTGTTTCAAAACGTCACCAAACGAAAATGTGGACCTTGTTGTTCATACCGCACGTGATACGTGAATATAATTTTAAGCTCTAAATTCGGCCCATACAAAAACTGCCACAAAATCACCATGGATTGGGCAGTCGTACATAACCAAATGACTCGTGCCTGGCCCACTCCGGTTGGTAGCGGCGGTCTCAGTCGCGTGGTGTAGGCATGGTTTGATAGACACGCCGTCGCGGCACAGGTCACCTTAGTAATGGAAAACGAAGCACGTGGGTGTGGCGTATGACAACCGTTGTTCATTCGCTGCCTAATTCCAAATGTGAGCGTTTTTTAAACACACATAAGACTTTAAATATAAGTGTTTGAAAGTTGCGACATCAAGTTTCGGACAAATCAAAGTGTAAGCTAATCAATTGCTATCTTCGTTTGCTGCTGTACCAATTTCCTTTTGCAGAGTAAAAGCGGCCAGGCCTGGCTATACCAAGCGGCGCTACTTATGCGAACAAAGGTCAACGTAGAGTGCAACCCATTACTGCAAAACGACTATCACTGCATAACACAGAACCACGTTTATACGAAAGAAGGCAGGCTATCGAATAACATCTTCTTTCTGATCAAATCTGTTGCTTTACAACAATAGTAAGTTTCCTAAGTGGTGTACTTATTCATGTACTTATTTAGAAGGTGATAGCAGTTTAGTAAACAAACTGTCAAACGTCTAGTAATGCTGATAAGTCCCGGGCCTCTCAATGAAAAGAGAATTTTTTCTTTATATCTCAACATAATCTCCAGAAAGACTAATACATTTGTCATATCGCTATTATAATGTAATTAAACCATCTCTGTAGTGCGATGTATCAAGGCCCTCAAAATAGCTGTTTACCGCATCAATGGCCTCCTCGTTGCTGTGAAATCTTCGTCCTCCAAGAAATTGTTTGAGGTTTGGGAACGGGTGATTGTCAGCGGCTGCTAGATCTGGCGAATAGGGTGGATGTTCAAGCAATTCCAAATTTAATTCACATATTTTATCTATTGCAATGACTGAACGATGGGTCGGAGCATTATCGTGATGAAAAAAGATTTTTTTATTGCATATGAATTTTTTTCTTCTCGCCTCTTCACTCAAACATTGCAGTCACCTGTGATGTTTTTACCCTTTTCCAAGTAATCAATAAGAATAATTCCCTGTGTATCCAGAAAACACTCACCATAACGTTGTTAGCTCACAAAATTAACTTTGTCTTTTTTGGAGTTGGTTCACCTGGCGCATTCCACTGTTTTGACTGTGACTTACTTTCTGGAGTGTAGTGATGTATCCAAGTTTCATCCATGATAACAAGCCGTCACAAAAATTCACTGGGATTTTTACAGTCGAGGTCCACATTCTTTACAGAAACAGCGTATCTGCGTGTTAGTGTGTGTATGTGGATAGCGTAAACAAAAAAATCTGATGTATTCCATTCACATGACTTTCTCTACTTCTGTGTACCAAAATTATTATTAATACGCTTATTCTTCTATTTAATTCATGCTAATCGAGAAAAAATTAGCAGAAATAGTCTTATTACTTGCTTCCTTGTAAGTAGAAGCGAAATATGGGAGTACCGTAGGTTAAAGTGAAGTCAAAAGCTGGTTACTAGGTGATTGAAGTTCCTTTGTTTGTACGGACACGAGTTGACAAATTATTGTATGAGAAAAGTACAAGTTTTTCAAAGCTGAAGCCAATAACTAGGAATGTCTCAAAACTCCTCGAAAAAATTTTATATAACATAAATTGTGTGTTTTAACGTGCTCTACATTTTTTGTGTGGTAAGTTTTTGTCCATTTCTTACGGTTTAGCAGTTATGCAAAATTCCTCCAGAATAAAGTAGTCTTCAGAGGCTATTCCCAGAAAATGCAAGATATACATATTATTTTTTTCAGACAAATATCATTAATATACGATATTTTAATGAAAATCGTTAGAGCCATTTTTGAGAATATCAAAATTGGCGAAAAATTGTCCATGTAAAGGGTATTTGGGGGTGGGAGATTTTCTTGAAAATGTTCGTGTCGCATCCTTGGAAGATGCCAAACTTAAATACCATTTTTTGTGCTATGCTGTCTAGAGACTCACAGACACACACACACACACACACACACAGACGGACCTTTTTCCAAAAATACTTTTATGCTTTCTCTAGCCCCGTATTACAATGTACATAGGCATAGAGAAGAAATTGTAATGCGCCCAAAAATTTCATACCGAGATTTCACTGTAAATATATGTTTTGAGGTCCCCTGAGTCCGAAAAAAGCATTTTTAAAAAAGGTCCGTGTGTGTGTCTGTCTAATTTCCCAAAATTTCTCTACAATTTAGGTATAAAAGTTGTCGCTAGCATAACATGTTAATGGAAAAAAATGTGTCAGCTCTCTATAAATCGTCCTGTAGGTTTTTAAAATGTTTTCTTAATTAGTAAGTTAAGGGCCAAAATAGCTCCAGTTTATGGTAAAAAGTTCAATAATGTACTATGAGGCACTTATTGGCTTTATTTATCAGATAGGAATAACAATGAGTTTAATGCAATATTGTAATCTGAAAGTTAATATCATTAAGAGAACGAATGCCACTAAAGCGAGACAGAAATTCTACAGAATTCTGTTTTTCGTTTTGTTGAAGTAATATTCTACTTACAGTTCAGTTCCATTACTCACGTCTCCATTACATCGACGTGGAATAAAAACTGCACTTTATAATCGACCATTTCCATGCCAGTTAACGGCGAAGCTATAATGGCTTTTACAAAATGATTTATTTTAAAAAGAGAGATGTTCCCAATTTACGTTGCAGCAATATAATAAATATGTGGTTCGCCGGTGTCGTTTTTCTATTTTACAACCACGAGATACAGGAAACATAATAATGAGTGGAAATATGTACAGGATGAAAAAGCTCACTCCGCAGTTATTAACAATTACAGTAAAATTAAAATCGAAATAAAAACTACACGATGACATCCTACAAGACTTATCGGATGAGTGATGAACATCCCCATAGCTGGAGTTGACTAGCTACCTCTACAATTATGAGCTTATGGAATGAGCTCGCACAACCACAACAAAAACACAACCACACCCACAACAAAAACACAACCACACACAGCCACAACCACACCCACAACAAAAACACAACCACACACAGCCACAACCACACCCACAACAAAAACACAACCACATCCACAACAAAAACACAACCACACCTACAACAAAAACACAACCACACACAGCCACAACCACACCCACAACAAAAACACAACCACACACAGCCACAACCACACCCACAACAAAAACACAACCACACCTACAACAAAAACACAACCACACACACAAGAAAAACACAACCACACCCACAACAAAAACACAACCACACCCTCAACAAAAACACAACCACACACACAACAAAAACACAACCACACCCACAACAAAAACACAACCACACACACAACAAAAACACAACCACACACACAACAAAAACACAACCACACCCACAACAAAAACACAACCACACCCTTAACAAAAACACAACCACACCCACAACAAAAACACAACCACACCTACAACAAAAACACAACCACACACACAACAAAAACACAACCACACACAGCCACAACCACACCCACAACAAAAGCACAACCACACACAGCCACAACAAAAACACAACCACACACAGCCACAACAAAAGCACAACCACACACAGCCACAACCACACCCACAACGAAAACACAGCCACAATCACACCCACAACAAAAACACAACCACACCCACAACAAAAACACAACCACACACAGCCACAACAAAAGCACAACCACACACAGCCACAACAAAAGCACAACCACACACAGCCACAACCACACCCACAACGAAAACACAGCCACAATCACACCCACAACAAAAACACAACCACACCCACAACAAAAACACAACCACACACAGCCACAACCACACCCACAACAAAAACACAACCACACACACAACAAAAACACAACCACACCCACAACAAAAACACAACCACACCCACAACAAAAACACAACCACACACAGCCACAACAAAAACACAACCACACACAGCCACAACAAAAGCACAACCACACACAGCCACAACAAAAGCACAACCACACACAGCCACAACCACACCCACACACAATAACCACACACAACCACAAACACACACCACACTTATAACCACCCACACAAACACACACCACACACATAATCACAACCACACACACAAACAAAACCACACACACCACACACATAATAACCACAACCACACACATAACCACAACACACACACAAACACAACCACACTTACATAACCACATGCACAACCACACTCACAAAACCATAACCACACACACCACACCTAACCAAACATATAACCTCAAAAATACACCACACACACAACCACAAAAATACACCACACACACACAACCTCACACAACCAGGCACACACCACACACAACCACGCGCATAACCACACACCACACGTACACAACCACATGCACAACGACACACACACAACCACAACCACACACCACACACATGACCACACACAACCACAAAAATACACCACATACCCACAACCACACACCACACACATGACCACACACAACCACGCTCACACACCACACAAAACCACGCGCACAACCACACACCACATGTACATAACCACATGTAAAAGCACACACACAACCACGCACACACCACACATAATAACACACATAGCCACACACCACACGCACATAGCCACACACCACACGCACATAGCCACACACCACACGCACAACCACACACAGGCAGTGTAATAGAAGGCATTTTCAGTGGAAATATTTTATGTATAACTCACTCTTCACAATGAGTTCTTACAAAACATTTATTATTATTATTATTATTATTATTAAAGTTCATCTCTGAAGCACTTTTGTTCTAAAAGGAAGTTCTAGAACGACACTTGAGAAGGTTTTTCGCCCAGGTGAATATACGCATAGCCTATATTTTAATTGATTAAATTGTTTAGGTTAATTACCAAGTAAGATATGTATTTATTGTATATTGGATGTTCAGAGAAATTGTTCCTGGAAAACATTTCTAACTTCAACCGGAGAGTTCTCAAGCGACGAATTCAGTTGTTTGCTCTATTTCTTTGTATATTGCAAGAGGGGAAAGACGCTATTATGTAGTCACGTCTCCCAAAGAGAAAGTGGAGGCGACATATAAACATGGGAACCACGAGGACATTTAGGTCAAGAATCACGTGAAAGACTCATTGACCAATTAGAATTAATCACGTTACGGCAGAAGCGCACCCCAAACTATTTTCGGCGCCAAAAATGAGCCAATGAGATTATAAATTGAGTGTTTTGCGATTGGGTAGAATTTGCTATAAATGTAGAGTATTCACCCTAATTTTCATGCAGTTGGAATGTAACTACACGAGGAACCTGTGATGCTGGAAACTAGAATCCGCGCAAGTATAGTAAAGTTATTACAGGGATTCACGCAGTTGAAACGCAATGTCACGCATAACCTGCGATGCCGGAAACAAGGAAGCCACGGTAGAAAGTGGACGTGTCTACAATTATTCTGCACATAACAATTTAGTTATCTTTATGCGCGTTACGCCCCTGTTTAAGGGAAATTATTATCGGAACACAATCGCGCCAGGAAATTTCTGGGGAACGCTTGTAAAAGGAAAAAAAAAAAAACCTTTGACTGAACGAAACGTGCCGACGCTTATTTTAGGTTAATTTCCCGTAACATCTCTTTGAGATCATCGCCACTCAATACCTGAGCTAGATATAAAGAGGTCTCAATTTCTCGTCGCTGAGTCCACCAATAGCCGAGGAGTGTCGAAAATCGACTTCAGCACTGCAACGCCGGAGAGAGGACCAGTCGTCGCTGCGCAGCCCAGCACCAAAAGGTAAGTCACCAGTTCCCGCCTCACACTTTAGCATTTTTATCCACCGAGCTTCGTACATAGCACAAGGAAAGTATCTATTGTATTGCACTCAAAAAATCGATACCAAGATTACACTAAAATACACGTTTTACGATCCCTGAATAAACACATCTATGGGATACCCTCGCATGACTTTCTTTAGCTGCTCTACAAACAAACTTTGTCATAGAATTATTCTTTCTACACATTGCTTATCAATAAACATTAGCAGAAAGCTTCTATTACTTAGTTCCTTATAAGTAGGAGGGAACTAAGGGAATACACTATGCTAAAGTGATAGTCAAATGTTTTAAAAACTATCGTTATGCGATTGTCATTGCAAATCGCTTCTTTGCTTGGCCAGGAGTAAAACAAAAGGAAACCGGACATTTCCTATCTGAGAAAAGTATAAGTGCTTTACAGTTGAAACAAGGTGTTCATTGTAATCCTGTTATTCCTTCTGTAGTATGTTATCCTTGATAAGTTCTTTCTCGAACTATATATCGTCGTCATTGAATAATAGTTAATACTAAAATTATTATACCCGTAAGTATGAATTTTTCATTAAATTCATAGGAAAATTTAATAAATCCGATTCTTGCAATTGTAGTTCTTGTTGCTGCTACAATAGACAAGGAATATTTTGGAAACGGTTACAGAAACTTGAAGGACATAAACTATGTGTTTTGATCAGATCTACAGTTATTTTTGCATTAAGTTTTTGTCTATCTCTAACGATTTAGCAGTTGAGCAAAATTCTGCAAAATTCATCCTGAATAGTCTTCAGAGGCTATAGCCAGGAAATTCAAGATGTAAATATATTTAAATATACGAGATGTTAATCAAAGTCAGCAGAGCTTTTTTGATAAAATCGAAGTTTTTGTAAATGTTTCTATATAAAGGAAGCTGGGGGGGTGCAGATTTTATTGAAAATCTTCGCGTTTCATCTTTGAAAGACCTGAACATAAATATGAAGTTTGGTATTTAACACATTGAAGCCCAAGTCCGAGTATAGCTTGGGCCGTGCAAAATGTTCATGAGGCCCTCGCCCGAGTAGAGCTCGTGTCATGCAAAATGTTCATGAGGCCCTCGCCCGAGTATAGCTCGGACCATGCAAAATGTTCATGAGGCCCTCGCCCGAGTATAGCTCGGGCCATGAGAAATGTTCATGAGGCCCTCGCCCGAGTATAGCTCGGGCCATGCAAAATGTTCATGAGGCCCTCGCCCGAGTATAGCTTGGGCCGTGCAAAATGTTCATGAGGCCCTCGCCCGAGTAGAGCTCGTGTCATGCAAAATGTTCATGAGGCCCTCGCCCGAGTATAGCTAGGGCCATGCAAAATGTTCATGAGGCCCTCTCCAGAGTATAGCTTGGGCCGTGCAAAATGTTCATGAGGCCCTCGCCCGAGTAGAGCTCGGGCCATGAGAAATGTTTATGAGGCGTTCGCCCGAGTATAGCTCGGGCCATGAGAAATGTTCATGAGGCCCTCGCCCGAGTATAGCTCGGGCCACGAGAAATGTTAATGAGGCCCTCGCCCGAGTAGAGCTCGGGCATGAGAAATGTTCATGAGGCCCTCGCCCGAGTAGAGCTCGTGTCATACAAAATGTTCATGAGGCCCTCGCCCGAGTAGAGCTCGGGCCATGAGAAATGTTCATGAGACCCTCGCCCGAGTATAGCTCAGGCCATGAGAAATGTTCATGAGGCCCTCGTCCGAGTATAGCTCGGGCCATGCAAAATGTTCATGAGGCCCTCGCCCGAGTATAGCTTGGGCCGTGCAAAATGTTCATGAGGCCCTCGCCCGAGTAGAGCTCGTGTCATGCAAAATGTTCATGAGGCGTTCGCCCGAGTATAGCTCGGGCCATGCAAAATGTTCATGAGGCCCTCCAGAGTATAGCTTGGGCCGTGCAAAATGTTCATGAGGCCCTCGCCCGAGTAGAGCTCGTGTCATGCAAAATGTTCATGAGGCCCTCGCCCGAGTATAGCTCGGGCCATGCAAAATGTTCATGAGGCCCTCGCCCGAGTAGAGCTCGGGCCATGCAAAATGCTCATAAGGCCCTCGCCCGAGTATATCTCGGGCCATGAAAAATGTTCATGAGGCCCTCGCCCGAGTATAGCTTGGGCCGTGCAAAATGTTCATGAGGCCCTCGCCCGAGTAGAGCTCGTGTCATGCAAAATGTTCATGAGGCCCTCGCCCGAGTATAGCTAGGGCCATGCAAAATGTTCATGAGGCCCTCTCCAGAGTATAGCTTGGGCCGTGCAAAATGTTCATGAGGCCCTCGCCCGAGTAGAGCTCGGGCCATGAGAAATGTTTATGAGGCGTTCGCCCGAGTATAGCTCGGGCCATGAGAAATGTTCATGAGGCCCTCGCCCGAGTATAGCTCGGGCCACGAGAAATGTTAATGAGGCCCTCGCCCGAGTAGAGCTCGGGCATGAGAAATGTTCATGAGGCCCTCGCCCGAGTAGAGCTCGGGCCATGAGAAATGTTCATGAGACCCTCGCCCGAGTATAGCTCGGGCCACGAGAAATGTTCATGAGGCCCTCGCCCGAGTAGAGCTCGGGCATGAGAAATGTTCATGAGGCCCTCGCCCGAGTAGAGCTCGGGCCATGAGAAATGTTCATGAGACCCTCGCCCGAGTATAGCTCGGGCCACGAGAAATGTTCATGAGGCCCTCGCCCGAGTATAGCTCGGGCCACGAGAAATGTTCATGAGGCCCTCGCCCGAGTAGAGCTCGGACCATGAAAAATGTTCATGAGACCCTCGCCCGAGTATAGCTCGGGCCATGAGAAATGTTCATGAGGCCCTCGTCCGAGTAGAGCTCGGGCCATGAGAAATGTTCATGAGACCCTCGCCCGAGTAGAGCTCGGGCCATGAGAAATGTTCATGAGGCCCTCGCCCGAGTATAGCTCGGGCCATGAGAAATGTTCATGAGGCCCTCGCCCGAGTAGAGCTCGGGTCATGAGAAATGTTCATGAGGCCCTCGCCCGAGTAGAGCTCGGGTCATGAGAAATGTTCATGAGGCCCTCGCCCGAGTATAGCTCGGGCCATGAGAAATGTTCATGAGGCCCTCGCCCGAGTAGAGCTCGGGCCATGAGAAATGTTCATGAGACCCTCGCCCGAGTAGAGCTCGGGCCATGAGAAATGTTCATGAGGCCCTCGCCCGAGTAGAGCTCGGGCCATGAGAAATGTTCATGAGGCCCTCGCCCGAGTATAGCTCGGGCCATGAGAAATGTTCATGAGGCCCCCGCCCGAGTAGAGCTCTGACAGGTATTTCTAACGCTTTTAATGCAATTCCACGACCTTAAGTCAGTCTTGGGCTATGTAGCAAAGAACATATATCAGTTATCGTTTAGCTGTCTGATTTTTGCTGCCATCTGTCCTTGCTTTAGTCAACTATTAGGACATTTAGAAGATTTAGTAATATTGGTTGCTCTCGCATAGTTCCGCAATTTTTCTTGAAGGTGGTGATCTGTATGTTACTTTTGTGCTCTTAAATGTTAAACTGCTGCATTTTCCTCGACTTCTGTGAAGTTGAAATTCAGTATACAAATGAAGCTGTGGAAAATTCCGATTCCGAGGTAGAGTTTTTCCAACTTTCAATAATTGGAGTGTAAGCTGCTCTACGCAGTTTTTTTTTCAAACTCATATTTGATTCTTGTTGTAAATTTAAAATAAAATATTAATACGGAAGTTAGGACTATTTTCTTACTTGTGGGGAAATCCTTGAATACCGCACTTTTAGATTGCACCATAACTTTTTGGCAGATTTGGTTGATGTACTGTAAATAATAACTCAAATTAAGTGTAAACCCCCTGGGTTTCTTGGCCCTTGAACTAACGAAACACCTGGGCGTCAATGTGTTAACGGACTTTTCGTTTTTGAGCTCTGCTGTCCCCAAACACACAGACACAACACACGGACAGCTTTCTAAAATTGTTTTTTTTATTCAGAGGGTCCTAGATCATATATTTCCCGTGAAATCTCGGTGTCGAATGCTCTACAATACCTTCTCTATACACTAATACGGGTTAAGGATTTTACGGCCTGAGCCATTCTTCTGAAACAAGTGTGACATAATTTGGCTGAACCTGTTTTCTAAGAGTATATGTAATATATTATAATGCTCTGGTTGAAACAGAATTACACCGACAGCTATTAAAATAAGAGTTATCTTTATGTAGAAACATATAGTATATGAATTATATCAACAGCTATAAAAAAAAGGTTATCTTTATGGAATTTTTAATGTAGAAATATATAATATATGTTCCTTTTGATGAGGTAATAAAACAGGAAACTAACACCAAATTCCTTAGTTTATCTTCCATCCGGCAGTCCTTTACTGTCTACCATGACCTTATTACTTTCTCTCTGCCTATCTGTAGAAGGAAGAAAGTTTATTGCATTCCACCTAAAAGCATCGACGACTTCATTGCAGTATAATAAAATGTTTCGTATTTATTTCACAATATATTCCTGAAATATCTTCTGTCCAGAATCTCATCCTTATGGATTAGATTAGATTAGAAAGCATTTTGTAGGTTCGTTTAGGCCAGGAGGCCACCGAACATAGAACTTGTCAAGGCATGTATACATATGTTAATATACTATGGAAAAAAATGTATAAAGCTCTAGCGCTAAAGGCATGGGTTACAAAAATAACAGAAAACACATATAATCATGCCATTTTGAGGTCTGTACGCCTCTGCACTATACCTAATATGCTCTATAAAATCATATGTACTTCCTTTTCATTTTTTTTTGCACGTAAAAACAAAGAGTATCAGAAATAGTGTTAAAATGTATAAATAAACATACTTTTACTATGTGTAACACTGATGTAATGTCAGACGATAGTTTTCTAATTATCGACATAATAGTTACTACTAGTTATTATATAAAACTAAAATATGATTATTGTATTATGTACCCTTCATAAATGTCAACAAATTACAATGCAAAAATTTACAATTATGTACTAGAGTGTAAAATATCAAAGCATCAGGCTTTACAGACCTTGTGTCATTGCTAAATACTACAAAATTCATTTGACACATTCGTGCAAGTCAAAGTATACATCAGTTTAATTTGAATATAAAACACACACACCGATATACACAAAATGCAATACATTATAAATACAATGATTGTTGACAGTATTGTCAGACAGATTTGTCACTCACATCGTTTCAAGTTGTGCAGGATATCCTATCTACTCGAAGTAGATTACATCAAATTCCTATCACTGATTCTAGAAACGTGTTCTAAATGCGACGGACAGAACACAGTAAAACTTGATAATATAAATGTTCTGTTGAAGAGGATATTAAGATTTACTTTAACTATTCCCTGAAGAAACTACAGTTAAATCACTATAAATGTGTTAAATATTATTCTTCGACCAATTTTGTTTTAACTCAGACTTCAGGACATAAGTTTGTATTGTGGTTACTAGCAAATACAATGTACGACGGCTATTTTTACTTTCTCTACACGTAGTATATACATAGTGTATAGAGAAGATATTCCACTCTACCCAAAAATTCGATACCAAGATTTCACCGGAAATACATTCTTTGGGTTCCCCTGAGTTGTAAAAAAACAAAAAAAAACAACATTTTTGGGATAGACTCCATGTGGTGCGTGTGTATGTCTTTGAACAGCACAGCTCAAAAACGAAAAGACCGTTAAATACTAAACTTGGTATTTAAATTCAGTATCTTACAAGAATGCGACACAAATATTTCAAGAAAATCCCCCCACGACCAACTACCCTTTACATGGGACCTTTTTCAAAATGTTTATTTTCTCAAAAATGGCTCTAAAATTTTGATTAAATCATCGTATACTAAAGATACTTACCTTACAAATAAAATATATATCTTGAATTTTCTGGGAATAGCCTCTGAAGACTACTTTATTCTGAATGATTTTTATGAATTTTGCATAACTGCTAAACCGTAAGAGATGGACAAAAACTTACCACACAAGATATTTATAGCACATTAAACCACACAATTTAAGTTATATACTTTTTTAATGGAGTTGATCGTTTTTTAGATATTACCTATTATTTGTTTCAGCTTTTAAAAAAGCTTATACATTTCCCATACGGTAATTTGTCAACTCCCGCCCATACAAACAAAGGAACTTCAGTGACATAGCAACCAACTTTTGACAATCACTTTAACCTATGCTACTCCCTTATTTCGCTTCTATTTATAAGGAAGCAAGTAATAAGACTATTTCTGCTAATTTTTCTCGATTAGCATGAAGGAAATAGAAGCATAAGGTTTCTAACAATTTGTTGCAGAGATATAGAGAAAGTCATGTGAGTGGAACAGATGAGATTTTTTATTTTTGTTTGAAAGCAACTTTTGAAGAAGTAAACTGTTCTATACAATTGCCCTATTATCTCAGAAAATAATTGATACTAAGGGATGACATTTTTACCACGCATTGCACCTAAATAGATTTTAAATTAATGAAAAAACTTTTATGCATAGGGGCTAGTTACTTTTTTACTTTCCTTACACGTACTATGGACATTGTGTATAGAGAAGGTATTGTAATGCACCCAAAAATTCGATGTCAAGATTTCACTGGAAATACTTGTTTTGGGTCCCCTGAGTATAAAAAAAGTATTTTTGGAAAAAGATCCGTGTGTATGGGTGTGTGTGTATGTGGTCAACATCTCAAAAACGAAAATTTAGTTAAATACCAAACTTGGTATTAGAGTTCAGTATGTTCACGACGATTTTCAAGAAAATCCCCTCACCCCCAACTACCACTTGTTTTTTATTTTCGAAAATGTTTATGTATTCAAAAATGGTTCTAACTATTTTGATTAAAATATCGTATATTAAAGATATTTACCTCAGAAATAAAATGTTTATCTTGAATTTTCTGGGAATAGCCTCTGAAGACCACTTTATTCTGGATGAATTTTACGGAATTTTTTATAACTGGCAAACCGTAAGAGATAGACAAAGACATATTAAACAAAAGATGTAGATCACGATAAAACACACAATTTATGTCGTACACATTTTTTTCTTGAAGTTGATGGTTTTTGAGATATTCCTTGTTATTAGTATCACCTTTAAAAAACGTACGCCTTTCGTACCTTTCTTTCTAATGAACAGAAATATTTTATTTTTCATCAATCAACACTAAAAGTATTGCTGAACATACATTGAAGAATGTATGTCATTATCTTAACCAGTTGTTTGAGGTAATGGGTCAAACTTAACATTGGCAGGTATGGCATTTCGAGTTCCTTTAAAACATTCCGTTACAACAGGTAACGGCTTTGTCATAAAGCAGTATTGCGAAGTTATCTCTCTATTGTATGACTGCGTTTAATTGAGGAAAGCCGAATAGGGGATTAGGAACTGAACTCACATTCCCCAAAGCAAGTCTGGCGTCCACTATTTAAACAACAGTAGAGAAATATGCTTTGAGAATGACAAGAGCGCGCGCGCGGTTGTTAGATACAGCTTTAAGAGGTTTGTAGAGCTTTCATTAGGGTTCGCCTTGCTTTATCGCCTTTGCGGTTAGCCGCTGTAATTGTGGCTCTGTGCCCGCAGGCTGCGCTAAGTAATCCTGCTTAAATATTTAATTACAGGCCCGATATTTCGAGAAGGAAGTCTGCATTCGCTCGTAACAGGGACTTTCAGAAGCGACTGCAAAGGTGCTGCGTTTCAGCAGGTTCCTCTGAACAAGGATGCAATAAAACTTGTCACTTAACAGCGGTGAATACCAGTTGCCCTTTAGAAATTGTACAAGCGCCTCTTAGATGCGTATAGGCTCTTCCACTGCTTTAGATATGCGCTCACTGTTTACAAACTGCCGTTTTAGATATGCGCTCACTATTTAGAAACGACTGTTTTAGATATGCGCTCATTATTTAGAAACTGCTGTTTTAGATATGCGCTCACTATTAAGAAACTGCTGTTTTAGATATGCGCTCACAGTTTAGAAACTACTGTTTTTGATATGCGCTCACTATTTAGAAACTGCTATTTTAGATATACGCTCACTATTTAGAAACTATTGTTTAGATATGCACTCACTATAAAGAAACATTTGTTTTAGATATGCGGTCTCTATTTAGAAACGACTGTTTTAGATATGCGTTCACTATTAAGAAACAGTTGTTTTAGATATGCGGATTCTATTTAGAAACTGATGTTTTAGATATGCGTTCACTATTAAGAAACAGTTATTTTAGATATGCGGTCTCTATTTAGAAACTGCTATTTTAGATATGCGCTCACTATTTAGAAACTATTGTTTAGATATGCGCTCACTATTAAGAAACGGCTGTTTTAGATGTGCACTCATTATTTAGAAATAGCTATTTATCGGTCAGAGATGACTGGAATATATTGCAGTACTACCTGTCTGACGAAAGAGTGCAGTTGTTAGAGCAGGTCGCTGGTGTAGCATGGCACGGTTTAGAGCGGTCAGAGAAGACTGGAATATAATACAGTACTACCTGTCTGACGAAAGAATGCAGTTGTTAGAGCAGGTCGCTGGTGTAGCATGGCACGGTTTAGAGCGGTCAGAGAAGACTGAAATATAGTACAGTACTACCTGTCTGACGAAAGAGTGCAGTTGTTAGAGCAGGTCGCTGGTGTAGCATGGCACGGTTTAGAGCGGTCAGAGAAGACTGGAATATAATACAGTACTACCTGTCTGACGAAAGAATGCAGTTGTTAGAGCAGGTCGCTGGTGTAGCATGGCACGGTTTAGAGCGGTCAGAGAAGACTGAAATATAGTACAGTACTACCTGTCTGACGAAAGAGTGCAGTTGTTAGAGCAGGTCGCTGGTGTAGCATGGCACGGTTTAGAGTGGTCAGAGAAGACTGGAATATAATACAGTACTACCTGTCTGACGAAAGAATGCAGTTTTTAGAGGAGGTCACTGGTGTAGCATGGCACGGTTTAGAGCGGTCAGAGAAGGTTGGAATATAGTACAGTACAGTCTGACCATCAAAACATCAGCACAGCGTACGTAAGCAGGAATAAACTAAACGAGCCACAACAAGTTAAACTTGCTTTCTTTATCACCAATGAGTATTGATTTGCTACTTTGTGTTTGACTACGCGCGGCGGAGTTTGCATTTCGACTTGATTCGATTCGGTCCACTGTAAGTGACTCAATTGCTTCATTCCAGTGTTGCCTAACTGTAGAGGGAGTGGTGACGTGGTCCGGGTTCAATCCCAAGTGGCCGCATGTGAGAATTTTGGTGGATAAATTATCAAAAGGGTAGGTTTTCTCAGGGTTTTTCAGTTTTCCTCGCCAATGCATTCCACTGGTGCCTTATCTCCATTCTATGTATCATCACTGTCAGCACCTGTGGTGCCACACAAGTAAAGTGGGTAACGTAACGTAACACCGCTTAGCAGTTTGAGTTTACGGAAGTTTCCAGCAGTGGCCATCTGCATTCATTCTTCAGACAGGTAATATGTACATAGTACGTGCAGAGAAAGTAAAATGCTTTTCTCAGTCTCAGGGGCCCTCAAAACATATTACATTTTCAGTGTATGGAATTTTTGGGTGTAATACAATACTTGGTTTACACACTAGGTACAGAGAACTTGTAGAGAAAGTAAATAGGTTTTTTTCTGACTTAGGGATCTCAAACATATGATTTCCGGTAAAATCTTGGTATCAAATTTTTGGCTGGAGTATAATACTTGCTTATACATCATATACAGAGTACTTGTAGAGAAATGCTTTTTTCAGAATTAGAGGTATCAAAACATGTATTTCTGGTGAAATCTTGGTAATTTTTTTGGATACAATACAATACTTGCTCTATACACTACCTAGGTACATAGTGCATGTAGAGAAAGTAAAAATGATTTTTCAGACTCAGGAGTCTCGAAACACATATTTCCGGTATAATGTTGGTACCAAATATTTGGGTAGAATACAATTTCTCCTCAATACACTATATACATAGTACGTATAGAGAACGTAAATGTCTTTTTTAGACTCAGGTGCCCTCAAAACATATTATATTTCCGGAGAAATCTCAGTATTGAATTTTTGGGTGGAATACAATACTTGTCGTATACGCTATGTACACAGTACGTGTAGAGAAAGCAAACATGTTTTTTTCCCACTCAGGGCCCTCAAAACATATTATGCCCGACTGGGTAGTGTGGTGGTGAGTCGTGAGTTCGAATCTCGCTTAGGGTGAGTTACTCGGATAAAGTTTTTTTCGGGGTTTTCCCTTATCCTGATAAGACGAATGTCGAGTAACTTTAAGCTCCATGGACCCCGAGATCATTTGAGCATCGTTTCACCAATTTCATTCATCGTCCGATATGATCAACCAGTTAAAGGACGTTAAACTTAAGAAATACAACTCCAGTGACACCTTAGTATCAAATTATATAATACTCGCTCTATACAGAGTATGTGTAAAGGAAGTAAAAATGTTTTCTTCAGACTCAGGCGTCTCAAAACATGTATTACAATTGAAATCTCGATGTCAAATTTTGGTGTGGAATACAATACTTTCTCTATACGCTATGTTGATAATACGTAGAAAGTAATTTCTTTCAGAGTCAGGGACCCTCAAAACACCATTTCCGGTGAAATCTCGGTATGGAATTTTTGGGTGGAATACAATATTTGCTGTATACAGTAGTACGTGTAGAGAAGGGGGTCTGAAAGCGGCGCGAGTGATAAAGAAGGAACACCAGTATAAAGTGAGGCGAGTTTTCTTGAATCTCGCAGTGCTGAGCGTGTTTGTGGCAAATTTACGCGAGTTGTTCGCAGAGAACGAACGCTGACGACAATGGAAGCGGAAAATAATTCCAATTATCGGACAACTCCAATCCAAGTTGGTTGCTATGCGCTCTAAACTTTGCATAGGTACTTGGGAGCAAGCACCGTTCCATACAAACAGTGGTGTAAGGTAAACTGAGTTTTGTTCCCGACCAAAAGTCAATATCAGATGTAAAACTTTCAGCATTTATTGACTTTGTTAGAACACATTAATTATACGAGATAATAAAGAAAGTTAACAATACCTTCATTATTGAATTAGTAAGTAATTATCTGTAAAATAAATCAAAACCGTTAAAAATCTATTGGATTTTTTTCGCATAGGTAGACTTAGACTGAAAAATGCAATGTCAGAGCCGGGATTTGAGCCACGGATCTCCCGGTCTCTAGCCGTGTGTAGGACAGGAGTTGTATAGGTAGAGTTAGACTGAATAGTTCAATGCCATAGCCGGGATTTGAGCCACGGATCTCCCGGTCTCTAGCCGTATGTAGGACAGAAGTTGGATAGATAGAGTCAGACTTAAAAATTCAATGTCATAGCCGGGATTTGAACCACGGATCTCCCGGTCTCTAGCCGTATGTAGGACAGGAGTTGTATAGATAGACTGAAAAATGCAATGTCAGAGCCGGGATTTGAGCCACGGATCTCCCGGTCTCTAGCCGTGTGTAGGACAGGATTTGTATAGATAGAGTTAGACTGAATAGTTCAATGCCATAGCCGGGATTTGAGCCACGGATCTCCCGATCTCTAGCCGTGTGTAGGACAGTATTTGTATAGATAGAGTTAAACTGAAGGATTCAATGCCATAGCCGGGATTTAAACCATGGATTCAATACCATAGCCGGGATTTGTACCACGGATCTCCCGGTCTCTAATCTTGTGTAGGACAGGAGTTGTATAGGCAGAGTTAGACTAAAGGATTCAATGCTATAACCGGGATTTGAACCACGTATCTCCCGGTCTCTAGCCGTGTGTAGGGCAGAAGTTGGATAGGTAGAGTCAGACTTAAAAATTCAATGTCATAGCCGGGATTTGAACCACGGATCTCCCGGTCTCTAGCCGTATGTAGGACAGGAGTTGGATAAGTAGAGTCAGACTGAAAATTTCAATGCCATAGCCGGGATTTGAACCACGGAACTCCCGGTCTCTAGCCGTGTGTAGGACAGGAGTTAGATAAGTAGAGTCAGACTGAAAATTTCAATGCCATAGCCGGGATTTGAACCACGGATCTCCTGGTCTCTATCCGTATGTAGGACAGAAGTTGGATAGGTAGAGTCAGATTTAAAAATTCAAAGTCATAGCGGATATGAAGTACGGATCTCCCGGTCTCTAGCCGTGTGTAGGGCAGAAGTTGGATAGGTAGAGTCAGACTTAAAAATTCAATGTCATAGCCGGGATTTGAACCACGGATCTCCCGGTCTCTAGCCGTATGTAGGACAGGAGTTGGATAAGTAGAGTCAGACTGAAAATTTCAATGCCATAGCCGGAATTTGAACCACGGAACTCCCGGGCTCTAGCCGTGTGTAGGACAGGAGTTAGATAAGTAGAGTCAGACTGAAAATTTCAATGCCATAGCCGGGATTTGAACCACGGAACTCCCGGTCTCTAGCCGTGTGTAGGACAGACGTTGGATAGGTAGAGTCAGACTTAAAAATTCAATGTAATAGCCGGGATTTGAACCACGGATCTCATGGTCTCTATCCATGTGTAGAACTGGAGTTGGATAGATAAGAGTCAGACTGCAAGGAAAAAAAAAATGTGATGCGGTCCATTCACATGACTTTCTCCACATCTCTGTAACGATTTACTGTTATTGAGGTTATGCTTCTATTTCATGCTAAAAAATTAGCAGAAACGATCTTATTACTTAGTTCCTTATCAGTAGAAGGGAAATAAGGGAATACACTAGACTAAACCGACGGTCAAATGTTTTAAAATGTGGTTGCTATGCGATTGAAATCCGTATCTTTCGGAGGCTAAGCGTTGAAGAGTTCCTAAATGAGAAAAACTTAGGTATTTTAAAACTGAAATAAATAATAAAGAATAATTCGAAAATAGCCAACTCCACGAAAAGAAATGTGTGTTTTATCGACATCTACATTTTTATGTTGCAAGTTTTTTTATATCTCTTACGGTGTACCAGCTATGCAAAATTCAATAAAAATCATTCGCAAAATTCAGCCAAATTCATTTAGAATTTTTACACCCGAAAAAATCCATCGTCCTCCACCAGGTTTGAACCCCCGACCTTGGGTATATGAAGCATGGTAACCATTATACCACGGAGGGCGACTATCCATTACTATGGTGACCAGTGCGACTGGGATCTTCGCAACCAACCGGCATCTCTCTTGGAATGGGTCAAGCACGTGCCACTTGGTTATGTACGACTGCCTAATCCATGGTGAATATATGACAGTTTTTGTATGTGCCGAATTTAAAACTGAAAATTATATTCACATAGCAGTTACGGTACGACCAATAAGGTCCACATCTTCGTTTGGTGTCGTGTTGAAGCACTCTGTATACAGAGTACGTGTAGAGAAAGTGAAAAGAAAGTCAATCATCTGAATTATTTAATGGAGTTTCAGCGAAGGTGAAGCAAACTTTTTACTTTCTCTATATGGACTATATGATGTATAGAGAAGATATTGTATTGCACTCAAAAATTCAATACTTAGATTTCATCGGAAATATATGTTTTGAGACCCTCTGAATCCAAGAAAAGCATTTTCCGAAAAATGACCGTGTGTGCCTGTGTACATGTGTGGTGTGTCTATGGGCAGCATAGCTCAAAAACGAAAAGACCGTTAAATACCAAACTTGGTATTTAAGTTTGGTATAGTCCAAGAATGCGACAAAAGATTTTCAAGAAAATCCCCACCCCCATTTACCTTTTACATGGAACTTTTTTTGAAACTTTTGATTTTCTCAAAAATGGCTCTAATCATTTTCAATAAAATGTCGTGTATTAAAGACATTTACACGACAAAAAATGCATATCTTAAATTTTCTGGTAATAGCCTCTGAAGACTACTTTGTTCTGGATGAATTTTACGGAATTTTGCATAACTGCTAAGCCCTATGAGATACAAAACAGCTTATCACACAAAAAATGAAGAGCACATTAAAACACACAACTTATGTTATATCATTTTGTTCTTACAGATAATGGTATTTGAAATATGCCTTGTTTTTTGTTTCAGCTCTGAAAGACATTATTTTCTAATACGGATTTGTCAACTCCTGTCCACACAAACAAAGGAACTTCAGGCACATAGCAACCAGCTTTTGACTATTACTTTACTCTCTTATGCCACTTCTACCTACAAGGAAGCAAGTAATAAGTCAATTTCTACTAATTTTTTCTCCACTAGACGAAGTCAGTAGAAAAATCTGATGTGTACCATTCACATGACTTTCTCTATATCTCTGCAATAAATTATTCTTAAAAAGCTTATACTTCTATTTACTTTATGCTAATCAGAAAAAATGAGCAGAAATAGTCTTATTACTTGCTACCTTGTAAGTAGAAGCGAAATAAGGGACTACCATAGGTTAAAATGATAGTCAAAAGCTGGTTGGTATGTCAATGAAGTTCTATTGCTTATATGGATAGGAGTTGACAAGTTCCTGTATGACAAAAGTATGTTTTTCATAGCAGAAACCAAAAATAAGGAATGTCTCAAAAACGACGAACTTAATAAAAAAATGTATATAACATAAATTGTGTGTTTTAACGTGCTCTACATTTTTTGTGCAGTAAATTTTTGTCCATCACCTACGGTTTAGCAGTTATTCAAAATTCAGTAAAATTCATAAATTACTCTTTACAGACTATTCCCAGAAAATTCAAGATAGACATTTTATTTGTCAGGTAAATATCTTTAGTATACGAAATTTTAATCAAAATCGTTAAAGCAATTTTTGAGAAAATCAACATTTTCGAAAAAAGTTCCATGTAAAGGGTAGTTGGGGTGGGGAGATTTTTCTCAAAAATTTCGTGTCGCATCCTTGGAAGATACTATACTTAAATACGAAGTTTGGTATTTTACCGAATTTTCGTTTTTGAGTTATCGTGTTCACTGACACACGTACACACGGACACACACACAGACCTTTTTGTGAAAATGTTTTTTTTTTGGATATTGGGGACCCTAAAACATATATATCCGGTGAAATCTCGGTATCGAATTTTTGGATGGAGTGCAATAGCTTCTCTATACACTATGTACATAGTGCGTATAGAGAAAGTAAACATTTGTTGCAGAGATGTGGAAAAAGTCAAGTGAATTGAACACATCAGATTTTGAAACATTACATTAATAATATAAAGCAGAGAGAGAGAGAGAATGTTACTTACGTGCTAGTATTTGCAACAGCTTCCTCTTCTGCCTTTAAGATATTCAGTCATGTTTTGTTTTAAGTCCTGGATGGAAGAGTAAGAAGCAGTATTTCCTGACCTTAATGGGAGTTTGTTTTATTCTGGCAAGAATATCCAAATAGAGAATATTTCTGATCCTGTTAAACTTTGCCAGCTGCTTATCCAGGACAGGTATACAGGGTGTAACAAAAATGTACCTCACATCTTTCAGGACACATTCGTCACACATAGGCAAGAAATTATGTTATATGAACTTGGAACTGGAAACGCTTCCATATTACAACTAATTTTCTCCAATTTTTACTTTCTCTCTACGTACTATGTATATAGGTCCGTGTGTGTACGTGTGTGCGTCTGTGTGTGTCTGTGGACACCATAGCTTAAAACCGAAAAAACTGTTGAATACCAAACTTGGTATTCAAGTTTGGTAATTTCCAAGGATGCAAAACGAAGATTTTCAAGAATATTCCCTCACCCCCAATTACCCTTCACATGGAAACATTTTTGAAATTTTTTATTTTCTAAAAAATAACTAACGATTTTGATTAAAATATCGTATATTAAATATATATACCTGACAAATAAAATGTATATCTTCAATTTACTGGGAACAGTCTCTAAAGACTACTTAATTCTGGATGAATTTTATGGAATTTTGCATAACTGCCAAAGCGTATGATATACGCAAAAAATGTAGAGCACATTAAAACACACAATTTATGTTATATACATTGTTTTCGTGGAGATAATTTTTTTTTTTTTTAGTTATTCCTTGTTTTTAGTCACAGCGTTAAAAAGCCTATACTTTTCTGTTACAGGAATTTGTCAACTTCTGTCCATACAAACAAAGGAGCTTCAGACATATAGCAACCAACATTTGACTATCACTTTGACCTATGCTACTCCATTATTTCACTTCTACTTGCATGAAAGCATGTAATTAGACTATTTCTGCTAATTTTTTCTCGATTTGTATGAAGTAAAGAGAAGCATAAGTTTTTAACAATTTGTTGTAGAGATGTAGAGAAAGTCATGGGAATGGAAGGCATCACCTTTTTTTTAAATTCAGGGGGACTCAAAACATGAATTTCCGCTGAAATCTCGGTATCGAATTTTCAGGTAGAATGCAATACTTTCCTTATATGCTATATACATTGTACGTGTAGAGAAAGTAACACGTTTATTGCATCCTTTTCAGCTCTTAGCGATTCAGTTGAGCAATGTACAAGAACTTGTTTGAAGTATTGCAGGTATGTAGTATAAAAGAAGTCTGAAAAACTAGGAGTTTGTTTGCAGAGGAGTTTAATTAGCGCTAGGCACATCGTTTCTTGTTACGAAGGGCTGGATCAAGGAATGGGGCGGGGTTTTCCTGTCCGGTTCACGGCGCGACGTACCACGACCAGGGTTCTCTTGTGTGTCTTCCCTGGAGACCACAACCGCTGCGGAAACCTCTCCCTCCTTTTCTGTGGTTTGCTGTAGCATGGAAGGATTCGCAGACAACCCAAAGCAAGACTATTCATTGAGTGGAAAATGTACAGCTATCCAACCGCACACAGAACCTTGTCTTGTATCCCTTTGTCACGTGAAACAACAGCGCATCCCTGCACTGCATAAAACAATATTCTTATAGATGTTCATAACCAAAATATCCAAGGAAAGAATCTAATGCATTTATATGCACATGACTCTCTCTGTTTATTCTACAAACTATTCTTACAAAATATTAGCTTAATTATTTTTTTTTACTTTCTCTAGCCCGCATGCACAATGCATAGTGGATAGACAACATTCTATGTCGAGATTTCATCGGAATCCCAGTTTATATTTTTAATTCCATAACAAACATACCATAATATTTTTATAAATACCTAAAAATAATATAAATTTCACCTCAAATTATTTTAATTGCTAAGTGTATAGAGAAGGTATTGTAATCCACCCAAAAATGCGATATCGAGATTTCACCGAAAATACATGTTTTTAGGAATCTCTGAATCCCAAAAAACATGTCCTTGGGTATCTGTCTGCCTGATGTGTGTGGCTGTTGACAGCCAAGCTCAAAATCGAAAAGACGGTTAAATACCAAACTGGAAATTTCGAAAATATTGTTTTTCTTAAAAATGACTTTAATGGTTTTGATTAAAATACAGTATATTGAAGATATTTACATCATAAATAAAATGTATATTTTGAATTTTCTCGGAAGAACCCCCTTTATTCTGCATGAGTTTTGAATAACGGTTAAACCGTAAGAGATAGACAAAAACATACCACACAAAACATAGACATATTTTGTTATGTAGTTAGTTTTGTAGAGCTGACGTTTTTTAAATGTTCCTTGTTATTATTTTCAGCTTTAATATACTTATACTTTTGTCGTACCTGAATATGCCAACTCCTAGCCATATAATCAAGGACTTTCAACTTTAAAAATATTTGACTATCGATTTAGTGTATGGTACTCCCTTTTTTCTTTTCCACTTACAGAGAAGCAAGTAAGATGATCTGTTAATATTTATGGCATATATAAATCATTTATATTTATTAAAATTATTATTATATGTGCACAAGAATGTAAATCGGTTAGAGACATGTATACACATTAAACACCAGAAGAACAGCTGATAGAGATCCTTGGCCTACCGCCCGGCTGCTGCATCCCCCATCTCGGTCCACGGAAGACGTCATGGATGAGGGTGCAGTATTGGGGGGGTGAGACGTGGTCAGCGCTTCGAAACCTCCCACCTTCTCCTTCAAGTAGCTCCTCAATTGCCCCCCCCCCCAGGGACCTACGAGGCTGTGTGCACCCTGGTCCAGGTCTCGCGCTTGGCAAGCAGCAAAGCTACCACCGAGGAAACGACCTTGAATGCCAGAAAATTACATGTTCCACACGCTAGACTGAAGAAAGTTAAAGTTAGCTATTTGGTAACCGGTATTATAGCCTATAATAAGCTTCCTAAGAGATCTGAATATACTACAGTTTAAGAATAAAGTAAAAAATGCTTGATGGATAATGTATTTTACAATTTGAATGCATTTTTACTTTCTCTACATGTGCTATGTTCATAGTGTATAGAGAAGGTACTTCAGCCCACCCAAAAATTCGATACAGAGAGTTCACCGGAGGGTCCCCTGAATCCAAAAAACATTTTCAGAAAAGGGTCCACGTGTGTGTGTGTGTGTGTGTGTATCTATGTGTGTGACTGCGGACAAAATAGCTCAAAAACGAAAAGACCGTTGAATACCAAACTTGGTATTTAAGTTTGGCATGTTCCAAGGATGCGACACGAACATTTTCAGGAAAATCCTCCGATCCCCAACTACCCTTTTCATGGAACTTTTGATTAAAATATCGTATATTAAAGATATTTACCTGACTAATAAAATGTACATCTCGAATTTTCTGGGAAAAGCCTCTAAAGAGCTCTTTATTCTGGGTGAATTTTGCGAAATTTTACTTACAGCTAAACCGTAAGAAATTTACAAAAACTTACGACACAAAAAATTTAGAGCACATTAAAACACACAATTTGTGTTATATACTTTTTTTCGTGGAGTTGATTCTTTTTGAGATATTCCTTATTTTTGGTTTCAGCTTTCTTATACAGGTATTTGTCAACTCGTGTCCATACAAACAAAGGAACTTCAGTCACATAGTAACCAGCTTTTGACTATCACTTTAACCTATGGTGTTCCCTTATTTCACTTCTACTTACAAGGAAGCACGTTTCGATGAGCATGAAAACGAAGCATAAGCTTTTTAACACTACTTTGTTGCAGGGATGTAGAAAAAGTTATGTGAATGGAACACATAAGATTTTTTGTTTAAATTGAAGAATTTAATTGAGTAATCAGCTCTTAATTATCTGAAATACGAGGTTACCTAAGGCACTAAAAACTTTTAAAAGTTGTTGATGAAAATGTGAAAGCGGATATGCTGCGGGCGACTGTAACACCCCCCCCCCTGGGTGTAGGTGTGATAGAACACGTCAACTCGGTGTTGCCGTTACACAGAACATGTGTCGCTGGGCGTTGCAGTTATAACAGCTTTGCCTGATGTGAGTTAAGAGATCCTCAACAGCGCCATCTGACAAGTGCACCACGATTTATTACTCATAATGTGCTCATTTTATTTTCTCTGCCACATAATTGCTGCAGTGCATAAAACAGGAGCTGCGTACGCTTGTTGTGTTGGGTAACATGGTAACCTAGTTCTGCACCCAAACTCAATCAAAATTAATTTTGGAGAACATTACTACAGATATAATGCTTTTTTACTTTCCCGACACGTACTATCTACATAGTGTATAGAGAAGAAATTGTAAACCACCCAACAATTTGATACCAAGATTTCACCGGATATACATGTTTTAGGTCCACCTGAATCCAAAAAACCACTTTTTTTAGAAAAAGATCCGTGTCTGTGTCTGTGTATGTGTGGACAGCAGAGCTCAAAAGACCGTTAAACACCAAGCTTGGTATTTAAGTACCGTATCTTCCAAGGATGCGACACGAAGGTTTCCAGGAAAATCCCCCACCCCCAACTAGTCTGTACATGACATTTTTTTAAAAAATGTTTATTTTTTCAAAAATGGCTCTTAAAGATTTTGATTAAAATATCCCATATTAAAGATATTTACCTGACAAATAACATGTATATCTTGAAATTTCTGGGAATAGCCTCAGAAGATTACTTTATTCTCGATGAATTTTACAAAACTTTGCATTACTGCTAAACCGTAACAGATGAACAAAAACTTACCACATAAAAATGTAGAGCATGTTAAAACACACAATTTATTTTATATACTTTTTCGTGGAGTTGATCGTTTTTCGATATTCCTTTTTTTAGTTTCAGTTTTGAAAAAAAATATATGCTTTTCTTATACAGGAATTTGTCAGCCACTGCCCATACAAACAATGGATCTTCAGACACATAGCAACTATATTATGGCTGTCACTTAACTTAGGGTTCCCCCTTATTTCGTATCTACTTACAAGGAAGCAAGTAATAAGTAATTAAATCAATGGAAGTTTAAGCTTTTTATCAATAATTTGTTGCAGAGATGTAGAAAAAATCATGTGAATGGAACACATGAGATATTTCTTGCCGTTCAGTATAACTGTAGGATACCATTTGCACTAAAGATGTGATAAACAGCTGCAATGTCACAGCTACTGTCACAGCTACTGTGCGTTCTCGCCTTCCAGTAACGATTAAGTTATTCTGATAGAGTCACATTGAAAAGTTCAATGCCATAGCCGGGATTTGAACCACGGATCTCCCGGTCTCTAGCCGTGTATAGGACAGGAGTTGGATAAGTAGAGTCGGACTGAAAAATGCAATGTCATAGCCGGGATTTTAACCATGGATCTCCCGATCTCTAATTTCAAAGCTGAAACCAACAACAAGGAATATCTCAAAAACAAACAAGTCCGCGACAAAAATGTACATATATTACATAAATTTTACTATGTTTATTATTCTACATCTCTCACGGTTTAGCAGTTATGCAAAATTCCGTAAAATTCATCTAGAATAAAATAGTCTTTAGAGATTATTCCCAGAAAATTCAAGATATACAGTTTATTTGTCAGGTAAATATCATTAATACACAATATTTTAATCAAAATCGTTAAAGCCATTTTTAACAAAATCAAAATTTTCAAAAAAAGTTCCATATAAAGCGTATTTGGAGGTGGGAGGATTTTCTGGAAAATCTTGGTGTCGCATTCTTTGAAGGTACCAAACCTATATACCAAGTTTGGTTTTTAACGGAATTTTCATTTTTGAGCTATGCTGCCCACAGACACATACACAAACACGGACATTTTTCTAAAAGTGCTTTTTTTGGATTAAGGGGGTCCCAAAACATGTATTTTCGGTGAAATTTAGGTATCGAATTTTTGGGTGGTTTAAAATATCTTTTCTATACTTTATGTGCTTGTACGTGTAGAGAAAGTAATACTTGAATTCAAAATAATACCTACATATCAGTTTTATATATATTGATAACATTGGAAATACACACACCCACACACACACACTTGCACTCAGAACACTACACCACGTATTTATACATATACAGCGTATTAATGAACTACACCGAAATAATTTAGGAGATTGTGCACGTGACTGATATAAGTAATTTGAGATCGGCGATGCATGGTCCCCGATAAACATAGCGTTAAACGTGTGGGTATCAGGTGCTAATAAGTCGGTGTTAAAGCAAAGCAGGTTGAAGAAATGGCTTAGAATGTCTTTAAAACTGCTGCCCGAGCAGAGAAATGTCGATTTTTAGCAGCTCGTTACTAGCGTCCTCAAGATTTAATGTCGCAAAAATCTGTAAAATCTCGAACGCGACGCTGAACATAGGTTAACTACATGGAGGCGTTTTTTCAACTGCTCTGGTGGCTTAATACGTAACGCGGGAAGCTTCTATCCCAGAGGTCATGAGTTCAATTCCTGTCATAGAGTAAATGCTTTTTATTAGTATGTTTTTCATTCCAGACGAAGTGGCCGCGATACGTGAACGAGCCCCGAACTCGGAAACTATCTTTCACTTGAAAGCCAGTATGATAACCACTACGCTAGAGAGGAACGCTGTAATACGTCTCTTCGATTTTCGTGTTGTGTTCTCGAATGGTTGATAAATTAGCCAATGGCGTACTGGCACTTCACAAACTTATAGCCGTTACTTCGACATTTCAATAAACAGGTCATAAGTCTCCTATCTCAAATTACTTATTTAAGTAATCTACATATTCTGTGAAAATATTTCTGTATAGTCCATTAATAGCCTATAGATTACTCAAACACGAAATAACTCTATACAATTTTTACAAAAATATTTTATCTCTTAGTGAGCGCACTATGTACAGTGTACATATATGTAAGATAAAAATAGAAACATGAAATAGTTATCCTGTAAATTGGAACTCGGAACCTCTTGAATGCGAGGTAGACGCGCCTCATATGCTCTCTAGCGACAATCCCTGTAATCTTCTTCCCCTGTCCCTGACCTACATCAAAATCAAGAAGCTGAAGGAACTTCATAGCAACAAAAAGGCCTACTCCACAAAATGAATAATGCCCTCAACTTTTTCTCATTTAATCTTTGATGTAAATTTATGCCTGCAACAAGGATAGATACGCGGCTCTTTGCAGTGGCAGTATAAGATGACGGCGGAGGCAACACGAAAGAAAACTTAATTAAAACTCCATAAAGCTGTTGCACATCTTAAAGTAGATGAAAGAACAGGAGGAAACAGAGACGGGGGGAGTTCTGATGAAGGATGGGCGTGAAATAGCTAGCAAATGGGTTAAAAACCACTTTGAATAAACTTTCGAGCAACGTAACATATAGGGAAATACAAATCGCTATACAAAGTTTTAAAGAAGCAGTTATACGTTTCACTGTTACTAATTAAAGAAGCAGTTTTATAAATAATAAATACAGTTAGTCTGGAGAGAAATAACGTTTTTCTCAAACAATGAAATATGGCTGTTGCAATTTCTATCATAATTTTAAACAGAATAGCACGAAATAAATGTTTAATAAAGTAGTCTTCAGAGGCTATTCCAAGAAAATTCAAGATATACATTTCACTTGTAATAATAATATACTTAATTTACGATATTTTAATCGAAATCGTTAGAGCCATTTTTGAGGAATTTAAACAATTCGAAAAATGTTCCATGTAAAGGGTAGTTGGAGATGGGGAGATTTTCTTGAAAATCTTCGTATCAAATTCGAAGATACCAAACTTAGATACCAAGTTTGGTAACTAACGGTATTTTCGTTTTTGAGCATGCTGCCTAAGGACGTACACACACAGGCATTTTTCTAATAATGCTGTTTTTGGAGTCAGAGGACTCCAAACATATATTTTCGGTGAAATGTCGGTATAGAATACTTGGGTGCTATACAATACCTTCTCTATACACCATGTACCGAGTACGTGTAGAGAAAGTGAAAATGCATATAGCGTTAGAAACACTATTTATTCATAGTGTTTTTTAGTATTGACCGTTTCTAAGATATTGCTTACTGGCTTTAGGCAATTAATTGTTATAGCAAACAGATGACTATCGCCTTAGCGTAGTCCCTTATTTCCCTTTTACTTACAAGAGAGCAAATAATGAGACCGTTTCTGCTAATGTTTATGTCGATTGGCATTAATTAGATAGAAGAATGATCAGTAATTTATTACAGAGATGTAGTGAAAATCAAACGTATGGAATACATCAGTCTTTTTAAACTTTACACAGCCTGAATTGAGCAGTTAAGGACGCCACTGTTAAGCACATAAATAATTAATTTCTAGAGCCTATATTTCCACTCCTTACTTGTCATTGTGTTTAAAATGTCAGTATTTTGTAGGACCTTATGGAGGAGACATTTCTTACACACTTGCTTACGTAAAGGTTTCAGAACAAACGAATTAAACTTTTCCATCGAAGGAGGTCTTGAGAACTTGACGAAGTAACCTTCTAATCCCAATTTCAAATGTTTTCGATGAAACGTGTCAATGCTTTTGGAAACGACATCATTTTGCTGGAAGCGGAAGAAATGTTGATGGAAAGCAATTAATCTCCTGGTTAACACGCGGAAAGGTCGTGATAATATTCATTGCAAAAATTGTATTAATTATTTTAGTAATTAAGTGCAATGTATTTCATGCATAAAATTCAATTAGCATGTAAAGTACATATTGCGGATAAAAATAGCTGACGCTTGTTTACAGAGTATTCATTTGTGATCGTGTGAATTCATCTTTACCATAAAACACACACTGAAATAGATATGAGGCTTTCAATACGTGTTTGGTGATTCGTTATGGTTAGGTATGTACCAATATGATCTCCAAGTACACGGGTCTGGTATACACAATAACATTAGGTAAATAATATTATTTTAAAAATCTGATGTGTTCCATTCACATGACTTTTTCTACTCTTTATAACAAATTGTTAAAATATATTTATATATAAACCATTCTAATTGAGATAGGCATTACGGAAAATGATCTTATTAGTTACTTTCTAAAGTAAAAGAGAAATAAGCAAATACACTAGGCCAATGCAAATGTCAAATATTTTAAAAGATGTTGCTATGATAATTTTCTAAATTCTTTTGAACTGAAAGCAATAATGAGGAATATCTCGGAAATGGTGAATTTCGCATATATATCACAAATTTGGTGTTTTAACAAGAGCTACATTTTTGTGATACGCTTTATCTATCTATATATAACACTTTACCAGCTACACAAAGGTTATCCGGAAGGATAAGGCTGAACTTTATTTTGGAATGAAGGATAACTTTACACAGGCTAATTCCAGAAAATTCAAGATTTAAACCCACTTTGCCATGTAAATACAATATAGTATATTATAATTAAAATCCTAATGGCCATTTTTGAGAACAAAAATCGATATTTTCTCTAAACGTACTATGTACATAGTGTATAGAGAAGGTATTGTATTGCATTCAAAAGTTCCATACCGAGATTTCACAGAAAATACATGTTTTGGGTCCCCCTAAATCCAAAAAAAACAATTTTTGGAAAAAGGTCCGCGTGTGTGTGCCTACGGACAGCATAGCTCAAAAACGAAAAAAAATCGTTAAAAACCAAACTTGGTATTTAAGTGTGGTATCTTCCAAAGATGCAAAACGAAGGTTTTCCAGAAAATCTCCCCACCCCCAACTATCCTTTACATGGAACGTTTTTCGAAGACTTTTATTTTCTCAAAAATGGGTATAACGATTTTGTTTAAAATATCGTATATTAAAGATATTTACCTGACAAATAAAGTATATATCTTGAATTTTCTGGGAATAGCCTCTGAAGACTACTATATTCTGGATGAATTCGGCGGAATTTTGCATAACTGTTAGACCGTAAAGGATACACAAAAACTTACCACACAAAAAATGTAGAGCACTTTAAAACACACAATTTATGTTAGGTATATACATTTTTTTTATATTCCTTGTTTTTGGTTTCAGCTTGAAAAAAACTTATACTTTTCTCATACAGGAATTTGTCAACTCGTGTTCATACAAAAATGTAAGTGGCCTTTTATTTATGGACGCCCTTTAACTGCTATGGTTCTCAGCGTCCCATTCTATACTGGGCGTGAAAGACCGCTTAATTTTGCTCAGAGGCCTCTCTATCAGGCTTGAGGTTCTTTTACGAGCCGTAAATCTACGACACGGGACCAACGGCTTTAGTTCCCTTCCGAAGGAAGCCATGCTAAGGATTTTACGCCCGAAAAAATTCGTCGTCCTCCACTGGGTTTGAACCCGCGACCTTGGGTATATGAAGTCAGCATGGTAACCATTACACCACGGAAGGCGATGTGTTCATGCAAACAAAGGATGTTCAGTCACATATCATTCAGCTTTTGACTAGCACTTTAACCTATGGTACTCCCTAGTTTCGCTTCTACTTACAAGGAGACAAGTAACAAGGCTATTTTTGCTAATTTTTTCACGATTAGCATGAAGTAAATAGAAGCATTAGTTTTTTAACAATAATTTGTTGCAGAGTTGTATAGAAAGTAACGTGAATGCAACATATCAGATTTTTTAATCCTGTAGGTTTTAACATTTTTGAAATAAAACACCAGACCGCGGTATTTAATGAAAAGAGCTTATCATACTTACAAAGTGCGCCTGCGTCAAATCCCAGATCTGTGTGAATGACGCTGTGTTCAAAGCGTTGATGAGATGAGAGGTTTTCATAAATACTTTGTTTGGCCTAGAGCACTTCAAAATATACATATTTTGCGCACGTGCTTCAAAATATGACGCTTTAGTGGATGCCATGGCAGCACTGCAAGAGACGAGAGCACAGTCCACGATGCTCTCAATAAAATGTCAACATGCCGTTGGCATCCAGTCACTTTGAGCGTATCAAAATGCTATTTTTACTCTCTCATTAAGTGACGATTTAAAGTGAAGGTTATAATTTGTAATTTTGTTATACTTTGCTTAAAATACAAGCAGATCATATCATCAGTTGCGCTGCATGTGAGTATAAAACTGAGCTACTCAAAAGTGACAACGATTTGGCTAAACAATAACGAAAGTTGTCAACACAAAACTGTGTGAGAGCATGTTAGGAAACACTTCTTGGCAGTGGTATTTGTTGCTTCAAACAGACGGAGAACAGCATTCTGGGATTTGATTCTAAACAGCCAAAACTGGCCAAGGTAGGGCACATACTTAAGAATAACCATCTGTGAAAATTGACCAAAAGGTGCAAAAAATTTGTTTTGCCTAATTAAATAATGCAATGGTTGTGGTTCAATTTCCTGTTGTTTTAATTACCATGCGGCGCTTTAAACCTTATCACGTGACGATTTAAATGCATGGCTGTGTGTGTTTTTGTAGTGTTTAACGCCCGCTTTTACTGCGATGTCACTGTCACTGATGATACTGAAAATGGAGCCCCGGTGGAATGAGATGGCCCGGGAGAAACGGGAGAAAACCCGCCCCTTTACCGCTTTGTCCACCACAAATCTCACATGCGGTCGCTTGGGATCGAACCCGGACCGTCTAGGTGAGAGGCGAATGGTCTGGTGCTTTAACCGTTTCAATATGGTGAAAAATTGCTAAAAATACAAAATTTGGTTTTGACCAATAGCATTTGGCCTTAAATGTGTGTATTTCACGTTGAAAATACAATGATACAAATGCACTAATAACTAAAAAAGCGAGTATGTTTAATAATTTACAAAAGAGGTGTCACACCGGGTGCTTCTACTGCCACGTCATCATCCTGGTTGCCGCACCACCTGGGCCCTCCCCATCCTAAACCACAGGCGAGATAGCGGGCCTCCCCACACCCCACCAACAGCATATTTCCTTTTGGAGGCGGAGGCAGCTTGACTCGGACCAAATGACTTGCAGTTTTCCCTTGCATTATATATTGTTCAGAATTTGTGTAAACAGTCCGTGAGGGTTGTCAGATGTTAATGGTTTAAAAATTGCTACAGGAGAATATGAAATTCTAAGACTTACAAAGAAATAGTGTTAAATTGTATATTAAACTTTAAAACCTATTTTATCGTGTTTTTATTTTTCAGCGTTTTCAAACATTTAAATTGTTCCACACGATGCAGTTTTCAAAATAGAAACTTGAAAATGTTTATGCTTGGATAAAAATAGTGTAAAAGAAAACTCATGACATGAAGTTTTTCTAATATCACCAGTGTTCTTGTAATTAAATAATAAACTTCATATTTCCATAGCAAAAATAAAAGATTAATAAAATGACAATTAAATAATCTTTCCTCCTTAACCAATGGTCAGATAAAAATTTCATCTCATCAATTTACTAATATTGTATTTATTAGTATAACTGCAAAGTATTATATTTCTGTAACTAGAAATTGCATTGTGTGGAGTGATTTAATTGAGTTACAATAAAATATGTTAATATTTTGTAAAAAAGGTCTGAAAATTAGCATTTAAACTATTCTTAATACTGCAATTGCTGTGTACAAGTTTCAAATCAATCCAAGCAAAATTGTAGATTTTGGGTTTTTCACAGATGGCTATCCTTAATGGAAGTACGTGTAGTAAGATTTAAAATATTTGTGTAAATTGTGCATTGCCTTATTTGAGTGATTTATATGTGTGAATACGTGGGTGTGTATGTGTGATATCAGTGTGTTCTTTCTTTATTGGTCAGCTGTTCTCTTGTTGGGTGTGTGCGTATTTCTATTGTTGTAAAGATATACAAAATAGATATGTAGATAATACTTTACATTTATGTAATTTTAGATAGCATGTACGGTCACCCGACTCATTCGACTGTCCGAAGCAAATATTGTACTATTATAAACTTAATGCTAGGATCATCCAGAAAGTGACAGACAATTTTACATAACTGAACAATAATGAAAATTATCAACACAAAACTTTATTTACAAAGTTACAGTACATTACTCTATTTCTCAACGTAATCGGTATTGTTGTCAAGGTATATATTGTCACGTGGTACCGTTTTTCAATGCAGATGTTATACTCTTCCACAGCTAAATATAAGAGCCAAGATGTCAGTGCCGCTTTGAGGACTCAGGGTTGGCAAATCTTTTCCACCCAAAAAGTCCTGTACGGTGTCCAAAGTGAAACACTGGGTTTTCTCAATTGTTTTATGAGTATTTGCTTTCAACTGCTTCATAGTGGTTGATGAACTTCAATTCCCCAACTGAGAGACCTGGTTCGAGGAACACTCAGCCTCGTGAAGTCCCTGGGGGGGGGGTCAAATGAGGAGCTAATTGATGGAGAAGTAGCGGCTCCAGGTCACGAGGACCGCATTAACCGGCCGGGAGGGGTTTGAAGCGCTGACCACGTCTCACTCTCTAATACTACAACCCAACCAGCTCGTCTTCAAGTACCGAGATGGAAGACGTAGCGGCCGGATTCCTTGTGAGCTGTCGTGCCAAGGAGTTAGTATTATTTACTTGTGTTATTTGCCTATGGAGTTCGATTGGCCGAATATTTTGTGCATTCAAAAAAAAAAAACAAACAAAAAAAAAACAAAAGAAAAAGAAAAAAAAAACGAATAAGTTCTTTGCCGGTTTAAGAGTATAACATCAGCATTGAAAAAAAGCTGATGTGTTCCATTCACATGCCTTTCTCTGCATCTCTGCAACAAATTATTGTTAGCAAGCGTATGCTTCTATTTACTTCATGCTAGTCGAGAAACAATTAGCAGAAATAGTCTTATTACTTGCTTCCCTGCAAGTAGAAGCGTAATAAGGGAGTGCCATAGGTTCAAGTGATAGTTAAAAGCTGGTTGCTATGTGACTGAAGTTCCTTTGTTTGTATGGACAAATCCCAATATGAAAAATAAGTTTTTCGAAGCTGAAACCAATAACAAGGCATATTTTAAGAACCATCAACCCCACGAAAAAAATATATATTTCATAAAGTGTGCGTTTTAAGGTGCTCTACATTTTTTTATGGTAGTCCATCTGTTACAGATTAGCAGTTATGTAAAATTCCGTAAAATTCATCCAGAATAAAGGTGTCTTCAGAGGCTATTCCTAGAACATTCAAGATATGCACTTTATTTGTCAGGTAAATAACTTTAATATACCATATAATCGTTAGAACCATTTTTGAGAAAATCAAAAATTTTGCAAAAAGTTCCATGTAAAGGGTATTTTGGGATGGGGGGATTTTTCTCAAAATTTCCGTGTCGAAGATCTAAACTTAAATACCAAGCTTGGTATCTTACCGACTTTTTGTTTTTGAGTTATCGTGTTCAAAGACACACGGACACACGCAAGGACGTTTTTCTGAAAATGTTTTTTTTAATACAGGGGACCCTAAAATATATATTTCCGATGAAATCTCGAAATCGAATTTTTGGGTGGAGTGCAACACCTCTATACACTATGTGCATAGTACGTGTAGAGAAAGTAAAATTGTCACTAAATGCAAAAAATTTGCCAAATTGTCACTCTTGAAGTGTATACGAGTCATTTGAAAATGAGACGTTTCTATTAGCTCAGAGCTACTTTCTGCTGCCCTTAAAGCGCTCAGGGGAAATATCAGCTGCCTGAAGCCAATTAAACGCAGCTATTACTTTTATTGCTTTTTTCAGAAAGAACATTAATTTCCTTAGCAAGCCATTATGAACCCCAAAGTGCGTTAATAAATGCTTTACACATTTCGTTCATTTGGACGATAATGGCGCCATTTCAGTGTAGGTCACACCATTGGGCACAATTGAATCGGTGTGATTTCGCGTATGCAATTTGCTTATTAAGGTGGCGATAAAAATTAATGTCGATTATACATTCTTCATAATTTGTTACATCAGAGATATGGTAATAATGTTTTAATTATCCAAAATGATGTGTACATTACTGTTGCGCAGTATGGGCCCGCGGGAGGGGGGGTGCTCAAAATCACGTTCTGCGTTGCGTTCAACAAACTTCACTGCAAGTAAATTAATCAAATGAATGTTTTCTGTGGTTGCAACTGTTGTGTGTTTTGTTTTCTGTTCGGTAATGATAGCTTGGGGATCGTTAATATACCACGTGGTCACATTTTATGGCTTTTGTAGAAGTGAAATACATATGTATCTATGTTTAATGTATGTACACTTCATTCTCTCAAGTTTAATTATCCTATGTAACACATCTCTAGAACTTGCAAAATGCACATTACGAGAGATATATTTTAGGAAATTACACAATTAATTTTAATTACACACAATCAATAATATTCAGCTCCTTTTTTACTTTCTCCATACGTACTATAGTGTATAGAGAAGGCACTGCACGCCATCCAAAACCTCGATACCGAAATTTCACTGGAAATGCATACTTTAAGGTCACCTGTAAAAAAAAAAAAAAAACATTTTCAAAATAATATATGTGTGTGTCTGTGAACACGATAACTCAAAAAAGAAAATTCTGTAAAATACCAAACTTGGTATTTAAGTTAAGTATCTTCCCAGGGGTGCGACACGAAGATTTTGAGAAGAATCCCCCCACCCCAAACAAATGAAATGTATATCTTGAATTTTCTGGGAATAGCCTCTGAGGACTGCTTTATTTTGGATGAATTTTGCGGAATTTTGCATATCTGCTAAATCATTTACACTCTCTGTACACTATGAACACAGTACGTGAAGAGAAAGTAAAAATAGTATATATAATATGCTAGTTGTATTACTATTCTTAATTTAACTGTAAGATTATTACTGTAAGTGAATTTTGTCTACTTAACTCTGCCACCAGGGAGTACATAATTGCATAGAATAAATACATACATACAAATATATTTCCGGTGAAATCTTGACATTGAAATTTTGGGTGGAATACAATATTTCTCCACTTATTATACTTACGTAGCAGAAAAGTAACAGCATGGGAATGTTAAAGATATTTCCACGTTGAACAAAACGTTTATCTCGTTTATTTGGGAATGGCATCTTCAATATAAATGCAATCAGAAACAAATGAAGGCGTTTCAGCCTCGTTGCTTTGACAACGATATTTCCAGAATTCTGGATGACGCTGCTTGTATTATATAGTATTGATCTATTGGGAAGAGAGCAAGGTGGTAATGGAAATCCATGTATTGGCTTTTGTACAGTTTTGAAATCTAGGCACATCTATGTAGCGATGTGCATATTTCTCCCTATTGCAAATTATTGTTCAACATTGGATTATTCTGTTTTCATAATACACGATGCCACCAAAATTGTTACTAAAGGCAGGATTTTGGTTGAATAAACTGCATGCAGAATAAAGATGTCTTCAAAGGGTATGCACAGAAAATTTGAGATAAGCATTTTATTGAACATGTATTCATCTTGAATTAAAACCGTTTCAACCATTTTTGAGAAAATCAAAATTTTCGAAATTTTTTCATATAATAGGTAGTTGTGGGTGGGGAGATTTTATTGAAAACCTTTGTACCACATCCTTGGAATATACTAAACTTAAATATCAAATTTGGTTGAAGGGTCTTTTCGTTTTTGAGCTATGCTGCTCAAGACACACACACACACTCGCACACACACACGAACCCTTTTCTAAAATATGTATTTTTTTTTTTTTTTTTGGATTCAGGGAGTCCCAAAACATATATTTTTTATGAAATCTCGGTAACGAGCTTTTAGGTGCAATACGCTATGTACATAGTACATACCAGGAATGATAAAAACGGAAAACTACTCTAAATAAACGGATAAAAGCAAGTAAATTTGTATTCTGTATGCTCATTCGAGCACACTTTGATTTAAATATATACCTATTACCGGAGGTGTTCCCTCCATATAAAATACCTTTATAACTTCATTATTGAAATATATACCTATTACCGGAGGTGTTCCCTCCATATAAAATACCTTTATAACTTCATTATTGAAATATATACCTATTACCGGAGGTGTTCCCTCCGTATAAAATACCTTTATAACTTCATTATTGAAATATATACCTATTACCGGAGGTGTTCCCTCCATATAAAATACCTTTATAACTTCATTATTGAAATATATACCTATTACCGGAGGTGTTCCCTCCGTATAAAATACCTTTATAACTTCATTATTGAAATATATACCTATTACCGGAGGTGTTCTCTCCATATAAAATACCTTTATAACTTCATTATTGAAATATATACCTATTACCGGAGGTGTTCTCTCCATATAAAATACCTTTATAACTTCATTATTGAAATATATACCTATTAACGGACGTGTTCCCTCCATATACAATACCTTTATAACTTCATTATTTAAATATATACCTATTAACCGACATGTTCCCTCCATATAAAATACCTTTATAACTTCATTATTTAAATATATACTTACTAACGGACGTGTTCACTCCATATAAAATACCTTTATAACTTCATTATTAAAATTTACTTTCAGATTAACACGGATATTCTTTAAATGCCTCGCAGTTTTCTAGGCAACGAAAAGGTGAAAGGTTACATCCATTTGTTTCTATTTTCGGTTTGGTAAAACGTACGCTACTACCTAAATATAGTGAAAGAGTTAGATTAATCAGTTTCCTTTTCTTAATGGATACCTTCTGATTCCTCCATTATGAATGACATATATGCAACACGCGCAATTCTATTATGACGTATAAAGTAACTCACGCAATTTACCTATTATTCCTTGTCAGCGATTATAACGTTTCATTTTTAGCAGTTAGTATTGAATTCTTTCTCTCCACTCGCTTTTTACTTTCTCTGCACGTACTATGTACATAGTGTATAGAGAAGGTATTATATTCCACCAAAAAATTTAACACCAAGATTTCACCGGAAATATATGTTTTGAGACCCCTGAAACAAAAAAAAAAAAAAAAAAAAACGTTTTTAGAAGTGTCTATAGGTAGCATAGCTCAAAAACGAAAACTCCGTCGAATACCAAACTTGGTAATTAAGTTCAGTATCTTCCAAAGATACATCACAAATATTTAAAAATAAAAATCCCCTTGCCCCCAACTACCCTTCACAGGGAAACAATTTGAAATGTTGATTTTTCAAAAATAGCTCTAACGGTTTTGTTTATAATATCGGATATTTGCATAACAAATAAAATGCATGCCTTGAATTTTGTGGCAATGGCCTTTCTTTATTCTGGGTAAATTTTGCGGATTGTACCATAGCTGGTAAACCGTAAGAGATGACACTAGTGCTCGTTAAAACACACAATTTATGTTAAATACATTTTATTAGTTTCTCTACACATACTATGTACATAGTGTATAGAGAAGGTATAGTATTACACCCAAAATTTCGATACAGAGATTTTACCGGAAATACATGTTTTGGGTCCCCCTGAATCCAAAAAAAGCATTTTTGGAAAAAGGTCCGTGTGTGTGCGTGCGTGTGTGTGTCTGTGGATAGCACAGCTCAAAAATGAAAAGCCCGTAAAATACTAAACATGGTATTTAAGTTTGGTATCTTCCAAGGATGCGACACGAAGATTTTCAAGAAAATCCCCCCACCGGCAACTACCATTTACATGGAACTTTTTTCGAAAATTTTGATTTTCTAAAAAATGGCTGTAATACTTTTGATTAAAATATCGTATATTAAAGATATTACCTGACAAATATGTATATCTTGAATTTTCTGAGAATAGCCTCTGAAGACTACTTTATTTTGGAGGAATTTTGCATAACTGCTAAATCGTAAGAAATGGACAAAAACTTACCACATACAAAATTTAGAGAACATTGAAACACACAATTTAGGTTACATAATTTTTTTCGAGGAAATGATTGTTTTTTAGATATACCTTGTTTTTGGTTTGAGTTTTGAAAAACTTTCTCATACTTTTCTCATATAGGAATTTGTTAACTCGTGTCCATTTAAACAAAGGAACTTCAGTCACCTAGCAACCAGTTTTTGACTAATGGTACTCCCCTATTTCGCTTCTACTTAAAAGGAAGCAGGTAAAAATACTATTTCTGCTAATATTTTTTCTCAATTAGCTTGAAGTAAATAGAAGAATAAGGTTATTAACAATAATTTGTTACACAGAAGTAGAGAAAATCATGAAACACATAAGATTTTCTCTTTAGCGCCGTATGTATAATGTGCATAGAGATAGAGAGGGTATTGTATTACACCCTAATATTCGATGTCAAGATTTCACCGAAAATGTATGTTTTGGGGTCCCCTGAGACCGCATAAAATAGTTTTAGAAAAAGGTCCATGTGTATGTGTGTGTGTGTCTGTGTTTATGTCTGTGGACAGCATAGCTCAATAACATGAAATACCAACTTTGTGTTTAAGTTTTGTATCTTCCAGGGATGCGAGACGAATATATTCAAGAAAACCCCAGCACCCATGAATACCCTTTACATGGAAAAATGTTCGAAAATTTTGCTTTTTTTAACAATAGCTCTAACAATTTTGATTAAATAACCCAATATTAAAGCTATTTCCATCACAAATAAACTTTATATCTTGAATTTTCTGGGAATAGCTTCTGAAGACTACTTTATTCTGGATGAGTTTTACGGAATTTTGTAGAACTGCTAAACCGTAAGAGATGGACAAAAACTTACCACACAGACAATGAAGAGCACATTAAAACACACAACTTGTAGTATATAATTATTTTTCGAGGAGTTGATCGGTTTTGAGATATTCCTTGTTATTGGTTTCAGCTTTGAAACACATACTTTTCTCAAAGAAGAATTTGTCAACTCCTGTCCATACAAACAAAGGAATTTCAGTCACATAGCAACCAGCTTTCGACTTCACTTTAACCTATGGCACTCCCTTATTTCGCTTCTACTTAGAAGGAAATAAGACTATTTTTTACTAATATTACTTTATAGTATCTTCTTAGTGTATTTACAAATACTTGTAAGTTTATATTTTCTGTGACTGCCTCGTAATAGATTAATTTTGCAGTGAGAATTTCATTAATCCCCTCTTTGTTCAGTTGCAGAAATACCTTTGACCTCTCGGTATGTGACGCCTACTCAGTCAGCTGGCGTGCTCGCCGTGATACGCTCGCTTAACGCCCTCCAGGAAAACTCGAGTTCCATACCTACTTTTATATACCACGTCTAAAAGCGTTATTTGGCCAATATGCACACGCTAGACTGCTATTCTGCCTTGTGAAATTCTTTATAAATAAACGTGTACATACCCTTGAAGAGTCCATTGGATGTGCCAAGTCGCTGTCACGCTAGCAAAGTCCAAGTAACCCGGTTTCTTGTATACGCCTGTAGAAATACCCAAAACCTCCAATATTGCACTCCTTTCTGATTGGCTAAAAAGGAACGCGAAAAATGGCGTTGTCACGTGACTAACTCGATAATTAAAGTACCGGTTTCCAGGATAAACCTTCCTTTAACCTTCAGCCTGTTACTTGTGTCTCTGATGCTCTAAAAATCTTGCTCTACAATGACATTGTGTCACTAGCCTTAACAAAGCAAGTAAGCTTGGCGAGTATAATAGCCGCTTCTACACCCTAACGTTCTGCGTTCTACTGAAACAGATATTTCGTATATTAAATCTATACAACTAATAATTAAACTAATAAGATACATAGCATACTAATATACTGTCGCAGTTTTCTCGGTAATGCGTCACTGTTTCTGATCCCCATACACAAAATGTACCAATTACACCTTTTTAAGAAAACAAATGATGGTATTCCTGCTGTGTATAGCCTTGGAGTTTCGTGGTTTGCTGTTTTCATTGACGCTTATCATTTCATTATTGCCATATCGTTCCAACAATCTATTGACCTTGGTTCCAACAGTCGCTTTAAGTCGAGTACTGCTAGTGTGCTGTTTTCATTGTTGTCATATCGTTCCAACAGTCACTTGTATATTTTATGTGGAGTTTCGAGTTACAAACAGGAGAAGAAAGATGTGTGAATATCAACCAGCAAGAAAGAAAACAAGAAAATTAAAAACTCCGGATGAGGTCCATACCCGAAGAGCAAATCAGTTACATTTTTATCATTTATACAGTATTTTAGTAGTCTTCCTTGAAAAACGTATAAGTGAGGTTCCACTGTATTTAAAACTACACAGTTAATATTACAAAGGCATTTGCAAGAAACAAGTCCTAGCAAATATATACGTTGACTATTATGTTTTACTTTCTCTAACATGTATAGTAATTATCGTATTCTACACAAATATTTTATGTCCAGTTTTAACCGATCTTATGCGTTTCGATGAGTGGCATTTATATAAATTTCTCTAACTTGGATAGGTAGAGTCAGACTGAAAAAAGCAATGCCATTGCCGGGATTTGAACCACGGATCTCCCGGTTGCTAGCAGGTTGCTCTAGCACTAAGCTGCCATTTTATTATTCTTTTCTCTAGCCACATACTGATAGAGAAGGTATTGTATTCCTCCCTAAAATTCGATGTTAAAATTTTACCGGAAATATAGGTTTTAGAGTCCCCTGAGTCCGAAAGAAAGCATTTTTAGAAAAAGGTGCATGTGTGTGTCTGTCTGTCTGTGTATTAGTGTATGTGTAGTATTTGGTATTTAATTTTGGTTTCTTCCAAGAATGCCCCTCGAAGATTTTCAAGAAAACTCCCCCACCCCAAGCTATCCATTACATGGAAAATATTTCCAAAATGTTATATTTCTCAAAAATGGTTCTAACGATTTTAATTAATATGTCATATATTAAAGCCATTTCCATTACAAATAAAATGCATATCTTGAATTTTTTGGGAATAACCTCTGGATGAATTTTGCTGAAATTTGAATAACTAGTTCACTGAAATACATAGACAAAAATTAACTACATAAAAATGTAGCTATCGTTAAAACACAATTTATATCATATACATTTTTGCGTGGTGTTCACCGTTTATGAAATATTCCTTATTATTAGGTTTAGTTTTAATATACACGTTTTTCAAGCGGGAACTTGTCAACTTCTGGCCACGCAAAGAAACGGATTTTAATCTCATAGCAACCATATTTTAAAATATTTGACTGTCGGTTTAGCTTGGTGTACTTATAAGAAAGCAAGTAATAAGACCCTTTCTGCTAATGTTTATCTCGACTAGTATAGAAGAATAAGGTTATTAACAATAATTTGTTGGATATAAAGAAAAGCATGTGAATGGTACAAGAGACAGTACATGTCTTGTCACGGGGCAAAGAGTTGTTCAGAAGGGAAAGATAAATCATAGCTAATAATATAAATTATATCAAGAAGGGAAAGATAAGTGTACATTGAAAATGGGAAGGGAAGAAAGATTTCAAACACGTATAAGTAGCCGAGTTGTCACGAGCTGGTAGCACCGTATACCGTTAGGGTAGAGCATTAAACCGAAGGGGTGAGAGCACACTGCCCGAGGGAGACTTAAAAGGGAAAGAGAAAACAATGCTACCGCTGGCCAGGCGACACTTTTTGAGGCACTTGGAGCAGAGCAAAGATGTGATATTTAGGGTGCGTGGTGGAGCCGAGGCTACTTTCAGTTGTGAGAGAAATAGTTATTGTACAGTGGTGATTCAAATATAAATAGTAATTGTTGTATATCACGGAGGAAGCAGTTCTGTGCGCGGCGGTGGTGTGGGGGTTTGAAGATTGGTGTGTTAGGGAGGGGGAACTACCTTTGTTAGGTTCTGGCGTCGGTACAGCCATGAGTGAGTAACAAGTCCCTTCGTCTGTTGCGCAACGCATTATTATCAAGTTTTTAACCTAGGAAGGGGTTAAACCTTCGGAGATTTTAACTCGTTTAAGGGCACAGTTTGGGGACACTACACTGTCGCAGAATCGAGTGTTTACTTGGGCCAGGCAATTTAAGGGCGGCCGAGAATTTGTGGAAAACGAAGGTCATGCTCGACGCCACTTAGCCGGACTGTATTTTTCGACTACAGAGGAATTTTGCTGGTAGATTTTCTTCTTTCGACGTGCAGTAACTGCAGCTGTTAAGGTCTGTAAAAGCTGCCTATGCCTATCAGAGACGTCATCCTTCTCCAAGACAACGCTATGCCTCACACCTCCAATTTGACAATGGACACAATGGCGGACATGCACTGGGAAACCCTTGAACACCCTCCCTATAGTCCAGACTTGCCCCCCCCCCCCCAAGACTAATTTTTGTTTGCACCGATGAAAGAATCGCTTGGGGGGGACACATTTCGAAAACGAGAACGTCGAGGAGCATGTGCACAATTGGTTGGCGACACGCCCTCGAACTTTTTTTGAAGAAGGAATGTTCAAGCTTTCAAAAATGTGTAGAGTGTGAATGAGGCTATGTTGAGAAACGCTGATGAAGTCACTTGTGTATATATTCAATCAATAAATATTTATAACAAAATTACCGTTTATATTTGAATCACCCTCGTGATACAGACCAGAGTACGGACGAAATCACTGCATCAACATTAATAAGTAAAATAACCGTATTCATATAAAGTATAGCTTCACAGGAGGAAACCAAGAGGAATGCGTGTGTGTTCAAGGGCGGAAAAAGGCCGAACTAATTGAATAAAACACTTGTGTCGTACCACACCCTGAAAACAGTTCCCATGCACTCACAAATCCACACCATTCCTAATACCCAAAACTGCATCCGAGATACGAACCCGTAACCCCTTTACCGCCCCAAACACATCAGATTTTCTTTGTATACCTACTCTATCAATACAGCAGTCAAAATAACTCCTGCTGTGAAAACGTCGTGCTGGAGTAGAGATTAGGCACATCGCTAGTCAAATAATTGTGCAGGATAAATCATACACTTGACATTCGGACATGTCCACAGAGATGAAATGTTGATCTCCCTTTGGAGCAGAATGTTGGAAAGTGACGTCATCAACACAGAGAGCCTGGTGATTAATATTTAGGACTGAAAGCGCCCAAAACTGCTGCCCTGTGGCGAGGTCAAATTTTATCCACAAAATATCTTATGAGACACAAGCTTGCCAGGCTGCGACATTCGGCTAGGTGCCAGATTAACCTGTTTCTGATTTGATAATCATTCCATCAGATGGCGCAGGAACATAGTGACTGCTGAGCGAAAAACTTGCAGTATTTATATTCAAATGATTTTTTGTGTGTAGTGTTTAACACCCGCTTTTACTACTTTTGGCACCGTAGGCGATGACATTGGGTGATACATGAAATGAAGATGGACACCGGTGGAATGTGATGGCGGGGGAAACCGGAGAACCCCGGCCCTGCGCCGCTTTGTTCACCACAAACATCACATGAAGTCACTTGGGATCGAACCCCGGCCGTCTAGGTGAGAGGCGAATGGTCTAACCATTATCATATTGGTCTTTCTCAACCCAAAATTAGTAAGAATTGACTCATGAAGTGCAGGAAACATTCAAAAATTGTTTTCTTGTTGGTCAGTGTAATTTATTGTGATGTAGAGAAAGTCATGTGAATGGAACACTTCAGACTTTTTCTACAACGTGTACATCATAGAGAGTGTTACTGTATTCGTATCGGAAAACAAATGATAGTGCACCAGCTCTAAAGAAATTGATTAGCAAGTGCTCGGAAGCTAATTTTTTGAGCCATAAACTCTGTGAATGACACTTGAATTCCTGCATGTCGATCTTCATATTTTCCGTCTGGCTACCGATATTCTACGTGCTTTTCCTTTGCTCTTTTTAAGCAGAGCCGATGTTTTATGAGCGGAGTCGCCGTGAACATATGCTACCGGCAACATGTACTCCCCCGGAAGAGCGAGGTCAACTCGATCATATCGAACGAGCATCAATTTCCGTTGTGGAAGTTCGGGGCCGAGCGGTGATGGTTTGTTATTAAATTGGAATGCCGGTTTGAACACTGAGGCGAGGTTTTATTCTCAACAAGAATTTGACGGCCAGACTCGCGTTTTCATTGCTTCATCATGCCTCAACACCGAGGACCTGGCTTCGAGGTCACGCTGCTGCATGTGAATAAAATGTTCTTTACGGCTTGAAGCACGAACTGAAAGTCTAACCGCGCTTCTGATTGGTTTCAAGTAGCAATGGACTCTTCTCAGGACGTTTTAACGGGCTTGTTGGGCTTCACAGACCCAGACTACTTCACCCTTAGTTGCCTGTATTAGTACACTACATATGCTGTTTTTCCTTTAATTCAAGTTTAAAACTGGAGCTCTAATAAAAAAATCTGATGTGTTCCATTCACATTACTTTCCCTACATCATTGCAACAAATTATTGTTAAAAAGCTTTTGCCTCCATTTACTTCATGCTAATCGAGAAAAACTAAGCAGAAATATTCTTATTACTTGCTTCCTTGTATGTAGAAGCGAATAAGTTAGAGTGTTAGTCAAAAGCTGGTTGCTATGTGACTGAAGTTCCTTTGTTTATATGGCCAGGAGTTGACAAATTCCTGTAAGTAAGTTCTTCAAGGCTGAAACCAAAAATAAGGAATATCTAAAAAAAAAAAAAAACAATTAACTCCACGAAAAAAAAGTGTATAACTTAAATTGTGTGTTTTAACGTGCTCTACATTTTTTGTGTAATAAGTTTTTATCTTAATATTACGGTTTAGCAGTTATTCAAAATTCCGTAAACTTCATTCAGAATAAAGTAGTCTTTCAGAGGCTATTCCCAGAAAATTCAAAATATACATTTTATTTGTCTGGTAGATATCTTTAATATACGACATTTTAATCAAAACCGTTAGAGCCATTTTTTTATAAAATCAAAATTTTCGAAAAATGTTCCATGTAAAGGCTAGTTTGGGGTGGGGGAACATTTTTCAAAATCGTCGTGTCGCATCCCTGGAAGATACTAAGCTTAAATACCAAGTTTGGTATTTTACCGAATTTTCGTTTTCGAGTTATCGTTTTCACAGGTACATGGACACACTGACACACGGACACGGACACACACGGACCTTTTTTGGATACAGGGGACCCTAAAACATATATTTCCGGTGAAATCTCGGTATCGAATTGTTTGGTGGAGTGCAATACCGTTTCTATACACTACGTACATAGTACGCGTAGAGAAAGTAATATTTGGGAATAAACCTATAAAATTGATATATAAAACAATAGAGAAAATAGAGATAAAAATAAATGTAGATCCTTTGCTAATATGTTTTATCCCAAATTACATTTTAAATTCTTCTAAACCCGTTTTCAATGATGCCAAAGGTATTACCAAAAAAAGTAGTTCAAATGGCCATGACTGTTAGGTGATCCATTCAAAGCGAAGTGTTGCAAATTCAAATCCCAGTGACTGTGGTAAATGACGGGGAGAGGCCAAGTAAAATAATCGGTGTGATGCCTGGAAGTTTTTAGAGCCAAAATTGTATATATTTTTATAATATGAAACAATCTTGATTACTTTTCGTTTATGGTTAAGCTCAGTATGACATGAAATTTATCCTAGAGTACCACCATATTTGAAAAGTTACGCTTAAAACAAGTGGAAATTAAAGGTACCGACAGGCAACAAAGGCTTAAACAATAAATCACTAGCATTTTCTTTGTAGAATACTTGTAGTTTATTTTATAATATTTCGTACAATTCCAAAGTGAAACTGCAATCGCTCGACGTAATTTATGTACTTTGTTGACTGTTGCAAATATTTGTACACATATAATTCTACGCGAATACATTAATGTACGTGTAATCTCCAAGTGGCCTTTTCCATACTTGTGAAAAAGTCTCTGTTTACTTTCTCTACACGTACTATGTATATAGTGTAAAGAGAAGGTATTGTAATGCATCGAAAAATTCGATACCGAGATTTCACCGGAAATACATGATTTAGATCCTCTGAATCAAAAAAAGCATTTTCAGAAAAAGGCCCGTGAGTGTGCGGGAGTATGTCTGTGTGTCTGTGGACATCATAGCTCAAAAAGGAAAAAACTGTTAAATACCAAACTTGGTATTTAAGATTGGTATCTTCCAAGGATGCGACATAAAGATTTTCAAGAGAATCCCCCCACCCCCAATACTTTTTTCGAAAATCTTCATTTTCTTAAAAATGGCTCTTAACGATTTTGATTAAAATATCGTATATTAAAGATATTTAACTGTAAGAGACAGACAAAAACCTACCACACAAGAAATGTAGAGCACAAAAAACACAATTATGCCAAATACATTTTGTTCATGGAGTTGATCGTTTTTTGAGATTTTCCTTGTTTTTGGTTTCACCTTTAGAAAACTTATACTTTTCTCATGCAGGAATTTGTCAACTCCTGTCTATACAAACAAAGGAACTTCAGTCACATAGCAACCAGCTTTTGGCTTTCACTTTAACCTATGGTACTCCCTTATTGCGCTTTTACTTACAAGGAAGCAAGTAATAAGACTATTTCAGCTAATTAACATGAAGTAAATAGAAGCATAAGCTTTTTAACAATAATTTGTTGCAGAGATATAGAGAAAGTCATGTAAATGGAACACATTAGATACTTTGATGTTGCAATGGCCTCCCCGAAATATTTGTCACCTATAAAGATAGTTTACATTTTACTGCTTCTTGTGAAAGAAACATTTGATAAACGGTTAGACAGAAGCGTGTATAGCAAGTCATTAAAGGTGCAAGAGGTTTCGTAGAGTCCCTCGAAACTAGCGCCACCTTGCTTCTGGAATTATAACCCAAGTAAGCTGTGCTTGCCGATCGAAAAATGGTAATTACACAAGCCAACTTTGTTTCACGAACTACAAGCAATTTAGCAACATTAGCAGCAATTAAAGGCGAAGTATGCTGTTCTTGATTATAAACTGTTCATTTTACCTTAAATTAGAAGAGTAACCAAGGAAAAAAGGTAATGGTGTGCCGCAGACAATATAGAAGTGATAATTTTTGTTCCAAAATAAATAAAGTCAAAGTTTTTAAACCATTTTTACTTTCTCCATACGCACTATGTACATAGTGTAAAGAGAACGTATTGCACTCCACCCAAAAATTCGATACCGAGATTTCACCGGAAATATATGTTTTAGGGTCCCCAATATCCATTTAAAGCATTCTCACAAAAAGGTCCGTGTGTGTGTGTGTGTGTGTGTGTGTGTCCGTTTGTCCGTGTGTCCGTGTGCCTGTGAACACGATAACTCAAAAACGAAAAGTCGGTAAAATACCAAACTTGGTATTTAAGTTTAGTATCTTCCAGGGATGCGACACGAAGATTTTTAGAAAAATCCCTCCACCCCAACTACCCTTTACATGGAACTTTTTTCGAAAATTTTGATTTTCTCAAAAATGGCTCTAACGATTTTGATCAAAATTTCGTATATTAAAGATATTTACGTGAAAATTAAATATATAGCTTGAATTTTCTGGGAATAGTCTCTGAAGAGCAGTTTATTCTGGATGAATTTTACTAAATTTTGAATAACTGCTAAACCTTAAGAGATGGACAAACACTTACTACACAAAAACTGTAGAGCACATTAAAACATACAATTTATGTTATATACATTTTTTCGTGGAGTTCGTCGTTTTTGTGACATTCCTTATTTTTGGTTTCTGCTATGAAAAACGTATACTTTTCTCATACAGGAACTTGTCAACTCCTATCCATATAAACAAATGAACTTCATTAACATAGCAACCAGCATTTGACTATCACTTTAACCTACGGTTGTCCCTTATTTCGCTTCTACTTACAAGGAAGCGAGTAATAAGACTATTTCTGCTAATATTTTCTGATTAGCATAAAGTAAATAGAAGTATAAGCTTATTAAGAATTATTTGTTGCAGGGATATGGAGAAAGTCATGTGAATGGTACACATCAGATTTTTACTTTCTCTATACGCACTATGTACATAGTGTATAGAGAATGTATTGCACTCACCAAAAATTCGATACCGAGATTTCACCGGAAATATATGTTTTAGGATCCCCAATATCCAAAAAAAGCATTTTCACAAAAAAGGTACGTGTGTGTGTGTGTGTGTGTGTGTCCGTGTGTCCGCGTGCCTGTGAACACGATAACTCAAAAACGAAAAGTCAGTAAAATACCAAACTTGGTATTTAGGTATAGTATCTTCCAGGGATGCGACACGAAATTTTTGAGAAAATTCCCCCCACCCCCAACTACGCTTTACATGGAACTTTTTTCGAAAATTTTGATTTTCTCAAAACTGGCTCTAACGATTTTGATTAAAATTTCGTACATTAAACGTATTTACCTGACAAATAAAATGTATATCTTGAATTTTCTGAGAATACCCTCTGAAGAGTAGTTTATTCTGGATGAATTTAGCAGAATTTTGAATAACTGCTAAACCGTAAGAGATGGACAAAAACTTACTACACAAACAATGTAGAGCACGTTAAAACACACAATTTATGTTATATAATTTTTTTTTTGTGGAGTTCGTCGTTTTTGAAACATTTCTTATTTTTAGTTTCTGCTATGCAAAACATGTTTTTCTCATACAGGAACTTGTCAACTCCGATCCATATAAACAAATGAACTCATTGACATAGCAACCAGCTTTTGACTATCACTTTAACCTATGATACTCCCTTATTTTGCTTCTACTTACAAGGAAGCAAGTAGTAAGACTATTTCTGCTAATTTTTTTCTGATTAGCATAAAGTAAATAGAACCATAAGCTTTTTAAGAATAATTTGTTGTACGGATATAGAGAAGGTCATGTAAATGGTACACATAAGATTTTTACTTTCTCTAAACTTACTATGTACGTAGTCTATAGAGAAGGTAGTGTATTCCACCCCAAAGTTCCATACCGAGATTTCACCGAAAATAGACGTTTTTGTTTCTCCCGCCTCTAAAACTCTATTTAAGTTTAGTATCTTCCGGAGATGCGACACGAAGATTTTGAGGTAATTCCCCTACCCCAAACTACCCTTTACATGGAAAAAGTTTAGAAAAATTTGATTTTCTCAAAAACTGATCTAACGGTTTTGTTTAAATTACCGTAAATTAAGGATTATTTGTATGGCAAATAAAATGTATATCTTGAATTTTCTGGAATAGCCCCTAAAGACTACGTTATTCAGAATGAATTTTTCCGAATTTAATATAATTGGTAAACTGTAAGATATAATAAAAAAACTTGCTACACACAAACTGTATTTTACGAAAAAACATACAATTTATGTTCGATACATTTTTTTTGTGCAATTGACCATTTCTGAGATATTCCTTGTGATTTATTTCAGATTTAAAATACTTCAGCTTTCTTCACACGGAAGTTCTAAACTCTTATCACTGTATAGAAATGGATTTTATACATAGCAACCAGCTTTAAAATGATTTGACTATCACTTTAGCCTGGTGTTTTCCCTTATTTTCCTTATACTTACAAGGAAGTAAGTAATTTCAGCTAATGTTTATCTCTATTATCATAAAGTAGACAGATAAATATAATTTTAACAATAATTTGTTACAGCAATGTAGAGAAAGTCATGTGAATGGAACACTTGAGATATTTTATTGTTTCGATGTAAGGAAATAGTTCCCAATCTTTGTAAAACAATTATTGAATCCTTCTTTATAAAGAAATAATAATTAAATAATCAGTAAATTTTATTCCTTAATCGTTCATATTGCATTACTTAGACAATATTGCATTGTGTAATACGATATTTCTGTACTGAGGCAGTAATTTAAAAGGAACTATTTTGTGATAAACAAAGGCAAGAAAACGTTCAGCAAACAATCGTAGTCAGTAAATGCTTTTGTTTACATTGTTGGTGAAGCTAGGCTGAACGGAGCACACTCGCCTTGTACCTTGAGAGTATTTTGTTTACATGGCTGGTGAAGCTAGGCTGAACGGAGCACACTCGCCTTGTACCTTGAGAGTATTTTGTTTACATGACTGGTGAAGCTAGGCTGAACGGAGAGTACTCGCCTTGTACCTTGAGAGTATTTTGTTTACATGGCTGGTGAAGCTAGGCTGAACGGAGAGTACTCGCCTTGTACCTTGAGAGTATTTTGTTTACATGGCTGGTGAAGCTAGGCTGAACGGAGAGTACTCGCCTTGTACCTTGAGAGTATTTTGTTTACATGACTGGTGAAGCTAGGCTGAACGGAGAACACTCGCCCTGTACCTTGAGAATATTTTGTTTACATGGCTGGTGAAGCTAGGCTGAACGGAGAGTACTCGCCTTGTACCTTGAGAGTATTTTGTTTACATGGCTGGTGAAGCTAGGCTGAACGGAGAACACTCGCCTTGTACCTTGAGAGCATTTTGTTTATATGGCTGGTGAAGCTAGGCTGAACGGAGCACACTCGCCTTGTACCTTGAGAGTATTTTGTTTACATTGCTGGTGAAGCTAGGCTGAACGGAGAACACTCGCCTTGTACCTTGAGAGTATTTTGTTTACATTGCTGGTGAAGCTAGGCTGAACGGAGAACACTCGCCCTGTACCTTGAGAGTGTTTTGTTTACATTGGAGGTGAAGCTAGGCTGAACGGAGAGTACTCGTCTTGTACCTTGAGAGTATTTTGTTTATATTGCTGGTGAAGCTAGGCTGAACGGAGAACACTCGCCTTGTACCTTGAGAGTATTTTGTTTACTCGCCTTGTACCTTGAGAGTATTTTGTTTACATTGTTGGTGAAGCTAGGCTGAACGGAGAGTACTCGCCTTGTACCTTGAGAGTATTTTGTTTACTCGTCTTGTACCTTGAGAGTATTTTGTTTACATGGCTGGTGAAGCTAGGCTGAACGGAGAACACTCGTCTTGTACCTTGAGAGTATTTTGTTTACATGGCTGGTGAAGCTAGGCTGAACACTCGCCTTGTACCTTGAGAGTATTTTGTTTACATGGCTGGTGAAGCTAGGCTGAACGGAGAACACTCGTCTTGTACCTTGAGAGTATTTTGTTTACATTGCTGGTGAAGCTAGGCTGAACGGAGAATACTCGCCTTGTACCTTGAGAGTATTTTGTTTACATGGCTGGTGAAGCTAGGCTGAACGGAGAACACTCACCTTGTACCTTGAGAGTATTTTGTTTACATGGCTGGTGAAGCTAGGCTGAATACTCGCCCTGTACCTTGAGAGTATTTTGTTTACATGGCTGGTGAAGCTAGGCTGAACGGAGAACACTCGCCTTGTACCTTGAGAGTATTTTGGTATAATTATAATCACGTGGTGGAACATACTGAACTATTTCAACATATGAGGGTTGGTTGATAAGTCCCAGGTCTCTCACAGATATGGCACCAGTTAGACGGTAGCATCGCATAGTTTAACTTAAGACTAGCTCGTATCCACAGTGACAGGTCAATAGCTTGTTCAACTTTTTGAATGACAACATTTTAAACAAGACAATTTTAGAGTTTTCACGAAAATGGAGGATTTGGAAAAGAGAGCAGTGATTAAATACTTCCATTTGAAAGGACTAACATCTAACGAAATCAAGGAGGAAATGGACCGTACATTGAAAGACTCTGCCCCTTCATATTCAATGATTAAAAGGTGAGTTGCACAGTTTAAAATGGGACGTACGAGCACTAGTGATAAGCCTCGCTCTGGACGCCCTGTAGAAGTGGCAGCTCCAGAGATCATTGAACAAATTCATCGTTTAGTACTGGAGGACCGCTGATTAAAGTTGTTTGAGATAGCAGAGGCTGTAAGAATATGAAAAGAACGTGCAGGTAAGATATTAATTCACAAGGTCTTTGCAAGATGGGTGCCACGTTCGTTGACACCTGATCAAAAGTTGCAAGAAAAACTTTCTGTTAAGAATGTGGAGCTCTACCGTAAACATCTCAGTGAATTTTTCAGGCGGATTATTGCCATGAATAAATCTTGGATACATCACTACACTCCAGAAAGTAAATCAGTCAAAACAGTGGATTGCGCCAGGTGAATCAAATCAAAAAAAGGCAAAGTTAATTTTGTAAGCTATCAAGGTTATGGGAGTGTTTTCTGGTATAAAAAAAAAGAAAAATCTTGTTTCATCACGACAATACTCCGGCCCATCGTTCAGTCATTGCAATGGAAAAAATGTGCGAGTTAAAGGTGGAATTGCTTGAACATCCATCCACCCTATTCGCCAGAGCTACCACCCAGTGACTACCACCTGTTCCCAAACTTACAAAACTTCTTGGAGGACGACGATTTTACAGCAACGAGGAGGTCATTGATGCGGTAAACAGCTATTTTGAGGACCTTGATAAATCGCACTACAGAGATGGTTTAATTAAATTAGAACACCGATATGACAAATGTATTAGCCTTTATGGAGATTATGTTGAGAAATAAAGCAAAAAAAATCTGAAGGGTTCCATTCATACGATTCTCTCTACATCTTTTGCTTCCTTGTAAGTGGAATCGAAATAAGGCAGTACCATAGATTAGAGTGAAAGTCAAAAACTGGTTGCTATATGACTGAAGTTCCTTTGTTTGTGTGGACAGGAGTTGACAAATGTCTGTATGAGAAATGTACAAGTTTTTCAAAGTTGAAACCAATAACAAGGAATATCTCAAAAACGATCAGTTTCACGAAAAAAATGTGTATAACAAATTGTGTGTTTTAATGTAATATACATGTTTTGTGTGGTAGGCGTTGTCATGGATCAACACAATTCCGGAAGTCAGCATTCCACTTCGTTTGTTTTGAATGGCTCTCCGCAAAGTGGTCACGGAATGCATCATTGGCGGCAACATTTTGTATTGCAAAGGTACGATGAATGTCTCAATCTTTTCGGTGATTATGTTGAAAAGTAACTGTAAATGTACAAAACTTTTGGTAATAAAATACTTGTTTTCTATGAACTTGTGTTTTATTTATAGCCTATTGGATGTTGAAAAAACGGCCCTCCTACATACACGTTGGAGTAATTAAAATTTAAAATAACGTAATTGAATTGCAAATAGATATTGAAAGGCAATACTTTCATAAATACTACAGTTTGTATTTATACTTCAATATAGTATTGTGTTAATATATTTATTCTTGAGCACGCAAGTAACATATTCCAGGGATACTGCATGTCTGTCTGTCTGTGTACACACGCACGATGGCCTTATTTATTTTGAACTCCAATTTCAATTTAATTAATTTTTAAATTAATTTTCCCGTTACGAGGTTCATCTTGTTATACGCTATGCCTTTGCTGAGGAAATGTGTATTTGGCATGAATGAATCGATAGCGCGACATTTGCTTTCATGCTGTCTGTTATACGTATTCCAGAACAGGAATATTTAATCTTCTTTTACCATTCCTGTTTTTTTTAAATTAATTATGAAATATTTTAAAGTATTCAATGCATTCTTTCTACTTTCTCTACATACTACATAGGCAGAGAAGGTATTGCATTCCTCCCAAAATGCGGATACTGCGATTTCGCTGGAAATACTTGATTTACAATTCCATGTACCCAAAAATTTCCTTCTAGAAAATGTTTCGTGTGTGAGTTTGTGTGTGTGGGAGAGAGAAAAGGAGAGAGAGAGAACACTGTAAAAGGAAATATAAACTTAGGTAAAATACCAAACTGGAATTTAAGTACTTTCGCACCTTCTATGGATCCAACACAAAGCTTTTCAAGAATATCTGTCTATCCTAAGTATACTTTACATAGCATTTTTACATTCTCTAGCCCCGTATGTACAATGTATATAGGGATAGAGAAGTATTGTATTCCACCCAAAAATTTAATGTCTAGTTTTCACAGGAAATATATGTTTTAGAACCTTCTGAATCCAAAAAAGCATTTTCAGAAATTGGTCCGTATTTTGTGTGTGTGGGTCTGTGGACAACATAGCTCAAAAACGAAAAGATGGTTAATTACCAAGCTTGGGATTTAAGTTTGGTCTCTTCCGAAGATGCAACACGAAGGTTCGAAGATTTTCCAGACAGACCCCTAACTTTTTTTTTTACTTTCTCTACACGTACTATGTACATAGTGTATAGCGAAGCTATTGCACTCCACCCAAAAATTCGACACCGAGATTTCACCGGAAATATATGCTTTAGCGTCCCCTGTATCCAAAAAAAAGCATTTTCACAAAAACGTCCCTGTGTGTGTGTGTGTGTGTCTGTGTACATATGACTCAAAAACGAAAAGTCGGTAAAATACCAAAGATTAAAGATATTTACCTGACAAACAAAATGTATATCTTGAATTTTCTGGGAATAGCCTCTAAAAACCTCTTTATTCTGGATGATTTTTGTTGAATTTTGTAAACTTGATAAACCGTAAGAGATAGACAAACATTTACTTAAAACAATTTAGATCTTATTAAAACGCACAATTTTTGTTACACAATTTTTTTTGCACGAACTTGATCAAGTTTGAGATATTCCTTGTTATTAGTTTCAGCTTTAAAAAACTTACTTTTCTCATACAGGAATTTGTCAAATCGTGTCCATACGAACAAAGGAACTTCAGTCACATAGCAACCAGCTTTTAATTTAACTTTAACTTATGGTACTTCCTTATTTTGCTTGTACCTACAAGGAAGCAAGTAATAAGAGTATTTCTGCTAATTTTTTCACGATTAGAATGAAGTAAATAGAAGCATAAACTTGTTAACAATTGCAGAGATGTAGCCATGTGAATGGAGCACACTCTCATCACATTGATACCTGGTGCTCCAGATCGCAGAGTGAGATGTTTTAGAGGCTTGCAGCGGTAACGACGGCATGATGGAGGGGAAATGTGGAACACCAGGAGGTAACCTGGCTAAACCCCACAGATCCCAACTCCACGCTCACTTTGGTGACAGGCGAGCGGTGTGCCTACTCGGTCACGGCACAGCCTTTATTAAAAATTGATGACGGTGAACACAAACCTTCACTGACTAGAAACGCATTTTAAACTTGGTATAAATCAATATAGTGTGAGAAATGGATGAGTAACTGCGAGCGAGGGGTATCCAATAAGGGAGTTTGCTATTTTAAAACATCTGATGTGTTCCATTTATATTGCTTCTTAAAAAAAGTTGTTTTATTAACCATTTCATACAAAAACATCAATAAAAACGGTCTTATTACTTAGTTCCTTACACGTAGGAAGCAAATAAGCGAATTCACTAGACTAAACCGACAATCAAATGATTTAAAAAGTGGTTGCTAAGGATTTGAAATCAGCTTTTTGTGTGGCCAAGCGTATGACAAAAGTTTAAGTATTTTAAAACTGAAATCGCTAACAAGGGATATCTCGAAAACGGCGAACTCAACGGAAAAATGTATATAACATAAATTGCGTTCTTGATTTACATCTAGATTTCTGGGCAGTCAAATTTAATCTATTTCTTACGGTTTACCAGTTATGCAAGATTCAATAAAATTCATCCAGAATGTCTCTAATGATTTTGATTATTATCGCGCATATTAAAGATATTTACATCCCAAATAAAATGTATATATTGAATTTTCTGGAAAATTCATCTGAAGACCTCTTTATTCTGGATGAATTTTGCCGAATTTTGTTTAACTCCTAAGCCGTAAGAAATAGATAAAAACTTACCGCACAGAAAATGTAGATCTCGTCAAAACACAAAAATTATGTCCTTTACATTTTTGTTGTGGAAGTAACTGTTTCCGAGGTATTCCTGATTACTACATTTTTGTGTAGTAAGTTTTTATCTCTGTCTTACGGTTTACCTGTAATGCAAAATTCAATAAAAATCATCCAGAATAAAGAGGTTTTTAGAGGCTATTTCCGGTAAATTCAGGATGTACATTTTATTTTGCATGTAAACATGTTAAATATAAGAGATTTTAATTATATCCGTGGAGCCATTTTTCAGAAAAACAACATTTTCGGAAATATTTCCATGTAAAGTGTAGTTTGCGGTGGGGGTATTTTATCATTGGGAGATGCTAAGCCTAAATACCAAGTTAGGTTTTAACGGAATTTTTGTTGTTAAGTTATCGTGTTCACGGCCTTTTTTCTGAAAATGATATTGGAATGAATTCTTGGATGGAATACAATACTTTCTCTATAAACTATGTGCATAGTATGTAAAGAGAAAGTAAAACTCCAACTTGTTGACAAAACTATTAGTTTGAGCATTCATGAATACCTTAACAAAAAATCTCATGTGTTTCATTCACATAACTTTCTCTACATCTCTGCAACAAATTCTTGTTAAAAAACTTATGCTTCTATTTACTTCATACTAATCGAGAAAAAGTTAGCAGAAATAGCTTTATTACTTGCTTCCTTGTAAGAAGAAGGGAAATAAGGGCTTACCATAGGTTGAAGTGATAGTCAAAAGCTGGTTATTATGCGACTGAGGTTCCTTTGTTTGTATGTTGCCATGTGATTGAAGTTCCTTTGTTTGTATGGACAGGAGTTGATAAATTCCTGTATGAGAAAAGTATGTTTTTCAAAGCTGAAGGCTAAACAGGAGATACCTCATAAATCAACTCCACGAAAAAAATGTATGTGGTATAAATTGTGTGTTTTAAATGTTCAACATTTTTTGAGGTAGTTTTGTCTATATGCTACGGTTTAGTATTTATGCAAAATTCCGTAAGTTTATCCAGAACAAAGTAGTCTTCAGAGGCTTTTCCCAGAACCTTCAAGATATACATTTTATTTGTGAGGTAAATATATTTAATATATAATATTTTAATCATAATCGTTTTTTTTTTTGGAAAATCAAAATTTTGGAAAAAAATTCCATGTATAGGGTAAATGGGGAACTTTATTGAAAGTCTTTGTGGTTTACTGGGACATGCTAAACTTAAATACCAAGATGGGTATTTAACGGAATTTTGTTGATGAGTTGTCGTGTTAAAGGACTTTTTTCTGAAAATTATATTGGAAAGAAATTTAAGATGGAATACAATACCTTCGTACGTAAAGAGAAAGTAGTGCGTAAAGATAAAGTAAATATCAAAAATGTTGACAAAATGTTACTTTAAAAGATGCCTTAACGAGAAATGTACTCGATCATTTTAGCTGTTTTAGCCCGTTTAGACAAATTAATATGCAAGACAGCAAAACAGAATCTTCTTCATATGTGTGGTTTAAAGAATCAATTCGTTTGATCGCATGTTTAGGGTTGTCTTGTAATACGCAAGCTATATATTTATTTAGAGAAGTGATCGTGTTTCGTGTGTGCATGCATGAACAAACAGCATTCTTTGGAAACTGTGCCGTGACTCGACGGTTACTCTCATGTTAAACTATCATAACATTAATAGGCAGTTGTTTATGCGCAAAGAGAATTCTTCAAAACAGATGATGTATGCAAATGTAGCTAAATAAAAACTCTTGTAATACAGTAATTTTGGGTTCAACAGTTATTTGTTTGATGTGGCATGCAGCATGCATTTTCTTTATTTTTGTTTTCGTTTTAAGTTTAGTATAAATATGTTCATAGATCAAGAAAGTGGGACAAGAATCTGCAGTACCAAGCGCCATAAAATGCGAAGGCTTTCCCTTTGCTTATATGAGTTCTCCTCTATTTCTTTCTTTAGGGCATGTACAATGTTGGGAAATAGGTAGTGAAGGTATTGTATTCCAACAAAAATTCGAGACAGAAATTTCACCGAAAACGCATGTTTTGTGGACCGCTCAAATGGTCAGAATGTGTGTTAAATACCAAACTTGGTATTTCTTTAGTATCTCCCAAAAATGCTACACGAAGATTTTAGAAAAAAAAAATTCCCCTCCCCACCACAAACTACCATTAACGTGGAAATAATTCGAAATGTTTAGTGTTTTTAAGTAATGGCTGTAATAATATTCATAACAATTTGATTTGTTCCATTCACATGACTTTCTCTACATCTCTGCAACAAATTATTGTTAAAAAGCTTTTGCTTCTATTTACTTCATACTATTACTTTCTTCCTTGTAAGAAGAAGGGAAATAAGGGCGTACCATAGGTTGAAGTGATAGTCAAAAGCTGGTTACTATGTGACTGAGGTTCCTTTGTTTGTAAGGACAGAAGTTGACAAATTCCTGTATGAGAAAATATACGTTTTTTAAAGCTTAAACCAATAATAAGAAATATTCAAAAAACGATAAACTCAATGACGAATTGTGTGTTTTAAGGTGTTTTAAACTTTTGTATTTTAAGTTTTTGTCCTTTTTTACAGTTTAGAAGTTGCGCAATATCCCGTAAAATTTATCCAGAATAAAGCAGTCTTTAGAGGGTATTCCCAGAAAATACAACATTTCATTTGTCAGGTATTTTTAATATACGATATTTTAATCAAAATTGTTAGAGCCATTTTTGAGAAAATCAAAAGTACGAAAAAAATCTATATATAAAGGGTAGTTAGGGGGTGGGGGTATTTTCTTGAAAATCTTGGTATCGCATCCTTGGGAGATATCAAACTTGAGCTATGTTGTCCACAGACACGCACACACACACAAACGCACACGCACACACGCACAGACTCCCAAAAATGCTTCTTCTGGATTCAGGAGGATCGGAAACATGTATTTCTAGTAAAATTTCAGTATCGAATTTTTCGGTGCATTAAAATAGCTTCTCTATACACCATGTACATAGTACGTGTAGAGAAAGTAAAATGTAAGCGAAGTTGGTGATTGGAAAGGTGATGATTGAGCAATTGGTGGAATGAGTGGCGGGGGAAACTGGAGACAGACGCCGCTTCGTTCAAAAAGTACAATTTTTTTGCCGATAATTTGGCTTATAGAGCTTTTCCTAAAACAAAACGTTAAACCCATATTATTTAAATCTGATGCAAGAAGCCGCTGGAAAAAGGGATGAAAAGGGAAGCTGAGCTATTGCAGCTTCTCCAAGTCTAAATCATTTCACTTGCGGAAAATTTTCGCGAGAGAAAACACCGCATTCTCAAGTAGCTTGAAGGGGTCGGATCGGAGAGAATGTTATTTCTCATTTCCACATTTCCTCTGCAGCGAGAAGCAGTCGAAATATAACTCGATCCTCTGCTAAACATACAGGCGTTATTCCAGCTTCAGGAATAATACCCACTTCTCGTAACGCACACAGTGAGGTCCAGGTGCGGCACAGAAACAACAGATGTCAGCAGTGATGATGCGGTTAATCAAATATCGTTATTATTGCTCAAGGGTATTGAAACAATTACTCTAAGTGAAGTTCACTTTATATTGTTGCTGTTGACTGAATATGTATTATAACATGCTTGACATTTACACATAGTAGGAGCACACACTCACATGGCCTTCTCTAGCTACTCTACAAACACTCTTCTTGCAAAAGACATTTCTTTCAACACCATGCTTATTGAGATAAACATTAGCAGAATTTTATAACTTAGTTGCTTATAAATAGACTGGAACTAAAAGAATGCACTAGGCTTAAGTGATAGTCAAATGTTTTAAAAGCTGTCGCTATGCGATTGTCATGCAAATCGCTTCTTTGCTTGTCCAGGAGTAGAACAACAGAAAAACAGACACTTCCGTCTGAGAAAAGTATAAACTCTTCACAATTGAAACTAATGACTAGGAATAGCTCCATAAAAAAAAATGTATATGACATAACTTGTGTATTTAACAAGATCTACATTTTTTTGTATACTAAGTTTTTGTCTATCTCTTACAATTTACTGATTATTCCAAATTAAACAAATTTGATCCAAAATAAACATGTCTTTAGAATCAATTCCCAAAAAATTCAAGATATACATTTTATATGTGATAAAAATTTCTTTTCTATGTGATATTTTAATCAAAATCGTTAGAGCTATTTTTAAAAAAAAACAATCTTTTTGAAAACTTTTCCATGTAAAGGGTAGTTAGGGTGCGGGGATTTTATAGAAAATCTTCGTGTCGCATCCTTAGAAGATACCAAACTTAAATACCAAGTTTAGTATTTAACCGTCTTTTCGTTTTTGAGCTATGCTGTCCACAGACACACACACACACACAGACAGACAGATAGACAGACACACAGATACACACGCATCTTTTTCTCAAAATGCTTTCTTTTTTTTTTGGATTCAAGGGGTCCTAAAACATGCATTTCCGGTGAAATCTCGGTTTCGAATTTTTGGGTAGAATACAATACCTTCTCTATACACTATGTACGTAGTATGTGTAGAGAAAGTAAAAAGAGACGATGTACATAATAATATTAGTTTATAGAAGCAAGGTAAAATAATTGTAAATATTTAAGACTGAAATATGCATAAATTCAAGTTGTGTAACTTTGGTAATTAGGCGAGGCGAGCTAGCAAAATTCCAGCCATCACCCGCTAATGAACACAGGGTTTAGGCTAAATAAGGCATGATATAAAAGAACAGCCATATAAAGAAGTGAGACAGGAGTAGTGACTTGTTTTCCAAGTAGCACAGGGAGTTGGAAAAACAGAGAAGCCAGCATTATTTTAACGTGAGAAGGAACCACTGGGTATTTCCAAACCTGTCATGTGCACGCTATGACGTCAAAACTTGGCACAATTTATTCCCATAACTTGAGAGCTGATGCTAACGAATAACCAATAAGAGATGCTGTTACATTTTATGGCGGAATAGTTAGCGTCAACCAGGTTTGATATTTAAGGAGAAGCAGATCTCTTATGTAGTTACTCTGTACTCTAAAACTGTCTCGCTTGAGCTTGTGTTCACGTGGTAGAAGATTTGATTCTGCTTCTTTCGCAGGTCTAAGAATATCATAATTCTCAAAATGTTCCATTTTCTCAAAATACATCACATAGCAACCAGCTTTTGACTTTCACTTTAACCTATGGTACTCACTTATTTTGCCTCTGCTTACAAGAAAGCAAGTAATAACACTATTTCTGCTAATTTTTTTTCGACGTGCATGAAGTAAAGAGCAGCATAAGCTTTTTAACAATAATTTGTTGCAGAGATGTAGAGAAAGTCATGTGAATGGAACATCAGATTTTTTTTCTATGAAAAGGGTAGTTTGGGGTGGAGTAGTTTTCTGAAAATCTTCATGTCGTAGCCCTGGAATATACTAAACTTAAGTACATACCAAGTTTGGTATTTTACCGACCTTTCGGAAAGGAATTCTTGGGTGGAATGCAATACTTTCGCTCTAGGTGAGGAGAAAGTAAACCACAGTTGGCAGCATTGGCTGGGCAGTGCGGTGGTCTATTGAACTTGTACAGTTTGGGTTCCGCCAGTAATAGTTTATAGGTTTTGTTTCATTCTGGGCAGGACGCAAACAATTGAGTTGCTCCGCTATCATGTTGGCCGATGACTGCTCGACTGTAATAGAAAGCGCCCCGGAGGGCGAGCTTTGTCGTCGCCTCATTCGGAAAATCCCCCATGGGGCAACTCCGGTCGATAGTCGCACTTCAGGTGGGCTTTCCAAAGTTTGGCTTTGAAAGCCAGTGCTCTGCAGTTAATGCCAAACATCCTGTTGGAAATGTCTCTCCATGACTCAATAGAAGAATTACAGTATTTCGAGAGTCTTTAAAAGCGTGTACAGGGCGTCCACACAAACATTCCCCGCTTATAAACAAATGTGGCATCTTGTTGGAATTTCGTTATTAGAAGAAACAAGCTCTACATTGTTACTTCCTCTACACGTACTATGTACTTACTGTATAGAGAAGGCATTGCATTCCACCCAAAAATTCGATATCGAGAAATACACATTTTGGGTCCCCCTGAATCCAAAAATAAAAAAAAGAATTTTTACAAAAAAAGTCCGCATGTGTGTGCGTGTGTGTGTTTGTGTGTCTGTGTGCAGCATAGCTCAAAAACGAAAAGACCGTTGAATACCAAACTTGGTATTTAAGTATGGCAGACAATCCCCTAGGACTAACAATCAGATGTCTAGGAGTCAGAAGGTTGTCGGGGAGCCAATGGCACGAAACCACAGAATGGAGAACCTGGCCCGTAGCCAGGCATGAGCGTGAGGAAGTGGATGATATGTAGAACTGACACTCCCCTAGAACTTACAAGCGGATGTATAGAGGCCAGAAGCCTGTCGGGGAGCCAACGGCACGAAACTACAGAATGGAGATCCTGGAGCGTCCGTAGCCAGGCATGAGCGTGAGGATGTGGATGATGGGAAATGTGATGGCTGAGCATTTGGTAGAATGAGTGGCGGGGAAACCGGAGGACCCGGAGAAAACCCGCCCAGTCGCCACTTCGTCCACCACAAATCCCACAGGCGGGCGCTTGGGATCGAACCCGGGACGCCTAGCTCAAAATCGGAAAGTCCGTTAAATACCAAGCTTGATGCTTACATTTAGCATCTTCCGAGAATGCAAAACGAAAATGATCAAAAATTCTCCCCGCTCCAAGCTATAGTTTACGTAAAAAGTCATATAACACTAACATCAGATAGTTTAACCTCATAATACTCCTGAGATGTTCTTCTAATAATGCACTTGTGCATGTTATGCATTCTTGCAAGGCGATTTAGATTTGCTCTCCGCACTTTCTTTAAGCTGACATTCCTTCCTGACTTGAAATATCGTTCAATATCGTATTAAAGCAACAGCCACGTCCAGTTCTATCTTCTTTCTTCTGTTGGTTATAAAACGTAATAAAACGTGGTCGAGTGGTCACCGAGCTGACTACTCACTCGGAGGTCCCGGGTTCGGTTCCCGGCTGGGGTGGAAACTTTTTTTTTTAGCCAGAATAATTTCCTATCCCCCACAGTGTATTAGATTGTACAGTCCTTTCTGACGTTTGTATTGCGTCATCACTGTAATGTACCAACTTTTCGCACTCAGTGCAGGACTTCACTCGCCTTGGGCGCCTTATAATACCCGGATACTTACGAATTTATGTCGCCAATATTCTGTGAAGGGCGACAAACCGTGGGTTGACCGGGCAAAGAATCTGATGTGTTCCATTCAAATGAATTTCTCTATACCTCTGCAACAAATTATTGTTAAACAGCTAATGCTTTTATTTATTTAATGGTAATCGAGAAACAATTAGCATAAATAATCTTATTACTTGCTTCCTTGTAAGTAGGAGCGAAATGAGGGAGTACCATAGGTTAAAGTGATAGTCAAAAGCTGGTTGCTATGTTAATGAAGTTCCTTTGTTTATATGGACACGAGTTGACAAATCCCTGTATGAGAAAAGTGCAAGTTTTTAAAGGTGAAACCAAAAACAAGGAATATCTAAAAACTACAAAATCCACGAAAAATTTATTTAATATAGATTGTATGTTTTAACGTGCTCTACATTTTTTGTGCGGTAATTTGGTGGTCCATCTGTTAAGGTTTAGCAGTTAAGCAAAATTTGGCAAAATTCATGTAGAATAAAGAGGCCTTCAGAGGCTATTCCCAGAAAATTCAAGATAGACATTTTATTTGGGATGCAAATAACTTTAATATACGGGTTTTTAATCAAAATCGTTAGTCATTTTGAGAAAATCAAAATGTTCGAAAAAATTTCCATGTAAAGGGTAGTTGGGGGCGGGAGGATTTTCTTGAAAGTCCTCGTGTCGCATCCTGGAAGATACTAAACCTAAATACTCAGTTTGGTTTTTAACGAACTTTTCGATTTTGAGCGATGCTGCCCCCAGATACACACACACACACACACACACACACACAGTCACACACAGGGACATTTTTTGAAAGTACTTCTTTGGATTCAGGGGGTCTCAAAACATGCATTTCCGGTGAAATGTCGGTATTGAATTTACAGTACCTTCTCTATACACTATGTACATAGTACACTATGTAGAGAAAGTAAAAAACACATGAATCAGTTGGAAGATTGAATAGCATACCGGCATTTTATCAAAGTGGCTAATGGTTAGATCATACGCACGGAGAGAGGGAGAACCATGTGGTATTGAATTTTTCAAGTGGTTCTAATAAACGTCTCAGGAGTACCATGTACCTTGCTATTCTACTAACAAATCTGTTATTATTTACATCACACTAATCTAGATAAACATAATAAAAACTTGCTTCTTTGCAAGTAGGAGGGAAATAAGTGAATGCACGGGCTAAAGCTCTAGTCAACTCCTTTTAAAGTCGATCGCTATATAAAATAATTGAAATTCCATTCTGTTTAGTTGCCAGGAGTAAACAAACGAGAAACGAGAAGAAAGATGAAAATTGGCTGAAAATTAAAAACCAATAAAAATGGATGCGACGTAAATTGTGTGTTTTAAAGAGCTCTAAAATTTTTGTGTGGTTAATTTTTATCTATCTCTTACGGTTTAACCGTTGTACAAAATTCTGCAAAACTCATTATGAGAAAAATCCCCCCACACCAAACTACCCTTTACGTGCAACTTTTTTCGAAATTTTTTATTCTCTACATTGTTTTCGTGGAGTTGATCGTTTTTTAGATACTCCTTGTTTTTTGGTTTCGGCTTTAAAAACATAATTTTGTCATTTAGGAATTTAAGAATTCCAGTCCATAGAGGCAAAGGAACTTCAGTCACATAGCAACCAACTTCCGACTGTCACTTTAACCTATGTTACTCCCTCATTTCGCTTCTACTTACAAGGAAGAAAGTAATAGGACTATTTCGCTGATTTTTCCTCGATTAGTATGAATTAAGTAGAAGCATAAGCTTTTTAACAATAATTTGTTACGGAGATATAGATAAAGGCATGTGAATGGAACACATCCGATTTTTTAGTCATAGGCACTTAGGGAACCTCCACCTCTCTGCGCGCTCTGTGACGGAGTGTCTTCCGTCCGACGCGTGTTGTACAGTGTGCTCCTCTAGCACCATTATGAGTCATCCTGCGACTGCCGGCGAGGCTTTCGGAGGTCCTGGTCAATGATCCCGGAGCAGTGGAGGAGCTTTTAAATTTTTATTCAAAGTGCTTTAAGCATCTAATTGTATTGTTTGAAACTTTTAGACACTATTGTTTTGAGTTCCCTCTTGTTTTAGCTATTTTAGTGTAATGGTTTTATCGCCAGCTCTGGATTCAGGGCAGGGTGGTTATTTTATCTTGGTTTAATTTTTTATACTTTTTTATCTCTAGTTTTAACTCTTTTGGTTGAGACCTTTTTAGCATACATTTCTCTCAGGTGTTTTAACTCTCTAGTTTTATGATAAAGGCGCTGATAACCTAGAAGTTGAGCACCATTAAACCTCATTCATTATCTTCATCATCATCATCATCATCATCAGGGTAAACTGATAACTTGACACGACACGAGCAGTTAGCAGGCTGAGAACAGCCCGATGGTGTGTTAGACGTATTCCCATTCCTACAAGAATTTCACCTCGTAATGACGGGAATGTGGAGTTTGCAGGATGGGGGGGTGATGAATGAGGTTGGGGAGTGACAGGAGGTAGCAAGTGTGCTCCTCAACAGTTCCCAGTCATGGTACAACGGCCCTTGTGCACCACAGGTGTAATTAGTTTACAAAATATTAGTTTTTTCTTCAGTTTAAATTTTGAAATTCAAGTAACTCTTGAAGGGATGTAAGGAGTTTAGCCGTAGCAGCTGTTGAAGTTGCTTCTTGGTTACCGGGGATACCCGCAAGCCATGCGGGAAAGCCGGTATCGCCCGAAGCGGCGGTTTCTGGAATTGTAATCCTCAAGGGACCTAATGAGGGCGCTCCAATGGAATGGTAAACCTTCGTTGAATTTTGTTGCCCGACGCCCAATCCCGTCCTCCAGGTATGGCATACCAGAAGCTTCGTGCAGGAATCTCGTAGGAAATCCTCGAGACACAGAAATAGAAATTAAATTAACTCAATGTGAGCAGGTTTGAAAAATGTCATGGTTAGATGTGAAAGATGATCAAGGGATTTAATTCTAGAATGATTAACTACAAACAATATAAGAGCAGCTCCTGTAACGTGTCTTTGATAGGCTGATGTGGCAATTTGGACGATGAAGTTGAAAAGGGTGCAGCTGCTTTTAAATGCTTCCAACTTTTTCATAACGAAGTAAATCTGACAAGGGCATATTTGCGTTGCATTGGCAATATTTGCCCCGCGCATTACTAAGTATCCGAGAAACTCTAACAACCATTTCTTTAGTTGTTCATTATTTAATTATTCTTTTCTAAAATGTCATACATATGCTTAGTCTTCTGGTCAATAAAGTAATTGAAAATGAAGAAAAAGTAGTATAAAGTAACTTAAAGATTCAACGAGCCACCACAATGGAACACCGAATTAGCACTGCGTTCACAATGGTCCATAAAGTAAAGCACGTTCTTGGTATGACAATATATGCAATATAATATTTATAAGACAGAGCTATCATACACGCACACATGCATACACATAGACACACACAAACACCCAGACACAGACACGCAAAGACACACGCAGATACACACGCACACATAAACACACAGACACGCACAGACACACGACTCACACGCACGGACACACACAGCCAGATACACAGACATACACAGACACAGATACACACAGACACAGACACACACAGATACATACAAACACAGATACACACGGACACACTAACACACAGACACGCACAGACACACAGACACACAGATACACACGGACACAACACACAGACACGCACAGACACACGACTCACACGCACGGACACACACAGCCAGATACACAGACATACACAGACACAGATACACACAGACACAGACACACACAGATACATACAAACACAGATACACACGGACACACTAACACACAGACACGCACAGACACACAGACACACAGATACACACGGACACAACACACAGACACGCACAGACACACAGACACACAGATACACACGGACACAACACACAGACACGCACAGACACACAGACACACAGATACACACGGACACAACACACAGACACACACAGACACACACAGACACATACAAACACAGACACATACAAACACAGATACACACGGACACAACACACAGACACACACAGACACACGACTCACACGCACGGACACACACAGCCAGATACACAGACATACACAGACACAGATACACACAGACACAGATACACACAGACACACAGACACACGACTCACACGCACGGACACACACAGCCAGATACACAGACATACACAGACACACAGACACAGATACACACAGACACAGACACACACAGACACATACAAACACAGATACACACGGACACACTAACACACAGACACACGACTCACACGCACGGACACACACAGCCAGATACACAGACATACACAGACACACAGACACAGATACACACAGACACAGACACACACAGACACATACAAACACAGATACACACGGACACACTAACACACAGACACACGACTCATACGCACGGACACACACAGCCAGATACACAGACATACACAGACACACAGACACAGATACACACAGACACAGACACACACAGACACATACAAACACAGATACACACGGACACACTAACACACAGACACACGACTCACACGCACGGACACACACAGCCAGATACACAGACATACACAGACACACAGACACAGATACACACAGACACAGACACACACAGACACATACAAACACAGATACACACGGACACACTAACACACAGACACACGACTCACACGCACGGACACACACAGCCAGATACACAGACATACACAGACACAGATACACACAGACACACACAGACACAGATACACACGGACACACTAACACACAGACACGCACAGACACACAGACACACAGATACACACGGACACACTAACACACAGACACGCACAGACACACAGACACACAGATACACACGGACACACTAACACACAGACACGCACAGACACACAGACACACAGATACACACGGACACAACACACAGAAACACACAGACACACTTACGACGCTACCTTGCAGGTACATTCAGGAGTTTTTCTAAACAACAACAATATAACATTAATTAATCATTTCTAAAAATATCCATAAAAAACCCGTCATCCGTTATACCTAAATTTCTCCCGTCAAAAAAATTGAAAATCCAAGTTGGCAACCCTGTACAGAAAGTTAAATGAATGGAATAGATCAGATCTTTCTATAACATTACAATATCCACTACGAATGGGAGTGACGAGGCATAATGTAGTAGCCTCACTGGCAAACAGAATAAATGAAGTAGTCTTTCCTTTGAGAAAGGTCAGGGTAGGGCTCGGCGGGTATTGAAGCTAGGAGCCTCCGAAATACGAGCCTCACACGCTACCAGAAACTATCTGGCTCGCTTTGCTTCACACAAGACTACAACCCGGCGCCACTTGATGTAAAATTATTTCATGTTGAAATTGTTATAGAGAGCCTTTGTTTTACGTTGCTAACCCCCAAAGGTTCACGCATGCGCTCTGCCAAACCTCGTTACACACTACATAAAAATCTATGTCGTCCGACATCTGCATGAAAATTAACTAGATTATTTCGTTTCCGGTGTAGCTTTTGCATCAATTTCGGTGATAGCATTTGGTGGGCGTGTGTGTGGGTCGCCTTTCGTTGGCATCTCACTGGAGTAGAATGGAGGGCACATGCAATCAGGGGAAAACCCTTCACCCCGCACCCGTGGGCGGCAGCCGCATTCTCTCTCCCTTCCACCATATAGTCTTTATTGATCAGTGCTGCTACTCAAGAGTCGCATGCCACCCCAGCTCCTTCTCCAATTACTGTTCCCCTCACACATATGAATCACTGCATTACACATTCTATATAATGCAACAATTCTACATTTACGAAAAATATCACTCACCTGACTTTCTCCACCCGTTAAGTTCTTAAGGATACCCATCTGTGAAAATCCTAAAATCTACAATTTTTCTTGGATTGATTTGAAACTTTAACACGGAAATTACAGTATTAAGATTATTTTCAACCTTGTGTTTAAAATATTTCCTGTGATTTTATTTATAGTGTTTTATTGCCATTTAAATAAATCATTCCACACGATGCAATTTCATTTAGAGAAATATAATTCTCTGCAGCTATACTGATATATATATATATATATATATATATATATATATATATATATACACAGTATTAGTAAATTGACGACATGAAATTTTTGTCTAACAATTGCTTGAGGAGAAAAAAAATATTCAACTGTTTTATTAATTTTTTATTTTTGCTATATAATATGAAGTTTATTATTTAGTTACGCAAGCACTGATGATAATAGAAAAAAATCATGTCATCAGTTTTGTTTTGTACTATTTGCATCCAAACATAACAACTTTCAAGCTCCTGCTTCGAAACCTGCATCGTGTGGAACAATTTAAAGTTTTGAAAACGCTGAGAAATAAAAATACGAGAAAATAGGTTTTAAGGTTTAACATACAATTTGAAACTGTTGCTTTGTAGGTCTTAGAATGTCATAATCTCCTGCAGAAATTCTTAAACCAATTATATCTGTCAACTCTCACGGACTGTTTACACTAATTCCCATAAAATATATATAACAAAGAAAACCTAAGTCATTTGGTCCGAGTCAAGCTGCACTCTGCCGCCAAAACAGTCTATTTCACGGCCGGAAATATGCTGTTGGTTGGGGTGTGCGGAGCACCACCGGTTACTCTATCTCACCCGTGGTTTAGGATGGGGAGGGCCCAGGTTAAATAATCGGTGGTACGGCTGCCAGGATGATGACGGGGCAGGTAGAAGCACCCGGTGTGACACCTGTTGTGTAAATTTTGAAACATATTACTGTACTCACATTTTTAGTTATTAGTGCATATTAAATTATTTTTAAAGTGAAATAGACACATTTGAGGCCAAATGTTATTGGTCATCACAGTGAAAATGTTAAAGCACCACACCCACTTACAGTCATCCATTTAAATCGTCACGTGATACAGTTTAAAGCGCCGCATAGTAATAAAAACAACAGGAAATTGAACTAAAGCATTACATTATTTAATTAGGCCAAACAAGTTGTTTAATTTTTTGCACTTTTTCATCAGTTTCACAGATTTTTCTTAAGGCGCGTCGAAATGTCCTATCTTGCTAATGTTAAAGTTTGACCCATTATCTCAGCAACTATTCAGCATAATGGGCTAAAACCTTCAAAGTATATTCAGCAACACCTTTATTGTTGATTGATGGAAATCGAATACTTCTGTTTATTAAATGGAAAAGATTGAAACTTTTTAACACAGCTCTTAACATTTTATTGAAAAATGATGATTTTTAATATCAGCCTTTAATGTTAATTAGTTTCTGAGATGATGGGGTACTTATATACAAAATTTTACTTCTTCAGAAATTTCTCTTAAACATAACATTAAGAAAAATCTTATGCCTTATATTCACATGACTTTCTCTACATCTCTGCATCAGATTATTGTTAAAAAGCTTACGCTTCTATATACTTCATGCTAATTGAGAAAAATTAACAGATATAGTCTTATTACTTGCTTCCTTGTAAGTAGAAATAAAATAAGGGAGTACCATAGGTTAAAGTGACAGTCAAAAGCTGATTGCTATGTGGCTGAAGTTCCTTTGTTTGTATGGACAGGAGCCAACAAATTCGTGTATGATAAGGGTGTGAGTTTTTTAAAGTTGAAACCAAAAACAAGGATTATCTCAAAAATGGTTAACTCCACGAAAAAAAAAATTATATAACATAAATTGTGTGTTTTAACGTGCTCTATATTTTTTGTGGTAAGTTTTTTTCCGTCTCTTATGGTTTAGCAGTTAGGCAAAATTCCGTAAAATTCATCAAGAATAAAGTAATCTTCAGAGGCTATACACAGAAAATTCAAGATATACATTTTATTTGTTAGGTAAATATCTTTAATATACGATATTTTAATCTAAATAATTAGAGCCATTTTTTAGAAAATACAAATTTTCGAAAAAGGTTCCATGCAAAAGGTAGTTGGGAGTGGGGGGATTTTCTTGAAAAACTTCGTGTCGCAAGCTTGGAAGATACCAAACCTAAATACAAGTTTGGGTTTTAACGGACTTTTCGTTTTTGTGCTATGCTGCCCACAGGCAGACAGACAGACATACACACACACGAGCATTTTTCTAAAAATACTTTTTTTGGATTCAGGTGGTCTCAAAACATGTATTTCCGGTATAATCTCGGTATGGAATTTTTGGGTGCATTACAATACCTTCTCTATACACTACGTATAGAGTACGTGTAGAGAAAGTCATAAAGTTCACCATTTATACTTTCTCTACACGTAATATGTATAGATATAGTGTATAAATTATTTCATTCCACCCAAAAACTGGAAATAGACGCTATAGGGTCCCCTGTATCCAAAACAACGTATTTTCAGAAACAGCTCATGTGTGTGTGTGTGTGTGTGTGTGTGTGTGTGTGTGTGTGTCTCCGAGTTTGGGACACGATAACTCAAACGAAAGATCGGTAAAATACCAAATTCGGTATTGAAGGTATCTTCCAGGGATGCGACACAAAATTTTGAGAAAATCCCGCCATCCCAAACTACCCTTTACATGGAGAAAATTTTGGAAGTTTTTACTATCACAAAAATTGCTTTAACGATTTTAATTAAAATCCGTATATTAAATATATTTACATGTCAAATAAAATGTAGATCTTGCATTTTCTGGGAATAGCCGCTAAAGACCTCTTTTATCTGAATGAATTTTACTGAATTTTGTGTAACTGGTGAATCGAAACAGATACACAAAACTTACTACACAAAACATGTACATCACATTGAATCACACAATTTATGTCATATACGCTTTTTCGTTGGATTAACTAATTCTGAAATATTCCTTGCGTTTTGTTTCGGATTTAAAATAAACTTTTTCACACGGAAAGTTGTAAACTCCTGGCCCTGCATAGAAACGGATTTCAACCACATGGTTACCAGCTTTTAAGAGATTTTATTTAGCCTGTGTGCACCCTTATTTTTCTCCTACTTACAAGGATTCAAGAAATTGAGATTATTTATGTTAAAGTTTGTCTCGATTATCAAATTTTAGATAGAAGAAAATGCCTATTAACAATAATTTGTTATAGCGAATAAGGGAAAGTCATGTGAATGGAATATATCAGATTTTTAGATTGTCCTTGTTAGTGGTTTCAGTTTTAAACTTTCCACATGCTGTTATTTTTCTTCTCCTGGAAATGAAAATAAACGGATTTCAAGTACATGACAACCAGATTTTAAAATTTTTGACTATCGTTTCAGCCTAGTGTATTCCATTGTTTCTCCTCTACTTACAATAATGCATTTAGCTTAAATGTTATCTTGATTAGCATGAAGAAGATAAAAAACATGAGTTTTTTACCATATAATTTGTTAGAGATGTAGAGAAAGTCATGTGAATGGAAGACATCAGATTTTTGTCATAGTTGCTTCCTCATTACGGCATGTTTATAAATTGTGTGGTGCAGATGCCAGTATATTAATTACTCTCCCTAATAACGTAAGGCCTTAGAAAACCTTAGGCTTGAAACTAAAAAGTGAAGAAATAGAATTGTTAGTTCATTCAGCTCTCACAAGATGTCAGCTCGTGTGAATCTGATTTGAAAAACTAGGTTGGCCACTCCCGCTACTCTCTTTTCGTATTTGCTTTTGTATAATTCAGTGATCTGTTTTCATTTGGGAAGACTGTTCATGGAATCGGGTTTCCTCCTAACTTCAGTTCTTCAGAGAGAATACTTTATTCTTCTCTTCTCGCCTTTCTTTTTCCTTTTTAGTCCATGTTCACTTTCTCTACTTCTCTACTGGATTCCAACCAATAAAATTCGTAGTTTACATTTGACCGCATGTTGAAGACCATGAATTAATAAAATAAGAATAACGTTTTAGAAAACGATCTATACATATGAGTGTGTGTGTGTGTGTGTGTGTGTGTGTGAGAGAGACTAGATTATAGTGCTTGTCAAATTTTATAAGTGCTGGTCGCTATGTAATGAATTTTAAATAAAATGTACAAGGTTTTAATGAACTATATCGAAATATTTTCACGGAATATGTGGGTTACTTAAATGAGTAATTTGAGATAGGAGACTTATGGCCTGTTTATTTAAATTTCGAAGTAACGGCTATAAGTTTCTGAAGTGCCAGTACGGCACTGGCTAATTTATCAACCATTCGAGAGCATAACACGAGAAATGAAGGGACATATTACAACGTACCTCTCTAGCGTAGTAGTTATGATACTGAATTTCAAGTGAAAGATAGTTTCCGAGTTCGAGTCTCGTTCATTTATCGCGGCACTTCGTCTGGTATGAAGAAACAAAAAAAAAAAAAAACAAGAAAAAAAAACAAATATTTACTTTATGACAGGAATCGAACACATGACCTTTGGGATAGCAGTTTCCCCCGTTACGCTTTAAACCACCAAAGCAGTTGTAAAAACGCCTCCAGAGTATGCTAACTCAAGAACGTAGTTAATGAATGCTCAGTGTCGCACTGTCAAGTGATTATTTGCGACATTAAATCTTGAGGACGCTAGTAACGAGCTGCTAAAAATCTATATTTCTATACTCGGGCAGCAGTTTTAAAGAAATTCTAAGCCATTTTTCCAACCTACAACCCTAGCACACAGTGACCTAAGTATGACATAATATATGTGTATGTAGAACATTGTAGTCACTTTTGTTTAGTTGATCTTATTCCCCCCCCCCCCTTCTCTATTGGTAGCCTCCTCAGATCTCAGCTGTCTTGCCTTAAGTATAAATTTACCTAGCCCGTCCATATTTTCCGTGCCTGCCAGTAGAGTCCAACATGCTTCTATCCCTACATTCGCAGTGGTAAAAAATCGCGGCAAATATTTTTCCCGCCACTCCTCCGTACCCCTACATCTTGCCAAGATGTGAGTCCACGACTCTTCCTCCTCGCAAATCGGACAGATTCTCGTACCATTCTCGTCAGAAAGTTTCGTGCTCCTCCATGCTCCTAGTCTAATCCACACGAGCCCCTCTCTAATGAGTTTGGTACCTGTTTTGATGTATTGCTCCATACCCCACTCCGATTTCAGCCCAGACTGTACTTCTAATGAAACCTTCTCTGTGCATTGCGCAATTATTTGCTGTCTGTCAATATCACAGAGACGTTTCTTAATTTTTCTCCAAATACTTCGCCTGTTTTCCTGCCCCGCCATCCAAATGTCTCCCATCCCAATGGTTTCCAACCCTTTCTTTAATTTTGATGCCCTCGTCAAATTACCTTCCATTCGCAACTGTTTACGGTAGCAGACTGCCCTAATTAGAGATTGGTTTCCGTGAACGATTCTCATCCAATATTTAACTGCTCTGATTTTGCACTCTATCGTTTCACTATGTGCCCCGAATTCCCTCATTATTCCGCAGTTTGCCGTACCCCTCCCTACACCCAGAATTCCTTTCAAAAATTGGGTCCTCACTTGATCCAGATTCCCTGTTTGTTCCCACCCCCATATTTCTCCTCAGTATGTCATCGTGGATCTAACTGTCGCTCCGTATACAGTTTCCATTAAGGTTATGGAGATATTCGGAATTCTGCACCCTATCCAGAGAGCTTCCGCCGCTTTCACCCTTGCCTTGTGTTTCGCAATGTCAATGTGTTTTGTCCATTTTCCGTTCATTGTAAATGTGAGTCCTAAGTACACAAAAGATTTAATATTGTCCAGTATCTGTCCTGCATATGTCCAAGTCTCCTCCCTGGTATAAACACAACCCTTTTTGAAAGTCATTGCCTTAGTCTTATTCACATTAACTGTAAGTAGCCATTCATCGCAATAGTTCTTAAGTTTGTCCAGTCCTCGTTGCAATCCGTTTACTGTCGTAGAGCACAATACTAAATCGTCTGCGTATAAAAGTGTTGGGATCTGCAAATCCACTACTACTGGTGCTTGGATATTCTCTGCTATCATTGTATCAGTAATATCATCCACAAAGAGATTAAATAGCAAGGGAGATAAAATACAACCCTGCCTCACTCCCCTATAGTGTAATCGGCTGCGGTGCCATGTGCAGCAAAAGCTGTCGTTAAACAAGAGTGACCTTGTTCCTTCTTCTCTTACATTTCATAACGGTGAAGGAATCGGGCTCATTGAGAGGCTTGTACTAGAGTCCGTGATGATAATAAGAATAGTGTAAGTACACGGGGAACTTTAACATGCTTTCCATTTAAATTACAGAGCTTTTACTTTTTAGAGAATGGTCAGCTTTTAGATTCACAAGTAATTAAATGTATATTACAACTATCAGTATGCGCCAATAAATAGTTTTATAATTGTGCAACATGCTGATCTTATTTAGCATTAGAGACTACGGTGACTTTCAAATGGGATGATGTGTGTCCTTGTGCGCCACCAGGCCGGCAGCCAACCGGAGTGCTTCTGTGTTAACATATTGCATTCCCGCTTAACAGGGGAGTAACACGCTAAGTGATTCCGTCTCTCATAAATGTTACTTGCGCTAACACAAAATATTCAAATTTTGCAAAAATACTTCACGAACAAGATAGGGAGTAATATTGGTAGCAAAACCTTAAAAACCACAGACTTTTAGCTCAAACATTTTTCATAATACTCGTGAATAAACATTATGCAGATTTGCATGCTCCGTGTGCGAGCGAGAGGGAAATATGAACAGAGTAGCGACCTGGCAACGCAGAGCACGATAACTAACCTCATTTGCGGCAGAGTAGAAGTCTTCCCATGGAAAAGCACTATAGATCTACTGCAGGGTTAAATCAAAACATTAAGGCGCCGATACGAAAACTATGCAGTGGATTTTAGTTTGCCTCTTTGTATAATGTTGGCAGAATCCTTTTACCACACCAGTAGTGGGTTTGCCAATGTGTTATTGGTTTGTATTCAAGTCCGACTCATAAGCAATGACAGATATCACAGAGCGTAGCCAAGGTGAGTAGTGCAGAGGGAAGTGTAAGGTAACAATTTAGCCCGAGTGGAACGAATGTCAACACCGCCAATTGGCAGAATGGATGTTGTTATACGGAACGATGACGTGGACTAATTACTAGAACATTTACTTGCTTTAGTTCCATGATCGTCTTTGTGTTTTCTACCTTATGTTTCTCTACTTGACGAAAACATATTGTAGGAATACTTTTATATTCTCAATATACTTTGTGCTTTAATTTACAGTGACTTATTACTTTCTCTATACGTGCCATGTACACAGTATATAGAGAAAGTATAGTAATACATACAAAAATTCGATACAGAGATTTTACCGGAAATACATGTTTTGAGACCTGCTGAATCTAGAAAACGCATTTTTAGTAAAATATCTGTGTAAGTGTGTCTGTGTGTGTGTCTGTGGGCAGCATAGCTCAAAAACGAAAAGTTCGTTAATAACCAAACTTGGTATTTAGGTTTTATATCTTCCAAGGATGCGACAGGAAGATTTTCAAGAAAATCCCCCGACTCCCAACTACCCTTTACATGGAACTTTTTTCGAAAATGTTGATTCTCTAAAAAAGGCTCTAACGATTTTGATTAAAATATTGCTTGTTAAATATATTTACCTGACAAAATGTATATTTTGAATTTTCTGGGAATAGCCTCTGGACTACTTTTTTCTTGATGAATTTTGCACAACTGCTAAACCGTAAGAGATGGACAAAAACTTAACACGCAAAAATGTAGAGCACATTAAAACAGACAATTCATATTATATACATTTTTTTCGTGGAGTTGATCATTTTTTAGACATTTCTAGTTTTTGCTTTCATCTTTGAAAAACTTATACCTTTCTCATACAGGAATTTGAAACTCTTTCCATACAAACAAACGAACTTCAGTCACATAGCAGCCAGCTTTTCACTTTCACTTTAACCTATTTCGCTTCTGCTTATAATAAACCAAGAAATATGACTATTTCTGCTAATTTTTCTTGATTAGCATGAAACAAATAAAAGAATAAGCATACTAACAGTAATTTGTTACAGAGATTTAGAGAAAGTCATGTGATTGGAACACAAATATATGTAGTATTTGGAGTTGAAATTATCCCACAATATAATAAAACACATGCATTTGCTTCTCCTCATCCGCTTTCCCCAAAAATTACGCAAACGTATCACTTCTCAATGCATTTAAGACTTTCTGGACCTCTGATTTACATCCGCCATCACGAAATAAAGCGAAAGTGCATGATAGCAGTCACGTTCTGCTATAGCTCACAGCTACTTGAACTGGGGGCGTGGCAGAGAATAAGGCCTTTTACATACCAACCTGTTGCTTATATCGGCACATTTGCGTGTACCGGACTGTACATTGTACATATGTCCTACAGAAAATAAAAGATATTAAAATTCTTAGTAGAAAAAATCTGATGTGTTTCATTCAGATAACTTTTTCTACATGACTTCTCTGTAACAAATTATTGTTAATAACCTGCTTTATACAAATCAAGATAAACATTAAGAGGAACGGTCCTATTACTTAGCTCCTTATAAGTAGAAGGGAAATAAGGGTATACAACGAGAGTCAAATGTTTTAAAATATGGTTGCTATGGGACTGAAATCCGTTTCTTTGCCTGGCCAGGCATTGAGAATTTTTCGCATGAAAAGGTTTGAAATATTTTAAAACTAAAACCAATAACAAGGAATGTCTGAAAAAGGTCAACTCCACAACAACACATATAAGATATAAATGTTGTGTTTTAAAGAAACTACATTATTTATAGTAGTTTTTTTCCCCTATCATATACGCTTTACCAGTTATGCAAAATTCAGAAAAGTTCATCCAAAACAATGAAGTCTTCAGAGACTATTCCCAAAAAAACTGAGCATATGTATTTTATTTGCTATGTAAATATCTTAAACATACACGGTTTTAATCAAAATCGTTATAGCCATTTCGAATTGTTTCCATGTAAAGCGTAGTTGGGGGTGAGGGGCTTTTCTACAAACTCTTCTTGTGGCATCAAGTTTAGTACCTCACGGTCTTTCCCCTATGCTGCCCCCCCCCCACACACACAAACATACTGTTTTTTTAAAGGAATTTTATGGATCCAAGGGGTGCTAAAATATATGTTTACGGTGAAATCTGGGAATCGAATTTTTGGGTAGGTACAAGACGTGTACGTGTAGTGAAAGTAAAACATATATCGGAAAAGGTTAACTTCACGAAAAAAAAAAAAAAAAAAAGACAAACGTACATGACATAAATTGTGTTTTTAAAAAGATCTATAATTTTTGTAGTAGTTTTTTTCTATTTATTATGGTATACCGGTTACAAAACATTCAGATAAGCTCATTCAGAATAAACATGTCTTCAGGGGCTAATCCCATATAGTTGAATATATGTATTTTAATTGTCATGTAAATATCTTAAACAGAGATACATTAGATAGGTAGAACCAAGTTTTTAATTTTTCAACCTGACTCTACTTATCCAACTCCTGTCCTACACACGGCTAGAGACCGGGAGATCCGTGGTTCATATCTCGGCTATAGCATTGAACTTTTTCAGTCTGACTCTATCTATCCAACTCCTGTCCTACACATGGCTAGAGACTGGGAGATGCGTGGTTCAAATCCCGGCTACGACATTGAATTGTTCAGTCTGACTCTACCTATCCAACTCCTGTCCTACACATGGCTAGAGACTGGGAGATCCGTGGTTCATATCCCGGCTATGGCATTGAATTGTTCAGTCGGACTCTAACTATCCAACTCCTGTCCTATACACGGCTTGTGTGAAAAAACAATTTATGCAATACAATATATTAATCAGAATCGTTGTTCATTTCTGAGAAAGGCAAAATGTTCTAATTTTTTCCATATAAAACGTAATTGGAGAGGAGGGGGAATTTGTAGAAACCCTTATTGTCGCATCCTTGGAAGATACTTAACTTAAATATCAAGTTTGGTATTTAACGCATTTTTCCTATTTAAGCTATGCTGCCCAGAAACACACACACACACACACACACACACGTATACACAGACATTTTTTTTAAAATGCATTTTTTGCATTCAAGAGTCCCCAAAACATGTATTTCCTGCGAAATCTCGGTATCGAACTCTTGGATACAGTACAATACCTTCTCTATACACTATCTACATAGTACGTGTAGAAAAAGCTAAAAGTAGAATGTGTATAAAAATGCAGTATCTATGATATTCAAGGTCCGAAACACCAATATTTGCTTTCCCGGCTGCGCGCTCTCTATGCTATGAAATTGATGTTGGCGTATCATGACATTTTCCATGTTTATAGAATTTTTACGCATCCCTTCTTAACTTCTGTCGAGGTAATATACCAGAGGTAGCGCTGTGGCCTAGTGGTTAGACCACCTGCCTCTCACCAAGGCGTCCGCTCGCTGCATTTCGTTAATTAAAGTATAAAAATTGATTAACAATTTATTTTATCAGGTCTTGTTTCTTGAATGGCAAAAACCTCATCCTGAACTGTTAAAAATTAGAGGGGCAAATATATTGTGAATTGCAAGTTTTGTATTGTATGTGAAAACCATGTTAAAATTTAGTAGTATTCGAGGAATACTGCTGGCCAACATTTAGGGTTATCCTGCATCACAAAAGTACTTTACTGTTCCTTTACAACATTCTCTGCGCAATTTTTCGAGGATGTGACTCATTTCTACAACTGACCGATATTTTCGTTACAGGACGTAAGTTGACACTCCCGCACTAACCTGGTTGCTATAGAAACAAAAGAAACCACAATACAGATATGGACTTACAAAGCACACGTGCGGTAGGTAAAACAGCAGAATAGACACATAATCACATCATTTGCTTTTGAGACCTCTACTGTACTTAATGTGCTCTATAAAAGAGCTTATGTACTTCGTTTTATTTATATTTTGCCTGCACATAAAACAAAAAGTATCAAGATTGGTGTTAAAATGTATAAATAAATATAAGTTCACATGTAACACTGAAGTAATATCAAATGATAGTTTTATAATTATCGACATAATAGTTACTTCTAGTAATTATATAAAACTAAAATATGAGCATTGATTTATGTACTCTTCATAATGTCAACAAATTACAATACATATTTTCAAATATGTTATAGAATTTATAATGCAAAAATTTACAATTATATACTAGAGTGTAAACTAGCAAAGCATCAGGCTTTACAGACCTTGTGTCATTGCTAAATGCTAAAAAATTCTTTTGACACATTCGTGCAAGTCAAAGTATACATCCGTTTAATTTGAATATTAAACACACACACACTAATATTCACAAAATGCAATACTTATAAATACAATGATGATTACGTTATTGTCACTTAAATATTCATCTACAGAGTAAAATGATTCATTGCAAAGATACTCCTGAAGATAATCTCTAAAAGCCCTGAAATGGTTTTAAATACGTGTGACTCAAAATATTGTATTGGCTCTCGAGAGTAGATTTAACTGCCTTTCTATTTCCGTCATATGCTGCCTTTGTATGAAAAAAAACCGTTTCTTTCCCTTATAGAGAAACAAAAGCAATCCATCATTGTGAGCTTTTTGCTTTCTGAAGGCCATTTAGAAGCTTTTGCTTTTAAAGTTCCTTTTGTTTTTGTATTGCGAGGCTACAGTGAGATATCATCTTTCCAGTGCATGGCATTCATTCCAGTGTTTGCTTATAGCGCTCATCGCGAGCACTGGAGAACTGCTGGCATTCATTCCAGTGTTTGCTTACAGCGCTCATCGCGAGCACTGGAGAACTGCTGGCATTCATTCCAGTGTTTGCTTATAGCGCTCATCGCGAGCACTGGAGAACTGCTGGCATTCATTCCAGTGTTTGCTTATAGCGCTCATCGCGAGCACTGGAGAACTGCTGGCAAACGTCACGCAACTTCAAACTACACAACACCGCGTTAAATGTTACGTTTATTTTCGTGTTTAACTACCAATATTAAAACTATGTTTTTGTATTTAATTTAATTACATTACTTATACAAAACCCCTTAAAGACCGCGTTTATTTCTGTTTACAACTACCAATGTTATAACTATATTACTTTCTTTAGCCCCATATGTATAATGTACATAGGGATAGAGAAGGTATTGTAATGCACCCAACAATTCGATACCGAGATTTCACCGGAAATGTATGTTTTGGGGTCCCCTGAATCCGAAAAAAAGAATTTTTAAAAAAAGATCCGTGTGTGTGTGTGTGTGTGTATGTGTCTGTCTGTCTGTCTGTGTGTGTGTGTGGACAGCATAGCCCAAAAACGAAAAGACCGTTAAATACAAAACTTGGTATTTAGGTTTAGTATCTTTCAAGGATGTGACACGAAGATTTTCAAAAAAATCCCTCTACTAAAAACTACCCTTTACATGGAACAAATTTCGAAAATTTTGATGTGTTTTAAAAATGGCTCTAATGATTTTGATTAAAATCCCGTATATTAAAGCTATTTATGTCCGAAATAAAATGTATTACTCGAATTTTTGGAGAATAGCCTCTTAAGACCTCTTTATTCTGGATGAATTTTGCTTAACTGCTAAACTGTAAGAGATAGAAAAAACGCACTACACAAAAAATGAACATCATGACAAAACACACAATTTAAGTCCTTTACGATTTTGTTGTGGAGGTAACCGTTTCTGAGATATTCCTTGTTATTGGTTTCAATTGTGCAGTACTTAAACTTTTCTCAGACAGGAAGTGTCCGCTTTTCTTTTGTTCTACTCCTGACCAAACAAAGCGTCATTTGCATAATGCAATCGCATAACGATAGGTTTTAAAACATTTGACAATCATTTTAGCATAGCGCATTCCCTTATTCTTTTCTACTTATTAGGAACTAAGTAATAACATTCTGCTAATATTTATTTCGATTAGCATTGTGTACAAAAAGAATAATCTTTTGTAGGAGGCTTGTAGAGCAGCTAGAGAAAGTCATGTGAGTGTAACACATACGATTTTTATATATTAAATTTATTACAACACTAGTTATTCAACAGCCCTTAAAGAACAGGTTTATTTCTATTTATAACTAACAATATTATAACTATATTTTTATATTTAATTTAATTACGTACTAGTTATTCAACAAACTGTAAACGCTGCGTTTATCTCTACATATTTCTGTTTCGCTTTGAGCTATACTTTCCACACATACATATACGGACGGACCTTTGTCTAAAAATGCTCTTTTTCAACTCAAGAGACATTAAAACATATTTTTGAGGTTCTCGCATCGGCTTTTTGGGTAGAATGCAATACCATCTCTAGATATGTGTACAGCCGTCGCCAAAAAGAGTCATGTCTGAAACGCCGAATTCGTCTAAGTTCCTCACAGCACAGAGCCTTGTACAAGGCCCGTTATTTTCAGCCTCCGCTAGAAGACAAGTTCATAGAAAACACTTATTTTATTACTAAAAGTTTTGTACACTTATGGTTACTTTTCAACATAATTAACGAAAAGATTGAGACATTTATCGTACCTGTACACAAGGTTTGCAACACCTGCTTCAAAAAATGTTGCCACCAATGATTTCAAATGAGCACTGACGTTATTTTGAAGATCTTCGTACTTTACGACGTTTCCGGAGAGCCATTCAAAACAAACGAAGAGGAATTGTGTTGATCCATGGCAAAGCTCGTCCACACACTGCTGGCACAATCAATCGGCTCCTTAAAGAATTTCAATGGGACATTTTCGATTATCTGCCGTACAGTCCTGACCTGGCACCCAGCGACTTTCACCTTTTCCCTGAACTGAAGACGTGGTTGGGAGGGCAGCAATTTCAGACCAACGAAGATCTTCAAAACAACGTCAATGCTCATTTGAAATCATTGGCGGCAACATTTTTTGAAGCGGGTATTGCAAAGCTTGAGCACAGGTACGATAAATGTCTCACTCTTTTCGATGATTATGTTGAAAAGTAACCAAAAGTGTACAAAACTATTGGTAATAACATTATTGTTTTCTATGAACTTGCTTTTTATTTATAGCCTATCGGAAGCTAAAAAAAAACGACGCTTGTATAAATCATCCGATATACAGTGGCAGCAAAAAACTGTCACAAATTCCAAATCTTAATATTACTAACCCACATGATCAATAACCATAATAAGACCATACATTAGGTTTCTTCAATAACAAAATACCAATATTAACTAAAAATATTAACGACAACTAGTTAAGAAAATCTGACATCTTCCATTCACATAGCTTTCTCTGCATTTCTGCAACAAATCATTGTTATAAAGCTTATGTTTCTATTCACTTCATTCTAATGGAGAAAAAATTAGCAGGAATAGCCTTATTATTTGCTTCCTTGTAAGTAGAAGCGAAATAAGGGAGTACCATAGGTTAAAGTGATAGTCAAAAGCTGGTTGCTATGTTACTGAAGTTCCTTTGTTTGTATGGGCAGGAGTTGGCAAACACCTATATGGGAAAAGTATAAGCTGTTTAAAGCTGAAACCAAAAACTAGGAACATCTCAAAAACGATCAACTCCAAGAAAAAGTGCAAATAACATACAGTGTGTGTTTTAAAGTGCTCTACATGATTTGTGAGGCAAGTTTTTCTCTATCTCTTACAGTTTTAGCAGTTATATAAAATTCCGTAAAATTCATTTGGAATAAAGTAGTCTTCAGAGGCTATTCCCAGAAAATTCAAAGTATACATTTTATTTGTCAAGTCTATAATATACGATATTTTAATCAAAATCGTTACAGACGTTTTTGAGAAACTCAAAATTTTCGAAGAAGTTCCACGTAAAGAATAGTTTTTTTTTTCAAAATGATTGCGTCACATCCCTGGTATTTTACCGACTTTTCGTTTTTAGAGTTATCACAAACACACAGGCATACACATACACGGATCTGTTTCTGAAAATGTTTTCTTTATTCAAGAGACCCTAAAACATATATTTCCGATGAAATCTCAGTATGGAATTTTTGGGTGGAATGCAGAATCTTCTCTATACACTATACACTAAGTACATAATACGTGTAGAGAAAGTAAGAAAAAAACTATAAGAAAACTCAAATAGTCTTCATAGACGAATAATGCTGTATTATTTCTGCGTTATTACTTTTCGAGTTAGTTACAAACCTCACAAAGAAACTATATTATTTTGTTGATCTATAGCAAAGTGTGTTTGATATGCTTTTATTTTCTGTCGCGCGAGCCTTTATGGTTGACGCAAATTTCATAAATGGCGCAAATTAAATTTTAAATAAAGCTTTTCACTTTGGCATTTTCGGAATGTATTTTTGTTGCTGGTTAGCTAGTTAATGGATTTGCTAACAGTTTTCCGTCCTCCTTTGTACCACGAAATCTGTGACAGGACGAAAGGTTTACTATCGGAATACATTTTCAATTAATTATCCATAAAGCTGAACGAGAATTCTGCCTTTGGGGCCCGGATCGTTTGAAAAGCTGTTTCCTGTTAAACCTTTATTATACTTACACTCTATATGTAGTGTTGGTTTTCTTTAATCAAGTTGGAGTCGTACTTTGTGTATTTCCTCACGCTGTGCCAAGTTAGAAGCTTGTCAAATGCAGAGCTTAAGGCTTCTTGCTCCTTAAAATAGCTATATATTATTAAAAACCTCTTCAGTATCAAGTAAAACTTAGGTGAATATCTAAAACTTCTGTTTTATAGAGAATATGCCAGTCGTGGCTTAGTATCTCACAAAGAAACAGAGGTGCATGCTGCAATCAAGGTCTGGGCTTGCTGCTTTTTACTTTTTCTACAAGGGTTGGGGCAAAAGTCATGGCAGCTGTTTATTTTCTTGAAGATACCATTCCGGTTGGAAAATGTTACATATACAGACGAAAGGACAAGGTGGTAACTACATGTGTGGACAATGAATATCGTAACACACTAATTTATTACGGTAGTATACAGGGCAATATGGCCTTCGCGGTGCAAAAGAATGACAACACAGTACACATACAGTTGACATGACAAACCCGGGCCTAAAGACCCTCAAAGTTGTCCCCTGTTACTGTGACCACACGCTGCCAACGATGTGGGAAGCGCTGCCGTAGCATTTGCCACACCATGTATGAATCGGGTCATCTGTATGGGCTACTGTACGGTATGGTGGGGCATTATTCTCAAGGACTTCCACTAATTCACTGTGACTTTTCATCGCATTTCTCCCTCGGAGAACGGCTATTTTAATGTAAGCGTGCTCCTCAACACGGGTTACTTCCATCTCCTATGACACTCACCAACTGACTGATTTCACAGCCCACGCAGCGCTACTACCAGCTATCACAGTGCCATTTGTTCTTTTGTATACACACCATGCCTACAGAACTTCCTCATGACACGTATACGTTTGTGATCCGTTCACATATCTACAAGAAAAAAAACAGTTGCCATGACTTTTGCCCCAACCCTCGTTTCTGTATGTACAATTTACGTAGTGGATACAGAATGTACTTATTTCTGTTTTAATTATTCTGGTTGGAGTTAAGGCCATAAGGCCTTGTCTTCCACTTTACCATGCAATACATGAAATGCAATACAGCAGAGATTCAATGAATAAAGAGCAAAAATACAGTGTTATGCAACTTAATAAAAACAAATATAAAAATGTGTAACAACTAAAATGACCATCAGCAACTTCAACACATTGTAATGGCTGTAAAATGGAAAACGTATGTTTTCGTTATGGGTTCCTATTCAAAATATTGCCTACAGATATTAAACGGACTTTTCGTTTTTGAGCTATGCTGCCAACAGACACATACACGTACTGACATTTTTCTAAAAATTCTTTTTCTGGATTCACGAAGTCTCAAAACATATATTTCCGGTGAAATCCTGGTGTCGAACTTTTGGGTGTGATACAATACTTTCGCTATACTGTATGTGCATAGTACGTGTAGAGAAAGTAGAAAAGCATCCATAATGTAGAGGACTTTGGCAGTTATTCCCAGAAAATTGAGGATATACATTTTTTGTCATGTAAATATTCATAAATATAAGAGATTTAAAATAAAATCCGGTGAAATCTCGGTAACGAATTTTAGGGTGTAATACAATACCTTTTCTATAAACGATGTATATAGTAAAGTGCAGAGAAAGTAATTTAGATTTCGTAAAAGACAACAATACACAGCTCTTTTCTAGGGTTAACTATTTGGAGATATTCTTTGTTATTGATTTCAATTTTAAAATACTTGAACTTTTCTCAAAAAGGGAAGTCCACGTTCGTTTCATATCGATTTTGTTTTATTTTTAGCATGCAAAGAGAATAGAATATCAAAAACAAAGAACTTTTAAAAGATTTGGCTATCTCTTTAGCCTAGTGTATTCTCTTATGTTCCTTCTACTTACAAGGAAGCAAGTAATAAGATCATTTCTGCTAATGCTTTTCTTAATTAGCATGATGTAACTAAAACACGTTCCATAAGAATAGTTTGCTTGCAAAAGTTAGAGAGAGTCGTGTATTTAGAACATATTAGACTTTTTTTATATGATATCTAGATATATAATGTGCAACGTGTAATAAGGGTACGTTCAAAAATGCTGAAATCAGCGATTAATACAAAAGCGGTTTTCAGAATAATATCAGAGGTCGTGACGTAAGCTACAATGTTCGTGTTGGTAGAACTAGTTTTATTTTGAGGATAGTTTTGCCCGAGAGCCTCCAGCGAACATAACACACATTTTTGGGCTGGTGCTCGAATTATTTGAAACCACAACCAGCACGCGCGTTTCCCACAAATGGAATTCCAAGCAATGTACAAACTAAGGGTATTTTGTTTTTATAAACATCTGCAATAAATGTATTTGTTTGGTTTGTTTTCCAACCTTAATGTATTGCAAATTAAACTAATAGTTTACTTTTTACTTTCTCTAGCCCCGTGTATACAATGTTCATTGGAATAGAAAAGTACTGTATTCCACCCAAAAATTCCATGTCCAGATTTCACCGGAAATACATGTTTAGGACCCCCAAGTCCAAAAAAAGCATTTTCAGAAACAGGTTCGTGTATATGTGTGTGTGTCTGTCTGTCTGTCGTCTGTTTGTCTGTCTGTGTCAGTGTGTGTGGACCTGTGGACAGATAGCTCAAAAACGAAAAAACGGTTAAATAACAAACTTGGTATTTACGTTTGATATCTTCAGATGATGTGACACGAAGATTTTCAAGAAAATACTCCCACCACTAACAACCCTTTACATGGAAAATTTTTCGAAATTTTTGTTTATCTTAAAAATGGCTCTGATTATTTTGATCAAAATATCGTATTTAAAGATATCTTTTACCAGAGAAATAAAATATGTATCTTGAATTTTCTGAAGACTACTTTACTCTGGATGAATCTTACGGAGTTTTCCATAACTGTTAGACCATAAGAGATGGATAAAATCTTACCGCACAAAAACTGTAAAGCATGTTAAAACACACAATTTATGTAATATACAGTGGAGTTGATCGTTTTTGAGATATTCGTTGTTATTGGTTTCAGCTTTAAAAAAGTATACATTTCTCATACATGAATTTGTCAACTCCTATCCATACAAACAAAGGAGCTTCAGTCACATAGCAACCAGCTTTTGACTATCACTTTAACCTATGGTACTCCCTTATTTCGCTTCTACTTACAAGGAAGCAAGTAATAAGACTATTTCTGCTAATTTTTTCTCGATTAGCATGAAGTAAATAGAAGCATAAGCTTTTTATCAATAATTTGTTGCAGAGATGTAGAGAAAGTCATGTGAATGGAACACATCAGACATGTTTATTTGATGCATCATCCTTTAGGTTTACATAACGGTGTGGGTTGGATTTGAACCCGGTACCTTGGGATCTGAAGGCTAGCAGTGTCGAAAAAGACAAGTGAATGAAAGGCCTTTTTCAGCTTCTTCACTTTAGTAGACAGAAGTTGTGTAGCAGTAAAGCTATGAAACAGTTTGATGTCCATAAAGCTATGAAACCGTTTAATGTCCATGTGGTGTTGTTTTCCCCCAGTCCGCTAAAGGCAAGCCTATGAGCAGCTCTAAAATGGTTTTCAGGAACGTCTTACAATGACCTGCTGGGTGTTCCAATTCATGGAAGGGATGGGGAGACACCCTAAGAGTGACCAGATTCTGATACCGACGAGCATAAACACGCACGGGTCATTAACGGTTCCAGATTGAAGGCCTCCGACTTCACCTGGACCCAACCAGTTATTAAACAGAATATCAGCGATATTTGTGCCGTGTATTAAAATTCCAGCTTTTATAGTTTATTAAATAACATATATATTACTTTCTCTACACGTACTATGTACATAGTGTATAGAGAAGAAGGTATTGTATTGTACCCAAAAATTCGATACCGAATTTTACCGGCAATACATGTTTTGGGTCCCCCCGAATCGAAAAAAAAAGTTGGAAAAAGATCCGTGTATGTGTGTGTTTGTGGACACCATAGCTAAAAAACGAAGAGGCCGTTAAATACCAAACTTGGTATTTAAGTTTGGTATCTTCCAAGGATGCGACACGAAGTTTCAAGAAAATCCCCTACCCCCAACTACCCTTTACATGGATTTTTTTCGAAACGTTTTACTTTCTCAAAAATGTATCTAAAATTGTTGATTAAAATATCGTATATTAAAGATATTTACCAGACAAATAATACGTATATCTTGAATTTTCTGGGAATAGCCTCTGAAGACTACTTTATCCTGAATGAATTTTGCATAACTGCTAAACCGTAAGAAATGGACAAAAAATGTAGAGCACATTAAAACACACAATTTATGTAATGTAAATTTTTTCGAGGAGTTGATCGTTTTCGCAATATTCTTTGTTTTTGGTTTCAGCTTTAAAAAACTTGTACTTTCCCAATACAGGAATTTGTCAACTCGTGCCCATACAAACAAAGGAACTTCGGTCCATAGCAACCAGCCTTTGACATCACTTTAAACTATGATACTCCCATATTTCGCTTCTACTTACAAGGAAGCAAGTAATAAGACTATTTCTCCTTATTGTTTCTCGATTAGCTTGAAGTAAATAGAAGAACAAGCTTATTAAAAATATTTTGTTACACAGAAGTAGAGAAAGTCATGTGAATGGAGCACATCAGATTTTTTTTTTGCTATAAAAATTCATTGCAAGTGTAGAATATTACTGCCTTTCGTTCTTTCAAAAACTCCTGATTCTTCAAAACTGAGTAACTTATTCCTCAAAATTAGGCAACTATTTAAAAAAAGTAAATGATCATTTTCTTTAATTGTGATTTTCAAACAAATTGCGAAAAGTTGCATCACGTAGAAGATTTTGAATATAGAAAAGTGATAGAGAATAGTTTACGAGAATATATGATTAAAATTCAGAGTTAAAACGTTTAAAAATATTAAAATTAATTATCATGCATCTACTCATTTACAGCTTTAGTTCTTTGGAAGCCAAAAGTGCACCAAGTGGTAGAAAGTATTATATTATATTAAAATATGGAATGTATATTAATTTAGAATGAAAAAAATGTTTGATGTGTTACGTTCTAATGATTTTCTCTACATCTCTACAAAAAATATTATTAAAACGCTTATGCTGTTATTTACTTCATGCTAACCGAGAAAAAATTATTAGAAATTGTCTTATTACTTCCTTCCTTGTAAGTAGAAGTGAAATAAGGGAGTACCATAGGTTAAAGTGACAGCCAAAAGCTGGTTGCTATGAAGTTCCTTTGTTTGTATGGACAGGAATTGACAAGTTCATGTAATAAGGAATATCTCAAAACGATACATTCCACGAAAAAAAGGTATATAACATATATTATGTGTTTTAAGATGCTGTACGTTTCTTGTGTGGTAAGTTTTTGTCCATCTCTTACGGTTTAGCAGTTATACAAAATTCCGTAAAATTCATCCAGAATAAAGTAGTCATCAGAGGTTATTTCCAGAAAATTCAAGGTATACATTTTATTTTTCAGATAAATATTTTAGTTAAAATCGCTGGAGTCATTTTTGAGAAAATAAAAATTTTCGAAAAAAGTTCCTTGTAAAGGTTAGTTGTAGGAGGGGGATTTTCTTGAAAATCTTCGTGTCGTACCCTTGGAAGACACCATACCTAAATACCAACTTTGGTTTTTAACGGAATTTTCGTTTTTGATCTATGCTGCTCTCTCTCTCACACACACACACACACACACACACACACACAGGCACAGGCAGACACACATCCACGGACCTTTTTCCAGAAACGCTTTTTTGGATATAGGAGGTCTCAAAACATGTATTTCCGGTGAAATATTGGTACTGAATTTTTGGTGCACTACAATAGCTTCTCCATACACAATGTGCATAGTATGTGTAGAGAAAGTAAAAACTGTTTTTCAACTTTTCACAACTTTTGGGCAAATTTCACATAGGCAAAACCATAAATCTATTGGTCTGAAGTGGATTTGAACCCGCGACGTTGGAATACAGAGCTGTCAGTGTCGTAAAAATCGTGAATGAAAAGACAGTCGATTTTGACGCCTTTTTCAGCTTCTTCACTTGTTTACACAGAACTTATGAAAGCGTTTATCTCACCATATTTGATGCCCATGTGTACACATGATGTTATCTGGCAGAGATGTTCCCGATAAGGTGAAGCAGGCTTATCTGTGAGGTATGCTCGCCTCTGCATTTAGAAATGACGCCTCATCTCCAAGCGGCAGATAATTAGTGTTCTGGAGCAACGTAAATATGTTGGCGCGCGGATGACTCCCTGTGGGCACTAAAAGATGCGGAAAAGGGTGTTTTACTTGCATGTAGCCTGCGAAAAAAAGAACAAAAAGCCATGTTTGTTCTCTTAAAAAAAATCCCGGCTCTGGTTTAAAAACTAATCTGTAAGCACAAGCTTTGACTTTGTGTTTTAAAATAGTCTGGTTCCTATATTTTAATCCGCGTCCCCACTTTCCTCTCTCTCTCTCTCTCTCTCTCTTTTGCTCGTAACCCTCACACAAAGGATGTCATTTGCGCTCTCTCTTAACTTGCTGGCGAACTCGGGCTGCTAATGCCTTCTTTTATTCCAACCTTTCTCTTTGGAACGCGTGCACTTACCCACTTTCGTGTAAACGCTAAGTTAGGGTTACGGCTAGGGTAGGCACCCCAGTAACCTAACGTCACTCACTAGTGCGTTAACTACAGCTTTACACACTGATTCTACATGTCCGTGTCTTGCTCTGCTTTGGAATAGTATTTATTAGACAGTCGGTACATGACATTTCGCAGGATTAAAAGGCCTTTAAAAGGGAGACACAAATTATATTTTGACATCTATAGATTGCAACAGTATATTAGCACGTTTTGCATTTCATTATTTTGATTTAATTTGCACAAGTTTAGTAAATGGAAGATATTTGCTTCAGTAGCCAGGACTTGACAGATCTCAGAACAAAACACGAGGGTAAGAATGTGTTATTGTACAGGGTGATTTATATAGAGCTGACACATTTTTTTCTTTCATTGTTTCAAAATGTGTTACGCTAGCGACAACTTATTATACCTAAATTGTAGAGGAATTTTGGGAGATTATTTACATCTATAACAAATGTTGAAAATGTCCTCCATCCTGCATAAGGCACAACTCAACACGTCGTACTGGCCACTCGTTGGAGGACTCTGTTGTCAATAGCTTGAATCCCCTTTGTGATGATGTGCTTCAGATCGTCCAATGTCTGGGGACGTGTGGCGTAAACTCTGTCTTTTAAGTAACCCCATAGAAAGAAGTCCGGCGATGTCAAATCCGGAAATCTCGGTGGCCACAGGTTCCTGGAATTATCCGGTCATCAAAGAAAGTTGGACAATTAGGTTCATGGATTCATTTGATGTATGGAAAACAAGTGATGTAATCCAGTATTACTTCACAAGGAAGAGTCGTTGATTTAATGTGTACTGTATTTTCACGTTGACAAAATGTCAAAACAGCTGCCAACAGTGCAATTAGGAACACCTGCGCATATAGTGATAAGGAATCCAAACTCCAGAACATTCTGGTTAATTTGGTGCTAAAATTGGGTCATTGAATGAATTTCCAGCGAATAATTAAAGAAAGAAATGTGTCAGTTCTATATAAATCACTCTGTATGTGCCAAGGTTACTTCTTTTGTCAGTCCAGAAATACAAATGCTTTTGTAAGAGCAAGGTTTTGGCGCATTAAAGGGTCCAAGATACAGGGAGTTTCTCAGTGACAGGTTTTTTCCCTAAAAGTTCGTTTTCGGGACCTTTCCATTATAAAGAGCGTCACGTGAGTAAAACATAATGAACTACCAAAACTAACCACGTGATAACTATATTTTCACGCTACTTAGTAACCAATCAGAAATGAGTCCGAAGCTTGGATATTTTGGGTATAAAAGCATTGTGCACACGAGAAAACGGGTTGTATGTAAGTTCTGTTTTGTATTGCTGGTTCTTGATTATGTGGCAATCTTACGCGAAAAAGTGCAGTTACTGTATTAGTTAATGTGTCAAGGTTTATATCGCGTAGTATTGAAGTAACGGCCGTGGCAATGAGAAAGAAGAAATAGCACCAGTTATAAGCATATATTACTAAATCTACAAGAAGTATGTAGGGAGTCGCTCGACGGATTAGTGCCTCTATAATAATAAGTATGAATAAACAGAGTCAATTCTGACGAATCTAAGTGAAGTACTTATGTTTGTGTTAGTCTACCCAGAGTGACATACCCTCAGTGAGAGTCTAATTGGTGTGTTCTAGATTGATGAGCATAGCCGGCGCATCACCGAACATCAAGGAGGTATGTACATACTTATTACTTTCTCCACACGTACTATATACAGAATGTTTCAAAAATACGGGGCATAATTTCAGGTATGTATTTCCCACATGTAGACAATCAAATTAGTTCATTATAACATGTGTTTGAAAATGCTTCATTTCCGAGTTATAGCCTTCACAACATTGAAATTCACTGGAACGTTTTTCTTTCCGCAGGTTGTTGTCATTACAGAAGATGTTCAAAATGTCCACCTCCTGCTTGAATACAGACCTCACATCGATGTCTCATTGACCTGCGAACACGATCCCAAACTCTAGTATTGCGTATGTCCTCACAACTTGCCACAATACGATTCCGAAGGGATTCCAAATCCGCCACCGGAGACGAATAAACCAATGATTTTAAATGGCCCCACAAGTAGAAATCGAGAGGGTTCTGATCAGGTGAGCGTGGAGGCCAAGCAATTGGGCCACCTCTACCTATCCATCGATCAGGAAACCTTCGATCCAAGTACCGGCGAGCCGTATGACTGAAGTGTGCAGGAGCGCCATCATGCAAGAAGTGAATGTGTTGATGATTGATCAGTGGAGTGTCTTTGAAAACGTCAGGTATGGTGTTTTCCAGGAAGTTTGTGTACGCCTGCCCCGTAAGTCTGTTTACAAGTACATGGGGTCCGACTAATCGATCACCAATGATACCGACCCACATGTTGAGGGAGAACCGCACCTGGTGATGAGATACAACAGTTGCACATAGGTTTTCATGCGACCATACATGCTGATTGTGAAAATTTGTTATGCCATCTCTTGTGAACTGTGCTTCATCTGTAAATAATACGACCGCAGAAAAGTTCGGATTTACACTGCTGCAAGAACCACTGACAGAACCTAACTCGTGCAGGGTAATCTGCTGGTGACAGGGTCTGTACAGTTGATACTCGTTCAACAGTCTCCAGACAGTCGTATAAGGAACATTGACCTGCAACGCTAACCGTCGTGTGCTGATAGAAGGAGTCCTGTCCACAGCCTCCAGAATCTCCTCCTGCACTTATGGAGTTGTAGATCTTGGTCGTCCCCTTCCCAAACCAGGAGAGGTGAATGTTCCATACTCGCACAGACGGGAATGGAGACGTACAAATGTCTTCCGATCTGGACATTGTCGCTGTGGGTACCTCTCCTGGTACAAACGACGAGCCAGCGCAGCATTGCCGTCCGCCTTACCGTACATGAAGTGTATCTCTGCCAGCTCTTGATTTGAATACATGTCGCACAGTCTTAATGCTTAAAGAACACTGAATGTAACCTTCCTCAGAATAAACTATCAGAGCGCCCCCCTAATGTCTCCTTTGACGGCAAAGACCTGCGGAAAGAAAAACGTTCCAGTGAATTCCAATATTGTGAAGGCCATTACTCGGAAATGAAGCATTTCCGGACATGAACTATTTTGATTGTCTACAGGCGGGACCTTCAATGTTGTAAAGGCCATAACTCGGAAATGAAGCATTTCCGGACACATATTATAATGAACTATTTTGATTGTCTTCATGTGGGAAATACATATATGAAATTATGCCCCGTATTTTTGAAACATCCTGATTATTGTATATAGAAGGTGTTGTATTTTACCCAAAAATTTGATACTGAGATTTCACCGGGAATTCATATTCTAGGTCCCCCTGAATCCCCCCTCCCAAAACAGCATTTCTAGAAAAAGGTCAATATGTGTGCATGTGAGTATGTGTGTCTGTGGAGCATAGCTCAAAAACAAAAAGACCGTCAAATACCTAACTTGGTATTTAAGTTTAGTATCTTACAAAGATGTGACACGAAGATTTTCAAGAAAATCCCCCACCCCAACTACCCCTTTTTATAAAACTTTTTTCAAACATTTTGAAATTTCTCTAAAATGGCTCTAACGATTTTGATTAAATTTCGTATACTAAAATATTTACCTGACTAACAATATGTATATCTTGAATTTTCTGAGTATAGCCTCTGAAGACTACTTTATTCTGAATGAATTTTACGGAATTTTGTATAATTGTTAAACCGTAAGAGATAGAAAAATACTTACCACTTAGCACATTAAAACACACAATTTATGTTATATAATTTTTTCGTGGAGTTGATCGCTTCTGAGATATTCCTTATTTTTGGTTTCAGCTTTAAAAAACTTATACTTTCCTCATACAGGAATTTGTCTACTCCTGTCCACACAAACAAAGGAACTTCAGTCACATAGCAACCAGCTTTTGACTATCACTTTAACCTATGGTACTCCCTTATTTCGTTTCTACTTACAAGGAAGCAAGTAATATGACTATTTCTGCTATTTTTTTCTCAATTAGCATGAAGTGAATAGAAGTATAAGCTTTTTAATAATAATTTGTTTCGGAGATGTAGAGAAAATGAAAACGTTTAAAATATTTTACTGGCACCGATTCAGACCGACTCCAAGGTTGACAAAAGAGTTTCGACAAAATATGGGTTTATTAAGACATCACTGGCAGTGTAAAGTATCGGGAAGCAACGCGCAATAAAACATGCATCTATAAAATATTAATTTAATGTAATAAGAAGATGGGAAGTTTATTATAACGCAGCAATTTGCACATTGAGTTTCTATACCTTATATCTGAGATGGTAGTACCCCGGGGCAGGTGAAGGCGGTGGCCTGGGTTCGTTCCTATGGACGGATAGATGGCAGATATCTGCTCTCTTCCATACTCCTGAATAGCATCAATAACTACGACGCTTAGTGGAACTTATATAATGACTAGGCCGCCTACGTACAGGAACAACCAAATACGGAATGTCAGGAAGCATTCATTCATTTGTTTGTGACATTATGCCCACGCATGCCATGATTCAACAGAGGAGATGATTCAATATCTGCTCATGACACATCTATGTGCTGACTCTTGACCTATTACACCACTTGAAGCAAATAAGTTGCTGACAAAATGGTTTTTACGCTACAATATTAAGAAGGAACAAATATATATTGAAACTGGTCAGGGGAGAAATTTTGTGAAACACGTTGAAAAGTGTAAAGATTAAGTTACCAACGACTTAGATAGAAGTGTACGTTAAGAGCATGACAGTGAAACGAAGGCTTTGGAAGTTCCACTGCCCGAGTGTTCACAGCAAATACTCGTTGGTCGCGCGACGCGACTTCACTTGGTATGGAAGACTCGATAGGTTAAGACGTGATATTTGGTTCCGCGGAGGAAACGAACGGCTACATATGGCCGCGACAGAAACAGTGTTTACTTAATACACCGGAACACGCTCGCGGGTAATAAGAGGTGATAGACGGGTCACATAAAGCATAGTAGGAAAGGGGAAAATATAGGAGGAATGCGTGTATGACGAAGAAAATAAACAAATATAGGAGGAATGCGTGTGTGTTCGACCGCAGAAAATGTCGAAGAAAATAAACAAATAAACCAGTTCAATAACAGTCGTGGACTAAAAGGAACTTGTGTCTTATCACACTTGAGAGAAATTCCATAACGACACACCCTACCTAGGGCACCCACATCTCCTCTAAAACTTCACGCACGGTATGTGGGATAAAGCTGCCCTAGGGCGAGTTTTCTCCGGGATCTACGGTTACTCCCGCCATCGCATTCCACCGGTGCTCCATCTTCATTCACTGTATCAAAAGGAAAATAAAAAGAAAAATCTTTACACGGAATTTGAACCTCTTTCCCCCAACTATTTGGGAACCGGCGCAAAAAGTATCTGGATAATCTGAATACCGTCGGAATATTCCTTCTAAACCTAGAACGTGGTGATGAAATAATTTTATATTGGTAACAAGTATTTACGACAATAATATCTTATTCTTCTATAATTCCCAGAATAATAAATTCCGTGTTGATTATAAGCACATAAATATATCTATGTCTATAAAAATAGGCTAAGTTTAAGCTAGAGAAATGCTTACTAAACTGAATTAATAACAACTCCAATTGGAGGCTTAATATCATTAAATATCTGAGAATTTCATATAACTTAAGCTTTAATAGTTACTCATGGTTTACGTTCCTCAGATATATTTTGTTTACCTAATATTACATGACCGTTTAGGTAGACCAAGGTTATTAATTAATAAAGGTTTATTAAATTTTATATTCTTCCTATATACAACTATATTCTAATATTAAACACTGGGTGGACTTTATATTAAATTGAGTGTACAGAAGTGGTAACGTTTAAAGCATTCTATCTTTTAAAGAAATCTCCATTTTTTGTGCAGTAATTTTTTGTATATCTTTTGCGGTTTGCCAGTTATCAAAAATTCATTCAAAATGAAGAAGTCTTCAGAGCCTATTCCCAGAAAATTCAGGATATACATTTTATTTGCCTAAGAATATCATAAGCATAATATATTTTAATCAAAATCCTTAGAGCCTTTTTTGAAAAAAATCCAAATTGTCAAAAAATGTTCAACGAATTGGGTAGTTGGTGGTGGGGGATTTTCTATAAAATGTTTCGTTTTGCATCACTGGAAGATAACAAACTTAAATACCAAGTTTGGTATTTAACGGTCTTTTCGGCATTGTCCAAAATCACACAAGACCTTTTTCTAAAAATTTTTTTTTTAGATTTAGGGGGACTAAAAACATATATTTCAGGTGAATCTTTGTATCGAATTTTTTGTTTTCTCTATACACTGTGTATATAGTACGTGTAGAGAAAGTGTTCTATTCATATGGTGGCCTGTAGCTGTTCGACATCAAACCTTTTATTCAAAAGATTAATGTATTAACAACATCATGGTGGTCTATATAAACATAAGCAGAATTGATCTTATTACTAGCTCCTTGTAAGTAGAAGGAAAATAAGAAAATGCACAGGCTAAAGCGATAGTCTCCTCCTTCACAAGCAGGAATGTAATGATTTTCTGAACAATTTTTCTTTTAATAATGAACCAAAAGTTGATACATATTACTGTAGGTTAATGCTGATTCAGAGTTCCTTAATTTTAAAGGAACCATATTTTGTAAATCTTTATGTGAAATTAATTTCGAATGTAAGAGCAAGTTACTGCATAACTTACTTTTTTCGCTCATTTGTTTTAGATTTATTATATGTGCATCCATTTATTACTTTCTCTATACGCACTATGTACATAGTGTATAGAGAAGGTAGTGTATTGCACCCAAAAATTAGATACTGGGATTTCACCGGAAATATATGTTTTGAGGCACCCTGAATCTAAAAAAAGCATTTTTAGAAAAATGTCCCTGTGTGTCTGTCTGTGTATCTGTGTCCTTGGGCAGCAGAGCTTAAAAATGAAAAGACCGTTAACACTAAACTTGGTATTTAAGTTTGGTGCCTTCCAAGGATGTTACATGAAGATTTTTAAGAAAATCCCCCCACTTCAAACTACCCTTAAATGGAAGAAAAATCGATATTTTTGAATATCTTAAAATGGCTCTAACGATTTTAATTAAAATTTCGTATATTTAAGATATTTACTTGACAAATAAAATGTATATCCTGAATTTTCTGGGAATAGTCTCTGAAGACTACTTTATTCCGGATGAATTTTGCAGATTTTTGCATAACTGCTAAGCCGTAAGAGATGGACAAGAACTTACCACACAGAAAATGTAAAGCACATTAAAACACACAATTTATGCTATATACATTTTTATCGTGGAGTAGATCGTTTTTAAGATATTCCTTGTTTTTAGTATCAGCTTTAAAAAAGCTTATACTTTTCTCATACAGGAATTTATCAACTCCTGTCCATATAGACAAAGGGACCTCAGTCATCTAGCAACCAGCTTTTGAATATCTTTAACCTATGGTACTCCCTTATTTCGCTACTCCTTAAAAGGAAGCAAGTAATAGGACTGTTTTTGCTAATGTTTTCTCAATTAGCATGAAGTAAATAGGAGCATAAGTTTTTTAACAATAATTTCTTGCAGAGATGTAGAGAAAGTCAAGTTACTGGAACACATCTGATTTTGTTGTTGTAATAATCAAAATTATTACCATTAATCAATTACAAAATATGCTAGTCACCATATAAGTGCTAGGAGTAAGGACTTAATATATTACATGCCAGGTATGCTCGTCGAACGGCCTGAAAGTATGACAAGAATGGCTGAAGGATGCATTATAACATTGCACTGGTCGCCCGGGGTTTGTTTTGACGCGGATCAACTTAAGAGCCAATAGATAATAGTATAGTTTCTACTGAGTGAAATTTAGAGAATGCTCTGTAGCAAGAACTCTAGTAACTCCTGGAATCTTAGAGTCTTTTCTCAAAAACGTTCCTGGTTATGACTTTAACGTTCCCAAGGTACGGTTGGATAGCTTGTGAGCGGATGCTTGGCGTGGAATTTGTGCGTCTCTAATCAGATGAACGGTATTCCCCCGTGCGAGTCATTGGCAGACGTTCGGCCTTTGGCGACCCTGGTCGCGCGGTTTCCCTGTTACGGCAGTTGAAATTATCTGCCCATAAAACCCTATACGAGGGTCGACTGATAAGTCGGGTGGCTCACACAGATATGGCGCCACTAGGCCGGTTAGACGGTAGCATTTAGACTAGCTTGTATCCATAGTTACAGGTCAATAGCTTGTTTAGTTTTCGAACAAGAAAACTTTAGCGTTTTCGCGAAAATGGAAGATTTGGAAAAACGAGCAGTGATTAAATATTTCCATTTGAAAGACTTAGCGCCTAAAGAAATGAAGGAGAGGTCATACAAAAAATGCATCGTTTAGTACTGGAAGACCGTAGATTAAAGTTGTTTGAGATATCAGAGGCTATAGACATATCAAAAGAACGTGAGGGTAATATTTTAAGTAATATTTTGGGATTTCACAAGGTCTGTGCAAGATGGGTGCCGCGTTTGATGACGCTTGATCAAAAGTTACAAACAAAAACTGTTTCTGTTAAGAATGTGGAGCTCCACTGTAAAATTCTCAGTGAATTTTAGAGACAGCGTATTACCATAGATGAAACTTGGATACATCACTATACTCCAGAAAGTAAATCACAGTCAAAACAGTGGACTGAGCCAGGTTAACCAACACCAAAAAAGGCAAAGTTAATTTTGTCAGCTAACAAGGTTATGGCGAGTGTTTTCTGGGATGCAAATGGAATTATCTTTATTGATTACTTGGAAAAGGCTAAAAGCATCACTGATGACTACTACGCAAACTTACCGCAACGTTTAAGTGATGAGGTGAACAGAAAAAGCATCATTTTGACAAATAAAAAAAAATCTTGTTTCATCACGACAATGCTCCGGCCCATCGTTCAGTCATTGCAATGGGAAAAATGTGCGAATTAAAGTTGGGATTGCTTGAACATCCTCTGTACTCGCCAAATCTAGCACTCAGTGATCACCACCTGTTCCCAAACCTCAAAACATTTCTTGGAGGACGAAGATTTCACAGCAACGAGGAGGTCATTGATGCGGTAAACAGCTATTTTAACGACCTTGATAAATCTCACTACAGAGATGTTTTAATTAAATTAGAACACCGATATGACAAATGTATTAGCCTTTGTGGAGATCATGTTTAGAACTAAAGCAAAAAAAAAAATTAAATTAAGTTTTCATTGAGAGGCCCGGGACTTATCAGCAAGATTTATTTACGGTAGAGATCCACATTCTTAATATTTTTTCGTTGCAACTTTTGATCAGGTGTCAACAAACGCGCCTCCCATCTTGCACAGACTTTGTGAAAGCCCAAAATATTGCTTTAAATATTACCCGCACGTTCTTTTGATATGCTTACATCCTCTATCTCAAACAACTTTAATCTGCTGTCTTCCAGTACAAAATGATGAATTTTTTCAATGATCTCTGGAGTTGCCACTTCTCCAGGACGTCCAGAGCGAGGCTCATCACTAGTGCTCGTACGTCCCATTTTAAACTGTGCAACCCACCTTTAATCGTTGAATATGAAGGGGCAGAGTCTATCAATGTACTGTCCATTTCCTCCTTGATTTCTTTAGGCGTTAAGCCTTTCAAATGGAAGTATTTAATCACTGCTCGTTTTTGCAAATCCTTCATTTTCGTGAAAACTGTAAAGTTGTCTTGTTTAAAATGCTGTCATTGGAAAAGTAAACAAGCCATTGACCTGTAACTATGGACACAAGCTAGTCTAGAGTTAAACTATACGGTGCTACCGTTTAACTGGCCTAATGCCATATCTGTGTGAGGCCCGGGACTTATCAGCCGACTCTCCAATTCCCAAACAGGCACCTTTACTTAGAAATTGAACACTTTACAAATACCTAACTGACGAACACGTCATTCCTAGCCAGCGTTTTTCACACTCTAGCATTTGCAGACCTATCCTCCGAAGATTTTGTGACACATGCATCGAATAATGACATTATCTGCCTTACATAGTAATCCAAGCTCCAAGCTATGCTTTACTCTTATTGGATGAAATTTCGCGCCATCACTACTGAAACTGTACATTTCTTGGTCATGTGACTGCTCAAACTGACCACGTGACGCAGGATACAATGAAAGGATTTCCGTGTAGAAAATTTAGCTCTTTAATGCACACTATGAATATAATACAATCGAGAAAAAGTTAAAACAGTTTTCCTGTAGCTTGACCAACAAATACCAATTCTCTCTTCTTACTTGAAAACACAAGCTCAAATATTTTTATACCTTCTCTCGCCCACATGTACAATTGAAATGGTGGATAGGAAAGTTATTGTATTCCACCTAAAATATGATGTCCAGATCTCACTGGAAATATATGTTTTGAAGTTCTCTGAGAATGCAAAACGCAATTTTAGAAAAAGGTCCGTGTGTGTCTATGGAGAGCATGGCTCAAAACCGAAAGAACCAAAGTACCAAACTTGGTATTTGGGTTTGGTATCTTCCAAGAATGCGACACGAAAGTCCCCCGCCACAAACTACTCTTTACATGGAAACATTTTCGAAAGGTTTAATTTTTCTAAAAGTGAAGTGTAACGATATTGGTTGAAATCTCGTATCTTCATCCCAAACAAAATGTACATCTGGGAACATCCTATGAATACCTCTTTATTTTGGAGGAATTTGCCGAATTTTACTTAACTGCTAAATGGTAAAAGATAGAAAAAATCACTGCACAAAAAATGTAGATCTCGTCAAAACACATAATTTATGTCCTTTACGTTTTTGTTGAATAGGTAACCGTTTCCGATATATTCCTGTTTATTGGTTTCCATTGTAAAGTCAAACAGGAATTGTCTGTTTTCCTTTTGTTCTCCAAGCAAAACAATGATTTGCAATGATTGTCCATAATGACAACTTTTAAAACATTTGACTATCACTTTAGCAAAGCGCATTCCATTAGTTCTCTTCTACTTATAAGGAACTAAGTAATAAAAATATTCTGCTGGTGTTTATCTCGATTAGGATTGTGTACAAAGAAGAATAATCTTTTGTAAGGAGTTTGTTTGTAGAGTAGCTAGAGAAAGTCATGTGAGTGTAACACATCAGATAAATAGCACTCTATTTCATCTTTTCCCCACAGGAAAACTCGAGAACTTTATACATAATCTAGATATTATTCCAAAACTGCTCTCGGAACCAAACATTGAATTAATTATGTGTAACTGTTTATATACAAATTTTCTGATGGGCAGCAACTAAATACAGCACATTTGTTTAGTGCTAACATCTTATAATCACACACATATTTAATGTATATTAACTGTAATTCCAAAACTGGTATCAACAGCGCTTTCATAGGTAGGTCTAAAAATATGTATTGTACATCTCAACAAATTATTGTTAAAAAGCTATTTTTCTATTTACTTCATGCTAATCGAAAAAAAAAAAATTGGCAGAAATAGTCTTATTACTTGCTTCCTTGTAAGTAGAAGTGAAATAAGGGAGTACCGTAGGTTAAAGTGACAGTCAAAATCTAGTTGCAGTGTGACTGAAGTTCTTTTGTTTGTATGGACAGAAGTTGACAACTTCCTGTATGAGAAAAGTATACGTTTTTTAAAGCTGAAACCAAAAACAAGGAATATCTCACAAACGATGAGCTCCACGAATAAAAAAGTATTAAGCATAAATTGTGTGTTTTAATGTGCTCTACATTTTCTCTGTGATAAGTTTTTCTCCATCTCTTATGGTTCGGTGAAATCTCAGTGTGGAATTTTTGGGTGCATTACATCATCTTCTCTATACATTATGTACACAGTACATGTAGATAAAGTAAAAATCTAATAAAATTGTGCAATAATTTGCAGACACTTGTTACTTTTACTTACGTTAGAAGTTACAAGACCCTATGCTACTCTTCCCTCATTGGAATGCTGACCCTAGGCAAGTCATCTGTTTGACCTCGCCATATTTTTCATTCTGCTCACAAAAGAACCTAAATTACAGTTATGAATATTTTAGAAACAATTAATGAACTGCGTTTAGAGATTCCTTCAGGATAATGGCCTTTTCACTTACTGAGAAGCAGAAAGCGCGGAAAAGCCAAAGCAAGTCTGCAGTTAACAAACGTTCTTTCTCAAAGAATCTGATGTGTCACAATCACATGACCTTCTCTACACCTCTATAACAAATATTGTTAATAAGCTTGGTGTTTTTAGTTCATGATGATGAGGACAAACATTAGAAGAAACGGTTTTATTACTTAGTTCCTCATAAGTAGACGGGACACGAGGCTCTACACTAGACTAAACCGACAGTCAAATATTTTAAAATGTGGTTGCTATGGGATTGAAACCCGTTTATTTAGTTGGCTAGCAATTCACAAATTTCCATTTGAGAACTGTTTAAGTATTTTAAAACTGGAATCAATAGCAAGAAATATGAGGAAAAAATGTATATAACATAAATTGTGTATTTTATTGAGTTCTTTATTTTTTGTGCAGTAAGTTTATGTCTATCTCTTATGGTTTACTGGTTATGCACAACTCAAAACAATTCTTTCAGAATAAAAAGGTCTTTAGAGGTTATTCCCAGAAAATGTAAGACATAAATTTGAATGGTCTTGTAAATATATTAAATATAAGAGATTTTAATCAAAATCGTTAAAGCCGTTTTTGAGAAAATCAATATTTTCGAAAATTCTTGCAAGTAAAAGGTAGTTTAGTGTGGGGAGATGTTCCTCAAAATCTTCGTGTAGCATCCTTGTAAGATAGTACATTTTTGTACCGAGTTTGGTGTTTTACTGATTTTTCGTTTTTCAGTTATCGTGTTCACTGACACACGACACACACACACACGTCTATTCCCGGCTAAATTTCGTTATCGAATAATTGAGTACACTATATATACTATGTCCATATGCGTGTGGAGACAGTAAAATCTGCCTACAGGAATATGAAAGCATTTCTAACATCCTCTGTGATAGTATAAATAATTATTTTCAATTTCAGTTCAGCTCATTTTCATTCCTAGCAACATTAGCGGGATTTGTTGCCAACTGCGGCGGCATGGTTGAGCATTTAGACCGCTCTCCTCTCACCTAGGCGGCCCGGGTTCCATCCCAAGCACCCGCAGTGAACGAAGCGGCGTCTAGGAGGGTTTTCTCCGGTTCCCGCTGCAACTCATTCCACCAATTGCTCCATCATCAGCTTTATTATCATCCACTTTGCTTGCATTTCATATCATCCACTTCCTCCCGCCGTGCCTGGCTATTAGCCGACCACTCGTTCCAAAGAAATGTAGTTTTGTTTATGGACGCTCTTTAACTGTTGTGGTTCTCAGCGTCTCATTCTATACTGGACTTAAAAGATCGCTTAATTTTGCACTCGGAAACAACGGCTTTACTTCCCTTTCGAAGGAAGCCTTGCTAAGGAGTTTTATGCCCGAAAAATCGTCCTCCGCGAACCCACGACCTTGAGTATATGAAGGTAGCATGGTATTACACCTCAGAGGGTGTTCCACTCGTTCCAGGTTCTCCATTCTGTGGTTACGTGCCGTTGACTCCGAGACAGGCTTCTGACCTCTAGGCTTGTAAGTCCTAGTGGGGGTATACGGTGAGCGTAAGCGGACTAAACGAAACGTTGCCAACTGAAAGATGTGGCGATTTTGGTGTGGCTTTGGAGGGGGAAGAGGGAGTTAGGAAATGGTTTGAGGCTCTCGGGGTTCATTTTGGTGTGGGGAGGAACCATAATGAAACACTCTCACTTGTTCCCTAGTGCTTTTTAACTGTCCCACATCTGATACTTCACACGTCCCCCTGCCCGTCCAGATTCCAAGAATTTGTTTCAGGGCCGAGCCTCGCAAAAACCGTTCACAAATAAAGTTAACTATTTCACCTTCCCCGTCACAGTAAACTCCCTATTAATGTTCCTTCCTTCTTTAAATCAAAGAATGCAAGATCCATTCACATTGGAAATTAACCGTAGACGCACTGACTTGACTATAGACGCAGAATTAAATGCACCATGAGCATTCTGAATGACAAACGTAAATGTAGACAATAACCAATGAGAAACTAAAACAAGTGAACTGTGCCTTGCGAGTGAATAGCAAACTAAAATGTCTCGCAGAGGCGGGGCGTGCCCATTCAGGTACATGTAAACTAGAGTGCCAGTTTGCTTTGTGTTTTACATTTTAAAGAACGGATGTCTCGTCGCAGACGATGATGGATTCATTCAAAGGCGAATTAACGGAGGATATGTTCATAATCTACTCAGCGAATGAGAAGGAATCATAAGAGAAGCCATTTAGTAACACATCGAGCAGTGTTCTCATTGGTTGATTCCTACGTTGCATGTTAACTTTGACGCAAAAGCTTGGCGTTTGCAAGCTTCTATGTTAACGTACTACGGTTATGTCAGTGTAACCATTGTGAATGAGCCTATACATATATTGGCTGCAAGCTTCTGAGTCTAGACGTCTAAGTTGATTTTTTATGCGAATGGCCCTTTACATAGCGGACTTGTAAATTGTAGTTATACCACTAGCTATAACGCGACGCGGGTTCACCACACGGTGTCCCACGTTCAAGTATCCAAGTAAATACCGTCTTTTTCTAGCTCCTTCGGCTAGACAACAGGCTATTCTCCGCCCATTTTCTACGATGCTCCTAGACTTTTGCTATCTCGGTTACTTTCAGGTTATTGGCTGAGAATTTATTGTATTTTGTCGCCTTTTTATTGGGTCTCACAATATTAGACGACACTCTATGTTCTTACGGCTATTAACATTATACATTCTGTATTTGGTGGAGAGTGAATTTCGTTTGGGTATTTTCCACTTATTGTCTGCAGCTCTGAGCTTCTAGGCTTTGAAATACCAGTCTCCATTGTTCACTAATGACCCGTCCGCGCCTTCTCACGCTGGGCTCATGAGCTTTCGAACATTTAAGCGATTCTATTTCAGCTGTCCATTTCCGTTTAACATAGCTTTATTTAAGTACTTTTGATTCTGTTTTTATTCGTGATTTCATTCTATTTATTATTTTATTTATTTCCTTAAATTCTCTGTGTTTCCTTACGTTAATTTTCCTTCTTATTTTTCTGATTTTTTATACTTCTTTCGTTTCTTTTCATGTTCTATTATTAAGTTACTCTTATCTATCTGTGGGGTTTTATCACGGGCTAGCGCATTCACCTCACTGCAAGACACATTTCAGACGTTCGTTATTTTGTGAATTTAAAATTGTTAACCTAAAATTTGCTATGGAAACCACAAACCTTTAGCGAATGCGATTCGCGTCAGATAAAGCTGTAGATAATCAGGAAATTTAGGTCATGAACTTAAATCTAACAAACTAATTATTGTTCAAATACTAGCAAGTAGAACAGAATGTAGTAAAGGTCGCTTCCTGAATTATTTGTAACAGCGGCTAAGCTCAGTGATTTCCGCTTTTGCTTCTGAAATTGCAAAAACAACATTAATTTCCGAGGTAGAGGTAAAACAAACTTTTGTTGTGTGGACTCTATTTTTACGCATATAATGAGAGGTGAAAACTTCGCTTGGATTGAAAAACGCGCCTGTCTTCGCTTATTTAAACACATTTTCACTCACTTGTTTTTGCGCGCTCACCATTCGTGACATCCGCGCTCTGTATAGTGTTTGCAGAATTAATGAACAGGAGGACCGCGTGTGTTTCAAAGGACAAGTGAGGAACTGTAGGCGAAGGTTCAATAAATATCCATATCATTCACGTCGTGCCAATCATGTAAACACGCGCCTTTTATGTCGCGTATGAAAACATGTGCTGCATGAACTTTTCAAAAACAACTTCTGTTTTTGTTAAAGAGAAACTGTTGTGTCGTCGTTAAAATCAATGATGTCTGTCACCTGAGTCATTTTGTGACATTGTTTAGCTATATTAAACCGATAACGCGCGCATCTAACCGCCTCAATAGCTGGTCAAAAAGCAGATGTGTTCCATTCACATGACTTACTCTACATCTCTGCAAGAAATTATTGTTAAAAAGCTTATGGTTCTACTTACTTCATGCTGAGAAAAATTATCAGAAATAGTCTTATTACTTGCTTCTTTGTAAGTAGAAGCGAAATAAGGGAGTACCATAGGTTAAAGTGATAGTCAAAAGCTGGTTGCTATGTGACTGAAGTTCCCTTGTATCTATGGACATTTCCTATGAGAAAAGTATAAGTTTTTCTAAGCTGAAACTAAAAACAAGGAATATCACTAAAATAATCAACTCGACCAAAAAAAATGTAAATAACATAAATTGTGTGTTTTAACGTGCTCTTACATTTTTTGTGCGGCAAGCTTTGTTCATCTGTTACGGTTTAGCAGTTATGTAAAATTCATCCAAAATAAAGTAGTCTTCAGAGGCTATTCCCAGAAAATTCAAGATATACATTTTATTTGTCAGGTAAATATCCTTAATATATGATATTTTAATCAAAATTGTTGGAGTCATTTTTGAGAAAATAAATTTTTTCGAAAAAAAATCCATTTAAAGGGTAGTTCGGGGTGGGGGAATTTTCTTTAAAATCTTCTTGTCGCATCCTTAGAGGATACCAAACTTAAATACTAAGTTTGGTGTTCAACGGATTTTCGTTTTTGAGCTATGCTGTCCACAGGCACACAAACACACACACGACACAGACACACACACACAGGAGCGGACCTTTTTCCAAAAATCCTTTTTTTGGATTCAGGGGGACCCAAAACATGTATTCCCGGTGAAATCTCGGTATCGAACTTTTTGGTGGAATGCAATAGCTTCTAAATACCCTATGTGCATAGTACGTGTAGAGAAAGTAAAGAAATCTCATGTGCAATGTTTATAGAACCTTGTTTAGTGTACCACGTAAACATTAGTAGAAATGGCCCTATTACTTGCTGCTTTGTAAGTAGAAGGGAATACAGTAGGCCATTGACGACCAAATGGCGGCCCGCGGGTCTAAGCCGGCCCGCAAATAAATATATGATTTATTCCTATTTTTAATTTTCTGCATAGATATCAATTTAGAATTTGATGGAAGATTTCAAGATTTGGAAGTATTTCGATGGCAATGGAACTTTTCAACAATGCCATGAGATGTTAGTAAGTAGCGTGCCAGTCCAGGGATCTACGCTAGAACTATGTGAGCTCCAATGTGATTCATCTCTTAAAACATCAGAGGCAACTGGTGTTGATTTTTGGAAACTCGTTTCAAGGGATTTTTCTCCATATCTTAGAAACTCGACTTTTAATCTTATTTCCATATTTGGTGAAACTGGCTTCTCTGCTATGAAACTAGTGCAACAAAAGTTCAGAAACGGATCAAAAGATTCAATGTTATCTCATATTCTTAAAATTGCAAATGGATTTTAAACCTTTGTAAAAGATTTTACAAACCTCACTGCTGTTGCTGAAAAGCAAAGCTTGTTCCTTCACTGTGCATGTAATAATATTAAAAATAATATGCTCTCAAGTTGCCATTGCTGTTATTTGATTCCTTTCTCTACACGTACTATGTACATAGTGTATAGAGAAGGTATTGTATTCCGCCTAAAAATTCGATAACAAGATTTCACAGGAAATACATGTTTTGGGTTTTATCGAATTTTTGGGTGCAATACAATACCTTCTCTGTGCACACTGGCATGGTACATGTAGAGAAAGTAAAAACAAACGGTAATCAAACAGGAAAACAAAATAAACTTTGGTAAAATAAGAAAAAAAAAACGAAAAAGAATATAACGCCGGAGTCCCCACCTGTACTGCAAAAGGAAATTTCTCCCAAAATCACAATTGCCTTTTTAGTAGCATTTTCTTGCCAATTTTTTTTAGTGTACCCTTAAGATGGAGTGCAGCAGAATAATGAGTTTTTGTTTACAAGTAAAAAGCTACTCGCAATGAATAAAAAGCACTGGGATGTTGAAGGTTCATCAGAAGGTGAAAAATCCTTGCAACTAACTTGGACCCATATTCCGGAACTGTATTTTTAATTAGAGAAAAGGTTAATGTAATAAGAAATTATAAAAAAGTCACTAACATTTTAAAAGTTCATTAAGTACCTTTGTTGCATATGTGTAACCTGTTGCAATTAAGGACTATAGCAAGTACATAATATCTTAAGTGTATATTGGCTGCAATTATTGAAATTAAATGCTATTTTACGAGGTGCGTTCAAGTTATAACACCTACTGTTTTTTCTCACAGAGCAATGACAAGAAAAATGTGAAACTAGTGTCACTTCTCAATGTAATCGCCCTCTGGCCGTACACATTTTTCACAACGTCGAAGCCATGATTCCATGGCCGCTGCTATCGCTTCTTTAGGAGTGTGTTTTGATCACTGGAAATCGTTGAGGCAATAGCGGCGCGACTAGTGAATCTGCGACCACTTTCATCTTGGGAAACAGCCAAAAGTCACCAGGAGCTAGGTCAGGGAGCATGAGCAATCGCTTCAAAGTTGTTGTCACGATGAAACTCCTGCGTCGTGTTCGCCCGAATGCCTTGTCTTGATGGAAGAGCACACGTCCAACCTTTTCTGCCCGTTTTTCACGCAATGCTGAGAGGAGTTTATTCTTCAAAACATTTTGGTAGGACGCAGCTGTCACCATAGTGCCCTTTGGAATGCAGTGAGTAAGGATTACACCACTGCTGTCCCAGAAGATGGCCCCATCATTTTGTCAGCACTGGCGCTCACCCGAAATGTTTCTGGTGGTGGTGAGTCTGTGTGCTTCCATTGAACTGACTGGCACTTCGTTTTAGGGTTGAAAAAGGAGATCCACGTCTCATCCATTGTTACAATCGATTGAAAGAAAGTTCCATTCATGCCGTCATCACGCGTCAACATGGCTTGACAATTTGTCACGCGCGTAGCCTTGGGATCATCCGTCAGCATTCGTGGCACTCCCTGGAAGACACTTTTCGCATTTTCAGATCTTCATGCAGGATTGTGTGCACAGATCTCACGGAAATGCCAATTTTGGAGGCGATGTCTGCAACGATCAATCGGCGATCCTCCAAAACAACGTTCTCCACTCGCTGGATCATGTCGTCAGACCGGCGGTCACACGATGTTCTGCCTGTCGCACCCAGGAGCGCACATTAGACACGTTCATGGTACCATCACCACATGCCTCACTCAACTGGCGATCAATTTCAATTGGTGTCGAACATCGAAAATGGAGAAAACGAATGATTACGCGCTCTTCTTGCAATGAAAACGTCGCCAGTATCAAAAACAGTCCTAACTCTCGTCGCTGCCACTAGAGTTCTATGTACTGTACAGTGCTGCCATCTCTGTCATGCATTCCCAAAGAATGTATGTGTATTTTAAAACAAACCAGACATTCCTATTTGGTCCCAGTCTTGAAAAAGAAAGAAAAGAAAGAAAAGAAAAGAAAAACAGGAGGAGGTGTTATAACTTGAACGCACCTCTAACAGTTCGTTAGTCTTTTAGTTTGTGCTGGATAGTAATCTAGTGAAACTATGTTCTCGTAAAGCTCACTACTCGTTTACTATTCCCAGGAGAGAGACCATATCATTAGCATATTCCATTTGCGGGCACGAACCCTCAACCCGAGTATAAAAGCAGATAGTGTGCTATTTGAGGTGCACGACTCGACGTCTTAGTGCCTTTTCTTTCTTTCATTATTGCGGAGTTCTCGCGTCTCTGGCATATTCCATAATGGGACATGACACAGAAATTTATAGCGCAGTAAAGATTGTAAACATTGATATGGCGCAGTATTAAAAAAGAAAGGGCAACTAAGGGTCCTCGTAACATATTTGGTAAGTGAAGAGTTGAAGTTGTGTACTGATGGTGGCGATAAAGCTGTGGAGAGGCGGGTTGCATATTAAGACGGTCGCTCGGCTCAATTCAGCCACTTCGCATACAAACTAGCACACAGGCTATTATGCTGAGTCTCTTTACATTCCAGACTCAAAGATTCTCGCCGTTTGACACTTCATGGTGAGGAAAATGTAGAAGGATATTTCCTTAAGTGGAAGACAGAAGTGGAAAATGAAACCTGAAAAAATAAATCTGATGTGCTACTTTCATCAAAAATTCTATATCAAGTTTTATTTCTCTACACGAACACGTAAAGGTTTTGGGCTCCTGTGTACTGAACAAAACATCTGATGTGTTACACACACATGGCTTTCTCTAGCTACTCTACAAACAAACTGCTTCCGAAAGATAATTCCTTTCAACACTATGCTAATCGACATAAACATTAGCAGAATTTTATTACTTAGTTCCTTATAAGTAAAATAAGATAATCAAATGTTTTAAAAACTGTCGTTAAGCGAATGTCACTGCAAATCGCTTCTTTGCTTGGCCAGGAGTAAAACAAAGGGAAGACGGACATTTCCGTCTGAAAAAAAGATAAGTATTTTACAATTAAACTATTAACAAGGAATACCTAAAAAATTGTAAGCTCCACAAAGCAAATGTGTATGACATAACTTGGGTATTTTAACAAAATCTACATTTTTTGTATAGTAAGACTTTGTGTATCTCTTACGGTTTACTCGCTAAGGCAAATTAAGCAAAATTTATCCAGAATAAGCAGGTCTTTAGAAGCTATTCCTAGAGAGATCAAGATATACATTTTGTCAGTTAAATATCAGCTTTAGTATACGAAATTTTAATCAAAGTCGTTAGAGACATTCAAAATTTTCGAAAAAAGTTCAATATAAAGGGTAGTTGGGGATGGGGAGATTTTCTTGAATGTCTTCGTGTCGTATTCTTGGAAGATACCAAACTCAAATACTAAGTTTGGTATTCAACAGTCTTTTCGTTTTTGAGCTATGCTGTCCAAAGTCATACACACAGATACACACACGGACCTTTTTCCAAAAATGCTTTTTTTGGATTCAGGGGTACCCTAAACATGTATTTCCAGTGAAATATCGATATCTATATCCAATTTTTGAGTGGAGTGCAATACCTTCTCTATACACTATGTACATAGCACATGTAGAGAAAGTAATAATAAATCTGAAATGTTACATTCATCTAAAATTCTATATTAAGTTTTATTTCTCTACACGTACACGTAAAGGTTTTGGGCTCCTGTGTATCTAACACAAACGTGTTTAGAAAAAGCTCCGGGTGCCTGTGAGCACGATAACTCCGAAAGGAAAAGTCGGTGACGTAACAAACTTGATATTTAGGTTTAGTCTCTTCCAGGGATGCGACACGAAGATTTTGAGAGAAAAAAAACACACCTAACTACCCTTTACATGAAGAAATTACGAAAATGCTGGTTTTCTTAAATATGGCTCTAACGATTTTGATTAAAATACCGTTTATTAAAGATACTTATATGGCAAATAAAATTTATATATAAAAAACTCTTTTATTTTGCTGAATTTTGCGTAACTGGTACACCATAAGAGATAGTTACCTACCACAAAGAGAATCTAGGTCTTGTTAAAATACACATTTTATGTCGTAAACTTTTTACTTTCTCTACACATACTATGTACGTAGTGTATAGAGAAGTTATTGTAAACCACCCAAAAATTCGATACCGAGATTTCACCGGAAATACATGTTTTTAGGAACCTCTGAATAAAGAAAAAAAGTGTTTACAAAATTGTCTGTGTGGTGTGTGTGTGTGTGCTTGCGTGTGTGTGTGTGTTTGCGTGTGTGTGTGTGTTTGCGTGTGTGTGTGTGTGTGTGTTTGCGTGTGGGTAGCATAGCTATACTTGGTATTAAACTTTGATTTTTTCCAAGCATACAACACGGAAAATTTTCAAGAAAATCCCCCCACACCCAACTATACTTCACATGGAAAAAGTTTCGAAAATTTTGGTTTTCTGAAATCTGTCTTATAATTTTGATTAGAATCCCTTACATTTAAAATATTTACTTGCCAAATAAAATGAATATCTTTAATATTCTGGGAATAACCTTAAATACCTCTTTATTCTGGATGATTTTTATTGAATTTTGTTTAACTACTAAACCGTAAGAGATAGACTCACTGCACAAGAAATGTAGAGCACGTCAAAACACACAATTTATATCATTTACATTTTTTTCGCGGAGCTGATCGTTTTTGAGATATTCGTGATTTGTGGTTTTAGCTTTGAAAAACTTATACTTTTCTCATACAGTAATTTGGCAACTGCTGTCCATAAAAACAAAGGAACTTCCGTCACATAGCAACCAGCTTTTGACTATCACTTTAACCTATGGTACTCCCTTATTTCGCTTCTACTTACAAGGAAGCAAACAATAAGACTATTTCTACTAATTTTTCTGTATTAGCATGAAGTAAATAGGAGCATAAGCTTTTTAACGACCAATTGTTGCAGAGAAAGTCATGTGAATGAAACACCTCTGATTTTTAATGTGTGTTATTTACTTGGGTCTTCAAAACGAGTATTTCTGGTATCACCTCTAAATGGTATTTTTTGTGGGGAATGTAATACTTTGCTGTAGGTGAGGAAGTATAAAGAGATTGAAGGTTCCGGCAGGTGCTAACTCCGGACGCAATACGTGATTTGCCCGGAGCCCTGATTGCGTCGCATGGTTAACTTAATGTCGTTCATCTCGAAACGCCTTTTCTGTGTAGTAGAGAAAAAAACTCGGTCGGCTTTATGACGGTCGTAAACACAAGAGCCTTGCTAAAGCCGGCAATTTTACTCATTTGCATAAAATTGAATTTATCATATGGTCAGTGGCGCTCATTATTGTGTTCGATAGAGAAAATTCCGAATCGATCTCATTTTGGGGTGCTTACAATACAATAATAATAAATAAATAATAATACTAATAATAATAATAATAGCACTAATGATAATAATAGCAATAATAACAATAATAACAATAATAATAACAATGACAATAATAGAAATAACAATAATAACAATAGCAATGACAATAATAATAATAATAATAATTACAATAATTACAATAATAATAATAATAATAATTACAATAATAACAATAATAATAACAATGACAATAATGAAAATAATAGAAATAAAAATAATAGCAATAGCAATAATAATAACAATAGGAATGACAATTATAGCAATAACAACAACAGTAATAAAAATAACAATCACAATCATGACAATAATGAAAATAATAATAACAATAATAACAATAACAATCAAAATAATGGCAATAATGAAAATAATAGCAATAATAGTAAAAACTATAATAATAATAATAATAATAATAATAATAATAATAATAATAATAATAACAACAATAATGACAATAATAGCATTAAGAATGACAATTACAGCAATAACAACATTAACAATAATAATAACATGAATAAGAACAATAATGACAATAATGAAATAATAGCAATAACAATAATAATAACAATACGGTTTACCAATTATACAAAATTCAATAAAAATCATCGAGAATAAAGAGGTCTTCATAGGCTATTCCCAGAAAATTCCAGACACTCGTTTTATTTAGCAAGTAAATATCTTAAATATAAGGGATTTTAATCAAAATCGTTAGAGCCATTTTTAAGAAAATCAAATATTTCAATTTTTTTTTCCAATTCATGGGTAGTTGGGGGGAATTTTCTTGAAAATCTTCGTGTCGCATCCTTGGAAGATACCAAACTTAAATACTTGGTTTTTAACGGTCTTTTTGCCTTTTCGCCCTTTCCTTTTTTTGTTTTTTTTTTTTATTTTTTTATTGTTTTGTTTTTTATTTTTAGATTTGAAAAATAATGAATTAACTGTAGGTTAAGTACATTAGGTTAATCATTTTACTGGTATCATTAAACTCGCACATTCAGTCTCACATTCATACTTCCAGACTTTGTGGGAGATAGGGAATCATTCTGGGTAAAAAAAGGTCCCCGCCCCGGCCGTGTATCAAACCCGGGACCCTCGCTGACCACAACTCGAAGACAGTCCAAGACTATTTTTGTATCCAGAATAAGTGAGTAAAGTCATATGACTGAAACACATCAGATTTTTTTTTTCGGTGTAAGCAAATCAAGGCGGCACCATGGACGAGTGGTTAGATCGCTCGCCTCCCACCTAGGCGGCCCGAGTTCGATGCCACGCACCCGCATGTAGGATTTGTGCTGTGCCTGGGCGGATTTTCTCCGGTTTTCCCCGCCACTCATTCCACCAATTGCTCCATCATCAAATTTCCTATCATCCATTTCGCTTGCATTTCATATCATCCACTTCCTCGCGCACATACGTTTTTACTAATAATTCAGTTATAATCTTAGTTGCATCATATTTAATCTTAAATCTAATTTTAGTTTTTCAAATTCTTAATATTTACAAAGGATATCTACAACAAATAAATTAATTAGATACCTTTAGCCAAGCTTCGGGTCGACCACTCATTCCAAGTCTTCAGTCTGTTGTTTCGTGCCGTTGGCTCCCCGACAGGCTTCTGACTCCCAGACACCCGCTTGTAAGTCCTAGGAAAGTGTCAGTCCAACATATCATCCACTTCCTCACGCTCATGCCTCTGGCTATGGGCCAGGTTCTCCATTCTGTGGTTTCGTGCCGTTGGCTCCCCGACAGACTTCTGATCCCTAGACATCCGCTTGTAAGTCCTAGGGAAGTGTCAGTCCTACATATCATCCACTTCCTCACACTCATGGCTGGCTATGAACCAGTCTCCATTCTCTTGTTACGTGCCGTTGGCTCCCCGACTGGCTTCTGACCCCTAGACATCCGCTTGTAAGTCCTAGGGAAGTGTCAGTCCTACATATCATCCACTTCCTCACACTCATGGCTGGCTATGAACCAGTCTCCATTCTCTTGTTACGTGCCGTTGGCTCCCCGACAGACTTCTGACCCCTAGACATCCGCTTGTAAGTCCTAGGGAAGTGTCAGTCCTACATATCATCCACTTCCTCACGCTCATGGCTGGCTATGAACCAGTCTCCATTCTCTTGTTACGTGCCGTTGGCTCCCCGACTGGCTTCTGACCCCTAGACATCCGCTTGTAAGTCCTGGGAGGATGTCAATCCTAAATATCATCCACTTACTGACACTCATGCCTGGCTACGGGCCAGGTTCTCTTCTGTGGTTACGTGCCATTGGCTCCCCGACAGACTTCTGATCCCTAGACATCCGCTTGTAAGTCCTAGGGAAGTGTCAGTCCTACATATCATCCACTTCCTCACGCTCATGTCTGGCTATGAACCAGAGTCTCCATTCTCTTGTTACTTGCCGTTGGCTCCCCGACTGGCTTCTGACCCCTAGACATCCGCTTGTAAGTCCTAGGGAAGTGTCAGTCCTACATATCATCCACTTCCTCACGCTCATGTCTGGCTATGAACCAGAGTCTCCATTCTCTTGTTACGTGCCGTTGGCTCCCCGACAGACTTCTGACCCCTAGACATCCACTTGTAAGTCCTAGGGAAGTGTCAGTCCTACATATCATCCACTTCCTCACACTCATGCCTGGCTACGGGCCAGGTTCTCTTCTGTGGTTACGTGCCATTGGTTCTCGAAAGACTTCTGGCCCCTAGACATCCGCTTGTAAATCCTAGGGGGGCGTCAGTACTTGAAAAACGGGGAGGGTATGTCGACTACAAAACGAAACAAATCAACATTTTATTTTCTATTTCACCCGGCATTTGCTCTTCAGTTATATCTTCTAACCCAATACTCCACTGATTTCATTTCCGATTTTCACTCTCCTCACCTTCCTACTCAAGTCTTCAATTAATGTGTTGGTCAATATTTACGTTAGTCACTTTTCAATGTTGATTATATTCAGTTGATTCACAGATACTTTTAGCAGATTCTCGACGTCACTGTACTTCGACACTTTCTCTGGAATCATTGCTTCAAATCCCTTGTTCCTAATTCCACCATCGCTACATTGGCAGAGCCAGTAAAATACGAAAACATTTATTCTGAATTAAGATAAACAGGAGCAAAATAAGAAATCATCTATTGAAGGTTTCTAATTTACGTAAATGATTATCTATAGTCTGTTTGTTGCGATGTCGGGATTATAAACATAATAACTTATAGTTATTTATGGGTAAATGTATAACTGTCATCAACAATAAACTATACTAAAATCAAAAAATAAAAATCTAATGTGTTCCATTCTTATGACTTTCTCTACACCTCTGTAACAAATTATTGTTTAAAAAGCGTATGCTTTCATTTACTTCGTGCTAATTGAGAAACAATATCAGAAATTGTCTTATTACTTGCTTCCTTGTAATTAGAAGCGAAATAAGGGAGTACCATAGGTAAAAGTGATAGTCAAAAGCTGGTTGCGTATGAACAGGAGTTGACAAATTCCTGTATGATAAAAGTATGTGTTTTTTAGCTGAAACCAAAAACCAGGAACATCTCAAAAATGATCAATTCCACGAAAAAGAGTTTTATCGTGATCTAGTAAGCTTTTGTCTATCTCTTACGATTCACCGGTGATGCCAAATCCAATAAAACCATCGAGAATAAAGTGATCTTTAGAGACTATTCTCTTAAAATTCAAGAAATACATTTTTTTTGGCATGTAAATATCTTAAATATAAGAGATTTTAATCAAAATTGTTAGACCCAATTTTGAAAAAATGAACATTTTTGAAATTTTTACCATGTAAAGGGTAGTTTGTGTTGGGAGGATTTTCTTAAAAAGTCTTCGTGTTGCGTTCTTCGAAGCTTCCAAACTAAAATACCAAGTTTGCTATTTAGCGGTTTGTTTGTTTTTGATGTATGCTGTCCACAGATACACTCAGAGACAGACAAACATGGATTTTTTTCTGAAAAAACTTATTTTTGGGGATTCAGGGGGGTCGCAAAGCCTGTATTTCCCCTGAAATCTCGGTATCGAGTTATTGGGTGAAATATAATACTTCCTCTACACACTATGTGCATAGTAAATGCAGGGAAAGTAAAAATCTGATGTATTCCATTCACATAACTTTCTCTACATCTTTGTAAGAAATCATTGTTAATAAGCTTATTCTTTTATCCAGTTCACGTTAATCTAGGTAAACATTAGCAGAAATGGTCTAGGGAAATAACGGAATACACTAGACTGAAGCGATAGTCATCTGTTTCAAAATATGGTCATTATTGGTTTGAAATCCCTTCTTTGCGTAACCAGGAGTTAAGTTCCCGTTTAAAATATGTGTTTTAAAACTAAAACCAAATACAAGGAATATCTCGAAAGCGGTCAACACCAGGAAAAAAAATTATATGACATAAATTCTGTGTTTTAACAAGATATACGTTTCTCGTGCAAAAAGCTTTTGCTTATCTCTTAGGGTTTCCTAGCCATGCAAAGTTCGAAAAATTCTTCCAAAATAAAGAGGTCTTCAGATGCTATTCCCGCATAATTCAAGATATACCTTTTATTTGTCAGGTAAATATTTTTAATATACGGCATTTTAATCAAAATCGTTAATCATTCTTGAGAAAAACAAACATTTCGAAAATTTGTTTATTTAAAGGGTATTTTGGGGTGGGATAACTTTATTTCAAATCTTAGTTTAGGATCCTTGTAATATACTATAACTATGTACCAAGTTTAGTATTTCACAGAGTTTTCAGTTTTGAATTATCGTGTTAGTTGCCTCTCATACGGAACAAATTTTGAAAATTTTGATTTTCCCAAAAAATGGCTATAAGGATTTTGATTAAAATACCCTATATTAAAGATATTAATATGAAAAATAAACTGTATATGTTGAGTTTTCTGGGAATAGTTTCTAAAGGCCTATTTACTCTCGATGAATTTTGGTGAACATTGCGTAACTAGTAAAGGGTAAAATAAAGACAAAAGCTTACTTAACAGAAACCTTAGATCTCGTTAAAACGCACGATTTATGTTATATCCTTTTTTTCGTGGAGGGGATCGCTTTCGAGGTCTTCCTTGTTTTTGGTTTCAGCTTTAAAAAGTTATATATTTCTCATATAGGATTTTGTCAACTCCTGTTCATGCAAACAAAGGAACCTCATTCACATAGAAAACGGCCTTTGACTATCACTTTAACCTATGGTACTCCCTTATTTCGCTTCTTCTTACAAGGAAGTAAGTAATAAGACTATTTATTCTCAAATTGTTTTGTTTCGTCATGTGATTATTCGTAAAACCAAATGAAATTCCCTGGCAGGATAAACACAACAAAGCTGTATCTATACCCGCTTAGTGTTTGTATATTGCCTGCCCGGTCTTCGGGGAATCGCTGGAGTAATCAGGCGGTGTTACAGATTGACTATAGGTGGAGCTCATCTGAGCGTAGCAATTCCGGGCAATCCACGTAATGGATGTTTAGCGCAATTTTATGCCATTAGGCAAATAATCCACTTAGGTACCTTAAACATTAAGCAATCTACACCATTTTACAGCCAAGATCAAATTTCTTCTTTTTCCTACTCAGAAAAACTCTGATGTGTTCCATTCACATGACTTTCTCTATATCTCTGCAACAAATTATTGCTTATTTTCACTTAAAATTAGCAGAAATAGTCTTACTACTGCTTCCTTGCAAGTAGAAGGGAAATAAGGGAGTACCATAGGTTAAAGTGATAGTCAAAAGCTGGTTGCTATGTGACTGAAGTTCCTTTGTTTCTATGGACAGCAGTTGACAAATTTCTGTATGAGAAAAGTCTACACACACATACATATACAATATTGCAATCTGTAGATCCTATTATGAGATTAGATTCAAAAGCCCAAACCCTAGGATGTAGATTATGTGAACAATTAATTTATTCATACCTATTAATACATTTATTTACAAATAATAACTCAGACAATGAATTTTAAGAGATGTCAGTTTTGCATAATTTTCAATTTATTCAAGTGAATAAAACAAAACTATTCCTTTGTAGTAAGCCTCTTTTTGGAGTAACAGCAACTTATTTGTTGGTCTATGTAAATCCTGCCTATGTCTGATCTCTCAAGTTTTTAAAGCTGAAACAAGTAACAAGGAATATCTGAAAAAAGATCAACTCCACAAGAAAGATGTATATAACGTAAATTGTGTGTTTTAATGTGCTCTACATTTTCTGTTAAATAATTCTTGTCTATTTCGTATGGTTTAGCAGTTATGCAAAATTACGTAAAATTCATCCTGAATAAAGTAGTCTTCAGAGACTATTCCCAGAACATTCAAGATACACATTTTATTTGTCAGGAAATATCTTTAATATGCGATATTTTAATGAAATTCGTTAGAGCCATTTTTGAGAAAACCAAATTTTCGAAAATAAATGTTCTCCATGGAAAGTGTAGTTGGGGGTGGGGTGATTTTCTTGCAGATCTTCGCGTCGCATCCTTGGAAGATCTGAATTAATTAGTAAGTTTGGTATTTAACGGACTTTTCGTTTTTGAACTATGCTCTCCACAGACACCCACACAGACAAACACACACGCACACTCATTGACCTTTTTCCTAAAATGCGTTTTTTGGATTCAATAGGACCCAAAACATGTATTTCTGGTGAAATATCGGCATCGAATTTTTGGATTACAATACCTTCACTATACGTTATGTACATAGTACGTATAGAGAAAGTAATAATGAGATCATCTTGTGGTTTACTGGGAAAGATGCGAGTCAGTTGCTAAACTTAATGTTGCCATGGTAGCTCAGTAATAGAGCAACCGCCTAAGGACCGGAAGATCCGTGGTTCAAATCCCTGCTATAGCATTGAAACAGAAAATATAGAGCTTGAAAAACACACAATTTATGTTATATACATTGTTTTCGTGGAGGGAACTTTTGGAGATATTCCTTGTTATTGGTTCTGGCTTTAAAGCATTTCAGCTTTCCTCATACAGGAATTAGTCAACTCCTGTGCATGCAAACAAACGAATTTCAGTCACATAGCAACAGCTTTTGACTTTAACTTTAACCTATGGTACTCCCTTATTTCACTTCTACTTACAAGGAAGCAACTAATAAGACTATTAATTCTGATAATTTTTTCTTGATTAGCTAAAAGTAAAAAGAAGCATTAGCTTTTTAACATTAAATTATTGTAGAGATGTAGAGATACTTTTTAGATGATATACCATAATGCCGACATAAAATCTTGTAAGTACTTGAAGTCCGGGCTTCATAGTTTAGTCAGGTGATCCTGATTAAAGTCCAGGCTGTGGTTTTGAATTTTTCGTTCCAAAAATTGCTAATTACAATAAAGCCTGATTAAGATACCTTTATAAAAAATCAAGCGTATATCTTAAATTTTAATGCAATAGGCTTACGCAATACTACGAAGGCCATTTTATTTAAACTACCCATAGGCTATCAATAAAAGATAATCTCATAGAAAACAATTATTTTATTACGAAAAGTTTTGTATACTTATGGTTACTCTTCAACATAATCACCGAAAATATTGAGACATTTATCGTAACTGTGTAAAAGCTTTGCAATACCCGCTTCAAAAATGTTGCTGTCAATGATTTCAAGTGAAAATTGACGCTGTTTTCAAGATCTTCGTACTTTACGACGTTTGTGGAGAGCCATTCAAAACAAACGAAGAGGAATTTTGACTTCAGGAATTGTGTTGATCCACGACAACGCTCGTCCACACACTGCTGGCACAACCCATCGGCTCCTTGAACAATTTCAATGAGACATTGTCGATCATCCATCGTACAGTCCTGATCTTGCCCCCAGCGACTTTCACCTTTTCCCTGAAGATCTTCAAAGCAACATCAAAGCTCATTTGAAATCATCGGCGACAGCATTTTTTGAAGCGGGTATTGCAAAGCTTGTGCACAGGTACGATAAATGTCTCTATCTTTCCGGTGATTATGTTGAAAAGTAAGTGTACAACACTTTTATTTATAAAATAATTGTTTTCTATGAACTTGAGTTTTATTTATATCTTATCGGAGGTTGAAAATAATAGCCCTCGTATTGCTGTTTCCGATTGTTGCGTCATCTAGTTACATGCAATGGCATTGGTGTGGTTGGGAAAGTTCGGCGGCCATTCTTCTGTATTCAATTTGGCATTCTTGAATAACAGTATTCCTCCAAAATGAAACAAATTTCGCAGTGTTAGCCATGAAACACTCACACAAGATTTACGACTTTGCTTAGAGGGACCGCATTCTCACTATAAGTTGAAGGAAGACGTTAAATGAACGGAGTACTTGTTTTACATTTCTGAGGCCTGCGTGTCATTAATTTTGCTGCCAACAAGCTCAAGAAACGAAATTTGGATGTACAACTGTTGTTGGTACGGAAAAAGAAACTCAGCATAAATGTAAAGTTGGCAAGAAAATGGGAGAATACTGGTAAAAGATATGATGTATTTCATCCAAATGACTTTCTCTACATCTCTTCAATAAACGTAATAAAAAGCGTATGCTTCTATTTACTTCATATTAATCGAGAGCAAATTAGCAGAAATAGTCTTATTACTTGCTTCCTTGTAAGTAGAAGCGAAATAAGGGAGTACCATAGGTTAAAGTGATAGTCAAAAGCTGGTTGCTATTTGACGGAGATTCCTTTGTTTGGACAGGAGTCGACAAATTCCTGTATAAGAAAAGTATAAGTTTTTCAAAGCTGAAACCAAAAACAAGGAATATCCCAAAAACGATCATCTCCACGACACATTCTATACATCCTAAATTGTGTGTTTTATCTCTGCCTTTTTTGTATGAGAACTTTTTATCCATCTCTTACGGTGTGCCAGTTATGTAAAATTGCGTAAAATTCATCCAGAATAAAGTAGTCTTCAGAAGCCATTCCCAGAAATTTTCAAGATATACATTTTATTTCTCGTGTAAATATCTTTAATGTACTTTATTTTAAACAAATTCATTAGACCCATTTTTATGAAAATCAGAATTTTAGAAAATTTCTCCATGTAAAGGGTAGTAGGAGGGGAATTTTCTTGAAAATCTTCGTATCGTACCCCTGGAAGATACCAAACCTAAATACCAAGTTTAGTTTTTAACGGTCTTTTCGTTTTTGAGCTATGCTCTCCACAGACACACGCACACACAGATACAGACAGACAGACACATAGCCATTTTTCTAAAAATTCCCTTTTTTGGATTCAGGGGATCTCAAAACATATATTTCCGATGGAATCTCGGTATTGAATTTTTGGGTGGTTTACAATACCAGCTCTATACACTATGTACATAGTATGTGTAGACAAAGTAAAAATCTGGTGTGCTCAATTCTCATGACTTTCTCTACATGTCTGTAACAAATTATAGTTAATAACCTTATTCTTCCGTCGATTTCATGCTAACACATTAGCAGAAACGGTCTTGTTACTTAGTTACTTATAAGGAGAAAGTAAATAAGGGAAGACACTAGGCTAAACCGACACTCAAATGTTTTAAAATGTGGTTGCTAATCTTTTTCTTTACGTGGCCAAACGCTGACAAGTTCCCGTATGAAAAAAAGTATTTTAAAGCAAGGAATACCCCGAAAACGGTCAACTTCAAGAAAAAAATGTATATGCTATAAATGGTGTGTGTGTTATCGATATCTACATTTGTTGTGTAGTAAGTTTTTGTCTATCTCTTAGGATTACCAATTGTACAAAGTTCAATAAAATCATTCGGAGTTATGAAGTCTTCAGAGGCTATTCCCATAAAATTCATATTATACATTTTATTTAGCATGTAAATATAAGAGATTTTAATCAAAATAGTTAGTCATTTTTGAGAAAATCAATATTTTTAGAAAAATATTCCACGTAAAGGGTAGTTTGGAGTGCAGGGAATTTCTTGAAAATCTTCATGTTGCAACCTTGGAAGATACCAAAATCAAATACCCAGTTTGGAATTTAACGGTGTTTTCGTTTTTGAGCTATGCAGCCCGCAAACACCCAGCTTTGCACATGGACAGAAAGACAGACACACAGATCTTTTTTGGATTCAGGGGGTGTCAAGACATTTATTTCAGGTAAAATTTCGGTTTCAAATGTTTGTGTGCATTACAATACCTTCTCTATAAACTATGTACATAGTACGTGAAGAGAAAGTAAACATTTGGGGTGTAATGTTCGATTTTGTGTATTTATAGGTTTCTTTGACTTTCAAGACCTCCCTGGACAAAAGCCACCTTCATATGGCTTCTGCAAACGAGAGATTTAAAGAGTTTACTTCCACCTTAATTGATGCAGTAAAAAGCTTAGCAGAGGTTAAAGGTCGTATGGCTGCCTAGCAACGTGAGATAGTTTCCTAGGGTAAGCTGCAGTAACCGCATTAGGTTACAATACTCTAAGGCTAAAGCAAGGACCTCGCCTGATTGCACTCCCTCGCAATCATGTTAAATTTGTCACGCTACGCTGGCCAGAACATAGCGCACCAGCTAATGGCGTTTCCAGAACCATTTCCAGCACATCTTGCTGCCCAGGGCCGTATCCGAGATCAGATATACATGTTATCACTACACCACTCAACTTTCATATAATCACCAGAACTGCAGTGATGTCTGAAATGTAGCTTTTCACAATTTTGATACTAGAACCTTCAGTTTTGGCATTAAAAATCTGATGTGTTCCATTCATATGACTTTCTTTAAAACTCTGAAACAAAATACTGTCAAAGCTGGTTGCTATGTGACTGCAGCTCCTTTGTTTGCATGGACAGAGGTTGACACATTCCTGTATGAGAAAAGTATAAGTTGAAACCAAAAACAAGGATTATCTAAAAAACGATCAACTATACGAACAAAATGTATATAACATAAATTGCGTGTTTTAACGTGCTGTACATTTTTGTGTGGTAAGTTTTTGTCCATCCCTTACGGTTTAGCAGTTATGCAACATTTTGTAAAATTCATCCAGAATAAAGTAGTCTTCAGAGGGTATTCCGAGAAAATTTAAGGTAAATATTTTTATACGCGATATTTTAATAAAAATCATTAGAACCATTTTTGAGTAAATCAAAATTTTCGTAACTATTTCCATGTAAAGGTTAGTTGAGGGTGGGGTGGTTTTCTTGAAAATCTTTGTGTCGCATTCTTGGAAGATAACCTAAATAACAAGTTTGATATTTAAAGGTTTTTTCGTTTTTTGAGCTACGCTGTCCACAGACACACACACACAAACACTCACAAACATCCACACACGTACTTTTCAGAAATGCTTCTTCTGCATTCAGGGCGTCCTAAAAGATGTTTCCGGTGAAATCTTGGTATCGAATTTTTGGGTGGGTTACAGTACTTTTTCTATACACTATATGTAAGATTTTAAATTCAATTCTTTTTGCATTCCCGGCAGTAAAACAAAAGAAATTAAACAAAAGTTCTGTTCATAGGCACTGATATACTCACTCACTAACATGCCTCGTCGTGGCCAAGCGGGAGATCCGTGGTTCAAACCCGGGCTATGCCATTGAATTTTTCAGTCTGACTCTACCTATAGATACATAAAGGAATAATCATACTACATCAACGCAATGTCAGTGTCAAGCAGCTGCTTCAAACCCGAAGTGATGAATTGATTTAAAGTGTATAGATAATATTCAATATAGACACGGCTAGAGATCAGGAGATCCGTGGTTCAACCCCGGCTATGGCATTGAATTTTTCAGCCTGACTCTACCTATCCAACTCCTGTCCTACACACGGCTAGAGACCGGGAGATCCGTGGTTCTAACCCCGGCTATGGCATTGAATTTTTCAGCCTGACTCTACCTATCCAACTCCTGTCCTACACACGGCTAGAGACCGGGAGATCCGTGGTTCAAATCCCGGCTAGTCATTAATTTTTCAGTCTGACTCCAACTATTCAACTCTTGTCCTGCACACGGCTAGAGACCGGGAGATCCCTGGTTGAAATCCTGGCTGTGGCATTGAATTTTTCAGTGTGACTCCACCTATCCAACTCCGGTCCTACACACGGCTAGAGACCGTGAGATCCGTGGTTTAAATCCCGGCTAAGGCATTGAATTTTTCAGTCTGACTCTACCTATCCAACTCCGGTCCTACACACGGCTAGAGACCGTGAGATCCGTGGTTTAAATCCCGGCTAAGGCATTGAATTTTTCAGTGTGACTCTACCTATCCAACTCCTGCACTACATACGGCTAGAGACCGGAAGATCCGTGGTTCAAATCCCGGCCATGTCATTGAATTTTTCGGTCTGACTCTACCTATCCAACTCTTGTCCTACACTTGGCTAGAGACCGGGAGATCCGTGGTTCAAATCCCGACTATGGCATTGAATTTTTCGGTCTGACCCTACCTATCCAACTCCTGTCCTACACACGGCTAGAGACCGGGAGATCCGTGGCTCAAATCCCGACTATGGCATTGAATTTTTCAGTCTGACTCTACTTAACCAACTCCTGTCCTTCACACGGCTATGTGTAAAAAACAGTTATTCCGTACCACATTGAGATCTCTGAGCAGTGTATCTCGGGTTGGCTGTAATTGTTTACATTAATACATATTAGTCAGAGTATTAATATGTCATTGCACAACTCTATTTACGATATTGGAAAACAAGTGTCCAGTATTGTGAACCACCCAAGGTCAGTTGAAAGTCAGTAGCAACACCACGTTAAGTCCTTTGACAGACTGTGAGAACAGTGTCTCACATCCAGGAGCTGGTTCTTGCAACAGGAGTGGCTATGCCCGATGATGAGTGCCTGGTTTCTGGTGGTAAGTGTCAGAAGAGAGGTAGCCATGTTGTGTGTGAGGCAGATTTAATACAATTTACATCTAGATGTAGCTTTCTAATGTGTCCTCCATTGGTGTAAAATAGTGCACCTAAGATGCATGAGGTAATCATCATGAGGATTCTTGATATCTGTGATGATCGGAGGATGATTTGTGGTTTCCTTGTGAGCAGAATCAGCCAGTTCATTTCCCGCTATACCACAGTGGGATGGTACCCAAGCAAAGAATAGTTGCTTGCCGGAAGTTATTGCAGAGTTCTGAACAAGAGTGTGGAGCTCATAGAACCTTTAGAGAGTCAGTGAAGATAACGAAGGATTGATCTCTTCTCTTCCATACCTAGACCAGGGCAAACCCAATTCCATAAAGCTCCCAAGGGAAGATAGAAGTCATGTGAGGCAAATTGTACAAGATGCTGTGAGTAAGAAAAATTAACGCACAGCCATTAGATCGAGTTGTGATTGTGATCCTCTTTTAGAGAACGAGACTTTCACACAGTCAACAACCCGAGAGCAACTCAAATAAAATCTGATGTGTTCCATTCACATGACTTTCTCTACATCTGTGCAAAAAAGTATTGTTAAAAAGCTTAGGCTTCTATTTATTTCATGCTAATTGAGAAAATATTAGCAGAAATAGTCTTATTACTTGCTTCCTTGTAAGTAGAAGCGAAGTAAGGGAGTACCATAGGTTAAACTGATAATCAGAAGCTGGTTGCTATGTGACTGAAGTTCCTTTGTTTGTATGGACAGCAGTTGACAACTTCCTGTATAGGAAAAGCATAAGTTTTCAAAGCTGAAACTAAAAACAAGGAATATCTTAAAAACAATCAACTCCTCGAAAAAAAAATGTATATCACATACATTTTGTGTTTTAATGTGCTCTACATTTTCTGTGTGGTAAGTTTTTGTCCATCTCTTACGGTTTAACAGTTATGGAAAAATCATCCAGAATAAAGTAGTTTTCAGAAGCTATTCCCAGAAAGTTCAATATATACATCTTGTTTTTCAAGTAAATATCTTAAATATACAAGATTTCAATCAAAATCGTTACAGCCATTTTTTAAGAAAATAAAAATTTTCGAAATTTTTTTCCGTGTTAAGAGTAATTTGGGGTGGGGAATTTTCTCGAAAATCTTCGTGTCGCAACCTTGGAAAATACCAAATTTAAATACCAGGTTTTTTTAATGGTCTTTTCATTTTTGAGCAATGCTGCCCACGGACACACACAGACAGAGAGACATAGAGACAGACACGGACATTTTCTAAAAATGCTTTTTTGGATTCAGGGAGTCTCAAAATATTTTATTCCGGTGAAATCTCGGTATAGAAATTTTTAGCACAATACATTACCTTCTCTATACACTATGCACAAGGTACGTATAGAGAAAGTAATACTATCTCGCAAGAAACTGTTAGTATTCTAAGAAATCAAATGAAAAATTCTGTGCATGGAGTTCAGAAAGATGGTGGCATGCTAAGCAAGTGGCAGAGCACACCTTCTTAATGTTTTATAAAATAAGTATGCATACTATTTTGTTGTTCTTTTGTCGCAGCTCTTTCGTCTACCTTGGAGTCGTTTAGAATTAGTGCCAATGCAATACTATTAAAATAGGCGTGTACATACCTCTTTGATGTTCAGTGATGCGCCGGCTAAGCTCATCGATATTAGAACACACCACATCGACTCTCACTGAGGGGAGGAAGAATGACTGGGGTATGTCACACTGAGTAAACTAACAACATAAGTACTTCACTTAGATTCCTCAGAATTGACGCTGTTTATTCATACTTATTATTATAGAGGCACTGATCCGTCGAGCGACTCCCGACATAGTTCTTGTAGATTTAGTAATATATGCTTATAACTGGTGCTATTTCTTCTGCCTACAAAGTTTCTCATTGCCACGGTCGTTAATAGTTTTCACTTACTTCACTATCACGTGATATAAAACTTGCACATCAACTAATGCGGTAACTGCACTTTTTCGCGTAAAATTTTCACATAATCAGCAACCAACAATTCAAAACAGAACTTACGTACAACCCCTTTTCTTGTGTGCACACTACTTTTATACCCAAAATATCCAAGCTTCGGGCTCCTTTCTGATTGGTTACTAAATAGCGCGAAAATGTAGTTATCACGTGGTTAGTTTTGGTAGTTCATTGTATTTTACCGAGGTGACCGCTCTTTATAATCCAAAAGTCCCGAACTACGAACTTTTAAGGGAAACAAACCTGTCTCTGAGAAACTCTGTTACTTATACATTTAATGCACCAAAACTTTGCTCTTAGAAAAGCGTTTGTATTTCTGCATTGGCAAAAGAAGAAGCATTGGCACATACAATAACACATTCTTACCCTCGCTGGTTGTGGACTGAGATCTGCAAGTCTTGGCTGCTGAGGCAAATATCTTTCCTATGCTAAACCTGTGCAAATTAATTATTAAAATAATTAAATGCAAAACGTGGTAATATTCTGTTACACTTTCCTATTCCAGATGTTTTAATATTGAGAATGGGTTAAAGTTTAAAGTAAATTTTGAGACACCCTACATAATGACGCGGTAATGAAACAAGTCAAATATATAACAACGCTGAGAGAGGTTTGAAATTCTGCCCAGGAAACAAGCTTCATCAGATAAACCTGTGACGTTGCCCATGCCATGGAATGCTGGACCAAACGAGCAACTTTTAATTGGATATTTTGAATTATTGTGCCGAATTCTTAACCAGCATTACTTGGCTATAACTAGCAGTAATTTACAATATGGATGAAAACCGTCTTCGTTTGAAATAACAAAACAAGAACGGTAGATGAAAAAGGAAAACAAAGTAGGTACTTAGGTTGACAAGCGCGAAACGTCACGGAGGTGGCGTGTTGTAAACCCGCTGCTAACTTTATTCCAACTTTCACAATAATTAAGGGAATCTGTCAGAAAGCTGAGATACACACAATCTTCCAAATGAGTTTCTTCGTGGTGAGAACATTTACGTTAATGAGCTCCTATTTTAGATGTATCTCAAACACTTAGAAAAACGCCTTCTATTTTCTCGAGTTAAAGTTTTATTGTAGCAGAGAGATCTGATATAGCATTAGTTCAACAATGTACTTACTAATATTTGTTGAAGCTTTATTGCAGCACAGATACCTGACAGCATTACTTCAACAATATACTTACTATAATTGTTGAAGTTTCATTGTAGCACAGATAACTGATATAGCATTATTTCAACAATATACTTAATAATAATTGTTGAAGTTTTACTGTAGCACAGATACCTGATATAACATTACTTCAACAATATATTTAATGCTTGTTGAAGTTTTACTGTAGCACAGATACCTGATATAGCATTACTTAAACAATATGCTTAATAATAATTGTTGAATTTTTACTGTAGCAGAGATATCTGATATACCATTAGTTCAACAATATACTTACTAACAATTGTTGAAGTTTTATTGTAGTACAGATACCTGATATAGCATTACTTCAACAATATACTTATCAATAATTGTTGAAGTTTTATTCTAACAGAGATACCTGATATACCATTAGTTCAACAATATACTTAATAATAATTATTGAAGTTTTATTGTAGCAGATATACCTGATTTAACATTACTTCAACAATTTACTTACTAATAATTGTTGAAGCTTTATCGTAGCACAGATACCTAATATAGTATTATTTCAACAATATACTTAATAATAATTGTTGAAGTTTTACTGTAGCAGAGATATCTGATATACCATTAGTTCAACAATATACTTAATAATACTTGTTGAAGTTTTATTGTAGCAGAATACCATTGCTTCAACAATATACTTAATATTAATTGTTCAAGTTTTATTGTAGCAGATATACCTGATATACCATTGCTTCAACAATATACTCAATATATATTGCACCCAAAATTTTGATACCGAGATGTTACCGAAAATACAGTTTTTTGGGGTCCTCCTGAATCATAAAAAAGAATTTTGGGAAAAGTTCCACGTGTGTGTGTGTGTGTATGTATGTGTATGTGTGTGTGTATGTGTGTGTCTGTAGACAGCATAGCTCAAAAACGAAAGGACCGTTAAATACCAAACTTGGTACTTTACGTTGACATGTTCCAAGGATCGACACGAAGCTTTTTAGGAAAATAGCCCCACCCCCAACTACCCTTTACATGAAACGTTTTTCGAACATTTTCATTTTCTCAAAAATGACTCTAACGATATTGATTAAAATACCTTATACTAAATATATTTATCTGACAAATAAAATGTGTATCTTGAATTTTCTTGGAATAGCCTCCGAAAACTACTTTATTCTGCATGAATGTTACGGAATTTTGCATAACTGCTAAACCGTAAGAGACGGACAAAAGCTTACCACACCAAAAATGTAGAGCATGTTAAAACACACAATTTATGTTATATACATTTTTTTCGTGGAGTTGATCGTTTTTGGTATTTTCCTTGTTTAGCTTCAGCTTTGAAAAGCGTATACTTTTCTCATACAGTAACTCACCTCCTGTCCATACAAACAAAGGAATTTCAGTCCATAGTAACCAGCTTTTGACTGTCACTTTAACCTATGGTACGCCCTTATTTCGCTTCTACTTGCAAGGAAGCAAGTAATAGGACTATTTCTGCTAATTTTTCTCGATTAGCATGAAGTAAACAGAAGGATACGCTTTTTGACAATAGTTTGTTGCAGAGATGTAGCGAAAGTAATGTGAATGTAACACATAAGATTTTTATAGTGTTTAACACCCACTTTTAATACTTGTGGCACCGCAGGAAATGACAATGATGATATATGAATGAAGATGAAGCAGGTGGAATGCCATGGCGGGAGAAACCGGAGTAAACCCGCCCCTGCGCCGCTTTGTCCACCATAAATTTCATATGCGGTCATTTGGGATAGAACCCAGTTTGTCTAGGTGAAAGGCGAGAGGTCTAACCACTCGGCCACGGCGGGGCCATTAAAGTGTCTAAGGACATTTGCATATTGATGCACTTTAGTAAAAAAGAAATCTGTGTTCCATTCATATGACTTTCTCTACATCTCTGTGTCAAATTATTGTTAAAAAGCTTATTCTATTAACGTAGCAGAAACGGTTTTATTACTTAGTTTCTTTATAAATAAAATGTAAGTAGAAGATACACTAGGTTAAACAGTCAACTGTTTTAAAATGTGGTTGCTATGTGATTGAAATCCGTTTCAGGAGTTGACAAGCTCTCCTATTAGACAAGTTTAAGCATTTTAATCAATAACAAGAAATATCTCTAAAACGGCCAACTCCTTCAAAAGATGTACATGACATAAATTGTGTGTTTTGTTGTGATCAACGTTTTTGTGAAAGAGATTTTTGTCTATCTCTTACGGTTTACCAGTTATGCAAAATTTCACAAAATTCAACCAGAATACACTTGTCTTCAAGAGGCTATTCCCGAAAATTCAAGATATACATTTTGTTTGGCATGTAAATATCTTAAATATAAGATATTTTAATCAAAACCCTTAGAGCCATTTTTGTGAAAATCAACATTTTGGAAAATTTTCCATGTAAAGTGTAGTTGAGAGTGGGGCTATTTTTTGAAATCTTCATGTCACATCCTTGGAAAATAAAAAAATTAAACACCAAGTTAGGTTATTAATGATATTTTCCTTTTTAAGCTAAGGTGTCCACAGGCACACACACACATATGGGCCCTTTTTTGAAAATGTTTTTCTTTTTGGATTCAGAGGGACCCAAAACATGCACTTCCGGTAAAATTTCGGTATCCAAATTTTGGGTGGAATGCATTACCTTCTATATACACTATGTACATAGTATGTGTAGAGTAAGTAATAACATAATGACCATGATTTTGAAAACTTCAATGGGGCGCGTTATGAATGGTTCTGAGTCCCACATAGCGTTCTTCATTTCGATAAAAAGGTTTTCGCAAAGTTTCCCGAGCTGGTATACAGCGGGCTCAGTAAGGCAAGACAAAGCACCGAACTTTAAATGAATTGCTTCCTTATTTTTTCTCTTTCTTCCTTATTCCACAGTTTTAAAATATGAGCCACATGTTACTTTAAATGTCTTATAGAAAAATTCTTGCCCCTCGCAGTCATCAAGGTTTTCCCCTCCCCCTCATTCTTTTACTACCCTCTTAAGTATTTTTCACCTACGAACTTTAGCAATAAACATACTTCATTCTGCGTCCCAAGAATGAGGCGAGGTTTGTGTTCCCTGTTTTCTATATATAACTCTACATAAATAATTTCCTCATTTCAAATGTATTAGTGGCGACTTGCATCGATCAAGTGAAAAATTTAAAAGAATAAGAAAAGAAGGGTTGTTATATAAGATCTTAGAACGAAATCTGATGTGTTCCATTCACATAACTTTCTCTACATCTCTGCAACAAATTATTGTTATAAATCCTATACTTCTATTTATTTCATGCTAATCGAGAAAAAAATAGCGGAAATAGTGTTGACATGTTTCTGTACAAGAAAAGTATAAATTTTTCAAAGCTGAAAATAAAAATAAGAAATATCTAAAAAACGATCAGCTCTACACAAAAAACTTTATATAACATATATTGTGTATTTTAACGTGCTCTACATTTTATGCATGGTAAGTTTTTGTCCATCACTTATGTTATAGCAGCTATACAAAATTCCGTAACATTCATCCAAAATAAAGTAATTTTCACAGACCATTCCCAGAAAATTCAAGATATACATTTTATTTGGCATGTAAATAATTTAAATATAAGATATTTTATTCAAAATCATTAGTCATTTTTGAGAAAATTAATTTTTCGAAAAAACTTCCATATAAAGGGTAGTAAGCGGTGGGATTTTTTCCCTCAAAATCTTTGTTTCGCATCCCCGGAAGATACTAAACTTAAATACCAAGTTTGGTATTTTACCAACTTTTCATTTTTGAGTTATCGTGTTCACAGACACACACGCACACACAGGGACCTTTTTCCAAAAATGAGTTTGGCTTTCTCTAGCCCCGTGTGTATAATGTAGATAGGGATAGAGAAGTATTGTATTCCACCTAATTATTCGAAGTTGAGATTTCATCGGAAATACATGTCTTAGGACCCCCTGAATAAAAAAAAAAAAAAAAAAAAAGCATTTTCAGAAACAGGTTCTTGTGTGTGTCTGTGTGTCTTTCTGCCTGTATGTGTGTGTGTGTCTGTGTCTGTGCACCGTGAGGCTCAAAAAGAAAAAGAGGGTTAAACGCCAAACTTGGTATATAAGTTTGATATCTTCCAAGAAAGCGACAAGAAGATTTTCAAGAAAATCTCCCCACCCTTAACTATCCTTTACATGGAAAAAGTTTAGTACATTTAGTTTTTCTTAAAAATGACTAACGATTTTCATTAAAATACCACATATTAAGGCTATTTCTATCAAATAAAAAGTATATCTTGAATTTTCCGGGAATTGCTTCTAAAGACCTATTTATTCCGGATCGCTTTTGTTTGATTTGGCATAACTAGTAAACCGTAAGAGATAGACAAAAACTGACTACACAAAACATGTAGATCTTGTTAGAATGCACAAGTTATGTCCTATACATTTTGTCGTGGAGCTTACCGTTTTCGAGGTATTCCTTGCTATTAGTTTTAATTGTGAAGAACCTATACTTTTCTCAGACGAAAGTGTCTGATTTTCTTTTGTTCTTTTCCTGGTCAAGCAAAGAAGCAGTTTACAATGACAAACGTATGACAGCTTTTAAAACATTTGACAAACATTTTAGCTTAGTTCTGTTCTACTTATAGGGATCTGAGTAATAACAATTTGCTAATGTTTATCTGGATTAACATGGTGTTGAAAGAAGAATTATCTTTTGTATAAAATGGGGACCCAAAATATGTATTTCCGATGAAATCTCGGTATGGAATTTTTGGGTGTAGTGCAATATCTTCTCTATACACTATGTACTTGGTAAGTGTAGAGAAAGTAAAATGGGCTCTCTTTTCAGATATATTCAAAGGCCTTGTGGGTCTATTTTCTTATACACCTAAAATTATTGCTGTGTTAGTTACTGTTAGACATCAGCACTACATACACCCTTAGAAACTACGTTCCAAGAACCTCTTAAATATAATAAATTGTAATCAAAGTCTTGAAGCCATTTTTGAGAAACTCAAACTTTTCGAAAAAGTACCATATAGAGGGTAGTAAGGGGTGGGGGATTTTACTGACAATCTTTGTGTCACATCCCGGAAGATACTAAAGTTAAATACCAAGTTTGATATTTTACCAACTTGTCGTTTTTGAGTTATCGTGTTACACATACATGGACACACGTACACACGGACGACACACATACACTGACCTTTTTCTGAAAATGTTTTTTTTTGGATACAGGGGAGCTTAAAGCATACGAGGTACGTCCAGAAAGTAAGTTCCGTTTGTTAAAAAAATTAAATTGTGTACAGATACAGAATAATTCTTTATTGCACAAAATTCTACAATTCTTAAACTACTTTTCCACATAACTGTCAAAGCTTTGCAGGCATTTGTCATAGCGTGGCACAAGCTTTTGTATACCTTCTTCGTAGAAGTTTGCCGCCTGTGTCTTCAAAAAGTTGGTACCCAACGTGAGCAAAGTTTACGAAATTTCAGTTTTTCGGTAACAATTTTATGAAATAGTGATCGTGAGCTTTGGGGAAATTCCATGGCGAGAACACTAGTTGTAAACTTGCGGTTTTCCTGGATCTTGTCATCAATCGCGTGAACCAGTTCTTCTGTAACCAAAGATGGACGCCCACTTCGTTCTTCATCGTGCACTTCACTACGTCCTTCATTGAACTGTCGGACCCATCTTCTCAATGTTAAATCACTCATCGCATTTTGTCCGTAAACTTCGCAAATTTGCCCATAAATTTAAATTGGTTTCACTTTCCTAGCATTCAGAAAACGAATCACAGATCTGCTTTCACAAGCGGCGGGATTTTCAATCAACACCGACATTGTAAACAAGCACAACAAAGCGTATGTGGCTGACAGCGATCTCAAAATGGCGCACGTTTCTTCTCCTTGATACAGAGCGTCTACCGCGTATGTGCGGAACTGCGATCGCAGCGCTGCAGCGGAGATAATTTGAAACGGAACTTACTTTCTGGACGTACCTCGAATATTTCCGGTGAAATCTCGGTATCGAGTTTCTGGTAGCATTACAATACCTTCTCTATCCCTATATACATAGTACGTGTAGAGAAAGTGAAAATACGGATACAATATGTTGAGTACTATAAATGTTATGCTTTCAATGTCTTCAATATACCATATGTTAATGAAAATCGTTAGGCATTTTTGAGAAAATCAACATTCAGGGGAATCCAAAACATGTATTTCCGGTGAAATCTGAGTAATTTTTTGGGTGGAATACAATACCTTCTCTGTACAGTATGTACACAGTACGTATAGAGAAAGTAAAGTGGGGTCTCTTTTCAGGTATATCCAAAGACTTGGTGCTTCTATTTTCTAAGAAAATGAACTGTCATATACACCTAAAATTATTGCTGTGTTACTTTCGGTTAGATATCGCCACTACTATGTTCCAAGAGCCCCTCTAGAGGTCGTCGTCATGTACAAAATATAACACAAAGAAAAATAAGAGGTTGTAAAGGCCGGAAGAGGCCATTACAGCCTTTCCCCTTGCTTCTTGTACACCACTATCTTGTAGTTACAATGTCATTCTAGTTTTTCGTTCCAGTCGTGCAAGTGACAGCAATAAACTGGTTTCTCTGTAGGGTGCTGCCGGGTAAGTCGTAAAATCCTATAGTACTGCGGCTAGGCTCTTCAGCGACACGACCTTATGGCTTTTCGTTCACAATAAAACACAGAAAAATCTCATGTGTTCCATTCACATGACTTTTTCTTCATCTCTGCAACAAATTATTGCTAGAAAGCTTATACTTCTATTTACTTCATGCTAATCGAGAACAAATAACATAAATAGTCTTATTACTTGCTTCCTTGTAAGTTAAGCAAAATAAGGCAATACCATAGGTTAAAGTGATAGTCAAAAGCTGGTTGCTATGTGACTGAAGTTCCTTTAATTGTATGGACACGAGCTGACAAAAATTCCTGTATGAGAAAAGTATAGCTTTTTTAAAGCTGAAACCAAATGCAAGGAATGTTTCGAAAACAATCAACTGCACGAAAAAATGTATATAACACAAATTGTGTGTTTTAACGTGTTCTACATTTTTTGTGTGGTAAGTTTTTGTGCATCTCTTAAGGTTTAGCAGTTATGCATTATTCCGTAAAATTGATCCAGAATAAAGTAGTCTTCAGAGGCTATTCAATACATACATTTTATTTGTCAGGTAAATATCTTTAATATACGATATATTGATCAAAATCGTTAGAGCTATTTTTGAGAAAATAAAAGTTTTAGAAAAATGTCCATGTAAAGGATAGCTGGGGGGGGGGTATTTTCTTGAAAATCTTCCTGTAGCATCCTTGGAAGATGCCAAACATAATGGTCTTTTTGTTTTTGGGCAATGCCGTCCCCAGACACACACATGCACACACGAATATTTTTCCTAAAAATGCTTTTTCTTGGATACAGGACGACCAAAAACATGTATTTCCGATGAAATCTCGAATTTTTGGGTGGAATGCAATACATTTTTATACACTATGTACATAATACGTGTAGAGAAAAATCCATTGTCCTCCGCCGGGATTGAGCCCGCGACCTTAGGTATAGAAACTAGCATTGTAACCATTACACCACGGAGGGTGTGGAAGGTGTAATGGGTTGGCTCTAAGCGATACAGACAGCACAATAAGCCTTAGGCTGAAGTGCGCCCGTAGAAATGACGGGAATCTGTATCGTAAATGAAAAAGAAGTGAGACTGGGTGTTCGTTCTCGTTTCTGCATCTGTAATGATCTTTCCAGCGATACATATTTTTGAAAAGTTAGAATTTACAAGCCTTTGTGATCTCCTGCCCTCATGAGCGCGAACATCCTACCCTCGCGACAATCTCACGGCCATCAGTTCACTATTTCAAAGCAGTGTCATTGTCGCTTAAACGGCGACTGACCGACGCTCACGGTCAAGGCGTTCCATGAGCTTGATCTGCTTGCACTGAAAACCTTTCCTTACATTCGGCTATTTAGTTTGAAATAGTATTTTACCGTGTTATACATTTGAATGATCGACATTTATATGTTTTCGGGGGCGCCTCCCATCTAGGCAGCCCGGATTCGATCCCAAGCAACCGCATGTGGAATTCTGGACGGTTTTCTCCGGCTCCTTCGGCTTCCCCCGCCACTTATTCCACCAATTGTTCCGTCATCAACCTCCCTATCATGAATTTAGTTTACAGTTCATATCACCTACTTCCTCATGTTCCAGACCATTGACTTGTAAGTTCTAGGGGGCTTGTCGGTCTTACAAATACAGGGACGACTAGCCGATTACGAAACGAAACTGTAATTTCCGGTTTTGCCGTGGGTGAATTATTAGACCGTTCGTCTCCCATCTAGGCGGCATGTGGGAGTTGTGGTGAATGAAGCGGCTTTTGGGCGGGTTTTCTCCGGGTCCTCTGGTTTCCCCCACCACTCATTCCACCAATTGCTCCATCTTTACTTTTCCTATCATGAATGTAGCTTGCATTTCATACTATCCTCTTCCTCACACTCATGCCTGGCTACGAGCCAGGTTGTCCATTCTGTGGTTTCGTAACGAAGCTCCCCGATAGGCATCGGCTGGGGGTGGTGTCAGTCCCACCAATACGGCGAGAGTAAGCCGATTACGAAACGAAAACTTAGTTTCCCTGACACCAAAATAATTTCCATGTCTATTATTGGTTATATTGACATCGAAATTGTCGCTCTCCGTGGTGTAATAGTTACCATGCTAACTTCATATACCCAAGGACAAACCCGGCGGAGGACGATGGATTTTTCAGGTGTAAAAATCCTTAGCTTGGCTTCCTTAGGAAGGGAAGTAAAGCCGTTGGTCCCGTATCGTACATTTACGGCACGTAAAAGAACCTCAAGCCTGATAGAGAGGCCTCTGAGCAAAATTAAGCGATTTTTCACGTCCAGTATAGAATGGGACGCTGAGAACTAAGGTAGTTATAAGAGTGTCCATAAATAAAGCTCCATTTGCAGTTTTACCTACTCTAGTCCTGTATGTACAATGTACATAGGGATAGAGAAGTGTTGTATTCCACCCAAAAATTCGAGCTTTTACCGGAAATACATGTTTTAGGACCCCCTGAATGCAAAAAAAAAAAAAAATAAATAAAAAGGTATTTTCAGAAACAGGTACGTGTGTCTGTGTGAATGTCTGAGGACAGCATAGATCAAATACGAAAAGAGGTTAAATACCAAACTTGGTATTTAAGTTTGGTATCTTCCAAGGATACGACACGAAGAAAATCCCCCCAACCCTAACTACCCTTTACATGGAAAAATTTTCGAAAAGTTTTTTCTTAAAAATGGCTTTAATGATTTTGATTAAAATACCACATATTACAACCATATCTATCACAAATAATTGGATTTTCTGGGAATAGTCTCTGAAGACTACTTTATTCGGATGAATTTACGAAATTTTGCATTACTACTAAACCGTAAGAGATGGACAAAAGCTTACCCCAAAAAAATGTACGGCATATGCATTTTTTTCTTGAAGTTAATCGTTTTTGAGATGTTCCTTGTTTTTGGTTTCAGCTCTGAAAAACTTATGCTTTTATCATACAGGAATTTGTTAATTCTGTCCATACAAACAAAGGAACTTCAGTCACTTAGCAACCAGCTTTTGGCTATCACTTTAACCTATGGTGATTCCCTTATTTCGCAAGTAACAAGGCAATTGCTGGTAATTTTTCTCAATTAGCATGAAGTAAATAGAAACATAAGCTTTTAACAATATTTGTTGCAGAAATGAAGAGAAAGTCATGTGAAGAAACACATCAGATTTTTTTACTATAGAAATTATTACTTTTTATTATTATTATGAAAACTATAAATTTTTATATTATTAACTCGTGAATATTTAAATTAACTAGATGAGATATGAGATACTGAGTGTCGCGCAGTATAGCTGACAATAACGAATAGCTGGGATTGAGAAGTTAACAGTGTCTCCAGCAAGTTAAGGTTAATGGACATTGCTAACGAGGGTATCTAGATATAAAACACAATTGCTTCTACGTCACAATGAAAGTGGTTAGTTTTACTTTCTCTACACGTACTTGTACATAGTGTAGAGAGAAGTTATTGTAATGCAACCAAAAATTAGGATACCGAGATTTCACCGTTTACAATTTTTGGGACACCCTGAATCCCTCCCCCCCAAAAAAAAAACGTTTGGGAAAAAGGTGCGTGTGTGTGTCTGTGTGTTTGTGGTCAGCATAGCTAAAAAACGAAGAGACCGATGAATACCAAACTTGGTATTTAAGTTTGGTATGTTTCAAGGATTCTACACGAAGATTTTCAAGAAAATCCCTCCACCACAAACTACCCTTTACACGGAAAGATTTTCAAAAATATTTATTTTCTCAAAAATGGGTGTAACGATTTTGATTATAACACCATATTAAAGCCATTTCTACCTTAATTAAAATGTATATGTTGAATTTTCTGGGAATAGCTTCTAAAACCTGTTTATTTTGGAAGGATTTTGCTTAAACTGGCATAACTAGTAAACCGTAAGGTAAAGACAAAACTTACTTTACAAAAAATATAGATCTTTTAAAAATACACAAGTTATGTCACATACATTTTTTTCGTGAAGCTTGCCATTTTCGAGGTATTCCTTATTATTAGTTTCAATTGTGAAGTACTTATACTTTTCTCAGACGGAAGTGTGCGTTTTTCTTTTGTTCTACTCCTGGCCAAACAAAGAAGCAATTTGCAATAACAATCGCATAAGGACAGCTTTTAAAATTTGACTATTACTTCAGCCTAGTGAATTTCCTTAGTTCCATTTTACTTATAAGGAAGTAAGTAATACAATTCTGCTAATATTTAACTCGATTAGCATGGTGTTGAAAAAAGAAGTATCTTTTGTTAGAAGTTTACCTGTAGAGTAGCTAAAGAAAGTCATGTGAGTGTAACACATCATTTTTTTTTACTTGAAAATTATTATTACTTCTATTACTATCGAACTTATCAATTATTATATTATTAACTCGTGATTATTTTAATTAATTATATGAAATACTCAGTGTCTAGTGGTATAGCTGACAATAACGAGTAACTGGGTCTGAGAAGTTAGCAGTATCTGCCCGCAAGTTAAGGTTAATGGACATTGCTAAAGTGAGTAAGCACGTAGATATGAAACACAATTGCTTCTACGTCACAGTGAAAGTAGTTATTTTTTGTAGCTGGTATGTGTGCTATAAACGGATTTCGCGCTTTTTTGTGTTGTGAGCGCGCCGGACTGAGGGTTATTGACCATAAAGTTTTATCAGGAACGTGGTGAAACTGCTGCCTTACACCATTAGGAGCACCATAATTGGTTCCCAGCTTAGAGCCAAATAGAAACCAACTGTGTACAGATGTCACACCAGCTTCAACGTAATTGAGATATTCTCTGAAACATGCTCGTTTTTAGTGTAACTGCTTATCTTATCTTGCTGACAGGGTCAGTTCAACAAGCGATGTTAAAGTACTGATGTGTTTCACTCTCATGGCTTTCGCTACCCATTCTGCCACACACTATTCCCACAAAAATGTATACTTCATTCTATATAATACTCTGAAACGCAGGTAAATATTGTAAAATTTGTCATAATATGATGAGATTGAAACTAGTTTCTCTTTGCATAACTGACAGTTAAATTGAAAAGGAATCTGTAGTGCTCCATTCATATGACATTCGCTGCAACAGATTATTGCTAAAAAGCTTATACTTCTTTTTACTTCATGCTAATTGAAAAACATTAGCAGAAATAATCCAATAAACCACAGGTTAAAGTGATACTCAAAAACTGTTTGCTATGTGACTGAAGTTCCTTTGTATGTACAGGAGTTAACATATTCCAGTGTGAGAAAAGTATAAGTTTTTCAAAGCTGAAACCAATAACAAGGAATATCTCAAAAACGACCAACTCTCATAAAAAAAAAAAAAAGAAGTATATGAATAAATTAAGTGTTTTATCGTGATCTATATTTTTTGTGTTGTAAGTTTTTGTCTTATCTCTTACGCTTTACCAGTTGTGCAGACTTTCGTAAAAATTATACAGTATAAACTAGTCTACAGAGTATATTGCATGAAAATTCAAGGTATATATTTTATTTATTAGGTAAATATCTCTAATATACGATATTTTAATTAAAACCTTTGAGCCACTTTTGAGAAAATCAAAAATTTTGAAGAAAGTTCCATGTAAAAGGGTAGTTGGGGGTGGGGGAATTTTATTGAAAATCCTCGTGTCGCATCCTTGGGAGATACCAAACCTAAATACCAAGTTTGATTTTTAACTGACATTTCGTTTTGGAGCTATGCTGCCCACAGTCACATACAGACATATACAAACAGACATTTTTCTAAAAAAGCTTGTTTTGGATTCAGGGGATCTCAAAACATGTATTTCCTGTGAAATCTCTGTATCGAATTTTTGGGTGCGTTACGATACTTTCTCTATACAGTACGTGTAGAGAAAGAGACACCTGATGTGTGTTTCACTCTCATGGCGCCTAATCTGCAACATAGCATTCCCACAAAAAGTCATACTTCAGGCTAAAAAGTCATACTTCAGGCTAAAAAGTCATACTTCAGGCTAAAAAGTCATACTTCAGGCTAAAAAAGTTATACTTCAGGCTAAAAAGTCATATTTCAGGCTAAAAAAAGTCATACTTCAGGCTAAAAAGTCATACTTCAGGCTAAAAAGTCATACTTCAGGCTAAAAAGTCATACTTCAGGCTAAAAAGTCATACTTCAGGCTAAAAAGTCATACTTCAGGCTAAAAAGTCATACTTCAGGCTAAAAAGCCATATATTATGCTGACACGTAGTTAAATTTGTCACAACTGACGTTTTATATGCATTGCAGGTAGATAAGGGAAGTCGAAATGGGATTTTGATATTTTTTTTTCCATTTTCATGTTTTAATTGCATATGAATATTTCAAACTCATTTTGGTATTACTTTCAGAGAGGTAAATTATAGTAGCTCGATGGCACGACAGCTCACAAGGCCTACCGCCCGGCCGATGGGATAGCTTCTGCTAATGTTTATCTCGGTTATGATAAAGTAGATAGAAGAATATTCTTTTAACAATAATTTGTTACAGCGATGCGGAGCAAGTACACGAATGGAACACATCAGATTTTTGGGGTTGCTTCTCCGTCTGACTCAAAGTCATTTTCGTATTGTTTCAACTTTGCGCCTTTGCCTTGTTTTTTCTCTAGTGATGTTACAGCTTCTTTTATTCGCGAATATGTTCAGTGTGGAAGGGGAAACGACAAGGTTACGATGTGAATTTCCTTTTCTCGCGACTCGTCGCTTTGACCTAGCCCATTGGGAAACTGCAAATGGGACATGCAAGAGTTTGAGTTTCACATTTACTCTACAGCACTTGCAGTTGACACACACACAAGTTCTAGAACACTACGGCTTTTTTAGAACTTATTCACAGAGCAGCCTTACGCGCCTCAATTTACACATAGAGTACTTATAGAATATTACCATAAGTAATATTGTCACATGCTTGAGTGGCGAATGCTGTAACTTTCGAGGGCCGTTTTTTTCAACCACCGAAAGGCTATAAATAAAACACAAGCTCATATAAAACAATTATTTTATTACTAAAAGTTTTATATACTTATAGTTACTTTTCAACATAATCACTGAAAAGATTGAGATATTTATCGTACCTGTGCAAAAGTTTTGCCATAACCGATTCAAAAAATGCTGTCGCCAATGATTTCAAATGGACATTGACTTCGTTTTGAAGATCTTCTTTCTTTACGACGTTTGCGGAGAACCATTCAAAGCAAACAAAAAGGAATGCTGACTTCAGGAATTGTGTTGATCCATGAAAACGTTCCTTCACACACTGCTGGCACAACCCATCGGCTCCTTGAACAATTTCAATGGGACATTTCCGATCATCCGCCGTACAGTCCTGACGTGGCTCCCAGCTACTTTCACCTTTTCCATGAACTGAAGACGTCGCTAGGAGGGCAGCACTTTCAAACCAACTCCATCCATACATACAAAGGAACTTCAGTCCCATGGCAACCAGCTTTTGAGTATCACTTTAACCTATAGTACTTCCTTATTTCGCTTCTACTTACAAGGAAGCAAGTAATAAGACTATTTCTGCTAATTTTGTCTCTATTAGCATGAAGTAATTAGATGCAAAAGCTTTTTAACAATAATTTGTTACAGAGATGTAGAGAAAGTCATGTCACTGGAACACATCATATTTTGACTTTCTCTATACTCACTATGTACATAGTGTATTGAGAGGGTATTGTAATGCACCCAAAAATTCGATACCGAGATTTTAATGGAAATACATGTTTTGAGACTCCCTGAATCCAAAAAAAAAGCATTTTTAGTAAAATGTCTGTGTGTGTCTGTCTCTGTGTGTGTAAGTGTGTGTGTGTGCGAGCGCGCGCCTGTGGGCAGCATAGCTCAAAAACGAAAAGACCGTTAAATACACAACTTGGTATTAAAGTTTGGAATCTTCCGAGGATGCGACACGAAGATTTTCAAGAAAATCCCCCCACCCCGAACTACCCTTTACATGGAACTTTTTCGAAAATTTTTATTTTCTTAAAAATGGCTTTAACGATTTTGATTAAAATATCGTATACTAAAGATATTCTTTATCTGTCAAATAAAATGTATATCTTGAATTTTCTTAAAATAGTCTCTGAAGACTACTTTATTCTGGATAAATTTTACGAAATTTTGCATAACTGCTAAACCATAAGAGTTGGACAAAAACTTACCACACAAAAAATATAGAGCACATTAAAATACACAATTTATATTATACACCTTTTTTTCGTGAAGTTGATCATTTTCTAGATATTCCTTATTTTTGGTTTCTGCTTTGAAAAACATACTTTTCTCATACAGGAATTTGTAAACTCCTGCCCATACATACAAACAAAGGAACCGCTGTCACATAGAAACAAACTTTTGACTACCATTTGAACCTATGGTACTCCCTTATTGCACTTTTTCTTAAAAAGAAGCAAGTAAACAGGCTATTTCTGCTAATTTTGTTTTGTTTTGTTTTTGATTTGTTTAATAATTTATTCTGATTAGCATGGACTAAATAGAAGTATAGGATTTTTAACAATTTTTGTTGCTGAGATGTAGAGAAAGTCATGTGAATGGTACGCATCAGATTTTTTACGTTCTCCATACGAACTATGTACATAGTGTATAGAGAAGTATTGTATTGTACCGATACCGATACCGAGATTTCACCGGAAACACATGTTTTGAGACTCCCCGAATCCAAAAGAAAAATCATTTTCATAAAAATGTCCGTGTGCTTCTGTCTGTGTGTGTGTGTGTGTTTGTTTGTATGTCTGTGGGTAGCATAGCGCCAAAACTTGGTATTTAAGTTTGGCATCTTCCAAGGATGCGACTGGAAGATTTTCAAGGAAATCCCTCCACCCGAAACTACCCTTTACACGGAAAAAATTTCGAAAATTTTTATTTTCTTAAAAATAGCTCTAATGATTTGATTAAAATATCGTATATTAAAGATCTTTACCTGACAAATAAAATGTATATCTTGAATTTGCTGGGAATAGACCCCTAAGACAACCTTATTCTGGATGAATTTTACGGAATTGTACATAACTGCTAAACCGTAAGAGATGGACAAAAACTTACTCTACAGAAAATGTAGCTCGCCATAAAACACACAATTTATGTCATATACATTTTTTTCGTGGAGTTGATCATTTTTAAGATATTCTTGGTTTTTCGTTCCTGCTTTGAAAAACATACCTTTCTCATAGAGGAATTTGTTAACTCCTGTCCATACAAACAAAGGAACTTGAGTTACATAGCAACCAGCTTTTAGCTATCATTTTAACCTATGGTACTCCCTCATTTCGCTTCTACTTACAAGGAAGCAAATAATAAGACTATTTATGCTAATTTTTTTTCGAATGGCATGAAGTAAATAGAAGCATAAGCTTTCCAACACATCAGATTTTTGTACATATTTTGATCTATTAATCGTTAAGGTTAGTAATTAGGCTGCAAGATGCCAAACGCGAACATAGCTCGGAATAATTGCTTTGGTGAAAAGCATGAATCATGTTTGATCCGACAGTAGCATAATGCAACAACAAGCGCCTGAGTGTTATTGGCTTTAATCCAATGAAAATCAATATCGTTTCAGCTGACATGCAATATGATTCCGGAGTGATTACATTAACTTTTATCCAGCGTCAGATAACGTTTGAATTCGCGTTGCTTATCTCAGTTTTCTGTACCACTAAATGGGCATATTCTGCTATGGCTCATAAATTAACTAGATTATTGGTCGATTATTCAAAAGGAGCCGAGTTTTGTATTAACGGGATCTCGCGTTACTCTTTGTAAATAAATTATTGAAATTTCATTTTACTCACTCAAAGATAAAAAAAAAATTAATGTGTTTTACCCGCATGACTTTTTCAACCTCTTCTGCAAACACACTACTCTCATAAAATACTATATATTTATCTACGTCATAGAGATAAACATTATCAGAAATGTTGTTATTACTTGCTTCCTTGTACGTAGAAGGAAAAGAAGGGAATACAGCTTACAACTTGGCGTATGAGAAAGGCTTAAGTACTTTAAATCTGAAACCAATAACAAGGAATATCTCAAAAACCACCCACTCCAACACAAAAACGTATATAACATAGTTGTGTGTTTATCTTGCTCTATATTTTGATGTGAGAAGATTTTCCATCTGTTACGGTTTACCAGTTATGTAAAACTCCGTAAAATCCATCCAGAATAAAGTAGTTTTCAGAGGCTATTCCCAGAAAATTCAAGATGTGCATTTTATTTGTCGTATAAATATCTTTAATATATGATATTTTAATCAAATTCGTTAGAGCCATTTTTAGGCAGTCAGAATTTTCTAAAAACGTTCTATGTAATGGGTAGTTCGGGGTAGGGAGATTTATTCTGAAAATCTTCGCGTCGCATCCTTGAAAATACGAAAACTATATAACAAGTTTGGTTTTTAACGGTCTATTCGCTTTTGAGCTATGCTGTCTACAGACACACATACATACACAGACACACACACACAGACACACATATACACTGACATTTTTCTAAAAATGCTTTTTTTGGACTCAGGGGACCCAAAACATGTATTTCCGTTGAGGTCTCGGTGGGTGCATTACAATACCTTCTCTATATACTCTGTATATAGTGCGTGTAGAGGAAGTAAAAATCCATTGTGTTGAATCCACCTGACTTGTTTAACCTCTTCTGCAAACAGACTTTTCTCATAAAAGATTATTTATTTATCTACAACATGCTAATAGATATAAACGCTAGCAGATATGACATTATTACTTGCTTCTTGTACGTAGAAGGAAAATAAGGGAATACACTAGGCTAAAACGATAGTCAAATCCTTTAAAAGCCAATTGCCATGTGGTTGAAATCCGTTTGTATGCAAGGCCAGGAGTTTACAGCTTTCTGTGTTAGAAAAATGTAAGTACTTAAATCTGAAACAAATAACAAGGAACATCTAAAAACGGTAAATTTCACAAAATGTATGTAACATAAATTGTGTGGTTGAACGAGCTCTACGTTTGGTAAGCTTTGGTCTATCTCTTATGGTGCACCAGTTATGCAAAATTCCGTAAAATTCATCCTGAATAAAGTACTTTTCAGAGGCTATTCCTAGAAAAGTCAAGATATACATTTTATTTCTCAGATAAATATCTTTAATATACGACACTTTAATCAAATTCGTTAGAGCCATTTTTTTGAAAATCAACATTTTCTGAATGGCTTCCATGTAAAGGGTAGTTTGGGGTAAGGGGATTTTCCTCAAAATCTTTGAGTCGCATCATTGTAAGTTTAGTATTTTACAGAATTCTTCGTTTTTTGTTATCTTCTTCACAGACACACACGGACTTTTTTCTAAAATATGCTTTGGTAGATTGGTGTGGGTGTATTTTTTTTTTTTTGGAAAAGCTTCATGTCGCATCCTTGAGAAATACTGAAACTAAATACGAAGTTTGGTATTTAACTGAATTTTCGTTTTTAGCTATGCTGACCACTCACTTAGTCACTCACTAACTCACCCTTTCACTCACTCACCCACTTACATTCTCACTCACTCACCCTCTCACCTACTTAAACACTCACTCACCCATCATCCACTTACACACTCACTCACCCACTTACACACTCACTCACGCAGTCACCCACTTACATACTCACGCAGTCACCCACTCACCCACTCACTCACCCATTCATGCACCTACACATTCACTCACTCACTCACCCACTCACTCATTCATGCACCTACACATTCACTCACTCACTCACCCACTCACCCATTCATGCACCTACACATTCACTCACTCACTCACCCACTCACCCATTCATGCACCTACACATTCACTCACTCACTCACCCACTCATCCACTTACACACTCACTCACCCAGTCACCCACTTACACACTCACTCACCCACTCACCCACTTACACACCCATTCACCCACTTACACTCTCACACACTCACCCCCTTACACTCTCTTACACACTCACTCATCCACTTACACTTTCACTCACTCACTTACACACTCACTCATCCACTCACCCACTTACATACTCACACACCCACTCACCCACTTACATACCCACTCACCCACTCACCCACTTACATACTCACACACCCACTCACCCACTTACACACTCACTCACCCACTCACCCACTTACATACTCACACACCCACTCACCCACTTACATACCCACACACCCACTTACACACTCGCTCACTCACTCACCCACCCACTTACACTCTCACTTACTCACATACTCACACACTCACTCACCCACTCACCCACCTACACACTCATTCACCCACTTACACACTCACTCACTCATTCACCCACCCACTTACACTCTCATTCACTGACCCACTTACACACTTACTCACCCACTTACACACTCACTCACTCATTCACCCACCTACACACTCATTCACCCACTTACACACTCACTCACTCATTCACTCACCCACTTACACTCTCATTCACTGACCCACTTACACACTTACTCACCCACTTACACACTCACTCACTCATTCACCCACCTACACACTCATTCACCCACTTACACACTCACTCACTCATTCACCCACCTACACACTTACTCACCCACTCACTCACTCACTCACCCACTTACACACTCACTCACTCATTCACCCACCTACACACTCATTCACCCACTTACACACTCACTCACTCATTCACCCACCTACACACTTACTCACCCACTCACTCACTCACTCACCCACTTACACACTCACTCACTCATTCACCCACCTACACACTTACTCACCCACTCACTCACTCACTCACCCACTTACACACTCACTCACTCATTCACCCACCTACACACTTACTCACCCACTCACTCACTCACTCACCCACTTACACACTCACTCACTCATTCACCCACCTACACACTTACTCACCCACTCACTCACTCACTCACCCACTTACACACTCACTCACTCATTCACCCACCTACACACTCACTCACCCACTTACACACTCATTCACTGACCCACTTACACACTTACTCACCCACTTACACACTTACTCACCCACTTACACACTCACTCACCCACTTACACACTCACTCACCCACTTACATACTCACTCACTCACTCACTTACACACTCACTCACTCATTCACCCACTTACACACTCACTCACTCACCCACTTACACACTCACTCACTCACTCACCCACTTACACACTCATTCACTCATTCACCCACTTACACACTCACTCACTCATTCACCCACTTACACACTCATTCACTCATTCACCCACTTACACACTCACTCACTCACCCACTTACACACTCATTCACTCATTCACCCACTTACACACTCACTCACTCACTCACCCACTTACACACTCACTCACTCACCCACTTACACACTCACTCACTCATTCACCCACTTACACACTCACTCACTCACCCACTTACATACTCACTCACTCACTCACCCACTTACACACTCATTCACTCATTCACCCACTTACACACTCACTCACTCATCCCCTTACACACTCATTCACTCACTTACACACTCACTTACACACTCACTTACACACTCACTCACTCTCTCACTCACTCACTCACTCACTCACTCACTCACCCACTTACACTCTCACTCACCCACTTACTCACTCACTCACCCACTTACACTCTCACTCACCCACTTACTCACTCACTCACTCACTCACTCACTCACCCACTCACCCAGTTACACACTCATTCACTCACCCACTCACCCACTTACACAACCACTCATCCACTTACACACTAGCTCACCCATTTACACACTCACTCACCCACCTACACACTCACTCACCCACCTACACACTCACTCACCCACCTACACACTCACTCATCCACTTACACACTAGCTCACCCACTTACACACTAGCTCACCCACCTACACACTCACTCACCCACCTACACACTCACTCACTCATTCACCCACCTACACACTCATTCATCCACTTACACACTCACTCACTCATTCACCCACCCACTTACACTCTCATTCACTGACCCACTTACACACTCACTCACCCACTTACACACTCACTCACCCACTTACACACTCACTCACTCATTCACCCACCCACTTACACTCTCATTCACTGACCCACTTACACACTTACTCACCCACTTACACACTCACTCACCCACTTACACACTCACTCACTCACTTACATACTCACTCACTCACCCACTTACACACTCACTCACCCACTTACACTCTCATTCACTCACCCACTTACACACTTACTCACCCACTTACACACTCACTCACCCACTTCCACACTCACTCACCCACTTACATACTCACTCACTCACTCACTTACACACTCACTCACTCATTCACCCACTTACACACTCACTCACTCACCCACTTACACACTCACTCACTCATTCACCCACTTACACACTCACTCACTCACCCACTTACACACTCACTCACCCACTTACATACTCACTCACTCACTCACTTACACACTCACTCACTCATTCACCCACTTACACACTCACTCACTCACCCACTTACACACTCACTCACTCATTCACCCACTTACACACTCACTCACTCATTCACCCACTTACACACTCACTCACTCACCCACTTACACACTCATTCACTCATTCACCCACTTACACACTCACTCACTCATCCCCTTACACACTCATTCACTCACTTACACACTCACTTACACACTCACTTACACACTCACTCACTCTCTCACTCACTCACTCACTCACTCACTCACTCACTCACTCACTCACTCACTCACCCACTTACACTCTCACTCACCCACTTACTCACTCACTTACTCACTCACCCACTTACACTCTCACTCACTCACCCACTCACCCAGTTACACACTCATTCACTCACCCACTCACCCACTTACACAACCACTCATCCACTTACACACTAGCTCACCCACTTACACAATCAATCACTCACCCACTTATACACTCACTCACCCACTTACACACTCACTCACTCACCCATTTACACACTCACTCACACACTTACACACTCACTCACTCACTCACCCACTTACACTCTCACTCACTCACCCACTTACACTCTCACTCACTCACCCACTTACACTCTCACTCACCCACTTACACACTTACACACCCACTTACACACTCACTCACTCACTCACTCACTCACTCACCCACTTACACACTCACTCATCCACTTACACACTCACTCACTCACTCACTCACTCACCCACTCACGCACTTACATACCCACTTACTCTCTCACTCACTCTCCCGATCGACCACTTACACACCCACTCATCCACTTACACACCCACTCACTCACCCATTTACACACTCACTCACCCATTTACACACTCACTCACACACTTACACACTCACTCACTCACTCACCCACTTACACTCTCACTCACTCACCCACTTACACTCTCACTCACTCACCCACTTACACTCTCACTCACTCACCCACTTACACACTTACACACCCACTTACACACTCACTCACTCACTCACCCACTTACACACTCACTCATCCACTTACACACTCACTCACTCACTCACCCACTTACATACCCACTTACTCTCTCACTCACTCTCCCGATCGACCACTTACACACCCACTCACTCACCCATTTACACACTCACTCACCCAATTACACACTCACTCACGCACCCACTTACACACTCACTCACTCTCCCACTTACACACTCACTCACGCACCCACTTACCTACTAACTCATTATCTCACTCACCCACTCACCCACTTACGCACCCACTTATTTTCTCACTCACCCACTCACCCACTTACACAATCACTCAATACCCACTTACACACTCACTCACTCATTCACTCACCCACTCATGCACTCACCCACCCACTTACACACACACTCACCCACTCACGCACTCACTCACTCACCCACTTATGCACTCACTCACTCACCCACTTACACACTCACTCACTCACTCACTCACTCGCCCACTTACACACTCACTCCTCACTCACCGACTTACATATTCACTCACTCACTCACCCACCCACTTACACACTCACACACTTACACACTCACTTACCCACTCATTCATCTACTCACACGCTCACACACTCACCCACTCACCCACTTACACACCCACTCACCCACTTACACTCTCACTCACCCACCGATTCATCTACTCACCCACTTACATATTCACGCATCCACTCATTCACCTACTCACCCACTCATATACTCACTCACGCACTCATTCACTCATCCACTCACCCTTTCATTCACTCACACACTTACAGACTCACTTACCCACTCATTCATCTACTCACATGCTGACACATCTACTCACCCTTTCATTCAGTCACCCACTTACTCTTTCACTCGCTCATCCACTCATTCACCTACCATATAGTATATATTATTTTAATCAAAATCTTTTGAGCCGTTTTTGAAAAATATTCCATGTAAAGAGTAGTTTGGGGCGTGGGGATTTTCTTGAAAATCTTCGTGTCGCATCCTTTTAAGACACCAAACTTAAATACAAGTTTGGTATTTACGAACTTTTCGTTTTTGAGTTATCGTGTTCACTGTCACACGGAAAGATACAGAAGGACCTTTTTGCAATTATTTTTGGGATTCAGGGGACCCAAAACAAGTATTTCCGGTGAAATCTCGGTATCGAATTTTTGGGTAGAATGCATTACCTTCTCTATAAACTATGTACATAGTACATATAGAGAAAGTAACAATTAAATCAAGTCCTTAGCATGGCTTATTGGTCTCGTGACATAGAAGAATCTCAAGGTGATAAAGAGGCCTCTGAGCAAAACTAAGCGGTCTTTCACACCCAGAATAGAAAGGAACGCTGAGAAGCCCAGAAGTTAAGGAGTGTCCATAAATAAAACTCCATTTCCATCTCTGAAATTCGACATCGAAATTTTGGGAGGAATGCAGCAATATCTTCTCTATGCATAGTACACGTAATATGTATTATCAGTGGCGCAGGCGATATAGCTGCTGCGAAATAACGTGAAAACATCCATAACGAGAACCTGACTACAACAGTTATGAAAACTACAAATGTGACAGCTGCTATATTCCCAAAAGCCATACAAGTGTACAGTTGACATGTGGGCGAGCTCGGAAATAATAAGGTAGGCGACAGTTGGGCTTCGTCTCTTTGAAAACACACTCAATACCATGCTTTCCTCTCTTTAATGGCTTTATTTGCTTTTGAGCACTCGTTTCCTACAACACTAAAATTACAATATTACTTTCTCTACACGTACTATGTATATAGTGTAAAGAGGGCGTATTATATTGCACCCAAAAATTGGATACTGAGATTTCACTAGAAATACACCATGTGAGTCTCCCTGAGTCCAAAAAAAGATATTTGTAGAATATATTCCGTATGTATGTTTGTGGAAAATATAGCTCAAAAACTAAAACTCCGTTCAATATGAAACTTAGTATTTAAGTTAAGGAATTTTCTTTTTCTCAAACATGGCTCTAAAGATTTTGATTAAAATACCGTATATGAAAGCAATTTACATTACAAACAAAATGTATATTTTAAATTTTATAGAAGTAGTCTCTTAAAATCTTTTTATATAAATGAATTTTACTGAATTTTGCATAACGCACAATTTATGTCATATACATTTTATCTTTCTCCAATCTGCGTGTACTATATAGATAGAGAAGGTATTGTACTGCACCCAAAAACTCGTTGTAGAGATTTAACCTGAAATATATGTTTTGCGTCCCCTGAGTCCGAAGAAAGCCTTTCTTCTGTGTGTGTCTGTGGACAGCGTAGCTCCAGAACGAAAAGACCGTTAATTACCAAACTTAAAATTAAATTTGTAACTTTGAAGGATACAACATGAAGATTTTCAATAAAATCCCCCGCCCCCAACTACTCTTTATATGGAGCATTTTTTAAAAAAAAATTAAAATTCTCAAAAATGGCTAAAAGATTTTGATTAAAATATCGTGTACTAAAGATATTTACCTGAAAAGTAAAATGTATATCTTGAATTTTCCAGAAACAGCTTCTGGAGATTGCTTTACTTTGGATGAATTTTACGGAATTTTGTAGAAATGCTAAACCGTAAGAGATGGACACACACAATTTATGCTATATACTTTTTTTTTGACAAATTCTTGTATGAGAGAAGTATAAGTTTTTCATAGCTCAAAACAAAAACAAAGAATATGTCAAAAACGATCAACTCCACGAAAAAAATGTATACAACATAAATTGTTTGTTTTAATGTGCTCTACATTTGTTGTGTGGTAAGTTTTTGCCAATTTCTTACGGTTTAGCAGTTATGCAAAATTCTGTGAAATTCATCTAGAATAAAGTAGTCTTCAGAGGATATTCACAGAAAATTCAAGATATACATTTTATTTGTTAGGTAAATATCTTTAATATACGATATTTTAAACAAAATCGTTAGAGGTCTGTTTTAGAAAATAAAAAAATTCGAAAAAAGTTCCATGTAAAGGGTAGTTGGGGGTGAGGTTTTTTCTTGAAAATGTTCGTGACGCATCCTTGGAAGATACCAAACTTAAATACCAAGTTTGTATTGAACGAATGGTCTTTTCGTTTTTGAGCTATGCTTTCCACAGACACACACACACACGGAACCTTTTTCAAAAATTTTTTTTTGGGATTCAGGGGGACCCAAACATGTATTTCCAGTGAAATCTCAGTATCGAATTTTTAGTTGCAATACAATACTTTCTCTATACACTATATACATAGTACGTGTAGAGAAAGTAAAAATGTACTTTCTGAAAATCAGTTCTGCTTTCCAATGCGAAAAGCACAGTCTTGCGTTCGTTCTGTCTGATTGGTGAGCCATGTTGGTCAATCGATCAATGGCACAGTCAAATCTAAAACTGAACTGGAGTCTGCAATGTAGCCTTCCGGGATTGCAGAATCGACCACCTTGTCTTTTGACCGTCAGGGAACCTCTGCTTCGTTTGTGCATCTCTGGGCGAAGCTCCGGGCTCAACACTTCATCTCTCACCTCGCCTAGACACACCGTGACTTATCTCTTAAGATAGTAACCCGGAATCAGAATAATATTGGCCAGGATTAAGGATACCCATCTGTGAAAATTTATAATAAAGTGTAAAACTTGAATTTTGTGCCTAATTAAATAATGTAATATTTGTAGTTCAATTTCCTGTTGTTTTTGTTATCATGCGGCGCTTTAAACCGTATCACGGTGTTTTAACCTTTTCACTATGGCGAAAAATTTCTAAAAATCCGAAATTTGGTTTCCACCAGAAACTTTTGGCCTTAAAGACATAATGGGTTTAAAAATTCTGTAGGAGATTATGAAATTCTAAGACTTACATAAAAAAAACCAGTGTTAAATTGTATGTTAAACCTTAAAAAGCTATTTTCACGTGTTTTACTTTTTCAACGTTTTTAAAATTTTAAATTGTTCCATATTATGCTGTTTTCGAAACAGATGTTTGAAAATGTTTATACTTGTATAAAAATAGTACAAAAGAAAATTGATGAGATTATTTTTTGTAATATCATCAGTGCTTGCGTAATTAAATAATAAAATTAATATTATATAGCAAAAATAAACAAATAATAAAATGAAAATTGTTTTTTTTCTCTTAAATCAATAGTCAGATAAAAAGTTCACTAATACTGTATTTATCAGTATAACTGCAAAGTATTATATTTTTGTAACTGAAATTGCATCGTGTGGAATCATTTAATTAAATGACAATAAAATACTATAAATATGTTAATATCACATTAACTATTTTGAACAAAAGTCTGAAAATTAGCATGTAAACTATTCTTAATATTGCAATTGCTGTGTTAAAATTTCAAATGAATCTAAGCAAAATTGTAGATATTAGGTTTTCACAGATGGGTATCCTTAATGGAATATATTACAATTCCCAGCTTTGTAAACCAAACATTCGCAGCCAACAATTTCTATCCATATCAGCTGAATTTAAGTCCCGTTGTTATTTATTGTTGCTCTGCCTTCCCTGCACCACCCTCAAATAGCTATCCCCCACGTCGCGAGTATATGTTTCAATTAAAATTCGGTTCTCACTGCATGGCCATTCGTGTATTCACATCTCGCTTCTAAAGCTACCATTTTGTTAAAGCCGAAAGCTGTGTCTTGAGCAGTTCTCGGCCTCGTCTTGGGTCTACCAAGGAATGCCATTAGTGCTTCCTAAGAGACCGCTCTTATAATTTGTAGCAGCATCTGGCGAGGAATGTTTGACCAACGCGCTCCTGAGGTTAGCAGAAACCAGCTCTTAAGGTGAAGCACAACCTCACAGTGTTTTATTGTTTCTGTGTAATTAGCAAATATCACAGTTTAAGTTCACTTTACCCAACAGTCGGTTTCAGCAGAGAAAATAGAAAGAAAAAACTACTAATGCCATATTTCCTTATTTAATTCTGGCAAAATCCCCTTATCATTTGTGTTCCATACCAGATTTTACCGATAATTTGTTGAATTAGGAAGAGAAGATACTCTGAAATGGTTAAAAATCAGGTTTTCTGTTTTAGACACTAATAAAATTTCTATTATTTTCAGTTTCAGAAAATATATACTTTTGGGAGGTTAAGAGGATTTTAGGGCATTTGAACATCATTTAAATGCTAGTCTGCATTCCTTTAAAACTGTTGTGCAAAGATCCTTTGTAGAATATTTGTATCTTTAAATTCAGTTTTCTCAAAACAACATTTTTGAGCACTTATGTACCTTTTCCTCAGAATCTCTAAGCGATAGAGTGCTGAAATTTTCAGTACCTGTATGTAACACATAGTTAAACTTTCTGAACCACAATTATAATATATATTAATGGTATTAAAACAGCAATAACATTGCAACTGTTCCACATTTTTTGACCCTGTAAATAATTGTTTTTTTCAATTTCAAGTGAAATTATGTATTATAATATAACTAGATAGTTGAGGTTCAGAAGATGGCTGATTATACTAAAAACAAGCATGCTAATTTTTGACTCTATATTACAAGTAATGTCAGAGAAAAGACTGCATAAATTCACGTGTCTTAAGAGCGTATTTTATTATTTATCTGCTGACAGAAATACCTTTTACAGGCTCAATCAGATAAGTTATCAATTCGAACAACTCTTTCAAATAATGCTGTTGATTTGTAGAGTAAGTCATAAAAAATTCAGGAAAAACTATTGAGAACTTTAAGAGTAGTAACTTAACTCACATAAGGTGTAATTTCCGTATGTTATGACTACCTTGTTCCCTTAAATAAAACAGGTGGTTAAAAGGGTGCAAAAAAGAAATATTTTAGTAGCTGGAATACACTCAGGAGATATAAGCGTTTCCTATTGGTTTATGTTAAAAGCCTGACACTCAGACCCTTACCAATGAACAGAGGTCTTAGAACGAAGAGAAGGGAGAATAAGGCAAACATTATGTAGAATGATGGGATTAAACTGTCTTATGTATACGGCCTTTTAAACATCACTTAAAGTTTAAACTGTTATAAATGCATTGGAATAGATCTGATGTGTTATACTGACATAACTTCCTCTAGCTGCTCTACAAGCAAACCTCTTTCTACAACAAGCTAGTCGAGATAAACAATAGCAGAATGTTCTTATTACTTAATGCCTTATAAGTGGAAGGGAATGCGCTATGCTAAAGCAATAGTTAAATGTTTTAAAAGCTGTCGTTATGCGGTTATCATTGCAAATCGTGTCTTGTCTTGACCAGAAGTAGAACAAAGGAAAAACGGACACTTTCGGTCTGAGAAAAGTATAAGTACTTTACAATTGAACCGAATATCTCGGAAAGGACATATATTGTGTGTTTTGACGAGATCTGTATCCTTTCTGAAGTTCCCACGGTTTAGTAATGGCTCTAACGATGAATTTTGTGGATATTTTTCGGGTGTAAAAATCCTTAGCATGGCTTCCTTCGGAAGGGAAGTAAAGCCGTTGATCCCATGTCGTAGATTTACGGCTCGTAAAAGAACCGCAAGCTTGATAGAGAGGTCTCTGAGCAAAATTAAGCGGTCTTTCACGCCCAATATAGAATGGGACGCTGAGAACCACAGCAGTTAAAGAGCGTCCATAAATAACACGCCATTTACATTGCTGGCTACGGGTCGGCCCTCGTAACAGATTCTCCATTCTGTGGTTTCGTGCTATTGGCTCAGCATTGGCTTTCAAGTCCTAGAGGGGTGCCAGTTCTCAAAATACGGGTAGGGTAAGCCGATTACGAAACGAAACAATGAAGATAAATTAATAGTCTTTTGTAAGAATAATTTGTTTGCAGAAGATGTAGAGAAAGTCATGTGAATAGAACTCTCCATGTCACAGCTCGCTAAGAGCCTTAGCCTACCGCCCGCCCGCTGCGTTCCCCATTTCGATCCATTACAGACGTCTTGGATGGGGTTCAGTATTGGGGTGAGACGTGGTCACTTAATGCGGTCTTCATGACCTGGAGCCGCTACTACTCCCTCAAGTAGCTCCTCACTTTGCTCCCCAGGAACCTCACGAGGCTGAGTGCACCCCAGTCCAGGTCTCCCAGCGGGGGAAAAATCCCCACGCTGGTACTGGGAATCGAACCCAGGTCTCCCGCTTGGCAAGGCGAATAGAACACATTAGATTTAATTTCTTTATGTATTAATTTACTTTTATTAACGAATTAATTTTATCTTTTATTATACAATAAATGTGTTCATATATCATGTATAACTTTTATTTAATTTCATCTTTTCTACACGTACTATGTACACAGTGTATAGAGAAGATATTGTATTCCATCCAAAAACTCGATATCGAGATTTCACGGTAATATATATTTCGACGTCCCCTGAGTTCTAAAAAAAAAGCATTTTTAGAAAAAGGTCCGCCTGTGTGTGAGTCTGTGGACAGCATAGCTGAAAAACTAAAAGATCATTAAAATTTCAAACTTAGTACTTAACTTTATTATTTCCAAGGTTGCAATACGAAGATTTTCAAGAAAATCCCATACTCGAAACTACCCTTTACATGGAATATCTCTTTAAAATTTGTTTTCCTCAAAAATGGTTATAACGATTTTTATAAAAGTACCGTATATTATAAATATCTTTTTTTTCACTATTAAAACGAGCATTTTGAATTTTATGAATGTTTATTCGTTCTGGAGAATTTTGCTGAATTCTGCACGACCATTACAAACACAGCAAATCTTATTAGACTGAAACTGTAGAATACTCACCATTAGACCATGTGCATTTATGTCGTACATTTGACCGTTTCCAAGATATTCCTTGTTTTTGATCTCAAGCTTAAACTATTTAACTTCTCAAACGGGCTACTTTACCTTAGCTTTTGTTTACTGCTGGCCTTCCATAGCGAACCGAACTTCAATTTTCAGATAATATTTCCCTCTGTTTACAATGAATGAAGCAGTATGACTATTTCTGCCCATCTCTATTAGTGTCATGTAGATAAAAGACAGTTTGTTTGCAGAACGGATTGACAATACCATGTGAATGGAACACATCATTTTTTTAAACATGATATATAATATTATATTTACATTATTATTCTAAATATAATTTGCTTATTTTCTATGAATATTTTAAAATCAATTATTTTCTTTTTAAATTTTAAACGTTATTATTATTATTGTTATTACAATTATTTTTATCATTATTCGTATTATTATAAATATTGTTATCATTATCATCATTATAATCATTATAATCATTATTATTGTTATTTTATTATCATCCGTAGTGTAATGGTTACCATGCTAATTTCATATACCCAAGGTCGCGGGTTCAAACCCGGCGAAGGACCATGGATTTTTTTCGGATGTAAAAATGCTTAGCATGGCTTCCTTTGGAAGGGAAGCAAAGGCGTTGGTCCCGTGTGGTAAATTTACGGCACCTAAAAGCCTCAGTTTGATAGAGAGGCCTCTGAGCAAAATTAAGCGGTCTTTCACGCCCAGTATAGAATGGGACGCTGAGAACCACAGCAGTTAAAGAGCGTCCATAAATAGCACGCCAATTACATGTTTATTTTATTATTATTACTATTATTATTATTACTACTACTATTATAAATATTGTTGTTATTATCATTATTATTATTATTATTGCTATTACAATTATTATTATTATTACACTTATTATTATTGTTATTATTATTATTACAATTATTATTACAATTATTACTATTATTATTATTTTATGGTTATTATTAATATTATTTTAATTATTAGTATTATAATTGTAATTAATATTATTATTATTATCATTATTATCATTATTGTTTGAAAACGTCAGACGTCCTGAATCCCTGTATGTGAAAGCAGACCTGAAGCGCTCTTGTGCAGGGCGCGTGAGTTTAGACTTGACGTTCAGCTGGAAGGATGCTGGTGCTGCTATCTTGAGCGACCTCGAGTAACGAACCATTTACCTCATCGCTGTGGAGACGTATGCTAGATTACACGCAGTAATTGTAATTAATGGTCAAAATAATTCGTGTCAGGGCTAAGAGCCGCCCGCCCGCCCGCCTCTCTGAGTCGAACGTCCCTAGCAATTTGATGGCAGCCCCCCGGGGAAATGGAACAGATCAAGGAGGCGGGCGGGTTAGTGGAGGTGGCAGACATATTTGCGAAGGTGTCGCCAAGGGAGCACTCTGCTTCTTACTGCATCCTTCATTATTTTCCTTGTCTTTTCTAATGAAGAATTCCGGCAACGCGGAAGTTAAGGGACGCACTCCTAGGGGAACCTTATTGCCGGCTAAATGACCAGCTTTCCTTACTTTCCACCAAACGTATCAGAAAACACATTCTTTTTCTTTCCAATTCCGCGACTTCCCAACGTACCTAAGACGAGTGGGTAGTGTGAGTATTTACTGGACATATAGGTAACCCAAGATATGTGCATGTTTCCATACACATCACTTTCTCTACATTAAATTATTATTATTATTATTATTATTATTATTATTATTATTATTATTATTATAATTTTTGTAGCTTAACCCTTGGTTGCCTGCATTAGTATACTACATATGCCGTTTTTCCTTTAAATCAAGTTTAAAATTGGAGTTCTATTGAAAGTACATAGGAATAAACCTATAAAATTATTATATAAAATAATAGAAAGAATAATAGAAGAAAATTTATGTATATTGATCCTCTATTAATCAATTTCTTCCCAATTAAAAGTTAAAATTCTTATAAACCAGTTTTTATAATCTGCCAAAGGTACTTCCAAGAAAGTAATTCAAATGGCCATGAGTGTTAGGTGCTAATTAATGGACTGGCTATCCATTCAAAGCCAAATGTTGCGAGTTCAAATGCCAGTGACTGTGGTAAAGGACGGGGAGAGCCCAAGTAAAATATTCGGTGTGATGCTTGGAGTTACATTTGCCTGTAGTTATGTAGGCTTTACTCTTTCATGTATTTAAAATATCACTGAAGTGTTAGGGAAAAAGTGTATATATTACAATATAAAACTTGTGGTTTATGGTTGAAGGTTATGTAACATGGAAGTAGTCCTAGAGTACAACACTATTTGTATAGGTACCGACAGGCAATAATGGATTAAAGTCCTTTAACCTGGATAGTCATATCGGACGATGAATGACATTGGTGAAATTATGGTCAGATGATCTCGGGGTCCATGGAGCTAAAAGTTACTCGACATTCAACTTCTCAAGATAAGGTATACCCCCGAAAAAACCTTATCCGGGTAACTCACCCTACGCGAGATTCGAACTCGCAACCTCGCTATCACCACACTACCCAGGCGAGCTTGGAAATAATTGTTGAAAAGCTTATTCTTCTATTTACTTATGTTAATCAAGAAAAAATTAGAACAAAGCGTCTTATTACTTGCTTCCTTGTAAGTAGAAGGGAAATAAGGGAGTACCATAGATTAAAGTGAGAGTCAAAAGCTGGTTGCTATGTGACTGAAATTCATTTGTTTGTATGGACAGGAGTTGACAAATTCCCGTATGAGAAAAGTTGAAACTAATAAGGAATATTTCAAAAACCGTCAACTTCATGCAAAAATGTATATAACATAAATTGTGTGAGATATACATTTTCTGTAAAGTAAGTTTTTGCGTATCTCTTACGGTTTACCAGTTACGAAAAAAAAATCCGCAAAATTCATCCAGAATAAACATGTCTTCAGAGGCTATTCCCAGAATATTCAAGCTCCGTTTTCCCACAAACTTACCTTCATTCACGTACCTCAGACGAAGGATTCAGTGGACGAACACCATCACCTATTTGGGGGTGAAGCTTGACAAGGGCGTCACTTTTAGGGAGCACATCAGGGAGCTGAGGTGTCGGGGCAATGGGGCTGCGGCCTCCTTGTTCCCGATGTCGGTTCGCCTTAAATTGCGCCTTTCGAATGCTCTCTTAGTCCCCTTGTTAATCTACGCCTGTGAGATCTGGGGCATGGCGGCAGACTCCGGTCTGCTGTTGCTTCAACGGGTACTGAATAGATGTCTTCGGGAGACTCCTGCACGAAGCCTCTGGTCTACCATACCTGGAGGACGAGGTTAGGCGTCGAGCAACAACATTCGGGTTACTATTCCATCGGAGCGCCCTCGTTAGGTCTCTTGGGGATTATAATCCCAGAAACAGTCGCTTCAGGCGATACCGGCTTCCCCGCATGGCTTGCGGGCATCCCCGGTAACAAAGGTGCACCTCCATCAGCTGCTACGGTTAAGCTCCTTATAAGCCTTCAAGAGTAGCTTGGACTTGAAGATTTCAACTCCTAAATAAACTAATATTTTGTAAAATTGTTGCACCAGTGGTGCACAAGGGCCGTTGCTCTGACTGGCAACCGTCGAGAGCAATACTTGCCTCCTCCTGTCACTCTCACGCGACATCCTGCAAGCCCCACATTCCCGTCAGTACGTGGTTAAGTTCTAGCAAGAACAGGAACATGACTAACACACCGTCGGGCTGCCCTCCGCCTGCCAACTGCTCGTTGCGTTGCCGGTTCCCTGACGAAGACCACAGAGTCAAGATGGTCGAAAGCTTGGATTTCTTTGATTCCAATCTCATTCGGTTGCTATTCCGTGAAATCATCTGTAATAATCAACAAATCTTTAAAATATATGTAGGAAATTTAAAAACATTTTAATAATTTTTATTTTCTCTACCCGTACTTTGTACATAGTGTATAGAGAAGGTATTGTATTGCACCCAAAAATTAAATGCTGTTTTAGGGTCATCTGTATAACAAAATTAGAAAAAGGTCCGTGTGTTTCTGTGTGCCCGTGTGTATGTGAACACGATAATTCAAAAGCGAAATGTCGGTAAAATACCAAACTTTGTATTTGAGTTCGGTATCTTCCAAGGATGCGACACGAAGATTTTGAAAAAAAAATCCCACCCCAACCTACACTTTACTTGGAAACATTTCAAAAATTTAGATTTTCTCAAAAATGACTACGATTTTGTTTGAAACACCGTATATCAAACTTATTTATATGGCAAATGAAATCTATGTTTTTAATTTTGTGGGAATAGCCTCTACAGACCTCTTTATTCTGAATGAGTTTTGCTAAAATTTTCATAAGTGGTATACCGTAAGAGAGAGACAAAAGCTTACTATACAAAACATGTGGATCACATCAAAACATACAATTTATATCCTATACTTTTTTGCGTGGAATTGACCATTTCTGCGATATTCTTTGATATTTGTTTCAGATTTAAAAAACGTATAAGCTGTAAACTCCTGGCCCTGCATGAAACGGATTTATACCACATGGCAGCCTGCTTTTTAAAGAGTTTACTGTCACTTTAGCCTAGTGTATTCGTTTATTTTCCTTCTACTTATATGCAAGCAAGTATTTAAGATAATTTCTGCTAATGTTTATCTCGATTATCATAAAATAGATAGAAGAATATGCTTTTTAACAATAATTTGTTACAGAGATATAAAGAAAGTATGCTTTATTTAATCTATGCCATTTACAATATTGGAAATACGGGGTCAAACTAAGAAAACCCTTGAAAACTTCAGATGCAAACATTTTAAACTTTTTTTTCAGAAGCTACAAACAGATAAATGAGAAAGGTTGTGGAACAGAATTCTTGTATCAAGAAACCATAGAAAGTTCTATTGCAATACCTAATATAATTCTGGAGAAACATGTACCTTAGCTAATGAAAATGTAAGTTTTGGAAAGCTGAAATAGAAAATTGAGAACATTATGTAAGTTAGAAATGTTTTTTGATGTTTGCTATAATCATACTCCTATTACAGGCAATTGTTTCTTCTGCACTTTTCGTCTTTAGTGGTTCAAAACAGTTTTTACTAATTCTACAAAGCTTTTAAACTCTGTTTTGGTATTTTGAATAATTATACACGAACAAGCTAAAATTTTGCCTAGAAAAAACCAATTCTAAATAAAATAGATTCATAAATTTTCTAGCACATGTGTTTACAAACACAACACGCGAACCGGGATTTTGATACAGCCTTCTTGAACCAGGTTACTAAAGATTTGCTGCTTAAATAGAAAAGAAAGTTGAGTGACTGTTTTTACTTTCTCTATATGTACTATGTACATAGTGTATAGAGAAAGTATTGCATTTCACCAAAAATTCAATACCGAGATTTCACCGGAAATGAATGTTTTGGGCCCCCCTGAATCCAAAAAAAGCATTTCCAGATGTGTGTGTGTGTGTGTGTGAGTGTGTGTGTGTCTGTGGACAGCATAGCTCAAAAACGAAAAGACCATTGAATACCAAACATGGTATTTAAGTTTGGCACCTTCCAAGGATGCGACACGAAGATTTTCAAGAAAATATCCCTACCCCCAACTATCCTTTACCTGGAACATTTTTTAAAAAATGATGATTTTCTTAAAAATGGCTCCAACGATTTTGACTAAAATATTGTATATCAAAGATATTTACCTGACAAATAAAATGTATATCTTGAATTTTCTGGGAATAGCCTCTGAAGACTACTTTATTCTGGATGACTTTTACGGAATTTTGCATAACTGCTAAACCATAAGAGATGTACAAAAATTAACCACACAAAAATTTAGAGTACTTTAAAAAATACAATTTATGTTATATGCATTGTTTTTTCGTGGAGCTGATCGTTTTTTATATATTCCTTGTTTTTGGTTTCAGCTTTTAAACTTATACCTTTCTCATTCAGGAATTTGTCAGCTCCTGTGCTTTCAAACAAGGAAGTCCATTCACAGAGCAACCTGCTTTTGACTATCACTTTAAACTATAGTACCCCCTTATTTCGTTTCCACTTACAAGGAAGCAAGTAATAAGACTATTTCTGCTAATTGTTTCTCGAATAGCGTGAAGTAAATAGAAGCATACGCTTTTTAACAATAATTTGTTGCAGAGAAAGTCATTGAATGGAACACATCAGATTTTTTAGAAATGCTCGGTGACAGAAGGTGGGCGTAACCCAACGCAGCCCTTTATACAAACCCATTTTAATACAGTTCTAGATGGAATTTAAATCTGAAACTTTAAGGTTACATTCTTATGATAAACTAATTTATAAGGTTAATAATCAGACTCTTAATTTTTTACCCCAATCGCGCACATCCCCCCCTTAATGGTTTACTCTCGCACAGAGCATTTGCTATATTTAGGTGGCGTAATACGCGCATGCGTACTCCGCGCTCTGTATACAGACTTGTTCCACATAACTTTGCCCGTTATCTCACACTATTGTCCGTTCACAAGCTCAAGAGCTTTGCTTGGAGTCAGCAATGTAGTAAACAATTCCAGGAACACCCTCATAGCAGACACTACCTCTTAAGCATAAGGCAGAAGTACCAACTTTGGAATACATGTACTAGAAAATGCAAGGAAGTCGTTTAAAAGATCGCGAAGCAAAATGCTGCTCAGTTCCTTGGTATGTTATGCTTATTAAAAAATCTGATGTGTTCCATTCGCATGACTACTTCAATCTGTTTCATATACGAACTGTTCTTACTAGGCATAGTTTTTACTTTCTCTACACGTACTATGTACATAGTGTATAGAAAAGTTATTGTAATGCACCCAAAAATTAGATACTGAGTTTTCCCCGGAAATACATGTTTTAGGATTTAAAAAAAGAATTTTTAGAAAAATTTCCGTTTGTTTGTCTTGTCTGTCTGTATGTATGTGTGTCTGTGAGCAGCATAGCAAAAACACGACAAGTCCGTTAAATGCCAAATGATATTTAAGTTCATTATCTTCCAAGGATGCGACACAAATATTTTCAAGCAAATCCCCCACCCCCATTTATCCTTAACATGGAAACATTTTCGAAAATGTTGATGTTCTAGAAAACGGCTCAAACGATTTTGAATAAAGTATCATATATTAAAGGCATTTACCTGACAAATAAAATATATATCTTGCATTTTCTGGGAATAGCTTCTAAAGACCTGCTTATTCTGGATGAGTTTAGCTTAATTTAGAATAACTAGTAAACTGTAAGAAATTGGAAAAAAAACTTGCTGTACAAAAAATGTAGATCTTATAAAAATACACAAGTTATGTCATATACATTACTTTCGTGGAACTTACCGTTTTAGAGGCATTCTTTTTTATTAGTTTCAGTTGTGAAGTACTTATACTTTTCACAGACGGAAGTGTTCGTTTTTCTTTTGTTCTATTCCTAACCAAGCAAAGATGCGATTTGCAATGACAATCGCATAACGAAAGCTTTTAAAACACTTGACTCGCTTTATCCTAGTGCATTCCCTTATTTTCCTCCTACTTTCAAGGAAGCAAGGAAATAACACAGCTTCTGCTATTATTTATCTCGAGTATCATAAAGTAGATAGAAGAATATGATTTTTAACAATAATTTGTGACAGTGATGTAGAGAAAGTCATGTGAATGGAGCACATTGGATGTTTTAGCCATGCTGTTCTCAGACACAGACACAAAGGATCTTTTTCTAAAAATCAAATGTGTTCCATTCACATGACTTTCTCTATATCTCTGTAACAAATTATTGCTAATAAGCTTATTCCTTTATTTATTTCGTGCTGATCAAGAAAATAAGCAGAAATAGTCTTATTTCTTGCTTTATTGTAAGTAGAAGGGAAATAAGGGAGTACCATAGGATAAAGTGAAAGTCAAAAGCTGATGGCAAATTCCTCTATGAGAAAACAATATTAGATTTTCAAAGTTGAAACTAAAAACAAGGAATATCTCAAAAACGATCAACTCCACGAAAAAAATGTATATATCATAAATTGTGTGTTTTAACGTACTCTTCAATTTTGTGTGATAAGTTTTTGTCAATCTCTTTCTAAACCGTAAGAGATGGACAAAAGTCATCCAGAATATGTAGTCTTCAGAGGCTATTCCCAGAAAAATGTAATACTTACATTTTATTTGTCAAGTAAATATCTTTAATATTCAATATTTTAATCAAACTCGTTAGAGCCATTTTTTAGAAAATCAAAATTTTCGAAAAAAGTTCCATGTAAAGGGTAGTTGGGAGTGGTGAGATTTTCTTGAAAATCTTCGTGTCGCATCCTTGGAAGATACCAAACTTAAACACCAAGTTTCGTATTTAACGGTCTTTTCATTTTTGAGCTATGCTGTCCGCAGGCACACAGACACACGCATACGCACACACATGGACCTTTTTCTAAAAATGCTTTTTTTGGATTCAGGGTGACCCAAAATATGTATTTCCGGTGAAATCTTAGTATCCAATGTTTGGGTGCAATACAATACCTTCTCTATACACCTATACTTCGTACGTGTAGAGAAAGTAAAAGGTGTACCCAGTTTCACGGCAGGATAAAAGTAAACATCGCTGCTGTCACCGTCATCCTAAATTATCCTCTATGTGGATCCTTTTGAAAAATTCTGATTCTCTCAAAAATGGCTTTCACGTCTTTGATTAAAATGCTCTTAAATCTGCAAGATCTTTGCAGTAGCTTAGCACAGTTACAAAGCAAGTGGTAAGACAATTTCTACAAACGTTTATCTTGATTAGCACAATGCAAATAAAGGAATAGTCTTTTGGAAGAATAGTTTTTCTGCAAGTGAGGTAGAAGAGGTCATGTGAATGAAAGGCTTTATAAATGTTATTCAGGGGTCCTCAGGGCATGTATTTATAAGGAAATCTCCGTATTGAATTTTGGGTGAAAGACATTACCTAAGCTGTACGTGGTAGAGAAAGAAAAAGAGACGATTTCCATGTGCTATTGTTATTGCTCAGACTTCCCTGGTAGAATATCACTATTTTTATTTCTCTGTGCTTGTATAGTAAACAAAGGATTTGTTTACTGCGTGCATGAGGTATGTTCTTCCGCACTGTCTCATATAAATGTAAATGAGAGATTATTTCCTAAAGTCTACATGATATTGTAAAATACGTTTCATTCTCGTCACTAGAACACACAAACACGTCAATGTAATCAACTGCAAATTCCATCGTTGAATACTGTAATTATGCCTTTAAGCTCATTCCCATAATTTATTAATTCTCGTGTATAAATGTATATGCATGCTAAAATTAGGATTTAGTTGTTTGAAACTAGACATTAAAGTATAATTAATTTTATTATATGTGTTTTGCATAGCATACATTTAAATTTAATAAGCTTATAGTCATTTGAAAATTGTAATTTCGATGCACAACTTTATTACTTGCTCTGGCACGTCTGTAAAATATACATAATGGGCGGAGAAGCTATTGCATTTCACCCAAAAACTCGATATCGAGATTTTGCCGGAAATACATGTATTGAGGGTCTCCGAATCCTAAAAAGGATCTTTAGAAAAAAATCTGATGCGTTACACTCGCATGACTTTCTCTAGCTGCTCTGCAAAACTCCCACAAAAGATTATTCTTCTTTGTACACAATGCTAATCGAGATAAATATTAGCAGAATCTTATTACTTAGTTCCTTATAAGTAGAAGGGAATAAGGGAATGCACTATGCTAAATTGATTATCAAATGTTTTAAAAGCTATCGTTATGTAATTGTCATTGCAAATCACTTCTTTGCTTGGCCAGGAGTAGAACAAAAGAAAAACAGACATTTCCTGTGTCAGAAAAGTTTAAGTAGTTCAAAATTGAAACCAATAACAAGGAATATCTCGAAAACGGTTACCTCCACAACAAAAATGTAAAGGGCAAAAATTGTGTTTAGTCACGAGGTACATTTTTTGTGCAGTACGTTTTTTTTTCTATCTCTTACGGTTTAACAGTTAAGCAAAATTCAGCAAAAATTCATCCAGAATAAAGAGGTCTTCAGAGGCTATTCCCAAAAAATTCGAGATATGCATTTTATAGCTTTAATATACGGGATTTTAATCAAAATCATTAGAGCAATTTTTAAGAAGATAAACATTTTAGAATTTTTTCCATATAATGGGTAGTTTGTGATGGGAGGGATGTTTTTGAAAATCTTCGTGTCACATCCCTGGAAGATACTAAAACTAAATATCAAGTTTGGTATTTAACGGTCTTTTTGTTTTGGGGCTATACTGTCCACAGACACACACTCACACACAGATACACACACGGAACTTTTTTTAAAAATCTGATGTGTTACACTCACATGCCTTTCTCTAGCTGTTCTACAAACTAAGATTATTATTCTTTTTGCACCCTGCTAATCGAGGTACTCATTAGCAAAATGTTCTTTTTACTTAGTTCCTTATAAGTAGGAAGAAAATAACGGAATACACTAGGCTAAACCGATAGTCAAATGTTTTGAAAGCTTTCGTTATGCGATTGTCATCAAAATCGCTTCTTTTCTTGGCCAGGAGTAGAACAAAAGAAAAACGGACACTCCCGTTTGAGAAAAGTATAAGTACTTCACAACTAAAACTAATAACAATGAATACCACGAAAATGGTAAGCTCCACGAAAAAAATGTAGGTGTCATAATTTGTATATTTTAACAAACCTACATTTTTTGAATCGTAAGGTTTTGTGTATCTCTTACGGTTTACTAGTTATACCAAATTAAGCAAAATTCATCCAGAATAAACAGGTCTTTAGAGGCTATTTCCAGAAAATTCAAGATGTACATTTAATTGGTATGTAAATATCTTTACTATGCGGGATTTTAATCAAAATCGTTAGAGCTATTTTTTAGAAAATTAAAATTTTCGAAATTCCTTCCATGTAAAGGATAGCTGGGGGTGGGGGGATTTTCTTGAAAATCTTAGTGTCACATCCTTGGAAGATACCAAACCTAAATAACAAGTTTAGTATTTAACGGTCTTTTCGTTTTTGGGCTATGCTGTCCACAGACACACACACACATACACACACACAGAAAGACAGACGGACACACACACGCGGACCTTTTTCTGAAAATGCTTTTTTGAATTCATGGGTTCCTAAAACATGTATTTCTGGTGCAATCTCGGTATCGAATTTTTGGGTGGAATACAATACTTCCTCTATACACTAGGTACATAGTACGTATAGAGAAAGTAAAAATGCTTATTTTCGGACTCAGAGGACCCCAAAACATATATTTCTGGTGAAATCTCGGTATCGAATTTTTGGGTTCTCTATCCCTATGTACATTGTACATATGGGGCTAGAGAAAGTAAAAATCAGTGTATGTGTTTTACATTCCTTAGTTGTACTAGAGCACTTTCGATGCCGATATTTCACAGTAAATAGTGTTATGGGAATCCCTAAATGCAAAAAAAAAAAAATAAATAAATAAATAAAATAAAATAAAAAAAAAAGGATTTTTAGAAAAATGTCCGTATGTGTCTGTGTGCAGTAAAGATCAAAACCGATAATTCCGTTAAATACAAAACGTTATGATTATGTTTAATATCTTTTCAAGGATTGATACAGAGATTCTCAAAAAATCCCCTCACCCCCCAACTAACCTTTACTTGGAAACATTTTCAAAAATGTTCTCAAAAGTGACTTTTAGAATTTTAATTAAAATATCGTATATGAAAGATATTTAACTGACTGGTTCAGTTTTAGATTTTACTCTACCATTGGTCAATTAACCAACATGGCTGCCCATGCACAAGCTGACAGAACAACCGGAAGACCCGGCATTGGAAAGAAGAACCGATATCCGTTAAGTCCAGTTTTACCCCTTATTTCGATCCAGTTCATTTACATACACCTAACCTAATGTAACCTAACCTCTACGAAATCTCGGAACCCGTCGCTCATCTGTCATTAGCCATATTGTCTCCGTAACCTCTCTTTACCAATGTTTGCAGCCACTGCCATAATGTATTATAGAAAAGAGCGCCCCTAACGGCCCTAAAATATACTATGAAATCTAGATTGATAAAGGCATAAAGACCTATGTATATCATTCTTGTTTATGTATAATTATTTGGTAAATATCCGTCATATACGAAAAATACCAACCGCCCAAACATGAACACGAATTTGTCTATAGTAAAATAACCAAGCTTGGCCGCCTAATAAAACATTTGAAATCACCATCAGAAATTGCGTTTAGTTTCATTCGAGTTCTTGAATGAATGAATAAGTGTATTTATTTATATAACAATATCATATATTCAACAATCGCACGGGTCCACAGACCGTTCGTGCTTTTGTAATACACACTAAAAGCAATATTAAAACAACAACACAGAATTGAAAGAGTAAACATAAAGATACACAAATATTCAAATATAGCAATTTAAATTTACAGCACAGAGTACACCTTCATAAATGCACCCTCTTATAATAGATAAATACACTTAAAAATAAATATATACACATAAAATATACATAATATATAAAATTATAGCACAACATTGACCTAAGTATCACCTAATATATATGTATGTAAAACATTGTTGTCACTTTTGCTTAGTTGATCGTATTCCTCCCCCCTCCCCCTTCTCTATTGGCAGCCTTCTAAGATCTTAGCTGTCTTGCATTAAGTAGCCATTCCTCCGTACCCCTACATCTTGCCAAGATTGGGTCCACGACTCTTCCTCCTCGCAAATGGGACAGATTCTCGTACCATTCTCGTCAGAAATTTTCGTGCTCCTCCATGTTCCTAGTCTAATCCACGCGAGCCCCTCTCTCATGATTTTGGTACCTGTTTTGATGTATTGCTCCATACCCCACTCCGATTTTAGCCCAGAATGTACTTCTAATGAAACCTTCTCTGTGCGTTGCGCAATTATTTGCTGTCTGTCAATATCACAGAGGCGGTTCTTAATTTTTCTGCAAATACTCCGCCTGTTTGCCTGCCCCACCGTCCAAATGACTAAAACAAGTAATATATGTTGTATGTAGGTATATGTCAATATCCAAAGATTTCAAATAACTAACACAATGTCAACATTTGTAACCAAAATTCTTCTCCTCGCGAATACGTAATTCCAGGAAATTTTACTTTCTCTACACGTACTATGTGCATGTATAGAGAAGGAATTGTATTTCAAAAAAAAATTTAATACCGAGTTTTCACCGGAAATACATGTTTTGATACCCCTTGAAAACACATTTTTATAAAAAGGTCCATCTGTCAGTCTGTCTGTTTGTGTGTGTGTGTGTGTGTGTGTGTGTGTGTGAGTGTGTCTGTGAGCAGCAAAGCTCAAAAAACGAAATGTCCGGTATTTAGGTTTGGCATCTTCCAAGGAACATTTTCAAAAAAATCCCCTAAAAAATAGCTCTAATGATTTTCATTAAAATATCTTATACGATAGATATTTACCCGACCAATAATAGGTATTTCTCGATTAGCATGAAGTAAAAAGAAACATAAACTTCTTTGCAGAGATGTAGAGAAGGTCATGTAAGTTGAACACATCAGATTTTTTACTTAGGACTAATCTTTTCCAAAGGAACTATTATTATACATATCTATTATCTATATTTTATTTATTTATTGATACAGTAAACTCCCGGTATTTACGGTTGCTAAAAACGCCCAGAATGTAACAGAAAAATTGTAAATTAACTATCTAAAAGAAAAACAAAATAGAACTTGAAACTCCTCTATATAAATAATGTAATATCGACAGTTTTCATTAGTAGGAATCGAAAAGGAAACTAAAAGAAGCAAAAGGATTATTAAACATATAAAATTAACATACAATAAATAATTTATAGCAAGGGAATGTAACTCTTGGAAATGCTAAAAATGGTTACTATACAAATGATTTCGAAGAAGAGAAATTGAACTTATTATAGCAGATATGACAGTTTCTTTTAGTTTTTCTTTCTGCAGTCCAAACTTTCCCAGATGTTGAAAAATGTAAGGTAATGGTGCTCTGTATACTATACAAGTATATTATATATATAATGATTCGTAACAGTATCTCGTCAATTATATCTTCACTAGACTAAGTGTAGTAAAACGGGATACTCCTGACCAGACTATTTACAGAACATAAACATCTAATGTGTTCCATTCACATTACTTTCTCTATCTCTCTGCCACAATTTATTGTTAAAAAGCTTATGTTTTATTTACTTCATTCTAATCGAGAAAAAAATAGCAGAAATATTCTTGTTACTTGCTTCCTTGTAAGTAGAAGCGTAATAAGGGTGTTCCATAGGTTAAATTGATAGTCAATAGCTGGTTGCTATGTGACTGAACTTCCTTTGTTTGTATGGACAGGAGTTGACAAATTCCTGTATGACAAATGTATAAGTTTTTAAAGCTGGAACCAAAAACAAGGAGTATCTCAAAAACGATCAACTCCACGAAAAATATGCATATAAGATAAATTGGGTGTTTTAAGATGCTCTACATTTTTTATGCTGCAAGTTTTTTACCCATCTCTTACGGTTTAGCAGTTATGCAAAATTCCGTAAAATTCATCCAGAATAAAATAGTTTCAAAGGCTATTCCCAGGAAATTGAAGATATACATTTTATTTTAAATGAAATATGTTTAATATACGATATGTTAATCAACATCGTTACAGCCATTTTCTAAACAAATTAAAGGATTTGGGATGGGGGATTTTCTTGAAAATCTTCAAATTCGCACCTTTGTAAAAGACTGAACTTAAACACCAAGTTTGGTATTTAACGGACTTTTCATTTTGGAGATATGCTGCCCACACACACACACATGGATCTTTTCCTAGACATTTTTTTTTGGATTCAAGGGGTCCCAAAATGGTGTTTCCGATGAAATCTCAGTATCGAAATCTTGGGTGCAATACTATACCTTCTCTGCCCGCCTGGGTAGTGTGGTGGTAGCGTGTCTGGCTCATATTCAATAGGTCGTGAATTCGAATTTTGGTTAGGGTGTGTTACCTGGATAAGTTTTGTTTTCGGGGATTTCACTTATAAAAAACTTCTCTATACACTATGAATATAGTACGTAGGTACAGAGAAAATAATAATAGGTTATACTATACTATTGTGTTCTGCAGATGTTGCGTTTCTCCGTTTCGTTTTTTAACTAAGCCCGGTTTTTATCTGAAGCACCAATGGGGGAATCTGATTCTTTGGTTGCATTAATTAATAGCACATAGAATATATATCTGATGAAAAAAATGGTAGCACAGTTCGGATATTTTTGCGGTTGTTTTGTGGTAAGCGGTTTGCTTTAGTTCGGTTTAATTTCGGTTTGTTTGTCTCTCACGTTTCCGAGAATACAGGAAATTGAATCAACGTTCAGACGCGAACACGTTTGGAAATGTAATTGTGCTAGGTAATTCATACTAAATGAATTCAGTCAGTTCTAACAGAAATAGGATAATACTGAATAAAACTTAGAAAGATATAGACAAAATTGAGGAAGTTAAACTAACATGTTTCAGTCTGACTCTACCTATCCACATCAGATATTGTTTTTAACCTGACAAATTCGCCGATGGATGATTTTCTTGCAACAGTATGCGTAAATGACCATTTTATAGGTAAAAGCCATACCCACAGCTTGTCAAGTAATGCCAGAAGGGAGGATCAAATAAATTCTACATCTAGGAAAGCGTGGAAGATATTGCACTTCGCAATGAGATCACTGAAGAAGGGGAGCAGGGAAATTGCCTGAAAGTCCTTAGTGCGGCCAGTTATGGAATATGGAGTAGCAAGCTGGGACCATACAGGGCTAATCAAACTGATACACAGAGACGGGCCACAGTTAAATTCATAAAGAGAGGTAAAGATTTTGGACTTACGAAAGGCGAAGAGAATAAATGGGAGCCGCTAAATGTTAAGCATAAAACACGAAGGTTAGTCGCACTATTTAAAGCTTATACTGATTTAAATGCATGGGTGGACGTTAGAAAGAGGTTAGAACTACGGACGAAGCTATAATTTATATAAAATTAAGGGTAGAAGGTACAAAACCGATGTAGTAAAATTTTCATTTGTTAATTGGACATTGAAAAATGGAATGAATTGCCTGTAGCAGCCTTTCAGGGCTGCCCTCTGACCTTAAAGAAGTTTAGGGGTCATTTTAAGAGGATAAATGTTAGTTAATTTGAGTAAATATTGTGAAGTAATTAAGGATCTCAAAAATTGTATTAGTGTATATTATTATTGTCTATAATATTATTAATGTTAAGGCTTCATAATAACTGTTTATAAACATGCTGGTAATTGACGTAAGTATTGCTATACTGATTAATAAGTAGTTCGGTATTAAAAAAAACAGAGATAACTAGTCTGTTAGTTGTATAATTATTCTTAATTTAACTTAATATTATTATTGTTAGTGAATTCTGTACATCTAACTCTGCCAACGGACAGCACCCAATTCCAGAGAAGAAATACCCCCCGGGATGTAGTGGGGGGGGATTTTCTTAAAAATCTTCGTGTCGCATCCTTAGATACCAAGTTTGGTATTTAAGGGTCTTTTCGTTTTTGAGGTATGCCGCCTACAGGAACACACACACATACACACAGACACTCGCAGAAAAGAGAGGCGGACAGATAGACAAACACATGTTTTTTTTTTTTGGATTCAGAGGCACCCAAAACATGCATTTCCGCTGAAATCTCGGTATCAATTTTTGGGTATATTACAATACCTTTTCTATACACTACGTACATTGCACGTATAGAGAATGTTAGAATCTGATTATTCTTTAGGTATCAAACAAACAAACATTAAAATAAGAACTAAAGCTTTCCTGGCGACGTGTTAATTCAAAATCTTCTCGGGCTTCTAGCCAGGTAAAAACTTGGCTTAAGCGACTAGAGTCGTAGAGCGACTAATTTTGAAGTACGACTTTCGCTTTTGTGTTGCATCATTCCCGTTATGTCCGTAATTAAACGAGTAACGAAATTAGAACTTTCCGTGTGAGAAATGTTTATTTTTGAACCTGAAAACAAGGAAAAGGAATATCTCAGAAAAAGTAGATTCCACTTGAAAAACGTATATGACATAAATTGTGTGTTTAAACGTGCTCTACATTTTTGTATAGGAAGACTGTGTCTATCTCTTACGATTTAACAGTTATGCAAAATTCCACAATATTCATCCAGGATAAAGTAGTCTTCAGAGGCTGTTCCCAGAAAATACAAGATATACATTTTATTTGTTTGATGAATACTTGCAGCATACGATACTTTAATCAAAATCATTAGCCATTTTAGAGAACATCAACATGTTTGAAAAAAGTTCCATGTAAAGCGTAGCTTGGACTGGGGAGATTTTTCTCAAATTCTTCGTGTCATTCCTGGAAGATGCTAAACTTAAATGGGTATCGAGTTCACGGTCATATGGACACACACACGGACATTTTGTAAACATGCTATTCCTCTTTTGTGTTTTGTTTTATTTTTGATGCAGGAGACCCTAATACATTTATTTCCGGTAAAATATCGGCATCGAATTTGAGTGCAATACAATACCTTCTCTATACACTATGTACATAGTACGTATAGAAAAAATAATAAAAAACGGCCACTTTCTACCTATGAAAAGTATAAGTACTTTACAATTGACAACAGTAACAAGGAATATCGCGAAAACGGTTATTTCCACAACAAAAATGTGAAGTATATAAACTAAGTTTTGACGAGATCTACATTTTTTGTTTGGTAAGCTTTTTGTTTATCTCTTACGGTTTAGCAGTTAAGTAAATTCAGTAAAATGCATCCAGAACAAAGAGGCCTTCAGAAGCTATTCCCAGAAAATTCAAGATATACATTTTATTTTTCATGAAAATGTCTTAAATGTAAGTAATTTTGATCAAAATCGATATAGCCATTTGTTAGAAAATCAAAAATTTCAAAAAAATTTTCATGTAAAGGGTACTTTGTGGTGGGGGGATTTTCTTGAAAATCGTCGTGTCGTATCCTTAGAAGGTACCGAACATAAATACCAAGCTATGCTACCCATAGATACACACAGACACAGACAGACAGACACACACACATACTCGAACATTTTTGTACAAATGCTTTTTCTTTTTGGATTCAGGGAGTCTCAAAACAAATATTACCGGTGAAATCTTGGTATAAATTTTTGGGTGCATTAGAATACCTTCTCTATACGCTATGCTCATAGTACGTCTAGAGAAAGTAAAAATACAGCCCCATTTTCTACCTGAGAAAAGTATAAGTACTTACATTTTAAACCAATAACAAGGAATATCTCGGAAACTGTTATCTCCACAACAAATAAGTAATGGACATAAACCAAGTTCTGTCGAGATCTACATTTTTGTGTGTTAAGCTTTTTGTCTATCTCTTACGGTTTAGCAGTTAAGTAAAATTTGGTAAAATGCATCCAGAATAAAGAGATCTTCAAAGTCTATACACAGAAAATACAATATATATATTTTATTTTTCATGAAAATGTCTTAAATTTAAGTAAGTTTAATCAAAATCGATAGAGCCATTTCTGAGAAAATAAAATTTTCGAAAATTCTTCCATGTAAAGGATAGTGTGTAGTGGGGGGGGACTTTCTTGAAAATGATTGTGTCGCATCCGCAGATTGTACCAAACCTAAATACCAAGCTATGCTGCCCACAGACACACACACAAACAGACACTCACGGACATTTTTCTAAAAATACTTTTTAATCAGGGGGTCTCAAAACATGTATTTCCATTGAAATCTCGGTATTGAAGTTTTGGGTGCATTAAAATACCTTCCCAATACACCATGTACATAGTATGTGTAGAGAAAGTAATAATTTTCTCATAAAGGGATTTATAAACTCATCTTTGTACAACAAAGGAACTTCAGTCGCATTTCAACCAGCTTTTGACTATCACTTTAACCTGCGGTACTCCCTTGTTTCGTTTCTAATTACAAGGAAGCAAGTAATAAGGCTATTTCTGCTAATTTTTCTCAATTAGCATGAAGTAAACAAAAGCATAAGTTTTTTAATCATAAATTGTTGCAGAGATGTAGAGAAAGTTGTGTAAATGTAGAACATCAGATTTTTTCATACTCAGGGACCCCAAAACATATATTTCCGGTGAAATCTCGGTATCGAATTTTTGGGTCGAATACAATACCTTCTCTGTCAACTATGTTAATTGTATATACGTGCTAGAGAAAGTAAAAATAGTTTGTTACAGAGTTGATAGTCAGGTGAATGTACACATCAGAGTTGTGCTGTAGAACAATTCCAGGGGATGTAATGGTCGGCTTTAAAAGCATTGCGAGTTTGTGTTTTTCTTTTCGCTCTGTGTAGTTTTGACACAAGGCACATCTATTGATCAGGGATGTCAAGGATATATTCTCCGGGCGCGACTCCCAAAGTGCCTCTGTTTCTGATGTTAGTAGGATTTTCGGGACGACTGGTGAAGGAGGTCCCTAGGTACTGCAGCTCTCTTATAGAGAGAGACTTTGCTCTCGGCGTGTTGAAACAGTCTCTGTAAGCTTTTCTTACTGAAGACTCTGTCAGCTCGTACCGTTGAAAATGTCTCAGGCTACGAAAAACATCTGCAGAAATTAATATATTTGCTTTAATAACAGAAGCATTAAAAAGAACAGCTTGATTAGATTAGAAAGCATTTTGTAGGTTCGTTTAGGCCAGGAAGCCACTGAATATAGAACTTGTGAAGGGATATAGTTGTATACATATGTTTATAGACTACGAGAAAATAATGTATAAAGCTATAGTGCAAAAACATGGCCTACAAAAACAGCAGAATAGACATATAATCACACCATTTGCTTTTGAGGCCTGTACGCCACTGCACTATACTTAATGTGCTCTATAATGTATTTTTTTGCATGCACATAGAAATAAAGAGTATCAAAATTAGTGTTAAAATGTATAAATAAATATAATTTCACTATATGTAACACTGATGTAATGTCATATGATAGTTTAATAATGATCGATATAATAGTTACCACTAGTAATTATATAAAAGTAAAATATGATTATTGTATTATGTAACTCTTCCTAAATGTCAACAAATTACAATAAATTTTTACAAATATGTTATAGAATTTAAAATGCAACAATTTACAATTATGTACTAGAGTGTAAAATATCAAAGTATCAGGTTTTACAGACTTTGTGTCATTGCTAAATACTAAAAAATTCATTTGACACATTCGTACAAGTCAAAGTATACATCAGTTTAATTTTAATATAAAAACACACACACGCACTAATACAAAATGCTATACATTACAATACATATACATTGAATATTACGCTAAATATTCATCTACAGAGTAAAATGATTTATTGCAAAGGTACTCCTTAAGAGAAGCCTTAAAAGCCCTGAAATTCCCAACATTTTCTTTGAGATTACTGGGAGAGCATTAAATATCTTGATTAAGACATGGCATTAATATTGCCCGAAATAATTTACAAAAATCTGATGTGTTCCATTCACATGACTTTCTCTACATCTCAGCAACAAATTGTTAAAAAGCCTATGCCTCTATTTACTTCATGCTAATGGAGAAAAATTAGGAGAAATAGTCCTATTACTTGCTTCCTTGTAAGTAGAATTTAAATAAAGGAGTACCATAAGCTAAAGTGATAGTCAAAAACTGGTTGCTATGTGATTGAAGTTCCTTTGTTTGTATGGACACGAGTTGACAAAATCCTATATGAGAAAAGTATGTTTTTCAAAGCTGAAGTCAATAACAAGAAATATCTTAAAAACGATCAACTCAACAAAAAATGTATATGACATAAATTGTGTGCTTTATCCTGATCTATATTTTTTGTGTGGTAAGTTTTTGTCCATCTCTTACGGTTTACCAGTTATGCAAAATTCAATAAAAATCAACCAGAATAAAGAGGTTGTTAGAAGCTATTCCCAGAAAATTTAAGATATATATCTTATTTGTGCTGTAAATATCTTAAATATAAGAGATTTTAATCAAAATCGTTAGCGCCATTTTTGAGAAATTCAAAATGATCGAAACTTTTTCAATGTAAAGGGTAGTTTGGGCGGGAGGATTTTCTTGAAAATCTTCTTGTTGCATCCTTTGAAGATACCAAATTTAAATATCAAGTTTGGTGTTTAACGGTCTTTTCGTTTTTGAGCTATGCTGTCTACAGTCGCACACACGCACGGACATTTTTCTAAAAATGCTTTTCTTTTTTTGGGGATTTACCGGGATCCAAAATATGTATTTCCGGTGAAATCTCGGTATAGAATTTTTGGGTGCATTACAATACCTTCTCTATACACTGTGTACATAGTACGTGTAGAGAAAGTAACAAACACTTGTCTTCCATATATTAATGTCTCAGTTTTATGGAACACGCCTCGATGGTCAGGGACGACTCCTGCGTCACCACTCATATATTTGCTTGTGACGTGGCGACTGCTTTCAGAAGTGACGATTGAATGAACGATGGACTAACATTTCGCAAATTGCTCTGCGCCAAGCCATAGAACTTCAAGACGATCTATTTTAACTTTGAAACGTCCCAAGTACAGAGATATTAGAATTGAGTTTCTGTCTTGTATTTTGTTAGGAATACATTTTTGAAATGTAATCTTCACTTTTGAATAACCCTGTGTACATAGTCGAAGAGGTCTGCATAAGTCACAGTGCGCGAAATATCCCCTCGATTGTATGTATACCCTTAATTTTTTGGACAAGGTCACGCTTCACATCGGCAGAGGCAGGACTACATAATTGATCACCATTGTCAAACATACACAGCGAACTCCAAAGTGGCTTGCAGAACCAATAAATTATAAACACAGTAATGAATAGTGTAAAGCTAAACAAGATCACACCGTGCTGTAAACTTTATAAAACTAAAACAATTTCCAAAAGAAAACAATATTAAATTTGGATAAGTGCCAGACTGAAACAGTCAAGTGAAATAGCTGGTATTTGAACCAAGGATCTCTGGGTCCCATGTCGTAGATTTACGGCACGTAAAAGAACCTCAAGCCTGATAGAGAGGTCTCTGAGCAAAATTAAGCGGTCTTTCACGCCCAGTATAGATTGGGACCACAGCAGTTAAAGAGCGTCCATAAATAACACGCCATTTACATTTTCCCTGCCTCTACCCGGTTGCTCTACCACTGAGATACCATGGCAGCATGCCGGTACAACATGAACTTTCCCAACTAACTCGCATGTTTTCCGGTAAAGCACAAGCTGATCTCAAATTATTTTGAAATGACAACCCCAACGGCGACTTATAGTGTAATAAGTACTTTAAGTTCCGGGCTTCATAGTTTAGCCAGCTATTCGGTCAATTAGTGTTGATTTAATTGTTTTTCTACACTAGCCGTGTGTAGGACAGGAGTTGGATAAGCAGAGTCAGTATGAAAAATGCAATGCTATAGCCGGGATTTGAACCACGGATCTATCGCTCTAGTTGCTTGCTCTACCCCTGAGCTACACACGGCTTGCGTGAAAAACAATTAAATTAACATAAAATCTAATTACCAGTATCTGTGATGCCTTAATGAACATAGTATACTGAGACACTCTCACTGCACAGCAATACACATTAAACTCTCCAGCTTCTTCTCGCTCCACCTCCGAGTACTCCACTAAACCTGTATTTCAAAACGGTTGCTTAGAAGCATTATTGCCTTCTCTACACGTATTATGTATATAGTGTATAGAGCAAATTTGGTACCTAGATTTCATTGGAAGTACCTGTTTTATGATCCTCTAAATACAAGAAAAAAATTAGTAAACTGGGCGTGTGTGTCTGTGGGCAGCATAGCTCTAAAATGAAAAGTTCCGATAAAAAAACAAACTTGATATTTAAGTTCAGTATCTTCCAAGGATGCCATAAAAAGATTTCCAAGAAACAACCCTACAACCACCCTTTACATGGAAATATTTTAGTCTTTTCAAAAATGGTTCTAACGATTTTGATTAAAATTTCTCACACTTACGTGATAAATAAAACGTATATCGTGAAGTTTCTAGAAAAAGCCCCTCAAGACCTCTTGTTTTTTTTGGTATATTTTTTGTCTTAATTTTGCATAACTGCTAAACGTAAGAGATAGACAAAAATATTCCTTAAAAAACACAATTTATGTCATATACATTTTTGTGGAGTTGACCGTTTCTGAGATATTCGCTGTTGTTCGTTTCAGTTCTAAATTATTTTAAACTCCTCTCATACCAGAACTTGTTAATCCTGGCATGGTAAACAAATGAATGTCAATTTCATAAGGACCATATTTTAAAACATTTGACTGTCGGTTTAGTCTAGTGCATTCCCTTATTTCTCTCCTACTTACAAGAAACTAGGTAACAAGATCCTTTCTGTTAATGTTTATCTCGATTAGAATTAAGTGGATAGAATAATAAACTTACAAACAATAATTTGTCAAGAGATTTAGAGAAACTTATGTGAATTGAGAACATCAGACATTTTCTAACAAAAATTGGCATTCATTGAAATTAATTCAAAATCTTCTCGAGCTTCTAACCAGGTAAAAACTTGGTTTGACAACAACGTTAGTTAGTTGTTACCTGGTTAGAAGCCCGAGAAGATTTTGAATTAATACGTCGCCAGGAAAGCTTCAGTTCTTATTTTAAAAATTGAAATGTGTACAGATATCGGTTGCTAAGTTAAGAGTTGCAAAACCCAACGGGCCGCGCCGTGGCCGAGTGGTTAGACCACTCGCCTCTCACCTAGACGGCCTGGGTTCGATCCCAAGCGACCGCATGTGAGATTTGTGGTGGACAAAGCGGCGCTGGGGCGGGTTTTCCGGTTTCCCCCACCATCGCATTCCACCAGTGCTCTACCTTCATTCATGTATCATCAATGTCACCGCCTGTGGTGCCATAAGTAGTTAAAGCGGGCGTTAGACACTATCAAAAAAAACAAAAACAAGTTTCAAGTTTAAAACTGCCAGCGATAGCAAGAGACAGACTGAAAAAACTGATGTGTTCCATTCATATGACCTTTTCTAGCTAGTCTGCAACACATTATACTAACAAAAGCTGGTACTTCTCTCTACATCGAGCTGAACAAGATAAAACAGAAGATAACAAAAAGGCCATATTAATTACTTCCTTATAAGTAAAAGGGAAATAAGGGAAAACACTAGGCTAAAGCAATACTCAAATATTTTAAAAGCTATCTCTGTGTGACTGAAAATATTCCTTGCTTGACCAGCAGTTGATAAATATGAGAGGAGTGCTTTAAAGCTGAAACCAGTAACAGGGAATATCTCGGAATTGGCCAACTATAGGAAAAAAAAATATATGTGACATGAACTGTTTGTTTTAATGTGTGTTGTTTATATGTTTTTATACAGTAAGTTTAAATCTTCTATTACGGCTTACCAGTTAGGCCTAGGTCATCCAAAATGAAAAAGACTTCAGTGTCTGTTCACACAAAAATTAAAGAAATAATATTATTTTCTTTAATATACGGTATTTTAATCAAAATCGTAAGCCATTTTTGAGAAAATCAACATGTTAGACATTTCTTCATGTAGAAGGTAATTTGCAGTGGAAGAATTGTCCTCATAACCTTCGTGTTGCATCCCTAGAAGATACTAAACTTAAATGCCAAGTTTAGTATTTTACCTACTTTTCGTTTTTGAGCAATGCTGCCCATAGACAGACATACATAAACACAGACAGATGCACACCCGGGCATTTTTTCTAACTTTTTTGATTCAGCGGGTCTTAAAACCTGATTTTTATTTTATGGTATAGAAATTAAAAAGGTAAAAATAAAATTATAATGTATTATCAGTCTATCTTTAACAAATACTGCATTTCTATGTTGTTTTTTGTTTGTTGTTTTTTTAAGCTAAATTTACTTTTCCTTTCAGCTTAATACTCATACTTAGATTGTAACCAACTCAGGGTCCTGGTACTGCGCTACACTTTTTTACCCCTATTAATAGGTTGCCTTTCCTATAGATCGTTACAGTATCGAATGTTAAAACCTAACAAAAGAAATATCTAAACTATCCAGTGTGCAGTAATGGCATAACGAAGTAACAACAAATATTAACTTAAGTGGTTGTTTTCACGAAGCCGTGTGTAGGACAGAAGTTGAATAGGTAGATTAGGACTGAAAAATTCAATGCCATGGCCCAGATTTGAACCACGAATCCCCTGGTCTCTAGCCGGTTGCTCTACCACTGAGCAACTATGGCAAAACGCCGGCACGCAATTAAATTCCACAACTGACCCGCATGTTTCCCGGTAAACCACAAGGTCATCTCAAATTATTTTGAGATGATGACCCCAATGGTGACTTACAATGTTGTAAGTACTTTAAGTGTGAGCTTTATAGTTTAGCCAACTATTAGAGTCAATAAGTGTTTAAGTGTGAGCTTTATAGTTTAGCCAACTATTAGAGTCAATAAGTGTTTAAGTGTGAGCTTTATAGTTTAGCCAACTATTAGAGTCAATAAGTGTTTAAGTGTGAGCTTTATAGTTTAGCCAACTATTAGAGTCAATAAGTGTTTAAGTGTGAGCTTTATAGTTTAGCCAACTATTAGAGTCAATAAGTGTTTAAGTGTGAGATTTATAGTTTAGCCAACTATTAGGGTCAATAAGTGTTTAAGTGTGAGCTTTATAGTTTAGCCAACTATTTGAGTCAATAAGTGTTTAAGTGTGAGCTTTATAGTTTAGCCAACTATTAGAGTCAATAAGTGTTTAAGTGTGAGCTTTATAGTTTAGCCAACTATTAGAGTCAATAAGTGTTTAAGTGTGAGCTTTATAGTTTAGAAAACTATTAGAGTCAATAAGTGTTTAAGTGTGACCTTTATAGTTTAGCCAACTATTAGAGTCAATAAGTGTTTAAGTGTTTTCTTCACAGATGTCATGTGTAGGACAGGAGATCGATAGGTAGAGCAACTGATTAGAGATCGCGAGATCCTTGGTTCAAATCCCGGCTATCGCATTGACTTTTTCAGTCTGACTCTACCTATCCAACTCCTGTCCTATACACGGCTACAGATCGGGAGATCCGTGGTTCAAATCCCGGCTATGTCATTGAGTTTTTCAGTCTGACTCTTCTTATCCAACTCCTGTCCTACAAACGCCTAGAGATTTGGAGATCCGTAGTTCAAATCCCGGCTATGGCATTGAATTTTTCAGTGTGTCTCTACCTATCCAAGTAGGAAATAACCAGTTTATGATATAGGAGATGCTAGCAGATGACCTTAGAACAGAAAGCAGAGTGGCTGAGGACATAATGAAAGTGTGCCATTTAGAGGAATATTTAAAGCAGAGAGTTCCTAAAGGAACAGCAGAATGGGAATAGCGTGAGGAGTTCAGTAAGTGGGGTCGTAAAGGGAAGTCTACACCTGCATTTCAGACAATGAACAAAAGAAGAGCGGCAACACTCCGCGCCACTTAATTTGCATGCAGGAGTTTGCGTCAAAAGATTATGGAAAGGTTCCTATTATGAGCAGTGTGCGTCGAGAGCATTAATTTATGTGTTAATGTCGTGCCTGTTTCCGTATTGCTCCGCTAGGGGATACACACAATGAATATCAGACTTAATAAGTACGGAGCGTGTATAAATGGGTACTCTATACCGTCACTTTGTCACATTCACATGGCTTTCTCTACACTAAGGCATTTATTATTGTTTTGCAATTGTATCATTTTCTCTACCACATAAAATATAGAGAAGCTTAGCATTCAATCAAAATATCCCTATATATAGATTTCACTGCAAATACACTTTTTTGAGTGTCCTGAATTAAAAAAAATTAGATGTGTACCATTCACATTACTTTTTCTACATACCTGCATCAATTTATTGCTAAAAAGCTAATGCTTCTATTTTCTTCAATCTAATTCAGAAAAAATTAGCATAAATAGTCTCATTACTTGCTTCCTTGTAAGTAGAAGCGAAATAAAGGAGTACCATAGGTTAAAGTGATAGTCAAACGCTGGTTCCTATGTGACTGAAGTTCCTTTGTTTGTATGGACAGGAGTTGACAAATTCCTGTATGAGAAAAGTATACATTTCTTAAAGCTGATATACAAGGAATATCTAAAAAACGATCAACTCCACAAAAAAAATGTATATGACCTAAATGGTGTGTGTCCGTCACGAAGATTTTCAAAAGAATGCCCTCGCATGGAACTTTTGTCGAAAGTTTTGATTTTATTAAAAATGGTTCAAACGATTTTGATTAATAATTCTTATATTTAAGATATTTACCTGACAAATAAAATGTATCTATTGATTATTGTGGGAATAGCCTCTGAAGACTGTTTTATTCTGAATGAATTGTACGGAATTTTGCATAGCTGCTAAACCGTAAGAGATGGACAAAATTCTTACCTCACAAAAAAAGTAGATCACATTAAAACATGCACTTTATGTTATATACTTTTTTATCGTGTAGATCATCGTTTTTATATGTTTCTTGTTTTTGGTTTCACTTTTGAAAAACTTATACTTTTTACATACAGGAATTTGTCAACTTGTGTCCATACAAAGAAACTTCAGTCACATAGCAACCATTTTTTGACTGTCACTTTAACCTATGGTACTCCTTTATTTCGCTTCTGCTTACAGGGAAGCAAGTAATAAGACTATTTCTGTGAATTTTATCTCGAATAGCATGAAGTAAATATAAACATAGGCTTTTTAATAAGAATTTATTGCAGAGATGTAGAGAAAGTCATGTGAATGGAACATACCAGATTTTTTTCTTCTTCTTCTGTCTAAATAGCAATTGAAAAGTTGTAAGAAAATTGTGCTCTGATATTCAAGTATCATATCAATTACCTCTATGATGTTTAGATTGTAAATATTGCGCATACATGCTAGAGGAAGTAAAAATGCAAATTTTGCAAGTGTTGAGACTGCGTTGTTGGAAGCAGAAAGCCAAGGAGAAAAAGATAGGGTGCTGGGTGATGATGACGTAACAGAAGAGATGCAGTAGACCCTGTCCTTCACAAATAAAAATTTATATTCAAAAATATGCCCAGCCATTTCCCACAGCTCCACCTCTTCATAGTATGTAAAATACACACTTCTGTTTTTAACCTCTATTATTTTCTTTCTTTACACTTAAGGTCTTTTAAATGGTATTTCTTTGAATAATATAGAATATGTTGATACGCAAGCACTTTGCGGGATATTGGAAACGAGGTTTATGAGCCATTATGTTGGGTTCAGGCTCATCCGCCATGATAAAGACCTCAGAAAGTAATTCTGTGTGACTTGAGTTCGTGCCAAAACTGATATCAGCTTTAAATGGCAAGCACTTGAGACAATAACTGGGGGATAATTTGTAACGGCAGAGCAAAGGGGGTGGGAACTCCCTGGAGTTCTGCCTCGTCATCAAGGGTAATCAGCATTAATTTGCCAAGGCTCAGAAAAGCAACCTCTTGTCACCTGAGGCCCCCAGCTTATTTCCTTCTTCTTCATTATCTCATACTCCGAGTAAATGTTGAAACAAATCAAAATAAACAACGAATGTATACGGGGGTCCTTCTTTCAACCTCTTATAGGCTATAAATAAAAGATAAGTTCATAGACAACAATTATTTTATCACTAAATGTTTTGTACACTTATGGTTACTTTTCAACATCATCACCTAAAAGATTGAGACATTTATCATACCTGTGCACAAGCTTTGCAATAACCGCTTCAAAAAATGCTTGAGCATTGACGTTGATGAAGATCTTCGTACTTTACCACTTTTGCGGAGAGCCATTGAAAACGAACGAAGAGGAATGCTGACTTCAGGAATTGTGTTGATCCATGACAACGCTCGTCCACACTCTGCTGGCACAACCCATCGGCTCCTTGAACAATTTCAATGGGACATTTTCGATCATCCGCCGTACAGTGCTGACCTGGCACCCAGCGACTTTCACCTTTTCCCTGAACTGAAGACTGAGGGGGCAGTACTTTCAAACCAATGAAGATCTTCAAAACAACGTCAAGGCTCATTTGAAATCATTGGCGGCAACATTTTTTGAAGCGGGTATTTCAAAGCTTGTGCCCAGGTACGATAAATGTCGCAATATTTTCGGTGACTATGTTGAAAAGAAACCATTAGTGTAAAACACTTTTGGTAATAAAATAATTGTTTTCTATGAACTTGTCTTTTATTTATAGTTTATCGGAGATTGAAAAAAAAAAAAGCAGTCCTCGTAGCCAATTGTAAAAAAATGCTGCTCGAAAGAATTGCTTTTGAAAGGTGCAAAGCGCCGCTATGTTGTTGAGGTATTTGCTGTTAAACGTTAATGAGAATAGAACTGACAAACAAGTTTTAACAATACTTGTAGAACATGGCTACATCATTTGCGCACACTTCACCTATATGTGTCTTCCATAAGGAGGCGCTTGTGTGACGTCACCTCTTAGTAAGTTAATGATTTACGTGACTGCATTTGTGTTTTGTTTGTTCTGAAAGGCTCAGTTCTCCTGTTACATTGGGACTGAATTATCCAACTGTCCTGTATTTGTTTCCTACTCGCCAGTTTAAGGATCTTAGGGATATCTGCACACGTCAAATACCAGCAGGTGGCCAACCTGGTATTAACAATTATCATTATTGTCATATCGGCATCATGTTGGTTGCGCAGATAACTTAGTTTGACCCCAAGCGACTATATGTGGTGCACAAAGCGGGTCTTCCCTGGATTCTCCTGTTTTATTATATTCTACCGGTGCTCCACGTATCACCAGTGCCATCACCTGCGGTGCCATTGTGTAAAAGCGGGAGAAAACACAACTAAAATAAACAATCATAAAGCGAATCAACACTTATACAGGATTAATGCTCTAGAGGGACGATTTCACTAGACAGAGATTTCAAATTTCTATGCTCCTATATAGATTCTTCATAAAGTTTTACTGTGAATGTATTTTTTTAATCTATCTAAAACTCAATAAATACTTTGAAATATATAAATTTTGTCATAATATTGTAGTATATACAATGTGAGATAGGAATCACCCCTACACTGCGCATACTAGTTTTAGAGGTCGTGCCTGCGAGTCGGAAGCAGTTTTAAGGTAAAGCAGTATGTACATTTGGTTAGAAACATCAGGTGCAATTAATACACACGCAAGCGTGGGAGGTGACACGTGACTTTTACTGAGTGGTTAGCGGCGAGAGAACCCAATGGTTACCCAAACTCATATTGACTACCTCCGTGGTCGAGTGGTCAGTGACTCCATTCCCGGCTGTGGCAGGGAATTTATCTTTAGCCAGAGTCTGGAAGTATATTTGTGAGAGTGAATGTGTGTGTGTGTGTGTGTGTGTGTTTGAGGAAAATAAAACGATTTAAACCCAACGTAAAGAACCCACACAACGTGTTGACCTTTATGACCTTAAATTTTAAAGGGAGATATATAAATGCAACAATAAAAAACCTATTATTCTACCCGCTTCATACTAATAAAGACAACTGTCTTATTACTCATTTCCTTATACTTGGATAGATCTGATTGAGGAAAATAAAATTATTTAAACCAAACGTAAAAAAGAAGCTATAGACGAGTTGTTTGAATTGCAAAGCCCCCGATAGGACTTTAGATGTTAAAGTGGGCGACATAAATGAAAAAAAAAAAAAAAAAAAAAAAAAAACTTATATTGGCTTAATGCACTGGAGAGACGATTTCACTGGACGGAAATTTCAAATTTCTATACTCTCATATAGATTCTTCTAAAAGTTTTACTCTGAATCTATTTTATTAATTTATCTAATGTCATTAAAACTCGATAAATAATGTAGAATATATAAATTATGTCATAATATTGTAGTATATCCAACATAAGATAGGAATCACCCCTACACTGCGCATATTAGTTTCAGAGGTAGAGCTGTTTGCGCCTGCGAGTCGGATCAGTTTTAAGGTACAGCAGAATGTACATTTGGTTAGAAACATCAGGAGCAATTAATACACACGCAAGCGTGCGAGGTGACACGCGGCGTTTACTGGGTGGTTAGCGGCGAGAGAACCCAAGGGTTACCCAAACTCCATTTAGCTCACCTTGTACATCGTAGATATTGCAGTTTACACTTTTTACTTTCTCTAGCCCCACATTTACAGTGTACATAGGGATAGGTAAGGTAATGTAATGCACCCAAAAATTCGATGTCGAGATTTCACCGGAAATATAGGTTTTGGTGTTCCCTAAGTCCGAGAAAAGTAGTTTTAAAAAAAGGTGATTCCATGTAAGGGGTAGTTGGGGTGGGTAGGTTTTGCTGTCGCATCCTTAGAAGACACCGTACTTTAATACCAATGTTGGCATTTAACAGACTTGTTTTCGAGCTAAGCTGTACGCAGGCATCCACACACATGGACTGTTTTCTAGAAATGCTTTTTTATAATTCAGGGGTACCCAGAGCATGTATTTCCGGTGAAATCTCGGTATCGAATTTTTGGGCGCATTACAATACCTTCTCTATACGCATATTAAGTGTAGAGAAAATAAAACGGAGAGTTATTGTTACACTTATGACAGAAGTGGGATTTAACGTCACGATGGAGGATATAATGCAAATACAATTACCCGAAATTAATAAGTTAAACAGGAAAATGCAGCTTGTGGATGGCAACAGTGACTGGCGATTATGGCCACAGTATACATTATTTCCTTGCAGTGGCAGTGCTGGATGTATGTTACTTTACAAGATTTTTGAAGATAAATTGAGCATTTCCTTTTAGTCGTAAAAGCCGTACTTAACTGTTGTACTCCTGCGAGAAAATTTCTTCTCTTTCCTTTTCTGGTGCAATTTAAAGAATTTTTGATCTTTTAGTTTTAAAGAAAGGCTCGAGGATTTCTTTGACTGAAGTGTCTACTGCTGCATATATGTGAGATTCAGTTTTATTGTTGGAAATTTCAGACGCGAAGGTTGTTGTTATGCGGCACTCAGCTTTAAGGCTTCTGTTTATTTCATCTGGTAGTGGAGCTATAAAGTTAAGGGTTTCCTGCGTTCTCAAATTCTGAAATAAAATATTGAGAGGGAAAATTGAAGCTTCCATCTTGTATACAAATATAACTAGAATAGGTTTTCTGTTTCTCTAACACGTGCTCAGCAAGTAGATAATATAGTGCATTCCACCCAAAATTTGGTACCGAGGTTTCAACGGTAATGCATGTTTTAAAAAGAATGTTTACATCTTAAAACGTATTTTACTTTCTCTAGCACATATGTACATACAATTTGATGTCCAGATATCACCGAAAATGTATGTTTTTAGGTCCACTGAGTCCGAAAAATGCATTTTTAGAGAAAAGTCCGTGTCTGTATGTGGACAGCATAGCTCAAAAACTAAAAGACTGTTAAATAACAAACTTGCATTTATGTTTATTATCTTCCAACGATGCGAAACCTGCATTTTCCAAAGACATCGCCTTTGCATGCAAACATTTTTTATTTTTTTTCTCAAAAATTGCTCTAACGATTTTTACTAAAATAATGTATATTAAACGTATTTATAAGATAAATAAAATTTACATTTAAAATTTTCTCGGAATAGCGAATCAAGACCTTATTCTGGATGAATTTTGCAGAATATTACATAACGGTTAAACCGTAAGAGATAGACAAGAACTCACCAGACAGAAATGTATATTCTGCTAAAACACACAACTTATTTCATTTAAGTTTTTTATTATTGATTCCATCGTTTTCAAAGATTCCTTTTCGCAAATCAGACCATGCAAAAAGAACTGAACCTCAAATATTTTTAAAACGACCAGCTTTTAAAAGATTTGACTGTCACTTTAGCCTAATGTTGCTTCTCTTTTGCTTACATGGAAGCAAATAATAAGACGATTTCTGCTAATTTTTATCTCAATTAGTATGATACAGAATAATATTTTGTAAAAATATTCAGAAAAGTTTATGTGAATGGAACCCATCATAGTTCATGAACAAGGTTTTATGTCTGATAAATTAAACTTTTATTTATGCAAGATCTTTAATTCTTGCGGCTTTCAGCGTCATATTCTCGTATATTGAGGATGACAGGCCGTTTAATTTTACTCAGAAGCCTCGAGATTCCTTTACGTGCCGTAAATCTACGAAACGGCACAAAGGTTTAACTTCCCTTCCGAAGAAGTCCAGCTAAGGGTTTTTACGTCCAAAAAATTCTATCAGCCTCCTCTGGTTTGAACCCTCATCTTGGGAACCAAAGACTGATCTGGGCACCTCCTGTGTGTCTTTGAATAGTACCGCCAAAAATGTCCTTAGATACCAAAGTCAACATTTACTTTTAAAATCGTACAAAGAAGTGACATACAGAAGCTTTGGAAAAGTCAAGCTCTATGGAAAAACCACCATATTATATTTTGCATTGAATATGTTTTTGTTTGTATACTTTGTGTTTTATCATAGATTTAATTTTAATTAAAATATCATATGTTTAAAAATATATTAGCCAAACGAAATGCACACTTCGAATACTGGTAAAGCGTAACAGATAGAAAAAAATCAGAGGTGTTCCATTCACATGATTTTCTCTACATCAGTAAGTAGAACGGAAATAAGGGAATACACTAGGCTAAAACGATACTCAAATATTTTAAAAACTGTTTACCATATTGTTCAAATCCATTTCTAAGCATGGCCAGGAGTTTACAAATTTCTGTGTGAGAAAAGTTTAAGTACTTTAAGTCTTAAACAAACATCAAGGAATATAACAGAAATGGTCAACTCTACGATAAAAACGTACATATATTAAATAAAGTGTGTATTTCATAAGAGCTTCTCTCTATTGCTTATGGTTTACCAGTTATACAAAATTCATCGTAATTCTGCCATAATAAAGAGATCTTTAGAGGATATTTCCATTAAATTCAAGATATAAATTTTATTTTCCATGTAAATATTTTAAATATACGGCATTTAATCAAAATCGTTAGACTTATTGACAAAATAAAACATTTTGAAGCTTTTTCAATGTAAATGGTAGTTAGGTTTGGGGGATGTTTCTCAAAATCTTCGTGTCGCATCCTTCGAAGATACTAAACTTATATTTTTGGTTTGGTATTTTACAGACTTTTTGTTTTTGAGTTATCGCGTATACAGATAAATGGACACACATGGACCTTTTTCTAAAAATGCTTTTCCTAGTTACAGGGCATCCTTAAAGGAAAATTTCCGGTGAAATCTCGGTAGCAAATTTTTGGGTGGAATGCAATACCTTCCCTATACACTATATACACAATTCATGTAGAAAAAGTAAAAATTGCTAAATATGTAGAGCTTGTTAAATCAGACTGTCACACATTTGTTTTGTAGTTAACTATTTCCCAAATATTCTCATTCTTGGTTTAATTTTCCAATGCTTGACACTTTTCTCAAAAGGGGAGTCGTCTTCTGGCCATAAAAGAGAACAGAATTTCTATGTTAATATGTTACAAAATAAGTCAAAAAGGACTATTTGTTCAGCCCAGTGAGCCACCGTCACTAGCTTGCAATGTGTCGTAATCGCGCAAAACAAGTCTGCCCGTAAACAAGGACAACGTGCAGTGCGGGCACTGTTTACTCAGCACGACTGACGTTGGAGCAGCATAGCCTACAAAGGTAGGAACAATATGTCTAATCGACACATGCTCTATTACAGATCGTGTGTAATAAATATTAAACTATTGGTCACAGCTACAGGATATTCAATATTATTAATTTGATATAAAATAAGTGCAAACAGAAATATACTCTATTGCTCAAGAAACAAAATACTTCTACTTATGGCGCAACGAAGTTTCGCATAAAGATCGCTGAAAACTGTTTTCTTAATAACATTCTCTATTAGTCTTAGAAATTATTATCAAATCAAAATATATATTTATATATGTAAGTAAATTTAATTTTTGTTTAACATTAAAATAATCAGTTAGGCAATTGATAACACAAAAACACTAGATATACTACAACGAACAAATGAGTTAGTTCATGCTCATGTTTTACCGTTTTACTTGCGTATAAATATAGAAATCTGATGTGTTTCGTTCACAGGACTTTCCCTGGATCTCTTTAACAAATTATTTAAAACGCTTAAATGTCCATCTACTGCATTCTAATCGAGATAAATATTACCGGAAATGCTTTCCTGTAAGCAGAAAGGAAATAAGGGAGTGCACTAAAGCTGGTTGCCATGCGGATGAAATCCATTTCCATGAATAGTCAGGAATTCACAAATCCTCGTATTTGAAAAGTTTATTTTAAAACCGAAAGAAATAACAAGTAATATCTAAAAAATGGTGACCTCTACTAAATACAAATGACATAAATTGTCTGATTTAACGGGAAGTTCATTCACAGTCACCTTAACTATGGTGTTTTACTTTGAGGTAACCATACATCTGCCTTTAGATTGCAAAAGAAAGCCTTGAGATTAACTTCTGGAGTTTCATCAAGTTTCATTGTAAACCACTTTTTGTTAAATCTGGTATACTTACTCTGTCCTCGATGTACGTACGTTCTGGCCTGCCTATTGCATGTAAAGAAACATACTACTGAATTTACAACTTGTGCTTCTGTACATATCATGATACTCGAAGTAATTCTAACATAATTATACGTAAGAGTAAATACATTATAAGTACAAGTAGTTTCCATTATATATCTCTTAAGCTTTACAATGGCTTACATTTGCACATAAGACAATTATATTTCAGGTTTTTAAGAATAGGGTCAGTACCACATTGAGGGCAAATCCTCTATACAGTTTAAATGAATTTTATAATCTAAAATTTGCTTGATTTGTTAATAAAATTCTGCAGTTTTTGACGATGTCATGAATAATTGTATTCCTATGGAAAATAACTTATCTATCTACATTTTTCTGTAGTATGTTTTTATCTATCTCTTGCGGTTTACTAGTTATGTAAAATCCAGCAATATTCATCCAGAAAAAAAATGTCTTCAGAGGTTATTCCCAGAAACGTCTAAGTATACGTTTTATTTGCCATGTAAATGTCTTGAATGTCCGGTATTTTAATCAAAATCGTTAGAGCCATTTTTGAGAAAATAAAATTTTAGAGCATTTTTCAATGTAAAGGGTAATTGGGGGTGGAGGCATTTCCCTCAAAACGTTCGTGTCGCATCCTTGGAAGATATGAAACTTATATATTAAGTTTGGTATTTTACCGCCTTTTCGTTTATCAGTTATCGTGTTCACAGTCACATAGTCACACAGTCACACACACACAGACACACAGTCACACAGACACACAGACACACAGTCACACAGACACACAGTCACACACACACAGACACACAGTCACACACACAGACACACAGACACACAGACACCCACACACACAGACACACAGTCACACACACAGACACACAGTCACACACACAGTCACACAGTCACACAGTCACACACACAGACACACAGTCACACACACACAGACACACAGACACAGTCACACAGTCACACAGACACACAATCACACAGTCACACAGTCACACAGTCACACACACACAGACACACAGTCACACAGTCACACAGACACACAGTCACACAGTCACACAGTCACACAGTCACACAGTCACACAGTCACACAGACACACAGTCACACAGACACACAGTCACACAGACACACAGTCACACAGTCACACAGTCACACAGACACACAGTCACACACACACACAGACACACAGTCACACAGTCACACAGTCACACAGTCACACAGACACACAGTCACACAGTCACACAGACACACAGACACACAGTCACACAGTCACACAGTCACACACACACACAGACACACAGACACACAGACACACAGTCACACACACAGACACACAGACACACAGAAACACAGTCACACAGTCACACAGTCACACAGACACACAGTCACACAGTCACACAGACACACAGACACACAGTTACACACACACAGACACACAGTCACACAGACACACAGACACACAGTCACACACACACAGACACACAGACACACAGTCACACAGACACACAGTCACACAGTCACACAGACACACAGACACACAGTCACACACACAGACACACAGTCACACACACAGACACACAGTCACACAGACACACAGTCACACACACAGACACACAGTCAAACAGACACACAGACACAAAGTCACACAGACACACAGTCAGACAGTCACACAGACATGCAGACACGCAGACACGCAGACACGCAGTCACGCAGTCACGCAGTCACGCAGGCACGCAGGCACGCAGACAAGCAGACACGCAGACACGCAGACACACAGTCACACAGTCACACAGTCACACAGTCACACAGTCACACAGACATGCAGACACACAGTCACACAGTCACACAGTCACACAGTCACACAGACACACAGTCACACAGTCAGTCACACAGTCACACAGTCACACAGTCTCACAGACACACAGACACACAGACACACAGACACACAGACACACAGTCACACAGTCACACAGTCACACAGACACACAGTCACACAGTCAGTCACACAGTCACACAGTCACACAGTCTCACAGACACACAGACACACACAGACACAGACACACAGTCACACAGTCACACAGTCACACAGACACACAGTCACACAGACACACAGACACACAGACACACACAGACATGCAGTCACACAGTCACACAGTCACACAGTCACACAGACATGCAGACACACAGTCACACAGTCACACAGTCACACAGACACACAGTCACACAGTCACACAGTCACACAGACACACAGACACACAGACACACAGACACACAGACACACAGACACACAGACACACAGTCACACAGTCACACAGTCACACAGTCACACAGTCAGTCACACAGTCACACAGTCAGTCACACAGTCACACAGACACACAGACACACAGTCACACAGTCACACAGTCACACAGTCACACAGTCAGTCACACAGTCACACAGTCAGTCACACAGTCACACAGTCACACAGACACACAGTCACACAGTCTCACAGACACACAGACACACGGTTACACGGTCACACGGTCACACGGACACACGGTTACACGGACACACGGTTACACGGTCACACGGTCACACGGACACACGGTTACACGGTCACACGGTCACACGGTCACACGGTCACACGGACACACGGTTACACGGTCACACGGTCACACGGACACACGGTCACACGGTCACACGGTCACACGGTCACACGGTCACACGGACACACGGTCACACGGTCACACGGTCACACGGTCACACGGTCACACGGACACACGGACACACAGTCACACGGACCTTTTTCTAAAGATTTTTTTGGGATACAAAACTCTCTCTGTACGATACGTACATAGTAAGTGTAGAGAAAGTAAAAGTCACATGTCGATTAATATAGAATTTATAGATTTTTCTGTGGGTACAAATAAAGAAGGAGTCCCGTCTCAGCAGGTACCTCGTTCACTATGTTTTCTTCTTGTATCTAACGAAATGAGTAATGATGTCGTATCTGAATCAACACAACAGAAAGCAAACCACAGAATAAGTGTTTACTTTCTCTGTACGTAATATGTACAGAGTGTACCCAAAAATTCGATACCGAGATTTCACCGGAAATATATGTTTTAGGGTCCCTTGTATCCAAAAAAGCATTTTCAGACAAAAAAGGTCCTTGTGTGCCTGTGAACACGATAACTCAAAAACGAAAAGTCGCTAAAACACCAAACTTGGTATTAAACTTCAGTATCTTCCATGGATGCGAAACGAAGACTTAGATGCAAATCCCCCCTCCCCAAACTGCCCTTTACATGGAATTTTTTCGAACTTTCTTAGTTTATTAAAAATGGCTCTAACCATTTTGATTAAAATATCATATATTAAAGATATTTATCGGAGAAATAAAATGTATATCTTGAATTTTCTAGGAATAACCTCAGAAGAGTACTTTATCCTGGAAGAATTTTACGGAATTTTGCATAACTGCTAAACCTTAAGACATGGACAAAAATTTACCACACAAAATGTAGAGCACCTTAAAACACACAATTTATGTTATATACATTTTTTTCTTGTAGTTGATCTTTTTTGAGATATTCTTTGTTTTTAGTTTCAGCTTTCAAAAGCTTACACTTTTCTCATACTGGGATTTGTCAACTCCTGTTCTTACAGACAAAGGAACCTCAGTCACATAGCAACCAGCTTTTGATAACCACTTTAACCTATGGTACTCCCTTATTTCGCTTCTACTTGCAAGTAATAAGACTATTTCTTCTATTTTTTTCTGGATTAGCATGAAGTAAATAGAAGCATAAGCTTTTTAACAATAATTTGTTGTACAGATGCAGAGAAAGTAATGTGAATGGAACATATTAGACTTTGTAGGGATACAATTTCTCTGCCTAACTTTGTGAAGTGTCTGGGAAGTGAACTATTGGCAGCACCTGTACTTGGCTAAATGTCACCAGTTGCCTATTACCACATGTTATTATGCTGACAGGAATGCCATTATCTGAAACTAGTCATGGCTGTTCTATAACCACGAACTATACCTTAGAGAGCGGTCTGCCAGTTGTTGATGGTCAATAGATGCAAGATTCCAGTTACGTTCACAGAATCAGCTGTTACAATGATACAACCATGGCAGCAAACGGTTTTCCTCAATCCTAACGCATTTGCTAGTCTCTACTCCATAGAAAATGCATATTTAGAATTCCCTGCTTTATAAATCTGATGAGTTCATTCACATGGCTTTCTCTATATATCTCTAACAAATTATTGTTAAAAAGTTTATGCTTCTATCTGCTTCATGCTAATCGAGAAAAAGTTAAAAAAAAAGTACTTGCTTCCTTGAAAGTAGAAGTGAAATAAGGGAGTACCATAGGTTAAAGTGATAGTCAAAAGCTAGTTGCTATGTGACTGCAGTTTCTTTGTTTTTATGTACAGGAGTTGATACATTCCTCTTTGAGAAAGTATACGTTTTTCAAAATTGCATCCAAAAGCAAAGAATATCTCAAAAACGATAAACAATGTATATAACATAATTTGTTTGTTTTATCGTGTTCTACATTTTTGGTGTGGTAAATTTTTGCTTGCCCAAATCTTACGGTTTAGCAATTATGCATACTTCCTAAAATTCATTCAAAATACAAGTCTTTAGAGGCCATTGTCAGAAAATTCAAGAAATGCATTTTATTGGTCAGATAAATATCTTTAATATACGATATTTTAATCAAAATCGTTAGAACCATTTTTAAGAAAATCAACACTTTCTAAAAAATGTTCCATGTAAAGAGTAGTTGGGGTGGGTTGATTTTCTTGAAAAATCTTTTTGTCGCATCCTTGGAAAATACCAAACTTAAATACCAATTTTGGTATTAAAAGGTCTTTTCGTTTATGGGCTATGCTGTCCACAGACACAGAGATATACAAACACACACTCACACACACACGTACCTTTAACTGAAAAAAAAAATATATATATATATATATATATATAAAAATAAATAATTTTTTTTTTATTCAAGGGGACCCAAAACGTTTATTTGCGATGAAATCTCGGTATCGAATTTTTGGGTGGAATGCAATACCTTCTCTATATAATATGTACTCAGAACGTGTAGAGAAAGTAAAAATTAGAACGATGTCTGTGTGTGTGTGTGTGTGTGTGTGTGTTAGGGTTCCCAGGTCTCCCGTATATCTGCCTTAGTTTATTTAGCCTTCCGTATTTTTGACTATTTCTCCCGTATTTCATACACTGCCATGAAATCTGAGTTTTGGAGGGATATTTGGAACACCTATGCGATATATCGAAGTGGTAGTTGCTTTTCCCCAATGTTGGCAGAAGTATTTCAATTAGCTATTGGTAATACGCGTCTCGTTCACTTACCTCTTTGAATTGAAGAGAGGAACACGTGTTTTGTTTGTAGTTCTATAAAGCAAGTAAAACTATTAAAGGGATATTCATTTTATATGTCATGTAAATATCTTAAATGTAAGAGATTTTAATCAAAATCGTTTGAGCCATTTTTGAGAAATCAAAATTTTCGGAATTTGTTGCATGTAAAAGGTAGTTGGGGGATTCTCTTAAATCTTGGAATCTGGTTGTCACGAGCTGGTAGCACAGTACCGCTAGGGGTAGAGCATTGACCCGGAGGGATGAATGGACACTGCCCGAGGGGAACACAACAGGAAAAGAGAAAACAATGCTCCCGCTGGTCAGGTGACACTTTTTGAGGCACTTGGCGTAGAACATCGGCAGAGCAAAGATGTGATATTTAAGGTCCGTGTTGTAGCCCTTAGTTGTGACGTAAATAGTTAATCTTAATACAGACCAGTGCTCGGACTAAATCACCGCATCAAAAGTAATGAGTAACAATAGTAGGGGTCGGGTAAAGTGTAGTTTCACTTGTGACGTACCACCAGTTTCCATACTAGCAAAATCTGAGCTAGGGCTCCCGAATATCCACACCATTCCTAAAACCTGCATCCGGGTTACGAACCCGTAACCCCGTTACCACACAGGTACCCAAATGAAGAGAATAAATAAACAAACAAATAAAAACATACTTTATAATGCCGTGGAATGAAGATGAGCCAAACACTATAATCTGATTAATTCTAATTACACGTACACAAACCACATTTCAGGTTAGTGCATAAATGAAATTCGGAAATGTAAGGCAACTATTAGAGAGAGAATTTATGAGAGGCAAGAATATGCATGCCTGGAAAGACAAGGATCGTCAGAGCTTAGTTGAGAAGGTGGAAGTGACGTCAGCTGGTGTAACAAGTGAACGACGTGTTCCTTCGTAATAAAACGTGGCAACAGCTGGAGTCATAGTTTCCTGCAAAACGTCCATTTAGTTTTCTCATCCAGCTAGGGAAAAGTTCCGTGTATATAGATTTAGGGCATGCTTCACAAAGCCATCCAAAACTTGTTTTTACGGATTTAATTTCGTTGTTTTGTTTTATGTAAACACTGTCTTGTTTCTTCCTGGCACTCTCTTGCAAATCAGAACAGCTACTGCTTTCGTCATGTCCCGAGCGAGGCTCGGTGACAAAAACTCGTTTTCATTCACAGGAAACTATTTTTGGAAGACCTTATTCTTCTTCTACTTCATGCTAATCGAGATAAACTTTAATCATATTACTTAGTACCTTGTAGGTAGAAGGGAAATGAGAGAATACACTGGGTTAAACCGACAGTCAAATGTTTTAAAACGATGTTGCTATGGCATTGAAATCCCTTTCTTACTCGGTTTAGCAGTTAAGCAAAACTTGGCAAAATTCGTCCAGAATAAAGAGGTCTTCAGAGGCTATTCCCCAAAAATTCGAGATATACATTTTATTTCGGACTTAAATAGCTTTAATATACGGGATTTTAATCAAAATCATTAGACCCATTTTTTAGAATATAAAATTTTTCGAATTTTTTCCATGTAAAGGGTAGTTTGTGGTGGGGGGATTTTTTTTGAAAATCTTCGAGTCGCAGCCTTGGAAGATACTTAATGTAAATACCAAGTTTGGTATTTAACGCTCTTTTTGTTTTGGCGCTATGCTGCCCACAGACACACACACACACATACACACACGGATCTTTTATTAAAAACGATTTTTTTTTGGATACAAGGGACACTAAAACATATATTTCCGGTGAAATCTCGATATCGAATTTTTGGATGGAGAGCAATGCCTTCTCTACACTATGTACATAGTACGTGTAGAAAAAGTAAAAATAGCTAGTTGGCCAGGCATGTATGAAAAATACATTTATTAATCAAAACCTAAGCTACTGAAAAGACATATAATTGGAAAAGAGATATTGGATGAAAACGGTTTTACATTTTACCAGGTAAATAAACTTTCCGACAATAAAAACGCCAACAAACGTCAATGATATGATGTATTCTTACACTATGATTGGTCAGGAACCTGATGAGCCCCTGCCAGCAGACGTCACACGCCACAAGTGTCAACCACAAGGGAATTTCTCAGCGACCGTAGTTGGTACCACTGATATAGTGGACTCGCCGTGTTTTTCTGAAAGCAACACGAGGCAGGGGTTACGGTGGAGAGAGCGAATTCAGACGCCAATCGAGTCGGGCAATCACATGTAAACAGCTAAGTCGTATCCAGTATAATTGGGTTGCCCAAGTTTTAGTCGATGCCAAGTGACGTGTCCGAGTGCTGTGTATTGCTCCAAGATTTGTGAAAAAGTTTCCTAAATCTATATCGACAGTGAGATTCGACTTACTTCAAGATTTCGTTCAACCCAGTTGGACATGTCTACCAGAAAATTAGAAACACAAGGTTAGTGTGTGTATATAAATTTAACGGATTCGAACCTAACCTCGCAAAAACCACATGACCCAGGGCTTTCCACTGCAAAAACAGATGCTCACAGAAACATATGGTAATTATGCAGAAAAAGGCTGTGAAAGTTGAATAAAACCAAGTGTGGTTGATTGAATTTGTGTTTCTGATGACGATTTCAAAGGTTTTATCTGTCGGAAAGCTTGTTTTTTTTACTTTCTATACACGTACTATATACATAGTTTATAGAGAAGGTATTGTAATGCACCCCAAAATTCGATACCAAGATTTCACCGGAAATATATGTTTTGGGTCCTCCTGAATCCAAAAAAAGCATTTTTGGAAAAAGGTTCGTGTGTGTGTATGTCTGAGTGACTATAGGCAGCATAGCTCAAAAACGAAAAGACCGTTAAATACCAAACTTGGAGTTTAAGTTTGGTATCTTCCAAGGATGCGACAGGAAGATTTTCAAGAAAATCCCCGCACTCCCAACTACCCTTTACGTGGAAAATTTTTCGAAAAGTTTGATTTTCTCTAACGATTTTGTTTAAAATGTCAAATACTAAAGATATTTACTTGACAAATTAAATGTATCTCTCGAATTTTCTGGGAATAGCCTCCGAAGACTATTTTATTCTGGATGAGATTTACGGAATTTTGCTAAACCGTAAAAGATGGACAAAAACTTAGCACACAACAATGTAGAGCACGTTGAAACACACAATGTATGTCATATACATTTTTTTCATGGAGAGTTGATCGTTTTTTAGATATTCCTTGTTTTTGGTTTCAGCTTTGAAAATCTTATACTTTTCTCATACGGAATTTGTCAACTCCTGATCATACAAACAAAGGAACTTCAGTCACATAGCAAACAGCTTTTGAATGTCACTTTAACCTATGGTACTCCTCTATTGGCCTTCTACTTCCAAGGAAGCAAGTTATAAGACAAGTTCTGCTAATTTTTCTAAACTAGCAAGAAGTAAATAGAAGAATAACTTCTTAACTATAATTTGTTGCAGAGATGTAGAGAAAGACATGTGAATGGAACACATCAGATTTTTTTTTTATTATAGACAAATTCGTGTGCATGCTGGAACGGTTGGTATTTTGCGTCTATGACGGATATTTACCAAATAATTATATATAAACGGGTATTATTAACTAATAAATGATTTTATGATGTTCTGAAGCATTTCACCGCTGAGTACTACTACAATGGAAAATTAGAAACATAAAGTTATACGTATATACACACTAACCTAAACGGATTCGAACCTAACCTCGCGCTAAATTTGAAAAGCAGCGGACCCAGAGGTTTCGCCTACAGAAACAAAAACTTACTCCTCCACCAACTGCTATAGTCACACTAACCGGTGAATTATTGCCACGGGTTCTCCCGACGTGGTAATCCTGCCAAGAGCGACGTATGACGTTCTTGCATACCAATAGTTAGTCTTCCGCTAGCAACGTAACCAAGCATTTTCATTAGAAATATAGTTTTTATGCAAGCATTTCAGCATATACACGATACAAAACCATTTATAATTCACATAATAGTCGATTTTGGGTAATTATTTGGTAAATATCGGCCGTATACGTTCCGGCATGTACAGGAAATTGTCTATAATAAAAGATCTGATGTGTTCCAACCACACAACTGTCTCTACATCTCTGCAACAAATTATTGTTTAAAAGCTTATGCTTCCATCTGCTTCATGCTAAACGAGAAAAAACATTAGCAGAAATAGTCTTATTACTTGCCTCCTTGTAAGTAGACGCGAAAAAAGTAGTATGATAGGCTAAAGTGATAGTCAAAAGTTGCTGGCTATGTGACTGAAGTTGCTTTGTTTGTGGACAGGAGTTGTGGAAAAAAGTATTTTTTTTTAAAGCTGAAACCAAAAACCTGGGATATCTCAAAAACGATCAACTCCACGAAAAAGTATATAACATAAATTGTGTGTTTTAGCGTGCTCTACATTTTTTGTGTGGTAAGTTTCTGTCCATCTGTTACGGTTTAGCAGTAATTATGAATTCCTTAAAATTCATCCAGAATAAAGTAGTCTTCAGAGGCTATTCCCAGAAAATTCAAGATAAACATTTTATTTTTACAGGTAAATATCTCTAATATACGATATTTTAATCAAAATTGTTAGAGCCAATTTTGAGAAAATAAAAATTTTCGAAAACAGTTCAATGTAATGGGTAGTTGGGGGTGTGGGATTTTTTCAAAATGTTTGTGTCGCATCCCTGGAAGATACTGAAATTAAATACCAAGTTTGGTATTTTACCGACTTTTCGTTTTTGAGTTATCGTGTTCAAATACACACGGACCTTTTTCTGAAAATGTTTTTTTTTTTTTTTTTGCATACAGGGGACCCTAAAACGTATATTTCAGGTGAAATCTCGGTATCGAATTTTTGGGTGAAATACAATAACCTCTCTATACACTAAGTACATAGTGCGCATAGAGAAAGTAAAACCCAAGCCAAGAAAGATCGTTGAAATCTTCACACATACAAAATCAATCAATCGCAATTAGTTCCAATCGATTTTTTGACCGGCTCAAGTTCTGCTTTATAACCAAATGTAATTTGTGTGTCGCTGGAGAAAAAGGATATCATATTACATACACATATGTCAATATTCATTCCTTTAACGGAAATTTAAGAATTGTTATTAATGGATGCTTTTAAGTTCTTTCTAACCCTTGGATATTCTTAATTTATTGTGCACATTTTTATGGTTTTATAGCCAATAAATAATCTGGGCAGGAACTCAACAATTTTACTGGTAACGGTCTATTGAAGGTGTCACTGCCAAGGATACGTCACGAAAAGCTGATTTTCAGCAGGATGTTAATTAAAGAATACAGAAAATGTATTTAAAAGATCTTTAGCGAGGATTAGTACTTACCCCATTTAGCTCGCAAAATTCCTCGGCTCGCTTCAAATTTATGTGTTATGTTATCTCTTTATATATTTAATTGGATTTGTATATTCAGCTGGTATTAGGGTTATTAAAGTAACAATACTGTGACACTTTCAAATACAATGCTTCTCAATAATTACCATCAATTTATACCATGTACATCTATTGTTATGAGTAACTAATTGAGATAAATGCATCAAGTAGTTTTTGAGATTTTTTTTCTATTTGTAGAGATCAGATTGTGAATTACTGAAAAAATTACGAGTCTGTTGAGAAATTCAATATTATGTCGGCATGGTGGCATGGTCGCTCAGTGGAAGAGCAACCAGTTAGAGTCCGGGAGATCCGTGGGTCAAATCCCGGCTATGGCATTGAATTTTTCAGTCTGACTCTACCTATCCAACTCCTGTCCTACACACGGTTAGAGCCCGGGAAATTCGTGGTTCAAATCCCGGCCATGGCATTGAATTTTTCAGTCTGACTCTACCTCTTGTGCGAAAAAGAGTTAAATCAATATTTTTGTTCGTTTAACTACTCTACCAAAGAAGTTCCTTGCGCTCAGTTTTCAAAGTTGTGCAATATACATTTTTGTTTATATTTCAGGGATATCATTTTAAAGTGCTCATATAAAATATGACTGCGTGATAAATTATTCTTTTATATTTCTTTCGTTATATTTGTGTATTAAACTTGTTAATGCATAGGCTTATTTACTTAGAAAATTAAGATTCTCTGGTAGACAAATCTGATGTGTTTCACTCACATGACTTTCTCTACTTCTCTGCCACAAATTATTGTTAAAAAGCTTATGCTTCTATTTACTTCATGCTAATCGAGAAAAAAATAGCAGAAATAGTCTTATTACTTGCTTCCTTGTAAGTGAGAAGCGAAATAAGGGAGTACCATAGGTTAAAGTGATAGTCAAAAGCTGGTTGCTATGTGACTTAAGTTCCTTTGTTTGTATGGACAGGAGTTGACAAATTCCTGTATGAGAAATGTTTAAGTTTTCAATGCTGAAGCCAATAACAAGGAATATCTCAGCTCTATAATAAAACAGTGCATAGCATAAATGGTGTATTTTATCGTATTATGCTTTGTGTAGTAAGAGTTTGACTGACTCTTACGGTTTACCAGTTATGCAAAATTAAATACAAATCATCCGGAATAAAGAGGTCTTTAGAGGCTATTCCCAGAAAATTCAAGATATGCATTATATTGGAATGTAAATATCTTAAGTGTAAGACATTTTTATCAAAATCATTATAGCCATTTTTGAGAAAATCAAACTTTTCGAAATGTTTTCTATGTAAAGGGTAGTTGGGGTGGGGGGGAGGATTGTCTTGGAAATGATTGTGTCACATCCTTGGGAGACACCAAACTTTAATACCAATTTTAGTATTTAACACACAGACACACAGACACACACACACTCACACACACGCACGGACCTTTTTCAAAAAATGATTTTTTTTAATCAGGGGAACCTAAAACATGTTTTCCGGTGAAAAATCGGTATCGAATTTTTGGATGCAATACAATACCTTCTCGATACACTATGTACATAGTAGGTGTAGAGAAAGTAAAAATTAAACTAATTGGTTGGAACGCGTACACAAGCAGAAGTTTTGAACTTTTGAATGTGTTGGAAAATGCATTTATAGAAAATCTTTTAGTGTTCCAAGTGTGATTTGTTAGCATTAAAATGTGCATTTAAAACGTCAGGCGACAAAGTTTAAATTGAAAATAATTTTGGCATATTAATATACAAGTACAAAGGTACATTAGTGTGCTTAAATAAAAAACTCAACATTTTCAAGAATTTTGATTAATTTACATTAAGTGTTCAAAGTTTTTGTTCAATTTTTATCCAGAAAGTAACAGACGATTTGGTATAACTAAATAACAACGAAAAATATAAACACAAAACTTTACTTACAAAACTACAGTACCTTACTCTATTGCTCAAACTAATCTCCATTGTGTTAAAATATTTATTGTCACATGTTACCAGTTTTTCGTTGTCGATGTAACACTTTTCTACCGCTAAAGAACTTATTCGTTTTCTTGAATGTACAAATTGTTCAGCCAATCGAATTTCGCAGGCAAATAATGCAAGTATATGGTGATAATGCAATGAACGAATCTTCAATGAGCAAATGACGCATAATTTACAAGTAATCAAGGAAGAACCAGTGTGTACGATAAAGACCGGAGTTGAAGTTTATCAATGGTTATTGAGGAGTTCAAAGCAAATGTTAATAAAAGAGATAAGAAAAATTTGATGTTCCAATCACCTGACTCTCTCTACATCTCTTTAATAAATTATTGTTAAAAACCTTAAACTTCTATCTTATTTATTCTAATATTAGCAGAAATACTTTCTTGAAATGAAATAAGGGAATACACTAGGATAAAACAACATTAAAAGCTGGTTGCCATGATGATGAATTCCGTTTCTATGTGTTGCCAGGAGTTCACAATTTCTGGTATGCGACAAGCTTTAAGTATTTTAAAACTGAGACAAATAACAAGCAATATATAAAAAACGTTCAGCACTACGAAAAAACTTTATATGGCTAAAGTGTGTACTTTAACGAAATCAACATTTTGAGTGCAGTAAGTTACGGTTACTAGTTACGCAAAACCCAGTAAAATTCACTCACAAAAACAAATCTTCATTTTAATCAAAATCGTTAGAGCCATTTTTGAGAAAATAAAATTTTTCGAATGTCCATGTACATAAAACATGTGAGGAATATTCCTCAAAACCTTCGTGTCGCATTCTTGGAAGATGTAAAACTTATATACCAAGTATGGCATTTTACCGACTTTTCGTTTCTGAGTTATCCTTTTCACTGACACACTTTCGAATTTAACGACGTTTGCGGAGAGCCATTCAAAACAAACGAAGAGGATTGCTGGCACCAGAAATTGTGTTGATCCATGACAATGCACATCCACACACTGCTGGCACAACCCATCGGCTCCTTGAACAATTTCAAGGGGACATTTTCGATCATCCGCCGTACAGTCCTGACCTGGCACCCAGCGACTTTCACCTTTTCCCTGAACTGAAGACGTGGCTAGGAGGACAGCACATTCAAACTAATGAAGATCTTCAAAACAATGTTAATGCTCAATTGAAATCATTGGTGGCAATTTTTTTGAAGCAGGTATTGCAAAGCTTGTGATTATGTTGAAAAGTAACCACAGGTGTAGAAAACTTTTAGTAATAAAATAACTGTTTTCTATGAACTTGTCTTTTATTTATAGACTATCGGAGGTTATAAGAGAAACGACCCTCGTACTTTCAGGTTATAGTGAACGAGCTTTAGCGTTCAATAATTGTTTTAGTGCTCTTTTCAACGGTACGCTATAAAATGTGGTGTAAATTACACAAAGTGGAGGTTTTTGTTTCTCTCGTGGCAGAGTAATAAACACTGCGATGTAAAAATTGTGATAAAGGACTTTTGCATGGCACGAAAACAACATAAAAAGGAACGTCATGTGATACAAATTAGTGAAGATGTAGCGTGTTGAGGGCTTTATGACGCAAAATACATCCAATAAACGCTCTAATAGCAGTAAACATCTTAACAGCGGTTTTACAAGCTCGCGGCTTTTTTATGTCAACAATTCGGTTCCACGCCAGCGCTATTGTCAACTCTATATAGCGCATATGTCCTACAAAACACAACAAATTTATTTTTAAAGAAAATTATGTCATGTTCACTGAATCGTTATTATTATTGTAGTCAATTCTGGTATGTTGACGATCGTGTCTCTTTCCTATAACTTTCTTGTGTACTTCACGCGCTATTTCAATCAGGACTAATGCATACTAGCATTTTTATGGTTATTATGATTAGCATTACTTTGATGATAATTATGATTGTTATGCTGATGATTATTATGATTGTTGTGATGGCTATGAATTATTTTATGGTTATGATTCTTCTGATGATTATTACAACGATAATTATGACGGGTATTATTATTATAATTATTATGTTTATTATAATTATATTTATTATAATTATTATGTTTATTATAATTATATTTATTATAATTATTATGTTTATTATAATTATATCTATTATAATTATTATGTTTATTATAATTATTATGTTTATTATAATTATTATGTTTATTATAATTATATTTATTATAATTATTATGTTTATTATAATTATTATGTTTATTATAATTATAATTGTTTTATAATTATTATAACTATTATTTATATTATAATTATTATTATAATTACCACTATTATTATTATTATTACAATTACCATTATTAAATTTATTACTACATTTATTATAAATATTATCATTATTATAATAATGATTGTAGTTGTTTTATTATTATAACTATTATTATAGCTATTATTATAATTATTATTATTATAATTACAACTATTATTATCATTATTATTGAGGCCTATTATGATTATGTTGATTATGATGGTGACTATTATTTGTTTCGTCTCGATTTTTTGGCAGACGTGTTGCCCCCACACTACCAAGAGGTCACGAGTTCGAATATCGCTTTGGATGTGTTACCCGGATAATGTTAAATAGATACCAAGTTTGGTATTTACCGTCCTTTTCGTTTTTGAGCTATGCTGTCCACAGACACACACTTACACACAGAAGGACATTTTTCTAAAAATGCTTCTTTTCGGACTCGGGTAACCCCAAAATATATTTGTGGTGAAATCTTAGTAAGGAATTTTTGTGAACAATGTAGCGCCTTCTCTATAGACTATTTACATATTACGTGTAGAGAAAACATTGGTTAAATAAACATGGTTGAATGCGTCATCTAGCGTTTGAGAACTAATGTAAGGATTACAATTATAAAAACTCCCTTCCTATGTATTAATAGTCTATTTCACTGAATTGTCTTATCAAATACAACTCGTGTTTTGGCTCGAGTCGTGAATTATCGACAAGATGAAAACCCTCGCGCTGATAATCTCGTGTTGTAACGGGCCCAGCGCAAACTTTACAAAATGCGTGTGCAAGCGCACATTTTGTGCTGGAAAAGGGTCCAGTGTGCCCGGTCTGCAGGGAATATGAGGGTTTGCTAATGATTACGTCTGGCAGGCGGACCTGTCGCTACTGGAATATACAGATTTCATATTATATAACTTCCCATTGCCAAGTCCCTAACAACCTGCCGGATTTGCTTTTAACGACTCAAATTTGTTGGATTTCAGCCAACTTCAGGTGAAGGCTTTTGGACCTGTTCTCTTCACGCCCACAGGAGAACAGTTTCCTGAAACACGGAAACATTACAGAGGCTAAGTTCACTTAAAGTTTCGTTTCATAGTCGGGTTACCCCCGCCGTATTTTTACTTTCTCTACACGTAATATGTACATAGTGTATTGCATTCCACCCAAAAAGTCGATAGTACATTTCACCGGAAATACATGTTTTGTGTCTCCCTGAATCCAAAAATAGCATTTTTAGAAAAAGGTCCGTATGTGTGTGCCTGTGGACAACATAGCTCGAAAACGAAGAGACCGTTGAATACCAAACTTTGTATTTAAACTTGGCATCTTCCAAGGATGCGACACGAAGATTTTAGAGAAAGTTTCACCAGCCCCAACTACCTTTAACATGGAACTATTTTCGAAAATGTTGACTTTCTCAAAAATGGTTCTAACAATTTTGATTAAAATACCATATATTAAAGATATTCACCACACAAATAAAATGCATGAATTGAACTTTCTGGGAATACTTCTGAAGACTACTTCATTCGGATGAATTTTACCGAATATTGCTCAAGTCTAAACCGTGACAGATGCACAAAAACTTACCACGAAAACTTAAAACTTGTAGATTACAATAAAACACACAATTTAGGTTATATACATTTTTTCGCGGAGTTGATTGTTTTATTTATATATATATATATATATATATATATATATATTCCTTGTTTTTGGTTTCAGCTTTAAATAAAAATCTGATGCGTACCATTCATGACTTTCTCTATATCCCTGCACCAAATTATTCTTAAAAAGCTTATATTTCTATTAACTTCATGCTAATCAATAAAACATTAGCAGAAATTGCCTTATTACTTGCTTCCTTGTAAGTAGAGGTGAAATAAGGGAGTACCATAGGTTAGTCATAATCAAAAGCTGTTTGCTATGTCACTGAAGTTCCTTTGTTTGTATGGACAGCAGTTGACACATACCTGTATGAGAAATGTGAAGTTTTTCATAGCAGAAACCAAAAATAAGGAATGTCACAAAAACGACGAACTCCACGAAAAAAATGTATACAACATAAATTGTGTGTTTTAACGTGCTCTACATTTTCTGTATAGTAAGTTTTCGTCCATCTCTTACGGTTTAGCAGTTATTTAAAATTTAGTAAAATTCATTTAGAATAAACTACTCTTCAGAGGCTATTCCCAGAAAATTCAAGATGTACATTTTATTTGTCAGGTAAATATCCTTAATATTCTAAATTTTAATCAAAATCGTTAGAGCCATTTTTGAGAAAATCAAAATTTTTGAAAAAAGTTCCATGTAAAGGGTAGTTGGGGGTGGGGGGATTTTTCTAAAAATCTTCGTGTCGCATCCCTGGAAGATACTAAACTTAAATACCAAGTTTGGTATTTTACCTAATTTTGGTTTTTGAGTTATCGTGTTCACAGACACACGGACACATACAAACACACGGACCTCTTTCCGAAAACGTTTTGTTTAGTTAAAGGGGACCCTAAAACATATATTTCCGGTGAAATCTCGGTATTGAATTTTTTGGTGGAGTGCAATACATTCTCTATACACTATGTACATGGTGCCTATAGAGAAAGTAAAAACATACTCTTCTCATACACGAATTTGTCAACGCCTTCCATACAAACAAAGGATCCTCAGTGACATAGCAACGAGATTTTGATTATCACTTTAACCTATGGTAATCTCCCCTATTTCGCTTCTACTGACAAGGAATCAAATGATAATACTATTCTGCTAATTTTTTCTCAAATAGCATGAAGTAAATAGAAGCATAAGCTTTTTAACAATAATTTGTTGAAGAGATGTAGAGAAAGTCATGTGAATGGTTCACATAAGATTTTATTTTCTTGTGTAGTTGGCCATTTTGAGATATCTAAATTTAAACTATCCATGCGTTTCTCAAACAAGAGAGTTTCATTTGACGTTTCTTTTGTTTATGTTGCCACTGTGAAGTGAACCGAAGCTCAATTTTTTCACGTAGCGACCAGATTTTAACAGTTATGAGTATCACTTTAGCCTGGTGTATTCCCTTATTTTCCTTTTACTTAGAAGGGTCTTTGAATGTAAAAGAAGGATGAAAAGGGAGTTGATCAACATTTTTGTTTAAACCTAGTGGATTAATAGATTCAGTTTGATGAAAAGAAATCTGATGTGTTACACTCACATTACTTTCTCTATATCTCTGTAAATTATTATTGCTAATAAGCTTATCTTTTATGTATTTCATGCTAATGGAGAAAAAATAGCAGAAATAATCTTATTTCTTGCTTTATAGTAAGTAGAAGCGAAATAAGGGAGTACCATAGGTTAAAGTGAAAGCCAAAAGCTGGTTGCTATGTGACTGATGTTCCTTCGTTTGTATTGACAGGAGTTGACAAATTCCTATATGAGAAAAGTGTTTTTCAAAGCTGAAACCAAAAACAAGGAATATCTCAAAAACGATCAACTCCACGAAAAAAATGTATATAACATAAATTGTGTATTTTAACGTGCTCTACATTTTTATGGGTTAAGTTTTTGTCCATCTCTTACGGTTAAATAGTTATGAAAAATTCATCCAGAATAAAGTAGTCTTCAGAGGATATTCCCAGAAATTTCAAAATATGCATTTTATTTGTCAGGTAAATATCTTTAATATACGATATTTAATCAAAATCGTTAGAGCCATTTCTGAAAAAATCAAAATTTTCAAAAAAAGTTCCATGTAAAGGGTAGTTTGGGGTGGGGGGATTTTTCTCATGATCTTCGTGTCGCATCCCTGGAAGATACTAAACTTAAATACCAAGTTTGGTATTTTACCGACTTTTCGTTTTTGAGTTATCGTGTTCACAGACACACGGACACACCGACACACACACACAGGGACCTTTTTTTGAAAATACTCTTTTTGGATACAGGGGACCCTAAAACATATATTTCCGGTGAAATCTCGGTATCGAATTTTTGGTGGAGTGCAATACATTCTCTTTTCACTATGTACATGGTGAGTATAGAGAAAATAAAAAGTAAATGAACGATTACTGCTTCGGCAACAACGAGTAGAAGTACAAAAGGAAATATACAAAATGTGATGCGTTACGCTCACATGACCTTCTCCAGATACTCTACAAACTTCCTACAAAAGACAATACTTCTTTCAGCACCGCGCTAATCGAGATAAACATTAGCAGAATTTTAATTCACTGGAACTGAGGTAATGCACCAGGCTTAAGTAATAGTAAAATGTTTTAAAAGCGTCGTTATGCGATTGTCGTTGCGAATCGCTTCTTTACTTGACCAGGAGTAAAACAAAGAGCATTCCCGTCGGAGAAAGTTATAAGTTCGTCACAACTGAAACTAATGACAAGGAATGCCTGAAAACGGTGAGTTCCACGAAACAAAGTATATGACGTAACTTATGTATTTTAAGAAGATGTACATTCTTTTATGGTGAGTTTTTGTCCATCTCTTACGTTTTACTATTAATGGCAAATTAAGCAAAATTAGTCCGGAATAAGCATGTCTTTATTAGCTATTCCCAGAAAATTCAAGATATAAACGGCTTTAATATGTGGCATTTTAATCAAAATCGTAGAGCCATTTTAAGGAAAAAAAAATTCGAAAATGTTTTCCATGTAAAGGGTAGTTAGGGGTGGGGAATTTTCATTAAAATATTCGTGTCACATTTTTGGGAAATACTGAACAAGTTTATTATTTGACGGACTTTTCGCTTTTGAGCTATGCTGCCTAAACACATACACGGACATTTTGCTAATTTTTTTTTGATTCATGGTGTCTCAAAACATTTAATGCCGGTGAAACTTAAGTATCGAATTTTTGGGTGCAATACAGTCAGTACCTTCTCTATACACTTTATATGGTAGGTACGTATTGAAAAATAAAAATGTAGATCTCGTTAAAATACCCAATTTATTTCGCTATTTGTTTTCTTTTCATAGAGCTGACTAATTTTTATATATCGCTCTTATTTATGTTTCAGTTTTAAAATATCTGAAACTTTTCACATACGGGAATTTGTGATATCTTGGTACTGCATTGAAACGAATTTCAACCACATAGCAACCATCCTTTGGTCGCCCTTCGCGATTACCATGCAAACCCGACGGAGGACGATGGATTTTTTCGGGTGTAAAAATCCTTAGCATGACTTCCTTCGGAAGGGAAGTAAAGCCGTGGGTCCCATGTCGTAGATTTACGGCACGTAAAAGAACCTCAAGCATGATAGAGAGGCCTCTGAACAAAATTAAGCGGTCTTTCACGCCCAATTTGGATTGGAACGCTGAGAACTAGAGTAGTTAAACAGCGTCCATAAATAACAGAACATTAACATTTAACCAGCGTTTAAAATATTTGACTATCGTTTTAGCCTAGTGTATTGCCTTATTTTCCTCCTACTTACAAGGAAGCAAGTAATTAAGACAATATATAATAATGTTTATGTCGATTATCATAGAGTATACAGTAGAATATGCTTTTTAAAATAATTACTTTCTCTATACGTAATATGTACATAGTGCTTAGAGAAGGTATTGCACTCCACCCAAAATTCGATACCGAAATTTCACCGGAAATGCATGCTTTAGGGTTCCCTGTATCAAAAAAAAAAAAAAAAAAAAAAGCATTTTCAGAACAGGGTCCGTGTGTGTATCCGTGTGTCTGTGAATACGATAACTAAAAAAAAACGAAAAGTCGGTAAAACCAAAGTTGATATTTAAGTTTAATATCTTCCAGGGATGCGACACGAAGATTTTTAAAAAAAAATCCCCACACTCCAAACTATCCTTTACATGGAACTTTTTTCGAAAATTTTGATTTTCTTCAAAATGGCTATAATGATTATGATTAAAATTTGGTATATTAAAGATATTTACCTGACAAATAAAATGTAAATCTTGAATTTTCTTGGAATAGCCTCTGAAGACAGCTTTATTCTGGATGAATTTTACGGAATTTTGCATAACTGCTAAACGGTAAGAGATGGACAAAAACTTACAACGAAAAAAATGTAGACCACCTTAAAACACACAATTTATCTTATATTAATTTTTTTTTCGTGGAGTTGATCATTTTTAGATACCCCTTGTTTTTAAAGCGCTGTAGAGAAGTCATGTGAATAGAGAACATAAGATTTCAATAATAGCGCTTAAAACTATAAGGTAATATCGTGTTAACGCCTGTGTCATGAAGCCAGAAGATCAAAGGCCCTCAGATGCGATTCCCAGGTGAGGAAAATGTCACGATGAATCCTCAAATGGCATCTAACAACAGTTGTGAAGGTGTCCTTTAATTTCTCTGCTAAAGCCGCTGGGAAAAGTCTGTTCTTATCTAATGGAGGAGCGGAACTATGGTCTTAAACCGTATTAACTGCTGCAAGAGGGAAAAGCGAGGAGGAGAGAGGGAGTCCCAATTTTCCGGCTCGTTGTTCCCCAAGTGATGAGAAGATGGCTCCTGTGTAAGGACGGACTCTGGAGTTGTCCGGGACAGTCCGACACTTAACTGTGCAGTGCGCTTCTTACTTTGGGAACCTGCACCCCGTCACCTCACATAAGGACCCTTAGCGGCTTAAGGACATCATCAACTCCAATGCTCAAGTAGGTAGTTATACTTCCCTATGCAGATTTTATTAGATTTATAAGAGCAAGGGTCAGCGGCTTGGGCTAAGTATTTTGGCCACGTGATCTCCTCTTCCCCACAAAAAATTCGTACAAAAATGTATTCTGCAGTCTATTTGCACTTCCTCTATACATATTAAGTACATGAAGTATAGAGAAGGTATTATATTGCACCCAAAAATTCGATACCGAGATTTCACCGGAAATATATATTTTAGGGTCCCATGTATTCAAAACAAGCATTTTCAGAAAAAAGTCCGTGCATCGGTGTGACTGTGAACACGATAACTCAAAACGAAAGGTCAGTAAAATACCAAGCTTGGTATTTGAATTTGGTATCTTCCAGGAATGCGACACGAAGATTTTGAGAAAAATCCCCCCACCCCTAACTACCTTTACATGGAACTATTTTCGAAAATTTTGATTTTCTCAAAAATGGCTCTAACGATTTTGATTAAATATCGTATATTAAAGATATTTACCTGACAAATAAAATGCATATTTTGAATTTTCTGGGAGTAGCCTCTGAAGAATACTTTATTCTGAATGAAATTTACGGAGTTTTCCATAACTGCTAAACCATAAGAGATAGCTAAAAACGTATTACACAAAAATGTACAGCATGTTAAAACATACAATTTATGTTATATACATATTTTTTCGTGGAGTCGATCGTTTTTGAGATATTCCTTCTTATTGGTTTTTGCTTTGAGAAACTTATGATTTTCTCATACAGGAATTTGTCAACTCCTGTCCATACAGACAAAGGAACTTCAGTCTCATAGCAACCAGCTTTTGACTATCACTTTTAACCTATGGTAGTCCTTTATTTCGCTTCTGCTTACAAGGAAGAAAGTAATAAGACTATTTCTGTTAATTTTTCTCGATTAGCAATCTTTAACGATAATTTGTTGCACAGATGTAGAGAAAGTCATGTGAATGTATTGAATTACATTTGTAAATAAATGCGTGGGTGTAAATGGAAAGGGAATTGTATTTGTGGATGCTCTTTAACTGCTGTGGATCTCAGCATTGCCTTCTATTCTTGGCGCTTAATTTTGCTCAGAGGCCTCTCTATCAGGCTTGAGGTTCCTTTTCGTGCCATAAATCTACGACACGGGACCAACGGCTTTACTTCCCTTCCCACGCTAAGGATTTTTACGCCAGAAAAAATCCATTTGACCTCCGCCGGGTTCAAACCCGCGACCTTTGGTAACCATTACACAAAGGAGGGTGACTGTGTGTGTATGTGTGGGGGGGGGAGACAGCATAGCTCAACAACTAAAAGTCCGTTAAATACCAAACTTGCTATTTAGATTTAATATCCTTCATATATGCGACACAAAGATTTTCAAGAAAATCCCTCATCTCAATTATTTATACATGGAAATAATTTCGAAAGTTTTGATTTTGTGAAAAATGAGTTTTAATTATTTGGATTAAAATACAGTATATGAAATATATTTACTTGACAAATAAACTGCATATTATTAATTTTTCTGGGAATAGCCTCTGAAACAGTCTTTATTCTGGATGAATTTTGAATAACGGGTAAACCGTAAGAGACAGATAAAAACTTACTGCAAATAAAATGCTGTTCTTGTTAAAACAAATAATTTGTCATATGCATTTTTTGTGGGGTTGAACATTTCAGAGATATTTATTATTATTATTATTGGTTTCATACTTATATTAGAAATTTTCATCTCCTGGACATGTAAAATAACGGACTTCAATCCCCTAGCATTCAGCTTGTAAAACATTTGAATGTCGTTTTAGACTAATGTATTACCTTGTTTCTCTTCTGCTTACAAGGAAGCAAATAATTAACACAATTTCAGCTAATGTTTATCTAGATTGGAGTGAAATAAATTTAAGAATAAGCTTTTTAACAATAATTTGTTACATGAAAAGTCATGTGAATGGATGAGATCAGGTTTTTATTTACTATAACTAAGGAGAAAGTTGTGTATTTCAAACAACTATTTTAAGTCCAGATTTAACTGGAAATATGTTTAGAGACCTGTGATTCTAAAAAGATACCTTCTCTAGCACGTATTTACAATGGCTTTTGTTTTGGATTCAGGGGTCCCAAAACATATTTCGTGTTAAATTTTGGGTTCAAATTTTTGGGTGAGATATAATACATTCTGTATTTAAATGCTGACGTATATCAAACCAGGAGATATTGACTCCCTTCGTTATTCAAGCATTTCTGGCCTTGCTTAAGAAACTGGCACTTACGACTCTCGCTTTTGTTCAACCTCCGATAGGCTATAAATAAAATACAAGTTCATAGAAAAATTATTTTATTACTAAAATTTTGTACACTTTTGGTTACCTTTCAAAATAATCACCGAAAAGATTGAGACATTTATCGTACCTGTGCACAAGCTTTGCAATACGCGCTTCAAAAAATGTTTGCGCCAATGATTTCAAATGAGCATTGACGTTGTTCTGAAGATCTTCGTTGGTTTGAAAGTGCTGCCCTCCTAGCCCGTCTTCAGTTCAGAGAAAAGGAGGAATTCGCTGGGTACCAGGTCAGGACTGTACGGCGGTTGATCGAAAATGTCCCCTTGAAAGTGTTCAAGGAGCCGATGGGTTGTGCCAGCAGTGTGTGTGGACGAGCGTTGTCATGGATCAACACAATTCCTGAAGTCAGCATTCCTCTTCGTTTGTTTTGAATGGCTCTCCATAAACGTCGTAAAGTACAAAGATCTTTAAATCAACGTCAATGCTCAGTTGAAATCATTGGCGGCAACATTTTTGAAACGGGTATTGCAAAGCTTGTGCATAGTTACGATAAATATGTAAATATTTACGGTGATTATGTTGAAAAGTAACCATAAGTGTACAAAACTATGAACTTGTCTTTTATTTATAGCCTATCGGGGATTGAAAGCTACGGCCCTCGTATATGGCGCAGGTTTTCTGAGAAATGACAGATATTATTTTTAAGGGCTTCTAAACGGGCATGTCCAAATTAAAAAGCAGTTGGAAGGCGTATTAACTGATTCCACTCCGTGTAAAGCTTTGGGGCTTGCTGCTATGTGATGTAATGAAATGCTTGTAAACATTAAAATTTGCGGTAAAGGCCGGCATTAAATTTGTCAAAAATGTCTACCTATTTGCCTTTATGTAACTGTAAAACAATAAGAGACTATCACAAACGTTTCTTTCATTCCCTATTTAGCATCCTCGAACGTAGCAGTTACAAAACAAAAGCAATACAGAGGACCTCCTTTTGAGAAAGGTATACCAATTTTATAATTTAAACCAATAACAAGGAATGTCTGATACACAGACACACACACACAGACCTTTTGCTGAAAATGCTTTTTTTTATTTAGGGGACCCAAAGCATGTATTTCCTGTGAAATCTCGGTATACAATTTTTGGGTGGAATGCAATACCTTCTCTATACACTATTTACATAGTACGTATAGGAAAGTAAAAATCTGATGTGTTCCTTTCACATGACTTTCTCTACAACTCTGCAATAAATTATTGTTGAAAAGCTTATGCTTCTATTTACTTCCTGCTAATCAAGAAAAAATTAGCAGAAATAGTAGAAGCGAAATAAGGGAGTGCCATAGGTTAGTGTGATGGTCAAAAGCTGGTTGCTACGTGGCTGAAGCTCGTTTGTTTGTATGGACAGAAGTTTAAATAGTCCTGTATGAGAAAAATATGTTTTTATAGCAGAAACCAAAAATAAGGAATATCTAAAAACAATTATCTCCACGAAAAAAATGTATATAGCATAAATTGTGTTTTATAGTGCTCAGTATTTGATGTGTGGTAAGTGTTTGTCCATCTCTTACGGTTTAGCAGTTATGCAAAATTCCGTAAAATTGACTCAGAATAAAGTAGTCTTCAGATGCTATTCCCAGAAAATTCAAAATATACATTTTATTTCTCAGGTAAATATCTTTAATATGCGATATTTTAATCAAAATCGTTAGTAATTTTTTAGAAAATCAACATTTTCGAAAAAAAGTTCCATGTAAAGGATAGTTTGGGGTGGTGGGATTTTTCTCAAAATCTTCGTGTCCATCCCTGGAAGATACTAAACTTAAATACCCAGTTTGGTATTTTACTGACTTTACGTTATTGAGTTATCGTGTTCACGGACACACGGACACACACATGAACCTTTTTCTGAAAATATTTTTTTGGATACAGGGGACCCTAAAACATATATTTCCGGTGAAATTTCGGTATCGAATTTTTTGGTGGAGTAGTAGAGAAAGTAAAAATTATACATTTCCTTATAATAACAGAAGTATTCCATTACTCAACAGTAAACAGCAATGATATAACTGAATATGTCTCGAAAAATGTAGCTCAATATCCTGAATAGTTTCTGAGATAATGCTAATCCTTGAGGGTGGCCAAGTTACGACAAGAAGATAGAGAGCAAGGAAACCCAGGCCGTGTACCGGTGCTATAAAATAGAAGTTGCGCCCCCCTTGTCAGATTCCGGGAAGTGTTCATCCCTGACGTTACCAAACGGTCTGGGAGGACTTCTGGCGGCGAAGGGGAAGAGAGGCAATAAACCGCCACCTCATCTCCAGGAGCACGACGAGCAAAGAAAAAAGGAAGCCTCCTCCCCCCCTTAGATTTGTTTGACGTCGTGATGGAGTTGGTAGGTACGATATTTCTTCCGCGCCTACGTTTACACACACACACACACACACACACAGGGTGAGTATATATTGACAGCGCCTCCAGATATACAGACAATCCCAACAACCCCTCCTGCGCGGAATCATGAAGCGCCATTTCTTTGGACTTTCTGCAGTCACAAGCAGCTTGTGCCCTTCTTCTTTTCTCAACTCTTTTTCTTCTTTTAGAGAATAAAACTGTAAGACAGTAAACAGTAAGTACAGCTTAAGAAACCCCACACAAGCGTACGGTTATGTGTGTACATCAGGTCTATAATATAACAACAGGTTTGGAGATTTGTCCTACTTAAAAACAGAGAGAAGACTGGATTAGATTGCATTTTGTTGGTTCATCATGGCCATGTAGACCTTGAACATAGAGCACGTCAAAACATACAAATTTACACACATATATATATATTTAAAGTTCTCCATTACAATAAGAAATATCTGATGTGTTCCATTCACATGACTTTCTCTACATCTTGCAAGAAATTATTATTAAAAAGCTTAGGCTTCTATTTACTCCCTGCTAATTGAGAAAGCATTAGCAGAAACAGTCTTATCACTTACTTCCTTGTAAGTAAAAGCAAAATAAGGGAGTACCACGGGTTAAAATAATAGTCAAAACCTGGTTGCTAAGTGACTGAAGTTCCTTTGTTTGAGCAGCAGTTGACTAATTCCCGTATGAGAAAAGTATGAGTTTTTCGAAGCTGAAACTAAAATCAAGGAATGTTTTAAAAACGATCAACTCCACGAAAAGAATGTATATTACATAGATTGTGTGTTTTAATGTCCTCTACATTTTCTGTGTTGTAAGTTTTTCTCCATCTCTTTACGGTTTAGCAGTTATGCAAAAATCCGTAAAATTCATCCAGAATAAAGTAGTCTTCAGAGGCTATTCCCAGAAAATTCAAGATATACATTTCGTTTGTCAAGTAAATATCTTAAATATACGAGATTTCAATCAAAATCATTGAGCGATTTTTAAGAAAATCAAAATTTTCAAAATTTTTTTCCATGTAAAATGTAGTTTGGGGTGCGGGGATTTTCTTTAAAATCTTCATGTCGCATTCTTGGAGGATAACAAACTTAAATACCAAGTTTGGTTTTTAACGGTCTTTTCATTTTTGAGCTATGCTGCCCACAGACAAACACACACACACACACACGGACGTTTTTCTAAAAATGTTTTTTTATTCAGAAGCAGGGGTCTCAAAAATATATTTCTGGTGAAATCTCGGAACCGTATTTTTGGGTGCAATTCAATACCTTCTCTATACACTATGTACGTAGTACGTATAGAGAAACTAATAAACATCTTAAACTTATGATGGATATTAAACATTATATCACTTGTGTTTTACGGACATTATGTCATTACACACTGCTTACATCCTTATATACAAAGGCTGATCATTGAGAATACACACTAAAGGAACGATCCTGTGAAGCATGATTCGCTGGCGGGCAGGGAAACAGACGGAGTATTTGGATAAGGATTAAGAACCTACTCTGTGATATTGAGAGAAAACAAATAACTACGCAATGCACGGAGAAGGTTTCTCTGGTAATACAATCTAGGCTAAAATCGAAGTGGGGTAGGGAGCAATACATTAAAACGATACAAACTTTAGACAAGAGCTTGCATGAAATAAATTAGGTGCACGACAGATGATACAAATTACTGACGAGAATGGTATGAGAATCTGCCCCATTTGCGCTCCATATCTTTGCTAGTTGCAGGGGTACGGAGAAATGGGAGAAAAGTATTTACCGCGATGTTTTACCACCGCGAATATAGAGTTAGATGCATGTTGGACGCTACTGGCAGACATGCAAGACGCGGAGGGACAGGTAAATTTATGCTTAAGGAGAGACAGCCGACATATGAGAAGACTGATTCTGGGGTTAGGGGGTGCATAATAACATTTTATATACACATATATTTTGTCATCCTTTTATGTTATTGTTTTGTTTAGGGTTAATATTGTGTGTATATATAAACAAATTCACTTAAGATATATTTTCGTTGGTTTGAAAGTGCTGCCCTCCAAGCTACGTCTTCAGTTCAGGGAAAAGGTGAAAGTCGCTGGGTGCCAGGTCAGGACTGTACGGTGGATGATTAGAAAATGTCCCATTGAAATTGTTCAAGGAGCCGATGGGTTGTGTGGACGAGCGTTGTCATGGATCAACACAATTTCTCAAGTCAGCATTACTCTTCGTTTGTGTTGAATGGCTCTCCGCAAGCGTCGTAATGTATAAAGATCTTCAAAATAACGTTGAGGGAGTAATTACTTTCTCTACACGTAATATGTACATAGTATATAGCGAAGCACCCAAAAATTCCATACCCAGATTTCACTGGAAATGCATGTTTTGAGACGCCTTGAATCCAAAAAGAGCACATTTAGCAAAATGTATGTGAATGTGTTTGTCTTAAATACGAAACTTGGTATTTAAGTTCAGTATATTCCAAGGATGCAACACAAAGATTTTCAAGAAATTGCCCCACACTCAGCTGGGAAAGTTATCGAAAACGTTGATATTCTTTCTCATAATGATTTTGATGAAAATGTCGTGTGTTAAAGATATTTATATAACGAATAGCATGTATATCTTGAATGTTCTGGGAATAGCCTGTGAAAGTATCTTTATTCGAGATGAATTTTTTGGAATTTCACATAACTGCTAAACCGTAACAGATAGACAAACATCTAAAAAAAATCAGAGCTTGTTAAAACACACAATTTATCTTATATACACTTCTTCGTGGAGTTGACGTTTTTAGAAATTCCTTGTTATTGATTTGTTTTAAATACTCGCTTTTGTCATACGATAAAGTGTCAACGCTTGGCCACGCAAAGAATCGGATTTCAATCCCATAGCAACCACATTTTAAAACATTTGACTGCCGGTTTAGTCTAGTGTATTCCCTTCTACTTATAAAGAACTAAGTAATAAGACCGTTTCTGCTAATTGTAGCTCGAGTAGCGTGAAACAGAAGAATAAGCTTTTTAACAATAATTTTTACAGAGATGTGGAGAAAATCATATTTTATTTATGACAATAGTTTAGCTCCACTCAAGCACTTATCGGCTCTGACATTAGTTGTGATTAAGTGAACTACCAGCATTCGACAGGCAACCGCTCAGAAAACCAGTGAATAGATATGTGGGCCGCGGGAATCGAACCCGGGAACCCCGAATGTGAGCCACAGACGCAGGGGTCTTGAGCTATTGCACTCGATAGAACGAAGATATGAGTATGAACATTTTGGATACTGGAAGATGTGGTTTTACTTTATAACACTGAGTAATAATAATAATAATAATAATAATAATAATAATAATAATAATAATGTTGCTGTTTCTAGACATGGCAGTATATAACTGCTTCCTTGCTCAACAACTGCCTCACTGCGAAATGACCTGAGTCCAGCAGCAGTGCTTCCAGCTAGGCCATACTCATTGCGCCTCACGTCTTATTAACTGCCTCGCCCTTTCAGACATAGTGCCACTCTGCCTTATACAAATGATTCACACGTACAAAACTAGTGTTCCCAAAATGAAGCTCTTTATACTGACAACAAAGTATGTACACTCACGTGCAGAACATTGTCTGTAATTGAATGGAGCTATTATCTAGAAAATCTTCATCCATGGAAGATACCACACTTAAATATCAAGTTTGGTATTTAATGGACTTAGTGTTTTTGAACTACGCTGTCCACACACACACCCATACTTACACACGGATCTTTTTCTGAAAAAGCTCTTTTAAGATTCAGGGGAGCCCAACTCATGTACTTCGGGTGAAATCTCGGTATCGAATTTTTGGGTGCAATACAATACCTTCTCTATACACTATATACATATTACGTATAGAGAAAATAAAAGGTATTAACAACATCGGAAATTTGGCACTATGTACGTTGTAGAAAATGTGATAGCTGTTTATATTGAATGTTCAATGAATGGAAGGAGGAAATGTGACCTATTTCTTTTAGAAAGCATTCTGTAAGTTCGTTTAGGCCAGGAAGCCACTGAACATAGAACTTGTCAAGGCATTTACATGTATACATATATACTATGAAAAACATGTATTTACATGTATATTTATATACTATGAAAAAAAAGAAAACAATGTATAAAGCTCTAGTGCTAAAAGCACGGTAACAAAAACGCTGAATAGACATATAATCAAAACATTTGCTTTTGAGGCCTGTGTCACTGCCCTGTACCTAACGTGCTCTATAAAAGCATATGTACTTTCTTTTTTGCATGCACATATACCCAAAGCATATCAAAATTAGTGCTTAAATGTATAAATAAGTATAATTTCATTGTGTACTGTCATATGATAGTTCTTTAGTTATCGACACAATGGTTATTACTAGTAATTATATAAAACTAAAATATGATTATCATATTATGTACTTTTCTAAATTTCAACAAACTACAATATATATTTACAAATATGTTATATAATTTACAAAGTATCAATGCACAAGTTTACAATTATATACTAGAGTGAAAAATATCAAAGCATTAGGCTTCACAGACCTTGTGCCATTGCTAAATACTAAAAATGCATTTGACTTGCATACGTGCATGCATACATGCATGCGTCCATCCATCCATCCATCCATCCATCCATCCATCCATCCATCCATCCATCCATCCAACCATCCATCCATCCATCCATCCATCCATCCATCCATCCCATCCCATCCCATCCCATCCCATCCCATCCCATCCCATCCCATCCCATCCCATCCCATCCCATCCCATCCCATCCCATTCCATCCATCCACCCATCCATCCACCCATCCATCCATCCATCCATCCATCCATCCATCCATCCATCCATCCATCCATCCATCCATCCATCCATCCAGGGTGTTTCAAAATGACAACCAAACGCAGATTTTGTTAGTGATACCGTACGTAATACGTGAATATAATTTTGAGCTCTAATTTCGGCACTTACAAAAACTGCCATCAAATCACCATGGATTAAGCATTAATACATAGTCAAATGGTACGTGCCTGGCCCACTCCAAGAGAGATGCCGGTTGGTAGCGAAGGTCCCAGTTGCGTGGTGTAGGCGTAGTTTGATAGACACGCAGGCGCAGCACAAGTCACCTTAGTAATGGAAAACGTAGCATGTGGGTTTTGTTATGTGTTTCGTATAACACGTTCTGTGGTTGTTTACGTGATGTATGACAATCGTTGTTCTTTTGCTGCCTAATCCTAAGTGTGTGCGATTTTTAAACACACACGAAACTTTAAATAGAAGAGTTTGAAAGTTGCGACATCAAGTTTCGGACAAGTCAAAGTGTAAGCTAATCGACTGCTATCTTCGTTTGGTATCGTTGTGAAACAGCCTGTGTGTATGTGTGTGTACACACACACACGAGGGTTGGGGCAAAAGTCATGGCAACTTTTTATTTTCTTGAAGTTAACAGTCCGGTTGGAAAATGTGACATATACAGACGAAAGGTCTAGGTTTTAACTACATCTGTGAACAATGAATAGCACTGAATATTATAACGTACTAATTTATCACGGCACTACACAGGCAATTTGGCCTTCACGGTGCAAAACAATGACAAAACAGTACACATATAGTTGACATGACAAACCTGGGCCTAAAGACCCTCGAAGTAGTTTTCCTGCGCTGTCACCACACGCTACCACGTCGGTCCCGAACGTTGCTCATCACTGGTTGACACAGGTCCTTGCTGAAACTTTCCTACCCACTGTGCTACTGTACAGTAAGGTAGGTCATTATTCCCAAGGGCTTCCACTAATTCACTGTGACATTCCATCGCATTTCTCCTTCAGAGAACGGCTATTTTAATGTAAGCGCACTGCTCAACACGGGTTACTTCCATCTCGCACGACACTCACCAACAAACTGATTTTACAGCCCTCGCTGCGCTACTACCATCTAACACAGAGTCATCTGTTGTTCTGCATACACACTATGCTTGTAGAAATTCCACACGACATAGGGTAAGGTCGGAGGAATCCGGTCAAAAATTGGAAAAGTCTTCATGACTGACAAGTCTTTAATATAAACTTCGATTACTTTATATGCTGAAAAACCGTAGTCTTTTATGACTACATTTCAATATTTGAGAATGCATAAATACTATCCAGCATTATATATAGTGAGTTTGTTAATAGTGCTGCATGACCCTATACGCCCTCCTCAAGTTGGATGAATCGGGTCAAAGAGATAGGTGAATAGTGTCAGTAGAAATATTAAAATATCATTCGACAACAATACATTTCCCGCAGAAAAATGTTATTCTTACTCACAAGACCATGATATCATTCTTTTCGCTTTCCTTGGCACTGAAGTGAGTCACTATGTTTGACGGATAAAGGGGATCATTGTATTTTGTCTTGCAGAGTTCACAAGATGCAATTTTATCATCGCCTTCATCGCTTCCTAATGATTCAGGTGATGTAAGTATTAGATTAGATTAGATGAGAAAGCATTCTGTAGGTTCTTTTAGGCCAGGAAGCCACTGAACATAGAACTTGTCAAGGGATATACATGTATACATATGTTTATATACTATGAAATATAATGTATAAAGCTCTAGTGCTAAAAGCACGGGTTACAAAAAACAGAATGACATATAATCACACCATTTGCATTTAAATTGCTCTATAAAAACATATTCACTTCTTTTTTTTTTTTTTTTTGCATGCATATAAAAACAAAGTATCAAAAATTAGTACTAAAATAAATAAATAAATATAATTTAACTATATGTAACACTGATGCAATATCAGATGATCGTTTTCTTATTATTGATCTGAGTAATGTTTTGTTGCTGAGGAAACAGTTTTCTTTTCTTTTGCTGTCTCTCTATGGTCTCTAGAATATTTTCTGGAGAAATCAGAAAATATGTTATTTTCCTCATGCCTGAACGGTTTGTTATGATTTTGTTTGGAAATGTTAATAAGTCATAACTCGTAACGAGGTCGAAGCGGATGGAAATCAGTTCTCTTCCTGTCCTGGATTTGCTGACGCTACTCAGTTTACAAGTTCTTTTAGGCAGTGAATATCCATGGTGCGACATAGAACCAGAGGGAGAAATTCTTGTTTAGTCATTAACTGGATAGATGCTTTCAGCATTCGTCCCTGTGGCTGCCTTCATTCGTACTACCCAGAAAATCTCCAAGAATAAGTTTATTTTGCTTTCTGGTCACTATCGTTACCATAGTTCACTTTAAAGGACTTAAAACGGCATACCAGCGGCTGCAAGGGATGTGTGGTGTGGCTATTTTGTTATTTGCTTCACAGAATCGGAGAGTTCCCAAACTTTTATGTGATATATGACCAAATGCAGAGTCCAGGAATAATCCAAATGAGTGTTAAAGTGTTTACGCCACATCAGAATTTCTTCTTCATTAATCTATCCGACATTGTGACCAACGACTCTTTAATTGCATTCTGATGTCATCTGCTTCTCACTGAGAAGTGTTTTTCGCTTGCATTTCCCCATTTATAATAAACAAAAAAACAAAACAAAAAAAAGAGAGAAAAAAACGAAGAATTGACTTAAAATAGTGACGCTTTTCACCCGCAAATTCACCCCCATTTGCCTGAAATGCAGGATTTCATTTTTACAATGTTGGTACACTTGCACAACAAAGACATGGTGAGAAAACCGTCAAAACTTGAACAGAAAGCATTAGATTAACAGACACTAATGCTCAATAAATAATTCATAGAACTATTCCAACAAATTCGATATAACTTGTATACTATTTTAAAGAGGGAAAACAAATACGAACTCGCCTCAAACAGCACATGTTTACAAAGGAAACTACATAACAATTAAACACGTCTCACTCTGATTTCTTATTCTAATCTCTGGAAGAAGTTGTAATTGTTATCGCTAGATGGCAATAGTTACTTCACTATTTCTTGTTTGGTAGCGAGACGAAATATAAAACATCTGATGTGTTCCATTCACATGACTTTCTCTGTATCACTGCAACAAATAATTCTATTTACTTTATCTAATGGAGCAAAAATTAGCAGAAATTATTCTTATTACTTGCTTTCTTGTTAGTAGAAGCGAAATAAGGGAGTACCATTAGGTTAAAGTGATAGTCAAAAGCTGGCTGCTCTGCGACTGAAGTTCCTTTGTTTGTATGGACACGAGTTCACAAAGTCCTGTATGAGAAAGGTATAAGTCTTTATAGCTGAAAAAAAACAAGGAATATCTCAAAAACAACCAACTCCACGAAAAAAAATGTATATCGTGTAAATTGTGTGTTTTAAGGTGCTCTACATTTTTTGTGTGGTAAGTTTTTGTCCATCTCTTACGGTTTAGCAGTTATGCAAAATTCTGTAAAATTGACCAAGAATAAAGTAGTCTTCAGAGACTATTCCCAGGAAATTCCAAATATGCATTTTATTTGTGAGGTAAATATCTTTAATATACGATATTTTAATCAAAATCGTTAGAGCCATTTTTTAGAAAATCAACATTTTCGAAAAAAGTTCCATGTAAAGGGTAGTTTGGAGTGTGGGGATTTTTCTCAAAATCTTCGTGTCGCATCCCTGGAAGATACCAAACTTAAATATCAAGTTCGGTATTTTACCGACTATTCGTTTTTGAGTTATCGTGTTCACAGTCACACAGACACACACGGACCTTTTTCTGAAAATACTTTTTTTGGATACAGGGGATCCTAAAACATATATTTCCGGTGAAATTTAGGCATCAAATTTTTGTTGGAGTGCAATACTTTCTCTATACACTATATACATAGCACGTATAGAGAAAGTAAAAAACTAGTTGCCATGACTTTTGTCCCAACCCTCATGTATATATACTTTCTGAAGTAACTAATTCAAACACAATAATGGTTGCAAGTATAGACGCCACTTTCCTACAGTATTACTTTGGTGAGCGTCAGAAGCATATGACAATCCCAGTTGAAGCAGCATCACAAATCAGCACTGCAGTCTGGTGGGAATGTTCACGTTGTGCGGTGCCGTCAACAATCGCCTAAGTGGGCGCTTCGCCTGCGGCGTCCGCTTAAGGTATTAAAGCCCTAATTGAAGTCTCTTCTGCGTGCATTAATCCCCGCCCCACTCCAATCGTTTGCGGCAAGAGACAAAATCTTGTTCGGCCGTTTCCATAGCACAAAGCTAACGTGTAGCGGTAAACGTGGGGCCAAAATCATCCTTCCTGCGTCGTAATAAAAGAGCCAAGTGTTTGAAGAACACATCCGTGACTCTTTTCCTTACAGCTTATTTTCTTGTGTCCTGATACAGTTTAAAAGATTGGTGTGTTTTATTCTCATTACTTTACATTGCAATCTGCTTACAGATTAGACACAAAGTCCAACACCAGGATGTAGATGAAGTCAGTAATTATATTTATTGATCACTCTATATAATCATTAATACATTTATTTACAAAGCTTAACTCTGAGATTGAATTTTTCAATGATGTCAATTTTACATAATTTACAATTAAACATGTTCCTAAAAACCAATATGTGCAGTATACATTCTTATAATATTTATGTGTACAGATTGATTCAAAAATACTTTCACAAAAATTGGAGACTGCTTCCTTACAGCCAATTAAGAAAAAATGTTCACATACGCTTACGAGGGTCGGCTGATAAGTCCCGGGCCTCTCAATGAAAACCGCATTTAAAAAAAAATGGCTCTATTTCTCAACATAATCTCCAGAAAGGCTAATACATTTCTGATATCGATGTTCCAATTTAATTAAACCATCTCTGTAGTGGGATTTATCAAGGTCCTCGAAATAGCTGTTTACCGCATCAATGACCTCCTCGTTGCTGTGAAATCTTCGTCCTCCAAAAAATTTGTTGAGGTTTGGAAACAGGTGGTGGTCACTGAGGACTAGATCTGGTGAATATGGTGGATGTTCATGCAATTCCAACTTTAATTTGCACATTTTTCCCATTGCAATGACTGAACGATGGGCCGGAGCACTGTCGTGATGAAACAAGATATATAGGCCTATATGATGGTACCGCATAACTGGCCTAGTGGCTCCATATTTGTGCGAGGCCCGGGACTTATCAGCCCGTCTTACTGGCCTAGTGGCGCCATATTTGTGTGAGGCCCGGGACTTATCAGCCCGTCTTACTGGCCTAGTGGCGCCATATTTGTGCGAGGCCCGGGACTTGTCAGCCCGTCCAACTGGCCTAGTGGCGCCATCTTTGTGTGAGGCCCGGGACTTGTCAGCCCGTCCAACTGGCCTAGTGGCGCCATATTTGTGTGAGGCCCGGGACTTATCATCCCGTCTTACTGGCCTAGTGGCGCCATATTTGTGTGAGGCCCGGGACTTATCAGCCCGTCTTACTGGCCTAGTGGCGCCATATTTGTGTGAGGCCCGAGACTTATCAGCCCGTCTTACTGGCCTAGTGGCGCCATATTTGTGTGAGGCCCGGGACTTATCAGCCCGTCTTACTGGCCTAGTGGCGCCATATTTGTGTGAGGCCCGAGACTTATCAGCCCGTCTTACTGGCCTAGTGGCGCCATATTTGTGTGAGGCCCGGGACTTGTCAGCCCGTCCAACTGGCCTAGTGGTGCCATATTTGTGTGAGGCTCGGGACTTATCAGCCCGTCTTACTGGCCTAGTGGCGCCATATTTGTGTGAGGCCCGGGACTTATCATCCCGTCTTACTGGCCTAGTGGCGCCATATGTGTGTGAGGCCCGGGACTTGTCAGCCCGTCCAACTGGCCTAGTGGCGCCATATTTGTGTGAGGCCCGAGACTTATCAGCCCGTCTTACTGGCCTAGTGGCGCCATATTTGTGTGAGGCCCGGGACTTGTCAGCCCGTCCAACTGGCCTAGTGGCGCCATATTTGTGTGAGGCCCGGGACTTATCATCCCGTCTTACTGGCCTAGTGGCGCCATATGTGTGTGAGGCCCGGGACTTGTCAGCCCGTCCAACTGGCCTAGTGGCGCCATATTTGTGTGAGGCCCGGGACTTATCAGCCCGTCTTACTGGCCTAGTGGCGCCATATTTGCGTGAGGCCCGGGACTTATCAGCCCGTCTTACTGGCCTAGTGGCGCCATATTTGTGTGAGGCCCGGAACTTGTCAGCCCGTCCAACTGGCCTAGTGGCGCCATATTTGTGTGAGGCCCGAGACTTATCAGCCCGTCCAACTGGCCTAGTGGCGCCATATTTGTGTGAGGCCCGGGACTTGTCAGCCCGTCCAAGTGGCCTAGTGGCGCCATATTTGTGTGAGGCCCGGGACTTATCAGCCCGTCCAACTGGCCTAGTGGTGCCATATTTGTGTGAGGCTCGGGACTTATCAGCCCGTCTTACTGGCCTAGTGGCGCCATATTTGTGTGAGGCCCGGGACTTGTCAGCCCGTCCAACTGGCCTAGTGGCGCCATATTTGTGTGAGGCCCGGGACTTATCAGCCCGTCTTACTGGCCTAGTGGCGCCATATTTGTGTGAGGCCCGGGACTTGTCAGCCCGTCCAACTGGCCTAGTGGTGCCATATTTGTGTGAGGCCCGGGACTTGTCAGCCCGTCCAACTGGCCTAGTGGCGCCATATTTGTGTGAGGCCCGGGACTTGTCAGCCCGTCCAACTGGCCTAGTGGCGCCATATTTGCGTGAGGCCCGGGACTTATCAGCCCGTCTTACTGGCCTAGTGGCGCCATATTTGTGTGAGGCCCGGAACTTGTCAGCCCGTCCAACTGGCCTAGTGGCGCCATATTTGTGTGAGGCCCGAGACTTATCAGCCCGTCCAACTGGCCTAGTGGCGCCATATTTGTGTGAGGCCCGGGACTTGTCAGCCCGTCCAACTGGCCTAGTGGCGCCATATTTGTGTGAGGCCCGGGACTTGTCAGCCCGTCCAACTGGCCTAGTGGCGCCATATTTGTGTGAGGCCCGGGACTTATCAGTCCGTCTTACTGGCCTAGTGTGGCCATATTTGTGTGAGGCCCGGGACTTGTCAGCCCGTCCAAGTGGCCTAGTGGCGCCATATTTGTGTGAGGCCCGGGACTTATCAGCCCGTCCAACTGGCCTAGTGGCGCCATATTTGTGTGAGGCCCGGGACTTATCAGCCCGTCCAACTGGCCTAGTGGCGCCATATTTGTGTGAGGCCCAAGACTTATCAGCCCGTCCAACTGGCCTAGTGGCGCCATATGTGTGTGAGGCCCGGGACTTGTCAGCCCGTCCAACTGGCCTAGTGGCGCCATATTTGTGTGAGGCCCGGGACTTATCAGCCCGTCTTACTGGCCTAGTGGCGCCATATTTGTGTGAGGCCCGGGACTTATCAGCCCGTCTTACAGGCCTAGTGGCGCCATATTTGTGTGAGGCCGGGACTTGTCAGCCCGTCCAACTGGCCTAGTGGCGCCATATTTGTGTGAGGCCTGGGACTTGTCAGCCCGTCCAACTGGCCTAGTGGTGCCATATTTGTGTGAGGCCTGGGACTTGTCAGCCCGTCCAACTGGCCTAGTGGCGCCATATTTGTGTGAGGCCCGGGACTTGTCAGCCCGTCCAACTGGCCTAGTGGCGCCATATTTGTGTGAGGCCTGGGACTTGTCAGCCCGTCCAACTGGCCTAGTGGTGCCATATTTGTGTGAGGCCCGGGACTTGTCAGCCCGTCCAAGTGGCCTAGTGGCGCCATATTTGTGTGAGGCCCGGGACTTATCAGCCCGTCCAACTGGCCTAGTGGTGCCATATTTGTGTGAGGCTCGGGACTTATCAGCCCGTCTTACTGGCCTAGTGGCGCCATATTTGTGTGAGGCCCGGGACTTGTCAGCCCGTCCAACTGGCCTAGTGGCGCCATATTTGTGTGAGGCCCGGGACTTATCAGCCCGTCTTACTGGCCTAGTGGCGCCATATTTGCGTGAGGCCCGGGACTTATCAGCCCGTCTTACTGGCCTAGTGGCGCCATATTTGTGTGAGGCTCGGAACTTATCAGCCCGTCCAACTGGCCTAGTGGCGCCATATTTGTGTGAGGCCCGGGACTTATCAGCCGACCCTCGTAGACTCTTTGCAAACATGCGCAAATCAAGCCAGTACTGCAGTGGGACCAACTTGCATATTTCTGTATGGAATACTAGGAGCAAAAATCGAATGTGTTTCATCAATATGACTTTCTCTAGCTGTTCCATAAACTATTCTTATAAAATATGTTCTACTATCTACGTCACGCTAATCCACTAACACAGGTTGTCGTATTGAATTCTTCTTTGGAAGTAGAATAAATATAGGGGAATAAATTAGGCCAAAGCAATAGTCAAAACTTTTAAAAGCTATATGAAACAATTGAGGTTAGGTTTGCTTTGCATAGTCCAATTTAAGAAAATTTAAGTACCTTAAAATTGCAATCATAACAAGGTATATGTTGAAAACTGTCAATTCTAGAGAAAAACGTATATGACATGAATCATGTATATTAACATGACTTAATTTTTTTTGTAATACGTTCTTGTCTTTTTCTTACGGTTTAACCGTTAAGCAAAACTCATCCAGAATAAAGCGGTCTTGCAACGCTATTCTCAGAAAATTCAAAATATACATTTTATTAGTGATGCTCTAATATACGCCATATTAATCAAAACTGTTAGAGCTATTTTTGAGACAAAATTTGCATGTAAATGGTAGTTCGTGGTGAGGAAGGGGATTTTCTTGAAAAGCTTCTGTCACATGGTTGGAAAATACTAAACATAAATAGAAATTTGGTATTTAACGGCATTTTAGGTTTTGATCTATATTGTCCATACACACACACTTCCACACACACTGACCTTTTTTGCAAAAAATGCTTATTTCGGACTCAGTGATCTCAAAACATGTTTCCGGTGAAATCTCGACATCGAATTTTGGGTGGAATATAATACTTTCTATATTATATACATTATATATACGTGCTAGAGAAAGTAAAAATACTACTATTGCTGATACTAAAATAATATTAGTAATAGGTAATACTAGTAATAACATAACCTTCCGTCATTTTTATAGTATTTAAATCACGTTTGTACTACTTGTGGCGCCGCAGGCGATGACGCTGGTGATACATGGAATGAAGATGGAGCACCGGTGGAATATGATGGTGGGGGAAACCGGAGTAAACGCGCCGCTTTGTCCACCACAAATCTCACATACGGTTGCTTGTGACTGAACCCGGGCCATCTAACCACTCGGCCACGGGGCGGCCCACTTCCGTCATGAACTAGAAATCTGGATAACTTTTAGCAATTGCGAGATATAAGCTCAAGAAGAGTACGGAGAATGAGAATTGTATTTACTTTCTTTTGTGTGAATGACCTTGTGTTTAAGGCCATTAAATTTCCGCGTCTCACCCTAAAGTTAGGCAACTTCTCTGTCCTGGTAACACTGCGGTACATCACATTACTCAGGCGCTGTTAATATTTGTTAAGTTCTCAAAATTGTCAATTTGACACAAACTGCCTATTCTAAATAGATATAGTACGATTTTGTCTTTATCATGGTTTACTATGCATGCAAAAATGATTCAGAATAAAGAGGATTTCAAAGGTTCTACTGATAAATTCAGCATAAGCAATTTATTTGTCAACAAATATTTTAATGTATGATACCTTAATTAAACTGTTAAGAGCTGTCTTGAGAGAAAAAAAATCATCAAAAAATTCCCACGATAATTTGTAGGGGAGGATGTTCCTTAAAATCCTCGTATTCCGTTCTCGGTGACGAATTCAGATTTAAGTTTAAGTTAAATGTTTACCTATGTGTCGCATTTTCGTTTGCTCGCACGCACACACAGAGTAAGAGAAATCAGACAATTTATACGATATGTTTGTGGAGTTAATCAAATCAAAATATTCCTTGTTATTTATTTAAATTTCATAATACATATACATGCTTCAAGTGGGACGTAGTTATTAGATTTTCCTGATCTTGGTCTAGCAAAGACAGACAGTTCAATACCATCGTAAGAGACAGTCAGATCTTAAAAGGTTAACTTAAGGTGATTTCTCATTCCTCTTAAATCTAAAAATATGGTTTCTGCTAATGTTTTTCTCAGTTTGCACGAGTTGGATAGAAAATGAACTTTTGTAAGAATATTTGGTTGCAGAATATCCAGAGAAAGTAATGTGAATGTACAGGAGCTTCTTACTTCCTCTAGCAGCTATGTACAATGTACATATTGGGTAGAGAAGGTATTGTATTTCTCTCAGATATTCAATAGAGATTTTACGGAAAATGCTTTGAGGTTCCCTGATTCCAAAAAAAATGTGTGTGCTAGTGTGTGTCTGCGTGAACAGCATAAGTGCATGGTATTTAAATTTAGTATCTTCCAAGAATGCGACCCGAACATTTCAAGAAAATCCCACTTTCCCAACTACGACTTATATGGAACATTGTTCCAAACTTTTGGTTTCCTCAAAAATGGTTGAATCTATTGTTAATGAAATACGAAATTTTAATATATTTTATAACAAAAACATATATATTGGATCTTTTTGGAAATAGCCTTGTTGTTTTTATCATCTCTAACAGATAGACCAAGACTTGCTACACAGAAATGTGGATATTTTAAAACGCCCAACTCAGGCCGTTGCACACACAGAGAGAGAGAGAGAGAGAGAGAGAGAGAGAGAGAGAGAGAGAGAACGAGGAGAAAATTAATATCATATTATTGTGGGGTTAATCATATTCACAATATTCCTTGATATTGGTCTCAATTTTAAAGTACTTAAACTTTTCTCAAAAGGGGACTCATATTTCATTTTATTACTTTCTCTACTCTATGTACATAGTGTATAGAGAAGGTATTGCAATGCACCCAAAAATTCAATACCGATACTTCACCGGAAATACATGTTTTGAGTCCCCCAGAATCCCAAATAGGCATTTTTCGAAAAATATCCGTGTGTCTGTGAGCACGATAACTCAAAAACAAAAAGTTGGTAAAATACCCAACTTGGTATTTAGGTTTGGTATTTCCCAAAAATGCGACACGAAGATATTCATGAAAATCCCCCCACCTCAAACTATCCTTTACATGGAAAATTTTTCGAAAATTTTGATTAAAATATCGTAGCCTCTGAAGACAACTTTATTCAGGATGAGTTTTACGGAATTTTGCATAACTGCTTAACCGTAAGAGATGGACAAAAAATTACCACACAAAAAACGTAGAGTACGTTAAAACACACAATTTATGTGACATACATTTTTTTCGTGCAGTTGATCGTGTATGAGGTATTCCTTGTTCTTGGTTTTGCTTTAAAAAGCTTACACTTTCCTCATACAGGAATTTCTCAAATCGTGTCCATACAAACAAAGTAACTTCAGTCTCATAGCAACCAGCTTTTGATTGTCACTTTAACCTATGGAACTCCCTTATTTCGCTTCTGCTTACAAGTAAGCAAGTAATAGGACTATTTCTGCTAATTTTTTCTCGATTAGCATGAAGTATTTAGAAGCATAAGCTTTTTATCAATAATTTGTCGCAGAGATGTAGAGAAAGTCATGTGAATGGAACACACCAGATTTTTGTACTCCTAATCTTCAAAGAGAACTTAATTTCATTTGTGCACACGTCGACAATCGGTTAAAAATTAGACTTTTAGCCCGCTATTTTACTTTTCGCCAAAGATTTATCTCGATTAGTATAATATAGATAAAACAATCTTTTGTAAGAAAAGTTGTTTCCAAAAGAGGTATTGAAAGTCATGTGAATGTTACATGAGGGATTTTTGAAACTTAAGTCCATTCAGAGTGTAGGCAGTAAAGTGTATCACTTTAAGCCTGAAAGGCGCTTTTAGACTTTGAAGGGGACGGATAAAGCTTTGGAACACAAGAAAAGAATGCTAAAAGTAGCAATACAAGAATTCCGCTGCATGGGAGATTGCAGGAGGGTGATATTTTAAGGGGAAAAGATTGAGAGAGAGAGAGAGAGAGAGAGAGAGAGAGAGAGAGAGAAGGAAAAAAGAGAAAATGCTCCCCTTGAAGTCAGTCAGATATAACGAGGCAGAGAAGGATATCTCTCGAAGATTAGAGGTTAAGACCGACATGGTATGAATCAAAGGACCCTCCAGACGTGGGAGATGGTGCAGCTGTAGTTCTGCTTTTGTCGTCGGCCGATCCCCCCTTCCCTCCCGCCTCCGTCTCTCTGTAAATGAGATTAGATTTCACTCAATTTATTGAATTTAAGGTTGACTCGGAATTCTCCCGATACGGTCCAATAATGGACTATGGTATTGTGATGCAGGAATCTTATTGCTTCAACACAAAGGCGCCTTTGTGAAGGACAGCTTGTTTTAAACTACTTTCGACACCCGGATAATATAGAATATTCTGCTTTATACCCACACATATCTGGTAGGTAGAGAAGTAGTGCATTCCAGACCTGCTGTTTCACCTAAACCACATGCTGTATATATTCTGATGTGTTCCGTTCACATGACTCTCTCTAAATCTCTGCAACAAATTATTGTTAAAAAGCTTATGCTTCTATTTAATTCATGCTAATTGAGAAAAAATAGCAGAAATAGTCTTATTACTTGCTTCCTTGCAAGTAGAAGCTAAATAAGGGAGTACCTTAGGTTAAAGTGATAGTCAAAAGCTGGTTGCCATGTAACTGAAGTTCCTTTGTTTGTATGGACAGGAGTTGACAAATTCCTCTATAAGTAAAGTATTTTAAGTTTTTTGAAGCTGAAACCAATAATAAAGGAATATCTCAATATGGTCAACTCCATGGAAAAATGTATATGGCATAAATTGTGTGCTTTATCGTGATCTACATTTTTGTGAAGTAAGCTTTTGTCTATATCCTACGGTTTACCAATTATGCAAAATTCATTGAAAATCATTCAGAATAAAGAGGTCTTTAGATTCTATTCTCAGAAAATTCAAGATATATATTTTATTTGCAATGTAAATATATTAAATATAAGATATTTTAATCAAAATCATTAGAACCATTTTTAGAAGTTCAACATTTTCGAAGTTCTATCCATGTAAGGGGTAGTTTGGAGTGGACGGATTTTCCTGATAACCTTCGTGTCGCACCCTTGGAAGATACCAAACTTAAATACCAAGTTTGTTATTAAACGGTCTTGTTGTTTTTTAACTATGCTGTCCACAGTCACAGACACACACACACGGACCTTTTTCAAAAATGCTTTTTCGGATTTAGGGGATCCAAAACATATATTTCCGGTGACATCTTGGTATCTAATTTTTGGGTGGAGTACAATACTTTCTCTATACACTATTTACATAGTACGTGTAGAGAAAGTGATAGTGTACAACTTCTCTAAAGGAACAGACGAGGTTACGGTGCCAAAGGATGAATCTGGATATCAGTACCAACATAAGCAGCTGCATTATATTTTGGACTACGTTTATGCATGTCAGTATTTTAAAATCGACAGGTTTTAAGTATCAGAAAGATATACGCAGAAGAGAAAGTAGGCTTTCTTTATGGTAGTAATGCCATTCCTCTTCTTTTTGTATGTAGTAGGAACACAGAAGAGCGGGTATAGAATCAATAAACGGGAGCGGCGTTGGAATGGGGTAGCATTACTATGGAGGGAAAACCAAACAAGTAACTTGAACTTCTCCGATATCCGCTGGAAGAAGGTCTTCTCGTCCAGTCGCAGACGGTTGCTCAGAGTCGCAGGGATATTGGATATTGCGGCCTGCTTTCCTTTATCAAGCAATAACATTCGCATTGCCAGGCGAGAATTGCTGTGTTCCAAATCGAGTTAAGGTTACTGCCAGGAATTTGTCTTGGTCTCGACAAGCCTCGGCTCAAATGGATATTGCCTCTTTCTCGGGTACAAACCTGCTTTTGATCATGTAACCGTCAGTGGCGCGGTGCGATGTCATGTCTGGGAACTGACACATTCATCGTTATAAACACCACAGTCTAGACAAGTCTTTCCATAATATGTTAAAGACTTTCGTATAACTGGCAAATGTCAAAAAGACAGACAAAACATATTGTGTGTTCACATTCACATGCTTTGTGTTCCATTTGCAGGAGCACATACAACATGCTCACCATATACATAAAAAGAGAAATTGTATATAATACTATACGCTTATAGAAAGCAATGTGAAATAGTTGTGAATATTTAAGGGTAGAAATATGTATACATTATTGATTGTGGCAAGAGATAAAAAATCTAAAGTTTCCATTCACATGACTTTCTCCACATTTCTGTAATAAATTATTGTTATAAAACTTATACTTCTATTTACTTCATGTTAATCGAGAAAAATTAGCAGATATAGTCTTATTATTTGCTTCCTTGTAAGTAGAAGCGAAATAAGGTGGCACCATAGGTTAAAGAGATAGTCAAAAGTTGGTTGCTATGTGATTGAAGTTCCTTTGTTTGTATGGACTGCAGTTAACAAATTCCTGTATGAGAAAGTATAAGTCTTTCAAAGCTGAAAACAAAAACAAGGAGTATGTCAAAAAGGATCAACTCCACGAAAAAAAACATTCTACAACATAAATTGTGTGTTTTAACGTGCTCTACATTTTTGTTGTGGTAAGTTTTGTCCATTTCTTACGGTTTAGCACTTATGCCAAATTCCGTAAAATTCACACAGAATAAAGTAATCTTCAGAGCTATTCCCAGAAAATTCAAAATATAGATTTTATTTGTCAGGTAAATATCTTTAATATACGATATTTTAATCAAAATCATTAGAGGCATTTTTTAGGAAGTCGAAATTTTCGAGAAAAAAATCCATGTAAAGGGTAGTTTGGGGTGGATTTATTTTTCTCAAAATCTTCGTGTCGCATCCCTGCAAGATACCAAACTTAAATACCAAGTTTGGTATTCTACTGACTTTTCATTTTTGAGTTATCGTGTTCACGGACACATACACGGACCATTTTGATAAAATGCTTTTTTTGGATACAGGGGACCCTAAAACATATATTTCCGCTGAAATATCGGTATCGACTTTTTGGATGGAGTGCAATACCTTCTCTATACACTATGTGTATAGTAAGTGTGGAGAAAGTATAAAAGCTAAATAACTGAAAATAACAGCAGACAAAAGTATGTAAAAGAATAATTTATGATCTAGTAGTTGGAGAAAAAACATTTGAAGGGGTAAATTAATCCCCAACAGTTCCAGAAATTACAGCCATTTTGTCAGGCCATGGGAAAGCTAAATCCTATTTACATCGATATCATATAATAAAACGACCCAACAGACAGTTGACTAATATACGACTGTATAAACATAGAACATCAGAGAGCAATATTAATCAAAGAAATTATTCAGAACGTAAATACTTAGCCTGTCAGCAATCAACAACTAATATTTCGGCATTTACCAAGTTTTTATAAATATATTAAATCCATGGATATCTAAACCAAATAGATGTATACATAAATTGTAAAATTAATATGTAGAGTAAGGTCGGGTAATGTCGGATAGGCTGGTAATGTCGCATACCTAGGTTTCGGCTTGATGGGTGCTGGCATCTTACGACAAGCACTCGAAACATGTTCACTGAGCTGAAGGAAGTATTTAACTATGGTCGCCATATTGAGTTGTGGTGTTTTGTGGAAGCTACATTGAGAAAACTGAATTCACAGAAAACAGAATTTTTAAAGGTAAGTTAACATGCTTTAATTACAACGGTGTTATAATAACAAAGTAATTTCGTTATGTTATATTCGAAAGTGCGTATTTTGCACTACCTTTTAATATATGTGAAATACAAGATGTATTGAAATGTGAATGACCAAATGGAAAATGGAAGAATGCCATGAATGCGGGTAATGTCGGATACCTGTCAGTTGGTATCCGACATTACCTACCACTGTGGAAGCACCTTTTTAATACTTGTAAATAACAGTGAACAACGAAATAGTCAACTTCTAAATGCCAGTAATACAACTAATTAGAGCATAATTCATCATTTACCTGTACGAATTTTATAAAATTTGTTTATTTACATTTAAATAGAAAAATAATACTTAAATGTTTATTAGAATTTGTTTATTGAACATTTAACCCATTTAAGCTATATTAGACTGCTTTTGTCTTTATAGATGACTGACCGAACGTTTGAAATCGTGGGATCCCAACGACATGATTACAGCAGTGAAAGTAGTTCGCAGGAAAGAAATGGGATACTTGGCAGCTTCCAAGAAGTTCAATGTTCCGCGTTCGACACTCTGTGATTATGTTCGTTCAGGAACTGAACCCGCAATTGCCGTATGTTCGAAATTAGGCAAGACACCGATTTTCCCTTCTGAACTTGAAGAAAAATTAGTTGAGTACCTTTTGATTATGGAGAAGAAGTATTTTGGTTTCACCAGAAGTGACGTAACACGCCTAGCTTAGCAGCTTGCTGTCCGGAATAATATTCCGAATAAGTTTTCTGTGCTTAAAGAAGCAGGTGGCAAGGACTGGTTTAAGAGTTTTATGAAAAGACATGCGTCCACGCTATCTCTACGTCAGGCAACTGGAACCTCTGTTGCTAGAGTGAAAGGCTTCAATAAAAAAGAGGTAGGCAAATTTTTTGACATTTATGAGGAAGAAATGGCCAAACATAGCTTTCCACCGTCACGCATTTTTAATGTAGATGAAACTGGACACTCTATAGTTCAGAACAAACAGCCGAAGATAGTCGCCCTAAAAGGCAAACGTCAAATAGGAAGTCTCACTGCAGCAGAAAGGGGATCTTTAATAACTGCAGTATTCTCCATGAGTGCTAGTGGAATATTTGTTCCACCTTTGATACTTTTTCCGAGGAAGAATTTTAGTCACCTTCTGGCGCGAGGAGCTCCTGTGGGATCGATCTTCAGATGCCAACAGTCTGGTTGGATAAATGCTGAAGCTTTCATGGAATGGTTCCAGCATTTCATTTCGAGTACGAAGCCAACAGAAACAGATCCTGTGATGCTAATACTAGATGGGCACTTAAGCCACACTAGAAATCTTGAACTTATTGAAGAAGCAAGAAATCACCATGTCTCAATCATTTCCTTGCCCCCTCACAGCACTCACAAGCTCCAGCCTTTAGATAAGACCTTCCTGGGTCCACTAAAGCACTATTATGGTGAAGAGATTAGACGGTGGCAGTTCCAAAACAGAAGAGGAGTAACTCACTATGAAGTTTGTGAACTTTTAGGGAATGCTTATCTTCAGGTACAATCAGGTAAAATAGCAGCTGGGGGTTTTCGGGCAACAGGTTTGTATCCTGTGAACAGAAAAGTATTTGATGATTCAGAGTTTCAGGAAGTCAAACATGAAGATGAATCAGAAACTAAGCCAGCTCAAATTTCACTCACGGACGACACTCCACCTCCTTCCAGTCCACAACCAAACACCAGAACCTTCTCATCCAGTGCCCATTCAGCAGATACAATATTTCCTGAACAAATATCTCCCATTCCAACAGTGAAAGCTAAAAAATCAAACCGAGGCCGGCCTAAAAGTTCAGCACAACTTATAACGGGATCTCCCTACAAAAGGATACTTGAAAATTCTCAGAAAGGTAAAAATGTGAAGGTACCCCCTTCAAAGGCCTCACAGAAGCAGCAGAAATGTCCCAAGACGCAGAACATTTCCAGCAAGAATGGAAAAAAAGGAACGGACATCACTACACGAGATGAAGAGTGCATGTATTGCAAAGGAAAGTTCCCTCGCCATGGGGAAGAATGGATTCAGTGCATCACCTGTGAAGAATGGTGCCATGAGGAATGTTCAGGTGCCGAAAAGCAGACCTTTACTTGTGATTACTGTGCATGAACAGAGAAAATCAGTGCATACCTTTTGTTGTGTATTTTAGGTTTTTCATTTTCTAAGAGTTTTTAAAGATGACATTCCAGTTTATATGTCAGTTTCAAAGTTCAAGGGTTTTTAAAACTAGGCTAAGAAGTTAGCCAAGTCTTAAAACCTCACTATGTTTAAGATTTTCAGTCAAAATGAGATTTAATATTGTTTGTGTATATTACAATAAAATTTGGCGGGTAATCTCGGATAGTGTCCGACATTACCCTCCTATAGCACGACATAAGCATTTTGACCATTTTCCTTTAAATCTTCAATAGAAAATATGCCCTTCATGTTAAGACCTTGTATGCTTCACAGGATTAAACGCACTGCATAGGCAATACATTGTGGTAAAATATGCCCTTAGTATAGGTTCTTACACACTACAATTCTCAAAAAATGAAAATGGTATCAGACATTACCCGCCCTTACTCTACTAATCCTGAGCACAGAGTAATTCTAACAATAATTTAAACAGTCAAATAGAAAATTTATTTTAATGACACTTGACTGCAATGAGTTTATTTCTAAAACAAAGTTTAAGTGTATATTATATATTATTATTATTATTTATTGTAATAATTATCACTATATTATAATGACAAATGTAAAGCTAGTGTGCTGATAGCATGTACTAATGTATGAATGCATGTAATGTTATTATTGTAACGGGGCATGCAGATGAATATGCAATAAAAAGGGGGGGTATCTGAATTTAGATATTTAGGAGCACTTGTAAATAATGATAATAATTTAAACGAGTGCATGAAGGAATTCAAAGTGAAAATGTAGCATATTATGCAAATTTAAGTCTATTAAAAATAGGTTTATTAATACAGGGACAAAATTCAAGACCTACAAAACACTAATAAGACCAATAATAACGTATGCTGCAGAAAACTGGACTCTTAACAATGTAGATGAAGAAATAATAAGAAGATTTGAAAAGAAAATACTTAGACGAATCTTTGGACCTGTAAAGGATAAAGACCAGTGGAGAATAAGATATAATTATGAGATAGAAGAACTAATTAATCAGCAAAATATTGTGAAATGTATAAAGGCACAAAGAATAAGATGGCTAGGACACAAAGAGAATGACAGAAGATAGAATGCCAAAAAGAATATTGAAAGGAAGACTGTACGCTAGAAGAAAAGAAGGAAGATAAAAAAACAAGATGGTTAGATGATGTGCTAGAAGACCTAAGAAAGTTTGGAATCAGAGGGTGGAAAAGTAAATCGAAGATAGAGATATGTGGAGGAGGATTGTGCAGGTGGCCAAAACTCACCAAGGGCTGTAGAGCCACAAGAGGAGAAGAATATGCAAGTTGCTGTAACTTAGGTAATTAAGGCAAGGCGAGCTAGCTTAATTCCAGGTAACAGTTCACCAATCACCACCTGCTAATGAGCACAGGGTTTAGGCTAAAGAATGTAAGATAGAAAACAAAAGACATAAAGAAGTGAGACAGGAATAATGGCTTGTCTTCCAAGTAGCACAGGGAATTGGAGAAACAGACAAAGCAAGCATAACGTTAAAGTGAGAAGGAAACATCGCGTTTTTCCAAAGGCGTCATGTGCATGCTATGACGTCAAAACTTGGCACAATTTATTCTCATAGCTTGTGAGGTGATGCTAACTAATAACAAATAGGATATGCTGTTACATTTTATGGCGCGAAAGTTGGGTTCATTTAGGATCAATATTTAAGGCAACGCAGATCTCTTATATGGTTACTCTATTACTATCTCTCTGGAGCTTGTGTTCACGTCATATTGTGTTGCGCGCAGGGCCACGTGCTGAAGTAGTGGGGGAGCGACGTGTAGATGGTAGGATTAGGCTCAGGCTCCTCAATAATTTGAGTGGTGGGATGGTATTCACTTATAAGAAAACAAGCTAGCTGCCCGTTAAGTTTGTGATACAATAAATTCAAGTCATAAGGAAAAATGCAGTGTTTTTAATATTAGCCTCGACCACAAACTCCTGAGATAATTTTAATTAGAAGACTAAGAGTGGAATCTTCTTAAACATGAAGCTGGAACGAGACACCGACTTCCCACGACACATTTCTCCACCTGTTGTGTAAACTGAAGCATGAATTCCCTTTCGCGTTCGCGCTAAATTTTGAAACAGAAATTGGCTCGCGCTTGGGCCTAGTTTGAATTAGCAATCGACTCTTATCTCACGGCGTTTTAATGGGCTTGTTGAGCTTCACAAATCCAGACAACCGGGAAATTTCTTGAATAATAATTGACTAGGATTAATTATTCTTTCACACAAGCCGTGTGTAGGATAGGAGTTAGACAGGTAGAGTCAGACTGAAAAATTCAATGAACCACGGATCTCCTGTCTCTAGCCGGTTGCTCTGCCACTGAGCTACAAAGGCAACATGCCGGCATAGCATTGAATTTAACTGACTCGTATGTTTCCCAGTAAAACATAAGGTGACCTCAAATTATTTTGAGATGAGAACCCCAATGGCGACTTACAATGTTGTAAGTACTTAATTCCTGGATCTGAACAACATTCCTAAGTCACCATTGCGGTTGGCGTCTCAAAATAATTTGAGGTCACCTTGTGTTTTACTGGGAAACATGCGAGTCAGTTGATAACTTCAATGCTATGCCGGTATGTTGCCATTGTAGCAACCGGATAGAGATCGAGAGATCCGCGGTTCAAATCCCGGCTATGACATTGAATTTTTCAGTCTGACTCTACCTATTAGGATTTTCTTTGTACAATTGTAGTTTATTCACAATTATTTCGTACAAATCTTATATGAAACTGCAATTATTTGCTTTGTTAAATGCGAAGGTAGTTTCTCTCGCGATGGTTAACTTTTTTTACAAGTTTCGACGGGAAAATCTGATTCCTCAGAATAATATGTTTTCACTTTTTAATACAAATGAGCGGAAACTACTCAATGGTCCCGCTGCAAATATTTGTACGCATACAATTCTACGCGAACACATTAATCTAATATCATTAATGACCTCCAAGTGGTCCATTTCATGCTTCCGAGAAAACTTCTTTTTCTGAATAACTGGGTTCACAACCAAGAAAGTCAATACGTAACTATGATACTTATTGTTGGAAAACAAAATCGCATAGAGAAAATCAAAACACTTATACGCGACGAAAGCACAAGGAATAATAAACATTTGCATCCAGCGATTTCAACTTCGGAATGTAACTGAACAAAATATTTGAACATTACATATTACAAAAATGGCATAAAATTCACAAAATGTCGGCAGATTTTGTGGTTAGAATATAAATATTGCCTCAAAACTAGTAATACAAAATGCTGTCACGTGTATTATTGCCGAGAGTTTAACTTGTATGGTTTTAAAAATACTTTGTGAATTAAGAATTAATCTGAATAAATTGCGATTTGTCTCACATATTCTTGGAAAATACAAGTTTTGTTATAAGCTGATTGAGTAACATGATGGAGGTGACTGGCCTCTTGCGATGACACTCCTAGTGGACTTTTCGAGTGCGCACCAGCTTCCATTGGACTACGTGCACTTTTACACTTTGGCTTCACACAGGATATTCTAGAACATTTAAACATTTGATGCTGTTTGGCTAAGACTATCCACTATCAGGGCGTTGGTTCTCCATATTAGGAGTACAGCCACCATGTTGGAAAGCTCTTCCGGGATATCGCTAAGTTTATTTAACCCTAGAGAGGTGGCGCGGGGTATTTTCCGACCCGTCAGTCAGTTTTATTTGCAAGATGTGGATAATGTTTTTGGATGTCTGCACTCTGTCTTTCCCTTACCTTTCACAGCATTCCTTGGCCTTTCTTAGAAGTGTACAGGCAGCACATTCCTAGAAAATAGGCTATTTGTGAACATCGGATCAAAGAAGGACGGTAAATACTCCAGGCCACCTCTCCCGTTGCTTATTGCATACTGTTTCTGTAGTTATAGCTCGTCCTCGAGAAGTTGTGGCTATAATACGTACTTATTTTGGAAGGTAGTGTTGTTTTATATCTCATTATGAGTTACAAGGAACAACAGGCAAGGTTGTAGCCGTAATAAGGGAAGTGGAAGAAGAAACATTATGTGATGAAAATAGTGAAACCGAAGATGAACTTGAAATTCTGAGTTCAAATAGTGAAAGTGAACAAAAATCAGAAGAGCAAGAACTCAAAATTTGCACACTCGCTTCCAAAATATAGTGACTCACTTACCAGGTGTAAAATCAGCAGCAAAAACCGCAAAATCTCCTTTAGAGACCACACTGTAATTTTGTGTAAGAGCTGTGTTTAAATTATAAAGGGGCTAAAAACATTTGTTTTTACTGTTGAGATAAACAAATTATTAACTGACTTATTATCATTATACTAGTGAAGTGAACACCGAGTGTGTATTGTGCTGCACCTCAGTTCCAAGTTACTGTAATTTTAGAAGGTAGCATATATTGTAATAGTTTCTTTCAGTTTTAAGCTAATCTTTATACCACAAAACAGTTATTTTAATGTATTATGTTTTGATAGCTAAATATATAGAATAATATAACAAAATATTTAATTAGCTCGCTTACAGCAACTCCTGGGGTCGCAGGTGACTCCGCGCCACCACTAATGTAACACATACTAGCAGGGGGGGACTGCAGACCCGACCACCAGGTCTTGACCGTCGGGGAAACCTCTACCTCGTTGGTGTGTCACGGGGCGACGCTCCGAGCTCAACCGCTCAACCACTTCATCTCTCACCTCGCCCAGACCAAGGATGACTCATCTCTTAACGTTTTGTGTTAGTAACCCCGTACTCAGAATAATATTGGCCACGGTTAATGGAATCTCTCAACTTTGTAAACCAAACATTTGCATTTACATATTTACTCTTTATCAATATATAAGCTTAAATTAAGTCTTGTTATCATTGCTCTAAAAGCCGCGCCGTGGCCGAGTGGTTAGACCACTCACCTCTCACCTAGACGGTCCGGGTTCGATCCCAAGCGACGTATGTGAGATTTATGGTGGACAAAGCGGCGCTGGGGCGGGTTTTCTCCGGGTTCCCCGGTTTCCCCCGCCATCGCATTCCACCGGTGCTCCATCTTCATTCAAGTATCATCAGTGTCACCGCCTGCGGTGCCATTAGCAGTTAAAGCGGGCGTTAAACACTACCAAAAGCAACAACAACAAATTTGCTCTAACATCTGCCTTCCTTTCACCACCCTTAAATGGCTATCCCCTAGGTCGCAGAACCTTGTTCGCGACAATATTAATTTTACTTTCTCTACTCTATGTATATAGTGTATAGAGAATTGATTACCGAGATTTCGCCGGAAATATGTGTTTTAGGTCTCCCTGAATCGATAAAAAGCATTTTTAGAAACAGGTCCGTGTATGTGTGTGTATGCCTGTGGACAGCATAGCTCTAAAACGAAAGGTCTGTTAAATACCAAATTTGGTATTTAGGTTAAGTATTTTTCATCGATGCGACACGAAGATTTTCTAAAAAATCCCCCTACCATAAGCTACCCTTTATTTATAAAAATGTTGGAAAATTTGGATATTCTCAAAAATGGCTTTAAGGATTTAGATTAAAACTCCGTAAATTAAAGATGTTTACATGAAAGATAAAATGTATATCTTCAATTTTCTGGGAATAGCCTCTGAAGACATCTTTATTCTGAAAGAATTTTGCGGAATTTTGCATAACTGGTAAACCATAAGAGATAGACAAAAACTTGATATTCAAAAAATGTATATTTCGTCAAAACTTTACGTTTTTGTTACGGATATTCCTTGTTAGTCCATACAAAGGAACTTCAATCACATAGCAACCAGATTTTAAAAGATTTTCCTATCACTTTAGCCTGTGGTATTCTCTTTATTCCCCGTCCACTTACAAGGAAGCAAGTAATAAGACCCTTTCTGCTAATGTGTTACTTTCTCTACACGTACTATGTACGTAGTGCTTAAAGAAGGTACTGTTCTCTACCTAAAAATTCGATTCCGAGATTTCACCGGAAATATATGCTTTAGGGTCCCCTTTATCAAAAAAAAAGGAGTTTTCAGAATAAGGTCCGTGTGGGTGCGAGTCCGTGTGACTGTGAACACGATAACTCAAAAACAAAAATTCGGTAAAATACCAAACTTGGTATTTAAATTCAGTATCTTCCAGGGTTGCGACACCAAGATTTTGAGAAAAATCCCCCCAGAACAAACTACCCTTTACATGGAGCTTTTTTTGAAAATTTTGATTTTCTGCAAAATGCTGTAATGATTTTGATTAAAATGTTGTATATTAAAGATATTTAAGTGGCAAATAAAATGTATATCTTGAATTTTCTGGCAATAGCCTCTGAAGACTACTTTATTGTGGAAGAATTTTACGGAATTTTGTATAACTGCTAAACCGTAACAGATGGGCCAAAACTTACAACAGAGAGTACGTTAAAACACACAATTTATGTTATACATATTTTTTTCGTGGAGCTGATCGTTTTTGAGATGTTCCTTTTTATTGGTTTCAGCTCATACGGCAATTTGTCAACTTCTGGCCATACAGAGGAATTTAAACATACTGCAGTCAGATTTTAAAATATTTTCCTAGTTCTTTAGCCTAAGATATTCTCTTTATTTCCTCCACTGACAAGGAAGAAAGTAATAAGATCCTTTCTGCTATTTTTTTTTCTCGATTAGTATTATGTAAATAGAAGAATAATTTGTTGCAGAGATGTAGAGAAAGCCATGTGAAGGTAACGCATCACAGTTTTATGTTGGTATTGGAATTAAATGATTTTTACTTTCAACAAAGGTTTTGTTCTATCATCACATGCAACTCTCTCTCTCTCTGGTCTATCCGTGCTAGCGCACACCCGCTCTCTGGAACTCTCTCTCCAGAATGATGGATACGCATGTCGCGCAGATTGCATGCAATATTTGCTAACTGTTTTTCTCCAGTCTAAATGCTAGTTCATCTGTTTATCTGCACAATTATTTGAAGCAACGCTTATGCATTTATCTGCATGCATTGTAAAGCATAATCATATCATGTTTGAACTTCTCTTGTTGAAATACATTTACAAGTTTTCACTCTTGTGATAGTAAACATGGGACCTCGAATTATGTTTTCAATATGTATCGTATAGTTTGTAACTGTCAAACATGTATTCTCTAATTTATGACTATAAAGCAGCAGTGCAGTTGATATTCATAATTCATTAGGCGTTGCTTGTTTTGTGTGCGAAACGTAATCTAACGAAATAATGGAAGCATGGTCACATTATCTTTAGTGTTGATAAATCCCAAATATTTTGCTCACGTTTGCTTGAAAGAAATCTGTACTTACCTTATGAAACTGATTCTGGAGTTATTCTTTTATCAAATTGTTGATTGAATTTTTCAATTACAAAGGGTCTGTTTTCCAAAATCTTTATTTCCAGGAGTTAATAAAAACATAAAAAATGTTTTATTCCATTCTCAGGACTTTCTCTACTTAATTCTCCAAACAAACTCTTGTTGCAAACACTTACTATTCTACCTGCTTTATACTAATCAAGACAGTCCTCTTAGTACTGATTTTCTTGTAGTTACAATCTGAATAAGGGAATGCACTAGGCTAAAGCAATAGTCAAATATTGTATGCGTTGGGCGCAATATGATGGTTTGAATTTAGGTGGTTTGGTTGATGAGGTTTAGATTAGTTTGATTCATGAGGGTTAGATTGGTTTGGTTGATGTGGGTTAGATTGATTTGGTTGATGTGGGTTAGATTGGTTTGTTTGATGTTTAGGTTAGCTTGCTTGATGTGGTTTAGATTGGTTTGGTTGATGTGGGTTAGATTGGTTTGGTTGATGTGGTTTAGATTGGTTTGGTTGATGTGGTTTAGATTGGTTTGGTTGATGTGGTTTAGATTGGTTTGTTTGATGTTTAGGTTAGCTTGATTGATGTGGGTTAGATTGGTTTGGTTGATGTTTAGGTTAGCTTGATTGATGTGGGTTAGATTGGTTTGATTGATGTTTAGGTTAGCTTGATTGATGTGGGTTAGATTGGTTTGATTGATGTTTAGGTTAGCTTGATTGATGTGGGTTAGATTGGTTTGGTTGATGAGGTGTAGATTAATTTGATTGATGAGGGTTAGATTGGTTTGATTGATGTTTAGGTTAGCTTGATTGATGTGGGTTAGATTGGTTTGTTTGATGAGGTGTAGATTAGTTTGATTGATGAGGGTTAGATTGGTTTGTTTGATGTTTAGGTTAGCTTGATTGATGTGGGTTAGATTGGTTTGGTTGATGAGGTGTAGATTAGTTTGATTGATGAGGGTTAGATTGGTTTGATTGATGTTTAGGTTAGCTTGATTGATGTGGGTTAGATTGGTTTGGTTGATGTTTAGGTTAGCTTGATTGATGTGGGTTAGATTGGTTTGATTGATGTTTAGGTTAGCTTGATTGATGTGGGTTAGATTGGTTTGATTGATGTTTAGGTTAGCTTGATTGATGAGGGTTAGATTGGTTTGATTGATGTTTAGGTTAGCTTGATTGATGTGGGTTAGATTGGTTTGGTTGATGAGGTGTAGATTAGTTTGATTGATGAGGGTTAGATTGATTTGATTGATGAGGCTTAGATTGGTTTGGTTGATGTGGGTTGCATTGGTTTGGTTGATGAGGTTTAGATTAGTTGGATTGAAGAGAGATGGATTGGTTTGGTTGATAATGGATAGGTTAAGTAAAATTAAACAAAGGACCTCCCTCCTAAGAAAAAAAAAAAAGAATTTTCTCTCAAACTCCATAACTAAATAAAAGAAAGCAAATAATATAGTCCTATTTCACAAAGTATAAGTATTTTAAAATTTAAATCATTAACTAAGAATATAGGGCGGCACCATGGCGGAATGGTTAGAGCGCTCGCTTTCCATCTCCGCATTTGCGATTTGTGATGAATGAAGTGGCGTCTGTACGTATTTTCTCCGGGTGTTTCAGATTCCCCGCCACTTGTTCCACCAATTGCTCCCTTATCAGCTCTCCTATCATCCTTTTTGCATGCATTTCATATCATGCACTTCCCATACTCATGCCTTGCTATGGGCCGACCATTCGTTCCAGATTCTCCGTTCACATCCAAGAAGCTCTCAACAATTTATCACACAGCAAAACACTACTTATACGCTTAAAAATAATACATCTTTAAATGAAAAAGTTACATAAACTTATGAAACCACATTTTCTAGAAGTTCTCGGGCTTCAAGCTAGGTGTAGTGATGAAGAATCATCGATGTTTTGGCAGCGTGCATCTCTCCCATCATCAGGATGATGAAACGTCGGTGATTACTGGCTTGAAGCCCAAGAACGTATAGAATATGTTCGTCGCCAGGAAAGCTTCAGATCCTATTTTATGAAATCGCATTTACCGATATGCATTGTTCTATTCATTTAAATAGGTACGTTAAAACATGTGGTGATATGACTACCTTATTATAAGTTGAAGCGACATAAACAAATATATTTTGAAAAATATGATGTACACATATGATTTTCTCTAGCTGCTATATAAACAAACTTCTTACAAAAGATTATTCTTCTTTCTACACAATGCTAATTAAGATAAACCTTAGCAGAATGTTCTTATTACTTAGTTCCTTATAAGTAGAAGGCAACTAAAGGAATGCCCTATGCTAAATTTATAGTAAAATATTTTAAATGCGATTGTCATTGAAAAACGCTTCTTTGTTCAGCCAGGAGTAGAATAAAAGAAAAACGGACACTTTCTGTCTAAGAAAAGTTTAAGTACTTCATAATTTAAACCAATACCAAAGAATACCTCGGAAACAGTTAACTCCTCAACAAAAACGTAAAGGTCATAAAGTGTGTGTTTTGACGAGATCTACATTTTTTGTCTATCTCTTACGGTTTAGCAGTTAAGCGAAGTTCGGCAAAATGCATCTATAATAAAGAGATCTTCAGGGGCTATTACAAAATTTGAGTTATAAGTTTTATTTGTGATGGAAATGGTTTTAATTTGTGGTATTTTAATCAAAATCGTTAGAGCCAATTTTGACGAAATCAAAATTTAGGAAAATTTGCCCATGTAAAGGTAGTTTGGGGTGAGGGGATTTTCCTCAAAATCTTCGTGTCACATCCTTCGTGATTGGTATTTAACCGTCTTGTCGTTTTTGAGCCATGCTGTCCACAGATACGCACACACATATACACAGATCTTTTTCTGAAAATGTTTTTTTTTATTCTGGAGGTCCTAAAACTGTATTTCCGGTGAAATCTCTGTATCAAATTTTGGATGGAATACAAAGCCTTCTCTATCCACTATGTACATTGTACATACGAGGCTAGAGGAAGTAAACATGGTATTTAAGTTAATTCATTCACTTAAGGTCAGCTTAGATTAATGATGCTTGATGCTTCTAATCCGTTTTCGAATCGAGGTTCCTTTGGATGTTTCAGGTTTGGAACTTCTAGTAGTATCTACGAGGGTCGTTTTTTTCAACTTCTGATAGGTTATAAATAAAAGAGAAGTTCGAAGAGAACAATTATTTTATTACAAAAAGTTTTGTGAACTTATGGTTACTTTTCAACATAGATTGAGACATTTATCGTACCTGTGCACAAGCTCTGCAACCCGATTAAAAAAATGTTGACGCCAGTGATGCAGCCCGGAACCACTAGCAATACAGCTGCTGTTTATTGTGAAACTTCCCAACGTTTGGGAGAGCTATTAAAAAAAAAAACTTCAGGAATTCTGTTGATCCATGACAACGCTCGTCCACACACTACTGGCACAACCCATCGGCTCCTTGAACAATTTCAATGGGGTATTTTTGATCACCCGCAGTACAGAGCTGACCAGCGACTTTCACCTTTTCCCTGAAATGAACACGTGGCTAGGAGGTCAGCACTTTCAAACCAACGAAGATCTTCAAAACAACATCAATGCTCATTTGAAATCATTAGCGCCAACATTTTTTAAAACGGGTATTGCGAAGCTTGTGCACAGGTACGATAAATATCTCAATTTTTTCGGTGACTATATTGAAAATTAACTGTAGTGAACAACCACACACAACTTTTTGGACAAAGGCCAACCAGGCCGGCAAATCATAGTATATAAGAGGGTATGAAGATAGTTGGTAAGACACGTGCTAACCAGGGAACACAGAAGGCGCGACAGTCGCTGCTATATAAGAGAGTATGAAGATAGTTGGTAAGACACCGTGCTAACCAGGGAACACAGAAGGTGCGACAGTCGCAACTATATAAGAGGGTATGAAGATAGTTGGTAACACACCGTGCTAATCAGGGAACACAGAAGGCGCGACAGTCGCAGCTATATAAGAGGGTATGGAGATAGTTGGTAACACACCGTGCTAACCAGGGAACACAGAAGGCGCGACAGTCGCAACTATATAAGAGGGTATGAAGATAGTTGGTAACACACCGTGCTAACCAGGGAACACAGAAGGCGCGACAGTCGCAACTATATAAGAGGGTATGAAGATAGTTGGTAACACACCGTGCTAACCAGGGAACACAGAAGGCGCGACAGTCGCGACTATATAAGAGGGTATGAAGATAGTTGGTAACACACCGTGCTAACCAGGGAACACAGAAGGCGCGACAGTCGCAGCTATATAAGAGGGTATGCAGATAGTTGGTAACACACCGTGGTAACCAGGGAACACAGAAGGCGCGACAGTCGCAGCTATATAAGAGGGTATGGAGATAGTTGGTAACACACCGTGCTAACCAGGGATCACAGAAGGCGCGACAGTCGCAACTATATAAGAGGGTATGAAGATAGTTGGTAACACACCGTGCTAACCAGGGAACACAGAAGGCGCGACAGTCGCAGCTATATAAGAGGGTATGAAGATAGTTGGTAACACACCGTGCTAACCAGGGAACACAGAAGGCGCGACAGTCGCAACTATATAAGAGGGTATGAAGATAGTTGGTAACACACCGTGCTAACCAGGGAACACAGAAGGTGTGACAGTCGCGACTATATAAGAGGGTATGGAGATAGTTGGTAACACACCGTGCTAACCAGGGAACACAGAAGGCGCGACAGTCGCAACTATATAAGGCGCACGGACTAGAGGGACAGGGGAACGAGAGATCTTCGAGCTGTCAACATGGCGAAGAAGAGACTCCGCAGAACCGCCGCTGCTAAGGCAGCAACCGTCGCCTCTTCCCCGGCAGCCGCCGAGGAGGCAGCATCTCCGACGCCACCGGTCGCGGCAAGCCTTGCTTCGCCGCCGGCTGCCACCGCAGTCTGGCCGCAACTGCACCCACAGTTGCCGCCATCACTGCCGCCACCGACGACTCCACCCAGCTCCACGCCGCCGCCGCCGTCGTCCCGGTTCAGTGCCGTGGTACGGGGGGTCCCTCGGGACCTTTCCACCCGCATCTGCTCACCGCCGTGCAGTCGCGGTGGCCTTCTTGCTTGAGGGCCACCCGCATATACTGCGACCGTGGGCCAACGCCGCTTGTTCGCTGACTTGGAAGCTGCCTTGGCGTCAGGGTTGCCCTTATTTGGGCGACTTCAGGTCGACGAGGCTAGCCGACAAGAACGCCACCGGCCCTGCCGACGCTGCTGTGCCTTCGGACACTGAGCTGACGTCTGCTCCACGCCGCCGCGGTACCACTACTGTGGTACCAACACTACCACCGCCGAGTGCACTGGGCACCATCTCCGCCGTCGCCGCCGGTTCTGTGCCACCTGTCTTGGCACAGGACATTTCATAGGGATACCCAAGTGCCCGCTCTACCCCAGGAGCAGATCACCACCACCCGCCCGGACTACACGCCGCCGACCATCATCATCGACACCACACCACCTGCACACGCGATAGACGCAGCGACACGGGACGCCATTCAGGACCTCCATGCGGAGATCTTGAACGTCGGCACCCGTTTAGCTGACCTTAAAGAGCTGTGCAGTGTCATCAATGAAAAACTACAGGAGCTTCAAGCTGCCACCACCGCACGCCATCGCCACACTACGGTCCACCACCGCTGAGCTGTCCAACCGGATAGCCAGTGTTCAGCCGCAGCCTCAGCAGGACCTCCAGCCGCAGCAGCTCCACTCCGCCGAACGGCCCCACTCCAGGGGCCAATCACACAACGGTGCTGTTCCAAGAACCGGCCCTGAGTCTTGGATTCTTCGCGCACGGCAGTTACGAATGGAGAAGAACCAACACTAACTCCAACTCAATCCTTCACCCTCAAATTCCTCTACTCCTCTCCCTGAATATTCCGCGGTGACAGTCTGGGCCTCGGTCAAGTCTGTCTCCCGGTCCTCATTTCACCCCTCTGACTGCACCCTGCAGTCAGTTATATTATCACCTTGAATCCGCGGGTGCAGTCATGCTGTACCGCCTCTCCTTACTTCTTTCCAATACCGGTGGAGGGTTTTTTTAGTCGGTATGCCCACATGGGAGACCCCGACACTCCAGGCTTGCCCGAGTCAGTCCTTAAGGTGGATTTTTCCTCTCCACTCGAAATTAAAACAAAAAATAAAAAAGGGGGGGGGGAAGGCAGTCAAATCTGAGCTACGTAAGAAGCAACATCTCCGTAGCATGGGGGCCTATCTCATTCTACCTTGATCTCTTGTTCTTATTTATACGACCCTGCCTCTGTACTCCCGGCATTTGAGCTCGTCAAGGTAGCCCGTGTGTCTCGAAGTTCCGCAGAACCTGCTAGGCACGTACTCCCGTACGGTCACTACTTGGACCTAAAGAACGATCCCGCTTGGCATCTGGAGCTCGCTGAGAATCAACCGTCAGTTGCGTGTCTCGATGTCACCCCGTGGAGTCCGATGAGCGAGCGAAATACACCACCTGCTACTTACTTTCCGTTCCTCTTTAAGTAGAACCGACTCGCAACCGCACAGAATTACTCACCAGCACGGAGTCCACAGCAGTAACCATAAGTGTACACAACTTTTAGTAATAAAATAATTGTTTTCTATGAACTTATATTTGATTTATAGCCATTCGAAGGTTGAAAAAAAAAACAACCGCCCTCGTACATAAGATAAAGAGAATGGATAAGATGTTTTCTAGAGCAGTTCTTGATCACATCTACTTCACTACTGAGTACAAACACTAAAGGTTATTTTCTTTGTGACGTAGCAGGCAAAGGGCACACGTCTCTTGACGTAAATAGAGAGGTCCATTGTGCGAGTTGAAGCACACAGGCTGTCACTTAACAGGATTTGGTGAAAAAGCGCCCTCTAAGAGCCAGCAGCCACTCCCCATGACGTCACGTCACCCACAGACCTTCATCAGGGCTTGCGGAATAGCTCGCTTTAATGATGGGGATGAAAACACCCTCTCAGATACAAGTCCTGACTGTGTTTGTGCATCTGTCTTTCCTTTAATGAAGTGTTTTTAATTTCTCTGCACGTACCATGCACATAGAGTATAGAAAAGGTATTGTACTGCACCCAAAATTCGATACAGAGATTTCACTGGAAATATAAGCTTTGGGACTCCCTAAATCTACATTTTTAGGAAAGGTTCCGTATGTGCTTGGACAGCATAGTTCAAATATGAAAAAACCGTTAAATACCAAACTTGGTATTTAAGTTCAGTATCTTCCAGGGATGCGGCACGAAGATTTTGGAAAAAAAAAATCGCCCACCCCACACAGACCTTTATATGGAAAAAAACTTTTGAAAGTGTTCTTTTTCTCAAAAATGGTTCTAAAGATTTTGATGAAAATACCTCACATTGAATCCATTTCCATCACAAATAAAGTTTATATCTTGAATTTGCTGAGAATAGCGTCTAAAGACCTCTTTATTCAAAATGCATTTTTTTTTTTTAATTTTGCATAACTGGTAAGCCATAAGAGATAGACGAAAACTTGCTCCACAAAAAATGTAGACCTCCTTAAAAAACATAATTTGTCATATATATTTTCTTCGTGGGGCTGAACGCTTTCGATATACTCCTTGTAATTGGTTTTAGTTTTAAAAATTTAAAACATTTGACTGTCGGTTAAGTCTAGTGTATTCCCTTATTTCTCTCCTACTTATAAGAAAGGAAGTAATAAGAGCGTTTTTTCTAATGTTTATCTCGATGAGAATGAGGTGCATAGAAGAATATAACAATAATTTGTTATAGAGATGTAGAGAAAGTTATGTGAATGGAGCACACAGAATTTAGTGCAATATAAAGAACTTAGGGATCTATACAAAAAGGGTTATGAAAAAACATTTATATTCACATACCTTTCCGTGTCCATTTTGATATAAACTATTTTATAAAAGATTATTCTGGTATCAAGTTTCTTCTAATCAAAATAAAGATAGAAACAAACATTTAATTACGAGTTTTCATACAATTTCATATCAAACAAGGGACATTAGGCTAAAGATACACGAAATCAAATCTTTTAAAACTGGCGCTGTTGAAATTTCGTTCTATTTTCAGGTTGAATTCATTTGATAAAGTTTGGTGTTTCACTAAGATCAGTCTCTACCTACTCTGCACCGATCCATTTTAAAAAATGTGTTCCATTCACATGACTTTCTCTATATCTCTATAGAAAGGTATTGTTAAATAGCTTATTCTACTATTTACTTCATGTTAATTGAGAAAAAAAAATCCAGAAATCGTCTTATTACTTGCTTCCATGTAAGTAGAAATGAAATAAGGGAGTACCCGGCTAAAGTGATAGTCAAAAGCTGGTTGCCATGTGACTGAAGTTCCTTTGTTTGTATGGACAGCAGTTGACAAATTCCTGTATGAAAAAAGTATGGGTGTTTTATTGCTGAAACCAATAAAAAGGAATATGTCTAAAACGATCAACTGCACGAAAAAGATGTGTTATACATAAATTGTGTGTTTTAACAAACTACATTTTCTTACGTAGGTAAGTTTCTGTCCTTTTCTTACAGTTTAGTAGTTATGCAATACTCCATAAAATTCATGCAGAATAAAAATGCCTTCTGAGGGTATTCCCAGACAATTCAAGATATACATTTTATTTGGCATGCATATATATTTAATATGGGACATTTTAATCAAAATCGTTAGGCATTTTTGAGAAAATAAAAAAATTCGAAAATGTTTCCGTATGAAGGGTAGTTGGAGGTGCGGGAATTTTCTAGAAAATCTTCCTGTTGCATCCTTGTAAGATACTGAACTTAAATACCAAGTTTGGTATTTAACGAGCTTTTCGTTTTTGAGCTAAGCTGCCCACTCAGAGACTGACAGACATGCTCACACACAGACATATTTATAAAAATGCATTTTTTTTATTTCTGGGGTTTCAAAGCGTGTATTTCCGGTGAAATCTCGGTATCGAATTTTTGAGTGCAATACTGTACCTTCTCTATACACTATGTACATGGTATGTGTAGAAAAAGTAAAAAGCTTATGTTCTATATTCTTCATGCTATTAGAGATAAACATTATTATGAATCTTTTTTATGGCTTGCTTTTCTGTAAGCTGACGGCCTACGTAATGACCTTGAACTTCTGTTCTGTTTGGATTCCCAGGACGAAAACATCTTTGGTGTTCAATTCAGACTTTTTCTGCGTATTTTGAAACAAACTAGCCATCTACTTTATACTAAATGGGAAAACATTAACAGAAATAATCTCATTGTTTAGATAGACAGAGTCAGATTGAAAAATCCAATTGCCTAGCTGAGATTTTGACTACGGATCTCTTCCGGTCTTTAGCCACTTGCTCTACCATGGCGATATGCTGGCATGGCATTACATTTCTCACCTGACTGCTATGTTTCCCGGGAAATCACAAGGTATTTTTAGGTGACATACCCCAATGGTGACTTACAATGTTGTAAGTACTTTAAGTCCCAGGATTCATAGCATAGCCAACTATTATAGTCAAATATTATTGATTTAATTGTCGTTTTTTTTCACTCGTTCTCTAGCCAGTTTTTCTACCACTGACAACATGCGGCCATAGCATTGAATTTCTCAACTGACTCGTTAATGCCTTGCTGGCATACTGCCAGGGTAGCTCAGTGGTTAGAGCAACCAGCTAGAGACAGAGAGATCCGTGGTTCAAATCCTGGCTATGACACTGAATATTTTAGTCCGACTATACCTATCCAACTCCTGTCCTACACACGGCTAGAGACCGGGAGATCCGTGGTTCAAATCCCGGCTATGGCATTGAATTTTTCAGTCTGACTCTACCTATCCAACTCCTGTCCTACACACGGCTAGAGACCGGGAGATGCTTGGTTCAAATCCCGGCTATGGCATTGCATTTTTCCGTCTGACTCTACTTATCCAACTCCTGTCCTACACACGGCTAGAGACTGGGAGATCCGTGGTTCAAATCCCGGCTATGACATTGAATTTTTTAGTCTGACTCTACCTATCCAACTCCTGTCCTACACACGGCTAGAGACCGGGAGATCCGTGGTTCAAATCCCAGCTATGGCATTGAATTTCTCAGTCTGACTCTACCTATCCAACTCCTGTCCTACACACGGCTAGAGACTGGGAGATCCGTGGTTCAAATCCCTACTATGGCACTGAATTTTTCAGTGTGACTCAACCTATCCAACTCCTGCCTTACACCCGGCTAGAGACTGGGAGATCCGTGGTTCAAATCCCGGCTATGGCATTGAATTTTTTAGTCTGACTCTACCTATCCAACTCCTGTCCTACACACGGCTAGAGACCGGGAGATCCGTGGTTCAAATCCCAGCTATGGCATTGAATTTCTCAGTCTGACTCTACCTATCCAACTCCTGTCCTACACACGGCTAGAGACTGGGAGATCCGTGGTTCAAATCCCTACTATGGCACTGAATTTTTCAGTGTGACTCAACCTATCCAACTCCTGCCTTACACCCGGCTAGAGACTGGGAGATCCATGGTTCAAATCCTGGGTATGGCATAGAATTTTTCAGTCTGACCCTACCTATCCAACTACTGCCCTACACACGGCTAGAGACCGGGAGATCCATGGTTCAAATCCTGGCTATGGCATTGAATTTTTCAGTCTGAGTCTACCTATCCAACTCCTGTCCTACACACAACTTGTGTGAAAAAAACAATTAAATCGGTCTCATTGTTTACTTCCTTCTAGGTAGAAAGAAAATAAGCGAACATATTACACAAAAACCATTTAACAATATTTTATTTTACAACTTGTCAATTGCCAGGATCATAAAAACACCGGTGTGCCAGAATTTCCTCCCGCAGAAGTTGCTTTATGTGCCAGGAAGTCCGCTGACAGCTTCCGTTGCTTCTAAGCACACTTAACATACGCGCAACCTTGGTACCAGACTGCGGTAGGCTCTTTAGACATAGCAGCTGTGACTGTTAAACCTGTGTGACTGAGTTTTGTGAATATTGCGGTTTATTGCAAGTGCATCTGCTTCTGGAAAGTTCCAGTTACATGACCAACAGATATAAAAAAGGCCAACGAAATCCTGCACAGTGTACAGTTGTAACCGGGAATGTATCGCATGCAACAGTTGAGTTCGACGGGAATTTGTAGCGAGCTATATTGTCACCGCAGCGAACGTCGATACGGCAGAACTGCTACGAAGGACGAAGAATTTATTGACCTCATTCTGATTGCAATCAGTTTGTGAGAGAAACAAAGCATTGTTGCAGAAAAAAAGTTTTATTTTCTGTGACATCAAACAGCGACCAGGTCTTTACGATTTGATTTTTGATTTAGACTACCGTATTTCCTTATATTTACTTGCTTTCTTGTAAGTAGAAGGAAAATAATGGAATACACTAGGCTAAAACGATAGTCAAATGTTTCAAAAGCTGGTTGTCATGTGGTTAAAATCCGTTTCTATGCAGGGCCAGAAGTTTACAACTTTACATGTGAAGAAAGTTTAAGTATTTTGGATACGAAACAAATAACAAGGAATATTTCGGACATTGTGAATTCCTAAAAAAAAAAATATATATATATATATATATATATATATGATATAAATTATGTGTTTTAACGTGATCTACATTTTTGTGCAGTAACTGTTTGCCACTTACGCAAAATTCAGTAAAATTCATTCAGAATAAAAGGGTCTTCAGAGGCTATTCTCAGAAAGTTCAAGGTACACGTTTTATTTGCCATATAGATATCTTTAATATACAATATTTTAATCAAAATCGTTAGCCATTTTTAAGAACATCAAAATTTTCAAAATTCTTTCCACATAAAGGGTAGTTAAGTGGGGGGGATTTTTCTCAAAATATTCGTGCCGCATCTGTGGAAGAGATGATACTTAAATACCAAGTTTAGTACTTTACCGCCTTTTCGTTATTTGAATTATCGTTTTCAGAGACACACGCAAACACATACACGGATCTTTTTTTACAGTTTTTTTTATACAGGGGGCCCCAAAACTATATTTCCGGTGAAATTTCGGTATGGATTTTTGTGTGGAGTGCAATACCTTCTCTTTACACTATGTACATAGCACGTAGAGAATGTAAAAGAGTAACAAATAATCTAAATATAGCATTGAATACAGGGCAAAAGTTAATAGGTATTGTCGATATACGCGAAATATTTGCAACAATTGACACCAGCCACATGACGTAGCGCTGCTTTTTGCGAAGTGGAAAGTCGCGTTTAATCCCCGCATGGGAGTCCTATCATCCCGGGATCCGGAAGAGACTCCTGAGATCGTTGCCGACTCCTGAGGTCGTTGCGAAACCTCCTCCAAGAAAACTTCGACCGCCCCACTGAAGATGTCCACCGTAGTTGTGGACGAAACGTCTGGGATTTCTAACACCAGCAGACCACGGCAACATTTCTTAGTTACACTGACTCCGGCCGTGAAAGCCTACGTTCTCTCAAACTGACTTTTATTTAATTGAGAAATAAAGGCTTCCGGAGCTGAACCGCGCACAAGTGGCCGGAGGTGTGTTCGCCGTAACTATGCCACCTCTGTCCGCCATTCATGCGAGCGGCGCGGGCAGACAATGTTTATGTGGTCTTCCTTGAAAAAGAGACAGTTCTTTGTCTCTTGAGTTATCTGTGCCCATCCAAATAACTGTGTTCTCTTTACTTCTCCACCCAGCTGAGAAAGTATTGTACTCTATCCAAATAACTGTGTGTTCTTTTTTACTTCCCCTAATTCTCCACCCAGCTGAGAAAGTATTGTACTCTATCCAAAAATTCATTTAGAAATTTTACCCCAAAGATGGGTGGTAATCAGTTATCAACATCTCCAATTATAATAGGTAAATCTATGAAGACAATTATAAATAAGCAAGAAATAGGTATAGCTGAATGGATAGCTAGGTTGATATATGGGTAGATAGGGATGGGCAAGTAGGTATTGATAGGTAGGATGGATGGGTAGGTAGGTGTGGGTGGGTGATGATGAATAGGTGGATAAATGGTTAGGTAGGTAGGTAGGATGAATGCACAGGTAAGTATACATGAATGGATGCATAGGTAATTAAGGATGGATGGATGGATGCACAGGTAGGTATGGATGAATGAATGGATGGATGGATGGATGGATGCACAGGAAGATATGGATGAATGCACAGGTAAGTATACATGAATGGATGCATAGGTAATTAAGGATGGATGGATGGATGGATGGACCGGTAGGTATGGATGGATGAATGGATGGATGCACAGGTAGGTATGGATGGATGAATGGATGGATGAATGGATGGATGCACAGGAAGATATGGATGAATGAATGGATGGATGCACAGGAAGATATGGATGGATGAATGGATGGATGCACAGGTAAGTATACATGAATAGATGCATAGGTAACTAGGTATGGATGAATGGATGGATGCACCGGTAGGTATGGATGAATGAATGGATGGATGCACAGGTAGGTATGGATGAACGAATGGATGGATGGATGCACAGGTAGGTATGGATGAATGAATGAATGGATGGATGCACAGGTAGGTATGGATGAATGAATGAATGGATGGATGCACAGGTAGGTATGGATGAATGAATGGATGGATGCACAGGAAGATATGGATGGATGCACAGATAGGTAAAGATGAATGGATGCATAGGTAGTTATGGATGGATGAATGGATGGATGCACCGGTAGGTATGGATGAATGAATGAATGGATGGATGCACAGGAAGATATGGATGGATGCACGGATAGGTAAAGATGAATGGATGCATAGGTAGTTATGGATGGATGAATGGATGGATGCACCGGTAGGTATGGATGAATGAATGAATGGATGGATGCATAGGTAGGTATGGATGAATGAATGAATGAATGGATTTATTGAGAGTCCCCTTTATACACAAGAAACCATTTGAGTATGTGTTTAAACAGAGTAACTAAAAACAAAAATTCGGTTAAATACTAAACTTCATATTTAAGGTTTACCCAGTAAGGTTTCTTATTAGAAATTATGTCAGATTGACGCTTTTTCGATATTTTGATTTTCTCAAAAATGCATTGATGATATTGATTAAAGAAACCTATATTTTTATGCCAAACGATATATATATATTTTACGGCCCCTGATATGGCCATTTGAGTAAATTAATAATTTCATTATATTTCAAGAGGTAATGTACAGCAATCGATATTAGTGGCAAGATGTCGAAATGCTATAGGGTAATTTGGGGTGGGGGAATTTTCTTGAAAACCTTCGTGTCGCATCCTTGGAAGGTAATTAAACTTAAATATCAAGTTTGGGCTTTAACGGTCTTTTAGTTTTTGAGCTATTTTGCCCATAGACACAAACACACAAGCAGCGGACATTTTTCTGAAAATGCTTCTTTTGGTTTCAGGAGGTTCCAAAACATGTATTTCCGGTGAAATCTTGGTATAGAGTTTTTGGCTGCAATACAATACCTTCTCTGTACACAATGTACGTGTAGAGGAAGTAAAAAAAAAAGACCAGCTTGTCCCCGTCAACTCAGATTCGATAATGAGTACAGAGCGTACAGTTGCCATAGAGAGACAGGCGTATTAGACGAGCTAGCATCGAGGCGAGGAGGCAATAATGCTACATTCACAATGAAATGCAAGCGCAGACGCAACATAAGCGCAAGAGTTAGAGCTCATGTTATTTAATGTAAGCATTCACATAGAAACACGCAGCACGCGACTCTATTTGGCCGTGCCGCGCCATCTCTAATTTCCCTCAAGAGGTTATGACAGTCTTCTTGAGACCGCGCCGTGGCCGAGTGGTCAGACCATTCGTCCCTCATCTAGACGGCCCGGGTTCGATCCCAAGCACCCGCATGTGAGATTTATGGTGGACAAAGTGGCGCTGGGGCGGGTTTTCTCCGGGTTCCCCCGCCATCACATTCCACCGGGGCTCCATCCTCATGTATCATCAGTGTCATCGCCTGTGGTGCCATTGCAATAAAAGCGGGCGTTAAAAACTACCAAAAAAAGTCTCCTTGAGAATCCTTCTTAGATTTAATAGTTGTGACTATTATTTACATCTAGATTTCTTAGTTCTCACAAATCGAAGACGCAGAGAGACAATTCTTAGTTCATTAAATGTGTCACTTTCTGAAGTCTCTATGCTTGTACTATTTTGAACGAGCAATTATTGTGACGTCACTGCCGCGAGCGTCAGTTGTTAGCATGAAAGTTTATTGCATATTTATTTACAAAAGATTGAGTGAATTTTCTTATGTGACATTGTGGCTATATTATTCAGTTTATAACTTGCGGTGCAATTGGAAGATATTTGCGTGTAACTTGCGGATCTAGAAACCCGTGCCAACTTCTTGCGTTGCGCTTTCGATTGCATTGAGAATGGTGTTACCTTGCGTCTGCACTTATGCTACGTTACGTCTGCGCTTGCATCTCATTGTTAATGTAGAGTTAACCGAGCTACAATATTACAATAGCATTTAGTGTAAACAGCTTTTTCAGCAACAGGAGATTTTGTTATACTGGTGTCAGGTGCGGGATATCAAGCAACGAGGAGATGAAACATTTATGTAACACTGTATTGTCACATGTATTTTACAATTCACTGAAATACATTATTGCCCTGTCACACTTCTAAATTCTTTTGGTTTCATATTTTATATTTTCTGACTTAAGAAATCTTGCTAAGATTCATTCGTGACAGGATGTGAGTGGGCCTACCAGACTTCCTTAGCATTACCACATGGGACTTTTCGAATGACGTTATTTCTATGGAAAGTTCCTGAACAATGTTGCATCAGACATTGTTCCGCTCAATCCAACACTCGATTAGGCGTCGGGTCACCACATACAGGAAACAGATGTCGTTAGGATTGAGTGAGATCGAACTGATATGAGGGAGTGAAATAGCGCCGATCGGGGGAGGTAGTTACATTCTGGTACGAGGGCGTGTTAATCTTTCCGTCTCGCAGATCCGCCAAGTCCGGACCATGTAGCCTCCTCGGTACACGACAATACTTCAAGGTAAGACTCACTAAGTACTCTAGGTTTTTCTCCCCTTAAGAGTGTAAACTGCTTAGAATTAATGAGGCGTCAAACCAAGAAAATAAACTTGATTACGCAAATTTGAGTTGCTTCTACCCTAACCAGCTACATCGCCAAGCTCTAACCATCATGGTTGTGACAATATTCTACAACTCTGCACACGTTAGTGGATTCATTCTACCCAGCGATCTTCAACACATGTTGGAAACGCGAGTGTAAATTTCCTTTAGCTCCTTGGATACGATATCCCAAACCAATAATGATCGAACATAACGGTATTCTTCTTCTTCTTCCCGTCACAGATGTCCGTCGATAACACGGTTAGGCTTAGCAGGATTAGGAATGACGCTTTAATAAGAAACGATGAAGTCGCAAGGCGAAAAGCTAATAAAGTGACTCTGTAAGGATCAAAGTTGGGAAAGGCCATGTTCGTTTGAAGGAAGCTTGGAGAAAAGAAAAACGAAAAAAGAAAAGAACGTAGGATGAGTCAGGAAAAAGAAAGAAAAAATGAAAATACAAGTAGGCACCAAAGAAAAGCGATAAAACGGGATGAACGGTAGGAATTGAAACTGTGAGTCAGACTAGCTAAAAATCCGACACCGATTTATCTGACATCCCATTTCTTCGTGAAAGAGCATGAGGGGGGGGGTGCTGCACTTGTCGGAGAGTGCTTTGTGTAGACGAACTAGTGCCTGACATTCCCTTACCTTCTCTAGCTTTTTCCTTCCAATTCCTTTCTTGTTCTTCGATTCCACACGCCGACTTTCATTAAATCAGTAATATTTCTTGTATACCGATCCAGTTGGCTTCGCGCGAACGTCTTGAGTTTGGCATTCAGGACAACCGTGTTCGATTCTCTTATGGAGGTAAAGTACCAGGGTCGGCTGATAAGTGCACACCTCTCAATTAAAACAACATTATTATTTTTGTTTTTGCTTTATTTCTCAACACTATCTCCACAAAGGCTAATACATTTGTCATATCGTGTTCTAATTTAATTAAACCAACTCAGTAGTGCGATTTATCAAGGTCTGTTTACCGCATCAATGACCTCCTCGTTGCTGTGAAATCTTCGTCCTCCAATACATTTTTTTGAGATTTGGGAACAGGTGGTAGTCACTGGTTGCTAGACCTGGCGAATAGGGTGGATATTCAAGCAATTCCAACTTTAATTCGCTCATTTTTCCTATTGCAAACACTGAAAGATGGGCTGGAGCATTGTCGTGATGAAACAAGATATATATGAGGTTCTTTCCTTTTCACCTCCCGACTCAAACTTTGCAGTATGCTTGCGTAGTAGTCACCAGCAATACCCAAAACACCCTCGCCATAATCTTGTTAGCTGACAAAATTGACTTTGCCTAATTTGGAGTTGGTTCGCCCGGCGCAATCCACTGTTTGACTGTGATTTACTTTCTGGAGTGTAGTGATTTATCCAAGTTTCTTCCATGGTAATAGGACATCTCAAAAATTCACTGGCATTTTTACGGTAGAGCTCCACATTCTTAACATAAACAGTTTTTCTTTGTAACTTCTGATCAGATGTCAATAAACGGGTCACCCATCTTGCACAGACCTTGCGAAACACCAAAAATATTACTTTAAATACTACCTGCACATTATTTTGATATGTGTACAGGCTCTGCTAACTCAAACAACTTTAATCTGCGGTCTTCCGGTATTAAACGACGACTTTTGTCAATGATCTCTGGAGTTGTCACTTCTCCAGGGCGTCCAGAGCGAGGCTCATTACTAGTGCTCGTACGTTCCATTTTAAACTTGCAACCCACTTTTTAATCATTGAATATGAAGGGTCAGAGTCTTTCAATGTACTGTCCATTTTCTCCTTGATATCTTTAGGCGTTAAGCCTTTCAAATGGAAGTGTTTAATCACTGCTCGTTTTTTGCAAATCCTCCATTTTCGTGAAAACTCTAATGTTGTCTTGTTTAAAATGCTGTCATTCTGAAACTAAACAAACTGTTGACCTGAAACTATGTATACAAGCTATTCTAGAGTTAAACTATACGACGCTACCGACTAACTGGCCTAGTGGCGCCATATCTGTGTGAGGCCCGGGACTTGACAGCTGACCCTCGCATGTAAAAGCATCTTACGAAGGAAATTGGGTCATTTGCACAGAAGACACATTGTTGGGCGTAGCGATTCCCTTGTGTACAATGAAATTTGCTTATTTTATAGAATGAGAGGCAAATCATGGGAAAACACTTGTTAGTGTAAATATAATAACAGCCAAAGTTCTGAGGACAAGAATTCTAAATTGGCCCAATAGCTCAATCGGCAAAGCTCCTACTTGCTGTGCTAGGGGGCCCGGATTCAATTCCCGACTGGGTGATGCTCTTACACAGATTACTTCCTGTCCTGTTCAGAGTTGTGAAGTATGAATATGTGTAACGTATAACAAAGAATATTAAAATTCTGTCCATTTGTATTCTCTTCGGTTAGGATTTGCAGGAAAGTGGCAGCCGTGGGTTTACCTACTAAGACACTAAATTTTGCTAAGTCCTAGAAATTAGTAAACACTTTAAATATTAATTACTCAAAAATGACGCACCTCTTGATTCCAAACACAACTATGACTCAAAATTAATTGCAAACTTTCATAAATCCAGTTGTGAATTTAAACTAAACTTTTACCAAAAAATCTGATGTGTTCCATTCACATGATTTTCTCTACATCTCTGCAACGCCTTATTGTTAAAAAGCTTGTGCTTCTCTTTAATTCATGTTAATCCAGAAAAAATAGCAGAAAAGTCTTATTACTTGCTTCCTTGTACGCAGAAGCGAAATAAGGGAGTACCATAGGTTAAAGTGATAGTCAAAAGCTGGTTGCTATGTGACTGAAGTTCCTTTGTTTGCATGGACAGGAGTTGACAGATGCCTGTATGAGAAAAGTAAACCTTTTTCAAGGGCTAAAACCAAAAACAAGGTATATATAAAAAGATGAGTTCCGCGAAAAAAATGTATATAACATAAATCGTGTATTTCAACGTGCTATACATTTTTTGTGTGGTAAGTTTTTGTCCATCCTTTACAGTTTAGAAGTTATGCAAAATTCCGTTAAATTCATCCAGAATGAAGTAGTCTTCAGAAGCTATTTCAATAAAATTCAAAATATACATTTTATTTGTCAGGTAAATACCTTGACTTTAATCAAAATCGTTAGAGCCATTTTTGAGAAATTCAAAATTTTTGAAAAAAATTCCATGTAAAGCGTAGTTGGGGGTGGGAGCTTTTTCTTGAAAATATTTGTGTCGAATCCTTGCAGGATACCAAAATTAAATTTCAAATATGGTAGTTAACGGTCTTTTGGTTTTTGAGCTATGCTGTTTACAAACACACACACACACGCACCTTTTTCCAGAAATGCTTTTTTTTATGTGTGTGTGCCTATGGTCAGCATAGCTCTAAAACGAAAAGTCCGTTAAAAGTCAAAGCAGGTAATTTGTTTTGAAATATTCCAAGGATACGACGCGAAGATTTTCAAGAAAATGCCGCACCCCAAACTACCTTTACATGAACTTACTTTCGAAAATTTTAATATTCTCAAAAATGGCTCTAACGATTTTCATTAAAATATCGTATATTAAGGATATTTACGAGACAAAAAAATCGTATGTTTTCAGCTTTCTGGGAATAGCCTCTGAAGGCTATTCTAGATGAATTTTATGGAGTTTTACATAACTGCTAAACCGTTACAGATGGATAAAGACTTACGACATAAAACATGTAGAGCTTGTTGAAACACACATTTTATTGCATATATACAGGGTGTTAATGAAGTACATCGAAATCATTTGCGAAATTGTGCACGTGACTGATATAAGTAATTTGAGATCGGCGATGCATGGTCCCCGAATAAACACAACGCAGCACATAGCGTTAAACGTGTGGGCATCAGGTGCTGCTAAGTCGGTGTTAAAGCAAAGAAGGTTGGCAAAATGGCTTAGAATGTCTTTAAACCTGCTGCCCGAGTATAGAAATATCGATTTTTAGCAGCTCGTTACTAGCGTTCTAAAGATTTAATGTCGCAAAAATCTGTAAAATCTCGGAACTAATCTCTTGACAGTGCGACACTGAGCATTCATTAAAAACATTATTGAAGTAGCCTACTCTGGAGGCGTTTCTTCAACTGCTATGGTGGCTTGATGCGTAACGCGAGAAGCTGCTATCCCAAAGGTCAAGAGTTCGATTCCTGTCATAGAGTGAATATTTTTTATTTTTTTTTTTTTTCATTCCAGTAGAAGTGCCACGATACGTGAACGAGACCCGAACTCGGAAACTATCTTTCACTTGAAAGCCAGTATCAAAACCACTACGCTAGAGTACTGGCACTTCAGAAGCTTAAAGCCGTTACTTTTACATTTTAATAAACAGGCCATAGGTCTCTAATCTCAAATTACTTATTTAAGTAATCTACATATTCTGTGAAAATATTCGGTGTAGTTCATCCTGTATATGTATATCCTTTTCTTCGTGGAGTTCACTGTTTACGAGATATTCCTTGTTTTTAATTTCAGTTGTGAAGTATTTATACTTTTTTTCAGACAGGAATTGCCCGAAAATTTTGAGAAAAATTTCCCCAACCCAAACTACCCTTTACAGAGTACTTTTCCGAAAATTTGAATTTTCTCAAAACTGGCTCTAAAATTTTCATTAAAGTATCGTATATTAAAGACATTTACCTGACAAATAAAATGTATATCTTGAATTTTATGGGAATAGCCTCTGAAGACTACTTTATTCTGGATGAATTTTATGAAATTTTGCATAACTGCTAAACCATAGGAGATGAACATAAACTTACCACACATAAAATGTAGAGCACTTTAAAACACACAATTTATATAATATAAATTTTTTCGTGGAGTTGATCCTTTTTAAGACATTCAGTCTATTTAGTTTCAGTTTTGAGAAAACTTTTCCTGTCCATACTAGCAAAGGAACCTCAGTCATACAGCAACCAAATTTTGACTATCACTGTAATTATAGTATTCCCTAATTGCGCTTCTACATACAAGGAAGCCAGTAAAAAGACTATTCTGTTTTTTTTTTATCGATGTGAAGGGAACATATCAGACTTTTTATAAATAATTGTTGGGTCGAATACTAGTTTGTCCATACACTATGTACATCGTACGTGTAGAGAAAGTAAATACTAAAAGAATTCTTCAGTGGATCCGGTTACTGGCAACAGTGTTGCTAATTTCTGCCAAGACTGTGTGTGTTGCCAAACAAGGAAACATGCGAAGTCTTCTGAAACGCCCTGCAGACAGTTTATCTAGTCACGTGCCTCAAAATAATCATAAGCCTCACCGAAGGGATTCCCCGTCTCTTTGAACAAGGATACGAGCAAAGGAATATAACGTTGACGCAAAGTGTTTCTGCTCACCAATTCAAATCACTAAATTCCCTTCTCCCGTTTCCCATCTCCTTCTTGCTCGCTATATCTTCGTATAATGCTCTCTTTCCAAATCTCGCACACACAACATTCAATTCCAAATGTAACATGCCAAGAAATGTTGCCTCTAGCAATGTCGCGTTTGTGTTCGCCCACTGCTTTATTGTTAAGACGGATTTCCTTTTTTTCTTACCTCCTTTCCTGCTTTATTTGTACACATCCAATCTTTTACAGAAATTCGTAATATAAATTCTGCATTGCTGGATCAAATAGGCAACTAAAATCTTTAATACCTGGTTCTGTACCTTAAAAAACCTAATGTGTTCCATTCACATGACTTTCTCTACATCTCTGCAGCAAATTATTGTTAAAAAGCTTATGTTTCTATTTACTTCATGCTAATCAAAGAAAAAAAAATAACAGAAATATACTTTTTACTACTTCCTTGTAAGTAGAAGCAAAATAAGGAAGTAGCATAGGTTAAAGCAATAATCAAAAGCTGGTTGCTATGTGACTAAAGTTACTTTGTTTGGATGAACAGCAGTTGTCAACTTCCTGTATGAGAAAAGTATAAGTTTTTAAAAGCTGAAACCAAAAATACGAAATGTCTCAAAAACGACCAAATCCACGAAAAAAATATTTATAACATAAACTGAGTGTTTTAACGAGATCTACAGTTTTTGGAGTAAGTTTTTGTTATCTCTTATGTTTTAGCACTTTAGCAAAATTCAACCCAAATAAAGCGGTATTAAGAGGCCATTCCCAGAAAATACAAAATATACATTTTATTTGGAATGTAAACAGCTTTAATATTCCGGATTTTAATCAAAATATTTAAGGGTTATTTTTTAGACAATCAAAATTTTTGAAAATTCTTCCATGTAAAGGGTATCTTGTCTTGGGGGGATTTTCTTGAAAATCTTCGTGTCGCATCCTTGGAAGATACCCAAGTCAAATTCAAAGTTTGGTATTTAACGCACTTTTCGTATTTGAGCTGTGCTGCCCCCCCCCCACAAACACAGACTAAATTTTGTTTTTTGTTTTTTTTTGTTTTTTTTCGTTCAGTGGGTCTGAAATCATATATTTCCGGTGAAATCTCAATATAGAATTTTTGAGTTCAATACAATATGTTCTCTATACACTATGTAAATAGTACGTATAGAGAAAGTAAAAAAATCTGATGTTTTATACTCACATGGCTCTCTCTAACTGTTCTCAAAGAAACTTCTTTCGAAAGATTATTCTTCCTTCTAAACCATACTAATCGAGATAAACATTAGCGGAATGTTATTGTTACTTAGTTCCTTACAAGTAGAGTGAAACTAAAGGAATGCGGTATGTTGAAGTGATAGTCAAATGTTTTAAAAGCGTGTTTTCATCCTGTCGATAATTCACGACCGTTCGTTTGCTCCAATCTTAAGTTGTCCCAAGAGTTGAAAACACAAGTTGTGTTTGATAAGACAATTTTATTGAGCGAAAGAGACTATTAATGTATAGGAAGGCAGATTTTATCAGGTTATGATAGTAATACATTAGTTTTCAAATGGTAGATAACGTATTCGACCTTCTTTGTTTACTGATTGTTTTTTTTTTTTACTTTCTCTACACGTACTAAGTACATAATGTATAGAGAGGATATTGCACTCCACCAAAAAACTTGATACCGAGATTTCACAGGAAATATATGTTCTAAAGTCCCCTGTATCCAAAAAAAGTATTTTCAGAAAAAGGTCCGTGTATGTGTGTGTCCGTGTGCCTGTGGACACGATGACTCAAAAACGAAAAGTCGCTAAAATACCAAATTTGGTATTTAACTTTAGTGTCTCCCAGGGATATTACAGATATTTACCTAGCAAATAAAATGTATTTTTTTAATTTTGTGGGAATGGCCTCTGAAGACTATTTTGGGTGATTTTTACGGAATTTTCCATAACTGCTAAGCCGTAAGAAATGGACAAAAACTTACCACACAAAAAATGTAAAGCACATTAAAACACACAATATATGGCGTGTACATTTTTTTCGAGGAGTTTATCGTTTTTGAGATATTTCGTGTTTTTGGTTTGACATTCGAAAAGCTAAACTTTTCTCATTCAGGATTGTCAATTTCTATCTATATAAGTAGAGGAACTTCAATCACATAGCAACCAGCCTTTGACTATCACTTTAACCTAAGGTACTCCCTTATTTCGCTTCTACTTACAAGGAAGCAGGTAATAAGACTATTTCTGCTAACTTTTTCTGAATTAAAATGAAGTAAATAGAAACATAAGGTTTTTAACTATAATTTGTTGCAGAGATGTAGAGAAAGTCATGTGAGTGGAACACATTAGATTTTCTTTCTTCACATCCTGCTGAATTATTATATGGCCTACCGTGTCTGTACCCAAATTTCGAACATCGAAAGCAACAATAGAAACTGGAAACAATTATTTTATTTTAGGTTTTAATAACTAATATATGAAATGGATACAAAAGTTCGTTTATTTGAGGTTATTGCACTCATGTCGTTCATAAGAAATACAAATAATTATTTTTACTCCCTTTTTGAACTAAATTCATTTTGAACTCGATAAAGATTTTTATAAACATTGTACCTGCATTAATTGAAAGTGTAATTATGCAACTGACACTTATTAAAAGTGAAGGTTGGCTGACTGGATTGTCACCTTGTTACCAATAACCAAGACAGGAGGTTAAACAAAGGAACGTCTGGTGCGACAAGATTTCAAATAAATGAACAACAGCTGCGAAAAAATGTTTCCACAGTAATTCTCCATTCAGATGATCGCGATTGGTTGAAATTGCCCAATCTCGCCCATTCTATTTGTGCTTTGATAGTTAGCTAAATTGTCACTGAAATTGGCTTTTGTTCAGCCAGGAGACACTTCATGTCTGAGAAAAGTACTTTAAAATGTTATTTTATTTATCTCGATTAGCATGATGTAGGTCCATGAATAAGCTTATTAACAATAATTTGTTACAGAGACGTTGAAAAAGTCGTGTGAATGGAACACATCAGATTATTCCTTACGGCGATTTCACCGGGAAAACATGTTTTGAGACCCTCTGAATAAATAAGCATTTTTAGAAAATGTCCGTATGTGTGGGTGTGTTTATGGGCAGCATATCTTAGAAAAGAAAAGACCATTAAATACCAAACTTGGTATTACAGATTCGTGTCTTTCAACGATGCAACACGAAGATTTTCAAGAAAATTCCCCCACTCCCAAATACCTTTTACATGAATTTTTTTCGAAAATTTTGATTTTCTCAAAAATGACTCTAAAACATCATATATTAAAGATATTTACCTGACAAATAAACTGTATATCTTGAATATTCTGGGAATAACCTATGAATACTACTTTAATCTGGATGAATTTTGCGGAATTTTGCATAACTGCTAAACCGTATTAAATGGAGAAAAACTTAACACAAAACATGTAGAGGACATTAAAACACACAATTTATGTTATATATTTTTTTCGTAGAGTTGATCGTTTTTAGATATTCCTTGGTTTTGGTTTCAGCTTTGCAAATCTTAACTTTTCTTATACAGAATTTGTCAACTCCTGTCCATACAAACAAAGGAGCTTCAGTCACAAGGCAACTAGCTTTTGACTATCACTTTAATTATGGTACTCCCTTATTTCGTTCTACTTACAAGGAAGCAAGTAATACGGTTACTTCTGCTATTTTTTCTCAATTAGCATGAAGTAAATAGAAGGATTTGTTGCAGAGATGTAGAGAAAGTCATGTGAATGGAACACATCATTGGGTATTTTTATACATCTCGGTATGGAGTTTTTGGATGGGATCTAATGCATCACACATGAAAGCGACTACATTATGAACGATGGTAAATGTCGAGGAATAGCAATGGTAAGATTGTGCTGCGCATGCTCTGATCCTAGGAGGGGATTATCGAGCTCCATTTGTTGGAAACTTTCCTTGGACGTCCAAAGTGTTTGATGGTGGAGGACCACTAAATATGGTTTGGATAGAGCAGTTCGGAATTACTTTCTATTGGAGCATGGGTAATTCAAGTTCGGCAAGGGCTTTTGGGCGGAATGGAAGCGAGAGGGTCCTTCCCAGAATTACATGCCCATACCAGGCATACCAACTTCACCACACAAAGGATTTGCTGTCGAAAGCCTGAGGATGGGATGAAAGGGAAGAAAATGATATAACAAAAGCTGTTAAAATAAGAGTTCAGGTAATGAAGTGCCCAGAGTAAGTGGTTCCATTCCTTCTAGTGGCCAAATGAAGAAGAAAACTGACTCCAGCAACAAATATTGCACTTTCAGAAACATTCTGTTACTTTCTCTACACGTACTAGGTACATGCTTTATATATTTACTTATCAATTTAGTTGTACAAAGTGCCCATACAAGGAATATGGTTATACATCAACCCAAGCTGTTGTCTTGCCATTTGCTAAACAAGTTTTCTTATAATCTGGCACATATGGTTTAATCCTAAAGATGATGATGATGATAATAATAATAATAATAATAATAATAATAATAATAATAATAATAAAAGTGTACAACACTCAGGCTCAACATTTCTTAAAACAACCTATTAACCTATGTTTCATCCACTTCTCTTTTTGCAGACCTAGTCCATTTTTTACTTTCTCTACACGTACTATGTACATGGTGTATAGAGAAGGTATTGCACTCCACCCAAAAATTAGACACCGAGATTTCACCGGAAATACTTGTTTTAAGGTCCCCTAATACCAAAAAACCATTTTCAGAAAAAAGTTCGTGTGTATGTGTCCGTGTGTCTGAACACGATAACTCAAAAACGAAAAGTCGGTAAAATACCAACCTTGGTATTTAACTTTAGTATCTTCTAGGGACGCAACACAAAGATCTTAAAGAAAATCCTCCCACTCCCAACTACCCTTTACATGGAACTTCTTTCGAAAATTTTCTCCAAAATAGCTCTAACAATTTTGATTAAAATAACAGAAATATATGTTTTAGGGTCCCCAATATCCAAAAAAAGCATTTTCACAAAAAGGTCCGTGTGTCCGTGTGTCTGTGGACACGATAACTCAAAATCGAAAAGTCGGTAAAATACCAAACTTGGTATTTAAGATTAGTATCTTCCAGGGATGCGACACGAAGATTTTGAGAAAAATCCCCCAACCCACAACTTCCCTTGACATGAATTTTTCTTCGAAAATTTTGATTCTCTCAAAAATGGCTCTAACGATTTTGATTAAAGTCTCGTATATTAAAGCTATTTACCTGACAAATAAAATGTGTATCTTGTTATTTCTGGGAACAGCCTCTGAAGACTACTTTATCCTGGATGAATATTACGGAATTTTGTAAAACTGCTAAACCGTAAGAGCTAAACAGAACCTTACTACACAAAACATGTAGAGCACGTTAAAACACACCACTTATATTATATACATTTTTTTGTGGAGTGTATCGTTTTTTTAGATATTCCTTGTTTTCGGTTTCAGCTTTGAAAATCTTATACTTTTCTCATACAGGTATTTGTCATGGAAAAAATTTAGAACATTTTGATTTTATCAAAAATGGCTCTAATGATTTTGATTAAAATCTCTTATATTTAAGACATTTACATGCCAAATAAAATGTATATCCTTAATTTTCTGCGAATAGCCTCTAAAGTCCTCTTTATTGTGGATGATCTTTATTGAATTTTTCATAACTTATAAACCCATAGAGATAGACAAAAACTTACTGCAGAAAAATGTAGATCACGATAAAGCACACAATTTATGTAATAAACATTTTTTTCGTGGAGTTGATCGTTTTAGAGATATGCCTTGTTACTGGTTTCCTGTTTATAAACTTATATTTTCTCACACAGGAATTTGTCAACTTCTGTCCATACAAAGAAAGGAACTTGAGTCACATAGAAACCAGCTTTGAGTAATAATGTATCCTATGTTACTCCCTTATTTCGCTTCTACTTTTAAGGAAGCAAGTAAAAAGACTACTTCTGCTAAAGTTTTCTCAATTAGCTTGAAGGTAAGAGAAGCAAGAGCTTTTAAACAATAATTTGTTGCAGAGATGTAGAGAAAGTCATGTGAATGGAACACATCAGATTTTTTATGTAGACATCATGCAGTAAGAATGTATTCTGCATACGTATTAATACACAGAATGTTGGAATGTACTGGTAACAAGCTTCGGGAATAATTTGAAAGTGAAACGTTACTACGAAGATAGAAAGAAGTGATGGACTGTTTTAAAGGCAACACTTAGGGCAAGGAGTGGGGGAACTAGAGGCTTTCTCTTGACAACCAAAACCTGAATCGTGAATGGAGATCCAACGTCAAGATTGCCGCACATCTTTTCCGGGCCCGGAAGGTTACAACAGGTATGAGGTCTATATTGCTATTCTTCTTTAATATAACTATTTATGTGAAAAAAGTATGTGTTCCATTCACATGACTTTCTCTACATCTCTGTAACAAACTTTGTTAAAAAGTTTATTCTTTTATCAATTTCATGATAATCGAGCTAAACGTTATCAGAAACGGTCTTATTACTTGGTTCCCTGTAAGTAGAAGTCTGTCTTCCACTCCATGGTGTCCTCTAACTGTCGCTAAACCAAACTTTTATTCAAACCATTAATCTGTTATTTATATGATACTAATAAAGATAAACATAACTTGTAGGTACAATGAGAAATAAGAAAATGCACAGGCTAAAGCGATAATCTCGGGCTTTAAAAGCCGGTTGCTATGTGAAACAATAAAATTGAAATTGCCATTTCTCTCTTTGCCAGGAATAAACAAACGAAAAACTAGAAAAATGATGTCTTCCCTTTTGAGAAAAGCTTTAAATGGCTTACAACTGAAACCAATAGTCTAGAATATCTTGAAAATGGTTAACTCTACAAAAGAAATGTATATGACATAAATTGTGGGTTTTAATTAGATCTACACATTTTGTGTAGCAAATTTTTGTATATCTCTTACGGTTTGCTAGTCATATAACATTTACCCGGAATAAAAAGGTCTTCAGAGGCTTTTCCCAGAAAATGCAGGATATCCGTTTCGTTTATCATATCATCATGTTATACATAAGGCATTTTAATCAAAATCATTAAAGCCATTTTTGAGAAAATAAACATTTTCGAAAAATGTTCAACGTAATGAGTAGTTTGGTGTGGGGTAATTTTCTAAAAAAATATTCGTGTCACATCCTTGGAAGATATCAAACATAAATACCAGGTATACCCACACATATAAACTTACGGATCTTTTTCTAAAAATGCTTATTTTGGACTCAGGGACCACTAAGTACATATTATGTTACGGGGAATGTAAAAATCGTGTTTTTCTTTCAGTGCTATTTCCTGGATACCGATGTTGGTTCCTTTGTAATATTTCTTGGTCTACTATTTGACTCTACCAACCCCCGAGTTATGAGCTTGCCTAAACTCCACTAGAATTACACTTTAAAACCTCAGCGCATAATAACGCCATGTGTATATTACATACATAGCGAGTTTCTCAAGTTTGAATTCAGTAAACTCTCAATAATGTATCATCAATTTCCTTTTCCCATAATTTTGTACAAGTTTCAGTGTTGGAAGTTGACCTGAAATTGCTCTGGAGACCAGATTGAATTACTGTGAGAGGTATAGCGTTAACAGCACAACAAATTTCACAAGATGGTACAATAGAAAAAGAACAGGGTGGCATTTACGAGGGAAAGGGCTTCGAAATTAGATTTGTGGTCCAGACACATCTGATAGAGAAGTTGCAATCAAATCAGTGGACTTGCTCGGCGACTTGCAAGGACAGACCTCCCGCAGATTGAGTTAACCGTCTTTGCAATCGATATTGCCTTTTCGCGAAGTAGCAAAGGGTAGAGGAATACAAGACAGAACTACTTTCATGCATAAATGAGACATGGGAGTCAATGGCTACCTTATCAGTCAACCCTTTGTATACGGTTTCCTTTCTACGTTTAATAGCATTGGGAACAGAAGTTAATTAAATATTTATGATTGACAACAAAGAAAATCTGATGATGACTTTCTCTACACCTCAGCAACAAATTATTATTAAAAGTTTTATTACTTGCTTCCTTGTAAGAAGAAGCGAAATAAGAAAGTACCTTAGATCAAACCTGGTTTCTATTTGAGTGAAGTGAGTTTGGACTGGAGTTGACAAATTCCTTTATGAGAACCGTATAAGTCTTTCAAAGCTGAAACCAATAATAAGGAATATCTCAAAAACGACCAACTCCACGAAAAAAATGTATATTGCATTAACCGTGTGTTTTAACGTGCTCTATATTTTTGTTTAGTAAGTTCCTGTCCATCTCCTACGGTTTAGCAGTTAAGCAAAATTCCATAAAATTCATCTAGAATAAAGTAGTCTTCAGAGGCTATTCCCAGAAAATTCAAGATATACATTTTATTTGTCAGGTAAATGTCTTTAATATACGATACTTTAATGAAAATTTTAGAGCCAGTTTTGAGAAAATTCAAATTATTAATATATGACATTTTAATCGAAATCGTCAGAGCCATTTTTAAGATATTCAACATTTTCGAAAAAGTTCCATGTAAAGGGTAGTTGGGAGTGGGAAAATGTTCTAGAAAATCTTCGTGTCGCAACATCATTGGAAAATACCAAACTTAAATATCCGGTTTGGTATTCAACGGTCTTTTTGTTTTTGTGCCCGCAAACACACACACACACACACACACACACACACACAACACAGAGGACATTTTTATAAAACGGCTTTTTTTATTCAGAGGGTCTCAAAATCATGTATTTCAAGTGAAATTTTGGTATCGAATTTTTGGGTGTTTATAACACCTTATCCATACACTATGCACATAGTACGTGTAGAGAAAATAAAAATTATATATGTAAACTAATAAAATATTCGGTGTTTATCCTTGCAACATTTACTAGGGACTTCCAACAATTCCTTAAAAATCCAGGAAATTGCACTCGTAGCATCGAAAAAAAAGTTTGTATTTAGAATCCGTCGTCTCTTACTAGATGGCAGTTATAGCTTCAACCGCATCCATCACGATTCTATATACTGATGATTCCACTTTTATTACACGTGCTATGTACATAGTGAATAGAGAAGGTATTGCATAGCACCCACAAATTGGATACCGAGATTTTACCGGAATCTTCGTATTTTACGATGTTTGCGAAGAGCCATTCAAAACAAACGAAGAGGAATGCTAACTTCCGGAATTGTGTTGATCCATGACAACGCTCGTCCATACACTGCTGGCACAACCCATCAGCTCCTTGAACAATTTCAATGGGGCATTTTCGATCATCCGCCGTACAGACCTAACCTGGCAGCCAGCGACTTTCACCTTTTCCCTGAACTAAATACGTAGCTTGGAGGGCAGCACTTTCAAGAGAACGAAGATCTTCAGAACAACGTCAATGCTAATTTGAAATCATTGGCGGCAACATTTTTGAAGCGGGTATTGCAAAGCTTGTGCACAGGTACGATAAATGTCTCAAATCTCTTCGGTGATTATGTTGAAAAGTAACCATAAGGGTACAACACTTTTAGTAATAAAATAATTGTTTTATATGAACTTGTCTTTTATTTATAGCCTATCGGAGGTTGAAAAAAAATGGCCCTCGTAATTCTTACTTCATGAACACTACTTTTTGAGCAGCAGAAAAATTTAAAAGTGTACAATTGCTATATATTATTATTATTATTATTATTATTATTATTATTATTATTATTATTATTATTATTATATGTGCACAGGAATGTAAATCAGTTTAAACTGAAGAGACATGTATACACATTAAATACCAGAAATATTGATAAATTGCATGTTCCATACACTAGACTGAAGAAAGTTAAAGTTAGCTATTTCTTAACCAGCATTATAGCCTATAATAAGCTTCCTGAGAGATCTGAATATAATACAGTTTAAGAAAAAAGTAAAAGAATGCTTGATGGACAATGTATGATATTTTACAATTTGGATGAATTTTTAATACAATTGTTATTTGATTGACTTTATATCTTACATGTATATATTGTTTTGACCATGTTTATTGTAATAGTGTTCCTAATGATTGAACAAATAAATAAATAAATTAAAAATAAATCTAATTTGATTACCATAGTCGATTTAATCAGTAGTATATGTATATCTTTTATTTTCTGGAAATAGGCTCTGAAGACCTCTACATTCTACATGACTTTTGCATAACTTAAATTGTAAGATATAAACAAAAATTTACTATACAAATGAAACCTTTATAACATATCATTTAAGTCATATATACACTTTGTGCGGTTAATCACTTCCGAGATATTCCTTGTTATTTTCTTCTCAATCAAATTTATAATTCATTTTCCTCCTGACGATGCAGCTATAACTGAATTTCAATCACATAACAACCAAATTTTAAACAATTCGACTATTGATTTTAGTTTTTAGCAGGAATTAATAAGGCCATTTCTACTGAAGTTATAGGTTGATTGGCTTGAAGTAGATTGAAGAATAAACTTTGTGTGAAAGTAATGCAATACATCAGAAGTTCAAAAAGTCGTTTCGATGTGTATACGTTTCTCGCGATAGTTCAAATGTATTGAATTGTTAGGTTAGTATGGACACTAGGTGTATTTAATATATCCTAAGAAATTCCAAGAAATTACACTTATAGCATGGAAAAATTCTGTATCTAGCAACCGTCGCTAGTGGCTCTAGAAGTTTGAGCTATATCCATCACGTGGTGTCGTCACCACAGGCGACTGTATAAACAATCTTGTGCTTATTTAGAAAGATGAAAGAAAAAGAATTTCGTGCTGTGATTAAACACTTCTATTTAAAATACTTAACATCGAAAGAGATAAAAGCCGAGTTGTATAAATTTCGCAGCACATCTGTTCCTACGTTTGCGAAAATTTACAATTATGTGAATAAATTTAAAGGTTAGATTTTCAAGAAAAATTAGCCTTTACATGGAAAAAAATTCGAAATGTTAGATTTTCTAAAAAATGTCTAACGATTTGGTTTCAAATATTGTATACTAAAGATATTTTCATAACAAATAACATATCTGTCTTGAATTTTTTGGAATAGCCTTTGAAGACATTTATTCTGAATGAATTTTGTGGAATTTTGCTTAGCTTATAAACCGTAAGAAATAGACTAAACCTTATTTAACAAAACACGCAGATTTCATTAAAACATACAATTATTGTTATACACTTTTTTTGTAGAGTTTGTTGCTCTCCATAATGTAATTCTTACCATGCTAACTTCATATACCCAAGGTCGCGGATTCATACCCGGCGAAGGACGATAGTTGTTTTTGGGTATACAAATCCTTAGCATGGCTTCCTTCGGAAGGGAAATTAAGCCGGTGGTCCCGAGTCGTACATTTAGGCACGTAAAAGAAGCTCAAATCTGATAGAGAGGTATCTGAGCAAAATTAAGCCGTCTTTCACGCCCAGTATAGAATGAGACGCTGAGATTCAAAGTAGAGAGTCCATAAATAAAATTCCATTTGCATTTTCCTTTTGTAGAGTTAACCGTTTTAGAGATATTCAGTATTATTGGTTTCAATTTTAAGATACTAACTTTTTTTTGAACAGAAAGGCATTTTATTCTCGTTTCTCGCTTCTCGTTTGTTTACTTCTGGCAAATAAAGATATGGAATTTCAATTGCATCACATAGCGACAGACTTTAAAGAACTTGGCTGTCAATTTTAGCCTGTGTATTCGTTATTCCCTTCTATTACAAGGAATCAGATAATAATACCATTTCTGCTAACGTTTACCTTGATCAGCATGATGTAGATAACAGATTAATGTTTGGAATAAAATGTTGTTTGTGGAGCAGCTAGAGAAAGTCATGTGAATGGAACGCATTGCATTTTTTTTTAATTTTTATTTATTTTTTTTTTTTTACTTTCTCTATTCGCAATATGTACATAGTCCATAGAGAAGGTATTGTATTGCACCCACAAATTCGAAACCCAAATTTCACCGTAAATATATGTTTTGAGATCCCCTGAATTAAAAAAAAAACATTTTTTAGAAAAATGTCCGTGTGTGTGCGCCTGTCTTTCTGTGTGCGCGTGTGCGCGTGTGCGCGTGTGCACGTGTGCGCGTGTGCGCGTGTGCACGTGTGCGCGTGTGCGCGCGCGCGAGCCTTTGGACAGCATATATCCAAAACGAAAAGAGCGTTAAAAACGAAACTTAGTATTTAAGTTTGGTATCTTCCAAGGCTGCGACATAAACATTTTCAAGAAAATCCCCCAACCCAAACTATCCTTTTTATGGAAACATTTTCGAAAATTTTAATTTTCTTAAAAATGGCTCTAACGATTTTGATTAAACTGTCTTGTTTTAAGATATTTGCTTGCCCAATAAAATGTATATCTTGAATTTACTGGGAATATCCTCTGGAGATTCCTTTATTCTGGATGAATGTTACGAAGTTTGCATAACTGCTAAACCGACAAGATGGATGAAACCTTACCACACAAAAAATGTATAGCACGTTAAAGCACAAAATTCTTGTTGTATGCACGTTTTTCGTGGAGTTCGTTTTTGAGATATTCCTTGTTTTTTTTGTTTCAGCTCTGAAAAACTTATACTTTTCTCATACAGGAATTTGTCAACTCCTATCCATTCAAACAAAGGAACTTCAGTCACAAAGCAGCCAGCTTTTGACTATCACTTTAACCTATGGTACTCCCTTATTTCGCTCCTACTTACAAAGAAGCAAGTAATAACTATTTCTGCTATTTTTTTCTGAATTAGCATGAAGAAAATAGAAGCCTAAACTTTTTAACAATAACTTATTGCAGAGATGTGGAGAAAGTAATGTGAATGGAGCACATCAGATTTTTTGTTTTCCCCCCAAAGTGTGTAAACTCCTTCTCTCCGTGCATGTTGAAACCGCAAAAGCGAGGATGTTACGAGGCGTTTGCACTTAGTGGAAATGGTAGAGCATTATCCGGCAGCTGTTTGGCGATTGCCTAAGCGTTTACACCGAACAAATGATGCAATTTTTTGCTGATCCAGCCATTAAGAGCAAATGCCAACAAGCGATATCAAATGATTCTCATTTAATGACAAACACTCGCATTTTCTGCAAAAAAGTTCTATTTGTTCATTCAATCATATGGTTGGGTTATTAAAAGTTGAAATGTTGTCCATTCTGTGCATAGCCGCAGAGTGTTTAGCGTTTAGCAAATGTTTTCTACAGGACAAACAAAAGTTTTCATAGCTAATACCACAAGTGCTTTACTCCTGTCAACGTCCTAAGAAATGAAAACGCGAGTTTTATTTCATAAGACAATTCACTGAAATAGATTATTAATAAGTTATATACATTAGTTCTCAAACGATAAATAAACGCATTCGACCATATTTATTTACCGATTTTTTAATTTTTTTTTAGCTTTCTCTACAAATATTATACACATATTGCATAAAGGAGGTATTAAAATTGCACTAAAAAATTCGATACCGAGGGTTCACCGGAAAAATATGTTTTGTGTCCCTCTGAATAAAAAAAAAACATTTTTAGAAAAAGGCCCCTGTGTGCCTGTGGATAGCATAGCTCAAAAACGAAAAGTCTGTTAAATGCCCAACTTAGCATTTTAGTTCGGTATCTTCCAAAGATGCAACACAAAGATTTTCATGAGAATCCCTCCACCCCCAACTACCCTTTACATGGGAAAATATTCGAAAATTTTGATTTCCTCAAAATTGACTCTAGCGATTTTGATTAAACTATCATATACTAAGGAAATTTACGTGACATATAAAGTGCATATATTGAATTTTCTGGAAATAGTCTCTGAAGACATGTTCATTTAGGATGAGTTTTGTGGAATTTTACATAACTTAGCGCACAAAAATGTAGATTATAATAAAACCCTCATCTACTATTCATAGTGGAAAAAGTTTGAAAGGAGTTAAGAAATAATAATGAAAACTTTGCGTAAAAATAATTTTGATGTTGCATTTATTATATTTGGCCAAACCTGTGGGTCGCCCTCCGTGGTGTAATGGTTACCATGCTGACTTCACATACCCAAAGTCACGGGTTCAAAGCCGGCGGAGAGCGAGGATTTTTTCGGAAGTTAAGTAAAGCTAATTGGTCCCGTGTTGTAAGAAGGCACGTAAAAGAACCTCAAGCCTGATAGACAGGCCTCTGAGCAAAATTAAGCGGTCTTTCACGTCCAGAATAGAATGGGACGCTGAGAATCACAGCGTCCAGAAATAAAACGCCATTCCATTTCCAAACCTGTGGAAGTATAAAAAGGCAATAGCAATCTGATCTATCCCATTCTCTACGAACCAAAGCTTATTCTTCTTGCTATACTTAGCTCAGTTTCTTCAAGAATACGACACAAAGATTTTCAAGAAAAGCCCCAACTACCCTTTACATGAAAAAATTTCGAATATTTTGGTTTTTTTAAAAATGGCTCCAACGATTTTGGTTAATACCTCTTATATTTAAGATACCTACCTGATAAATTAAATGTAGATCTTAGATTTTCTGATAGAGCCTCTGAACACCTCTTCACTCTGGATGACTGGTAAGAGATGGACAAACACTCACTGCACAAAAATGTAGATTTCATTAAAACACACAGTTAATAGTATACCTACTTTTATATAGTTAACCATTTTCGAGATATTCCGGATTATTCATTTCAATTTTAATCCACTCGAATTTTTCTCAAACGGGAAAATATATTTCTTCTCGCTTTCTTTATTCCCAGCAAAGAGATGGAATTTTAATTGATTCACAGAGCGACCGACTTTTAAAGGATGAGTATATCGCTTTAGCCTGTGTATTTTCTTATTTCCCTTCTACTTACAAGAGAGCTGGTAATACGACTAATCCTGCTTATGTTTATCTTGATTAGAGTGACGCAAATAACAGAATAGTCTTTTCAATAAAAGGTTTGTTTGCGGAATAGCTAAAGAGCCATGTGACTGGAACACACGTTATTTTGATCCAGTGACTTTGTACAAACCTAAGCCTATGTCGCCCTCCGTGCCAACTTCACATGCCCAAGGTCACGGGTTCAAACCCGGCGGAGGAACGATGGACTTTTTCGGGTGTAAAAAACCTTAGCATGGCTTCCTTCGGAAGGGGATTAAAGCCGTTGGTGCCGTGTCCTAGATTTACGGCACGTAAAAGAGCCTCAAGCCTGAAAAAGAGGCCTCTGAGCAAAATTAACCGGTCTTTCACGCCCAGCATATCAGTATAGAATGCTGAGAGCCACAGCAGTTAAAGAGCATCCATATATAACACGCCATTTTTTTTTTTTTTTTTTTGCTAACTTGCACCTCTAATTTGTGTTGGCTAACTCATACTGAATATGCTGCTAAGAAAGTGAGCAAGGGCTTATTCATGTTAAGAATATTGAAAAATAATATCACTACAGAATCATTAATTATAGCTTATTATGACTTCATTCACAGTCACCTTAACTATGGTGTTTTACTTTGAGGTAACCATACATCTGCCTTTAGAGTGTTTGTATTGCAAAAGAAAGCCTTGAGATTAACTTCTGGAGTTTCATTGTAAACCACATTTTGTTAAATCTGGTATACTTACTCTGTCCTCGATGTACGTTCTGGCCTGCCTATTGCATGTAAAGAAGCATATTACTGAATTTACAACTTGTGCTTCTGTACATATCATGATACTCGAACTAATTCTAAAATAATTAGTACGTAAGAGTAAATATAGTATAAGAACAAGTAGTTTCCGTTATATATATGTTAAGCTTTACAATAGCTTACCTTTGCACATACGACAATTTACATTTCAGGTTTTTAAGAGAAAGATCAGTATCACATTGAGGGCAAATTCTCTATATAATTTAAATGTACTTTACAGTGTAAAATTTACTTGATTTGTTAATATCATTGTACAGTTTATGACGATGTCATGAATACTTGTATTCCTATTGAAAATAAATTACCTATCTATGTATGTATGTATCTAATTATCTATATCCAAGATCGCCGGTTCAAACCCGGCAGAGGTCGATGGATTTTTTTCAGGTGTAAAAATCCTTAACATTGCTTCCTTCGGAAGGGAAGTAAATCCGTTGGTCCCGTGTCGTAGATTTACGACACGTAAAAAAAAACCTCAAGCCTATAAAGACACATCTGAGCAAAATTAACCAGTCATTCAAGCCCAGTATAGCTGAGAGCCACAACAGTTAAAGAGCGTCCGTAAATAAAACCCCATTTTATTTCATTTAACCTAACCTACACGAAATCTTATAATCTGTCACAGCCATATTGCCTCAGTAGCCAATAGGAAAGGCTTCGTCTAAAACTGAACTAGGATCTGCAATTTCGCCTGTAGGACAGGCATCTAATACTTGAGTAATACTTGTAAAGGAAGTATGTGGTTCATGCAAAGGTCAGCAAGGAAATTGAGCATCAGTATGACCAACACGCCAGTCCATAAGTTTGGCAGTTGGTTATCGAGAGCTCACTTCCAGAGAGAGAAAGAGAGAGACATCTTTTTGCCGTGCTACTGGAAGATGAAAACCGAATTCCCAGTTTGGCGCTGTTTCTCACGCCCAGCTGTGTCAGATGCAGAAGAAACATCTGGCTTACAGATGGCTTAATATGGCAGCATATCTGTCGGTATCAAATCTATCTATAACTTAAAAGTCTGAATTTCTACATTCATATGCCTTTCTCTTTCTATTCTGTAACAAACTGTGCATACAGAAGTTTGTTCTTCTACCTACTTCATGCTAATTAAGATAAAACATTAGTTGAAAGGGTCTTAGTACTTGCTTCGAAGTGAAATAAGGGAATAAGCTAAGCTAAAGGGATAGTAAAAATATTTTAAAATTATCGCTATATAATTTAGTTTCGGTTTTTACTACCGAGAGTGAAAAAAAAAAAATAAATAAAAAAAAAACGAATGACGACTTCACATATAAGAAATCTATAAGTATTGGAAAGTTTAAACCATTAAGAATGAATGTCTCGGAAATAACCTCACAACAATTTTGAATTTGACATAAATTTTGAATTTGATATAAATTGTGTGTTTTGATGAGACCTGCATTTGTTTTACGAACTAACTTTGTCTTTCTCCTACGTTTTACCAGTGACGAAACCTCATCCAGAACGAAGCGGGCTTCAGAGTATATTGCCAGAAAATTCAAGTGTACATTTTATTTATCATAAATATGTATTAACATATGGTATTTTAAACAACATTTTAAGTGAATTAAGGAAATGGAATTTTAAAAAATAAAATGCATTAAATGGTAGTTTGGGTACGGGAGTTTGTTGTGTAGCAGTGTGTCTCATTCATGATAGTATCGTAAGATAAACATAAACCTTTGTATCTAACAGACATTTAATTTTTGATTTATGATTTTACTCACACACATGATGGTTTCTGGGGATAATTTTTTTTATTTAGTGGACTTCAAAACATATTTCATTGACATTAAAATTTTGATGAAATGCAGCACCTTTCTAATAAGTAACTATACATAGTAGAATGAGTTACTTTCACGTGATTTTCTCTGACAACTCTAGAATTAGTTATTCTTACAAAAGCTTGTTTCTATACGTTCTCCATGCTAAACAACGTAAATATTAACAAAGAATTTGAGTACGAAAATCGATACCTCTTTTATGTTCAATAGCAATTTTACTATTAAGATTTCACCCAAAATTGTTTTGAAGTCCGTAAATAACAATCTGAGCTGTTCCACTCACATGACTTTTTCTACATCTTTGCGACAAATTATTGTTAAAAGCTTATGCTTCCATTTACTTCGAGAATCGCGAAAACATTACTTGCTTCCTTAAAAGTAGAAGCGAAATAAGGGAGTACCGTAGGTTAAAGTGATAGTCAAAAGCTGGTTGCTATGTTACTGGAGTTCCTTTGTTTGTATGGACAGCAGTTGACAAATTCCTGTATGAGAAGAATATGTTTTTTAAAGCTGAAGCCAATAACAACGAATATCTCAAAAACGATCAACTCCACGAAAAGAATGTATATAACATGAATTGCGTTTTTAATGGGCTGTACATTGTTTGTGTGGTAAGTTTTTGTCCATCTCTTACGGTTTAGCAGTTAGGCAAAATTCCGTAAAATTCATCCAGAATAAGGTAGTCTACACAGGCTATCCCCTGAAAATTCAAGATATACATTTTATTTTTCAGTAAATATCCATAATATACGACATTTTAATCAAAATCAAAATCAAAATTTTCGAAAAATGTTCCATGTAATGGGTAGTTTGGGCTGGGGGGACTTCCTGTCGCATCCATGCAAGATACCAAACTTAAATATCAAGTTTGATATTTTACGGTCTTTTCGTTTTTGAACTATACTGTCCACACACACACACACACACACACACACACACACACAGACATACGCACACAAACGGATCTTTTTGTAAAAATACATTTTTAGGATTCAGGGGGACCCAAGTCATGTACTTCGGGTGAAATGTGGGTATCGAACTTCTCTAGATATACAGTACTTGTAGAGAAAATAAACATTAAAAAGGTTCATTTGTCTGTGAAGGGCATTACTCAAAAGCCTTTAAGTGCGATACTTAAGCGTCAGGAAGATTTTCAGGAAAATCCACCACCAAACTACTCTCTACATGGGATACTTTTCGAAAATTCTGTTTTTCTCAAAAATGGTTCTAACGATTTTGATGCAAATACCACACGGTTAAGATACGCAATGTGTAGCTCAAGATGGTGGACCCTAAATTGGTAAACTTAGCCGAGGGCAATTAAAGCTAAAATCACAGTGATCCCAAGAAAAAATTAAAACATCGGCAATGCAGCGGATTTCAAATACGGACGGTTAATTTCAAACCCGGAACACCTGTAGAGTTTGGTATGTTTGTTATTCTGGCATTAGCGCTGCTTTAAAGTTACTTACTGGTATTTATAAGCTACACCGCATAGAGTAGGACAAAGTGGATACCCTTAAGCTGCAAAACAGAAAATGATTGTCAATTATGTTTAAATAAAAAGATGAGCAACATCAGAATTCCAACATATATATACATTTACTGCACAGTTTGCAATACGTTATGGGACATTTTCAATCCTGAAGCACCTTCATTTTGCGGGAAGATATATTCTGACTGTGGGAAAATAATGAAACAGCTAAACTTGAAAAATAGCCCAAATTTGTCAGAGTAAATAACTGCTGTAAATAGCTTCCTGTTCATATTTTCTCAGAGAACCAAACACAGAGGATGTATACTTTAAAATATACTGAATGTTTTGGCCTAAAAATTTGAATATCGATATATTTTCTATGTACCCTTATAAACAAGAAGTTCACGTGAAAGATACACAGCAGTGGTTTTATTTACAGGAACTCAAAGCGTGTATTGGCGATGAAGTCTCGGTATAGAATTCTTCAGTGGATTACAATATCTTCTCCACCAATGTACAATAATTCCTCTACAACTTCTCAATGTACTATACATTGCATGTATATGAAATAACGAGAATTCTACACTATAAAGGGCAATTTACTTTGATATTCCGGAGCCCAAATAAAGCGTGTGCCGCTAATTATAATTCCTGTGCTTTGCCGAAACACATTGCATTCTTAAAACTTCAGATTTGTTGAATAAACAAGTGGTAATAATGTACGGTTTCTGCAAGTGCGCCTGCGCCATGTGTGTGTGCCTCTACACGACATACATCGCTGATCAAAGGGCATTTCATCTCCATGCTCTGCCCTTTCCCCGTGAGTGTGTGCCCCCCGCACACACACGAGGACCAGAGAAGCGGCAGAGAAAAAGATACATTTTCAATTTGGTTGTTAAAATCTCCTCGTGGAGATATCACTATACTAAAGGAAACAAGATATACGTAACATTAAAAAAGTAAAAAAATGCCACAACCTACCTATAAAAAAACGGAAAACGGCATAGAGAGGAAGTCTGAAGGAGTAATTGGAAGAGGAAAAATATATATAGAAATGCGCAATGAAGCAGCGGTATGCAAAGCGTTAGGAATACCAGGGGACAAGATTTCAGTGGCTTCTTGGATAACGCACAGAAGGGTGGAAAGAAGAAATCAGCTTTGAATTTCCATTCAGTGCCTTATGTTCAACATAGCTACCTCTAAATTCAGCGGCATACCTTCCTTTGTTTGCACGTATAGCAGTTTGCAAAATTCACAGTATGCAAGGTTTTTTTTTTTTTTTTTTAACTCTCTCTTGTATTTAAGTTTGGTGTTTTCCAACAATGCCACAAGAAAATCCTCCCACCAGAAATTTTTACATTGATAAAAATTCCTAACTTTTAGTTTTTCAAACATGGCTAACGATTTTGATAAACATTCCGAATATTAAAGATATTTACCTGACAAATAATATGTATATATTGGATTTTCTGGGAATAACCTCTGATGACTACTTTATTCTAGATGAACTTTACGGAATTTTGCATAACTGCTAAACGATAAAAGATGGGCAACAACTTACCACACAAAATATGTAGAGCACATTAAAACACACAATTTATGCCATATAACTTTTTTTCGTGGAGTGGATAGTTTTTGAGATATTCCTTGTTTTTGATTTGAGCTTTAAAAAATGTATACTTTTCTCATACAAGAATTTGTCAACTACTGTCCATACTAACAAAGGAACTTCAGTCACATAGCAACCAGCTTTTGACTATCACTTTAACCTATGCTACTCCCTTATTTCATTTCTACTTATAAGGAAGTAAGTAATAATGCTATTCCTGCTATATTTTCTTGACTATCATGAAGTAAATAGAAGCATAAGAATAATTCGTTTCAGAGATGTAGAGAAATTGATGTGAATGGAACACATCAGATTTTGTAGTGTCGGTCTCTATTATAATGAGTAGGCATGCAGTTTATAATGCATGCAGTTTTTGCTAGGCTCGCGAGTTGCGCTAATACACTGACGCTGGCAGGAACGTCTATAAGCTACTCGCTCGACTGAAATGTCGCATGTGCTTGTGTGTCAGTGAAGCATGTAATATGCTTGTACATAATACCGGTGTCAAAGTAATATGCGTGCACGGTTTTCCCGGTTGAGAACCTCCCGTCTAAAGCATAGTTTGCTTTAGTACGTGCATTATACACTAATAAAGCAATTCAAGAAAAGATTAACTGAATCAAATATGATATGCAATTTAAAATATAAATTAAAAAACTTTATGCGCCCCATTTAATATGATCTTCTCTACATCTTTACAGTAAATTATTTTTAACAAACTTATGCTTCTATTTACTTAATGCTAATCGAGAAAAGATTGCCATAAATGGTCTTATTAGTGTGGTTTTTTCCTCTCTCTTACGGTTAATCTGTTGTTCCGTAAAATTCATCCAGAATAAACATGTCTTCAGAGGCTATTCCCGTATAATTCAAGATATAATTTTATTTGTCATGTAAATATCTTTAATATATGATATTTTAATCAAAAGCTTTAGAGACATTTTTGAGAAATCAACATTTTCGAAAAAAGTTCCATGTAAGGGGTAGTTAGGGGGGGGAGATTTTGTTGAAAATCTTCGTGTCATCCTTACAAAATACCGAAATTAAATAGCAGGTTTGGTATTTAACGGTCTTTTCGTTTTTGAGCTATGCTGTCCCCACAGGCACACACGCACGTGCACGCGCGCGCGCGCACACACACACACACTGACCTTTTCCCAGAAATGTTTTTTTTAAATTCGGGGGAACCCAAAACATGTATTTCTGGAGAAATCTCATATCGCATTTTTGGGTGCATTACAATACCTTCTCTATACACTATGTACATGTACATGTAGAGAAAGTAAAATGTATATAATACAAATTGTGTGTATCAACGAGCTCTACATTTTTTGTTAAGTAAGTTTTTGCCTATCGCTTACGGTTTACTAGTTATGCAAAATTCCGCTAAATTCATTCATATTTTGCTGTTGTTTTAGACTGAAAACAGAACTCCGAGTCGTAGTATTAAATACATCCAATCCGGTATTTACTGAGAGAAAACATGAGAACCTCCAGCCTGTGGGATTTGAACTCAGGACCAGAGACGCTAGCGCCTGAGCCACCCCGTTCGGTATCCCAGTTTTCATTTCCTTGATTTCGGCAAATATACTTATTATCATCTCCTCTTGGCGTAAATCCCGCACCTGACACCAATGGAATAAAAACTCAATATTGCTGCAACAAACACCTCTTTATTTATGCACGTAGACTTTCACGGCCAGTGTTATTATAGGTAAACTATACCAAACATTATTATCTTAGAATGGTCACAGAATCTATAGAAATATACAAACATCACAATAATTTTAATAGAGAAGACTGATTTAAGCTAAACCGACCTGGATTTCTACCTTACACCGTCTTCGCACCGGTCAACTCAACAGCCAATCAGAACACAGCTTCCCTCCAACTACTCCAACAGTATAAATTGCCGTCCGCTTCTCCATGAATCTACAGTTCCTGCCCTGCTTCATCTCTGAGGATGTCCTCCGCAGCTGAGGACGAAACGTCAAGTTTTAATAATTTTAATATTCGATCACGGCCTACAAACGCACATGTTATATATTACATATTTATTTGTTCCACTGATGAAAATGTATTCAGAAAGTCATGTCTTTATTTGATGCTTTCGCAACAGTGCTGCGTTAAGTTTCTTTTCGACGTTCGCTGCAGCGGCGGTGTAAAATATTTCACTCTACATATTTTCCTTTAAAACTGACTCAACTGCAGCATACTATGCATTCCCTGAACTCTCTGCAGGGCTCGTTCTCTCCTTTTATAGCTGTCGATGACGTGGCAAACTACGCAGTGTTTAAAACTCACACAGGTTCAACAATATACGGCTAAAATGTCAAAGAAATTGCCGACAGCACTCAAGTCCAATCACGCAGGTGTAACAATGCGCGAATACAATCAGTTATGACTTCTGCAGCAAGTCACTCACACACCGCGGCGATTGCGGCCGTAAGTCGGAAAACAGTGGAAACGACATGGGAAATTCAGGGGATGAAAGAAACATACCCAGCATTCGCTTGGCGACCAGGGAAACCCCGAGAAAACTCGTGGATAAGGTAGGCAGTTTAAGGGGTCAAACCCGCGACCTTCCAAATACGGGTCACAGACGAATCTATCTCAGATATCCCGCTCGTCTGTGCTAATCACAGCACAGAAAATTGTGCTGTTGTATTTTATGGTTTGTCGAAATAATTCCAAAATTTATTGAGCGATAAAAGGAAGTAAAATCAGCAGCACAGAATATTGCCTAGTATTATTGTCCAGTGTAGTGGAAGATTGATATTGCGGCGGTGCAAGTGGAGAAGGGGGGGGCATATATAAATAATGAAACTGTATAATATGTTGTGGAAGCTTGTCATTGCAACAAAAGCAGAGAGGAATAGAAAACAATCGCTCGGAATTTTACTCTCGGAGGAATTTGTGTGCGCTACACAAAGGCAAAGCTGGTATTGTGGAAGCAACTAACACATTGCGCTCTGATTATCCCAAACCTTTAATTCTTTCCTGTTGCGCATTAGATTTTCTCGCCATGTACTGCGGCGTTTCATTTTTACATTCTCTAGCCCATACACACATGCTGGGCTCAGTAGGTAGGGAGGGCTTTGTATTGCACCTACAAATTTGATAACAAGATTTCACCGGAAATATATATTTGTGGAAACCTGAATTAAATAAGGTACTAAAATAGATTAAAGAATCAAAAACTGGTTGCTATATGACTGAAGTTCTTTTGTTTGTATGGACAGGGGTTGGCAAATTTCTGTATGAGAAAAGCTGAAACAATTAACAAGGAATATCTAAAAAACGATAAACTATACAAAAATGTATATTACATAAGTGTATTTCGTGATCTGCATTTTTTGAATAGTAAGTTTCTGTCTCTCCCTTACGGTTTGCCAGTTATGCAAAATTCAATAAAAAGCATCCGGATTAAAGAGGTGTTTAGAGGCTATTTCCAGAAAATTCAAGATACACATTTTATTTCGCATGTAAATATCTTAAATATAAGAGCTTTTAATCAAAATCGTTATAGCCATTTTTGAGAAAATTAATATTTTGGAACTTTTTTCCATATAAAAATAGTTTGGGGGAGGGAATTTTCATGAAAATCTTTGTGTCGCAACCTTGGCAGGGTATCAAGCTTAATAATTAAGTTTGGTGTTTAACGGTCTTCTTTTTTGGACTATGCTATCCACAGACACAAACACGCCCACATACGGACTTTTTTCTAAAAATGCTTTTTTTTTTTTTTTTTTTTTTTTGATTCAGGTAGTCCCAAAACATGTATTTGTTTTGAATGGAATACAATATCTTCTCCAGTACGTGCAGAGAAATTAAAAATGTTCCTTTTAGTAAAACGTTAGCGTGTCTAATTGTCCATGTAAGTGTTTGAGCATAGCTCAGAAGCTAAATATCCGTCAAATAACAAACTTTGTATAGTACGTGCAGAGAAAGTAAAAATGTTCCTTTTAGTAAAACGTTAGCGTGTCTAATTGTCCATGTAAGTGTTTGAGCATAGCTCAGAAGCTAAATATCCGTCAAATAACAAACTTTGTATAGTACGTGCAGAGAAAGTAAAAATGTTCCTTTTAGTAAAACGTTAGCGTGTCTAATTGTCCATGTAAGTGTTTGAGCATAGCTCAGAAGCTAAATATCCGTCAAATAACAAACTTTGTATTTCGGTTTAGTATCTTTTAAAAATGCGACACGAAGATTTTGAGAAAAATTCTCCCTACCCCAAACTTCGATTATTTGAAAAAAAAAAATCAAAACACTTTGATATTCAACAAACTGGCTCTAATGATCGATTAAATTCCTTTACTTAGATATTAGCATGGCAAATAAAATGTAGATTTGAATTTTGTGCAAACATTTCTGAAGAGCTCTTCATTCTGAATGATTTTTATATAACTAGGACACCGTAAGAGATAGACAAAAACTAACAGAAAATATAGGACTCGTTAAAACACATAATTTGTCATATTTTTTGTGGAATTTACTATTTCTGAGTTATTCCTTATTTGCTTCAGATTTAAAATATTATATTTTGCTCTCACAGAAAGCTGTAAACTCCTAGCTCTACATACAAACGATTTCAACCACATGGCAGCCAGCTTTTAAAAGTTTTGACTATCGCTTTAGCCTGTAGTACTCCCTTATTTATCTGCTACTTACAAAGAGGCAAGTAATAAGACTATTTCTGCTAATGTTTGACGTTAAGTATATAGAAGACTAAGTTCTTGTTACAGAGATTTCGATAAAATCATATGTTTGGAACATTTCGGATTATTGTGTTCTACTGCTGTATCTGTTCGCCGAAGAAGCAGCTGCAGCAGAGGCTGCACTGGACACAAGTAAGTTTAGCAGAACAGCAATAATGAAACCGTCCACGCCAATATGAACAGAATAGCCCGGGCCATGTTTATACAAGGTCGTGTTTGTGCCGAGCCTAATGAAGTACCACCTTTATTACCTGCTCTATGTTGACCGCTCTTGGTTACATGTGAGCAATTGCTTCTACCCAACGTTTAACTCTTTCTCCAGGTCAACCAGAGAGAACCGATGTTACCATATCACTTAGCGGCGGCTCTTGAAATACTTGAATATCGCTTTAGCCTTCTGTTTCCATGTATCTAGAAGGAAATGTGTAATAAAGAATAATTATTTATTTAAACAACAAAAACAACTCCCCATAAGTATGGGCTGCCCACAAGGACAGAGTAAAATAGACAAACTATAAATTAATTGTCTAAAAAAGAAACGAAAAAAACTTGAATCTCTTTTATTAACATAGTGATATATCGATAGTTTTCATTAGAATAGCAATCGAAAAGGAAACTAAAAGCAGCAAAAGGACCATTAAACATAATATAAAATTAACATACAATAAATTATGTATACCAAGGGAATATAGACCGTGGAAATACTAAAAAGGGTTATTATACAAATGATTTAGAAGAAGAGAAAGTGAACTTCTTATTGCAGATATGGCAATTTCTTTTATTTTTACTTTCTCTAGCCCCGTTTGTACAATGTACATAGGGATAGAGAAGTATTGTATTCCACCCAAAAATTCGATGTCGAGATTTCACGGGAAAAAAAGCATTTCCAGTAAAAGGTCCGTGTGTGTGTCCGTGTGTCTGTGAACACGATAACTTAAAAACGAAAAGTTGGTATTTAAGTTCAGTATCTTCCAGGGATGCGACTCGAAGATTTTGAGAAAAATCCCCTTACCCCAAACTACCCTTTACATGGAACTTTTTTCGAAAATTTTGATTTTCTTAAAAATGGCTCTAACGATTTTGATTAAAATATCCTATATTAAAGATATTTACCTGACAAATAAAATGTATATCTTGAATTTTCTTGGAATAGCTTCTAAAGACCTGTTTATTCTGGATGAATTTTGCTTAGTTTGGCATAACTAATAAACCGTAAGAGAAAGACAAAAACTTACTATACAAAAATGTAGGCCTTGTTAAAATACATAACTTACGACATGAACATTTTTTTCGTGCATCTTACCGTTTTCGAGGTATTCATTGTTATTAGTTTCAGTTGTGAAGTACTTACACTTTTCTCAGACGGGAGTGTCCGTTTTTCTTTTGTTCTACTCCTGGCCAAGAGAAGAAGCGATTTGTAATGACAATCACCTAACGACAGCTTTTAAAACATTTGACTATCGATTTAGCCTAGTGTATTCCCTTATTTTCTTCCTACTTATAAGGAACTAAGTGATAAGAACAATGTGCTGAATACCTCGATTAGCAAGGTGCAGAAATAAGAATAATCTTATGTAAGAAGTTGAACGGCTAGAGAAAGTCATGTGAGTGTAAGATTTTTCTGTAAATGTTTGCATCGAAATACCAACTGACCCAGTTGCTTTTGGTTACCAGTGAGCAATTGCTTCTATGCAACACTTAACTCTCTCTCCAGGACAAGCAGAGAGAACGGATGTCACAGCATCACTTAGCAACGACTCTTGAAATAATTGAATATCAGTTTATCCTCGTTTTTCTGCGGCTCTGGAAGAAAATGTGTAATAAAGGTATTTCTGCAAATGTTTATATCGATGTACCAAGTCGTTTTTGGTTATATGTTTGCAATTGCTTCTACCTGACGTTTAACTCTTTCTTTTGGTCAAGCAGAGGGATGTCGCCGACTATCGCTTTAGTCTCCCTTATGCGCATAGCTAGAAGGAAGCTAAAGATATTTCTGCAAATGTTTACATCGAAATACCAGCTGACCCAACTGCTCTTGGCTATGTGTGAGCAATTGCTTCTACCGAACGATTAACTCTTTCTCTCGGTCAAGCAGAGAGAACCGAATGTGAACTGTATCACATAGCAACCGATTCTTTAAATAATTGAATATCGGTTTATCCTCCTTTTTTCGCGCATCTACAAGAAAATGTGTAGTAAAAATATTTCTGCAAATGTTTACATTGATATACCAGGTCGCCAAACTGCTCTTGGATACAAGTGGGCAATTGCTTCTACTCAAAGTCGCCCTCCGTGGTGTAATGGTTACCATGCTAACTTCATATACCCAAGGTCGCGGGTTCAAACCCGGCGGAGGACGATGGATTTTTTCGGGCGTAAAAATCCTTAGCATGGCTTCCTTCGGAAAGGAAGTAAAGCTGTGGGTCCCGTGTCGTAGATTTACGGCACGTAAAAGAACCTCAAGTCTGATAAGAGAGGCCTCTGAGCAAAATTAAGCGATCTTTCACGCCCAATATAGAATGGGACGCTGAGAACCAAAGCAGTTAGAGAGCGTCCATAAATAACAGGCCATTTCATTGCTTCTAGTCAAAGTTTAACTCGTTCTCCTGGTCAAACAGAGAGAATCAATGTCACAGCATCACTTAGCAATGGCTCTTGAAATAATTGAATATCGCTTTAACTTCTTTCTTCCGCTTTTATCTACAAAGGAATATGTAATAAAGATTATCATAAAATAGGTAGAAGGAAATGCATAATGTGTTACAGCTGTGTAGAGAAATTCATGTGAATGGAACCATCAGATTTTTATTTTCTCTACACGTACTATGTACACAGTGTTCAGAGAAGGTATTGCAAAGCACCCAAAAATTCGATACCGAGATTTTATCGGAAATACATGTTTTGAGACCCCTGAATCAAAAAAAAAAGCATTTCTAGAAAAATGTCATGTATGTGTGTGTCTGTGGGTAGCATAGCTCAAAAACAAAAGTTCCGTTAAAAACCAAACTTGGTATTTAGGTCTGGTATCTTCCAAGAATGCGACACGAAGGTTTTCAAGAAAATACCCCAACTACCCTTTACATGGAACTTTTTTTCGAAAATTTTCATTTCCTTCAAAATGGCTCTAAGGATTTTGATTAAAATACCACCCATTACAAATAAAATGTATATCTTCAAATTTCTGAGAGTAGGCTTTGAAGACTGCGGAATTTTACATAACTGCTAAACCGTACGAGATAGACAAAAAACTTACCACACAAAAATATAGAGCACGTTAAAACACACAATTTATGTTATATGCATTTTTTTCATGGAGTAGATAGTTTTTTTAGGTATTCCTTGTTTGTGGTTTCAGCTTTAAAAAATTATGCTTTTCTCATACAGGAATTTGTCAATTCCTGTCCAAACAAACAAAGCAACTTGTGTCATATAGCAGCCAGCTTTTAACCCATGGTACTCCCTTATGTCGCTCCTACTCGTATCTACAAAAACAAGGTATTTCTGCTAATTTTTTTCTCAATTAGCATGAAGTAAATAGAAGCATTAGCACACTAATTTGTTGCAGAGATGTAGAGAAAGTCATGTAGATGGAACACAACTTTTTTAGGTAATGGAATACAGAACAAAAGCAGAATGAGTGAGGTAAGTGATTAGGTGTCGCATTATTTAGAAGGTAACCTTTAAATCCTGATGAACGCAAGCATATAAAGCAAGCCCTGTGGTGGCTGTGAACGTTTTATGGCCGTGATTAATGACGTCATATGGATGGGAGTAAAAACTATGAGCAGGCGACACAGGAGCAACGGGGGAGAGATTGATAGTTTAATGGATCAATTCGCGGGGACGAGGCAATAGTTTGATTGATTGATTGATTGACTCATTGATTAATTATTGTCTATTGCCATTGTAGGTTCTTGCGTGATTCCGGTTTCTGTTCGGTTGTATGCTTCCATCAAGTCTGTCCATTCTAACTGGACCAGTGTCTCTGAAAATGTTATATGAGCGCGCAGCATCCAACTGGAGATGATATACGGTCATCTTTGTGGTGGTCAAGCATCTGATGTGTTCCATTCTCATAACTTTCTCTTTATCCCTCTTAAAATTATTATTAAAAATCATATTCTTCTATCCACTTTATATATTCGAGATAAACATTAGCAAAATGTTTCTTTTTTACTCACTTAGAAAATAAGGGAATACATTAGTGTAAAAGGAAAGTCAAATCTTCTAAACACTTGTTGCCATGTGGTTGAAATCCGTTTCTTTGCACAGAGTTTATAACCTTCCCTGTGAGACAAGTTTACGTATTTTTGAATCTGAAACAAATAGCAAGGAATATCTAACAACATTACATTATACAGAAGTTAAAAAATGCCAAATATCCTCACATTTAGTTACCTAGACACCTTGGCCCATTTTAGCAGCAACAATAAAAAGATGTATTAAATTCTCCTACGAATTTAACGAAAAACTTATACTTTCAATTTCGCGAAAAAAAAAAAAAAAACACTATATGACATAAATCGCGTGTTTTAAAGTGATGTACATTTTTTAGGTAGTAAGTTGAATGAATGAATAAGTGTATTTATTGACATAGCAATAACATACATAGAATTTCAACAATCACACGGGTCTACAAACCGTACGTGCTTTTGTAATACACATTACAAACAATATTGAAACAACAACAACAAAGAATTAGAAGAGTAAACACGAAAATAAAAAGACAAAGGTAATACACAGTCAGAAGCAATATTGAAACAACAATAAAGAATTAAGAGTGAACCCAAAAATAAAAAAAAAAATCTGATGTGTACCATTCACATGACTTTCTCTATATCATTGCAACAAATTATTCTTCAAAAGCTTATACTTCTATTTACTTCATGCTTATAAAAAATTAGCAGAACTAGTCTAATTCCTTGCTTCCTTGTAAGTAGAAGCGAAATAAGTGACTACCATAGGTTAAAGTGATAGTCAAAAGCTGGTTGCTACGTCACTGAAGTTCTTTTGTTAGTATGGACAGGAGTTGACAAATTCCTGTATGAGAAAAGTATAAGTTTTTCAAAGCAGAAACAAAAGACAAGTAATGTCTCAAAATTGATGAACTTTACGAAAAAAATGTATATAATATAAATTCTGTGTTTTAACGTGCTCTAAATTGTTCGTGTAGTAAGTTTTTGTCCATGTCTTACGGTTTAGCACTTATTCAAAATTCATCCAGAATAAAGAACTTTTCAGAGGCTACTCCCAGAAAATTCGAAATATACCTTTTATTTGTCAGGTAAATAGCTCTAATGTACGATATTTTAATCAAAATCGTTGGAGCCATTTTTGAGGAAATCAAAATTTTCGAAAAAAGTTCCATGAAAAGGGTAGTTGGGGGTGGGGGAATTCTCAAAATCTTCGTGTCGCATCCCTGTAAGATACTAAACTTAAATACCAAGTTGGTATTTTGAGTTATCGTGTTCCCAAAAACACAGACACACGGACCTTTTTCCCAAAATGCTTTTTTTAGATAAAGGGGGCCCTAAAACATATATTTCCGGTGAAATCTCGGTATCGAATTTTTGGTGGAGTGCAATATCTTCTCTATACAATATATACATGGTGCGTATACATACATACATACATACATACATACATACATACATACATACATACATACATACATACATACATACATACATACATACATACATACATACATACATACATACATACATACACACATACACACACACACACACATACATACATACACATACATACACACACATACATACATACATACATACATACATAGATATATATGTATACGCACTATGTAAACGTATAGTGTATAGAGAAGGTATTGCACTCCACCAAAAATATAGGTAGAACACTGTAGTCACTTTTGTTTAGTTGATCTTATTCGTCCTCCCCCCCCCCCTTATCTCTTAGCAGTCTGCTCCGATCTCAGCTGTCTTACCTTAAGTATAAACCTACCTAGCCCGTCCATGTTTTCCAGTAGTGCCTGCCAGTAGAGTCCAACATGCTTCTAACCCTACATTCGCAGCGGTAAAGAATCGCAGCAAATATTTCACCTCCATTTCTCCGTACCCCTACATCTTACCAAGATGTGAGTCCACGACTCTTCCTCCTTGCAAATGGGACAGATTCTCGTACAATTCTCGGCAGTAATTTTTGTGCTCCTCCATGCTCCTAGTCTAATCCACGCGAGCCCCTCTCTAATGAGTTTGGTACCTGTTTTGATGTATTGCTCCATACCCCACTCCGATTTTAGCCCAGACTGAACTTCTAATGAAACCTTCTCCGTGCATTGCGCAATTATTTGCTGTCTGTCAATATCACAGAGTCGGTTCTTAATTTTTCTCCAAATATATGTAGTAAGTTTCTGTTTATCGCTTTCGGTTTAGCAGTTAAGCAAAATTCAGCAGAATTCTTTCAGAATAAAGAGGTATTTAGAGGCTATTCCCACAAAATTTAAGATATGCATTTTATTTGCCATATAAATATCATTAATCAGAATCGTTAGAGCCATTTTTGAGAAAATCAGAATTTTCGAAATTTTCTCCTTGGAAAGGGGACTTTGGTGTGGGGGAATTTTTCTCTAAACCTTCGTGTCACATACCTGGAATATAGTAAATTTTAATACTAAGTTTGGTGTTTTACCAACTTTTCGCTTTTGAGTTATAGTGTTTACAGACACACAGAGACCTTTTTCTAAAAATGATAGTTTTATATACAGTGGACCCTAAAACGTGTATTTCTGTATAATCTCGATATATACTTTTTGGGTGGAAGGCAATATCTTTTCTATACACTATGGTCGTAGAACGTGTAGAGAAAGTAAAGAATGATCATTCTTCAATAAAGTTTGAAGAGGTTTATTAAAACAAAAGCATCATGTCTTTCCTTATAATCAAAATTAGTATTCTATTTGTTATCAATCAACTATAGAGTTATTGCTGAATATACCTTGAAAAAATCTCATGTGTTCCAATCTCTTGACTTTCTCTATATCACTGCAACAAATTATTGTTAAAAAGCTTATACATCTATTTACTTCATGCTAATCGAGAAACAATTAGCAGAAATAGTCTTATTACTAGCTTCCTTGTAAGTAGAAGCGAAACAAGAGAGTACCATAGGTTAAAGTGTTAGTCAATAGCAGATTGCAATTTGACTGAAGTTCCTTTGTTTGTATGGACAGGAGTTGACATTTTCCTGTATGACAATAGAATAGGTTCTTTAAAGCTGAAACCAGAAACATGGAATATCTCAAAAACGATCAACTCCACAAAAAATAGCATATATACAACGCAAATTGTGTGTTTTTTATGCTCTACATTTTTCGTGTGGTAAGTTTTTGTCCATCTTTTACGGTTTAGCAGCTATGCAAAGTTCTGTAAAATCCAATTAGAATAAAGTAGTCTTCAGAGGCTATTCCCAGAAAATTTGTATATACATTTTATTTGCCATTTACTATATAAATATGCCATATTATTATCAAAATCATTAGAGCCGTTTTTGACAAAATCAAAATATTCTAAAAAAGGTCCATGTAAAGAGTAAGTTTGCGGTGAGCAAATTTTGTTGAAAATCTTCGTGTCGCATCTCTGGAAGATATGAAACTTAAATACCAAGTTTGGTATTCAACGGTCTTTTCGTTTTTGAGCTATGCTGTCCATAGACACACAGACACACACGGGTCTTTTTCTAAAAATATTTTTTTTTTGGATTCGTACATAGTACGCGTAGAGAAAGTAAAATGTTAGCTCATTATTTTAATAGCTACTTAATTAATCGGTCAAACTTCAACATAGGGGTTTTGACTCCCTTTAAAGTAGCATATGAAACTTCTCTATCAGCACTGTACTAGCGTGCTAGAGGATGTAAAATCTAATATTGAGGTTCTTGTATAAGTATAGGCTTGAGAGTAGATCTTTGTAAAGGTGAATCAAGGTTGTGGCAGTGTAATGTGCTCTCAATTTGTTACAATCTCTTCTGTACAAACACCAGCGCTCATCTTGTCCGTTTCACGTAAAACGGAACCATTGAAATGCAAATTGCCATATCAGCGTATGTGCAAGGTTTGTCGATGGAGCGTAGCCAAGAACTAATCTACCAACCAGTTCTCCTTTGCAAGAGAAACTTCTCTCTCTCTCTCTCTCTCTCTCTCTCTCTCTCTCTCTCTCGCGGTGACAGACATCCTACAAGTTCCCAATATTCCCTTCTTCTTGTCTCTTTTCAGCCTCTCCAAAATTCAGGAAAAGAATGCGGGGCTTTCTCTTCTCTCAAGTTTCAAATTCCGGGGTATGCTCCTTTTAAAAGGGCTGCAGCGAGAGAAAGAATTGACGTATTAAATTGGTATAGATATTCGACCCTCAACTCCAAGAAAAAGATCATGGAAATCTTTTCCACTTTTATTTCTTCCATTTCCCGCAACTGCCTCCTTATTTTATTTTTAGATGCAATTCTTTCTCCTTTTTTATTATTTAATGCTTTGTAATTTTTCTGGCTTTATTCCAAATACCGTGCCGTAATCCCCGAACGTGTGTGAAAGGCTTACTTCGTAAATCAGAGATACATTTACCATGAAAATCAAGAGACCTGCTTTATAATGTGATGACTACTATGAGGTCCATCCTAAACTGACAGATGATTTGGCATAACCAAGTAATAAAGAAAGTTATGAACATAAAACTTTATTTATAAACTTAGAGTAACTTACTCTACTTCTCAACGTAATCTCCATTCTGTCAAGATATTTACTGTCACGTGATACAAGTTTTATAAAGCCTATGCAATACTTTTCGAAATGTATACGCAAATAACGGAAGTGTGTGATGATAATACAATGAACGAGTCTTCAATGAGTAAATGGCGTGTAATTTGCGAGTAATTAAGGAAAAGCAGTATGCACGAAAAGACCGGAGTGGAAATTCATCAATCTTATAAAACAATTGAAATTTAATGTTGATGAAAGAATTCAGAAAAGCTGGTATTTAACTTTGGTTACCATACATGACTTTTTGAGTGGAAATAATTTCAAAATTTTTACTTAGATCTTTAGTGGTGTTTTCTTTTTTGTTTTTGCTTTATTTCTTAACATAATCTCCAAAAAGGCTCATACATTTGTCATATCGGTGTTCTAATTTAATTAAACCATCTCTGTAGTGAAATTTATCAAGGTCCTCAAAATAGCTGTTTACCGCACCAATGACCTCCTCGTTGCTGTGAAATCTTCGGCCTATAAGACATATTTTTTTTAGGTTTGGGAACAGGTGGTGGTCACTGGGTGCTAGATCTGGTGAATAGGGTGGATGTTCAAGCAATTCCGACTTTAATGCACACATTTTCCCCATTGCAATGACTGAACGATGTGCTGGAGCATTGTCCTGATGAAACAAGATCTGGCGAATAGGGTGGATGTTCAAGCAATTCCAACTTTAATGCACACATTTTCCCCATTGCAATGACTGAACGATGTGCTGGAGCATTGTCGTGATGAAACCAGATCTGGCGAATAGGGTGGATGTTCAAGCAATTCCAACTTTAATGCACACATTTTTCCCCATTGCAACGGCTCTGATGAAACAAGATCTGGCGAATAGGGTGGATGTTCAAGCAATTCCAACTTTAATGCACACATTTTTCCCCATTGCAATGACTGAACGATGTGCTGGAGCATTGTCCTGATGAAACAAGATCTGGCGAATAGAGTGGATGTTCAAGCAATTCCAACTTTAATGCACACATTTTCCCCATTGCAATGACTGAACGATGTGCTGGAGCATTGTCCTGATGAAACAAGATCTGGCGAATAGAGTGGATGTTCAAGCAATTCCAACTTTAATGCACACATTTTCCCATTGCAATGACTGGACGATGTGCTGGAGCATTGTCCTGATGAAACAAGATTTTTTTTTTCCCCAAATGAGATCTTTTTTCTTTTCACCTCATCACTCAAACGTTGCAGTAAGCTTGCGTAGGAGTCACCAGTGATACTTTACCCTTTTCCAAGAAATCAATAAAAATAATTCCCTGTACATCCCAGAAAACACAAAAACACTCATCATAACCTTGTTAGAGCACAAAATTGGCTTTGCCTTTTTTAGAATTCGTTCACCTGGCGCAATCCACTGTACTGACTGAGATTTACTTCCTGGAGTGAAGTGATGCATCCAAGTTTCATCCATGGTAATAAGCCGTCTGAAAAATTCACTGGGATCTTTACGGCAGACCTCCACATTCTTAACAGTAAAATTTTCTTTGTAACTTTTGATCAGGTGTCAACAAACGTGGCACTCACCTTACACAGACCTTGTGAATGCCCAAAACATTACTTAAAATATTACCTACACGTTCATTTCTTATGTTTACAGCCTCTGCTATCTCAAACAACTTTAATCTGTGGTCTTCCAGTGCTAAATGATGAATTTTTTCAATGATCTCTGGAGTTGTCACTTCTACAGGGCGTCCAGAGCGAGGCTCATCACTAGTGCTCGTACGTCCCATTTTAAACTATGCAACCCACCTTTTAATCATTGAATATGAAGGGACAGAGTCTTTCGATCTATTGTCCATTTCCTCGTTGATTTCTTTAGGCGTTAAGCCTTTCAAATGGAAGTATCTTATCACTGCTCGTTTTTCCAAATCCTCCATTTTCGCGAAAACTCTGAAGTTGTCTTGTTTAAAATGCTGTCCTGTAACTATGGATACAAGCTAGGCTAGAGTTAAATTATACGATGCTACCGTCTAACTGGCCTAGTGATGCCATATCTGTGTGAGACCCGGGACGTATTAGCCGAACCTAGTACATTTTGGGAGGTGGAGATAGAAATAAACATAGTGGGTAAACAATTTAGATCAATAATACTACAAATATTTCCAATACGCAAATTTAACTATATACAAATATTCTGCCTACAACAAAATAAATCTGAATTGTTCCATTTACATGACTTTCTCTATATTTCTGCAACAAATCATTGTTAAAAAGCCTATGCTTCTATTTACTTCATGCTAATCGAAAAAACAAATTAGCAGAAATAGTCTTCTCACTTGCTTCCTTGTAAGTAGAAGCGAAGTAAGGGAGTACCATAGGTTAAAGTGACAGTCAAAAAGAAAGGTTGCTGTGTGACTGAAGTTCCTTTGTTTGTATGGACAGGCTTTGACAAATTCCTGCATGAGAAAAGTTTTTCAACGCTGAAAAAAAAAACAAGGAATATCTTGAAAACGAGCAATTGTACGAAAAAATGCTTTTAACATAAAATGCGTGTTTTAATGTGCTCCACATTTTTGTGTGGTAAGCTTTTCTCCATCTCTTATGGTTTAGCAGTTATGGAATATTCCGTAAAATTCATTCGGAATAAGAGTTTTCAGCTGCTATTCTCAGAAAATTCAAAATATACATTTTATTTGCCAGCTAAATATCTTTAATACATGGAATTTTATGAACCATGAAATCGTTAGAGCCATTTTTGAGAAATTCAAAATGTTCGAAATTTTTTCCACGTAAAGGGTAGTTTGATTTGGGAGAATTTTTGTCAAAATCTTCGTATCGCATCCCTGGAAGATACTAAACTTAGATACCAAGTTTGATATTTTACTGACTTTCCGTTTTTGAGTTATCGTGTTCATAGGCACACGGACACACACACACACTCGGATCTTTTCCTGAAAATCCTTTTTTTTTGAAACAGGGGAACCTAAAATGTATATTTGCGGTGAAATTTCCGTATCGAATTTTTGGTTGAAGTGGAATACCTTCTCTATACATATGTACATGGTACATGTAGAGAAAGCAAACATTCAAGATGAATTTGCAGTTTATGAGATCAAAATAGTATTAAAATTGTGATTTTTGGCAATGTTTGGTTTTGAGATTCTATTAAGTCTTAAATATATTTAGAACGGTTATGGTACCACGTCTCAATAATGAGTGCATGTGATTTATGACGGACTAACCTGTAGGCAGGAGTAACAGGCTCTGTAGCATGCATGAAAGGAAATTATGCCCAGATATTACCATAAATAGCCCCTGGGCACATTAGCCCCCAAGGGCTACGGCATCCCAAACATATGGATAAAATCAGATACGCGATTATCTATAGAAATAATTATTACAGACTCGCACCGCTTCGCTTGCCAGCGGTTCTATCAAAGCAGAACCTCAAGCTATACACATATAATCAACTGACTTATAATTACACCTTGATGTCAAAATACGATACCAAACTTGACTGACAATTTGGCGTATAGAATTACACCAGCCTTGGCCAGATCTATGGATAATATATCAATGGCAACATTTGTGTTCAATGGCTTTACCAAAAGTTGGCAGAGATATTAATAATACTAATTTATTATTACTTTCTCTTCACGTACTATGTACATTGTGTTTAGGGAAGGTATTGTAATGCACCGAAAATTTCGATACCAGATTTCACCGGAAATATATATTTTGGGACCCCCTCAATCCAAAAAAAGCACTTCTAGAAAAAGGTTTGTGTGTATGTTTGTGTCTGTGGATAACATAGCTTAAAAACATAAAAGTCACTTAAATACCAAACTGTGTGTTTAATCTCAGTATCTTCCATGGATGCAAAATGAAGATTTTGAGAAAACCACCCCAAACGAACCTTGACTTGGAATAAATTTCTAAAATGTTGATTTTCTCAAACATGGCTCTATTATTATAAATATAAGAGGTAGATAATATTTTCCATCTAAAAGATTTAGGTTTTTTTTCACAACATCTACGTGCCGCATCTTTGGAACAAATGTTAAAGTAAATGGCGTGTTATTTATGGACGCGTTTTAACTGCTGTGGTTCTCAGCGTCCCATTCTCTTCTGGGAGTGAAAGACCGCTTAATTTGGCTCAGAGGCCTCTCTATCAGGCTTGAGGTTCTTTTACGTGCCGTTAATCTATGGCATGGAACCAACGGCTTTACTTCCCTTCCAAAGTAAGCCATGATAAGGATTTTTACACCCGAAAATATCCGCTGTCCTCCGCCGGGTTTGAACCCACGACCTTGGGTATATGAAGTTAGCATAGTAACTATTACACCACGGAGAGTGACATCTTTGGAAGATATTACAGTTTAATACCAAATTTTGTATTATTTTACCGACTTTTCATTTTCGAGTTATCGTGTTCACACACACATACATCCACGCGCACATGTAACCTTTTTATAAAAAATACTTTTTCTGGATGTAGGGGAACCTACAATGTGTATTTGCGGTAAAGCTCGGATTTGAATTTTTGAGTAGAATGCAATTCCTTCTCTATTTATGTATCATTTGCTATGTAGAGAAAGTAAAAATTGTTTTAATTGCTTTTTCACACAAGCCGTGTGTAGGACAGGAGTTGGATAGGTAGAGTCAGACTGAAAAGTTCAACGCCATAGCGGGGATTTGAACCACGGATCTCCCGGTCTCTAGCCGTATGTAGGACAGGAGTTGGATAGATAGAGTTAGACTGAAACATTCAATGTCATAGCCGGGATTTGAACCACGGATCTCCCGGTCTATAGCCGTGTGTAGGACAGGAGTTGGTAGATAGTCAGACTGAAACATTCAATGTTATAGCCGGGATTTGAACCACGGATCTCCCGGTCTCTAGCCGTGTGTAGGACAGGAGTTGAATAGGTAGAGTCAGACTGAAACATTCAATGTCATAGCCGGGATTTGAACCACGGATCTCCCGGTCTCTAGCCGTGTGTAGGACAGGAGTTGAATAGGTAGTCAGACTGAAACATTCAATGTTATAGCCGGGATTTCAACCACGGATCTCCCGGTCTCTAGCCGTGTGTAGGACAGGAGTTGGATAGGTAGAGTCAGACTGAAACATTCAATGCCATAGCCGGTTATTAGAATTAGTAAATTTGTATAAAATGTTGTTTGTACAATAGATAGAGAAAGTCATGTGAATTGAACACATGGGATTTTTATTGCAGAATTTCTACCTGTGTATCAGTAGAGCTTATGTGACTGAATGAAGCAGAAATTTATTCCACTCTATTTCAGAGGTGAGCACTTAAAACGCTATTTGCCTAATTACTTTTTTTATCATATTTTGCGTGATTATAATTTTAAACAGTTAATGAACAGTTGCATTTAATATAGCTATGATCAGTTCGTTAGTTCGTACTTCTGTAGTTAAAAAGTATCTTCTCTCTCTCTTTAATCACCCATTCATAGCAACATGCGTAATACAATATCTATGGAGCAGAGTTTAATGCATGATTGAGCAGATATTGCGTTTGGATTAATATGGCAAATGAAACATGCTTGTCATCAGCGTTGGAAACCAAAGCTGACGTTAATACTTCAAAACATATTTAACATTCTAGGTAAACCTGTTTCGGTGTGAATGATGTATAGGAAATAGATAACTGACGTCCAATAATTTTAAATTTCTCTATACGTATATAGTATTTTAGGGTCCCCTGTACCCATACAAATCATTTTCAGAAAAACGTCCGTGTATGTGTGTGACTGTGTATGTGAACACGATAATTCAAAAACGGTAAAATACCAAATAATTTTTTTCTGATTAGCATAAAGTAAATAGAAGTATAAGCTTTTTAGAATTATTTGTTGCAGGGATATGGAGAAAGTTATGTGAGTGTAACATCAGATTTTTGAGATATGCTTCACACACACACACTCACACGCACACACGCATGCACCCACACGCATGCACGCACCCCCCACACCCACCACACACCACACACACACAGTATTTAAGTTTGGTATCTTCCTAGGATGCGACACGAAGATTTACAAGGAACTCCCTCCACCCCTAACTACTCTTTAAATGGAAATTTTTTCGAAAATTTCGATTTTCTCAAAAATTACTAACGATAATGATTAAAACATCGTGTATTATCGAAATTTACCTGACAAATCAATTGTACATCTTTAATTTTCTGGGAATAGCCTCTAAAGACTACTTCATTCTGGATGAGTTTTACGGAAGTCTGCATAACTGCTAAACTGTAAGAGAAACTTACACTTTTCTCATACAGGAATTTGTCAACTCCTGTCCATACAAACAGAGGAACTTCAGTCACATAGTAACCAGCTTTTGTCTAACACTTTAACCTATGCCACTCTGTTATTTAATTTCTGCTTACAGGGAAGCAAGTAATACGACTATTTCTGTTAATTTTTTTCGATTAGCATGAAGTAAATAGGGGCCATTTTTTAACAATAATTTGTGCCAGAGATGTCGAGAAACTCATTTGAATGAAACACTTCAGATTTTTACTATCTCTGTACTACCATTTCATAATATGTGGAAAAAATATTGTAATATGCATCGAAAAATGTGATGTTTACATTTAACCAAAAATGTATGCCTTAGCTCCCCTGAATTCAGTAGAGCATTTTAGAAAAAATCTGATACTCTCCATTCCATCTCTGTAACAAGTTATTGTTGATAAGTCTATTCTTCTCTCTACTTTATGCTAATTGAGATAAACATTAGAGAAAGTTCATTCAGAATAAACAGGTCTTCAGAAGCTATTCGCAGAAAATTCAAGATATACAGTTTATTTGTGATAGAAATTGCTTTAATATGTGGTATTTTAATCAAAATCGTTAGAGCAATTTTTAAGAAAAACAAAATTTTCAAAAATGTTTCCATGTAAAGGGTTGTTGTGGGTGGGGGGATTTTCTTGGAAATCTTGGTGTCGCATCCTTGGACGATACCAAACTTAAATACCAAGTTTGGTATTTAACCGTCTTTTCGTTTTTCAGCTAAGCTATCCACAGCCACACACACACACACACACACACACACACACACACACACACACACACGGACCTATTTCTGAAAATGCATTTTCTTTGTGTCAGGGGGTCTTAAACTTGTATTTCTGGTGAAATCTTGACATCGAATTTTTGGGTGGAATACAATGCTTCCCTATCCCTATGTACATTGTACATACGGGGCTAGAGAAAGTAAAATTGACAAATATGCATTTCAATCTAAATAAATAATTTACTTCAAATAACTTTTAACAGTTTTTTTTTCTTCTCATTTCAGTATACTTGTATACTTCATATATGTTTTATTAAGTTGTATTGAATTGTGTTTTGTTCCTTATTCATTGTATCACGACTGTATTGAATTTAATGTATAGTCTGGTAGAGTGGAGGAGAAAACCTTATGGCGTTAACTCTAACCAGGATAAATAAATATCTGCACCCTGCTAAACAGTTATGTGGTTGCCCAAATTTTTGGACAATTTTCTAACAAAGTGGACTCCGCTATCTGCAGATATGAACCCAACTGACTTTTGGAATTTTTGAAGGGCCGCGGTATATTGACTGTGCGAAGGTAGCATAATCATTAGTCTTTTAATTGAAGGCTTGTATGATTGTAGCAGCAACAAGTATTATAATTGTAATAGTTGGATTTATTAAATGTTCTTATGAATTCAATGAAAAACTTATATTTAAGGCTTTTCCTGGATGATTGTTGAAGTTTTTGTTAGTGATTTCTGTTTTAACAATATTTATATCAGGTTTAGGAGCCAATTTTGTGAGGTTACTTTAAAGAAAGTCTTCCTGACACATCCAACAACCGGACAGCAACTGAAAGATGCTATCCCACTACAAATTGCTAATATTCTAAGTTGTCATCATTAAATTGCGGTGCATGTAGTCTCGGAAGGAAAGACGTCTAGACAATTCTTTATAAAATCCCATTCCTTTTTACTTTCTCTAGCCCCGTATGTACAATGTACATAGGGATAGAGAAGGTAATTGTATTGCACCTAAAAATTCGATTCGATACCGAGCTGTCAAGACGAACATCGCAGAGGTGGATCAAATGAGGTTACCATTCCAGAGTTTATAAAGGAAATCCACAACATGATATTGGATGACCATCGACTGAAAGTTCGCGAGCTAGTAGACATTGCAGGCATTTCAAAAAGCTCGGTATGTCGTATATTGACTGAAAATTTGGATATAAGAAAGTTGTGTGCAAGATGGGTGCCGCGTTTGCTCACAATAGAACAAAAACAGCGACGTGAGGATGTTTCAGTCGAGTGTTTGGCAATGTTTCGCTGCAATAAAGCTGAGTTGTGTCGATTTATAACAAGGGATGAGACCTGGATATATTACTTCACACCTGAGATGAAGGACAATCGAAACAATGGATTGGAAGGGGAGAATCGGCTCCAAAGAAGGCGAAGACAGTTCCATCTCTAGGCAAGGTCATGGCGTCAGTTTTGTGGGACGCACGCGGGATAATTTTCATTTATTATGTAAAAAAAGAAAAAGTAGTCAATGCGAATATTATTTGAACCTGTTACAGCATTAGAGCGATAAAATCGAGCAAAACCAGCCCATTTAGCGAAAAGGAAAAGTTTTGTTTCATCAAGACAATGCACCAGTTCACAAAAATCAATGAGTTAAAGTTCGAGTTACTGCCTCATGCACCCTGTGATTATTTTCTTTTCCAAACTTGAAGAAATGGCTTGATTTGCCAACAATGAAGAGGTGGAGTCTGCAGATGATGGCTATTTCTCACTATAAACAGGGTATCGTAGCTAGGAAAAGTGTATCTAGCTGAAAGGAGACTATATAGAGAAATTAAGGTGTTTTACACCAAATCTTTTTGTGTTTTCTTGTCAGATCGGCTACTTCTGGGACAGCCTCGTATAATATGTATCCAAAATATATTTAAAATTCAGTGAGCTGAAATTGAAGTAATTTATTATTTCCTCTACCTACATATTTAAATGTTACTATCCCTTCTTCGTACCAAGTATGGGTCCACTATTGGATGAACTAAAGGCCAAGAAAAACATTCTCTCTTCAATTGACGTTAGAGATACGGCCAATACTACGGTAGTAAATAATGGACAAATTATTATTATTATTATTATTATTATTATTACTACTACTACTATAGCTATTATTGTTATTATTATTGTTATTACTATTATTTTCATCATTATTATTGTTATTATTTTCATCATTATCATAATTATTATCACTATCATAATTATTATCATTATCATTATTATCATTATCCTTTTTATTATTATTATTATTATTACTATTATAGAATTACTACTACTATTACTATCGTTATTATCATTATCATTATTATCATTATCATTATCCTTATTATTATTATTATTATTATTATTGTTATTATTATTATTACTGTTATAAAATTACTACTACTATTACTATCGTTATTATCATTATCATTATTATCATTATCCTTTTTATTATTATTATTATTATTATTATTATTATTATTACTATTATAGAATTAATACTACTATTACTATCGTTATTATTATTATCATTATCCTTTTTATTACTATTATTTATTATTATTATTATTATTATTATTACTATTATAGAATTACTACTACTATTATTATCGTTATCATCATTATCATTATACTACTACTATTATTATTTGTATTATTTATAACCATTATCATAATATAATTTGCTACACTGAATGCAGAGGGAGCATTTTGAACCCCTTTTGACAATGATTTTACGGTTTTTCCACGTTTTTCCATTACAGCTAATAGTTATTCAACAACCATTGAAACCCGACGCTTGAAGCACTTACTAACTTTATATGACTATAACATACAGGCATCACATTTTCAATGCGCGTTTGTGTTTTGGGACTAAAACAGAGTGTAAAACAGAGCCGCGTTAAAAAAAACTTTTGCCTCTTCATTTTCGCGATTAAGTATCGTTTACTATGAGTAGAGAAAGTATTGTATTCCGTGCAAAAATTCGATACCGAGGTTTCTCTTATAAAATATAGGACACTACTAGGGTCAGCTGATAAGTCAAGGGCCTCTCATTGAAAACATTTTTATTTTTTTGCAATACTTCTCAATATAATCTTCAGAAAGGCTAATACATTTGCCAAATCGGTGTTGTAATTTAATTCCACCCAAAAGCCTATCACATTTCACCGGAAATATACTACAGACATTTTTTTTCAGCCTCCGATAGAGGTTGCCACCAATGATTTCAAATGAGCATTGACGTTATTTTGAAGATCTTTGTATGTCATAACGTTTGCGGAGAACAATTCAAAACAAACTAAAAGGAATGCTGAGTTCGGGAATTGTGTTGATCCATGACAACTCTCGTCCACACACAACTGGCACAACCCATTGGCTCCTTGAACAATTTCAATAGGACATTTTCGATCATCCGCCGTATAGTCCTGATCTGGCATCCAGCGACTTGCATCTTTTCCCTGAACTGAGGACGTGGCTAGGAGAGCAGCACTTTCAAACCAACTAAGATCTTCAAAAACAACGTCAATGCTCATTTGAAATCATTGGCGGCAACATTATTTGAAGCGGGTATCGCAAAGCTTTGCACAGGTGCGATAAATGTCTCAATATTTCCGGTGATTATGTTGAAAAGCAAGCATAACTGATCGAAACTTTTGGTAATAAAATTACTGTTTTCTATGAACTTGTCTATATGTTTATAGCCTATCGGAGGTTGAAAAAAAATGGCCTTCGTATGTTTCGATGTCCCATTACTCCCAAAAGTGCACGAAAATTAACGAATTTCAATCCCATAGCAACAACATCCAGTTTTACAGGAAATTATTTGACAAATATGTCTGTCGCATAATATTGTTCTATTTTAGACCAAACTACCTTTCCTACTTTAAATCACACCTTATTTTTAAAATTTAACAATTTATTTCTCAAAATTGGAGCATCATTTCGAAAAAGTAACATGACGCTTTTCTTTAATATGATTTTCTTTGTACTTAACGTCCTTCAACCTGGCTAGTCATATCGGACTATGAGTGAAATTGGTGAAATGATGCTCAAATGATCTTGGAATCCATGGAGCTTAAAGTTACTCGACATTCGGTTTCTTAGGATAAGGGAAAACCCCTAAAAACCTTTTTCGGGTAACTCGCCCTAAACGAGATTCAAACTCACGACTCCTTGAATGTTAGGAGACATGCCACGATCAGACTACCAATGGGCTCTCGAGAGGTAGTGTTAAAATATGAAACAAATTAATGATTAATAGCATCTTATGGAATTTTTAGATGTGGAAAAGTTTTGGAAGATCTATTCGTGAGAAAAGAAGGTTTAAGTTGGGTTTGCTTATAAATAATGATCTATTTTCTTATAGCATTTATATTTTCTCTACACGTAATATGTGCATAGTGTATAGAGAAGGTATTGCATTCCACTCAAAAATTTGAGACCAAGATTTCGCCGGAAATACATGTTTTGGGTCCCCCTGAATACAAAGAAAAAACTTTTTTGGAAAAAAGGTTCGAGTGAGCGTCTCTGGACAGCTTAGCTCAAAAAGACCGTTAAATACCAAACTTGGTATTTAAGTTTGGTATCTCCCAAGGATGCGACACGAAGATTTTCAAGAACCCCCCCACCCACTCACAACCACTAGTTAGATGGAACATTTTGATTATGTTATTAATAGCGCTAATGATTTTGATTAAAATATCGTATATTAAACCTGACAAATAATATGTATAGGTGGAGTCAGAGTAAAAAATGCATAGCTGGGATTTGAACCACGGATCTCCCGACTTCTAATCGGTTGCTTTACCACTGAGCTACCATAGCAACATTCCGGCATAGCATTGAATTCCTCAACTGTTTCCCCATACACCACAAGGGGATCTCAAATTATTTTGAGATGACAACCCCAATGGCGACTTACAATGTTGCAAATCTCAGGATTCATAGTTTCAGCCAACTATTTGGTTAATTGGTATTGCATTAATTGTTTTTTCACACAGGCCGTGTGTAGGACAGGAGTTGCTTAGATTGAGTCAGATTTGAAATATTCAATGCCATAGCCGGGATTTAAACCACGGATCTCCTGTCCTACACACGGCTTGTGTGAAAAAACAATTAATCCAAATAAAATGTATGTCTTGAATTTTCTGGGAATAGCCTCTGAAGACCACTTATTCTGACTGAATTTTACGGAATGTTGCATAACTGCTAAACCGTAAAGTTTGGACAAGAGCTTATCACAAAAAAAAAAAAAAAATAAAAAAAAATGTAGAGCACGTCAAAACAGACAATTTATGTTATATATATATTTTTGTGGAGTCAATCGTATTTGAGATATTCTTTGTTTTTGGTTTCGGCTTTAAAAAACGTATACCTTTCTCATACAAGAATTTGTCAACTCCTGTCCATACAACCAAAGGAACTTCAGTCACATAGCAACCAGCTTTTGACTATCATTTTAACCTATAGTGCTCCCTTATTTCACTTCTACTTACAAGGAAGGAAGCAATTAGACTATTTCTGCTATTTTTTTTTCTCGTTTATCATCATGTAAATAGAAGAATAAGCCTTTAACAATAATTTAATGTACATATTGTCGCGAAAGGTTCTGCGACGCGGGGATAGCTATTTGAGGTGGTGAAAAGAAGGCAGATGGTAGAGCAATTATAACAACGGGACTTAAATTAAACTAATATATTGAGAAAGATTAAATAGTTTGTTGGTTGCGAATGTTTGGTTTACAAACTTGGGGGATTGTGATCTGTTCCGTTAATCCTGGCCCAATAATATTCTGATTACTGCGTTTGCTAACGCAAAGCTTTACCTTAGGAGCTACGTCATGTGTCTGGGCGAAGTGAGAGGTAGTTGAGCCCGGAGTGTCGCCCCAAGACGCACGAACGAAGCAGAGGTTCCCCGACGGTCAAGACCTGGTGGTCGGGTCTGCAGTCCCTTAAATAGAGTTAGTGGCACCCCGGAAGGGCATTCCAACATGGTGGCCGTACTCCTAATGTGGAGAAGCAACGCCCCTATAGTGCATAGTCTTAGCCAATCAACATTGAATGTTTAAATGTTCTAGGATGTCCGGTGTGACGTCAAAGTGCGAATGTGCACGTAGCCCAACGGAAGCTGGTGTTATCGAAAAGTCCACTAGGAGTGCCAACGGAAGAAGCTAGTCTCTTCCATCCTGTTACTCAATCAGCTGATAACAAAACTTGTATTTTTCCAAGAATATGTAGGAATCAGATCCTTATTAATTCAGATTAATTAATTTTACTTAATAAAATATATTAAAACAACATAAATTAAACTCCCACCTATGATACACGTGACTATGTGTGGAGAAAGTCATATGAATGGAACATATATTTTTTTTTTTAATTTTTCACAATTTTTAGCCTTAAGTGAAGAAGCGGTCACTATAAGAGTGCATTTGTATAACGGTTTGTTTCTAATAACCGTACAGAAACGATTCTGTTTGTTAGCAGACCGGTGCCATTATTTGCTGTGTTCCAGTCATAATTGCTCATAAAAACTGCACGAGAACGCTGGCGTATTAATTATCTTCATAATACAAATCAAACTTTCATTAATATTTCAGAGCAGTGAATTGTGGTATTTCGTGAAGCTAATAAAAAAGAGTCGGTCAAAACAAAGCAAATTAAATTTCCAGCCCTGTATTAAAGTGGGAAGCTTGCATTATCGTACCAGACTCATAAACAGCACGGCATTATGCCGAAGGGGCAATAAAACGAATCTATGTTTGGTGGGTCTTGCTCATGCGCACAAGAGAGCAACCAGGACACGATGTTCCATAATTCATGTTGACTTGTTCGTCTAGGGGAGTCAGAGGAACCGTTGGGTTAGAAAATGATGAAATATTTATGACTTCATCTTAATCCGTTTATCTTGTAACCACGTGATAGGAAGAGAAAGGTGAGGCAATGAAAAACCCTGGTAGGCATAGCTATGGTATTCTGAAGGAATATGTCTTCTTTCTTTTGTTTTTTGTGTTCAGGTGTGCCAAGCTTTCTGTACCTCATGATCGCCGTGTTCTTTCAACTGTTCTTTTATTTCCCTCTTACTTTGTCTACCTTCTACGTATAAAAGCTGTGAGGAAGTGTATTTTATCCAAAAATCCCATTACCAGCCTTCACGGATATGTGCACATACCTTGAGGACTAAAAAAATCTGATGTGTGCCATTCACATGCCTTTCTCTACATCTCTGCAACAAATTATTGTTAAAATTCTTATGGTTCTATTTACTTCTTGCTAATCGGGAAAAACATTAGTAGAAATAGTCTTATTCTAGACGCTCTCGGGCTTCAAGCCAGGTGTAGTGATGAAGAGTCATCAACGTTTCGGGAGCATGCATCTCTCCCATCGTCAGGGTCATTCATCTTACTAAATATGTTGGTTGCCGGGAAAGCTTCAGAATCTATTTGAGAAATAGTCTTATTCTAGACGTTCTCGGGCTTCAAGCCAGGTGTAGTGATGAAGAGTCATCGACGTTTCGGGAGCATGTATCTCTCCCATCGTCAGAGTCATTCATCTTACGAAATATGTTGGTTGCCGGGAAAGCTTCAGAATCTATTTCAGAAATAGTCTTATTCTAGACGTTCTCGGACTTCAAGCCAGGTGTAGTGATGAAGAGTCATCGACGTTTCGGGAGCATGAATCTCTCCCATCGTCAGGGTCATTCATCTTACTAAATATATTGGTTGCCGGGAAAGCTTCAGAATCTATTTCAGAAATAGTCTTATTCTAGACGTTCTCGGGCTTCAAGCCAGGTGTAGTGATGAAGACTCATCGACGTTTCGGGAGCATGTATCTCTCCCATCGTCAGAGTCATTCATCTTACTAAATATGTTTGTTGCCGGGAAAGCTTCAGAATCTATTTCAGAAATAGTCTTATTCTAGACGTTCTCGGACTTCAAGCCAGGTGTAGTGATGAAGAGTCATCGACGTTTCGGGAGCATGAATCTCTCCCATCGTCAGGGTCATTCATCTTACTAAATATATTGGTTGCCGGGAAAGCTTCAGAATCTATTTCAGAAATAGTCTTATTCTAGACGTTCTCGGGCTTCAAGCCAGGTGTAGTGATGAAGACTCATCGACGTTTCGGGAGCATGTATCTCTCCCATCGTCAGAGTCATTCATCTTACTAAATATGTTTGTTGCCGGGAAAGCTTCAGAATCTGTTTCACAAATACTGTTATTTCTTGCTTCCATGCAAGTAGAAGCGAAATAAGGAAGTAGCATAGGTTAAAGTGATAGTCAAAAGCTGGTTGCTGTGTGACTGAAGTTCCTTTGTTTGTATGGACAGGAGTCGACAAATTCGCAAATGAGTAAAGTAAGATTATTAAAGCTGAAACCAAAAACAAGGAATATCTCGGAAACAATCAACTCCACGATAAAAAAAATATATAACATAAATTGTGTTTTTAACGTGCTCTACATTTTTTGTGTGGCAAATTTTTGTCCATCTCTTACTGTTTAGCAATTATACAAAATTCCGTAAAATTGATCCAAAATAAAGTAGTCTTCAGAAGCTATTCCCAGAAAATTCAAGATACACATTTTATTTGTAACGTAGATATATTTAATATACGATATTTTAATCAAAATCGCTAGAGGCATTGTTAAGAAAACCAAAGTTTTCGAAAAAAGTTACATGTAAACGGTAGTTGGGGTGGGAGAACTCTTGAAAATGTCCGTGTCGCATCCTTGGAAGATACCAAACTTAAATACCAAGTTTGGTATTTAACGGTCTTTACGTTTTTGAGCTATACTGTCCAGAGACACACACACACGCCTTTTTTTCTGAAAATGCTTTTTCGGATTCAGTGCGACAAAACACACACACATGGACCTTTTTCTAAAATGGCTTTATTTACCACAGGGGATTTCAAATATATTTCTGGTGAAACCTCGGTATTGAATTTTTGAGTGGAATGCAGTATCTCCTCTGTACACTATGTACATGGTACGTGTAGAGAAAGTTAAAAAATCTATAGCAACCGATATCTCGGAAATAGTTAGTGCAAAAAGTGTATCTGATATAACGGTATGCTTTAAAGAGTTCTACATTATTATGCCGTCAGTTTTTGTCTATCATTTACGGTTTACGAGTTATGCAGAACTCTTCAGAGATTATTCCCAGAAAATAGAATATACATATGCTGTTTATCATAAAATGCCTTAACAAATGGAATTTTAATTAAAATCACAAGGGAACATTTTTGAAATAATCAAAATTATCGAAAATGTTTAAATAAAGGTAATATGTTTTAAAGATTTGTGTTGTATTCCAGAAATAAATAGTTGAATTATGTTGTTCAGACAGACATTTCTCTAAAAATGTTTTCGTTTTTACTTTCTCTAGCCCGTATGTACTATACACATAGTGTATAGGGAAAGTGTTGCATTCCACCCAAAAATTCGACACGAGATTTCACCAGAAATATATTTGAAATCCCCTGTGGTAAATAAAGCCATTTTAGAAAAAGGGCCATGTGTGTGTGTTTTGTGCGCACGCGTGCGCCTGTAGACAGCATAGTACAGCTCGTTAAATACCAAACTAGACATTGAAGTGTAGTATCTTCCAAGAATGCGACACGAGAATTTTCAAGAAAATATCAACTAACATTTAAATGGAAAAGTTTTCAAAAGTTTTCCATGTAAAGGGTAGTTTGGGATGGGGGGGGGTTCTTTAAATTCGTCGTTCAACATTCTTAGAAGATACTAAGTTAGGTTTCTAATGGACTTTTCGTTTTTGAGTTACATGTCCAAAAGCAAACCTATATAGAGACACTGTGCTCTTTGTAAAAATTCTTCTTTTTTTTTTGTTCCAGAGGGGCTTAAAATATTTATTTCCGTTGAAATCTCGTATCAAATTTGGAATAAAATACCTTCTCTAACTACTATATACTTTATACATATGTGTAAGAGCAAGTAAAAGTGCAAAGACCTATCCCAACAAAATGAACAAACTTCTATTTAAAGAATATCTTAAAATCTTTTATAGATATATATAGTTTATTTTATGCTTGCAATAAGTTAGTCATATTCGGCAACATGTTTTATCAGAACATTTCATGAGTAAATACAATTTCATAAATTGAAACAAAAATCTGACGTGTTCTATTCACATGAGTTTCTCTACATCTCTGTAACAAATTATTGTTAAAAAACTCATGCTTCTATATATTTCATTCTAATCGAGAAAAAAATAGCAGAAATAGTCTTAATACTTGCTTCCTTGTAAGTAGAAGCAAAATAAGGGAGTAGCATAGGTTAAAGTGATAGTCAAAAGCTGGTTGCTATGTGACTGAAGTTTCTTTGTTTGTATGGACAGGAGTTGACACATTCCTGTATCAGAAAAGTATAAATCTTTTAAAGCTGTAACCCAAAACATGGGATGTATAAAAACGCTCATCTTGATGAAAAAAAACGTATATAACATAAATTGTGTGTTTTAACGTGTCTACATTATTTGTACGGTAAGCTTTTGTCCATCTCTTATGGTTTGGCAGTTATGCAAAATTCCGTAAAATTCATCCAAAATGAAGTAGTCTTCAGAGGCTATTCCCAGAAAATTCAAGATATACACATTATTTATCAGATAAATATCTTTAGTTTACGATCTTTTAATCAACATCGTTAGAGCCATGTAAAGGGTAACTGAGGTGGGGGGATTTTCTTGAAAATGTTCGGGTCGAATCTTTAGGAGATACCATACTGAAATACCAAGTTTGGTTTTTAATGGTCTTTTCGTTTTTGAGGTATGCTGCCCACAGACACACAGACTGGCAGACAGACACACATGGACATTTTTCTAAAATTGCTTTCTTTTGGATTCAGGGGTTCTCAAAATATTTATTTCCGTTGAAATCTCGTTATCGAAATTTGGGTGCAATACAGTACCTTCTCTATACACTATGCACGTAAAACGTGTAGAGAAAGGAAAAATTATATTTCATAATACAGATTTGTTAGTTTTAAGTATTGAGGTAGCATTTTTCTGTGTAATGAATTTTTTAGAACTTCTTGGTTGTCTGGTGGATCCATTCTGCTTGCTGCTGTTGATACTGAGGACACTTTGAGAGTAAGTGACGTACAGTGATGGGAATCTACTGGTGTGTCTGGTCTTTCCGTCTCAGTTTCTGCACTGGATATGAAGGCTATGGAGTTATGTTTAATTTCGTGCAGTTTGTTAAGAGGTGATTGTGCCCATGTTGCTTGCCAGAGGTTGTAAAATTCTTTAGATGCATATTTTGCAACATATTTGTGAGGTAAAGGGTCTTCATGTACAAGGGTCAGCTGATAAGTCCCGGGCCTCACACAGATATGGCGCCAGTTAGACGGTACCATCGTATAATTTAACTCTAGACTAGCCTGTATCCATAATTGTAGGTCAATAGATTGTTTAGTTTTTGAATGACAGCATTTTAAACATGACTACTTTAGAGTTTTCATGAAAATGAAGGATTTGGAAAAACGAGCAGTGAATAAATACTTACATTTGAAAGGCTTAACGGCTAAAGAATCAAGGAGGTAATGGACAGTACATTGCAAGACTCTACCCCTTTATATTCAATGATTAAAAGGTGGGTTGCAGAGTTTAAAATGGGACGTACGAGCACTAGTGATGAGCCTCGCTCTGGACGTCCTGTAGAAGTGACAACTTCAGAGAAAACATTCATCGTTTAATGTAGGAATACCGCATATTAATTTTTTTGAGATGACAGAGGCTGTAAACATATCAAAAGAAAGTGCAGGTAATATTTTAAGCAATCTTTTGGGCTTTCACAAGGTCTGTGCAAGATGGCTTTAGTGTTTGTTGACATCTGATCAGAAGTTGTAAAGAAAAGCTGTTTCTGTTAAGAATGTGGAGCTCTACCGTAAAAATCCCAGTGAAGTTCTGAAACGGCTTATTACCACGGATGAAACCTAGATACATCACTACACTCCAGAAAGTAAATCACAGTCAAAACAGTGGATTGCGCAGGTGAACCAACTCCAAAGGAGGCAAATTCAATTTTGTAACTAACAAGGCTATGGCGAGTGTTTTCTGGAATGCACAGGGAATTATGTTTATTGATTACTTGGAAAAGAGTAAACATGTCACTACTGCGCAACTTACTATCCCCTCTGAGGTGTAATGGTTACCATGCTAACTTCATACGTCGTGGGCTCAAACCCGGCGGAGGACGATGGATTTTTTCAGGTGTAAAAATTTTTAGCATGGCTTCATTCGGAAGGGAAGTAAAGCCGCTGGTTCCGTGTCGTAGATTTACGGCACGTAAAAGAACCCCAAGCCTGATAGAGAGGCCTCTGAGCAAAATTAAGCGGTCTTTCACACCCAATATAGAATGGGACGCTGAGAATTATAGCAGTTAAAGAGCGTCCATAAATAACACGCCATTTACATTTTACGCAACTTACTGCACCGTTTGAGTGGTGAGGTGAAAAGAAAAAGACCTCATTTGGCAAAAAAGGATCTTGTTTCTTCACGACAATGCTCCGGCCCATCGCCCAGTCATTGCAATGGGAAAAATGTGTGAATTAAAGTTGGAATTGCTTGAACATCCACCGTATTCGCCAGATCTAGCTCCCAGTGACTACCACCTTTCCCAAACCTAAAAAAAGTTACTGTAGGACGAAGATTTCACAGCTACGAGGTCATTGATGCGGTAAACAGCTGTTTTGAGGACCTTGATAAATCGAGATAGTTTAATTAGATTAGAATACCGATATGACAAATGTATTATCCGTTCTGTAGATTATGTTGCGAAGTAAAGCACACGACTCTAATAATGAGAATCTTGTGGCTTCCTTTGCTGCAGTCTGCAGGCTCGTTACCTGAAATACTCTGAAGTGAGAGTATACAAATTAGAGATATTTTCCTTCCTTGTTTCATTAGAAATGAAAATATTTTGTGAATTTCCTAGACACATTTTTTTTTTTCTTATTAACTTCAGTATTATTTCGCAACTATACAGATTCTTTTGTATTTCTATGAAATATTGGTGTGGAATTTGGGGGAGGGAATGTAAATAAGTTCTCCAGTTACTGTGCACATTGTACATGGAAGATGAAATAGAATTGCTGAAGGAAGTTCTGAAATCTTCCTTGATGACAAAGCAATCAGTTGGACCTAGTGCTCTACTTTTAAAAGGTGGTGACACAGTTTTAAGAAGAGTTGAAAGGCACGTGTTTCCGCAGTTCTTAAAGAGGATATGTTCATCTTCACTTCATACAAACACAGATTCATGGATACCAAATACTAATGTTGCGTTAACAAAGGATGGCAAATGGACGGCACCATACCAAAATTACTAAAGTGAAATATACATTATAATCCGGTAATATGCTGGCTTTTGGGTTCCATTCATAGCCGGCTGTTCCCCCGCAATATACGTTTATTGTGAAAATTAAATAATTTTACTGTATCCTGGTTTATTATTCGCAGACTGTTCAAAGTTTATATGTGCCGACCCACTGGCGCACTGGTTATTATGATAATGATGATATCGATGATGTTGACACTAATAATAATAATAATTATAATAATTATATTTTATTTATTTAATTATTATTGTATTATTTTATTTATTTAATTATTATATTATTTTATTTATTTAATTATGATTGGTATTATTATATTATTTTATTTATTTAATTATTATATCATTTTGTTTATTTCATTATTATTAAATCATTTTATTTATTTCATTATTATTAAACCATTTTATTTATTTCATTATTATGATTATTATTATATTTTATTTTTTCATTATTATTTTATTTATTTAATTCATTATTATTATTATTATTATTATTATTATTATTATTAAAGAACCTTGTAACCACAAGCGAATAAGCAACAAACCGATAACGTTTACTTTGATTACCATGAAGCAGATAACACAGTAAGCTGTTTTATCAATAGCTTGATGCAAACTAACGAAAATATCTTGTGATTTTCTCTAGCTGCTCTACAAACAACATTCCTACAAAAGATTATCCTTCTTTGTACACAATGCTAATCGAGATAAACTTTAGCAGCATACTCTTATTACTTAGTTCCTTATAAGTAAAAAGAAACTAAAGGAATGTGCTATGATAAAGTGATAGTCAATGTTTTAAAAGTGTCGTAATGCCATTGCAAATCTCTAGTTGTTGATATCCTTGGAAGATATTTAACTTAAATGCCATGCTTGGTATTTAACTGATTTTTCGTATTTGGGGTATGCTGTCCAGAGATATCGATATCGAATTTTCGTACAGTACATAGTACACGTAGAGAAAGTAACAAGATGTCAACCAAAGACAATCATTATTACCATGAAAACTGAATAGAAGTATCGTGATGGACGTTACCAACATCTAAAAATAAAATGTTTTTTAGTTTCGTGTACATTACAGGGTAAATGATTCCGGGAAATTTTTAAATCTAGGGTTAAATTTCACTGTTCAGCCAGAATATGACTGCATGCATTTCCTTCTCCGTTGAGTTCTCAATGAGTGCCTCCATGTTCACGTAGTCACCCGGAGGTCCCGAATTCGATTCCCGGCTGGGACGGAGAATTTTTCTTTAACCAGAATGATTCCCTATCCCCCACGGAATCTGGAGGTATATTTGTGCGAGTGTGTGCGTGTGTGTGTGTTTGAGGAAAATACAGCTATTTAACCCCAACTTAAAGAATCTAGTCAACGAGTTGTTTGCGAAGCTCCCGAGATGACCTTAGATCTTAAAATTAATGTAAATGGCGTGTTATTTATGGACGCTCTTTAACTGCTATAGTTCTCAGCGTCCGATTCTATACTGAACGTGAAAGACCGCTTAGTTTGACTCAGAGGTCTCACTATCAGGCTTGAGGTTCTTTTACGTGCCGTAAATCTATGACACGAGACCAACGGCTTTACCTCCCTTCCGAAGGAAGCCATGCTAAGGATTTTTACACCGGAAAAAATCCATCGCCCTCCGCCGGGTTTGAACCCGCGACCTTGGATATATGAAGTTAATGAATCTAGGGCTATTAGTTGATATACTTGAAGTAACTAATAATACGCTCATTTTTTGAAGAGTTAAAAGTTTCACATATCGAAGAACCCGGAGGGAGGGGGAGAGAGAGAGAGAAATGGGGAAGGAAATGGAGCTCAACATTTGGTATGATTGTAAAAGAGGCCGAGAGGGGCAGGCAAGAAAGGCAGATTCTGGCGATGATCGATTGTTTTATCATTAGTTTTGCGCATATGCCCTTTCGGCGCCTGGCGTCAAGCAGGTGAATTATATTAAATAAATGATGCGACACACCCGCAAAGTTTAATGCAGGCTATATTCAAATCCCAAACATGACTCCCTCCATCGACATTCCATCCATAATAAAACTGATGGGGCAAGCTTTCAGGAATACATGTCTTTGGTTTCTCGCTGACATGTTGCGTGCACACGTGATAGCATTCTCCTGGACCATACAGAACTGGAAGACAGAGATCAGCGCTTTTGTGCCGCGTTGTTGCGGGGTTTATTAATATTATTATTGCTGCTACTACCATCATTATTATTCGACCACAATATGAATGTGCTTGATGGTAAGAGGAACTTCAGTTCTGAAACAAGTGGGCGCAGCAAGAAATGGGTGGGGAGGGAGAATTTTTTGGTGCTCAAAATTTATATTATGCTTTGATAAAAAAAAAGGAGGATTAAATCGTATGATTGAAAATAATGAAAATAATAAAATTCAATTTTTAGCTATTATTTGTGGAGTAAAGAAGTATTAATTTATTAATAATTTTAATATGACATATCAATGTTATGTTTTAACTAACTTCTTATCATCTGGAGGGATGGAAGGAGGCAGGGAGAGATGGATGGGGTGAGGGAGGGTGAGATGGAGGGAGGAAGGAGGGAATTGAGGGATGGGTGGATAGATGGATGAGTTTATTTGCCAGAACTAAGTACATTGCGCAGCAACATCAAATACAAGTAATATCAGAAACAATTGATAGCATCATAAAATTCATCCAGACAATAAAACAGTTAAAATCAAAGTGCGTTTCACAGATCTCTTAAAAGATTCAATGGAGAGAGCTTCAGTGCATTTACTAAGTTTGTTAAATAGGTTTAATGATATATTCTCAAAAGGAATTTTGTATCTTACTATATTTACATCTATTTATGTAAATATTGGAACTAGTTTTTGTGCGATTAAGATGAATTTCGGAGCGAGCATAGATTGTATTTATGACTATTTTCCTTAAAAATAAGGGGCAGTGGAACACAAACAATAAAGTCAAAGTTAAAATGCCCAACTTAACAAATAAAGGTTTACAATGAGTTCTGGAGGCTACACCACATAAAATTCGAATGGCCTTTTTCTGTAATAAAAGTACAGTCACGTAAAGAGAACATAAACAGAGGTGGTACTTCCGGGAAAACTAATGTGAAGACAGCAGCTGGTTAGTGATACCTTCATTATGCAACTGTAATAATAATATTAATAATATAAATCTACTAATAATAATGATCATGATGATAATAGAAAACATTAATAATAATAATAATAATAATAATAATAATTAATAATAATAATAATAAATAATAATAATAAATAATAATAATAAATAATAATAAATAATAATAATAATAATAATAATAATAATATAATGGGGTGGGGGTGACGACTTTAACCCTTTTTTTACTTCGTACACAGTACTAATTCTAACCAAAAATTGGATACCGAGATTTCTCTGATAATGCACGTTTTAGAGATCCTGTATCCAAAAACCTATTTTGTTTTCTCTTCACGTACTATGTAAGCACATAGAGCAGGAATATTATTTCACCCAAAGTTTGATTAGAAATACGTTGTTTAGACACCTGGGTCAAAAAAAAAAAACAACTGATGTATTCAATTCACATGACTTTCTCTACATCTCTGGAACTAATTATTGTTAAAAAGCTTATGCTTCTATTTACTACATGCTAATCGAGAGAAAATTAGCAGAAATAGTCTTATTGCTAGCTTCCTTGTAAGTAGAAGCAAAATAAGGGAGTAACATAGGTTAAAGTGATAGTCAAAGGCTGGTTGCTATGTGACTGAAGTTCCTTTGTTTGCACAGATAGGAGTTGACAATTCCCTGTATGAGAAAAGTATACGTTTTTCAAAGCTGAAACTAAAAATGAGGAATATCTTAAAAAAGATCAGCTCCACGAAAAAAAAACACATTTAAAATAAATAGTATGTTTTAATGTGCTCTACATTTTAGGTGTGGTAAGTTTTTGTGCATATCTTACGGTTTAGCATTTATGCAAAATTCCGTAAAATTCATCCAGAATAAAGTAGTCTTCAGAGGCTATTCCCAGAAAATTTAAGATATACAACTTATTTGCCGTGTAAGTATATTTAATTTACGACATTTTAATTAAAATTGTTACAGCCATTTTTGAGAAAATAAAAATATTCCAAAAAAGTTCCATGTAAAGGGTAGTTGGGTGTGTGGGAATTTTCTTAAAAATCTTCGTTTCGCATCCTTGGAAGATATAAAACCTAAATACCAAGTTAATTTTTAACGGCTTTTTCGTTTTTGAGCTATTCTGCCCAAGGCACACACTGAGATATTTTTCTAAAAATGCCTTTTTTGGATTCAGGGGGACCCAAAACATGTATTTCCGGTGAAATCTAGGTATTGAATTTTTGGGTGCATTAAAATACTTTTTCTATACACTATGTACATATTACATGTAGAGAAAATAAAAAAATCTGTTTAACAATAATTTGTTACACAGATGTAGAGAAAGTTATGTGAATGAAACACTATATTTTTCTTGTTTTGATGTACGCTAGCAGCTTCTAAACACCCTGTATAATAGAGCAGAAAATTGGAAAAGTTGCAGAAGTGTCCCAGTTATGACAGAAAGGGAATTATCGCTCTTCGCTAGAATCAAACCCCCTGTAATGCAACATAATTAATCCAGATTCTAAATTGCAGTAGGAATGGCAATTAAAACTGAACTGAAAAAAGTGAATGGTTTCATCCAACAGTCAATTTACTGAGGCAAACAATGGAACTTGTGGTAGCACTGAGCAGCTTCCATCAAGGATAATGCTCAGAGTTGCCAACTTTGCGGCTGTTAACGGCAGTAGTTATTATCGATACACGTGGTAACGCTTGAACCGTGAAACTCACGAACATGCAAATTTGAAATTCAACTACGCCCCGCTGTCCTTTTCATCGCTTCTCGCTCATTTGGAAACTCTGTCCAAAAAAACCATAAAGTGGCAATTCGCACAGGGCTTTGCGCATAATGGGATCTGTAAAATACGTGCGTATGTCCCGTATTTATTTGTATGTGCATGCTGTATGCTTCTTTAATACGCATGCGCGAGATTTTCACTAGTACCTCTCAAGTGAAATTCAGCTTAAAAAGTAAACACAAAAATACATTGATGTAACTTAAAATTAATTGGGTGCCCTGCAGAGAGATGAAAACACCTCTTGGCCATATACTGAAAAAAATGTGATGTGTTCCATTCACATGACTTTCTCTACATCTCTGCAATAAAGTATTGTTAAAAAGCTTATCCATCTATTTAATTCATGCTAATCCAGAAAAATTTAGCAGAAATAGTCTTTTTACTTGCTTCGTTATAAGTAGAAGCGAATTAAGGGAGTACCATAGGTTAAAAAGACAGTCAAAAGCTGGTTGCTAGGTGACTGAAGTTCGTTTGTTTGTATGGACAGGAGTTGACAAATTCCTGTATGAAAAAAGTATACTTTTTTTAAAGCTGAAACCAATAACAGGGAATATCTCAGAAACGGTCAATTCCATGAAAAAAAAACTATGTGACATAAATTGTGTGTTTCAACGTGATCTGCGTTTTTTTGTTTAGTGAGTTTCTGTCTCACTCCTACGGCTTACCAGTTATGCAAAATTAAACAAAAACCACTCACAATACAGAGGTCTTTAGAGGCTATTGTTCGAGAATTCAAGCTACACATTTTATTTGCCATATAAATATCTTTAATATATAATATTTTAATCAAAAATGTTAGTTCATTTTTGAGAAAATAAAAAGTTTGAATTTTTTTTGCATATAAAGGGTAGTTTGAGGTAGTCTTCGTTTCGCATTCCTGGAAGGTATTAAACTTAAATATCGAATGTGGTATTTTACGGACTTTTCGTTTTTGAGTTATCATGTTTGCACATGGACCTTTTTCCAAAAATGCATTTCCACAAAACATGTATTTCCGTTGAAATCTCTGTATCAATTCTTGGGTGAAATGCAATACCTTCTCTTCATTCTATGTACACAGTACCTGTGGAGAAAGTAATACGATTTACAATCTCCTTTATGCCATAAAATAGGATACTTCTCTTTCTTCTCCTATACATGCACAGAAGCCAAAGTGCGGAACAGAGAGAGACAAAAATAGATGGCATTAGAAGGATTGAGTGTTTTTCTTTTCACGTGGAGTTTTGTAGATCCTCGTGGGAAATGGAGGATAAAACGGGTTGTATTACCGCCCAGGGGTGAGCGTTTGTGGCAGGAGTATCCCATCCTCAGGTGATTTGTGGCTTCTGCGCGCACTGGCTATTCCAGCGAAGCGTTTGTTCTCCGCAGCTCACAAATATTCTCAGACCTTGAGTTCAGCGGTCAGTTGCCCTGCCTTAAACTACCACTCCCTGATACACAACTTGCAAGGCAATAAAAAGCACATGACGTCGACTTAGAAAATCAGATATTTTACATCTATATAATAACAACAACTCGAGTGCTAAGCCAGCAGTGATAGAGGAAGGTTGTGTTTTGAGAGGTGCTCCTGCGGTGAAGGAAGAAGGATCTAAGTCACGATGGGAGTGGACATTACAGTGTATAGAGCAAGAATTGGACAGTTTAGAAAAGTAAAATTGGTGAATAGTAAACACAGTTTTGGAGAGAAGATGACAAACATATTGGTTTTAGCAAGTGTTATAACTTTGTTGCTAGTGATTGGAGGAATTGAGGTAAACCCCGGCCCTGCAGATATAATAACAATGCTGGAAAACCTGACTGAGAAAATGAACAAAATAGAAGGTATGGAACAACGAATAGGTAAACAATTGGAAAAGATGGCAACAGATATCAAAGAAGATGTTAGAGTTGAGGTGCAGGAAGCAAGAAGGGAAGTTGAAATGGTTAAGGAAAGAATGGAAAGATTGGAAGAAAGGGAGAGAAGATTTAATTTAGTGTTCACAGGAGTTAAGGAAAGAAGGTATAAATGGCCAGCAGAAGAAATATTAGAAATAACGAAGGAAAAGCTGAATTTGGAATTGTACAGATGGGAAATTATTGAAGCTTATCGAGTTGGAAGACAACTTGGCAAGAGAACAATTATAGTGAAATTTGCAACAGCCCAATTAGTACATGAAGTACTTAAAAGAGCCAAGAAATTAAAAGGAACAGACATTTTTATTAATAAAGATTTATCACCTAAGAAGAGAGCTCTGCAAAGAAATTTGGTACAAAAAATGAAAGAAGCAAGAGCCCAGGGAAGAAGAGCTTATATTAGAAATTTCCAATTGTGGATTGACGGAGAAAAGACATCGCATCTGGACAAGAAGGAGCTAAGAGAACCCCAATCAGGCACAGAGGAAATTACTCAGCAAATGTCAACGCCAACTTTAGGAAGCACAACAGGAAGATCAAAGTCCAAACAAAAAGGAATGGATGTGGGTGAAGACAGTGAAAGTGTGTGTTGGAACCGAAATCTACCTGTCAGCATGGATATGAGGACGGCATACGCAGATAGGACGTCATCCAACTTGCCTACGAGAGAAATAACAGCTGACGAAGAAATGACGTCAACAGAGGAAGCAACAGGAGGAGGAGCCACCAGAGTGACGTCACCTAGGAAAATAGTGTCACCGAGAAGAGGGGAAGTAATAGCCGCACGTAATTTGGCTGCGAAGGGAAAGAAGGCGTGGCAACAGAGTAGCGGGGAAAATACAGAAGGGGAAGAAGACAACATCATACCATCTGAACATGGCAGCGTGCTAGTTTTAGATAGAAATAAAACTATTTCTTCCCGAGAAGGGATACAATTAAGGAGTAAAAGGACTCTAGAAACATTTAGATTTAGATTAGGCTCACAATAGGGAAGGGAGAATATAAGGAGGCTTGGATTCTGGAATTGTGAGGGAGTTAAAAACAAAATATATGCGGGGAGTTTAAATCAATTATTGACAAAACTTGATTATCTCGCGGTAGCTGAAACATGGCTAAAAGAGGACCAGGTTTACGTAAAGGATTTTGATTTTGTAGGGATAAAAGGAGATAAGGTAGCAAGAAAGGGGAGGGCATCTGGAGGCATAGGCTTTTTTGTAAAGAAAACGTTAAGTAAAGGAGTTAAAGAAACTTGGTCAAGGAGAAAAGAAATACTATGGATTGTATTAGAGGAGAAACAAATAGTTGAAAATGTTATATGTATAGGCATAGTATACAATCCCCCTCTTCCTTCGCGCTTTCATAATCCGGACCTCCTTAAACACCTAGAGATAGAAATAGAACATTTAAAGGAGAGATATGGTAATTCTGAGATTATATTAATGGGAGACTTTAATATTAGGATTGGCGAAAATGATGTTATTGGAGGGAATAGGTGGATGAGCAATGATACATTAGAGAAACCTGAGAAAATTAGATACAGCAAAGATAAGATAGTTGACAAAGGCTATATGAAATTTATAGAATTCTGTGAATTGAATGCCTTTGATATTTTGAATGGGAAATATGGAGAAGATGTGAATGGAGAATATACGTATGTTAGTAATAATGGTCAAAGTGTGATTGATTATGTATTATGGCCAATTAATATGGGGTATATTTTAAGTAATTTTAAGATACTAAATTTAAGTTCCAACAGTGGGCATTTTCCATTGATAGTAGACATAAAAACATGCACAGAGCAAATAGTCTATAATTTAAGGGAGGAAAAGTGCAACATAGAAGAATACAGTAGATACAAATGGAAGGAAGAGTATTGCAATAAATTTAGGCAGACACTAAACTCTAATTATGGCCAGATATGTCAGTGTGGAATAAGTTTTATGATAAAGGAACAAGAAATTGAAAGTGCTATGGATATCTTAAATATCATTATGCTAAGGGCTGGGGAGGAAATGAAAATGAGAAAGAAGGTTTACAAAAGAGATGAGGGCTGGTTTGATGAAGAATGTAGAGTAACTAAAAGACAAGTCAAACAGCTGCTCATAAAGTGGAGGGAATTAGGAAACATAGAATTAAAGAAAGAGTATATGCAAGGGAGGGATTTATATAATTTATTACTGGAACAAAAGAAAACAAGCTGGATGAAAAAATATGAAAGTAATTTGATACGAATTCTAAATGAAAATAATGCAAATGAGATATGGAAGGTTATGAAATCAATGTATAATAAATATGTAACAAAACCAAGTATAAAACCAGGAGAATGGATGGAATATTTTAAAAATTTGTATGGGGAAAAAAAGAGTAAAAATGAGATAGGAAATTGGGAAATAGGTAATAACTATGTAGATATACTCGATGATATAATAAGAAGTGAAGAAATAATCCAACAGGTGAAAATAATGAAAAGAAATAAAGCAACGGGAATAGATGGAATCCCTCCAGAGTTCCTTAAGGAATGGTGCACTGAAATAAACAGAGTTAAGGTTTTAGTAGACTTATTTAACACAATTAAGGTGAAGGGGTATATACCAGATAAGTGGAGGAAAGCAATCATACATCCAATATACAAAGGCAAGGGTAGTGTTGACAAACCAAACAACTATAGAGGCATTGCATTATTATCAAATGTAGGAAAAATTTTTACTGGTATTATGGCAAGCAGGATACAAACATGGGTTGAAGAATATGATATCCTCTCGGAACTTCAGATGGGCTTTAGAAAAGGGAGGAGGACAGTTGATAACTTATTTATTATAAAAACACTGGTAGATAAATACTTGAAAGACAAAAGAGGAAAGTTATATATGGCTTTTGTGGATTTAGAGAAAGCATACGATAGGATAGAGCTTCAATTGCTGTGGCATAAGTTGTTGACTAAAGGAGTGAGTAAACAAATGGTGGACACCCTTAGAGCATTATATAAGGAAAATACTTTTTGTATAAGAGTGGAGGAAGGGGTTGTAACAAGAGAAATCCAACAAGAGAAAGGCCTTAGACAGGGATGTAAGTTAAGTCCAGTCCTTTTCAATTTATATATAGATGATGTATTAACAGAAATTGGGAGAAATAATAACTCGATGCCAGTAATTAATAATATTCAGATTCCAGGATTACTGTTTGCAGATGATCTAGTTATAGGTGCAATTACAGTGAATGGCTTGAAACAATCCTTGCAAACATTAAATAATTACTGTAAAGAGTGGAGTTTAAAAGTGAACCAGGACAAGACGCAGATTGTAGTGTTCAAAAAAGGGGGAAAATTGAGCAAATATGAAAAATGGAAGAATGAGAATGAAAAGGAGTACAGGGTAGTGAGAGAATGTATTTATCTAGGAGTTAAAATTGATAGTGGTGGCAATTGGGAAAAGCAAAAGAAATTTGCATTGGCAAAAGGAAAAGGAGCTTTATCAGCTATTAGAAGTTGCAAATACAAAGCACCTAATATAAATATTAGATGGTTAGAAAAAGTGTACAATATGGTGGTTGAGGCAAAAATGCTATATGGGATAGAAGTATGGGGATTAGAAGGAGGATGGGAAGGCATAGATGAGGTGCATAGGAAATTTTGCAAAGAAATACTGGGGTTACCAAATGCAACTGTTAGGCAGGTAGCACAAATAGAGCTGGGTAGAGTGGCAAGTAAGGGAAAGATTATGGAAAGGGCATTGAAATTTTGGCATAGGATATTGAAATTGGAAGAAAGGAATTTGTTAAAACAGTGTTTAGTATATCAAGAGAAAAGTTTAAAGAACAAGGGATGGGTAGACTGTCTTCGAAATAACCTGGAAAGTAGTGGGTTAGGGGAAATGTGGAGAAGAAGAGAAAATAATGTGAATAACTTCTGGAAGTTGGCAAGGAAAAGATTTGAGGATATAGAAATACAAAAAATATTTAGTGAAATAACTGAAAAGAGATCTTTAGTTTTCTATATACCAATGAAAGTCTCATGGGGAAGGGAAAAGTACATTGATGTGACAAATAAAGAGGAGCGAGAAGGTATTGCATGGCTGAAAGCAGGAGTATGGAGATTAAAAGGTCTAAGGAAAGGTATTCCACAAAATCAATGTCCTATATGTGGCGGAAATGAAGATATAGAACACATTTTATTTAAATGTAAAGGAACTGAAATTTGGAGAAAAAAGTATATTAATAAGAAATGGTTTAAAATAGATAGAAATGTAGTAGTAGTTGAAATGTTTCAAAAAGATAGTAAGAAGATTGGACAATTCTTATGCAAAGTGAAAAATAAATGGATATGGACAGTAAATAGACAAAATGATGCAATAAACTAGAATTAATAAACTATTGTAAAATATGAGTATGACCGGTAAAGAGCCAGGGCTGAACACCGATCATATTCACCTGTATAATGCTTAGCATAAATAAATAAATAAATAAATAAATAAATAAACAACAACTCTTATTTCGTCCTGTTTACCAATACAATGATTTGACAAGTAATTACATATAGACAGACAGACAGACAGACAGACAGACATAATTACAATTTACAGCTCATCGAAATTATATAAGATTTATTTATCAGATATACCTTCAATTTTAAGTTAAATTGTCGTATTACTACCTCTGCAATTGCTTTAATTTCTGGAGGTGATTTGTTAAAAAGCTTTAGTTCCTTGATATTGTACATTTTTGGCAGGTACATTTTTATTTACATTATATCTATAATAGCTAATGTTGCCTGTTCATACATGTGTTTATTACTTTCTCTATACGCACTATGTACATAGTGTATAGAGAAGGTATTACACTCCAACCAAAAATTCGATACCGAGGTTTCACCGGAAATATATATTTTAGGGTCCCCTGTAACAAAAAAAAAACAAAAAAAAAAAAAAAACATTTTCAGAAAAAGGTCAGTGTGACTTTGAGCACGATAACTCAAAAACGAAAAATCAGTAAAATACCAAACTTGGTATTTAAGTTTAGTATCTTCCAGGGATGCGACACGAAGATTTTGAGAAAAATGCCCCCACCCCAAACTACCCTTTACATGGAACTTTTTTCGAATTTTTTATTTTCTTAAAAATGGCTCTAACAATTTTGATTAAAACACAGTATATTAAAGATATTTATCTAACAAATAGAATGCATATCTTGAATTTTCTGGAAATAGCCTCTTAACACTACTTTATTCTGGATGAATTTTGCGAAATTCTGCATAGCTGCTAAACGCTAAGAGATGGACAAAAACTTACCACACAAAAAATGTAGAGCACTTTAAAACACACACTTTATGTTATATACATTTTTTCGTGGATTTGGTAGCTTTTGTGATATTCCTTGTTTTTGGTTTTACATTTAAAAACATACTTTTCTCATACAGGAATTTGTCGACTCGTGTCCATACAAACTTTAGACACATAGCAACCAGCTTTTGACTTCCACTTTAACCTATATTATTTCGCTTCTACTTACAAGGAGCAAGTAATAAGACTATTTCTGCTATTTTTTTTTTTTCTCGATTTGCAGGAAGTAAATATAGGCATAAGCTTTTCCACAATAATTTGGTGCAGAGATGTACAGAAAGTCATATGAATGGAACACATCAGATTTGTTTTTATTTGTTCATACTTGTTTATTACATACATTATTGCTCTATAAGAATAGAGAGAGTAAATGCTTAGTATCCTTATATTAATAAATATCTCCCCACTTGATTCCCTGAATTTTAAATTAAACATGATTCTAACACTTTTCTTCTGATAAAGAAGTAATCTGTCCATATGTGTTTTAGCAGCAGCCCCCAAATTTCAATCCCATAGATTAAATGTGGGTAAATACATCCATAATAAATGAGTTTTAAAATGTTAGTACTCTTATAACTGCTAAAATACCTTATTAAGTATACTGACTTGCTGGTTTTATTACATATGTACTCAATATGTTGTACCAACGTTAACCTGTTAAATAACACCTAAAGGTTTGTATTTTAACTTCTTGTACAATATCGTTATTAACTTTGAGTTAATTTGCTCCTTTTATTCAACATACTATAATGCATTGCGGGTGTTGTATGCATGCTATACTGTAGATTTATGGATTTCAAATAATTTAATATCATAGAGGTCGTTTTATTGAGGGTTTCATTTACACCCTCTATGGTTTTATTCCAGCACACAACAGTAGTGGTATCTGCATACGTCACAACGGAAGTGTTTAACAAACATGTTATATATTTGATGTACATAATAAATAACAGTAAACTAAATAGTGAACTCTGTTTGACTTCCTTCACTTATTTTAAATAAATTGTTCTTTAAGGGGAGACAGAGGCTATTCCTAGGATACTCAAGATACATATATTTTATTTTTGTCATGTGAATACCTTTAATTCTATGTGTCTTCAAAAATACCTTAGAAAATCCAAGAAAATGCACTCGTAGCACCAAAAAAAAACAAAAAAAAAAACGTTGTATTTAGTAACCGCCAGCTCTTACTAGATGAGAATTAAAGTTTCAGCTATGACCATACCCAGTTACATTGCCATAGGTGATTGAATCAACAATTTTGTGCTTATTTAGAAAGATGGGGGGAAAATTTAAAATACTTAACACCGAAAGAGATAAAAACCGAGTTGGATGTAGATCATGACATATCTACTCCTAAGTCTGCAACAATTTACAATAGCACAAACATATTTAAACGTGGCCATCAATCTAGAAATATTGAATATTTTTCCGGACTTCAACACCATATTCCGTCGACTTACAAAATCAGATATTTTACATCCTCTACTTATTCTTTAATAAATTGTTCTTTAATGCCAGAAAGAGACTAACCCCAGAGAAAATTCAAGATAACATATTTTATTTGTCATGTACAAATCTTTAATTCTAGGCTCTTCAAAAAGCCTTTAGAAAATCCAAGAAATTACACTCGTAGCATCGAAAAACACTTAGTATTTAGTAACAGTCGTCTGTTACTAGATGAAAATTAAAGTTTCAGCTGTAACAATCACGTGGTTACAATACCGTGGGCGATCAGCAATCTTGTGCTTATTTAGAAAGATGGGGAAAAACGAGTTTCGTGCGGTGATTAAAGACTTTTCTTTAAGCTACTTAACATCAAAACAGATAAAAGCTGAGTTAGAATGAAGTTAATGGCTCATCTGTTCCCGCGTTTGCAATAATTGACAAATAGACAAATGCATTTTAAAGTTACCGTAGATCCAAAAATGATAAACATCGTTTCGGACGTCCAGCAAAAGAGTCTTCCTCCAGGATATGGTTTTGAATGATCAACGAATCAAAGTTCGCGAAATAATAGACGCCACAGGGATATCACAGGGTACAGTGCTCTCAATCTTGCACCAATATTAGGTCTGACAAAGGTAAGATGGGTGCCGCATTTGCTCTGAATGGAGAATAAACGCATTCGCGTGATAAAATCAGAAGCTGGTTTAGCATGTTTTCGACGCAATCCTGACGAATTTCTGCGTCGATACATAATGTGAATGAAATATTGATACTCTGCTACACTCCAGAGTGCCGTCCAAACAATGGCGTTTCAAAGCCTAACTGGCTCCGAAGAAGGCATCGATGGTGAAACCTGAAGACAAGGTAAAAGCTTCGGCTTTTTGGGATGCACGCGAAATCATTTACTTAGGTTAATTGCAGAAAGGAATAACGATGGAGAGTATTATGCATTGTTACTGCACTAATGGAAAGGGGGGGGAAACGCTCTCATCTGGTCAAAAGAGATTCTCTTCCATCAAGACAGCGCAAAAGTGCTCACTTGAGCAGTTTTGATGTAAAAAAAAATTGTGAAATTAAGGTTCTAATTACTGCAACATCCACCAGGTTTGCCAGATTTGGCCTCCAATGACTTGTATATTTCTTAACCTAAAAAGAGGAATACGATTCACATCTAATAAAGAGGTCATCTCCCAAACAGATGCCTATTTTGAGGACCTTCCGAAATGTTGAAAAAAAAAATGAATCTACCAAAATAATTTGTTATTTTAACTTTTCTAAGGACTTATTGAGCGTTCCTTGTATAAAATGATTAGGTATTTAACGGACTTCTCATTTTTGAGCTCTGGATCTACATATGCTGCATTGACTTCCCTGTCTCTGTTGTGGGTTCCATTGTTCAGCATTTACTCTCTTACTAAGAAGTACCATGAACTGTGCGAATGGAAGGTAATTCGACGTGGGCATCAACATTAAAGAAAGGGTTGGGAACCATTGGCATGGGGTACATTTGGATGACGGGGCAGGCAAATAGCGGAGTATTTGGAGAAACATTAAGAACCGCCTCTGTGATATTGACACAGCAAATAATTGCATAATGCACGGAGAAGTTTTCATTAGAAGTACAGTCTGGGCTAAAATTGGAGTCGGATATGGGGCAATACATCAAAACAAGTATCAAACTTATTAGAGAGGGGCTCGCGTGGATTAGTCTAGGAGCATGGAGGAGCACAAAAAAATGCTGACGAGAATGGTACGAGAATCTGTCCCATTTGCAAGGAGGAAGTGTCGTGGACCCCATATCTTGATAATGTTTAGGGGTACGGAGGAGTGGAGAGAAAAATATTTACTGCGATTCTTTACCACCGCGAATGTAGAGCTAGAAGCATGTCGGATGCTACTGGCAGGCACGGAAGACGTGGACGGGCTAGGTAAATTTATACTTAAGGCAAGACAGCTGAGATCTAAGAAGACTGATAATAGAATAGAGGGGGGATAAGAACAGCTTAACAAAAATGACTATAATGTTTTACATATATATATATATATATATATATATTATGTCATACTTATGTCACTGTTGTGTTATGGTTTTATATATTGTGTACATATTACTTTTACGTGCATTTATCTATTATAATGGGTACATTTATGCTTCTGAATAAGGTATACTCTGTGCTGTAAATTTAAATGACTGTTTTTTTTTAAATATTTTTGTCTTATTATTTTCGTGTTTGCTCTTTTAAGTCTTTTTTGTTGTTGTTTTAATATTGTTTTTTATTTTGTGAATTACAAAAGCACGTACGGTCTGTGGACCCGTGCAATTGTTGAAGTTCAATGTATGATATTGTTATGTCAATGAATATTTATTTATTCATACAAAGAAGTCATTAAATATACTGTTTTCGTTCGTGTTATTCTAAATGAGGTGCTTTCTTTAGATGGGATGCTTTCACTGCTTCCAGTATCCTGAAGTTTGCAGTATTAAAATGGACCCATAGCTTGCAATTGGCACGATTTTGATGTAGAAGAGACGATAGAAGAGTTTCTGAAGCTACTTGTTTATGTTAAGCATATTTCTTCTATGTATTTAGTAAATGCTTTACCTGTTACTTGCAGCGATAATCCTAGATATTTATACGAATTTACAATCATCCAGTTTGTCGGTCATGCATTGAGTTGATTTAATTGGGTGATTTCTGTCAACTAGTTCGCAGTCTTTAATTGACATGGATTGAGTGGTCCACTGATCTTATTTTATGCACGTAATTAAATTTAGTCCGGGAATTCGTATTTCACTTAGGTTATATCAGCGCAATAAGCGCTTTGCTAACTTGGTATTTGCAGGCAACGGTAAAATTGCGGAAAGTGTTTCAGCAGCCGTGTGTTAGTATCAGAAATTTAACTACAAAACCATTATGGTAGTGTCATGTAGATTTTTAGGTGACTATTGTCATTTTATTTACATTAATTTAAGTAAAGTGAAGTTAGACAGAACTTAAACTATGATACTGGCGGGGTATAATCAAGCATTAATTGTAGGGCGTTTCTAAATATAGAAAAAATAATGCAATTAACCTTTGTAATAAAGCAGTTTAATAAGATTTGGTAGAAATGTTTCATGGGTAAGGTAATTATAACATTTTCCCATTAACCCTTGAGCGATTGCAAGTCTTAGAATTTCATAATCTCCTGCAGCAATTTTTAAATCAATAATATCTGTCAACTCTCACGGACTGTTTACAGTAATTCTGAATAACATATAAAGCAGGGGATAGCTACAATTTATTTGGTCCCAGTCAGTCTCTATTTCACTGCCAGAAATATGTTGTTGGAGGTGTGGGGAGGCTTGCCGAGTGCTCTTCCTTGCCTGTGGTTTAGGATGGGGAGGACCCAGGTAAAATAATTGGTGTAAGGCATTATGACGAGGTGTAAGGCCTGTTTTGTAAATTTTGGGACATATTACTATACACATTTTTATGGTTATTAATGCTTATTGTTGTATTTTAAACTTCAAATTGACACACCTAACCCAAATATTACTGCTCAAAACCAACTTTCGTGTTTTTAGCAACTTTTCACCACAGTGTTGTCTTAGCTAGCAAGGAGATGTTACTCATCTAAAAATCTGATGTGTTCCATTCACAGGATTTCTCTACAATCGGCAACAAATTATTGTTAAACAGCTTATGCTTCTATTTACTTCATGGCAATCCAGAAAGAATTAGCTGAAATAGTCTTACTACTTGCCTCCTTGTAAATAGAAACGAAATAAGGGAGTACCATAGGTTAAAGTCATAGTCAAAAGCTGGTTGCTATGTGACTGAAGTTCCTTTGTTTGTATGGGCAGGAGTTGACAAATTTCTGAGTGAGAACAGTATAGGTTTTTCAAAGCTGAAACCAAAAGCAAGGAATATCTAAAAAACGATCAACTCCACGAAAATGTGTATAGTATAAATTCTGTGTTTTAATCTGCTCTATATTTTTGGTGCGGTAAGTTTTTGTCCGTCTCTTAAGGTTCAGCAGTTATGCAAAATTCCGTAAAATTCATCCAGAATAAAGTAGGGTTCAGAGGCTATTCCCAGAAAATTCAAGATATACATTTTATTTTGCGGTAAATATGTTTAATATACAATATTTTAATCAAAATTCATTAGAGACATTTTTAAGAAAATCAAAATTTCAAAAAAAGTTCCATATAATGTGTGGTTGGGGATGGGGGAATTTTTTTGAAAATCTTCGTATCGCATCCCTGGAGGGTACCAATCTTATATACCAACTTTGATATTCCACATTCTTTTCGTTTTTGAGCTATGCTGTCCAAAGACACACAAAAAACAGACACACACACACACACACACACACGGATCTGTTTTTGGATTCAGTGGGACCCAAAACATGTATTTTCGGTGAAATCTCGGTATCGAATTTTTAGATTCAATGCAATATTTTGTCTTTATACTATGTACATAGAACGTGTAGAGGAAATAAAAGTATGTTAGCAATGAAAAGGTTAATTGTGTAATAAATGCCGTTTCTGTGCAGCTTCCTTATTACTTTTAAGCAACATTTACTTTATCAAATGGTTCAAGTAGAAAGGGCATGTTTTGCCAATGTGTAGTGACGTTTCTGTTAACCTTTATCTCGATTTGCATGAAGTAGATGGTGGAGTAAGACCTAAGAATAGAGAATTGTAGAATAGGTACAGAGAATGAGATATTTTTGCCTGTTTTAAGAGAAATGGGGGAGTAAAAGCCACCACCCATACTTTGGTGTGCCCCAGGTCCGATGTATTGATCATAAGCTCGCCCGGCACCGCGCTGCCTAGGCAGACTGTTTCCTCCAAGGGAATGACCCGCACTACTTTCATCCACACAATTATTAACGTACGACCGTGTAGTTTTACTTTATCTATGTACATAGTGTATAGAGAAGGTATTGTATTGCACCCAAAATTCCATACCGAGATTTCACCGGAAGTACATGTTTTGAGACCACCTAAATTAAAAAAAAAAGCATTTTTAGAAAAGTTGTAAATGTGTCTGTCTGTCTGTGCATGTGTGTGTGTGTCTGCGGACAGCATAGCTCAAAAAAGGAAAGACCGTTAAATACCAAACTTGGATGCGACACGAAGATTTTCAAGAAAATTCCCCCACTTCCAAGTACCCTTCACATGGAAAATGTTTCAACATTTATGATTTTCTAAAAAATGGATCTTACGTTTCTGATTCGAATATTGTATATTAAAGATATTTACCGGACAAATAAAATGTATATTTTGAATTTTCTGGGAATATCCTCTGAAGACTACTTTATTCTGAGTGAATTTTACGGAATTTTACATAACTGCTAAATCATCACCACACAAAAAATGTATTGCACATTAAAACACACAACTTAAGTTATATATATTTTATTCCGTGGAGTCGATTGTTTTTTTTTACAAATTCCTTGTTTTTTGTTTCAGCCTTAATAAAAGCATACTTTTCTCTTACTCCACCATCAACCTGTCCATACAAATAAAGCAACTGCAATGACATAGCAACCAACTTTAGACTGTCACTTTAACCCATGATACTCCCTTACTTCTCTTCTACTTACAAGAAAGCAAGTAATAAGACTATTTCTGGTAAGTTTTACTCGATTAACATGAAGTAAATAGACGCACAACGTTTTAGCAATAATTTGTTGCAGAGAAGTAGTGTATGAAACTCATCAGATTTTTACTTTCTCTACACGTACTATGTACATAGTGTATAGAGAAGGTATTGTAATGCACCCAAAATTCGATACCGAGGTTTCACTGTAAATATATGTTTTGAGACCACCTGAATCCAAAAAGAGAATTTTTAGAAAATTGTCCTTTTGTCTATCTGTCTGTCTCGTGTATGTGTCTGTGTGTGTGGCTGCGGACAGCACAGCTCAAAAACGGAAAGACCGTTAAATATCACACTTAGTATTTAAGTCCAGTAATCTCCAAGGATGCGACACGAAGATTTTCAGGGAAATTCCCCCACCAAGTACCCTTCAAATGGAAAAATTTTCGAAAATTCTGATTTTCTAAAAAAATTCTAACGATTTTGAATAAATTATCGTATATTAAAGATATATACCTGACAAATAAAATGTATATCTTGAATTTTATGGGAATAGCCTCTGAAGACTACTTTATTCTGGATGAATTTTACGAACTTTGTGTAACTGGTAAACCGTAAGATATAGACACAAACTTACCACACTAAAAATGTCGAGCACATTAAAACACACAATTCATGTTATACACTTTTTTTCGTGCAGTTGATTTTTTTAGATATTCCTTGTTTTGGTTTCAGGCTTGAAAAACTCGTACTTTGCTCATACAGAAATTTGTCAACTCCTGTCCAAACAATGGAACTTCAGTGACATAGCAACCAGCTTTTGACTATTACTTTAACCTATGGTACTCCCTTATTTCGCTTATACTTACAACGAGCAAGTAATAAGACTATTTCTGCTAATTTTTCCTCGATTTGCATGAAGTAAATAAAAGCATAAGCTTTTTAACAATACTTTGTTGCAGAGATGTAGAGAAAGTCATGTGAATGGAACACATCAGCTTTTTATTTATTTATTATTTTATTTTACCACCCTACTTTGTTTAGGTTTTGCTAAAAGACACAGTGTACTTAATATACGAAATAATCACATAAAACAATTTGAAATATTATTATTATTATTATTATTATTATTATTATTATTGATCTTTATTAAATTATGATGACAATAACATATAGGATTTGGATAGATAGAGTCAGACTGAAAAATTCAATGAAATAGCCGGGATTTGAACCACGGATCTCTCGGTCTCTAGTCGTGTGTAGGACAGGAGTTGGATAGGTAGAGTCAGACTCAAAAATTCAATGTCATAGCCGGGATTTGAATCGCGGATCTCTCGGTCTCTAACCGTGTGTAGGACAGGAGCTGGATAGGTAGAGTCAGACTGAAAAATTCAATGTCATAGCCGGGATTTGAACCACTGATCTCCCCTGCTGTACCACTGAGCTAATATGGCAACATGCTGATATAGCATTGACTTTCTCAGCTGACTCGCATGTTTCGCGGCAAACCACAAGGTGTTTTCAAATTATTTTGAGATGACAACCCCAATGGCGACTTACAATGGGAGATCCGTGGTTCAAATCCCGGATATGGCATTGAATATTTTAGTCTGACTACCTATCCAATTCCTGTCCTACACACGGCTAGAGACCGGAAGATCCGTGGTTCAAATCCCGGCTATGATATTGAATTTTTAAGTCTGACTCTACTTATCCAACTCCTGTCCTAAACACGGCTTGTGTGAAAAAAAAATAATCGAATAGTATATAGGGATATAAATTCAAATTAAAAGTATATAATTAAACGATATGTTTCCCATAAGGGTGGTTTCTCAAAATGAATATAGAATATTTTATTATTTTTCTGACTATGTGGTACTACATTTGTTCTTTCCAATTTATATTTTCCCCGCAATGAAAAAAAATGTGCGCCAAAGAGGAAAACACTCGCAATAATGTTTTGAACTTATTATTTTTACTTTCTCTACACCCACTATATGCATAGTGTATAGAAAAGGTATTGTATTGTGTCCAAAATTTTGATACCGAGATGTCAGTGGAAATATATGTTTTGACACGCCCTGAGTCCAAAAAAAGCATTTTTAGGAAAATATGTGTGTGCGTGTGTGTGTGTGTGAATCTATCCATCAGTGTGTGTGTGTGTGTGTGTGTGTGGGTCTGTGGACAGCATAGCTCAAAAAACGAAAAGATTCTTAAATATCAAATTTGGTATTTGGATTTATTACCTTCCAAGCATACAACACGATTTTTTTTTAAGAACAAACTAAACTTTAGAAGAAAATGTTTTCGAACATTTTGATTTTCTTAAAAATGGCTGTAACGATTTTGATGAAAATCCCGTACATTACTGCTACTTACCTCCCAAATAAGATATATATCTTGAATTTACTGGGAATATCTTCTAAAGACCTCTTATGCTGGATGAATTTTCTCGAATTTCGCTTAACTACTAAACTGTAAAAGATGGACAAAAACTTATTGCACAAAACATGTACAATCTCATCAAAACACACAATCTATGTCCTTTACGTTTTTGTTGTGAAGGTAACTGTTTCCGAGGTATTTCTTGTTTTTGGTTTTAATAGTAAAGTACTTACACATTTCTCAAACAAGAAGTGTCCCTTTTTCTTTTTTTCTACTCCTGGCCGAGCAAAGAAGCGATTTGCAATGAGAATCGCATAAGACAGCTTTTATAACATTTGACTATCAGTTTATCATAGCACATTCCTTTAGTTCCCTACTACTTATAAGGAACTAAGTAATAAGAACATTCTGCTAATGTTTATCTCGATTAGCATTGTGTACAAAGAAGAAGAATCTTCTGTAAAAAGTTTGTAGAGCAGCTAGAGAAAGTCTTGTGAGTGTAACACATAAGATTTTTAACATTAATTTGTGCAGCTTATTGAACTTTTATAATGTTTGATTTATTCACACAAATAGAATCGAGCCAAGTGGGTCAGTAGGCAAGCTCCGTAGAGGTGTCTTCATTCCACGAAATTCCTGACCCCTCGTTTCCTCTCACTTTCATTCAAGGATGCGGTAGTGGCGCAATCCTCGTGGTGGTGACTGCGCTGTGATAATGTGGTTCTCGGATTTGGAAGTTCTCGGGAAGCTCGCTCACACCAGAGGCGCGGGCTTCTAGGCGCCCCCCTCCCGGGAGATCCGTGGCTTAAATCCTATCTATGACATTGCATTGTCAGTCTGACTCTACCTATCCAACTTCTGTCCTACACACGGCTAGAGACCGTGAGATCCGTGGTTCAGATCCCGGCTATGGCATTGAATTTTTCAGTCTGACTCTACCTATCCAACTCCTGTCCTACATACGGCTAGAGACTGGGAGATCCGTGGTTCAAATCCCGGCTATGGCATTGAATTTTTCAGTCTGACTCTACTTATCCAACTCCTGTCCTACACACGGCTAGAGACTGGGAGATCCGTGGTTCAAATCCCGGCTATGGCATTGAATTTCTCAGTCTGACTCTACCTATCCAACTCCTGTCCTACACTTGGCTAGAAACCGTGAGATCCGTGGTTCAAATCCCGGCTATGGTATTGAATTTTTCAGTCTGACTCTACCTATCCAACTCCTGTCCTACACTTGGCTAGAAACCGTGAGATCCATGGTTCAAATCCCGGCTATGGCATTGAATTTTTCAGTCTGACTCTACCTATCCAACTCCTGTCCTACACACGGCTAGAGACCGGGAGATCCATGGTTCAAATCCCGGCCATGACATTGAATTTTTCAGTCTGACTCTACCTATCCAACTCCTGTCCTACACACGGCTAGAGACCGGGAGATCCGTGGTTCAAATCCCGGCTATGGTATTGATTTTTCAGTCTTACTCTACCTATCCAACTCCTGTCCTACACACGGCTAGAGACCGGGAGATCCGTGGTTCAAATCCCGGCTATGGCATTGAATTTCTCAGTGTGACTCTACCTAACCAACTCCTGTCCTACACACGGTTTTTGTGAGAAAACAATTACAATTGTCACAATAGTTGAGTATATTATGAATTTGGTTTTTGAAGTTTTTGCAGCTTTGTAAGTCGCCATTACCCCAATAACAATTTGAGATCACCTTGTGGTTTACTGGGAAGCATGCGAGTCAGTTGAGAAATTCAATGCTATGCCGGCATGTTGCCATGGTGGTACAATGGAAAATCAACCGGCTAGAGATCGGGAGATCCGTGGTTCAAATCCCGGCTGTAGCATTGAGTTTTGCAGTCTGGCTCTGCTTAACCAATTTCTGCTAATGTTTGTCTCGATTTTCATAAAGTAGAGAATATGCTTTATCACAATACTTGTTTACAGCATGGAGAGAAAGTCATGTGAATGGAACACATCAGATCTTTCAGTTGGTGTTGTAGCACTTAAACATGTGTACAAAGCAAACAAGCACACCATTGGGAGTAACGCAACTCGGAAAATGAAATAATTAGGCTGTGAAAGAAGCTGCAGAGTTTAACGCTCGAAGGAACATTTGCTTGTTGTTGCATATTTAAACACGAAGCGGTTGGTAACCGTGCTCATGCATGTGCATGAGAAATAACCAACATTTACCTTGCGGACTCGCGGTTAACCAGACAGATTTAGTTTGTCTCCGAGGAGTAATGGTTTCTCTGTAATGTCGCTTTCGTATGTCAGCATTGCGACCTGGGAAAAATCTAATAAGGCAACTATAACGCTGATGGAATAATTACATGGCTAACGATACACCGAAATGCTAGAAGTCATTTTTGGAAAATATTACACTTAGAATTTTATTTTTGTAAAGCAAAAGGATGTGTTGTGTTCCATTCACATGACTTACTCTACATCCCTACAACGAATTATTGTTGAAAAGTTTAGGCTTCTATTGACTTCATGCTAGTCGAGAAAACATTGCCAGAAATAGTCTCATTACTTGCTTCGTTGTAAGTAGAAACGAAATAAGGGAAATAGGTTAAAGTGATAGTCAAAAGCTGGTTGCTATGTGACTGAAGTTCCTTTGTTTGTATATACATGAGTTGACAAATTCCTGTATGAGAAAATAAAGTTTTTCAAACCTGGAACCAATAATAACAAAAACAATCAACTCCACAAAAAAAAAAAAAAAAAAAAAAAAAAAAATGCCTACGACAGAAATTGTTTGCTTTATCGTGATCTAGACTTTTTGTGTAGTAAGCTGTTATCCATCTCTTACGGTTTAGCACTTATGCAAAATTCAATAAAAATCATCCAGAATTAAGAAATGTTTAGAGGCTATTCCCAGAAAATATAAGATATACATTTTATTTTGCATGTAAATATCTTGAATAACATATTTTAATCAAAATTGGTTTTAAAAAGAAAGCCTAATTATTTCATTTTCCGAGTTGCGTTACTCCCAATGGGGTCTCAAAAACATTTATTTCCATTTACCTTGCGGACTCGCGGTTAACCAGACAGATTTAGTTTGTCTCCGAGGAGTAATGGTTTTTCTGTAAAAAAAGTCTAACAATTATGATTATGTTAACTTTTTAGAAAAATGTCCGTATGTGTAGCGTATGTGCCTGTGGGCAGCATAGTTCAAAAATGAAAAGACCGTTAAATTCCAAACTTGGTATCTAGTTTGGTATCTTGCAAGAATGCCACACAAATATTTTATATACAATCCGCCTACGCCCAACTACTCTCAAATTCTGAGGTACATGGGGCAACTTTTCAGACTGTAGCAACATTTTTGTGAGAGAAATGTGCATCAATAACGAAAAACTCAACTTGAAAAAAATGGCTTAATGGTTTGACACAGAGATTCTTTTAACCTGTTCAGCGCTTTAAAATTGTGGTTAAAACATTTGTTATATTCATCCTATGAGGATAAAGCGTTGCAAATATGTAGGGGAAGGGCGGCAGGATCGGATAGCTAACAATAAATTATAGTTGATCATAACATATAATGTTTTAAGAAATGCACTTTATTGTAAATTATTGTATCATGAATTGTGAACATTTTAAAGCATGTGCTTTGCTGCCAGCTTTTATCACCTATGTAATATAAATTAAAAACGTTTTGTTTGCAAAATGCGGTTTTGCCCCTAGGGTAGGAGCAGAACCGTTAAAACGGTGGGGCACAACCGGGTACTACAGTTTTTCTGTGCTTAACAGTCATTACATTCAAACTATTTGAATGCCTTTTGGGGCCAACGTGTGCAAAGTTCATGGCCCATCTGTTGCACTTCACACACTGAATCCAGTTGTCACTTGGTTTTGTCTCACTATATTTCTCCTTGCAATAACAGCACTGGCTATCGCTAGAATTTTCGTCGTTATATTTGGCTTTCTTTGCTCTTGTTGTTTCACCGAACTTAGACAGAAGCGACTTTCTGCAAATTGCTATTGACTTAGGTTGAGTATTTGCCTTTTTTTGAAGCTCAACCTTACATGGTGACTCTGTAAGGACAGCTGTTTTCCGGCGGCGTCTTGCTGACGCTGAGGGAAGTCTTTTGGCACAGGGAACTGGCAACACATCTTTTGGTGAAACTGCAAAGGTTTGTGGTTCAGCCGATATTGCTATTTTCTCTGCAGTTTTGGATGGAAGAAGAGAGACTGACTCACAAGGCTGGGTATGTAGTGCAGACCCCTCAGATGTTGATGTTGATGGCTGAGGAGTGTGTTGTTCTGTTGTTTCAGCTGGCATGAAGTCAACGTCACTAAACTTGTTAGGTCACAGGGTTGGTGGGACCCGGTTATGCCCCCTCCACCCGCTTCTGCCCCCACACGCCACTTTGCCCTTCTTAACGCATACCACAATAACTACTCGCTTCCCGAATTGTAGCAACATTAAAAACAATAATTAGATCTTTGCAATTTAATGTAGTAAAAGTAAAATATGTTGCTGTAGATACTTACCTCTTGAACTCCGACTTCAAATTTCAGTTAAATTACTTCAAAACGCGGAAATTTCTAATGATAAAGGTTACAGACATAATAACGCGACTATATTCTTCGAACTCCTGCTTCTGACTGCTGCCGTTATGAGAATGTAGTTCAGTCAAAAAGTGGTAGATGGTAGCGCTTTCCAGTTTAAAAAACCCATCTACCCGCTTGTGCCTCACTACCCGGTCCTGGCTCTTCTACCCCTACCTTAAGTATGGTTAATATTTGAACCAAAAGTAAAAATATATTGTGTTTTATTTACATGACTTTCTCTACATCTTTGTAAAAAGCATATTCTTCTATCTGCTTGATGCTGAAACATTTGCAGAAAATGTCTTATTACTTAGTTCCTTTATAAGTAAAGGGAAATTAGGGAATACACCGACAGTCAAATGTTTCAAAATGTGGTTGCTATTGTTGCTTTACGTGGCCAATCATTCACAGTTTAAAACTGAAACAAGAACAAGAAATATCACAAAAACGATGAACTTCACGAAAAAATAATCTGATGTGTTCCATTCACATGACTTTCTCTACCTCCCTGCAAAAAAATTGTTAAAAGCTTATGCTTCTATTTACTTCATGCTAATCCAGAAATAATTAGCAGAAATATTCTTATTGCTTACTTCCTTGTAAGTAGAAGCGAAATAAGGGAGTACCATAGGTTAAAGTGAAGCCAAAAGCTGGTTGCTATGTGACTGAAGTTCCTTTGTTTTTAAGGACAGGAGATGACAAATTCCTGTGTGAAAAAATTATGTTTTTCAAAGTCGAAACCATAATCAAGGAATATCTAAAAATACGATTAGCTCCACGAAAAAAACAGTATATTACATACAGTGTGTGTTCTAACGTGCTCTCCATTTTGTGGGTGGTAAGTTTTGTCCATCTCTTACGGTTTAGCAGTTACACAAAATTCCGTAAAATTCATCCAGAATAAAGTAGTCTTCGGATGCTATTCCCAGAAAATTCAAGATACACATTTTATTTTCTTAAGTATAAGAGATTTTTAATCAAAATTATTAAAGCCTATTTAAAGAAATCTAAATTTCGAAATGTTTTCCATGTAAAGGGTTTTTGGGGGTGCGGGAATTTTCTTGAATGTCTTCGCGTCGCATCCTTGGAAGATACCAAACTTAAATACCTAGTTTGGGCTTTAACGGTCCTTAGGTTTTTGATCTATGCTGCTCACAGATACACGGACACACCCGGACCTTTTTCTAAAAATGTTTTTTTTTTTGGATTCACGGAGTATCAAGACATATATTTCCGGTGAAATTCCGGTATCGAATGTTTGAGTGCAATATAATTCCTTCCCTATGCACTATGTGCTGTATGCTCTACACATTAATAATAATTTATTACAGAGTTGTAAAGAAAGCCATGGTTTTTGTCTTTTGACTTTTATCTCGATTTATTTTATTAGTTTGCTAGTGGACTGCCCTTAAACACCAATAAATACCAATTTTACAGGCGAGCCAAAGCGTTTACAACTATAACTTCAAGAAGTGGACAGTTTTTCAGAAACACCCTGTATGAAAGCAAAAATTAGCCAACTTGTTCACAAATTTAAGAATAATGATATAATTTTGGGGTTTATCTTTCATTAAAACACAAACTGAGTTATCTAATTTGCGATCTGTGGTATGTTTATGGAATGCTAGCGTAACGAATCTGCCATCCAGTTACAAGCAATTGTGAATCAAAGCAGTTTCACATCCAATGTGATTACTGGTATAGAGATAGCTTTGGCAAGGACGGATAAAGCGGGAGGTGGCAGTTAGTGAGGGGTAATGGGCTAGCGGTAATCTGTTTATCCCGTAACTTGGAATACGGTTTCTCTCTGGCAAGGAAGCAAGGAAGGAAGGCAGGAAGATAGGAAACAGGAGGTACTATAATCGTGTTAGTGTGTGTGTGTGTGTGTTGGCACTTCAAGGCACTGTTCCTAAAGCTGCTGCCTAAAATGCAATATCATTAATAACCGATCATTTTTATTTTCTCTAGCCCCATATGTACAATGTACATAGAGATAGGGAAGGTATTGTAATGCACCCACAAATTCGATACCGAAATTTCACGGGAAATATATGTTTTGGGGTCCCCTGAGTCAGAAAAAAGCATTGTAAAAAAAGGTCCGTGTTTGTGTTTCAGGGTTCAGGGTACAGCATAGCCACGAAACGAAAAGACCGTTAAATACCAAACTTGGTATTTAGGTATCTTCCAAAGATGCGACACGACGATTTTCAGAAAAATCCCCCCCACCACAAACTACCCTTTACATGAAAAAGTTTCGAAAATTTTGATTTTCTTCAAAAAGGCTCTAAAGATTTTGATTAAAATCTGGTATATTTCAGATATTTACTTGACAAACAAAATGTACATTTTGAATTTTTTGGGGATAGCCTCTGAAGATGTCTTTATTCTGGATGAATTTTGCCGAATTTTGCTTAACTGATAAACCATAATAGATAGGAAAAAACTACAACACAAAAAATGTACATCACGACAAAACTCACAATTTATGCCCTTTACGTTTCTTGTGGAGGAAACCGTTTCCGAGATATTCCCTGTTATTGGTTTCAATTGTGAAGTACTCAAACTTTTCTCAGAGAGGAAGTATCCGTTTTTCTTTTGTTCTACTCCTGTCAAGCAAAAAAGCGATTTGCAATGACAATCGCATAACGGTAGCTTTTGACAATCACTTTAGCATAGCACATTCCCTTATTCCCTTCTACTTATAAGGAACTAAGTAATAACATTCTGCTAACATTTATCTCGATTAGCATTGTGTACACAAAAGAATAATCTTTTGTAGAGCAGCTAGAGAAGATCATGTGAGTATAACACATCAGATTTCTCTCATAGATTTGCAAGATTTGAGTTTTAGAGTTATTTACTGCAAATTAACTTCTTATTTTGATATAACATCAGTGTTTCCAGTCTAATTATGAGAGAGCCATAGAGAAAGTGACAGACGATTTGGCATAACTAAATAATAAGGAATGTTATCAACACAAAACTTTGTTTACTAAGTTGAATGACTAAATGTATTTTTTTTTTAAATACAGTACCGGAGTCTGATCTGTATACCCTGTATACCCTACTTTTATTTACCTTTTTCTTTTTACTTTATTTTGTCGTATTATTACTGTTTATTACTGTTTTCTTACTTTTACAACACACACATATACACAAACATATAACACCCATGCCCAAGACGGGACTCGAACCCTCGATCCCCAGCGCTACGAAGCACCAAATCGGGACGCCTTGGCGAGCGCGGCCATGGGGGCCGGCATTTATTGACATAACACTATCATATATTGCACTTCAAAACTCACACGTGTCCACAAATGTCTTTTGCCATACACAAAATGGTAAGCAATATTAAAACAATAACGACAAAGAAATAAAAGAGTAAACACGAAAATAAAAACACAAAGATATAGAAATACAGCGATTTAAATGTTCAACACAGAGTATACCTTATTTAGGTGCACTAATGTCCCATATTCTAATAGACAAATACACTTAAGAGAAATATATATACAATATATAAAACCACAACACAATGACATAAGTATGAAAAAAATATATGTATGTAAAACATTGTAGTCACTTTTGTTTAGTTGTTCTTATCCCCCCCCCCCCACTCTTCTCTATTGTCAGCTTTCTCAGATCTCAGCTGTCTTGCGTTAAGTATAAATTTACCTAGCCCGTCCACGTCTTCCGTGCCTGCCAGTAGCGTCCAACATGCTTCTAGCTCTACATTCGCAGTGGTAAAGAATCGCGGTAAATATTTTTCCCACCATTCCCCTACATCTTGGCAAGATATGGGTCCACGACTTTCTCCTCGCAAATAGGACCGATTCTGGTACCATTCTCGTTAACAATTTTTGTGCTCCTCCATGCTCCTAGTCTAATCCACGCGAGCCCCTCTCTAATGAGTTTGGTACCTGTTTTGATGTATTGCTCCATACCCCACTCCGATTTTAGCCCAGACTGTACTTCTAATGAAACCTTCTCCGTTCATTGCGCAATTATTTGCCGTCTGTCAATTTCACAGAAACGGTTCTTAACTTTTCTCCAAATACTCCGCCTGTTTGCCTGCCCTGTCATCCAAATATATCCCATCCCCATGGTTTCCAGCCCGTTCTTTAATTTTGAAGCTCAAGTCGAATTACCTTCTATTCGCAACTGTTCACGGTAGCAGACTGCCCTAATTTTAGATGGTTTCCGTCAACGATTCTCATCCAATATTTATCTGCTCTGATGTTGCACTCTATCGTTTCACTATGCGCCCCGAACTCCCTCATTATTCCGCAGGTGGCGGTATCCCTCCCTACACCCACAATTCCCTTTAAAAATTGGATCCTCACGTGGTCCAGATTCCCTGTTTGTTCCCACCCCCATATTTCTCCTCCATATGTCATCGTGGATCTAACTGTCGCTCCGTATACAGTTTCCATTAAGGTTATAGATATATTCGTATCTGGAGAATATTTACTAAGCTACAGCGCCTTACTCAATTTTTCAACATAATCGTCATCCTATCAAGATATTTTCACTTTTTCCACACGTACTATGTACATAATGTATAGAGAAGGTATTGCACTCCACCAAAAATTAGATACTGAGATTTCACCGGAAATATGTTTTAGAGTCTCCGGTATGCAAATAAAGCATTTTCAGAAAAAGGTCCGTGTGTGTCCGTATGCCCGTGTATCTGTGAACACCATAACTCAAAAACGAAAAGACGGTAAAATACCAAACTTGGTATTTAAGTTTAGTGTCTTCCAGGGATGCGACTCGAAGCTTTTGAGAAAAATCCCCCACCCCAAACTACCCTTTACATGGAACTTTTATCGAAAATTTTGATTTTATAAAAAATGGCTCTAACGATTTTGATTAAAATATCGTATATTAAAGATATTTACCTGACAAATAAAATGTATATCTTCAATTTTCTGGGAATAGCCTCTGAAGCTTACGTTTTCTGGATGAAATTTATAGAACTTTGCATACCTGTTTAACCGTAAGAGATAGATAAAAACTTACTACACAAAAATGTAGAGCACATTAAAATACACAATTTATGATATATACATTTTTTCGTGGCGTTTATCGCTTTTTAGGTATTCCTTTCTTTTTTTGGGGGGGGGGGTTCAGTTTTATAAAACATATTTTTGTCATACAGGAATTTGTCAATTCCTGTCCACACAAACAAAGGAACTTCAGTCACATAGCAACCGCTTTTGAGTATCACTTTAACCTATGCTACTCTCTTATTTCACTTCCACTTTCAAGGAAGCATTCAATAAGGCTATTTCTGTTAATTTGTTCAGATTTTTTGTCACGTGGTACCTGTGTTTCAATGCAGATGTTATACTCTTCCACCGCTAAACCTCTGAGACAAAATGTCACTGTCACTTTGAGGACTTCATGCCTGCGAAATCTTTTCCATCCAAAAAGTCATGTACCGTGTACAATAGTGAAACACCGGATTGCTATAAACTCCTTAATAACGATTGATGAATTTCCACTCGGCTTTTAGTCGCCCTCCGTGTTGCATTGGTTACCATGCTAGCTTAATGTACCCAAGGTCGCGGGTTCAAACTCGGCGGAAGACGATGGATTTTTTTGGGGTGTAAAATTCCTTAGCATGGCTTCCTTCGCAAGGGAAGGCTGGTCCCGTGTCGTAGATTTCTTTCGTTTTGCAATCGGCTTACCCTCCCAGTAATTGACACTCCCCTAGGACTTACAAGCCAATTCCTAGTGGTCAGAAACCTGTCGGGGAGCCAACCCGCGACCTTGGGTATATGAAATAAGCTTGGTAACCATTACACCACGGAGGCCGACTGCACATTGAACTCACTCCTCCATTTCCGCATAGGTTTTAAGATGATGATGATGATGATAATAATAATAATAATAATAATTCAAATAATACTAATACTACCTATAATAATAAAACTAATACTAATAATAATACTAATAGTACTAATACTAATAGTACCACTACTACTACTACTACTACTACTACTACTAATAATAATAATAATAATAATAATAATAATAATAATAATAATAATAACAAAACTAATGCTAATGATACTAATGCTAATAATATTAATAATAATAATAATAATAATAATAAAACAGTAATAATACTAATAACACTTATAATAATAGTTATAATAACAATAGTAATACTTAAAAATAATAATAATAATAATAATAATAATAATAATAATAATAATAATATAATAATAATAATTAATAATAATAAAGAAATAATAATAAGATAATACTGTTATTAGTACTACTCATGACGGATATTATAAACAATTCTATTTATTGAGAAATAAAGCTTACTAAACAAGAACGTTTCCACAAGGATTCGCAGAGATAGTGGACTAAAAAGAGCGAAACTCAGATAAAAGACTAAATTAACTTTATCTGATAATCCTTCTCTTTTAGTAATCTGCTGGCATCTTAATTAAAATAAGACGGTGTCCATGAAAATCCATTAGGAAGCGCCTTCATCACAAGCTGTAAATACGCAGTGATGTACTTAGAGATTAAAATTGCTGCCTACTGGTGCGCATTAATATCCGCCTCGGTCTCAACGTTATTAAGTGATTACAAGTTTTTGTTGCAACTGCAATAACAAAACGATGATTATCGATCATTTCTTCTCGAAGTGTCCTTTTCAATGAGATATTTATTTATAAACCATTTTGGCTGTCAATTGCCAGGATCATATCAGCACCGCCGGTGTGCCGGATTTTGTCCCGCAGGAGTTCTTTAACATGCAGGCTGTCGATTTTAAGTACGCTTAAAAACCATCAGTCTGGCCGTGTTTGAACCCGCGACCTTGAGATCAGAAGAGAGATTAACTGCACATATATTTAACTCTCGCACGGAGCAGTTCCCAATTGTACATGCATACACACACTCATTTTGAAAGGGAAGCGTTTACCAGTTCTGTACTGTTATGTATATTTTGAAATTATACAATTGTACATACTAGCAACCGATGCATGTGTAATTACTACTTATTGCAACGGAGCATGCAGTTAAATAAATAAAAAAGTGATGTGCTCCATTCTCATGACTTTCTGTACATCTGTGTAACAAACTGTCGTGAATAAGCCTATTCTTCATCTGGCACAAGCTCTATCAAGTTACAGTTTATTTGCACGTCATGTAATTTATGAACTCTCATTTTTCGGTACTTTTAATGACATTGTGCTTCGCTCTCAAGAGCAGACGTTGAATTTGACATCCCATGATGATTATTTTTCTCTCTTCAAATCTGAATTTGCTCAAATCTCCATGCAGGTAGAGTACAGCTAACACAGGATATCTAATAGAGAATTTGTAGTGATTATTTTGGCAGTGCCAAACAGAGTTAACATTCACAAATATGTGAAAATAAGATGTGATTTCATTAACTTTTACGTGGAAGATCCTTCATTAGCAGCTGCACCGCTTTTAGTTGGCAAGAATAATTGTATATTTATTCTTTCTCCTCCACAAATATGCCCAACCATGAATTAGTTAGTGAGATTTCTTCGGAAGAATATAAAAGGGATTTTCAGAAAAAGCTCCATATGTTTTTCTACAGAACTCAAACACTAAATATCTGATGTGCACCATTCACATGACTGTGCATCTCTGTAACAAATTATTGTTAGTAAGCTTATTCTTCTATTTCATGCTAAAACATTAGTAGAAACGGTCTTATTACTTAGTTCCTTATAAGAAGAAAGGAAATAAGAGAGTACACTGGGCTAAACCGACAGTCAAATGTTTGAAAAAGTGGTTGCTATGGAATTGAAATCCGTTTCTTTGCGTGGGCAAATGTTGACAAGTTCTAGTATGAGAAATGTTTAAGTATTTTAAAACTGTGTGGGTATGTGTTTATGAGTAGCTTAGCTCAAAAACGAAAAGACCGTTAAGTTACAAAACTTGGTATTTAAGTTCAGTAACTTTCAAGGATATGACACACAGATTTTAAAGAAAATACCCCAGTCACACTTTACATGGAAAATTTCCCAAAATTTTGATTTTTTCAAAGATGACTCCAAGGATTTGATTAAAGTATCATATATTACAAAATTTACATGGCAAATAATTGTATATCCCGCATATTCTGGTAACAGTCTCTGAAGGCATCTTTATTCTAGATGCGGAATTTTGCATAAGTGGTAAACCTTAAGAAATAGACAAACATACCTAACAAAACACTAGAAACCGTTAAAACATATAATATATGTTTTATCGTGGTGTTGAAGTTTTGAGATATTGCCTTGTTATTTCTTACAGTTTTAAAATACACTTTTTCCACTCCTAGCCATACAAACAAAGGAGCGTCAAAACATAGCAAGCAGTTTTTAAAAGATTTGATAGTCGTTTTAACCTAATGTATTCCCTTCTACTTATAAGGAAGCAAGTAATAAAACTATTTCTGCTAATTTTGTCTCGATTACCATGAAGTAAATAGAATGTTGATTTTCATACAAGCCGTGTGCAGGACAGGAATTTGTTAGATAGAGTCAGGCTGAAAAATTCAATGTCATAGCCGGGATTTGAACCACGGATCTCCCGGTCTCTAGCCGTGTGTAGGACAGGAATTTGTTAGATAGAGTCAGACTGAAAAATTAAATGTCATAGCCGGGATTTGAACCACGGATCTCCCGGTCTCTAGCCGTGTGCGGGACAGGAATTTGTTAGATAGTCAGACTGAAAAATTCAATGTCATAGCCGGGATTTGAACCACGGATCTCCCGGGCTCTAGCCGTGTGTAGGACAGGAGTTGGATAGGTAGAGTCAGACTGAAACATTCAATCTCATAGCCGGGATTTGAACCACGGATCTCCCAGTCTCTAGCCGGTTGCTCTGACACTGAGCTACCATGGCAACATACCGGCATAGCATTGAATTTCTCAACTGACTCGCATGTTTCCCAGTAAACCACAAGGTGATCTCAAATTATTTTGAGATGGCAACCCCAATGGTGACCTACAATGTTGTAACTACTTTAAGTCGCAGGATTTATAGTATACCTAAATATTATGGTCATTGGTATTGGATTTAATTCAGGTTAGAAATTCAATGCTATGCCGGCATGTTGCCATGGTAACTCAGTGGTAGAGCAACCGGCTAGAAATCGGAAGGTCCGTGGTTGAAACCCCGGCTATGACATCGAATTTTTCAGTCTGCCTCATCTTATCCAACTCCTATCCTACACACGGCTTGTGTGAAAAACAATTAAATCTTATATGTGTCTGTAAACAGCATAATCAAACCTAAAACTCCAATGTTGTACTATCATGTTGCCGTTTTAGCTCAGTGGTAGAGCAACCGGCTAGATATCGGGAGATCCGTGGTTCAAATCCCGTCTCTGGCTTTGAATTGTTCAGTCTGACTCTACCTATCCAACTTCTTAACAACAATTTGCTGCGGATATGTAGAGAAAGTCATGTGAATGGAACAGATCAGATTTTTATGGTCCATGAGTGTACAAAAGACTGACGTCTCACATCTTACATCACGGCAATATGTAAATATAACGCACTGAATGAACCAATTAGGTTTTAGGATGTAGAGAGGGTCGCGTGTGTGAACGCAGGCGTGCGCGTGCATGGGTATGTGCGGGGAGGGGGCAGGAACCGCGTTCTCCTCAGTACAATGCTCGGTACACCACAAATAGATTGAACCTGTAGATGTGCAGAGTTTCTCAGCCATTCTTCGCATCTCAAGCACGCAGAGTTAAAACGGCTCCCCTCCAAGGGGCCCTTTGTCGGGCTCCCCCTTCGTTAAAGCCCTTCTTGTTGCACTCGATAGAAATTACATTCCCCTAAAATATATTGTGAGAGATCCGTGCTCTGTGAGACGTTACCACATGGCGGAATACACGACCGCAATTTCCCAGGTATTAGCCTCTTCACCGTCTGCCCTAGCTCACGGCAGCAAACACAGATGTCACTAGCTAATGTAATCCAGTTATGACGTGGAGTGCATATTAACACTAGGCCTCGCTGTATCAACTTCCAATCACCAGGCCCTCATCCTAGAGGACGCTGCGTCAACATAAGTAATGACAAGAGACTGTCGCAATCAGAACAGGCAACTGTTGCCAACATAAACAAGGGACCTCTCTTCCATTCTCGATAATGCTGTGTGTACATTTATAACATCCTCAGAATCAATCTAATAATCCAATAAGGCCGCGCCGTGGCCGAGTGGTTAGACCACTCGCCTCTCCCTAGCTCCCAAGCGACCGCACGAAGCGGTTCAGGGGCGGGGTTTCTCAGAGTTCTCCCCACCATCTTTCCACCGGTGCTCCATATTCATTCCATATATTGAATGAATGAATGAATGAATGAATAAGTATATTTATTGACATAACAGACCGTACTGTAATACACAAAATGAAAAGCAATATTTAAACAACAACAAAGAATTAAAAGAGTAAACACTAAAATAAAAATACAAAGATATTCAAAACCAGCAGTTTGTATTTACAGCACAGAGTACACCTTATTCAGAAGCATAAATGTACCCTGTTATAATAGATCAATACACTTGAAATATACGCACGTAGTATATACACAATATATAAAACCACAACCAGCAATGACATAAAATATATGTAAAACACCGTAGTCGCTTTTGTTTAGTTCTTATCCCCACCCCTTCTCTATTCTCAGCCTTCTCAGATCTCAGCTGTCTTGCCTTAAGTATACTAGCCCGTCCTCGTCTTCCGTGCCTGCCAGTAGCCGTCCAACATGCTTCTAGCTCTACATTGCATAAACAGTAAACCGTAAGAGACAGACAAAAATGTAGATCTGATAAAACATACAATTTATGTCATACACATTTTTTTTCGTGGAGTTAGCTGTTTCCAAGATATTTCTTTTATTAGTTTGAATTTTAAAGCACTTATACTTTTCTCCGGCAGGAAGTGTTCGTTTTTCTTTTGTTCTACTCCTGGTCAAGCAAAGAAGTGACAATCGCATAACGAGAGTTTTAAAACATGACTCACTTTAGCGCATTCCTATAGTTGCCTTCTACTTATAAGGAACTAAGTAATAAGAACATTCTGCTAATGCTTATCTCGATTAACATTGTGTAGAACGAACAATAACTTTTGTAAGAATGTTGTTCATATAGCAGCTAGAGAAAGTCATGTGAGTGTAACACATCAGATTTTTCTTAGTAATGAAGTGCAAAATCCAAGCAACTGCAGTCATATGTAACTCCGTCAGTATCCAAGTGTGCAAACACACTGGTTATTTTACATGGGTCCTCCCCATCCATTACCACAGGTAAATTTGACTGCAGCCGCTGGGACTCGGCTTTGAATGTATGAGCAGTCCATTTCATATCGCACTAACGATCACAGCTATTCAAGTCGCTTCAGTTGTGGTGCCGTTGAAAGGGATATAATATCTGGTTTGCAAATAAGAGGAAGAACAGAATAATTCGTGGAATGTAGGGTTAATGGCGTGTTGGCATGCTGCCATGGTAGCTCAGAATCTAGAGCAACCGGCTACTGACCTGGACATCGACAGTTCAAATCCCGGCTATAGATTTGAATTTTTCTATCCATTATGTAGGAATATTTTGTCATAGAATAGGTAAAGAAAGTTCTATGAATGGAACAAACACGATTTATTACTTTCTCTATACGTACTGTGTACATAGTGTATAGAGAAGGCATTACACTCCACCAAAAAATTCGATACAGAGATTTCACCGGAAATATGTTTTAGGGTCCCCTGCATCAAAAAAAAGGTATTTTCAGAAAAAGGTCCGTGTGTGTGTCCGTGTCCGTGTGTCGGTGTGTCTGTGACCACAATAACTCAAAAACAAAAAGTCGGTGAAATACCAAACTTGGTATTTAAGTTTAGTATCATCCAGGGATGCGACACGAACATGTTGAAAAAAATCCCCCTACCCGAAACTACCCTTTACATGGAACTTTTTTCGAAAGGTTTGATTTTCTAAACAATGGCTCTATCGGTTTTGATTAAAATATGCATATTAAAGATATTTACCTGACAAATAAAATGTATATTTTGAATTTTCTGGGAATAGCCTCTGAAGACTACTTTATTCTGGGTCAATTTTACGCAATTTTGCATAACTGCTAAACCGTAAGAGATGGACAAAAACTTACCACACAAAAACTGTAGAGCACTTTAAAACACACAATTTATGTTTTATACATTTTTTTCGTGGAGATGATTGTTTTTGAGATATTCCTTATTTAATTTCAGCTATAAAAACTTATAATTTTTTCATACAGGATTTTGTGAACTCGTGTCCATACAAACAAAGAAACTTCTGTCACATAGCAGCCAGTTTTTGACTTATCACTTTAACCTATGGTAACCCCTTATTTCGCTTCTAATAACAAGGAAGCAAGTAATAAGACTATTTCTGCTAATTTTTTCTCGATTTGATGAAGTAAATGGAGTAATTCGTTGAAGAGATGTAGAGAAAGTTATGTGAATGGCACACATCTAATTTTTTAAAATTTATCGTCGTTTAATTGTTAGGTGACATGGGACATAAAAGAAAGTGGCTGAATGGCCCCGGGGTCCATGGAGCTTAAAATTGCTCGACTTTTCGTCTTCTCAGAATTAGTTAAAGCTATGGAAAAATGTTACGTGTTCCATTCACACGACTTCCTCTACATCGCTCTAACACATTCTTTTGTCTGCTTTATCCTAATCGAGATAAACATAAGCAGAAAGTGTCTTAATTACTTGCTTCCTTGTAATTAGGAATACGCTAGTCTAAAGCTATGGACAAATCTTTCAAAAGCAGGTGAAATCCGTTTCTATGCAGACAGGAGTTAACCACCTCCGTGTGAAAAAAGTTAAGTATTTTAAATATGTAAAAAACAACAAGGCGTATCTCAGAAATTGTAAATTCAACGAAAAAGCCCATAATGCATAGTGTCTTTTACCGTGATTTACATTTTTTTGTTTAAAAATATCTTGTCTATCTATTACGGCTTATCAGTTACGTAACATTCAGCAAAATCCATTCAGAATAAAGAGGTCTTTAGAGGCTATTCCCAGAAAATTCAAGATAGACATTATATTTGCTAAGTAAATATTTTAATATACGATATTTTAATCAGAATCGTTACAGCCATTTTTCAAAAAATACCAATTTTTGAAAAAAATCCATATAAAGGTTAGCTGGGGTAGAGGGAATCCTCAAAACCTTCGTGTCGCATCCCTGGAAGATACTAAACAAAAATACCAAGTTTGGTATTTTACCGATTTCTCGTTTTTGTGTTATCGTGTTCACAAAACAAACACGGACCTTTTTCTGAAAACACTTTTTTACTATGTACAATTTACATAGGGATAGTGAAGTATTGTATTCCACCGCAAAAAAAATCGATGTTGAGATTTCACCGGAAATACATGTTTTAGGAACCCCTTAAACCAAAAATATAATTTTCAGAAACAGGTCCTTGTGTGTGTGTTTGTGTATGTGTCTGTGGACAGCATAACTCAAAAACGAAATGACCGTTAAATACCAAACTTCGAATATTTTGTTTTTATAAAAATAGTCTAACGATTTTGATTAAAATACCGCATATTAAAGCCATATCTATCACAAATAAAATTTATATCCTGAATTTTCTGGCAAAAACTTCTAAAGCCCTGTTTATTCTGGCTGAATTTTACTTAATTTGGCATAACTTGTAAACCGTGAGTGATAGACAAAAACTTACTTTACAAAAATGTAGATTTTTTAAAATACACAAGTTATGTCATATAAATTTTTCCCTGGAGTTTACCGTTTCTGAGGTATTCCTTGTTATTAGTTTCAGTTGTGAAGTGCTTATACTTTTCTCAGACGGAAGTGTCCGTTTTTCTTTTGTTCTGCTCCTGGCCAAGCAAAGAACAATTTGCAATGACAATTGCATTGCGACAGCTTTTAAAATATTTGACTATCACTTTAGCCTACTGCATTCCCTTAGTCCCATTCTACTTATAAGGAAGTAAGTATACAATTCTGCTAATATTTATCTCGATTAGCATGGTGTTGAAAGAAGAATTATCTTTTGTAAGATGTTTGAATGTATAGTAGCTAGAGAAAGTCATGTGAGTGTGGCACATCATATTTGTAATTACACAACAGTCACACTACATTATATAATACCTCAAATCTCCTTAATTGTTATATTATGATAATAATTACTTAAAACAATAACGTTCATTTGTTTTTGAGGATGCTGGCACAGCCTTTACCAAACCATCCATTTATATTCGTGTATTTCCAGTATACAATATTGATATCGAATTATTGGAAAGAACTTCTTCTCTGCCTGCTATGTACATTTACGAGGTAGAAAAAAACAAGAAAAGATTTTTAAGAGCTATTTTCACTTTGTCTGCACGTACTATGTACATAGTGTATGGAGAAGGTATTGCATTCCATCCAAAAATTTGATACCGATATTTTACCGGAAGTACATATTTTGGGTGCCCCCGATTACACTGTGTGTCTGTGGACAGCATAGCTCAAAAACGAAAAGACCGTTAAACACCAAACTGGGTATTTAATTTTGCTATGTTCCAAGGATGCGACACGAATACTTTCATGAAAGTCCTCCACCCCCAACTACCCTTTACATGGCACTTTTTCGAACATTTTTATATTCTTAAAAATGGCTCGAACGATTTAGATAAAACTATCGTATATTAGATATGGTACTCTCTTATTTCGCTTCTACTTACAAGGAAGCTAGTAATAAGGCTAGTTCTGATAATTTTTTCTTGATTAGCATTAAATAAATAGAAGCAAAAGCTTTTTAACAATAATTTGTTACAGAGAGGTAGAGAAAGTATGCGAAAGTATGTGAATGGAACACAACAGGGGATCCCAAAGCATGTATTTCTAGCGAAAGCTCGGTATCAAATTTTGGGTGGAATGCAATACCTTCTCTTTACATTATGTAATAGTGCGTGTGGAGAAAGTAAAAACTCGCCGTAACGGATCTCTTGGCTGTGAGGCAGATACACATTTCAAAGACGGCCGGCACTATTTAAAGTAAAACAAACCTACACGTCATTCACACAGAAGAGCTTCTGCAGCACAAAAACAGATGGAAGCAAACGTCAATCAGCAACTGGTAAAGGGAAAATGCATTATACTGCATAAGAAAGGCAGAGTGCTTTTCAAATGCAATCAATAGAGAATCGCGGCTGTCAATCGAACCTATACAATCCACTATTGCTAAACAATAAACAAATCTCTTATTATAACGCCATCATGGCCAACAAATGCTAACAATGCTGAAGAAGAGCACCACACCTTGACCATCAACAAAGGCAGACGTCAAAACGCCAGCTCCAAAACAGCAGGCCATTAAGAAAAACAATGGCATTGTTAATGATACTCAGAGTGACAGGATGCTGAGCTCATGGACCACACCAGCTGCCATTGGAACCCGCTCAAGGGCACTTCGAAACCCTCAATTATATTCCCGAGTTGACAGTTTTACCCTGATTACATTTCAGCAGTTGAGGATCTGTGGGCAAGGGATGCTTCAGAAATCCGTCAGCACTTCCAGAGAGGTCACCTGGTAAACACTGCTCTGGTACTTTAAATTAAAAAAATTCTGATGTATTCCATTCACATGAGTTTCTCTACATCTCTGCATCAAATTATTGTTAAATAGTTTTTCTGTTTACTTCATCCTAATTGAGAAAAAATTAGCAAAAATAGCTTGCTTCCTTGTAAGTAAAACGGAAAAACATGTTATAGTGATAGTTAAAAGCTGGTTGCTATGTGACTGAAGTTCCTTTGTTTGTAAGGACAGCAGTAGACAAATTCCTCTATGAGAAAGGTATGCTTTTCAAAGATGAAGCTAAAAACAAAGAATATCTTTAAAACAGTCAGCTCTACGAAAAAAATGTATATGACATTAATTTTGTGTTTTATCGTGATCTACATTTTTGTGTAGAAAGTTCTTGTCCATCTCTTACGGTTTAGTAGTTATGCAAACTTCATCAAGAATAAAGTAGTCTTCAGATGCTATTCCCAGAAAATTCAAGATATACATTTTATTTTTCAGGTAAATATCCTTAATATATGATATTTTAATCAAAATCGCAAGAGCAATTTTTGCGAAAATTAAAATTTTCGAAAGTTTTTCCATGTAAAGGGTAGGTCGAGGTGGGGGAATTTTCTTCAAAATCTTGCTGTCGCATCCCTGGAGGATACTAAACTTAAATACAAAGTTTGGTATATTACTGTCTTTTCGTTTTTGAGTTATCGTGTTCACAGACACTCACTCACACACACGCGCGCGCGGATCTTTTTCTGAAAATACCTTTTTCGATACAGGGGACCCTAAAACTTCTATTTCCTGTGAAATACCGGTATCGATTTTTGCGTGGAATAAAATACGTTCTATATACACTATGTACATAGTACGTGTAGAAAAAGTGATACCTAAATTCATAAATCCAGAAATAATACTACATTATTATATATCTAAAATAATGAAAGAGCTTTGTATGCTAAACAGAAATAAAAACATAATTTAAAGTCAACATAAACTGATATTTTTACCTTTTCAGTCCTATGTACATACAGTAAGTAGCTAGAAAAGCTATTTATTGTATTGCACCCAAAAATTCTATGTCGAGATTTCAGACACACACGGACCTTTTTCTAAAAACCTTTTTGCGGATTCAGTGGGACACAAAACGTGTATTTCCGGTGGAATCTCGGTATCGAATTTTTGGTTGGAATGCAATAACTTCTCTATACACTATGTACATAGTACGTGTAGAGAGAGTAAAACTTTTGCATGGTTACATCCGCGCCTTTCTATGATAACGGCAGACGGCAATGTGCGCGGAGGACGCGGTCAGGCAAAACACCGCGCAGCCGGCTCGGACAGTTTTGGATCACACACAATTTTGCCCGCCAAAAGAGACCCTCTTTAACTTTCTGGTTACGCTGACGAAGGTGTGCTTGCCCCCAGAATAAACCGTGACAGTGGAGAAACTTGTCTGTATGACATTGTCGAGTCAGTGTGTCGCATCTCAGCACAGAGGGCAGCACAGTGCTAGGTGATGACTGTCCTTATACTTTTAAGACCTGTGTTTTGTGCCTCCTGTGTTTCATTCCTCTCAATCCACCGGAAGACTTGCGCAGTTAGAGTGTCGTGTCTCAGCACAGAGGGCAGCACAGCGCTAGATGATGACACTCCTTATACTCTTAAGACCTGTGTTTTGTGCCTCCTGTGTTTCATTCCCCTCAATCAATCCACCGGAAGACTTGCGCAGTTAGAGTGTCGTGTCTCAGCACAGAGGGCAGCACAGCGCTAGATGATGACACTCCTTATACTCTTAAGACCTGTGTTTTGTGCCTCCTGTGTTTCATTCCCCTCAATCAATCCACCGGAAGACTTGCGCAGTCAGTGTGTCGCATCTCAGCACAGAGGGCAGCACAGTGCTAGGTGATGACTGTCCTTATACTCTTAAGACCTGTGTCTTGTGCTTCCTGTGTTTCATTCCCCTCAATCAATCCGCCGGAAGACTTGCGCAGTCAGTGCCGCAGTAAACCTCTCGGTTGTCCACATTTTACCATTTTTCTTTCAGAAATCAGATCAATGGAAATGTTGACTCCAATAATTTGGATGAATACAGGCCTTTTGTCATTAAATGATGAATGACTTTCATTTCTTGATTTGCAACGATAGTCTTGAAAGGATTCTATACAAGACAACTTTAAGAGTTTTCACGAAAATGGAGAATTTGGAAAAACGAGCAGTGAATAAATACTGCCATTTGAAAGGCTTAACGCCTAAAGAAATCAAGGAGGAAATGGACAGTACATTGGAAGACTCTGCCCCTTCAATGACTAAAAGGTGAGTTGCAGACTTTAACCCTTTGGTGCCTGTCGGTACCTATAAGTTCCGTTTGTTTTAAGCGTAACTACACAAATAGGGTTGTACTCTAGGATTGATTTCATGTTATACTAACCTTCAACTATAAACAAGTAATCAAGACTGTTATATGTTGTAAAAATATTTACAATATTTTCCCTAAAATTGCAGTGATTTTTTTAAATAAATAAAAGAGGAACACCCCATAACTATAGTCAAATGTAAGCCCATTAACTTCCAAGTATCACACCGATTATTTCACTTGGGATCTCCTCGTCGTTTATCAGAATCACTGGGATTTGAGCTTGCAACCTTTGGCTTTGAATGGATGCCAGATAATTATCTATCATCTAACACTCGTGGGCATTTGAACCACCTTTTTAGTTGTGCAGGATTATGAAAACAGGTTTAGAAGAATTTATGGTTTCAATTGCGGAGAAAAAGATTAATAAAGGATCTAATAATATTTTAATTTCTATTTTCTGTCTTAATTTATATAATAATTTTATAGATTTATTCGCATATACTTTTACTAGAGCTCCAGTTTTAAACTTGAATTAAAGGAAAAACGGCATATGTAGTGTACTAGTGCAGGCAACTAAGGGTTAAAATGGGACGTACGAGCACTAGTGATGAGCCTCGCTCTCGACGCCCTGTAGAAGTGACAACACCAGAGATCATTGAAAAAATCATCGTTTAGTACTGGAAGACCGCAGTCTGAAGTTGTTTAAGATAGCAGAGGCTGTAAACATATCAAAAGAACGTGCAGTTAATATTTTAACACTTAGTTGTCTGCATTAGTATACTGCATATACCGTTTTTCCTTTAATTCAAGTTTCGAACTGGAGCTCTAATAAAAATATATGGGAGTAAACCTAAAAAATTATTATATAATAGAAAAAATAACAGTCTTCTAAACCAGTTTTTATAATGTTGCCAAATGTACTACACAAAAGTGGTTCAAATGGTCATGAGTGTTAGGTGATAGGTAAGGGACTGGCCATCCATTCAAAGCCAAATGTTGTAAGTTCAAATAACAGTGATTGTGGTAAATGAGGGGGAGAGCCCCAGTAAAATAATTGGTGTGATGTTTTAAAGCAATCTGGCTACATTTGACTGTAGATATGTGGGGATTTTTTCTTTTATCTATTTAAAAAAATCACTGCAATTCCGCTTAAAACAAGCAGAACTTATAGGTATCGAAAGGCAACAAAGGGTTAAGTAATGTTTTGGGCTTTCACAAGATCTGAAAGATGGGTGCCGCGTTTGTTGAAACCTATCAAAAGTTGCAAAGAAAAACTGTTTCTGTTAAGGATTTGGAGTTATACCGTAAAAAATCCAGTGAAGCTCTAAAACGGCTTATTACAATGGATGAAACTTGGACACATCACTGCAATCCAGAAAGTAAATCACAGTCAACTCCAAAAAGGCAGAAGTAAACTTTGTCAGCTAACAAGTTTATTGCGAGTATTTTCTGGGATACAAAGGGAATTATGTTTCTAGATTAATTGCAAAAGGGTAAAGGTAACGATTGTATTTATTACTCTGGCCCTTTTCTATTTCTCATGTAAGTTGTTATGCTTTGTATAAATAACGGTGCTCATTTATACGAAGAATGTTAAATACATCTTATTTAATAAGATTTTAATATAAATACAATAAATATATACCATTAAGTTATTATTATTATATTATGAGTGCATTTTTAACCTAATCTACCTAAATAAAAATCACCTTATAAAATTACAATTTATTCCAATAAATAAAAATGTTCCTAAAAAGTAAGAAAGTACTGAAAAGAATCAGGACCACTAGCAAGCTTACTGCAACGTATGAGTGAAGAGGTGAAAACGAAGGCAACCTTGTTTCATCACGACAATGCTCCGGCCCATCTTTCAGTCATTGCAATGAGACAAATGTGTCAATTAAGGATCAAAATGCTTAAACATCCACCCTATTCACCAGATCTAGCACCCAGTGACTACCACTTGTTCTCAAATCTCAAAAAATGTCTTGGAGGACGAAGATTTCACAGCAACGAGGAGGTCATTGATAAACCGCACTACAGAGATGGTTTAATTAAATTAAAACACCGATATGACAAATGTATTAGCCTTTCTGCAGATTATGTTGAGAAAAAAAGCACAAAAAAAGTGATGAGATCCATTCGCATGACTTTCTATACACCTCTGCTACAAATTATTGTTAATAAGCTTATGCTTATACTTATATTCAGCTTTAAAAACTTATACATTTCTCACAAAGAACAACGTCAACTCCTGTCCATACAAACAAAGGAACTTCAATTACATAGCAACCAGCTTTTGACTATCACTTTAACCTATGGTATTCCCTTTCTTCGCTTTTACTTACAAGGAAGCAAGAAATAAGAGTATTTCTGCTAATTTTTCTCGATTGGCATAAGCTTTTTAACAAAAAGTTGTTTCACATGTGTAGAGAAAGTCATGTGAATGGAATAGATTAGATTTTATTCCTTTGCTGTTAAGGTTGCATTGAGCTGCTCACTAGAAATTACTTTACGGATCTCTCCTACAACAGGTAAGCAGCTATCGAGAGCTATTAGCAAATACTGTGTCAACATGCACTATGGAACGATTTTGACAGCTCCCGTCATCCTAGATTACACACTCAACCCATCCGCTTTGATGGTTGCATATGCAGCATGGCTCAAGTTGGCTAGCAGTCTTGGTTTACTGTCTCAAGTAATTCCACCCGTAGCGCACTCACTAAAGCACCTTCCTGCTATGCTTGGTGTCCCGGATTCGATCCCCGGCTCGCGGTAGAGTTTGTCTCTAGCCCAAATATTCCCTATCTTCCCCAGAGTCTGGAAGTATGAACGTGAGTGTTTGCGTGTTACTTAATAACAAAAAAAAAAACAAAAAAAAAAAAACAGCACCCACACAGGATAGGACCATGTAGCTAAATATAAATGGAAAACTAATAAATAAAAATTTGATGCTACACTCACATGTCTTTCTCTACATGATCTACAAACTTCTTAAAACAACTGTTCTTCTTTCTACACCATGCTAATCGAGAAAAACATTTTTAACAACCTTAAAAGTAGAGGGAAATTCAAGAAATACACTATTCTAAAGTGATAGTCAAATGTTTTAAAAGCTATCGTTATGCGATTGTCATTGCAAATCGTTTCTTTGCTTGGCCAAGTGTAGAACAAAAGATAAATGGTCACTTCCTATCTGAGAAAACTTTAAGTACTTTACAATTGAATTTAATAATAGGGACTATCTAGGAAACGGTTACCTCCACAAAACAATCTGACGTGTTACAATCACATGCCTTTCTCTAGCTACTCTAAACACTCTTCTTACAAATGGTAATTCTTCTTTCAATACCACGCTAAACGAGATAAACATTGGCAGAATTTTATTAGTTCGTTATTAGTAGACTGGAACTAAGGGAATGCACTAGACTAAAGTGATAGTCAAACGTTTTAAAAAGCTGCCGTTATGCGATTCTCATTGCAAATCGCTTCTTTGCTTGGCCAGGTGTAGAACAAAAGAAAAACGGACACTCCCGCCTACAATTGAAACTAATAACAAGGAATACCTTGAAAATGGTAAGCCCCACGAAAAAAAAAATATCTAGGGCATAACTTGTGCATTTTAGCAAGATCACATTTTTTGTACAGTAAGTTTTTGTCTATCTGTTACGGTTTACTAGTTATGCCAAATAAAGCAACATTCATCCAGAATAAGCAGGTCTTTAAAAGTTATTCCCAAAACATTCAAGATATACATTTTACTTGTGCTAGTAGTAACTTTAATATGTGGTATTTTATTCAAAATCGTTAGAGCCATTTTTAAGAAAACAACATTTTCGAAAATATTTCCAAGGAAAGTGTAGTTACGGGTGGGCGGATTTTCTTAAAAAGCTTCGTGTCGCATTCTTGGAAGGTACCAAACTTAAATACCAAGTTTGGTATTTAACCGTCTTTTCGTTTTTGAGCTATGCTGTCAACAGACACACACGGACATGTTTCTGAAAGTGCTTTTTTTTTTTTTTTTGACTCAGTGGGTCCTAAAACATGTATTTCCGGTGAAATATCGACATCGAATTTATGGTGGCATACAATACTTCTCTATTCCTATGAACATTGTACATACGGGAATAGAGAAAGTAAAAATCGTAAAGGAATTAAATTTTGTGTTTCGACGATATTCACATCAGTTTTATTACTTTCTCTATACGTAATATGTACATAGTGTATAGAGAAGGTATTGTATTGCACTCAAAAATTTCATACTGAGATTTCACGATAAATGCATGTTTTGAGAACCCCTGAAACCAAAAAAAGTATTTTTAGAAACAACTCCATGTGTATCTGTCGGTCTGTTTGTGTCTGTGGGTAGCATAGCTCAAAAACGAAAATGCCGTTAAAAACCAAACTTGCAATGTAACTTTGGTATTTTCCAAAGGAAGCGAAGAGTTTCAAGAAAATTCCCCACCACCAGCTACTCTTTAAATGGATCTTTTTTAGAAAATTTTTATTTTTTCAAAAATGGCTATAAGAATATTGATTAAAATATCATATATTAAAGATCGCTAGTTAAAGGCAAATAAAATGTGTATCTTGAATTTTCTGGGAATAGCCTCTGAAGATTACTTTATTCTGGATGAATTTTACTGAATTTTGCATAACTGCTAAACCGTAAAAGATGAAGCAAAACTTACCACACAGAAAATGTAGAGCACATTAAAACACACAATTTATGTTATATATATTTTTATGGAGTTGATCGTTTTTATGATATTCCTTGGTTTTAGTTTCAGCTTTGAAAAACTTATACTTCTATCATACAGTAATTAATCAACTCCTGTCCATACAAACAAAGGAACTTCAGTTACATAGCAACCAGCTTTTGACTGTCACTTTAACCTATGCTACTCCCTTATTTTGCTTCTACTTATAAGAAAGCAAGTAATAAGAATATTTTTTGCTAAGTTTTTCTCGATTAGCATTAAGTAAATGAATGATTTGTGGCAGCGATTTAGAGAAAGTAATGAAATGAAATACATTATACTTTATATCTGTCAATCATGTAGCAGAAAACCTTCTGAAACAGTTTTCAACTCGCTGAGCTGTAACAATGAGAGGTTTTGATGTCAAAGAGCTTTTTGGCAACACAAGTGTCCACTAACGAGGGTGTAACAATGAATGACAACAATCAGCTGCAACCTGTGTTGATCTTCTTCCTCGCTTGAGTATTTCGGGAAAGTTTGTGACGTCATTAATAAATCGCTTGAAATAACCAGTGTCCACCTGGATGACAATTCTTGCAGGGACAAGAAAAATGCAGCGCGACATTAAACGTTCCAAACGAAGCAGACGCATGAATTAAACACGAGAGTGCGCTCTTTCCAGGTTGTTAAATTTTAATTGAAGAGTGCGGGGCAATGCCTCACACTTGAACTAGAAGTTTCGTGTGGCACTGTGTGACAGCTCGGACAGCCACACAGAGAAAAACAAACGCAGGCCAGGTGATGACAAAGTGCTAGCTATATTAAAAAAAAGAAAAAGTGTTACTCTGCCACGTTGTCTGCGCTTAATGAGCGGGCAGAGAAAATTCTGTCTCCTGTCCCTTAATTTGCATCCCATCCCACTGACACTTTGTTGATAGGGAGCTGGGCGATCAAGCAATCCCTTACCAACAAGTCAATCAAAGCTAGTTACCTTAGTACGACAGGCTGCTAATAGAGAAGAGGGGGGGGGGGATAAGAACAGCTAAACAAAAGTGACAATAACGTTTTACATATACAAGCTGTTAATGAACTACACCGAAATAATTTGCAAGATTGTGCACCTGACTGATGTAAGTAATTTGAGATCGGCGATGCATGGACTCCGGATAAACATAACGCAACCACATAGCGTTAAACATGTGGGTATCAGGTGTTGATAAGTCGGTGTTAAAGTAAAGCAGGTTGAAAAAATGGCGTAGAATGTCTTTAAAACTGCTGCCCGAGTATAGAAATATCGATTTTTAGCAGCTCGTTACTAGCGCTCTCAAGATTTAATGTCGCAAATATCTGTAAAATCTCGAACTAATCACTTGACAGTGCGACACTGAGCATTAACTACGAATTTGAGGTATGTAGCCCACTCTGAAGGCGTTTTTTTCAACTTCTGTGGTGGCTTAATGCGTAATGCGGGAAGCTGCTATCTCAAAAGTCATCTCAAGTGCGATTCCTGTCACAGAGTAAATGCTTTTTACTATCATTTTTTTCATTCCAGACGAAGTGCCGCGATGCGTGACATATTGGCACTTCAGAAACTTACAGCCGTTACTTCGAAATTTTAATAAACAGGCCATAAGTCTCTTATCTCGAATTATTTAAAGTAATTCAAAATCTTCTCGGGCTTCTAGCCAGGTAAAAACTTGGTTTGACACCAACGTTTCGAAGAAGTGCATCTTCCTCGTCTTCAGGGTGAACTGATATTATGTACATAGTGTATAGAGAAGGTATTGTAATGCACCCAAAAATTAGATACCGCGATTTCACCGGAAATATATATTTTGAGACCACTGAATACAAAAAGGCATATCTAGAAAAATGTCCGTGTGTGTGTCTGTTTGTCTGCCAATCTGTCTGTGTGTATGTGTATATGTGTGTGTGTGAGGACAGCATAGCTCAAAAACGACAAGCCCGTTAAATAACCAAACTTGGTATTTAAGTTTGGTATCTTCCAAGGATGCGACACGAAGAAACCCCCCCCCTCCCAAACATGGAAAAAGCTTCGAAAATGTTTTTCTTAAAAATGGCTCTAACGATTTTGATTAAAATACCACATGTTAAAGCCACTTGTTACAAATAAAATGTATATCTTGAATTTTCTTGGAATAGCCTCTGAAGACTACCTTACTCTGAATGAATTTTACGGAATTGTGCATAACTGTTAAACCGTAAGGGATGGACAAAAACTTTACAGTAAAAAATGTGGAGCATGTGTAAATTTATTTCGTGGAGTGTGTCGTTTTTGAGATATTCCTTGTTATTAGTTTAAGCTTTGAAAAACTTTTACTTTTCTTAAACAGGAATTTGTCAACATCTGTCCATACAAATAAAGGAACTTCAGTCACATATCAACCAGCTTTTGACTATCACTTTAACCTATGGTACTCCCTTATTTCGCTTATACTTACAAGGAAGCAATGATAAGACTATTTCTACAAATTGTTTCCGAATAAGCATGACGTAAATGGAAGCATAAGCTTTTTAACACTAATTTTTGCAGAGATGTAGAGAAAGTCACGTGAATGAAACACATCAGATTTTTTATGTCATACTTATGTTCATTGTGTTATGGCTTTGTATACTGTGTATACAGTGTGTTTCAAAACGAAGATTTGGACCTTGTTGGTCAACCGCACGTGATACGTAAATATAATTTTCAGCTCTAAATTCGGCACATATAAAAACTGCCATAAAAACGCCAAGGATTAGACAGTCGTACCTAATCAAATGGCACGTGTCTGGCCCACTCCAAGAGAGATGTCGTTTGGTAGCGAAGGTCCCAGTCGCGTGGTACATTTATGCTTCTGATTAAGGTTTAGTTAGTGCTGTAAATTTAAATTGCTGTATTTGAATATCTTTGTCTCTTTAATTTCGTGTTTACTCTTTTAATTCTTTGTTATTGTTGTTTTAATATTGTTTTTATTTTATGTATCACAAAAGCACGTACGGTCTGTGGATATTATTATGTAAATAAATATACTTATTTATTCATTCATTCATTCATTGTTTTGGTAAAATATTAATGATCTCGATATTATTATACGTTACGTAGTCTGCTTACCTTCCCCGTATATAGCTCTGACACCCCCTAGGAATTACAAGGGGATACCTAGGGGACAGCAGACTGTCGGGGAGTCAATGGCACGTAACCAGTGAATGAAGAACCTGGCCCATAACCAGGCATTAGCATGAAATGGATGATAAGAAAGATAATGATGGAGCAATTGGTGGAAGGAGTGGCGGGGGAAAACCGAAGCACTGGAAGAAAACCCACCCGGACGCCACTTCGACTTACACATGAATGGCTCGGAGTCAGAAACCTGACGGGGACCCAACAGAATGGAGAGCCTGGTACGTAGCCAACATGGGCATTGCAAACTTGTGCACAGGTACGATAAATGTCCCAATCTTTTCGGTGAGCATATTGAAAAGTAACCACAAGTGCACAAAACATTTAGTAACAAAGTAATTGTTTTCTATGAAGTATTATTTATAGCCTATCGGAGGTATAAAATAAAAACAGCCCTAGTAATTTAATGACCCTATCGAGTATACGAGACTTCATGTTGCTGCCTCGCGCATATCCTCAAAGATTTGCTCAACTATACTGTTGATAGATCGTGTGTTTCCTGTGGCTCAATGAATGCTACGTTCCTTGCTATTAATTTCAAATTTAAACTTCTTAAACTTTTACTTTCTCTGCACGAAATATACATATATTGTATGCACAAAGTGTTCTATTCCTCCCATAAATTCTATACCGAGATTTCACCGGAAATGCAAATTTCGACACCCCTGAATCCAATTTTTTACTTTCTCTACACGTACTATGTATACAGGGTGTTTAAAATATACGGGGCACAATTTCAGGTATGTATTTCCCACATGAAGACAATCAAAATAGTTCATTATAACATGTGTCCGGAAATGCTTCATTTCCCAGTTATGGCCTTCACAACATTGAAATTTACTGGAATGCTTTTCTTTCCGCAGGTCTTTGCCGTCAAAGGAGACATTAGGAGGGCGCTCTGATAGTTCATTCTGAGGAAGGTTACATTCAATGTTCTTTAGGCGTTAAGACTGTGCGACATGTATTCAAATCAAGAGCTGGCAGAGATACACTTCATGTACGGTAAGGCGGACGGCAATGCTGCGCTGGCTCGTCGTTTGTACCAGGAGAGGTACCCACAGCGACAATGTCCAGATCGGAAGACATTTGTACGTCTCCATTCCCGTCTGTGCGAGTATGGAACATTCACCTCTCCTGGTTTGGGAAGGGGACGACCAAGATCTACAGCTCCAGAAGTGCAGGAGGAGATTCTGGAGGCTGTGGACAGGACTCCTTCTATCAGCACACGACGGTTAGCGTTGCAAGTCAATGTTCCTCATACGACTGTCTGGAGACTGTTGAACGAGTATCAATTGTATCCTTATCATTTGCAACGTGTACAGGCCCTGTCACCAGCAGATTACCCTGCACGAGTTAGGTTCTGTCAGTGGTTCTTGCAGCAGTGTGGTGTAAATCCGAACTTTTCTGCCGTCGTATTATTTACAGATGAAGCACAGTTCACAAGAGATGGCATAACAAATTTCCACAATCACCAGGTGCGGTTCTCCCTCAACATGTGGGCCGGTATCATTGGTGATCGATCAGTTGGACCCCATGTACTTGTAAACAGACTTACGGGGCAGGCGTACACAAACTTCCTGGAAAACACCATACCGAGGACATACGCGATACTCCTGGAGTTTGGGATCGTGTTCGCCAGTCAATGAGACATCGATGTGAGGTCTGTATTCAAGCAGGAGGTGGACATTTTGAACATCTTCTGTAATGACAACAACCTGCGGAAAGAAAAACGTTCAGTGAATTTCAGTGTAGTGAAGGCCATAACTCGGAAATGAAGCATTTCCGGACACATGTTATAATGAACTAATTTGATTGTCTACATGTGGGAAATACATACCTGAAATTATGCCCCGTATTTTTGAAACATCCTGTATAATGTATAACGAAGGTATTGCGTTCCACCCAAAAGTTTGATATCGAGATTTCACCGGAAATACATGTGTTGGGTCCTCAAGAATCCAAAAACAGAATTTTTACAAAAAACGTCCCTGTGTGTGTGTGTGTGTGTGTGTGTGTGTGTGTGGACCGCATAGCTCAAAAACGAAAAGACCGGTAAATACCAAACTTGGTATTTAAGTTCAGTATCTTCCAAGGATGCGGCACGAAGATCTTCAAGAAAATTTCCCCACCCCAAACTTCCCTTTACATCGAATTTTTTCGAAAATTTTGATTTTCTCAAAAATGACTTAACTATTTTGATTAAAATATCGTAAATTAAAGCAATTTACCTGACAAATAATATGTGTATCTAGAATTTTCTGGGAATAGCTCCTGAAGACTACTTTGTTCTGGATGAATTTTACGGAACTTTGCATAACTGCTAAACCGTAAGAGATGCATAAAACTTACTACACAAAAATGCAGAGCATATTAAAACACACAAAGTATGTTATATAATTATTTTTTTTTCGTGGAGATGATTGTTTTTGATATGTTCCTTGTTTTTGGTTTCTGCTTTAAAAAACATACTTTTCTATACAGGAATTTGTCAACTCGTTTCCATATAAACAAAGGAACTTCAGTCACAAAGCAACCAGCTTTTGACTATCACTTTAACCTATGGTATTCCCTTATTTCGCTTATACTTACAATAAAGCAAGAAGTAAGAATATAGCTGCTAATTTTTTTCTCGATTAGCATGAAGTAAATAGAAACATAAGCTTTTTAACAATAATTTGTTGCAGAGATGTGGAGATTTTTGAAAGTTGGTAGAGAAATACACACACAGTGAGCTTGCTAGACCTGCCTATAGTTTCTAGTAAACCAACAGGATCTACTGCGCGACCCTAACGGTCTAGTTATTTGTGTAAGTGCCCTGCGGTATATGCGAAAGTGGAAATGCGCCTAAGCCACACAAAAATATTTCCCCTCTTCACTACCTATTTATTATCCTGTAGGGTGCTTGAGTAGTGTGGTGTGGCACTCCTGCTTTTGACAGCCGCGCGCGCGCGCGCGCAGGTAGAGGCAAAGGTGAAGATGCAAGGTCCGCTGAGGGCCGTACAGGGTTTCAGGGCATCGTAATTGAAATGGCAACTAATTTCCATATGGTAATGAAAGGTGGGAATGCCACGAATTCTGACCGTTTCTATTCCAAGTCCACCTCTCCGTCATGCGATTACCCATTGTCTACCAAGCAGAGTGGCAGAATAATTCACTGGGGAAGCGCTTTCGACCAAACCTCTTTATCTTTGGTGTGAAAGGTGTCAAAAGCAACGCCTGTTTTTACAATCTGCTCCTGAGGGGAAATTTTGATTCGTCCCTGACTGTTTTAATAGGTTAAAACATCTGTTGCGTTATATTTACATGAGGTTCCCTACAACCATCCTTACAAAAGATAATCCTTGGATCCACTTCTGGCTAATCAAGATAAGCATTACCAGCAATTACTTTGCTAGTCAGTCCCTCATAAGTAAGAAAATTAAGGCAATACACCAGTCTCTTCCAAGGATATGACATGAAGATTTTCAAGAAAATCCCACCAACACAAACTACCCTTTACATGGAACTTTGTCAACATTTTTGATTTTTACATAAATAGATCTAACGATTTTGATTAAAACCTCTTAAACCTAATTAATATATTGACATGCCAAATAATATGTATATCTTGAATTTTCTGGTAATAGCCTCTGAAGACTACTTTATTCAGGATGAATTTTACGGAATTTGGAATAACTGCTAAACCGTAGGAGATGGACAAAGACTTACGACACAGAAATTTAGAGCACGTTAAAACACAGAATTTATGTTGTGGAGTTGATCGTTTTTAAGATATTCCTTACCTTTGGTTTCAGCTTTAAAAAAACGCAATTCTTTTCTTATATAGGAATTTGTCAACTCCTGTGCATGCAAACAAAGGAACTTCAGTCACATAGCAACCAGCTTTTGACTATCACTTTAACCTATGTTACTCCCTTATTTCTCTTCCACTTACAAATAATAAGACTATTTTACTAATTTTTCTCGATTAGGATGAAGTAAATAGGCGGATAAGCTTTTTAACAATAATTTTGTTACTGTGATGTAGAGAAAGCTATGTGAAGGGAACACATGAGATTTTTTCATACTTGTTTATTTCTAATTTCCAATAATTAAATGTATATCTTTGCTTATCAAAAGCTGTAAATATCTTGGGAAAGGAAAAGCATGTACGGTCATGAAACCCAGACGATTGGTGTATATTTGCAAGTGTACACCGAAAATGGTGGGCAATAAATTACTAATTCTTATGAAGAATAAAAAAAAAAGAAATGGAATCTATGAGTATAAAAATAAACTAAAAGTATTGTTAATGGGCCCAATGTTTTCAATTGTTCTTCTAAAGTACATAGTGGAGAGAGAAGTTTTGTAATCATCCAAAATATCTGATGCCGATATTTCAGTAATTCATGTTCTGAGTTCTCCTGAATAAAACAGAGAAAACATTTTTAGAGGTGGAAACTAAACGCAATCATCTACGAGGGCTGGTTTTTTTTTTCAACTTCCAATAGGCTATAAATAAAGGAGAAGTTTACAGAAAACAATTATTTTATTACCAAAAGTTTTGTACACTTATGGTTAATTTTCAAAATAATGACCGAAAAGATTGAGACATTTATCGTACCTGCTTTGCAATATTCGCTTCAAAAAATGTTGCCGCCAATGATATCAAATGAGCATTGCCGTTGTTTTCAAGATCTTCGTACTTTACGACGTTTGCGGAGAGCCATTCAAAACAAACGAAGAGGAATGCTGACTTCAGGAATTGTGTTGATTCAAGACAACGCCCGTCCACACACTGCAGGCACAATCCATCAGCTCCTTGAACAATTATTTCAATGGGCAGATTTCGATTATCCGCCGTACAGTCCTGATCTGGCAATCAGCGACTTTCACCTTTTCCCTGAATTGAATATGTGGCTGGGAGGGCAGCACTTTCAAACTCAAGAAGATCTGCAAAGAAAACGTCAATGCTTATTTAAAATAATTGGCGGCAATATTTCTTGAAGCGAGTATTGCAAAGCTTGTTCACAGGTACGATAAATGTGTCAATAATTTCGGTGATTATGTTGAAAAGTAACCATCAACCACATCACCTCTTCATGCTCATATTTCTTCCCATCTTTTAACTGGTCTTCCTATTGTTCTGTAGCTTAGAGGTTTATATTTGTATGACTGAAATGGAACGCGAGAGTTATCCATTCTTTGTAAATGACTTTTCCATTTTTCTCTATTTATTTGTATCCTTTCTTTTAAGGAATATATGTCTAATTCTTTTCCTAATGTCTTCATTTCTAATATAATCTTGTCTGGTGCATCCTTTTACTGCTTGGAGATATTTCATTTCTGCCGCTTGTATTTGGCTCCAATCTTTCTTTTTAGTCTTTGAACCATATAATAAAAATGGAGCAGCAATTGTCTTATAGAATTTTAGGTTTGTATCTTTTCAGGTTTACCTTTTCAAGTTACGAGCAATTATTCCACAAATATATTTGAGCTTACGCACTTTGTTTGTTTATTTCTTCATTGTGACAGATGTACAAAACTTTTAGCAACAAAATAATTGTTTTCTATGAACTTGTCTTTAATTTATATCATATCGGAGGTTGAAAAAAAAGCGGTTCTCGCAAATATCCATTCGGGTTCATAAAGCTGTCCGTGAAAAATACGAACCTGTATTTTGAAATTGTGTGAAGGAAAGTGTAATTGTAGGAAATGCTGTGGCTTGATTATAAAACATGCAGACGCGATGTTGACCTGCAGGTCGTAAAGAGGCTTGACAGAGTAGAAAAGCCATCTCCCAGGACACGAGGTTCTGACGCGAAGTCTTAGACATGCAATATTTATTAGCAAGGGTATTACCATGTACTGAAAATACAACCTCATGTTTCATTTCCCTCAGTCTCGGAGTAGAATTCCTAATCTTCAGGATCACAGATGAAGTCACGTGTTCAACTTGGCTTTGCAGAATTAATCGAGTTTCCTTAATCCGCAAAACACTTCGTTGTAATTGTACCTTTAAGCCAAGTAGAAGACAGAAAACTGTTGGGAATGTCATTTGCGTAAAAGGAAACCTGACATTTTGTCTGTGTCACAAATATCCAATAGGTAGGAAGGTATTGTATGTCACCAAAAATAGGATACCGAGATTGAAGATATGTGCTTTGAGAACCTCTGAATCCAATTTTTTTAATTTTTCTACATAGTACATAGAGCGGTAATGCCTTCCACGCAAAACTTTTATACCAAGATTTCATTGGCAATATACGTCATAGCTCCCCTGAAACCAATACAAACATTTTCGGAAAAAGTCCGTGTGTAAGCATGTGAGTGTCCGTGTATCTGTGAACACGATAATTTAAAAATGTGATGTGTTCCATTCACATAAATTTCTCTACATCTCTACAACAAATTATTCTTAAAAAGCTAATGTTTTTATTAAATTAATGGTAATCAAGAACAAATTAGCAGAAATGGTCATATTACTTGCTTCCTTGTAAGTAGAAGCGAAATAAGGGAGTTCTATTGGTTCAAGTGACAGTACAAAGTTAGCAGCTATGTGACTGAAGTTCATTTGTTTGTTTGGACAGGAATTGTTAAAGTCCTGTATTAGAAAAGCATGTTTTTAAAGCTGAAACCAAAAACAAGTATTATCTCAAAAACGATCAACTCCACGAATAAAATGTATGTAACATAAATTGTGTGTTTTAATGTGCTCTATATTTTTTGTATGGTAAGTTTTTGTCCATTTCTTACGGTTTAGTAGTTATGCTGAATTCCGTAAAATTCATCCGGAATAAAGAAGTCTTCAGAGACTATTCCCAGAAAATTCAAGATATACATTTTATATGTCAGGTAAATATCTTTAATATACAAAATTTTCATCAAAATCGTTGAGATAATCGAAGTTTTCGAAAAAAGTTCCAAGTAAAGGGTAGTTTGGGGTGAGGGAATTTTTCTCAAAATCTTCGTGTCCCATTCCTGGAAGATACTAAGTATTCTACCGACTTTTCGTTTTTGAGCTATCGTGTTCACGGACACACACACGGACACACACACGGACCTTTGTCTGAAGATGCTTTTTTTATACAGGTAACCCTAAAACATATATTTCCGATGAAATCTCGGTATCAAGATTTTGGGGAGTGCAATACCTTCTCAAAACACGTACATAGTACGTATAGAGACAATAAGAACGAAAAGCTTACACGCCAAACTTAGTATGTAAGTTTAGAATGCGAAACGATGGTTTTTAAGAAAATCTACCCTACTAAATCTACCCTTTACATGGTAAAAATTTAGATATCTACTTTTGTGCTCTTCAAAGGATTTTGATTAACATACAGTATAATAAAGGTATATATTTACATGGAAAACAAATAGTATGTTTTGGATTTTCTGGAATAGGCTCTGAAAGCCCCGTTATTCTGAATGCAATGTTTAATTTTGAAAAATGGAGATAGACAAAACTTACTACACAGAAAATGTAGATGTCGTTAAAACACACAATTTATGTCATGCATTTCTTCATGCAGTTGACCATTTCTGATACATTCATTATTATTGGTTTTAGTTTTAAAAAACTTCAAACTTAAAACTTTTTCTAATACGGGAATTTATAAATTGGTGGCTATGAAAACAAACGGATTTCAATCATACAGCTGCCAGCATTTAAAATATTTGACTACCACTTTAACCTATGCTAGTCCCTTATTTCCCTTCTACTTACAAGGAAGCAAGTAATAACACTATTTCTATTAATATTGATCTGGATTAGTGCAGAGTAGATAGAATCTTATAGGAATAGTTTGTTGCCATATTAATGGAACACAACAGATTTTTACTTTCTCTAGCCTAGTATATACAATGTACATAGTGGATAGAGAAGGTATTGTATTCCACCCAAAAGTTCGATGTCGAAATTATATGTGCCCTGAGTCAAAAAGAAAACAAACTTCCCTATGGGTGTGTCTATGAGCCGCATAGCTAAAAAAATCTGATGTGTTCCATTCACATTCCTTTCTCCACATAAGTGCAACAAATTATTCTATTTATTGCATCTAATCGAGAAACAATTAGCAGAAATAATCTTATTGTTCACTTCCTTATAAATAGAAGCGGAATAAGGGAGTACCATAGGTTAAAGTGATACTCAAAAGTTGGTTGCTATGTGACTGAAGTTCCTTTGCTTGTATGGACAGGAGTTGACAAATTCCTATATGAGAAAAGTATAAGTTTTTCAAAGCTGAAAAAAAAAGAAGCAAGGAATACCTCAAGAACAACCAACTCCACGTAAAAAATGTGTATAACATAAATTGTGTGTTTTAATGTGCTCTAACATTCTTTGTGGTAAGTTTTTATCTATCTCTTACGTTTTGGCAGTTATACAAAATTCCGTAAAATTCGCCCAGAATAAAGTTGTTTTCAGAAGCTATTCCCAGAAAATTCAAGATATACATATTATTTGGCAAATAAATATCTTGCATATAAGCGATTTTAATCAAAATCGTTAGATCAATTTTTAAGAAAAATCAACATTTCCAAAACTTTTGCATGTAAAGGGTAGTTGGTTGTGGGAGGATTTTCATGATGATCTTCATGTTACATCCTTTGAAGATAACAAACTTAAATACCATCCACACAGACAGACACACGAAAAATGTTTCTAAAATTGCTTTTTTGAATTCAGGGGGTCTCAAAACATATATTTTCTATGAAATGTCGGTATCGAATTTTTGGGTGCATTACAATACCTTATCTATACACTATGTCCATAGTACGTGTAGAGAAAGTAAAATGGAAAACACCAATCAATACCAAACCTGGCAATTAACTTTAACATCTTGCAAGAATGCGACACTCAAATTTTCAAGAAATTCCTCCCTTACAACTACCCTTTATATGGCAAATGATATATATTTTTTTTCTGAAAACTGGCTCTATTGTTTTTGATTAAAATACACACTGAAGATATTTCCATAAGAAACAAAGTGTTTATTTTTAGTTCTCTAGGAATTATTTCTGAAGGCGTCTTTATTTACATAAAAATCTATATAAAGTTAAAACATATAATTAATGTCAAATGCGTTCTTTATGTCGAGTCGGTCGTTTCTGAGTTAATTTGTGACTGGTTTCAATTTTAAACCACTTAAACTTTTCTCAAACCTGAAGTAACATTTCGTTTCATCTGTCTTGTTTTACTGTAGCCCATGCTAAGCGAATGGAACTTCAATTGTTTTACATAGGACCAGCTTTTAAAATATCTAATCGCCGTTTTAGTTTAGTGTATTTCTTTATGTCCGCTACTTTCAAGGAAGCAAGTAATAAGTTAATTTGTGGTAATGTTTATCTTGATTAACATGAAGATAAAAGAATAGTATTTTTTAAGAACAGTTGTTTGTGTAACAATTAGAGAAAGTCATGTGAATGGAAATTATAAGGTTTTTACTTTCTCTTTACCTTCAATGTACACTGTGTATAGAGAAGGTATTGTAATTCGATATCGAGATTTCACTCGTTTTGGGTCGCTCTGAATCCAAAAAAAAAGCATTTCTGGAAAAAGGTAATGTGTGCGTGTGTGTATGTCTATTTTTAAGTGTGTCTGTGTGACCGTCAAATACGAAACTTGGCATTTAAGTTTGGTATCTTCCAAGGATGCGACACCAAGATTTTCAAGAAATCCCTCCACTCCCAACTACCCTTTACATGGAACTGTTTTCGAAAATGTTGATTCTCTCAAAAATAGCTCTAACGAGTTTGATTAAAATATCGTATATTAAATATATTTTCCTGAAAAGTAATATGTATATCTTGAATTTTCTGGGGAAAAAACTCTGAAGAACTAGTTTATTCTAAATGATTTTACGTAATTTTGCATAATTACTAAACCTTAAGAGATAGACAAAACCTTACCACACAACAAACAAACAAAGGAACTTCAGTGACATAACAACCAGCTTTTGACTATCACTTTAACCTATGGTACTCCCTTATTTCGCTTCTACTTACAAGAAAGCAAGCATTAAGACCATTTCTGCTATTTTTTCTCGATTAGCATGGAGTAAATAGAAGCATACGCTTTTTAACAATAATTTGTTGCAGAGATGAAGAGAAAGCCATGTGAATGGAACAGATCAATACTTAAGCATCGTTTTTAAGCATTCAATTTTCTCTGCACAAACAAAGGCTTATATTTTCCCAATTTTGTAATATTCAACATTTGCATATGCAAGCCTCAGTTATCGTGAAAACTTAGATACTGCTGCCTACTTTTAATTCCGCTCATACAACGGATGAGAAATAAAGAAGGGATGTTATTATACTACACAAGGTAGCGTGTGTGTATTGGAAATGGCATCCGTGTCCCTAGCAATAGGTGCATGCTTAACTCGTATTCCAATGTTGGTGTATTCGATCGTGGGAATACAGCGCTCTGTTACACCAACATTTCTTGTGAAGCTCAGCCAGGCATTGCATTCCGCCGTGTTACGTTTACCTCTTCAGCAAAATCAACATTTGCTTACTAAAGGTGAACCTATACTGCAGGTATGCTATTAGACATTCCTTTCTTAATAGGTACAACTGAAAATTATCTGCATACCTTGTCTCTGCTAAGTCTGCAAAGAAACATCAAAACATTTATTCAGAAGTACTTAGATATTCCGAGTAATGTCTTTCCTGACCTAAAATTGGCTTGAAACTAAGTATTTAAACAAGTGCTCTAAAAAGATCACTCGTCGCTTGGACGCGTAGCCTTAACTGCTCCCACGCCACTACGCGCATTACTCTCTAGTTTTAATTAGCTTGCAATCCTTCCTTTATATATGTAGCTAGAAATGAGAGAACATTGCACAAAATCTGATGTGTTCCATTCACATGACTTTCTCTACATCTCTGCAACAAATTATTATTAAAAAGCTTATGCTTCCTTTTACTTCATGCTAATCAAAAAAAAAAAAAAAAAAAAAATTGATGAAATTTGATGTATTCTATTCACATAACTTACTTTACATTTCTTCGACAAATTATTGTTAAAAGGTTTATGCTTCTTTTAATTCATACTAATCGAGAAAAAATTAGACAGAAATAGTCTTATTACTTGCTTCCTTGTAAGTAGAAGCGAAATAAGGGAGTACTATAATTTACAGTGATAGTCAAAAGCTGGTTGCTATATGACTGTATTTCCTTTGTTTGTATGAACTGGAGTTGACAAATTCCTGTATGAGAAAAGTATAAGTTTTGACTTTCTCTATACGTAGTATGTACACAGTTATAGAGGAGGTATTGCATTATACCCAAAAATTTGATACCGAAATTTCACCGGAAATATGCGCTATAGTGTCCCCTGTATCGAAAAAAACTATTTTCAGAAAAAGGTCCGTGTGTGTCAGTGTGTCAGTGAATATGATATCTCAAAACGAAAAGCCGGTAAAACAACAAACTTGGTACTTAAGTTAAATATCGTCCAGGGACTCTTTACGTGGAAAAAAATTTCGAAAATTTTGATTCTCTCAAAAATGGCTATAACGATTTTGATTATATTCCGTATATTAGGGAAATTTACCTAAAAGTAAAATACATATTTTGAATTTTCTGGGAATAGCCTCTGAAGAATACTTTAATCTGGATGAATTTTACGGAATTTTACATAACTGCTAAACTATAAGAAATGGGCAAATACTTACCAAACAAATCATTTAGAGCACATTAAAACACTTAGTTTATGTTATATATTTTTTCGTGGAATTGATCGTTTTTAAGATATTCCTTGTATTTTGTTTCAGCTTTCAAAAACTTATCCATTTCTCATGCAGGAATTTGTCAACTCGTGTCCATACAAACAAAGGAACTTCAGTCACATAGCAACCAGCTTTTGCCCATCACTTTAACTTAAGGTACTCCCTTATTCCACTTTTACTTTTAAAGAAGCAGGTAATAAGACTATTTGTCGATTAGAATGAAGTAAATAGAAGCATAAGCTGTTTAACAATAATTTTTTGCAGAGATTTAGAGAAAATCATATGAATGGAACACATCAGATATTATAAAGGTGAAACCAAAAACAAGGAATATGTCATGTACGATAAAATCCACGAAAAATATGTGTGTAACATAAATTCTGTGGTTTAACGTGCTCTACGTTTTTGTGTGGTAAGTTTATGTCCATCTCTTACGGTTTAGCAGTTATGTAAAATTCAGTAAAATTCATTCAGAATAAAAGAGCCTTTAGTGACTATTCCCAGGAAATTCAAGATGTATATGTGATTTGTCAGGTAAATATGTTTAATAGACGATATTTTAATTAAAAAATTTAGAACCATTTTGAGCAAATCAAAATTTTCGAATTTTTTCCATGTAAAGTGTGGTTTTTGTTGAGGTGATTTTTTTTTAATATTCGTGTCATATCCTTGGAAGATGCTAAACCTAAATACCAAGTTTGGTATTTAATGGTCTTTTCGTGTTTGAGCTATGCTGTCCATAGGCAGACACACACGGCACTTTTTCAAAATTGTTTTTTTTTTGGATTCAGGGGGACCCAAAACATGTATTTGCTGTGAAATATCGGTATCAAGTTTTGGATGCATTACAATACCTTCTCTATACACTATGTACATAGTACGTGTAGAGAAAGTAAAATATATACATTCTCAGCAAGCATGAAACGCTACTTTTGCAACTGGAGTTGAACACTGGGCTACCCCTTGATGCTATTGTCGTGCTACACGTTACCCCCTCATCCATCACGCCCTCAGATCACAATGTCTCTCTCTCCCTCTACTCGTTACAACGATTTTTCTCACAAACACCTCTATTATTAACACAAAGTGGTTCTTCAATTTAGCGAGTTCTCTGTGACACTTTCTGTCACGGATAGAACAGGTGTAGATTAATTTGCTGGAGTGGGACCTGTCAGAGTGCTAGTTCTGTGTATGGCTAACAGAGGGCCATGATGCTACCAAGATCTGGGCCAGTTGCTTTCTCTACACGTACTATGTACATATTGTACAGAGATGGTATTGCACTGCACCCAAAATCAGCGGAAATATACGTTTTACTGTTCCCTGTATCTAAAAAAAGCATTTTCAAAAAAAGGTCCGTGTGTGTGTGTGCGTGTGTCCGTGTGCCTATGAACAATATAACTCAAAAACGAAAAGTCGGTAAAATGCTAAACTTGATATTTAAGTTTAATGTCTTCCACGGCCACGACACGAAAATTTAGAGAAAATTCTCCCCACCCCAAACTATCCCTTAAATGGAAAATTTTCCAAAAATGTTGATATTCTCATAAAAGGCACTAAGAATTTTGATTAAAATATTGTATATTAAAGATATTTACCTTACAAATAAAATGTATATCTTTAATTTTCTTGGAATACACTCTGAAAGGTACTTTATTGTGGATGAATTTTACGGAATTTTGCACAACTGCTAAACCGTAAGAGATGGACAAAAACTTACCACACAAAAAATGTAGAGGCCTTTAAAACACAAAATTTATGTTATATACATTCTTTTCGTGGAGTTGATCGTTTTTGAGATATTTCATGTTTCTAGTTTCAGCTTTGAAAACTTATACCTTCCTCAAGCAGGAATTTGTCAGCTCGTGTCCATACAAACAAAGGAACTTCAGTCACATAGCTTTTGACTATCACTTTAACCTATGTTGATCCCTTATTTCACTTCTACTTACAAGAAAGCAAGTAATAAGACAATTTCTGCTATGTTTTTCTCTATTGACATGGAGTAAATAGAAGCATAAGCTTTTAAACGATAGTTTGTTGCAGAGATGTAGAGAAAGTCATGTGATGGAGCACATAAGATTTTTCTATAATTCATACTGTGCGTTTGGCGCAGTTGCTGGTGACAAATAGGCACTATTCGTTTGTTTTATCTGTAGCTCTCTTTCGGTCATTTTGGAGGTTTTTCTTTGCTCTACCCTCGGCCACTTTCTGTCTCATATCACAAACATTTGTCTTTTACCCAGAGAGGGTTTATGACGTAAAACGTGTGTCGCGCTGCGACTCTAACTCCTAAACAACTCCTGATCCACAGGATTTAAACCAACGTCACAATTTCGTAGAATGTAAAGTTTTTCTTTGCTTCTTTTCTTCTACATGTAACTTATCTAACTTTTATGTGTTCTTGTGTCAAAATTAGAGCTTTGGCATAAAAATATCTTATGTTTTTCTTCACATGACTTTCTCTGTAACAAATCATTGATAAATACCTATTATTATATCCACTTCTTGCCAATTGAAACATATGTACATAAAATGTACATAGGAGCTATAGAAGGTAATGTACGAGGACCGATTTTTTCAACCACCAATAGGCTTAAAACAAAAGACTAGTTCAAAGAAAACAATTATTTTATTACTAAAAGTTTTGTACACTTATGGTTACTTTACAACATAATCACCGAAAAGATTGAGACATTTATCGTACCTGTACACAAGCTTTGCAACACCTGCTTCAAAAAATGTTGCCGCCAATGATTTCAGATGAGCATTGACGTTGTTTTGAAGATCTTCGTTAACTTGAAAGTGGTGGCCTGCTAGCGACGTCTTCAGTTCAGAGAAAAGGTGAAAGTTGCCGGGAGCCAGGTCAGGACTGTACAGCGGATGATCGAAAATGTCCCATTGAAATTGTTCAAGGAGCGGATGGGTTGTGCCAGTAGTGTGTAGACGAGCGTTGTCATGGATCAACACAATAAACAGCTGTAATGATAGTGGTTCCGGGCTGCATCATTAGCGCCAACATTTTTTTGAAGCGGGGATTACAAAACTTGTGCTCAGATACGATAAATGTCTCAATCTTTTCCGTGATTATGCTGAAAAGTAACCATAAGTGTACAAAACTTTTAGTAATAAAATAACTGTTTTCTATGAGCTTGTCTTTTATTTATAGCCTACTGTGTTTGAAAAAAACGGCCTTCGTACATTATCTTCTAAGGCTGCTATGTACATTTTATGTACATATGTTTCGATTGGCAAGAAGTGGATATAATAATAGGTATTTATCAATGATTTGTTACAGAGATGTTGAGAAAGTCATGTGAAGAAAAACATAAGATATTTTTATGCCAAAGCTCTAATTTTGACACAAGAACACATAAAAGTTAGATAAGTTACATGTAGAAGAAAAGAAGCAAGAAAAACTTTACATTCTACGAAATTGTGACGTTGGTTTAAATCCTGTGGATCAGGAGTTGTTTAGGAGTTAGAGTCGCAGCGCGACACACGTTTTACGTCATAAACCCTCTCTGGGTAAAAGACAAATGATGATGGTGTTTGTGATATGAGACAGAAAGTGGCTGAGGGTAGAGCAAAGAAAAACCTCCAAAATGACCGAAAGAGAGCTACAGATAAAACAAACGAATAGAGCCTATTTGTCACTAGCAACCTGCGCCATTCATTGTAAAGGGTAGTTGTGGGAGGGGGGGTATTTTCTTGAAAACCTTCATATCGCATCCTTGGAAGGTACCAAACTTAAATACCAAGTTTGGTATTTAAGTGACTTTTTGTTTTTTAGCTATGCTGTCCAGTCGTACACACGCGCACACACGGATGTTTACTTTCTATACACGTACTATGTACATAGTGTATAGAGAAGATATTGTATTGTACCCAAAAATTCGATACCGAGATTTCACCAGAAATATATGTTTTGGGTCCCCTTAAATCCAAAAAAAGAATTTTGGGAAAAAGGTCTGTGTTTGTGTGTGCCTGTGTGTGTGTCCTTGCACAGCATGGCTCAAAAATGAAAAGACCATTGAATACCAAACTTGGTATTTAAGTTTTTTATCTTCCAAGGATACGACACGAAGATTTTCAAGAAAATCCCCCCACACACACACCTACCCTTTACATACAACTTTTCTCGAAAATTTTGATTTTCTCAAAAATGGCTGTAAAGCTTTTGATTAAAATGTCATTTATTAAAGATATTTACACGGAAAATAAAATGTATATCTTGAATTTTTGGGAATAGCCGCTGAACACTACTTTACTCTGGATGAACTTTACGGAATTTTGCATAACTGCTAAATTGTAACAGAAGGAGAAAAACTCACCGCACAGAAAATGTAGAGCACATTGAAGCACACAATTTCTGGTATATACATTTTTTGTGGAGTTGATCGTTTCTAAGACCTTCCTTGTTTTTAGTTCCACCTTTGAAAAACTTATACTTTTCTCATACAGGACTTTGTTAACTCGTGTTCATACAAACAAAGGAATTTCAGTCACATAGCAACCAGCTTATGGCTGTCACTTTAACCTATGGTAATTCCCTATTGCGCTTCTACTTACAAGGAAGCAAGTAATAAGGCTATTTCTGCTAATTTTGTTCTCGATTAAAAATTAAGGTTTTCTCCATGTAAAGTGTAGTTGAAAATCTTCGTGTCGCATCCTTGGAAGGTACCAAACTTAAATCCCAAATTTGGTATTTGACGGGCTTTTCGTTTTTGAGCTATGCTGTCCAGACACTCACATACAAACACACCCTTTTTCCAAAAATGTTTTTTTTTGATTCAGGGGGATCCAAATCGTGTATTTCCGGTGAAATCTCGGTATGAAATTTTTGGGTGCATTACAATGCCTTCTCTATGCAATATGTATATAGTACGTGTAGGGAAAGTAAAAAACACAACACATAAATAGAACTCCATTTCCATTTACAAGTGAATTTTGGAACGTGTTATTTGATCTTTCCCAGGAGGTACGTAAGGCTATTTGTAACCTTCTTATTTTGTTTCTTGTTTCACCCATCGGATATTTATTTATGGCTATAGAAGAGAGGGAATACGCAATTCTCTTTTTCTTGCTCTGTTCCGTGACTTGCAATAAAATAATTGGGAGCTTTTAATGGAAAAGGGGAGCTAAAACATGGCGAGCAGAAATAAAGACGTCTACAAGCATGATTTATCACAAGGATAACTTTCATTGGCTCCCTGCTTTTTTATTCATCTTGTGCTGATTAAATACACAGCGCTTTCCATGGGAGAGTGGGCTGGGGCAAAGTTTACGGGCTTGCCACAACTTTTTATTATAGTCCTAGGGGAGAGAGCCGTAATCGGTTAAACAATCTCTTTATGGCTGTGGTACTTGAATGGAATGTCTCGCTTCATTACGGCCTCTCTGTGGAAGCTTAGCCAACTTCATTTCAGCTATACCTTTAAACAAGAAAAGGTGTCAGAAACATTCAAATTATTATAAATAAAGCCACCTGATGTGGTCCATTCATATGACTTTCTGTACATCCCTGTAACAAATTATTGTTAGTAAGTTTATTCTTCTATACATTTCATGCTAATACATTAGCAGAAACGGTCTTATTACTCAGTTCTTTTATAACTAAAAAGGAAATAAGGGAATACATTACGTTATTACTTTCTCTATACGTACCATGTACATAGAAGGTATTGTATTCCACCCACAATTTCGACACCGATAATTCACCGAAAATATATGTATTGGGTGCCCCTGAATCCAAAGAAAGAAAAGCATTTCTGGAAAAAGGTACGCGTGTGAGTGTGTGTGTGTGTGTCTGTGGGTAGCATAGCTAACAATCGAAAAGTCCGATAAAAACCAAACTTGGTATTTAGGTTTGGCATCTTCCAAGGATACGACACGAAGATTTTGAAGAAAATCCCCCCCAACCCCCATGGCATTTTGTTCGAAAATTTTGATTTTCACAAAAAATGGCTCTTTCGATTTTGATTAATGTATCGCATATTAAAAATATTTATCTGACAAATAATATGTAAATATTGAATTTTCTAGGAAGGATCTCTGAAGACTACTTTATTCTGGATGAATGTTACGAAATTTTGTATAACTGGCTATAAGTAGCAGAGAAATAACGGAATACACTAAACTAAACCGATAGTCAAATGCTTTAAAAGCTGTTTACTATGTGCTTGTAATTCGTTTACTTTATATGAAAAAGCTTAAGTATGTTAAAATTGAAAACAATAACAAGGAATATTTTGGAAACGGCTAAGTCAACAAAGGAATTTTATATGACATAAAATGTGTTTTATAACAAGCTCTGCATTTTTGTTTTCTATACACGTACTATGTACATAGTGTTTAGAGAAGATATTGTAATGCACCCAGAAATTCGGACCCGAGATTTCACCGGAAATACATGTCTCGTGTGCCCCTGAATCCTATAAAAAATCACTTTGAGCCAAACGTACGTGTGTGTGTGTGTCCGTGGGCAGCACAGCTCAGAAACGAAAATTCTGTTAATTACCAAATTTGATATTTAAGTTGCATGTCATCTAAAGATGCGACACGATTTTTTTTTAAGAAAATACTCCTATTCCGCCATTTCAACTTCTGCAACAACAAACAAAACATTACAGCGTTACCAATAGTAACAAACAAAACTTTGAGAGTTTCTCAACATACCTTCAAAATAAATAGGTTGCTATCTCTAACAGTTTTTGTTTTACAGGCAGTTGAAGTTGTCTATTTCTTTTGTAGTAACCCTGTATTAAGCTACACTTTTAGTCAAATCTTTTAAAAGCTGGTTGCTATGATGTTGAAAGCTGTTTCTTTGCATTACTAGGAGTTCATAAATTCCCGTTTAAGAGAAGTTTAGATATCTTAGAACTGAAACCAATAACAGGGAATAACTCATACACGAGCATCTGCTCCAAGAAAACGTGTATAACACAAATTGTGTGTTTTAATGAGATTTATAATTACTTTCTCTATACGAACCATGCACATAGTGTATAGAGAAGGTATTGCATTGCACTCAGAAATTCGATACTGAGATTTCATGGAAAGACATGTTTTGAGACTCCCTCAATCCAAAAAAAGCATTTTGAGAAAAATGTCCGTGTGTGCCTGTGTATGTGTGTGTGTCTGTTGGCAGCATAGTTCAAAAACGAAAAAACCGCTAAAGCCCAAAGTTGGTATTAAAGTTTGGTAATTTCCAAAAATGCGACACGAAGATTTTCAAGAAAATCACCCTACTCTTTTTATGGAAAAAGTTTTGAAAATTTTGATATTCTTAAAAATGGTTGAAACGCATTTGATTAAAATATCGTATATTAAAGATACTTACCTCAAAAATAAAATGTATATCTTGAATTTTCTGGGAATAGTCTCTGAAGACCACTTTACTCTGGATGTGCATAACTGCTAAACCGTAAGAGATGGAGGAAACCTTACTTCACAGAAAATGTAGCTCACTATAAAACACACAAATTATGTCATATACATTTTTTTCGTGGAGTTGAACACTTTTATGATATTCCTGTATTTTGTTTTAGTTTTGAAAAACTTATACTTCTCTCATACAGGAATTTGTTAACTCCTGTCCATACAAACTAAGGAACTTCAGTCACATAGCAACCAGCTTTTGCCTATCAATTTAACCTATGGTACTCCCTCATTTCGCTTCTACTTACAAGGAAGCAAGTAATAATACTATTTCTGTTAATTAGCATGAAGTAAGTAGAAGCATAAGTTTTCTAACTACAATTTGTTGCAGAGATGTAGAGAAAGGCATGTGAATGAAACACATCAGATTTTTTTATTGTAAGTTTTTTCTCTCTTACAGTTTACCAGTAATGCAAAATATTGCAAGCCTCAAATCAAATTGTTAGAGCCATTTTTGAGAAATTCAACTTTTTGGAAATGCTTGCCACAAAAAGGGTAGTTAAGTCTAAGGATATTTTTTCTCAAAATCAGCGTGTCGCATCCTTTTGGAAGATACTAAGTTTGTATGTTAACTACTTTTATTTTTTGAGTTATCGTTTTCATACACATACACACACGCACGCAGAAGCCTTTTTGTACAAAACTTTTTTTTTGTATACTGGAAACACTGTAATGTCTATTTTCGGTGAAATTTCGGTATTGAATTTTTGGGTGCACTACAATACTTTCTGTACATGCCTAACGCAAACAAAAAAACAAAACTAAATTTTTCTTGAATTATGGGCTCCATCAAATTTTGGGCGGAATACATCGCTTTCTCTACCTATTTTGTATATGATAGAGAAAGTAAACACATTTTATTGAAGATGCCTCTAGGGGCAGGAAACTTTTCTTTCTGAAATAACTGAAATCTTGTTGTTTAACCGAAGTTGTTACGCTCTAAAGCATATTTGCCTGCAGGCCATTTTAAGTTTCTTGCTTGACAGAACAGGGTTCCTCACATAGGCTACGTATGAGACCTCACAAGGAATAACGTTTGCTTTATACTTTCTCTACATGTACTATGTACCTAGTGTATACAGAATGCATTCAAAAATTCAGTACCGAGATTTCATACATGTTTTGAAATTCCCTGAATCCAAAAAAAAAAAAAAAAAAACATTTTTAGAAAAATGGTTGTCTGTCTATCTGTCTCTGTGTATATATTTGTGTGTGTATCTGTAGGCACCATAGCTCAAAAACAAAAAATCCGTTAAAAACCAGACTTGGTATTTTAGCTTTGATATCTTCCAAGGATGCGACACAAAGATTTCCAGGAAAATCCTCCCAACTCCAAGTACCCTTTACATGGAACTTTTTTCAAAAATACTATCTCAAAAATGGGTCCAACGATTTTGACAAAAATATCTTATATTAAAGATATTTACCTGACAAATAAAATGTATATCTTGAATTTTCTGGTAATAGCCTCTGAAGACTACTTTATTTTGTATGAATTTTACGGAAATTTGCATAAGAGCTAAACCGTAAGAGATGGACAAAAACTTACCACACAAGAAACGTAGATCATGTTAAAACACACAATTTATGTTATATACATTTTTTTCGTGGAGTTGATCGTTTTTGAGATATTCCTATTTCTGGTTTCATCTTTTAAAAAATATACTATGCTCATACAGGAATTTGTCAACCCCTGTCCATACAAAAAAAAGCAACTTCAATCACATAGCTTCCAGCTTTTGACTATCACTTTAACCTACGGTACTCCCTTATTTCGTTTCTACTTGCAAGGAAGCAAGTAACAAGACTATTTCTGCTTATTTTTCCTCAATTAGAATGTAGTAAATGGAGAGATAAGCTTTTTAACAATAATTTGTTGCAGAGACGTAGAGAAAATCATGTGAATGAAACACGTAAGATTTTTTTGGTCCAATTCCAGGTTCCTACAACAGGATACAGCGGTTTCTAATTTTTGGTCCAAACGTATGAGCGACCTGGTGGTAATGACGTAATAAGATGACAGCTAGCGCTGGGTCCTCCTTCCCACCAACGTGATTGTTTGTGTCAAACTTTGCTGTATCTTGTAGAATTTGTCCTAAATAATGGGGTTATAGTAACTAAGCTGTGGTTGAAACACACTTTTTGTGCGGCAGAGATTTATGAAATAATGAGTCGGGTATTTATAACCACTGCAAATGTATTTTATACTTAGCCTCTTTTCTTAACAGAAATATAAAAACGTGATAGCTGGTTGATCTGCTGGTATGGACTGCCTCATATTTGTGTCTTGGCGAGTGATTTTTGCTTCAACTAAGGACAGCAACTTTCCAAACAAAGTTTCGTCCATTCCTAGGAAGTTAAAATAAAGAGATCTTTTGCAGCGTATGTAGTACATCTCTTCCTTGGCCTGCATTCCTACGTTCCAGCCACGGTCTAGTCCACCAACACCTCTTTATTAAGTTATTCTATTTTAAATTGCTCTTGCAATGGATACATAAACTAAACTTGCGACAGCGAACGTAAATAATTGTGGATCAGCAACCTCCACCATTTTCTATCAGCTGTTCATGTGCATGCGAGAAATATTTGGACCAATGCACACTCCCGTGGGAATGGAATGCAGAAATTGTACACAACGTTAAGGTTGTATAAACAAGTTTTGGACCAAATTTTGACCGTGAGACATCGGCTTTATATTCTGAAGAACAGCCCCCTTTTTATATAATAGTTTTCCAAGCCGAGGTCCCGTTCAGAACATAACATATTTAAATACAGATAAGAGAGACAGAAACGTGAGGTTATATGAGAGTTTTTTTTCGACGCATTAAACGAGATTGCTAGCGGTTGTTTTAACTCAGAGCGGCAATCCTGACACTCGAGTAACTCAGGGCCCTTATGTAGATATGATTGTGGAAATGTCCGCCAGTAGAAACATACATCGTGCAAACTGAATACTGTTTTCTCCATCCTGGGCCTCGTATTATAATATTTCCTTTTAACTTTCTATAGCCCGTATATACAATGTACATAGTAAGTAGAGAAAGTATATTTCACAGAAAAATTCCATACCAAGATTCCATAAGAAATAATTTTTTGGATCCCCCTAATCCAAAAGAAGTATTTACACACATGAACCTTTTTTCTAAAAATGCTTATTTTCGATTCAGTGGAATCAAACCGAGTATTTCCGGTAAAATCTCAGTATCCAATTTTTGGGTGAATGCAATACCTTCTCTGTACACTATGTAAATAATATGTGTAGAGAAAGTACAAAAAATGAGTTTCTTGCTGTCCATAGAGACACACGAACTTTTTAAGAGTTTTTTTGGATTTCGGGATCTCAAAACATGCATTTCCGGTGAATTCTTGACGAGTTTTTACGTGGAATACAATAACTACTGTACATTGTACATACGTGATAGAGAAAATAAAACAGAGGCGTGTATTGTCTATCCTTGGAAAGTTTTGGTGAAACTCAAACCGTAAAAGCAAAATTAACAGTTGCAAGTTAATTGCCTATTGGATGAATCGCACGGGAGTTGGCAAAGTTTTGTTGGTGGGTGGAGAATATGGACACACACTCGGACATGGATATTACTGCACTAATACGTCAATATCGCATTTCGTATTGTGTTGACGAATTGTAACGGGAGGAAATGACAGTTTGGTTTTGTCGACAGAGCAAACATTACATATGTAATAGCGTAGAGAAAAGTAAAGCAAACACCGCCAGAGGGATGGAGTTTGAGTAACGAAATTCCTTTATGGATTGTTACGGGAAACGCGAGGGGGGGGGTGCAGAACGTCAATTGTTATCTACATTTCACGGAAGTCCGCCGCCTGCCACCAATTTCCATGCTGTTATCGGGCTGATGTATATCCCCTTGCAAGGTCGGATGATGGCAAAAAATTAAAATGTTCGCACATGCGATAGCGGCTTTTAAAATTCCATTAACTCCGGACCAGTGTTAGAAAAATGTCATCCACACGCCCAGTGCATTACGCGTGGATAATCTGTGATGCGAGACTGCATTTTCTGCACGTTCGTTTTCTCTACAAATACGCGCAATTTTAAAAGTATCCAAGTACTCTATTACCAATTAAAATTACTCTATTACGAAACAAACTAGCGGCGTCGTGGTTCAGTGGTTAGACCACTCGCCATCTAGGTGATCAGGGTTCGATCCCGAGTTGGAATTTGTGGAGGACAATATAGGAGGACACACCATATGCCCACAAAGCATATAAAATATGATGTGTTCTATTCACATGATTCTTTCTACATCTCTTCAACAAACACTTAAAAATCTTATGCTTCTATTTACTTCATGGTAATCGAGAAAAAATTAGCAGAAATAGTCTTATTACTTGCTTCCTTGTAAGTAGAAGCGAAATAAGGGAATATCATAGGTTAAAGTGATAGTCAAAAGCTGGTTGCTATGTGACTGAAGCTACTATGATTTGGCAAATTCCTGTATGTGGAAAGTATAAGTTTTTCAAAGTTGAAACCGAAAACAAGGAATATCCCAAAAACGATCAACTCCACGAAAAAAGGTGTATGTTATGCAAAATTCAGTAAAATTCATTAATAATAAAGTAGTCTGCAGTGGTTATTCCCATAAAATTTAAGATATACATTTTATTTGTCAGGTAAATATCTTTAATATATGATATTTTAATCAAAATCGTTAGTCATTTTTTATACAATTAAAATTTTCGAAAAAAATTCCATGTAAAGGGTAGTTGGAGATTGGGAGATTTTTCTCAAAATCTTCGTGTCGCATCCTTGGAGGATACCAAACTTAAATACCAAGTTAGGTATTCAACGGTCTTTAGGTTTTTGCTATGCTGTCCACAAACACACACACTTGGACATTTTTTTTTGAAACTGCTGTTTTTGAATTCAGGGGGACCCAAAGCATGTATTTCCGGTGAAATCTCGTTAATGAATTTTTGGGTGGATTGCAATACCTTCTCTATACTCTATGAACATAGTACGTGTACAGAAAATAAAACCACAAATTTAATGAAAGAAGATGAGCTGTGTGTTTCTTTTAAGGCAAAAGCGCTCTGAGACCTTAAGGGTTTTAAGAAATGAGCATTTTCGTCCGCAGATACATTTTACAGGCGTTCGTCTTTTTTGTGGGCTTAAGAAGACAGCATTTACGTTGTACAAATTTATTTAGAGGAAAGATCTAGAGAGGGAATCCTCATTGAACGAGTATAATAGCGGAGTGCAAAAGAAGACATTATTATCAGAGTTTGTGCCTGAGGGCTCCGACTGAGCTGCTGAGCACCAAGCTTCTCCCACCGGAGGTGTGTCTACATTTCAAACCCGGCTGGGAAATCTCTCTCTCTCTCTCTGACGTACTAAGTTTAATATTTCTAAAGCTTATTTTCAAAGAATATCCATTCACATTTCTCCTGTTTACTCGCCTTGGATTTCATATTTTATTTCATGTTGCTTACTTATTCTATACATATTGAAACCTTTAACATCAAAGAAAAAAAATTAAACAATTATCGTTTCAATGTATTAAGGTCATGCCCCTGTGAATTTGCTTACTTCATTTTATACAACATATCTTTTTAAAATTTACAGAAGAAATAAGTGATATTATTACTTTCTCTATACGTAATATGTACATAGTATATAGAGAAGGTATTGTAATGCATCCAAAAATTCGATACTAAGCTTTCAGCGGAAATATATGTTTTAGGGTCCCCTTTATCCAAAATAAGTATTTTCATAAAATGGTCCATGTGTGTGTTTCCTTGTGTCCGAAAATACCAAACTTGGTATTTAAGTTTAGTATCTTCCAGGGATGCGACATAACATTTATAAAGAAAATCCCCCCACGGCAAACTACCGTTTACATGGAACTTTTTTCGAAAATTGTGACTTTCTAAAGATTGGCTCTAACGATTTTGACTAAAATATCGTATATTAAAGATATTTACCTGACAAATAAAATTTATATTTTGAATTTTCTGGGAAGAGCCTCTGAAGACTACTTTATTCTGAGTGAATTTTACGGAAACTTGCATAACTACTTAACCGTAAAAAATGGACAAAAAGTTATCACACAAACACTGTAGAGCACATTAAAACACACAATTTATTTATATACTTTTTTGTGGAGTTCAACGTTTTTTAGATATTCCTTGTTTTTGGCTTTAGCTTTGAGAAACATACTTTTGTCAATCAGGAATTTGCCAACTCGTGTCCATACAAAGGAACTTCAGTCACATAGCAACCAGCTTTTGACTATCAATTTAACCTATGGTAATGGCTTATTTCGCTTCTACTTACAAGCATGCAGGTAATAAGACTATTTCTGCTAATTTTTTCTCATTTAGCAGGAAGTAAGTAGTAGTATAAGCGTTTTAACTATAATTTGTAACAGAGATGTAGAGAAAGTATGTGAATGGAACACATGATATTTTTCATGTTTGAAAACTGTAACTTTAATGCATATTTAAAGCGGAGCCTCCTACCTTGACGCTCCGGGTTCGATAGCAATGTAGTTGACTAAACGGCATATCGAGTTTTTGGGTACATTACAATATCTTCTCTATACTTAGTACGTGTAGAGAAAATCAAAAGAGGTTATTTAAGTAAAATTAAATCAATAGTCCTTACTTTTTATGTTACGGCATTTACTCAAATCGTTACAAGCATTTTTCAGAGAAGTAAAATAAAAAATGTTGGTTTTAACAGATTTTTTGTTTTTATTCACTCTATACGTACTATGCACATAATGTATAGAGAAGGTACTGCATTGCTCCCAAAAATTTGATTCCAAAATTTCACCGGATATATATGTTTTGAGACCCCTGAGTAAAATACATTTACAATAACTTCCGTGTGTGTGTGTGTGTGTGTGTGTGTGAACACGATAACAGATCTTCGTGTCGCATCCTTGGAAGATACCAAACTTAAATACCAACTAACGTTTTTGAGCTATGCTGGTCATAGACACACTCACAGACACACACACACACACACAAACACACACACCATGAATCTTCTTCCAGATATGCTGGGGACCCAAAACAATTATTTCCAGTGAAATCTTGGTATGTAATTTTTGGGTGCATAACAATACCTTCTCTATACACTATGTATATAGTACGTGTAGAGAAAGTAAAAAAAAAGTTTCTTTAAAGCCTAGAGGGCAAGATTCTAGGAAACTGCAATTAAACGCTATCACAGTTTCCAACTTTTTAACTTGAAATCTTTTAATAAGCAGCCATTAAAGCCACATCATATATTATTGCTAATGCTTAGAATAAGTTTTAAACTTGTTGCATTTGTAGCTTACAGGTCTTGAATTCAGATTTTGAAAACTAAATCTTGTGATCAAAAATAGCCTGACTGCCCCGATTAGCAAAATGGGATTTTCAAAACAACAATAATTTACACTTACCAAAATCTATACAACCCAACAACTTTGCCAAAGCCGAAGGAAACTCCATTTTTGCTTAACCTAGCCTACGCAACGAACCTTCGTTGCGCTCTTAAGGACAATCTGGCGAATTTCCAGCTGGACTGAAGAACGCTCTCCCACGGTGGCCCAACGAAGAGCGCAAAGAATGAGTAGTTGGAACCTTTTTACCGTGCCGGAATGTAGTCTCGTCATATATCTCTCTAAGAAGGTGTTGACGCCATTTCGTGTATCCCATAAATGTGTGACGTCAATGGATATAACCGTATCTGTTGCACAATTTGAGGGATGGTGCAGACAAACAGCTCAAACTACTTAAAATTGTCTCAAATGGGAAGTCGCATTTCGTTTTATATCTGTTTTGTTTTACTCCTGACTTTGAAGAGAACCGAATTCCAATTATTTCAGATAGCGACCAGCTTTTAACAAGTTTTTTAATTGCTTCAGCATAGTACATTCTATTATTTACCTTCTGATTTTAAGGATTTAAGTAATAAGGTTTGCCAATTTTTGCTAATGTATATTTTTTTTTGTATAATGTAGATCAAACTAATTATCTTTTGTATAAAGTTCTGCTAATGTATGTCTTAATTAGTAGGTTGTAAATAAAAACAGTAATATTTTGTTAAAAAATCTACTATTGTGTGTCTGAATTAGCATGTGTAGATAAAACTATAGATGTTTTCTGCTCAGAATTTCTGTTAACGTGTGTCTTGATCATCATCATGTAGATAAAGCTAATAAGAACTGTTTTTGACCAGCAGTTGAGTAAGTCATATGAATGTAAAACATTATGTTTTATGCTGTGCATGAACATTTGCAAACGGACTAAAGAACCTTATTCTACAAATTATGTTTACTTTCGCTATGTACATAGTGCACAGAAAAGGTATTGCACTCCATCCAAAAATTCGATACAGAGATTTCACCGGAAATATATGTTTTGAGACTCCCTGAATCCAATAAAGCATTTTTATAAAAATGTCTGTGGGCAGCATAGCTTAAAACTAAAAGAGCATTAAAAAAACTTGGCATTTAAGTTTGGTATCTTTCAAGATTTTCAAGACAATCCCCCACCCCAAACTACACTTTATATAAAAAAAATTCGAAACATTTTATTTTCCTAAAAATGGCTCTAACGAATTTGATTAAATTCTCTTATATTTAAGATATTTACTTGCCAAATAAAATGTATATCTTGATTTTTCTGGAAATAGCCTCTGAAGACTACTTTATTCTGCATGAATTTTACGAAATTTTGCATTACTGCTAAACCCTAAGAGATGGACGAAAACTTACCACACAAAAAAATTAGAGCACTTTAGAAAACAAAATTTATATTATATATAACTTTTTCGTGGATTTGATCCTTTGAGAGATGTTCCTTATGTTTGGTTTCAGCTTTGAAAAACTTATACTTTTTTCATACAGGAATTTCTCAACTCCTGTCAGTACAAACAAAGGAACTCCAGTCACGTAGCAACTGGCTTTTGACTATCACTTTAACCTATGGTATTCCCTTATTTTCCTTCTTGTTACAAGGAAGCAAGTGATAAGACTATTTCTGCTATTTTTGCTCGATTAGCATGAGGTAATATATATAGAAACGTAACCTTCTTAAAGGTATTGAACGTTTTCGTGAAATACAATATCTTATCCAAGTACAGTGTACATATATAGTTGTTGGTATTGAAAGTAGAAATGTTTTTATTGGGTTATTCCTTACTCAGTAAAGGACCTGAATATCAGAAGCGTAGTAAATGTTTTCCTGTAGACGGTAGTGAGGAAATTGTATCAACACCTATTTTTGTAGCAGGGGAAGAAGGAGGTGAGGAGAATGACGGAACATAAAGAGGCGCCGAAATAGAGACATGATATTTGAATATTGGAAAGGTAAAGCGCTGGTGAGAAGGAAGGAGATAGAAGATTGAGGAAGAGGCAGCAACCAGATTTGCTCTCGTATAGCATGAAGAGTGACTCAATTGGCATGGCTTTGCCCTCATCTCGTCCTCAAACTTCACTGCTTACTGTTCCAACATATATGCTACTAGACCATGCCTTCAACGGGCTTTAAGTATTGTTGTAACAGAAAAAACTGCTAAGCTACGTTCACATAAAATTTGTTACATGCTTATAATAGTTCCTTTATCTACTTCAGGCAAAAATATTTCCTGGAACCAGAAATCATTAGTTTCTCTGACAAGTGCAATGCACAGAAAGCGAATTTAATAAAATTCAAGAGTATCATGATTATTTAAAGAGGCCTTTTGAAGCTCCACCTGTTTCCCTGACTATAAACCTCTCAAAAGCTTGGCTATGTAATAAAAAACTCTGACGTGTTACACTCATATGACGTTCTCTAAAAACAAACTTCTTATAAAATATTCTTCTTCTTCTTTGTACACAATGCTAATCGAGATAAATGTTAGCAGAATGTTCTTATTACTTAGTTCCTTATAAGTAGAAGGGAATAAGGGAATGCATTAAAGCGATAATAAAATGTTTTAAAAACTCTCGTTATCCGATTGTCATTGTAAATCGCTTCTTTGCTTGACCAGGAGTAGAACAAAAGAAAAGCGGAATCTTCCTGTCTGAGAAAAGTATAAGTACTTTACAATTGAAACTAATAGCAAGGAATATCTTGAAAAAGGTAAACTCCACGAAAAAATATATATATATATATATATATATATATATGACATAAATTATGTAAATTAACGAAATCTACAGTTTTGGTGTAGTAAATTTTTGACTGTCTTTAACGGTTTAGTAATGGAAAATTTCGCAGAATTCATCCAAAATAAACAGGCATTTAGAAGCTATTCTCAGAAAATTTAAGATATGCGTTTTATTTTTGATGAAAATGGTTTTAATATACGGTATATTAATCAAAATCGTTAGCCATTTTTGAGTAAATCAACATTTTAAAAAAAGTTCCATATAAAGTATAGTTGGGGTGGGGGAATTTTCTTGAAAATATTCGTGTCACATCACAATAGATACTGAAAATTAGTCTTAATAAATATATAAATATTAATAAAAAGCTAATAAAATATCATAAATGTACCAAACACATTTGTATTTTAACTAAAAAAAGTAAAATTATTCTAATATTGGAATATACCAAACCTACCAAGTTTGGTATTTAACGGTATCTTTGTATTTGAACTACGCTGTCCACAGACAGACACACACGTGGGTCTTTATCCAAAATTTCTTTTTTGGATACAGGTGGATTCAAAACACGTAATTCCGTTGAAATATCGGTACCGAATTTTTGGGTACACTACAATACCTTCTCTATACACTCTGTATTTGGTACGTGTAGCGAATTGAACATACAGCTTTCTCTTCATCTCTGTAACAAATTATTGTTAGCAAGTTTGTTCTTCTATCTACTCCACGCTAATCGAGGTAAACAGTAGCAGAATGTGCCTTATAAGTAGGAGGGAAGTAAGTCAATGCGCTAGGCTAAACCGACAGTCAAATGTACCTGCCTTCTATAAGGTTAAAATGCGTTTCTTTGCGTGGCCAGGGGTTAACAAGTTCTGTATGAAAAAAGTTTAAGAATTTTAAAACTGAATCCAATATCTGAATATCTCGAAAACGGGTAACTCAAGGAAAAAATATGTATATGACATAAATTGTGTGCTTTAAGAAAATCTACATTTTTTGTGTAGAAAGTTATTCTCTCTCTTTCTCTCAGTTTACTAGTCTAGTAAAATTAATAAAAAGATAATTTACAATAAAGAGGCTATTCCCAGAAAATGTAAGATATACACTTGACATGTAAATATCTTAAATAGAACAGATATTATTCAAAGTCGTATACATATTTTTCGTGTTGTTAGCCATTTTGGAGTTATTTCTTTTTATTGGTTTCAGTTTTAAAATACAAGTTTTCTCATATAGAAACTTGATAAATGTTTGCCACCAAAGAATCGGGTTTTATTCCCAAATCGACCACATTTAAAAACATCTGACTATCGACTTAGTCTAGTGTATTCCCTTATTTCCGTTTTATTTAAAGCAACTAAGTAATAAGACCGTTTCTGCTAATGTTTATCGATCAGCATGAAGCAGATGAAAGAATAATCCTGCTAATAACGCGTTACAGAGATGTAGAGAAAGTCGCGTGAAAGGAACACATCAAATTTTTGTTTTGACGGCCACTTCAGTAAATAGCACCTCGACAATATTTTTTGATGATGAAATATCCCAGCGTCTGCTTTCTGCTGCACGCCAAATCTTCGTCATTCCCGTTTTGGCCAAAAATATCTTTGTTCATGCCATAACCGTTCCGTACAGCTGTGAGAGCGGCATTAGGGATTATGGGGGTATCAGAACGTATGAAGAATACCGGAGTGGAATTGTTATGTGCCAAATATTGATTTCAATAGAGTGGCTATGTAATTGCATTACAAATCCTTTTCGCTCTTCCTCGGACTGTAAGGTTTGTTTTGGTTATGAGCATTACACTGTCTCCTGTCGCTGTTTAAAGGAGAAATACACAGTTCCACAGGTTGTTGTGTGCTCTCATTTTAGTGGTTAGATTTTTACTTTCCCTATACGTACTATATACATAGTATATAGAGAAGGTATTGCACTCCACCCAATAAACTCCATAACGGAATTTCACCGGAAATATGCGTTTTAGGGCCCCCTGTAACCAAAAAAAGCATTTTCAGAAAAAGGTCCTTGTGTGTTTGTGTCCGTGTGCCTGTGAACACAACTCAAAACCGAAAAGTCGACAAAATACCAAATTTGGTATTTAAATTTGGAATCTTATAGGGATGCAACACGAAGGTTTTGAGAAAAATCTCCCCCATTCAAACTACCCTTTACATGGACTTTTTTTCGATAATTTTGATATTCTCAAAAATGGCTCTAACGATTTTGATTAAAATATCATTTATTAAAGATAACATGTATATCTTGAATTTTCTGGGAATAGCCTCTGAAGACTACTTTGTTCTGGGTGAATTTTACGGAATTTTGCAAATCTGCTAAACCGTAAGAGATGGACAAACACTTACCACACAAAAAAATGTATATCACGTTAAAACACACAATTTATATAATTTACATTTTTTGGTGGATATGATCGTTTTTAAGGTATACATGGTTTCAGCTTTGAAAAACTTATACTTTTCTCATACAGGAATTTTCCAACTCCTGTCCATACAAACAAAGGAAGTTGAGTCACGTAGTAACCTGCTTTTGACTATCACTTTAACCTTTGGTACTTTGTTATTTCGCTTCTACTCTCAAGGAAGCAAGTAATAAGGCTATTTTTGCTAATTTTTCTCGATTAGCATGAAGTAAATACCAGCATAAGCTTTTTAACAATAATTTGCTACAGAGATGTAGAGAAAGTCATGTGAATGGAACACATCAGATATTTTACTGAGAGTTCTTTTAAAATTTTAAGTAATAGTTTCAATTTGTTGTGTTTTGTGTTCCAAATTTCACGACAAAGTTGATATCAATTATTAGATCGATTTAATGAGTATCAACATGACAAAATAAAAATGTTATGTATTACATTCACATTACGTTTTCTAACTCTTCCACAAACAGGATGTTAATTTAATTGTTTTTTCACACAAGTCGGTGTCGGACAGGAGTTCGATAGATGGAGTCAGATTGAAAAATTCAATGTCATAGCCGGAATTTGAACCAGGGATCTAGGACAAAAGTTTATGGTTAGAGTCAGACTGAAAAATTTAGTACCATAGCCAGGATTTGAATCACGGATCTCCCGGTCTCTAGCCGTAATTAGGACAGAAGTTGGATAGGTCGAGTCGGACTGAAAAATTCACTGTCATAGCCGGGATTTGAACCACGAATATACCTGTTTCTAGCCGTGTGTAGGAGAGGTGTTGGATAGGTAGAATCAGACTGAAAAGTTCAATGCCATAGGCGGAATTTGAACCACAGATATACCTGTCTTTAGCCGCGTGTAGGACAGGTGTTGCATAGGTAGAGTCAGACTGAAAAATTCAATGTCATAGCCAGGATTTGAACCACGGATCTCCCGGTCTCTAGCCGTATATAGGACAGGAGTTGGATAAGTAGAGTCAGACTGAAAAATTCACTGTTATATCCGGGATTTGAACCAAAGATCTCCCGGTCTCTAGCCGTATATAGGACAGGAGTTGGATAAGTAGAGTCAGACTGAAAAATTCACTGTCATATCCGGGATTTGAACCATGGATATACCGGTCTCTAGCCGTGTGTGGGACAGGAGTTGGATAGGTAGAATCAGACTGAAAATTTCAATATCAATGTCGGGATTTGAAGTATGGATATTTTGGTCTCTAGCCCGTTACTCTAACCACTGAGCAACCAATGGCTTTAAATTTACCACACACATGCTTCCCGGTAAACCACAAGGTGATCTCAAACTATTTTTAGATGACAACCCCAATGGCAACTTACAACGTTGTAAGTGTTTTAAGTCACGGGCTTTGTACTAAAGCCAACTATTACGTAAGTTAAGGTTAGTTTAAACTTAAAATTATATATTTTGTTATTTGAATGCCTTAAATGTAAGCGATTTTAATCAAAATCGTTAGATCCGGTTTTGAGATAACCAAAATGTTCTAAAGTTTTAAATGTAAATGGCAATTGGGGGAGGGGGGATTTCTTGAATATATTCGAGTCACATTCCTAGAAGATACTGAGCCTAAGTATTAATTTTTATATTTAACGGTTTTTTCGTTTTTGAGCTATGCTACCCACACGCGCATACACACAGAGAGCCGGTCAATTTTGTAGATATGCTTTTTTGGATTCAGGTGTCTGTCCTGTTGAAATCGGGTATTGAATTTTCGGATGTAATACTGTCACGTGTGCCACTAGCGAGAGTTTAACTTATATTGTATTAATTAAGAAATAATTAATCTGAGTTAATTGGAATTTGATTCCTACATATTCTTGGAAAAATACAAGTTTTGTTATCAGCTGATTGAGTAACGGGATGGAAGTGATTAGCCTCTTCTGATGGCACTGCTAATGGACTTTTCGAAAACACCAACTTTCGTTGGGCTACGTGCATAATCGCATTTTGACGTCACACAGGATATTCTAGAAGATTTAAACATTCGGTGCTGATTGGCTAACACAACCCACTATCGGGGCGTTGGTTCTCCATATTAGGAGTACGACCACCATGTTGGAATGCGCTTCCGGGATGCCGCTAAATCTATTTAAGCGGCGACTGTAGACCTGACCACCAGGTGTTCACCGTCGGGGCTTGTTTGCGTCTCGGGGCGACGCTCCGGACTCAAGTACTTCATCTCTCACCTCGCCTAGACACACCTGACCACCAGGTGTTCACCGTCGGGGCTTGTTTGCGTCTCGGGGCGACGCTCCGGACTCAAGTACTTCATCTCTCACCTCGCCTAGACACACCTGACCACCAGGTGTTGACCGTCGGGGCTTGTGTGCGTCTTGAGGCGACGCTCCGGACTCAACCACTTCATCTCTCACCTCGCCTAGACACACCTGACCACCAGGTGTTGACGTCGGGGCTTGTGTGCGTCTTGAGGCGACGCTCCGGGCTCAACCACTTCATCTCTCACCTCGCCTAGACACACCTGACCACCAGGTGTTGACCATTGGGACTTGTGTGCGTCTTGAAGCGACGCTCCGGACTCAACCACTTCATCTCTCACCTCGCCTAGACACACCTGATCACCAGGTGTTGACCATTGGGACTTGTGTGCGTCTTGAAGCGACGCTCCGGACTCAACCACTTCATCTCTCACCTCGCCTAGACACACCTGATCACCAGGTGTTGACCATTGGGACTTGTGTGCGTCTTGAAGCGACACTCCGGACTCAACCACTTCATCTCTCACCTCGCCTAGACACACCTGACCACCAGGTGTTGACCGTCGGGGCTTGTGTGCGTCTCGGGGCGCCGCTCCGGGCTCTACCACTTCATCTCTCATCTCGCCCAGACACACCATGGTGTATTTCTTAAGGTAGGGCTTTGTATTAGCAACGCCAGTTATCAGAATGATATTGGTCAGAATTAATGGAATATATTGTGAACCCTATCTTTGTAAACCAAACATTCGCATCCAACAAATTATTATTTAATGTTTCTGAATATATTAATTTAATTTTAAGTCCCCTTGTTATTATTGCTCTATCATCTGACGTCCTTTCACCACCCTCTAATGCTATACTCGCAATGAAATGCAAGCGCAGACGCATTGTAAGTGCAAGAGCTTGGATTCATATTATTTAATGTAAGCATTCACATAGAAACACGCCAGACGCAACGCAAAGCAATGCAACGCAACGCAAGACTTTGCAAGCTCCAAACGTTATCCTTGCTTTGCATGCAAAGAGGAAGTATTCTGCTTGTTTTCTCTATGCAGTGCTTATGAATTCAATAAAAAACGATCACACAGCAAGATTTTACATGGCCTGCTGTACATGCATGCTCTTCTATTTGGCCGTGCAGTGCCGCCATCTCTAATCTCCCTCAAAATATTATAACAGTCTCCTTGCGAATCCTTCTTTTATTTAATGGATGTAACTATCATCTGTGTATAGATAATTCTTAGTTCATTAAATGTGTAGCATTAACACTTCCTGCAGTCTCTATGTTTGTACTATTTTCAATAATTTTGAATGAGCAATTATTGTGACGTCACTGCCGCGATGGTCAGTTGTTAGTATGTAATGTAATTATTTTGTAAAAGATTGAGGTATTGTTGGTTATGTTATTGAGTTTGTAACTTGTGGAGCGCTTGGAAGATATTCGCATGTAACTTGCGGATCTAGAAATCCGCGACAACTTCTTGCGTTGCGCTTGTATCTCATTGTGAATGTAGATAAATAGCTTTCACGCAGAACCTTGCTCGTGACAGTACAATACCTTTCTACTGACTATTTACATAATACGTGTAGAGAAAGTAAAATGTGTTCTTTACAAACACCAGTTTTTATTGAAGTTCTCTGTTAAATACAAATAAACCATTCAATTGAACTCGACGTCCTGCGTATCGTCTTGAAGTTTGTAATTTAGCCTGATATCTGATGAAATGCCTTAGATTGTTGCCAAGTTCCTTATTGAAAATGTCACAGAGACAGTGGAAATGACAGCTCTTTTGTTTTAGCATGGAATTCATCATCTTATTTACGCAGGTTGCCTCTAAAACAAACATTATTACATTGCGCAAACTGAAAGCCGCAGTTCATTTTCTTTGTGCTCTTCATTTGAAGTACTTCCATTTGATGTGCGGGCGTGTATACCTCAGCCTTTACATACATCTGCATAAGTAAACGAGATCTAAACGAAATCCCTCTTCCTCTTTGAGAGTTGCTCTCGCCAATTGCCTGTAAGAGCTGCTTCAGAATCTCTGCCAAGTCATCACTACACTCGCGAATTGTGCAAATGGATCTTTTGACAAAGATAAAATAAGTACTTGAAGACTCCAGGTGTAATTTACCTGAAGTTTTAGTCTTTGTAATTTTTGTAACAGAGCTTTGAGAACAAAAAATGTTTTCCCCTTTGAAATAGTTTTCTGGAGAGATATTCATAAATTAAAACAAATGTTTCTTATCACTTTCCTTTATAATAACTCTCAACAAAGATTAAATATTATGATCACTTGGACAAACACATTTTAATTTCTCTAACACACATGCACAATGAACATTGCGGGTAGAGAAAACATTGCATTCCATGCAAACATTTCATACCGATATTTTATCGAAAATATATGTTTTGAAAACATCTGAACACCTTACTCCAAAAAGAACATTGTTAAACAGCATTGTTACGTTCTCTACAGTATTGTATATATAATAGGTGTATTCCACACTTGAGTATTCGCCCTCCGTGGTGTAATGGTTTCCATGCTAACGTCATGTACCCAAGGTCGCGGGTTAAAACCCGGCGGAGGACGATGGATGTTTTTCGGGCACAAAAATCCTTAGCATGGCTTCCTTCGGAAGGGAAGTAAGTTATAGATTTACGGCACTTAAAGAGACCTCTGAGCAAAAATAAGCGGTCCTTCAAGTCCAGTATGGAATGGGACTCTAAGAACCACAGCAGTTAAACTCCATTTCACACTGGGAAAATCATTAACACTGGCAACTCCTGTTGAGAGAGGTATTTTAAAATTTGAAGTCCCTATCAAGCAATATTTCGGAAACACTTAGTTCTACTCGACAACAGTCGTCACCCGTTATGTAATGGTTACCATATTAGCCTCATATACCCAAGGTCGCGGGTTCAGACTTGGCGGAGGACGATACGTTTTTCGGGCGTAAAAATCTTTAGCTTGGCTTCTTCCGGAGGGAAAGTAGAATAACCTCAAGTCTAATAAAGAGGCCTCTGAGCATAGTTAAGCGGCCTTTCACCCCCCCCCCCCAGTATAGAATGGGATGCTAAGGACCACAGTGGTTAAAGGACGTCCATAAACAAATCTCCAATTCCATTTTCTACAACGAAAATGTGAAAGATATATATTAGTTTGAGGGGTTATACATTTTTTTTGTAGTTTCTGTCCTTTTCTTGCGGTTCATCAATATTATACAAAAGTCTTTCAGAATGAGGACTTCAATATATAGTTTTATTTGCCATATAATATACAGCATTTTTGATAAAAATCGTTAGACATTGTTAGGAAATCATACAGAGAAGGGCTAAAGTAATAAATACATAAGATGTATATACCAATTAGGCTTAGTTAAGTCTAATAAGATATATTAAATGATTATTATATACTTACAGTATATGTTTATACTCACAGATTCCATTTTTAAATTCATCGAAAAGTTTTCCAAGTAAAGGTTAGTTCTGGGGTAGGGAATGTTTTTTTAAAAACTTTGGGAGGTGCTAATCTTAATACCAAGTTTGGTATTTAACACTTTTAGTTTTTCAGTTATGTTGTCCACAGACACACATTAACCTTTTTCTAAAAATGATTTTTTTATAATTCAGGGGGTCTCAAAATAAATAAATAAAATATGGTGAAATCTCGGTATCTAGGTTTTGGGTGGAATGAATATCTTGTCTACTTTATGTACATTGCATTTACTCACAGTTTCTGTACGGGCCATGAATCATAAATGAATATCAAATACCAGTATCCAAATACAGTAATTTAACTTAATATGCATTCTATCGCGCTAACTCACACTTAACTCGCGCTTCATCACTGGCCGCCTCTGTGCTGCTCACCTTAGTACTAGGTGTTCATATCTAAGAGTCACTTGTTTAGCCCTGAGTCTAGACTTCGATCTCCTACTACTGCGGCAGAGGTGTATGGCAGATGTGTCGGAGAAGTTGCCTACCCATCAAGGTACTCGAAAGTAACACGCCAACAGACTAGACTGCATGGCTTCCTCTTCCTCTGAAGCCTGTTCAGAAGCAAACACATTTTTGCATTTCGCTTTAATTGTATTTTAAAACTTCGCACTTTGGTTTGTATTTGAATGCTTGATTTGTAATCTGTTATTTTTCATCCTTTTTATGTGTTGTAACTATACTTGATATGTATATTTTTAGCTCTTCTTTATATATTACTTTCTCTATACGTTTGTGTGAGTGACTGGGAATTATAGCTCAAAAACGAAAAGACCGTTGAATACGAAACTTGGTATTTAAGATTGGCATCTTCCAAGGATGCGACACTAAGATTTTCAAGAAAATCCCCCCACATCCAACTACCCCTTACATGGAACTTTTTTCAAAATTTTTGAGTTTCTCAAAAATGGCTATAACGATTTTGATTAAAATAGCGTACATTAAAGTTATTTACCTTACATATAAAAGGTATATTTTGAATTTTGTGGAATAGCCTCTGAAGATTATCGGATGAATTTTGCGGAACTTTGCTTAACCGTGAGAGACCGCTTAATTTTGCCCAGAGCCATCTTCATCAGGCTTGAGGTGCGTTTACGTGCCGTAAATCTATGATTCGGGACCAAAGGCTTCCGAAGGAATTCATGCTAAGAATTTTTACGCCCGAAAAAAATCAACTGTCCTCTGCCGGGTTCGAACCCACGGCCATGAGTAATAGTGACCATTAGACCCCGGAGAGCGACATTGAACCCTATGATCCAACCTCAAATATAAACAAACATATACAATGATAACAAATAAACGTGTACTATGAAGGTAAAGTTATCAAACCAAAAATAAAAAAGATAATAATGATAAGAGAAACAGCAAGAATAAAATAATTTAAATACCTTTTTATGAATCATATATCATAAGTTAGTTGGTAAAGAAATGGTTATGCACCAAAATTATTGCTCCTCTAAGGACATTATTAATAATATATTTTACTTTACTCTCCTTCAAACCTAAAATACTCTAAGTGGTAAGGAAGAGTTAAAAGATTCAGCATTCAACACAATATATCTTGGAGTTGTTATGTTTTGAAGAAAACTCTGATATTCTCCCTTCACATTGCTTTCGTTACTGTTCTACAAACACACTTTTAAAAGGACTATTCTTCTTCCTACTCTGAGCTAAACCTGAGCGGAACTTAGTTTCTTAGAAGTGTAAAAGAAGCTAAGAAAATAGAGTAGCTAAAGCGAGCTGTTGATGTGCAATTGTCATTAAAATTCGCTTCTTTCATAGCCAGGAACAAAAGAAACACAAAACGACTTTCTGTTTGATAGGTATTTTAAAATTGAAACCGACAACAAGGAATATCGTGGAAACATTTAAATTGACAGCAATAAAAATTGTGTGTTTTTAGGAAATCTACGTTTTTGTAGTAAGGTTTTCTCTACTTCACACTCCTTACTAGCCATGAAAAAGTCACTCAGATACCATACCTGGCAAATGTCACTTACCTATCCATTTTATGTGTCATGTGGGTATATTAATCAAAATCTTTAGAGCAATTTTAGAGAAAATCAAAATTTTATACCTTTTCTACTTTCTCTATACGCACTATGTACATAGTGTATAGAGAATTTATTGCACGCCACCCAAAAGTTCGATACCGAGATTTCACCGGAAATATATGTTTTAGGGTCCCCAATACCCACAAAAAGCATTTTCACAAAAAGGTCCATGTGTGTGTGTGTCCGTGTGACTGTGAACACAATAACTCAAAAACGAAAAGTCAGTAAAATACCAAACTTGGTATTTAAGTTTAGTATCTTCCAGGGATACGACACGTAAATTTTGAGAAAAATCCCCCCACCCCCAACTACCCTTTACATGGCACTTTTTTGAAAAATTTTATTTTATAAAAAATTGCTTTAACGATTTTGTTTAAAAGATTGTATATTAAAGATATTTACTTTACAAATAAAATGTATATCTTGAATTTTCTGAGAATAGCCTCTGAAGACTACTTTATGCTGGATGAATTTTCCATAATTGTGCATAACTGCTAAACTATAAGAGATGGACAAAAATTTACCACACAAAAATGTAGATCATATTAAAACACACAATTTATGTTATATACATTTTTTTCGTGGAGTAGATCGTTTTTGAGATAGTCCTTGTTTTTGGTTTCGCTTTGAAAAACCTTTCTCATACGAAATTTATCAGCTCCATACAAACAAAGGAACTTCAGTTACATAGCAACCAGCTTTTGACTATCACTTTAAGTTATGATACTGCCTTAGTTTTCTTCCATTTAATAGGAAACAAATAATAAAACTATTTTTGCTAATTTGTTCTCGATTAAAATGAAGTAAATATAAGTATAAGCTTTTTACAATAATTTGTTGCAGAGATATAGAGAAAGTCATGTGAATGGAACATATCAGCATTTTTTTTGTTTCAAGGAAGTTTTAAAAGATATTTCCGATGTAATATTGGTATCGAATTTTTTAATTTATATATGGCTAGAGAAAGTGACAAATAGTATTGTGGTATACTAAATATTTTTCTGCTCCACATTTGTTTTTTCAGGTTGGTCTTTTTGCACGTGATTTCTAACATTACATCGATTATATATCTCTTTATATCTCTGTTTGCTGTTTTTAGGTATGGGCATTACATCGATCCTTCAAGGGATGACAGTTGAAGCGAGGCTATCAACTTCCTAACGCAGTTGGTAGTGGCATGATCTTAGTTCTTGTGTCATCTTGTGATGGCGGGAGTTTCAAAGTAATTCTAAATAAGAACGAGAACTTACAACATGGTAAGTACTCCAGTTCCTCTGCGAGATTAATGTCTTGCGTTTTTGGCAGGGAGAACATGGACAGGACAGACATTTAACTGCTGCCACCATTAACAGAAGGTTAAGGGTACAGGGTAGTGTGGTTATAATCATTTAACAAATTGTCAAAGTTAACCCCTCACATATCAGGAAGTACTTAATGAGTTTTCCTGAACATTTTGAGGCATGTACAATAACAGTTGCGTTTCTCCTCATGAAAAGCTTATGCTTTTATCTAAGAATTTTTATTTAAAAAAAAAGTAATAATGTTGGGGGGGGTAAAGAAAATTTATATGAAAAATCTTGATGTGTTCCATTCACATGAATTTCTCTATATGTCTGACACAAACTGCTGTTAAAACGCTTATGCTTCTATTTACGTTATGCTAAACGAGAAAAAATTATCAAAAATAGTCTTATTACTTGCTTTCTTGTAAATAGAAGAGAAATAATGGAGGACCTTAGCTTACAGTGATAGGCAAAAGCTGATTGGTATGTGACTGAAGTTCCTTTGTATGTGAACAGGAGTTGACAAATTCAGGTTAGAGAAAAGTATTTTTTTAAAGCTGAAATCAAAAACAATGAATATCTAAAAAACAATAAACTCCACGAAAAAAATTTATATAACATAAATTGTGTGTTCTAAAGTGCTCTGTATATTTTGTGTGGTAAGTTTTTGTCTATGTCTTACGGTTTAGCAGTTATGCAAAATTCCATAAAATTCATCCAGAATAAGGTAGTATTCAGAGGATATTCCCAGAAAATTCAAGATATACATTATATTTGTGAGGTAAATATCTTTAATATACGTTATTTCAATCAAATTCGTTACAGCCATTTCAGAAAAATGAAAATGTTCTATTTCTTTTTCATGTAAAGAGTATTTTGGGAGTTTTTTTTCTTCTCAAAATCTTATTGTCACATCCTTAGGAGATACCAAACTTAAATACCAGGTTTGGTGTTTTACGGACTTTTTTATTTTGGTTATCGTGTTCACATACACACACAGATCTTTTTCTGTAAATACTTTTTGTGGATATAGGGGACTAAAACGTCTATTTCTGGTATCGAATTTTAGGTTGCAATACAATACCTTCTCTACACACTATGTAAATAGTACGTATAGAGAAAATAAAGACTTACTCAGGATGAAGATATATATCGTAATATTGAAGACAACACGTTAGAAAATTAGATTACTTACCCAGTTCTCTAAAGAACTACCTATTATAGAGGTTTAAAGTGTAAGTGATTCTTGAAAAATACTATATATCAAAGTTTTAAATACAAGATTTTTTGTGTTTATATAACTGGTAGGCAGATGCTGACTGCGCTATGTTTAATCCCATTTAGAAACGTGTATAAAGTGAGTATGTGTTTGTGTTAAGGAAGATCGCTGTGGTAAAATAACATTTAGCTCAGCAAACATTGATTAAAAATTCCAATTCAAACACGATATTCTGTTTTATACTGCCAACGTTTGTAGGAGCCTTTCATGGCGATGTGCAAATAACAGAAAGGAACGCCGAGTGAGAATGAAAGCGTATAAAGGTTTGGGAGAGGAATGAGAACCAAACTGCATTGTGGGAAGTATAATGTGTATGTACTTGGAGATGATCACGTGCTAGCTTTGTGGTTAGTATTGACTAAGAAAACAATTTCCACAGCCCAAGCAAGCAGTATTAAGCAACTAATATCAATAATATTATCGAAAGAGAGCTTTGAGGCGTAAACCAATCATATACCAATGTTCTCATTTTGCCCTAGTTTCTGTTGCACTAACTTTATACGAAAACTCTTATGTGTTAGATTCACATGACTCTCTCTGCATCTCTGTGACAAATCATTGTTAGAAAGCATATTTACTTTCTCTACACATATTATGTACGTGGTGTATAGATAAGGTATTGTACTCCACTCAGAATCTCGATACCGAGATTTCACTGGAAATATATATTTTGGGGTTTCCTGTTTCCAAATAAAGCATTTTCACGAAAACCTCACTGTGTCCCAGTGTCTATGTATCCATATGTCCGTGTGACTGAACACGATAGTTCAAAAACGAAAAGTCGGTAAAATACCAAACTTGGTAATTAAGTTTATCTTCCAGGGATGCGACACGAAGATTTTGAGAAAACTCACACCAATCCAATCTACCCTTGACATGGAATTTTTGTAAAAAATTTTGATTTTCACAAAAATGGCTAACGACCTTGATTAAAATATCACATATTAAAGATGTTTGTCTGACAAATAAAATATATATCTTAAATTTTCTGAAAATATATATAATCTGAAGATTACTTTATTCTGAATGAATTGTGTACAACTGCAAAACTGTAAGAGATGGAGAAAACCTTACCACACAAAAATATAGAGCACTTTAAAACACACAAGTTGTGTTATATGCATTTTCTTGTGGAGTTGATCGTTTTTTGAGATATTCCTCGTTCTTGTTTTCAGCTTTAAAATTTTATATTTTACTCATACAGCAATTTGTCAACTCCTGTCCAGACAAACAAAGGAGCTTCAATCACATAGTAACCAGCTTTTGACTATCACTTTAACCTATGCTACTCCCTTATTTCGCTTCTACTGGCAAGGAAGCAAGTAATAAGACTATTTCTGGTAATATGAAAGGAACCCAGCTTTCTTTCTCTCTGAATATGCTAATTGAGATAAAAATTAGTATAAATCGTATTATTACTTGCTTTCCTATTTGGAAAAGGGACGGTGAAGTTCTTTATAAGCTGGTTGTCAGTTGCTTGAACTCCGTTTATATGCCTTCCAGGAGTTGAAAAATTCCCGTAACACAAAAGTTAAATTATTTTAAAACTGAAAACAATAACATACAATATCTAAAACATCATCGACTCCACGAAAAGCTGTACATGATATAATTTGTGTGTTTAACCGAGATCTTCATGTTATGTGTAGTAAGTTTTTCTCTCTTCCTTATGATTCACTAGTTATATTAAATTCCCGAAAATCCATTAAGTCTTCAGAGACTATTCCGAGAAAATTCAAGACATACAATTTATTTTTCAGGTAAATATCTTAAATATACGATACTTTAATCAAAATCGTTGCAGCCATTTTTGAGAAAATCAAATTTTTCCATATAAAGCGCAATTTGTGGTGCAAGGATTTTCTTTAAAATCTTGTTGCCGCCTTGGAAGGTGCTGTTTGTTATTTAACGGTCTTTTCATTTTCGAGCTATGTCGTCCACACACGCACACATGCATAAACACACAAACATACACACGCGCACACACACACACAGAAGGAACTTTTCTGGAAATGCTTTGCTTTATTCAGGGGGTTTCAAAATATTGTTTTCGGTGAAATATCTAATGTATTATGAAGAAATACAATACCATGTCTATGTACTATGTACGTAGTACGTGTAGAGAAAGTAAAAATCCAGAGTTTTTCAAAATTACTGGAATGATTTTGTTAAAATGCTGTACATTAAAGACATTTATTTACTTTTACAATATTAGTGATGCTTTACTTCGTAGTTACTAGGAAAAAAAATCTTATGTGTTCCATTCACATGACTTTCTCTACATCTGTGTAACAAATTGTTGTTAAAAAGCTTATGCTTCTATTTACTTCATAGTAATCAAGAAAAAATGAGCAGAAGTACTTTTATTACTTGTAAGTCAAAGCTAAATAAGGGAGTACCATAGGCTAAACTAATAGTCAAGGGCTGGTTGCTATGTGGCTGACGCTCCTTTGTTTGTGTGGATAAGAGTTGACAAATTCCTGTATGAGAAAAGAATAAGTTTTTCAGAGCTGAAACAAAAAACAACAAATATCTTAAAAACGATCAACTCCACGAAAAAAAATGTATGTAACATAACTTATGTGTTTTAATGTGCTCTATATTTTTTGTGTAGTAGGTTTTATCCACCTCTTACGGTTTAGCAGGTATGCAAAATTCCGTAAAATTATTTCAGAATAAAGTGGTATTTAGAGGCTATTACCAGAAAATTCAAGATATTCATTTTATTTGTCAGGTAAATTTCTGTAATATACGATACTTTAATAAAAAGTTTTAGGGCCAATTTTTTAGAAAATCTTAATTTTGGAAAAAGGTTCCATGTATAAGGTAGTTAGGGGTGGGGGATTTTCTTGAAAATCTTCGTGTCGCATCCTTGGAAGATACCAAACCTAAATACAAATTTGGTTTTTAACGGACTTTTCGTTTTTAATAATATTTTGTGCAGAGATGTAGAGAAAGTCATATGAATGGAACACACCACATCTTTTTGTATGGAATTGACAAATTCCCGTTTTAGAAAAGAATAAGTATAAGCTGAAAGCAATTAAAAGGAATCTCAGAAACGGTCAACAACACGAAAAGAATGTGTATGACATAAATTGTGTGTTTTAACGAGCTCTACATGTTTTGTGGAAAGCTTTCGTCTATTAAGGTTTACCAGTTTTCACCCAGAATAAAGGGGACTTTAGAGGCTTCGAGAAACTTCAAAGATAAACATTTTATTTGCACTATAAATGTCTTTAAAATACGGTATTTTAATCAAAAATGTTACAGCCATTTTTGAAGAAATCGAAATGTTCCAAATTATTTCCATGTAAATATAATTTGGGGTGGAGGGATTCTGTTCAAAACCTTCGTGTTTCATCTTTGGAACATATTAAACTTAAATACCAAATTCGCTATTTACCCACTTTTTTTTAATTATCGTGTTTGCGGACGCATGTTCACACTCGAACCTTTTTCTAAGAATGCTTTATTTTAATACAAAAAACCCTAAACCTGTATTTTCAGTCAAATTTCTTTATAGAAATTTTTAGTGGAATGGAATGCCTTCTCTATGTACTATTATAAATAAAAGAAAAAAAAGGAACACAGTGAAGTTTTTCTAACAAATCTTTTTGGATACAAGGTTTCACAAAACATATATTTTCCGTGAAATCTCGCTAATGAATACAATATCTTCTTTACCTATTATATTTATTGTACGTAATTGCTAGAGAAAGTAAAAGTGAATCCTTAAAGTAAAAGATTTCTGATGTGTTACATTCACATGACTTTCTCTACATCTCAGCAACAGATTACTGTTGAAAAGCTTATGCTTCTATCTACTTCATGCTTATTCAGAAAAAATTAGCAGAAATAGTCTTGTTACTTGCTTCCTTGTAAGTAAAAGTGAAATAAGGAAGTACAATAGGTTAAAATGACAGTAAAAAACTGGTTGCTCTGTGACTGAAGTTCCTTTGTTTGTATGGACAGGAGTTGACAAATTCCTGAGTGAGAAAGCTATAAGTTCTTCAAATCGAAACCAAAAACAACGAATATCTAAAAAGCGATCAATGTATATAGCATAGATTGTGTGGTTTAACGTGTTCTAAATTTTTTGTGTGCTAAGTTTTTGTCCACCTCTTATGGTTTAGCCGTTATACAAAATTCCGTAAAAAACATCCAGAAGCAGTCTTCATAGGCAATTCCCAGAAAATTCAAGATGTGCATTTCATTTGTCAGGTAAATATCTTTAATATACGATAATTTAATCAAAGTCATTGGAGCCATTTTTAAGAAAAGCAAAATTTTCGAAAAATGTTCCATGTAAAGGGTAGTTTGTGGTGGGGGATTTTCTTGAAAATCTTCGTGTCTCATCTGGAAGATACTAAACTTAAATACCAAGTTTGGTATTTTACCAACTTTGAGTTATTGTGTTCACAGACACACGTACACACGCGGACATTTTTCTATGAATGTTTTATTTGGATACAAAAGGACCTAAACCTTTATCTCCGGTGAAATATCGATACCCAAGTTTTTGTAACAAATTTTTTTTGGATACAAGGTTCCATTTCAGTGAAATGCTGGTATTGAGTACAGTATCTTCGCCACTTATTATATTCATTGTACATACGTGCTAGAGAAAGTAAAATGAAACTTCGTATGTAATACAAAAATATTGATTCTATGAATGTCGAAATGCTCATTGTGATACGTAACCGTAAACAGTTTAATGGCCACCAACTGCTAATTAAGGAACTTCCCTTAGAGTGAATCTCGTTCGCAATTTGCTGACTAAATTTTTAATCTTATTTTCCGGAAAGTGCATTACCAGACCGAGATAATTAAACACCGGTGTAAGGAAGCACGATTTCTTCCTTTATGTTGCCAGTGAGCAAATGCTCTTGCACCCATCTACTAATTACCAAAAGAGCGCTTAAGAAGCTGAGCAAATCCACAAAGAAAGGAAAGAAGCAGTACAACAGTTTCGCTGTACCATTAATCCGAGCGGAACATTTTCTTTTAAAGTCTCATTTCTCTGTAGAGAAGGAAGGAAATGGCAGTGACAACGAGATTTGGTTCAGAGAGTCGACTCCCAAGCAATGAGTTGCAATAAGGAGTCGTAATAAGATTCGGTTGAGAGAATCGACTCTCAAACTATGAGTTGCAATAAGGAGTCGTAATATGATTCGTCTGAGAGAGTCAAGCAATAAGTTGCAATAAGAGGTCCTAATCGTTCAGGTGAGGAAGAAAATCCTGATTCGAACTGAACACATGGAATATTTAAGAACCGTGTGAGACGATCATGTTTACACTTCTTTGCTCCTATGGTCGTTATTTGTTTCAAACTATACTACGGGGCTGTTCAATAAAAAAAAATCTGATGTGTACCATTCACATGCCTTTCTCTATATCCCTGCAACAAATAATTCTTAAAAAGCTTATACCTCTATTTACTTTATGCTAATCAGAAAAAATTAGCAGAAATAGTCTTAATACTCGCATCCTTGTAAGTAGAAGCGAAATAAGGGACAACTGTAGGTTAAAGTGATAGTCAAAAGCTGGTTGCTATGTCAATGAAGTTCCTTTGTTTATATGGATAGGAGTTGACAAGTTCCAGTATGAGAAAAGTATACGTTTTTCATAGCAGAAACCAAAAATAAGGAATGTCACAAAAACGACGAATTCCACGAAAAAAATGTATATAACATAAATTGTGTGTTTTAATGTGCTCTACATTTTTTGTGTAGTAGGTTTTCGTCCATCTCTTACGGTTTATCAGTTATTCAAAATTTAGTAAAATGCATCCAGAATAAACTACTCTTCAGAGGCTATTCCCAGAAAATTCAAGATATACATTTCATTTGTCAGGTAAATACGTTTAATATCCGAAATTTTAATCAAAATCGTTAGAGCCATTTTTGAGAAAATCAAAATTTTCGAAAAAAGTTCCATGTAAAGGGTAGTTGGGGGTGGGGGGATTTTTCTCAAAATCTTCGTGTCGCATCCCTGGAAGATACTAAACTTAAATACCAAGTTTGGTATTTTACCGACTTTTCGTTTTTGAGTTATCGTGTTCACAGACACACGGACACACGGACACACACACACACACACACACACACACGGACCTTTTTGTGAAAATGCTTTTTTTGGATGCATAGTGTACATAGTGTATACAGAAAGTATTGCACTCCACCAAACATTCGATACCGAGATTTCACCGGAAATATATGTTTTAGGGTCCCCAATATCCAAAAACAGCATTTTCACAAAAAGGTCCGTGTGTGTGTGTAGAGCACATTAAAACACACAATTTATGTTACATACATTTTTTTCGTGGAGTTCGTCGTTTTTTAGACATTCCTTATTTTTGGTTTCTGCTATGAAAAACATTCTTTTCTCATACAGGAACTTGTCAACTCCTATCCATATAAACAAAGGAACTTCGTTGACATAGCAACCAGCGTTTGTCTATCACTTTAACCTACGGTTGTCTTTATTTCGCTTCTACTTACAAGGAAGCGAGTAATTAGACTATTTCTGCTATTTTTTTTTCTGATTAGCATAAAGTAAATAGAAGTATAAGCTTTTTAAGAATTATTTGTTGCAGGGACATGGAGAAAGTCATGTGAATGGTACACATCAAATTTTTACGACATAATTTCGTGAGCTCGAATTCAATTCTATGATATTCTGTTAGATTTTTAATGTTTTATAGGCATTATAATGTTTGGCATTTAGTGTGGGCGTGTGTGAGTGTGTGTGTGTGTGTTTGTTTTATACACAAATTAAACTGTTGTATACATACTTAAGACTTGCATGAGCGAATTTTTTACTTTCCCTTCACGTACTAGGTACATAGTGTTAGGAGAAGGTATTGCATTCCATCCAAAATTTGATATCCTGGTTTCACCGGAAATATACGTCTTTGGTCCCCCTGAATCCAAACAAAGCATTTTTAGAAAAAAAGTCCGTGTGTGCGTGTGTGTGTGTCTGTGTGACTGTGTGTCTGTGGACAGAATAGCTAATAACGAAAAGACCGTTAATACCAGCCTTGGTATTTCAATTATGTATTTTTTAAGGATGCGATACGAAGATTTTCAAGAAAATTCCGCACCCCCAACTACCCTTTACACGGATTTTTTTCGAAAATTTTGATTTTCTTAAAAACGGCTCTAAAGATTTTAATTAAAATACCATATGTTTAAGACATTTTTATGCCAAACGAAACGTTTATATTTGATTTTCTGGGAATAGCCTCTGAAGACCTCTTCCTCCTGGACTACTTTTGAATAACTGAAAAACCGTAAGAGAGATACAAAAACTTACTGCACAAAGATGTAGATTTTATTAAAAGATACAACTTGCAGAGTTAACCGTTTTCTAGTTATTCCGGTTTATTGGTTTCAATTTTAGCCACTTAAACTTTTCTCAAATGGGACGACATCTTTCTTCTCATTTTTCTTTGTTTGCTACTGGCAAGAAAAGATATTGGAATTTCAATTATTTCACATAGCGACCGGCTTTTAAAGAATGAGATCATCGCTTTGGTATGTGCATTCCTTTATTTCCCTTCTGCCTAGAAGGATCTAGTAATAAGATTAATTCTGCTTACGTTTATCTTCATTAGCGTAATGCGCATGACAAATTAAGGTTTTGAACGAAAGGTTTGTTTGCCGAAAAGCTAGAGGACATGATTTAATAGAAGACATATTTTTTCTTTTCTGCTTACAAGTAGACAGAAGAAAAAGCCTTTTAACAATAATTTGTTACAGAGATGTAGAGAAAGTAATGGGAATGAAGCACATCAGACATGATATTGTTTAGAAACGACAGAATATCTGTAAAGCCAGATCTAACACTATTTTGCACTTTATTAAATAATTGTAAGTGTCTACATTTTGAATTATAAATACTGTAACATATTTGTAAGTATGTATTGTAAATTGTGACATGAATACATTTAGGAGAGCATATAATACAATAATCATATTTTAGTTTTATATAATTATTAGTAGTAACTCTTATGTCGATAATTAAAAAACTATCATCTGACATTACATCAGTGTTACACATAATGAAATTATATTCATTTATACATTTTAACACTACTTTTTTATACTCTTTGTTTTTATGTGCATGGAAATAAGGGACTGCATATACTTTTATGGAGTATATTAAATATAGTACAGTCCTCAAAAGCAAATGGTATGATGTCATGTCTATTCTGCTGTTTTTGGAACCCGTGCTTTTAGCACTACAGCTTTATACACTGTTACTTTATTTTTTCTATGTAAAATGTACATAAGGGTATAGAAGGTATTGTATCACAACCAAAAATTCGATACCGAGATTTCACCGGAAATACACGCTTTAGCGTCCCCTGTATTCAAAAAGAGCATTTTCGAAAAAGGTCTGTGTATGTCCGCGTGACTGCGAACACGATAACTCAAAAACGAAAAGTCAGTAAAATACCAAACTTGGTATTTAAGTTTAGTAGCCTCCAGAGATGCAATACGAAGATTTTGAGAAAAAACGCTCCACCCCGAACTACCCTTTACTTGGAAAAAAATTCGAAAATTTAGATTTTCTGAAAAATTGCGCTAACGATTTTTATTAAATACCGTATATTAAAGATATTGTTATAGCAAATATAATGTATATCTTGAATTTTCTGGGAATGGACTCCAAAAATCTTTTTATTCTGTATGAATTTTCCTGAATTTTGCGAAGGTGGTAAACCGTAAGAAATAGATAAAAACTTAAAACACAAAAAATGTAGATCTTGTCAAAACACACATTTTATGACCTATACGTTTTTGTTTCGGAGGTTACCGTTTCCGACATATTCCTTGCCATTGGTTTAAATTGGAAAGTACTTATACTTTTCTCAGACAGGAACTGTCCGTTTTTCTTTTGTTCTACTCCTGTCCAAGCAAAGACGCGATTTACAATGACAATCGCATAACGATACTTTAAAATATTTGACTATCACTTTAACCTAGTGCATTCCTTTAGTTTTCTTCCACTTATAAAGTTCTAAGTAATACGAAGATTCTGCTAAAGTTTATTTCGATTAGCATGGAGTAGAAAGAAGAATATAAGAAGTTTCTAGAGCAGATAGAGTAAGTCATGTGTGTGTGCAACATAATAGATTTTTTCCTAGTATATAAACATATATGTCTTGACAATTTCTATGTTGTCTTGTTGGCCAAAAAGATCCTATGGAATGCTGGCTAATCTAATCTTAAAGTGTAACAAACACGCCCAGTAGTTTCACTGTTGATTCTACTGGTTCCCGCCTGCGAGAGACGGGCAAACAGAGATGTTCAGTGTCGCCTACCGCAATAATGGAGGTGTCGCGCGAGGAACAATAGGCGGCTTTGAAATCCTGGTTTCGTCTCAACAAATCTTCAGCTCCGGCCTATACAATGTACAGGAGACCTGTGCTTCTCTACAGCACAGCTTGAAGGTGGTTTAAATTATTTCAGGAAGGAGATAATCAATTTCAAAGGAAGGTGAATCGGGCTCCAGTTACTGCTCTTACCGAAAAGAAAATCAATACCGCTTCTATCATTGTTAGATAGTAGCATTTTAAATTGTTTCATATAACAACCAATTTTTAAAGGACGAGACCATCGCTTTAGCCTGTGAATTTTCTTATTTCGCTTCTACTTACAAGGAGCTAGTAATAAGACTAATTCTACTTATATTTCTCTTGATTAGCATGATGTAGATAACAGATTAATGCTTTGAATAAAAGGTTTATTTATCTAACAGCTAGAGGACATTATGTCAATGGAACACATTAGATATTTTTAAGGGGCAAGTAATAAGACTGTTTCTGCTAATGTTTGACTCGATTAGCATGATGTAGATAGAAGAATAAACTTTGTGACAGTAACTAATTGCAAAGATGTAGAGGTCATGTGAAGGAAATATATCAGGTATTTATTTCTTTGGATAGAAGGGACCATAAAATGTCTATTTCTGGTTAAATCTGGGTATTGCATTTTAGGTGCAATACAATACCTTCTCTATACAATATGTACACAGTATATGTAGAGAAAGTAAAAAAAACGTTATTTCTTCCTTTCATAAGACTTTCTCTACATCTCCGTAACAAATTATTATAATAAAGCTTATTCTTCTATTTCATAATAGTCGAAATAAACAGTAGCAACTCTGTCCTTATACTTGGTTCCTTGTAAGTAGAACGAAATAAGGGAGTGCCATAGGTTAAAGTGATAGTCAAAGGCTGGTTGCTATGTGACTGAAGTTCCTTTGTTTGTATGGACGGGAGTGACAAATTCCTGTATGAGAAAAAAATAACTTTTTTGAAGCTGAAATCAATAACAATGAATATCTCAAAAACAATCAACTCCACGAAAAACATGTATATTACATAAATTGTGTTTTAACGTGTTCTACATTTTTTGTGTGGTATTTTTTGTCCATCTATTACGGTTTAGCAGTTATGAAAAATTCCTAAAATTCATCCAGAATAAAGTAGGCTTCAGAGGCTATTCCCAGAATATTCAAGATATACATTTTATTTGTCAGGTAAATATCTTTAATATATGATATTTTAATCAAAATAGTTATAGCCATTTTTGAGAAAATCAAAATTTTCCAAAAAGTTCCATGTAAAGGGTAGTTTGGGGTGGAATTATTTGTTATAAAACTTTGTGTCGCATCCCTGGAAGATAAAAAACTTAAATACCAAGTTTGGTATTTTACGGGCTTTTCGTTTTTGAGTAGTTGTGTTCAGACACAAGGACACAAGAACCTTTTTATGAAAATGCTCTTTTTGGATACAGAGGACCCTAAAACATATAAGAAATTAATTCAACTTTGAAATGACAAATTTTGTTGTCAAAATTGCCTGCATTTGGAATTTCTTATATTCTATACAGGGAATTAGCGGATTTCTCTGGTAGGGTTGTACTGTTTAGTACAATTTTAGAGTTTCTGTACCCAATATAGTGTCCTTACAAGAATAGCGAGCTAGACTGCCGATAACCAATATCCCAGACGCACAGTTAAAAGCTGTCGGGGCGCGTTGGACGCCCTGGCACCTCCTGACATGGGTCTGTTCTGTCTTGTCCGCACGACCCTTGATTGTCCATTGTTCCACAAGTCCCTTTTTTATGTACATGTTTCGCCACTCTAGGAAATAAATGGGATTTAAGCCTGAGCTGATGAAATCTACAAGAGTGACAGAGGAGGGTGGGACACGCCCTCTCTGGCTCGCACCCCTGCACACGAAACTTGTACCACACTCAAATCTACATGTTTACGTAGCATGAGTATATTAATGGAGCTAAGTTGTGTGATAACGTTCTCTCTGAATGTGTTTTAAGTCACGAAATGAATGAAGTAACAAGCTAAACACAAGCTGCTACTCTAACCACTATCTCAGCTTATTTATCTCAACAAGTTCAAATCTTATTTTAAAGATTTACATAAATTTTACGCAGTGATTTTCAACGTAAAAAACAGTTTGTGTTTGCTTATTTGAATTGTCTAATGACATGTTATGTATGTGCGTATTTACTCTCTGCAATTGGGTGCTGCCCGGTGGCAGAGTTAAATGTACAAAATTCACTTACAATAATAATATTCAGTTAAATTAAGAATAGTAATACAACTGACATATTATATATACATGTTTTTTTTTAAATACCTAACTACTTATTATTCAGTACAGCAATACTTATGTCAATTATCATGTTTATAAATAGTTATTTTGAAGCCTCAGCCTTAATACTATACATTACTAATATATACATTAATAATACACACTAATACAGTGTTTGAGAACCTAATTACTTCAAAATATTTACTCAAATTAACATTTATTCTCTTTAAATTATTCTTAAACTTCTTTAAAGTCAGAGGGCAGCCCTGAAAGGATGCTACAGGCAATTCATTCCATTCTTCAATGGTAACATTAACAAAAGAAAATCTTCCTACGTCCGTTCTGTACCTTCTAGCCTTAATTTTATACAAATGATCGTTTTGTCTGTAGAATGCTGGGTATTCTAACCTCCTTCACCCAAGCATTTAAACCAGTATAAGCTTTAAATAGTGCGACTATGTGCTAACGTATGGTTTATCACAAACAATTAAAACAAAGCTCCATTGAAATTTGGCAACACATAACTTACTCTACCTCTACTGGAGACAAATCTTTTCTTCTATGTATCAGAAGTAATAGCATGAGTGTTTTCATCTTGTCAATAACTCACGATGGAGCGAAAACACGAGCTGTATTTGATAAGACAATTCAGCAAATAGACTATTAATAATTTATAATATATAGGAAGGTTATCATTAGTTCTCAAATGGTAGATGACGCACTCAACTAGGTGTATGTACCGAATGCTTTCTACTTTCCCTACACGTACTATATATGTACATAGTGTATAGAGAAAGTATTGTTATATTCCCCAAAATCGATACCGAGATTTCACCGGAAATACATGTTTTGTGTCCCCCTGAATCCATAAAAGGCATTTTTAGAAAAAGACCCAAGTGTGTCCGCGTATGTCTATATGTGTGTGTGTGTGTGTGTGTGTGTGTGAAATAGATAACTCAAAAATATGATGTATTACACTCACATGACTTTCTCTAGGACTTCTACAAACTTCTTACATAAGATTATTCTTCTTCCTGCAACTTGCTAATCGATATAATCATTAGCAGAATGTTCTTATTACTTAGTTCCTTATAAGTAGAAAGAAAATAAGGGAATACACTAGGCTAAACCGATAATCAAATGTTTTAAAATCTGTTATTATTCGCTTGTTATTGCAAATCGCTTCTTTGCCGGGCCAGGAGTAGAACAAAAGAAAAACGGATACTTCCTGTCTGAGAAATGTATAAGTACTCACAACTGAAACCAAAACCAAGGAATATCTCGGAAACGGTTACCTCCACAACAAAACAGTAAAGGACTTATATCGTGTGTTTTGATCAGGTCAACATTTTCTGTGTAGTAAGTTTTTGTCTATCTCTTACCGCTTAGCAGTTAAGCAACATTTAGCATAATTCATCCATAATAAAGAGCTCTTCAGAGGCTATTCCCAGAAAATTCAAGATATACATTTTATTTGGTATGTAAATATCTTTAATATACGGGATTTTAATCAAAATCGTTAAAGCTATTTTTTAGAAAATCAAAATTTTCGAAAATTTTTCCATGTAAAGGGTAGTTAGGGGGGGATATTCTTGAAAATCTTCGTGTCGCATCCTTGGAAGATAACAAACCTAAATATCAAGTTTAGTCCACAGTCACACACGCATACACAAGGACCTTTTTCTGAAGATGCCTTTTTGGATTCAGGGAGTCCTAAAACATGTATTTCCGGTGAAATCTCGGTATCGAATTTTTGGGTGGAATACAATACTTCCTCTATACACTATGAACATATAGAGAAAGTAAAAAAGAAAAGTTGGTAAAATACCAAACTTTGCATTTAGCTTTAACATCTTCCAGGGGGGATACACGAATAATTTCAGGAAAACCATCCCAAACAACATTGAACAAGTTTCGAAAATATTGGTTACAGAAAATTACATTAATCTATGGTTATGTTGGATTTTATAGGAATATCCCCTAAAGACCTGTTTGTTATGGATTACTTTTTTATAACTGGTGAACTGTAAGAGAAAGACAAATACTCCCTATAATGTATATCTCGTTCAAGTACAAAATTTATGTTTTACAGGCACATTTTTGTTCTCCTGAAGTTGACGTCCTTTAGCCCGGTTGTAGTATCCATTACTTATGTTGCTGGTACAATAGCCTTCTCAGAATAAAGGAAAAGCCCAAAAACCTTGTCTGTGTAACTCACCCAAGCAAGATTCGAAATCGCAAACTTTTGAATGCGGTGCAGAGATGCTACCCGCACATTATTGTTATTGGTTTCAATTTTAAACTGCTTAAACTTTTCTCAAACAGAAAGTCATCTTTCCCTTCATGTCTCTTTTGTCTTACTCCTTACAGCATTTCACAGAGCAACCGGGGTTTAAAGATTTGACTCTGTTTAAATTAGTGTATTCGCTTATTTCCCTTCTACTTTGTGGCGGTTTCGTTTGTGGCTTAGGAGGGGGAGAAGGAAAAGTTTGGTTTACCGGTAGCTTCGGAAACGGTTTGATGATCTCAGGGTTTGCGAGAAGGAACCACAATGAAGCTCTTTCATTTGTTCCTGAGTGTCCTTTATTGTCCCGCACTTGATACTTCACACGTCTCCATGGCCGTCCAAGTTCCAAGAATTTGTTTCAGGGCAGAGCCTCGCCAAAACCGTTCACAAATAAAGTTAACTATTTTACCTGATCTCGTTCTTAATTTTCTTCCCGCGTGAATGAAATTCGTCATATCGCGGACTTCTAAACTTTTGTTATGCTACGAGCTATAATGCGACACAGGTTCACCACACCGTGTCTGACAATGTGAACCCCGTCTTTTTCGGATCTCATTTTCTAGGATGTGCCGAGACTTTTGCTATTTCGGTTATTTTCACAGACTTTGTTGGCTGAGAATATGTTGCATTTTTATATTTAGTTCGCTTTTTCATTGGACCTCACAACTTTACACGCCACACTATGTTCCTACCACTATTAATGCTTTAACACACCTGGTTACACATTCTGTGTTTGGTGGAGCGAGAAATTCGTCTGAGTATTTCCCCTTATTGTCTGAAGCTCTGAACTTCTAGGCTTTGAAATACCAGTTTCTATTGTTCGTTGATGACCCGTCCTGGCTTCCTCTTCCTGACTTGCTAAGTACTTAACGATTTTATTTCTGATGTCCGTTTCCCTTGTAACTTTAGCTTTATTTAAGTAGCTTTTATTCTGTTTTTGTTCGTGATTACAATCCGTCTTTAACTTTATTTATTTCCTTAAATTCCCTGTGTTAATTTATTTGGTTTTTCTTCTTATTTACTGATTTGTTATATTTCTTTCGTTTCCTTTCATATTTTACTATTAAGTTACTCTTATTTATCTGTCGGGTGTTGTCACTTTAAGTTACATGGAAGCAAGTAATAAGACCAATTCTGCTAATGTTTATCCCAATTAGCTTGAAGCAGATAGAAGAACAATATTCTGTATCAAAAGTTTGTACAGAAAGACATATGAATCAAAGGTGTCTAGCTTGTGCTGAATTTTTGGGTGAAATGCAATGCCTCCCCTATCTACTTTGTATATTTTACGCGGTAAAGAAAGTAGAAATGCAATATAGCAGCGTTCGTTTTGTAACAGAAAAAATCTGATATGCTCCATTCACATGACTTTCTCTACATCTCTGCAACAAATTATTGTTAAAAAGCTTATGCTTCTATTTACTTCATGCTAACCCAGAAACATTAACAGAAATACTCTTTTTACTTCCTCCCTTGTAAATGGAAGCTAAATATGGGAGTACTATTAGTTAAAGTGATATTCAAAAGTTGGTTGCTATGTGACTGAAGTTCCTTTGTTTGTATGGACAGGAATTGTTGAATTCCTGTATGAGAAAAGTAGGTTTTTAAAGCTGAAAACAAAAATAAGGAGTATTTCAAAAATTGGCAACTCCAAGAAAAAAAGATATTTAAGATAAATTGTGTGTTTTAAGGTGCTCTACATATTTGTGTTGTAAGTTTTTGTCCATCTCTTACGGTTTAGCAGTTATGCAAAATTTCGTAAAATTCGTCCAGAGTAAAGTACCACTCAGAGGCTATTCCCAGAAAATTCAAGATATACATTTTATTTGTTAGGTAAATATCTGTAATATACGAAATTTTAATCAAAATCATTTGAACAATTTCTTAGAAAACCAACATTTTCGAAAAAAGTTCCATGTAAAGGGTAGTTTGGGGTGGAGGGCACTTTTCTCAAAATCTTCGTGTCGCATCCCTGGAAGATACTAAACTTAAGTACTAACTTTGGTATTTTACCGACTTCACAGACACACGGACACACACAGCTTTTTTTGGATACAGGGGACCACAAAACGTATATTTCCGATGAAATCTCGGAATGGACTACAATACCTTCTCTATACATTATGTACATAGTAGTGTAGAGAAAGTAAAAAGGGCAGCCATGATAATTCTTCATGTGATAAGCTTGCTTCCGGTTTGTTTTGGCTTGTAACACTTTGTGTTATTCTTAAGTTACTATTCAAATACAACTATTGTGCAGTATACCTACAAGCTGGCCGTTTTAACCTTTTGCAGAGCACACATGCTTTGTTTATTTTTGTTTTTCAAGTGTTTCTTTCATTTACTTCAACAAATGAACCAACTCACAGAGAATAGTAGTGTGTCAAAGGCTACTTGCACATCTGTTGTTTTCATTGAGCTTCAAATAATACTCTCTACCGGTTGAGTGCGTTATACGTGGGCTTATTATCCGCGTTTCTTGCATATGCCTAATTTTAGATTTAAATATACGGAAGCAATAATCTACGAAGATTTTGTAAACCAAAATAGTGAATTTTCCGGGCTTATTGGCCGTGGTCCAGTAGACGAAAGGGCACCTAACGTTTCGCCTGTCTCTCCGTCGGGCATCTTTACAAGTAGTCAACACATGGCTGCAGTAATAGCCAATAAGCCCGAAAAATTAATGCTTTTGGATTAACATCGGCCGTGAAAGTCTAAGTATTTATATTATAGAAGATATTCAAGTTTTATAATTTGAAATTCCCATTTTGTTTTGATGTGGTCTTAGGTTAATTCATCTTGGCTTTGTAAAATATTTCCACCTGATGTTTCATCCTTCTCTGTGGGGAACATCTTCAGAGGTGTATTCACATCAGTTTTCTCTTAGAAAATTAAATACATTCCATTAATACAACGGAGAACAGATTGTCAAAGTTTACCAATATTTAACAGCTTAAAGCGGTTATTTCCTACATGATAAAGACGTTTAAAGGGAGTCGAAATGAAATTTTCATAATTATTTTCTCTACACGTACTGTGTATCTAATTTTTGAGTGCATTACAATACCTTGTCTATACATGTACATCTACAATATGTACATAGTGTATAGAGAAGGTATTGTAATGCACTCAAAATTTAGATACCAAGATTTCACCGGAAATACATGTTTTGGGTCCCCCTGAATACAAAAAAAAAAATCATTTTCAGATTTTTGGAAAAAGGTTCCTGTGTGTGCGTGTGTGAGTCTTTGGACAGCCCAGCTCAAAAAAGAAAACACCGTTAAATACCGAACTTGATATATTCCAAGGATGCGACATGAACTATCCTTTATATAAAAAAAAAATGAAGTTCCTTACACATGCCTTTTTGTACCTCTTTGCAACAAGATATTGTTAAAAACCTAATGCTTCTATTTACTTCATGCTAATCGAGAAAAAATTAGCAGACCTAGTCTTATTACTTGCTTCCTTGTAAGTAGAAGTGAAATAAGGGAGTAGCATAGGTTAAAGTGATAGTCAAAAGCTGGTTGCTAGGTGACTGAAGTTCTTTTGTTTTTGTAGACAGTAGTTAACCAAATCCTGTAGGAGAAAAGTATAGGTTTTTCAAAGCTGAAACCAAAAACAAGGAATATTCAAAAACTGTCAACTCTACGAAAAAAATGTATATAACATAAATGGTGTGTTTTAATGTGCTATACATGTTTTGTGTGCTAAGTATTTGTCCATATTTTAATCAAAATCGTTAGAGCCATTTTTGTGAAAATCAAAATTTTCACGAAAAGTTCCATGTAAAGGGTAGCTGGGGGTGGGGGAATTTTCTTCAAAATCTTCTTGTCACATCCTTGAAAGATACCAACCCTAAATATGAAGTTTGGTTTAAACTGACTTTTCATTTTTGAGTTCTGTTGCCCACAAACACACACATACACATATAGATAGACATTCACGGGTATTTTTTTGTTCAGGGGGTCTCAAAACATGTATTTCCGGTGAAATATCGGTATCGAATTACAGGGTGCATTGCAATATCTTCTCTATACACTATTTACATAGTACGTGTAGAGAAAGTAGAAAAGGAAGTTCTGCAGGTTGTAGAATACGCCAGCAGCTGATGTGTTTTCTAAGACAGTTTTGTGAGAAGCTGTACAGTAAATTGGATAGTAAAGGCGATCTGGAGTTCCATTTGGTGAGACAAGTACAGGAGATTGATTTGTCGCTGCCCAGCTCATTTTCAGGTTCGAATAGCAGGTACAAGGCAGATCTGATTGTCACCTGGGCCTAGATTGAAACAGGAGAAGAAAGCGAGCGAAGGAACAAATGAGAACTGGAAACGAAGAAACAGAAGAAAGTCCAAATGCTCGGGGTAGCTGACACGACACTTGGAAACTAATCTGAAGATGTAGAGCGCGCTCATCTCCATTCTGTAAGAACACCTATCATTTCTGTGTTCTCTTGCACAAAGCGATAAAAAGGCATTTCTCATTGTCATAGAAAAGAGCAAAACTTGAACTTCTGACAGTTACATCGTTTAACTCGCAGATTCCAACATGTGTTTCATTCCTCATTAATTGCTGACGTAGATGTCAGTCTGAAGGGTATCTTAAAATATAGCGAAGTGTGTTTGCAAAAACCGACCTCATTTTACTATATTCATTTTATTATTATTATTATTATTATTATTATTATTATTATTATCATTTATATTATTATCATCATTTATATTATTATCATCATTTATATTATTATCATCATTTATATTATTATTATCATCATTTATATTATTATTATCATTATTTATATTATTATTATCATTTATTTTATTATTTTTATTATTATTATTATTATTATTATTATTATCATTTATATTATTATTATTATTTATATTATCATTTATATTATTAATATAATTATTGTTATATTTTTCACTAGTACACCAGAAGTGCCGTTGAATAAATTAATAATAATTTTAAACACTCTGCTGTGTTGCATTCACATGACATTCCCTTCATCTCTGAAACAAACTGTTAAAAAGCTTATCCTTCTATCTCTTTAACTGTTATTATCATTATTATCATATTATTCACTAGTACACCAGAAGTATGGATGAATAAAATAATAATTGGGTTAATTTTTTTTTCACACAAGCTATGTGTAGCACAGAAGTTGGATAGGTAAAGTCACACTGGAAAATTCAATGTCATAAACGAGATTTGAACCAAGTCTCTCCCGATCTCTAGCTGGTTGCTCTGCCAAATATAACTTTTCAAATGAATGTTGCAATTAAATGAAAGTAAAAGTAATAACAATAACAAATTAAAAAGAATAGAACTACATGATTATGAACTTTATGAATAATTATTAACAGGAGTCTTCTGTGTCACTAGTTAAGAAATGTGATAGTTTTCTTTTGTGTAAAGTTTTGATATGCAGGTTAAACGCTTGAGCACCAGTAACGTTGTTTAATTTGTTGAAGAATGTCTTCGAGAGGTATTTCATATACTGTTCTATTGGAAGGATGTTAAGTTCGTGTTGAAGCTGCGTATTTCTCACAAACCTGGTGCATTTATAGCTCTGCGAAGAAACATATTTTGTACATCTTGCAGCTTATGAATATTAGTTTTATTTGTTGTGGACCATATAGGAGCTGCGTAAGTGAGAAGAGGTCTAACTAAAGATTTGTAAAGCAGAATGGAGCAGTCCAGGCCAATCTTGTAGCGTTTACTAATTAATGGATAAAGTTTGATGAACCTTGATTTAGCAAGTGTTATGATTCCATGTCATTTTTGTGTCCAGTAGAACGCCAAGATATTTAACTGAGGTTTGAGATGGCAACCAGGTTAGCTGCTTATTCTGTAAATGTAAATAATCAAGGTTTTGACAACAAACATTTTTGCTTCTGTCTTGTAAATAATCAAGGTTTTGACAAGGTCTTAGAGCAAACATTTTTGCTTCTGTCTTGTAAATAATCAAGGTTTTGACAAGGTCTTAGAGCAAATATTTTTGCTTCTGTCTTGTTGATGTTAAGTGAAATGCGCCAAACTGTAATCCATTCAGCTAAAAGTGAAAGTTATGCTTGCAGGTGTCTAGTTGCTGTATTTGGTTTGGAATGTGAATAAAAAAAGGACAGTGTCGTCTGCGTACATGGCGATGGAAGCTGGTCGTAAATCAGGTATATCGTGTATATAGTGTAGCGGTGCCAGAACTGATCCTTGTGGTACTCCTGCGGCCATTGTTCGTAAAGTTGATTTGAAGACATCTATGCGGCCTAGAAATTGCCGTCCTGTTAAAAAGCTCCTTATTATCTGTATAAGATAATCTGCTGTTCCTACTCTATATAATTTTACTAGTTGGCCTTCGTGCCACACTCTATCGAAGGCTTGAGCAACGTCAAGGAAGATTGTAGCAGTAAACTGTTTCTTTTCAAATCCTGTTGCATTAGCATTTGTGACCGTTAATTCCTTCTGTGTAGTGGAAAGTTTAGGGTGAAAACCAAACTGCAAATCTGGAATTATGTGATTAGAGTTTAAAAATGTTGAAAGATGTTTTTGAATATTTTTTTCAAACAGTTTAGACAGAGTTGGTAACAGACTAATTGGTCGGTAACTGGATGGTTGATGCTTCGGTTTATTAGGTTTGTGAAAAACGATGATCTCTGCAAGTTTCCATGTTTGTGGAAAATAACCAAGCCTAAATGATGCGTTGTAAATGGTAACTAGATATGCCAATGCTTTATTAGTTATCTTTTTTAATACTATATTTAGTATTTAGTCATGTCCAGGTGACTTATTGAGTGGAAGTTAATGTTTAAAGCGTTTCAATCCTTTTATAGAGGTAGAGATAATTCTGTCAGGTTCCTTTGGCTCTTTATATGCTGTTGAAGCTCATCACGAACAGTTTGATTTTATCAAAAATGGCTATAATGATTTTGATTAAAATCTCGTATATTAAAGATATTTACCTGACAGATAAAATGTATATCTTGAATTTTCTTGGAATTTTCTGAAGACTACTTTATTTTGGATGAATTTTACGGAATTATGTATATTTGGCAAACCGTAAGAGATAAACAAAAACTTACTTAACCGAAAATGTAGAGCACGTTAATCACACAATTTATGCTATATACATTTTTTTCGTGGAGTGAATCATTTTTTAAATATTCCTTGTAATTAGTTTCAGATTTAAAAACATCATAATTTTCTCATACGGGAATTTGTCAACTGCTGTCTATACAAACAGAGGAACTTCAGTCACATGGTAACCAGCTTTTGACCATCACTTTAACCTATTGTACTCCCTTATTTTGCTTCTACTTACAAGAAATGAAATAATAAGACTATTTTTGCTATTATTTTTTTCTCGATTAGCTTAAAGTAAAGAGAAGCACAGGTTTTTAACAATAGTTTGTTGCAGAGATGTAGAGAAAGTCATGTGAATGGAACACATCAGATTTTTTAGAATTAGAATTACCCCGTAGGGTCCCTGTAGAGCCAGGGCCTCTTGGCTGTAATCCCTGGTAGCCAGTCCGGGAAAATCCTCCTCATTCTTTTGATGCTGACTCTAACAGTAGTCTCCATTTTCTGTGATGTCGTCTAGTTGTGTCAAAGTGAAGTTTCAATTCGTCTATCTTTTCTTCTGCGACCTACGCTCTTAGGCGGATTCTTGGATCGCAGACTGTGTGCATTCGTTGTGGACTATTCTCAAGACGTGGCCCGCCCATTTCCATTTTATATAAGTGGCTCATGTTGCGTCTTTGATGCTAGTCATCTTCCTCTTCCTCTTCTTCATTGCAAATTCTGTCACTGAGGCTGACGCCTAGAATATTTCTCTACAACTTCATTTTTGGGGCGGTAACAGGGTTAACTGGTTCATATCCCCGACGCAGGTTTTGGGTATTAGGAGTGGTGTGGATATGAGGGTGCCCTAGCTCAGTTTTGGCTAGCATGGAAACTCTTTTCAGGGTGTGGTACGACACGAGTGATTTATTCAGTTAGTTCAGTCTTTTTCCGCCGTCGAATACACACGCATTCCTCCTAAATTTTCTACTGTGAAACTATGTTTTCCGCGACCGCGACTACTATTATTTATTCTTTTGGTACAGGTTTTTGTCCGTATTCTGGTCTGTATTAAAGTAACTATTTCCCTTACAACTAAAGGTAGCCCGTTTGGCTCCACCACGGACCCCAAATATCATATCTTTGCTCTGCCGATGTTCTGCGCCATGTGCCCAAAATCCCGTAATGTTCCCTTCGGATCAATGTTCTACTCTAACGGAATACTGTGCTACCAGCTCGTGACAACTCTGCTACTTATACGTGTTTGTTATCTTTCTTCCCTTCACATTTTCAATGCACCTTCTTGGTATACTTTATATTATTAGCAATGATTTATATTTCTCTTCTGATTAACTCTTAGCCCCGTGACAAGACATGTGCTGTCTTAGTTTGCATATTGCCGACATTTTCTTTCTCTATGTGTTATGACCCAGGTTTAGGCTCCATATAGTATGATAGTAAGAATATTAATCAAAACTGTTAGTCATTTCTGAGAAAAATAAAAATTACATGTAAGGGGAAGTTTGTGATGCAGGGATTTTCCTGAAAATGTTCGTGTCACACTCCTGGAAGATACCAAACTATATACCAAGCTCACAGACACACACACATGGACCTGGAAGATACCAAGCTCACAGACACACACACGCTCACAGACACACACACATGAACCTGGAAGATACCACGCTCACAGACACACACACGCAAACACACAGACGCTCACACATGAACCTGGAAGATACCACGCTCACAGACACACACACGCAAACACACAGACGCTCACACATGAACCTGGAAGATACCACGCTCACAGACACACATGGACCTGGAAGATACCACGCTCACAGACACACATGGACCTGGAAGATACCAAGCTCACAGACGCTCACACATGGACCTGGAAGATACCACGCTCACAGACGCTCACACATGGACCTGGAAGATACCACGCTCACAGACACACATGGACCTGGAAGATACCACGCTCACAGACGCTCACACATGGACCTGGAAGATACCACGCTCACAGACGCTCACACATGGACCTGGAAGATACCACGCTCACAGAAGCTCACACATGGACCTGGAAGATACCACGCTCACAGACACACATGGACCTGGAAGATACCACGCTCACAGACGCTCACACATGGACCTGGAAGATACCACGCTCACAGACGCTCACACATGGACCTGGAAGATACCACGCTCACAGACACACATGGACGTGGAAGATACCACGCTCACAGACGCTCACACATGGACCTGGAAGATACCACGCTCACAGACACACATGGACCTGGAAGATACCACGCTCACAGACGCTCACACATGGACCTGGAAGATACCACGCTCACAGACGCTCACACATGGACCTGGAAGATACCACGCTCACAGACGCTCACACATGGACCTGGAAGATACCACGCTCACAGACACACATGGACCTGGAAGATACCACGCTCACAGACGCTCACACATGGACCTGGAAGATACCACGCTCACAGACACACATGGACCTGGAAGATACCAAGCTCACAGACGCTCACACATGTACCTGGAAGATACCAAGCTCACAGACGCTCACACATGAACCTGGAAGATACCAAGCTCACAGACGCTCACACATGAACCTGGAAGATACCACGCTCACAGACACACATGGACCTGGAAGATACCAAGCTCACAGACGCTCACACATGAACCTGGAAGATACCAAGCTCACAGACACACATGAACCTGGAAGATACCAAGCTCACAGACACACATGGACCTGGAAGATACCAAGCTCACAGACACACATGGACCTGGAAGATACCACGCTCACAGACACACATGGACCTGGAAGATACCAAGCTCACAGACACACATGGACCTGGAAGATACCAAGCTCACAGACACACATGGACCTGGAAGATACCAAGCTCACAGACACACATGGACCTGGAAGATACCAAGCTCACAGACACACATGGACCTGGAAGATACCAAGCTCACAGACACACATGGACCTGGAAGATACCAAGCTCACAGACACACACACGCAAACACACAGACGCTCACACATGGACCTGGAAGATACCAAGCTCACAGACGCTCACACATGGACCTGGAAGATACCACGCTCACAGACGCTCACACATGAACCTGGAAGATACCACGCTCACAGACACACACACGCAAACACACAGACGCTCACACATGAACCTGGAAGATACCACGCTCACAGACGCTCACACATGAACCTGGAAGATACCACGCTCACAGACACACACACGCAAACACACAGACGCTCACACATGAACCTGGAAGATACCACGCTCACAGACACACACACGCAAACACACAGACGCTCACACATGGACCTGGAAGATACCAAGCTCACAGACACACACACGCAAACACACAGACGCTCACACATGGACCTGGAAGATACCAAGCTCACAGACACACATGGACCTGGAAGATACCAAGCTCACAGACACACATGGACCTGGAAGATACCAAGCTCACAGACACACACACGCAAACACACAGACGCTCACACATGGACCTGGAAGATACCAAGCTCACAGACACACACACGCAAACACACAGACGCTCACACATGGATCTGGAAGATACCAAGCTCACAGACACACACACGCAAACACACAGACGCTCACACATGGACCTGGAAGATACCAAGCTCACAGACACACATGGACCTGGAAGATACCAAGCTCACAGACACACATGGACCTGGAAGATACCAAGCTCACAGACACACACACGCAAACACACAGACGCTCACACATGAACCTGGAAGATACCACGCTCACAGACACACAGACGCTCACACATGAACCTGGAAGATACCAAGCTCACAGACACACACACGCAAACACACAGACGCTCACACATGAACCTGGAAGATACCACGCTCACAGACACACAGACGCTCACACATGGACCTGGAAGATACCAAGCTCACAGACACACAGACGCTCACACATGGACCTGGAAGATACCAAGCTCACAGACACACAGACGCTCACACATGAACCTGGAAGATACCACGCTCACAGACACACAGACGCTCACACATGGACCTGGAAGATACCACGCTCACAGACACACAGACGCTCACACATGGACCTGGAAGATACCACGCTCACAGACACACAGACGCTCACACATGGACCTGGAAGATACCACGCTCACAAACACACAGACGCTCACACATGGACCTGGAAGATACCAAGCTCACAGACACACAGACGCTCACACATGGACCTGGAAGATACCAAGCTCACAGACGCTCACACGCAAACACAAAGACGCTCACACATGAACCTTTTTCTAAGAATTCCTTTTTCGGATTCAGAAGACGACAAATATTACATTTCCGCGAAATCTGGACATAAAGTTCTCGGATGGGATGCAATACTTTCTCTGTCCACTATGTGCATTGTACGTACGTGCTAGAGAAAGTAATTAATATCGTCTGCTATCTTAGAAAGAAAAGACATTATGAAGGTGAAGAAAAGAATATAGAATAATCTAAAGATTATGAAGAAAGACCATTTGTGTTGAGCCCCTGTTAATATCTGAATCTTCCTAGTTCTTGTGCCGCCCCTTCTAGGAAGGAAATGGGCGCAGATTATGAAGGTTTTCATTGGGATTTGGGGGGGGGGTATAAGCTAAGCTTGAAGGCGGAAACGAACTGAATTCCCCTCACATAACATCCCCCTTTAATTTCTTTCTTCCTAAGATGATTTCAGCGTTGCCACTTTTCCTCTGGATGCCCTCGTAATCTACCTCTAACGAAAATCACTCCCTAGGGACAGCTCTTCTGGAGAATCTGCCGTAAAGTACGATAACAGTTCGGGGTTTTTCAGTTCTCTGCTGGACAGTGTTCTTCAACAAAACTGTATATTCACCTTTTCCTTTGTAAATCTATCTTTAATAGCAACTTTTCCGCCTTGGTAATGTGGAGTAACCTGCCTCACATTCAAGAGTTTGAATCCTTTATTTGTATGGACAGGAGTTAAGTTCCTGTGTGAGAAAATTATATGTTTTTCAGGACTAAAACCAAACAAAGAATATCTTAAAACCGATCATCACCACAAAAATTTATATATAACATATATTGTGTGTTTTAACGTGCTCTACATTTTTTGTGTGGTAAGTTCTTGTCCTTCTTTTACGGTTTAGCAGTTAGGCAAAATTCCGTAAAGTTCATCCAGAATAAAGTAGTCTTTAGAGACTATTCCCAGAAAATTCAAGATATACATTTTGTCAGGTAAATATCTTTACTATAGGACACTATAATCAAAATCGTTAAAGCCATTTTTATGAAAATAAAAATTTTCGAAAACAGTTCGATGTAAAGTGTAGTTGGGGGTGGGGATGTATTATTGCAGTCAAGACAAGCTCTACCCAAAAGATACCTATTACTTACTTCTTTATAAGTAGAAGAAAAATAACAGAATCTCTAGACTAAAGGGATAGTCAATTCTTTGCCGAGCTATCGCTATGCGATAGTCATGACCGGGAGAAAAGCAGGGCCGCGCCGTGGCCAAGAGGTTAGACCACTGACAGCCCAGATTCGATCATTTTTGGAAAAAGGTCTAAGGTTGTTGCTTTGTAAGTGCTGTCTTCAGTTCAGGGGAAAGGTGAAAGTCGCTGGATGCCAGGTCAGGACTGTACGGCAGATGATCGAAAATGTTCCATTGAAATTGTTCAAGGAGCTGATGGGTTGTGCTAACAGTGTGTGGACGAATGTTGTCATGCAGATTCCTCTTCGTTTGTTTTGAATGGCCGCAGACATCGTAAAGTACGAAGATCTTCAAAACAACGTCAATGGTCATTTGAAATCATTGGCGGCAACATTTTTTGAAGCGGGTATTGTAAAGCTTGTGCACAGGTACGATAAATTCCTCAAGCTGTTCTGTGATTATGTTGAAAATTAGGCATTAGTGTACAAACCTTTAAGTAATAAAGTAATTGTTTTCTATTAACTTTTCTTTTATTTATAGCCTATCCGAGGTTGAAAAAACAACGGTCCTCGTAGTTGCATACGTGCTAGAAAAGGTAAAACTCGTTTTATTCTATATACTTCACGTCAATCTCAATAAATATTAGCCAACATCCTATTGTTACTTGCCTTTTTCTTAGGTGCAATGGGAATCAGGTTTTAAAGAGCTGGTCGCTATGTGTATAGCAGTAAATCTAGGAACTGGAAAATATCTTAATACATAAAAATATAGATCTTGTTAAAACGCACAATTTCTGTGCTAATTTTTTTTTGCAGAATCGAACATTCCTTATTATTGTTTCAAATTTAAAATAGTTATACATTCCTAAAATATAGGAGAGGGTTTTCTGCGGATTCTCCGGTTTCCCCCGACATCGCAATCCACTGGTGCTCCATCTTCATTCATCATTAGTGTCATCGCCTGCGGTGCCACAAGTAGTTAAATTGGGCGTAAAATACTATCAAAACAAACTATACAACTGGTTTGCTCCATTCACAACCAAATTTTCGTTACAAAATATCATTTTTGTTTTCGTTGTGCTACCTGAATTAAACATCAGCAGATTGCTTCCTTGTAAGTAAAACGGAAATAAGAGATAAACCAGGTTAAAGCGAAGGGCAAAATCTTTTAAAAGCTATCGCTATGTGAAATTCGGTTCTTATTGCATTGACGAGAGATGAAACGAAAGTTGGCCTCTCGCTCGAGAAAAGTCTAAATACTTTGAAATTGAAATCAATTGCATAAAAATACCTCGAAAATGGTTAACTCTACAAAAAATGTATGCGAAATAAATTGTTTGCTTCACAGAGATCTAAATTTGTTGTGCAACAACTTTTTATGTACCTCTTAAGGTTTACCAATTAAAGTAAAATCTTCCAGATGAAGAGTTCTTAGGGTTATTTCCAGAAAAATTGAGATATATTTTATATTTTTCTCGAATTAGTACTTTCTCTACACGAACTATGTACATAGGCTATAGAGAAGGTATTGTATCGTACTCAAAAAATTCAATCCGAGATTTCACCGGAAATACATGTTTTGACTCTCCCCGAATCCAATAAAAGCATTTTATTTTTAGAAAAACGTCCGTGTGTCTGTCTGTCTAAATATATGTGTGTGTGTGTCTGTGGGCAGCATAGCGCAAAAACGAAAGGACCCTTAAAGCCCAAACTTATTACTTTAGTTTGGTACCTTCCAAGGATGCGACATCAAACTTTTTAAGAAAATCCACCCACTCCTAGCTACCCTTCACGTGGAAAAAAGTTAAAAAAAATGTTGATTTGCTCAAAAAAGGCTCTAAAGATTTTGATTAAAATCTTTTATCTTTAAAATATTTACATGCCAAATAAAAAGTATATCATGAATTTTCTGGGAATAGCCTCTGAAGAGGAATTTATTCTGGAGGAATTTTACGGAAGTGTGCATAACTGTTAAACCGTAAGAGATGGACAAAAACTTACTCTACGGATAAGGTAGCTCGCCAAAAAACACACAATCTATGTCACATAATTTTTTTCGTGGAGTTGATCATTTTTGAGTTATTCTTGGATTTTTGTTTCTGCTTTGAAAAACATACTTTTCTCATACACAAATTTGTTAACTTCAGTCTATACAAAAAAAGAAAACTACAGTCACATAGCAACCAGCTTTTGGCTATCATTTTAACCTGTGGTACACCCTCGCTTCGCTTCTATTTACAAGGAAGCAAATAATAAGACTATTTCCACTAGTATTTCTCGATTAGCATGAAGTAAATAGAAGCATTAGCTTTTTAGCTAAAATTTGTTGCAGAGATGTAGAGAAAGTCATGTGAATGGAACGCATCAGATTGTTTTTAATATGCGATATTTTAATTAAAATCGGTTGTGACATTTTGGAGAAAATTATTTTCTATTTTTGACTTTCTCTAGACGTATTATGTACATATATAGTGTACCGGATTTCACCGTAAATACATGTTTTGGGCCCCTATGAATCGAAAAAAAACTTTTTAGAATTGGTGTGTGACAGTCGGTCTGTCTGTGTGTGTGTCTATGTGTCTGTGGACAGCACAGCTCAAAAACGAAAAGACCGTTAAAAACCAAACTTATTATTTAAGTTTGGTTTCTCCCAAGGATGCCACACCAAGATTTTTAAGAAAGTCCTCCCACCTCTAACTACCCTTTACATGGAAAAAGTTCAAAATATTGGGCTAACGATTTTGATTGAAATCACTTATCTATAAAATATTTACTTGCCAAATAAAATATATATCTTGAATTTTCTGGAATAGCCTGTAAAGGCTTCTTTATTTTGGAGATTTTTGTTGAATTTTGCCAAACTGGTATTCTGCAACAGATAGACAAAACTTACAGCTCTAAAACGTAGATAAGGATAAAAGACACAATTTATGTAATACAGATTTTTTCGTGAACCTGATTGTTTTTGAGATATTCCTTATTATTTGTTTTAGCTTTAAAAACATATTTCTCTCATACAAGAATATGTCAACTCGTGTCCACACAAAGGAATTTTACTCACATAGCAACCAGCTTTTGACTATCACTTTAACCTACTCCCTTATTTCGCTTCTGCTTACAGGGAAGCAAGTAATAAGACTATTTCAGGTAATTGTTTCTCCATTAGCATGAAGTAAATAGAAGCATAAGTTGTCACAGAGATGAGGAGGAAGTCATGTGAATGGAGCACATGGATTTTTTCCATGTAAAGTGTAGTTCGGGTTGAGGCGTGATTATTAAAAATCTTCCTGTCGCATAGTTGGAAAATGCTAAAGTAAAGTGATATGGACACAGACACAAACACGCAAGCCAACCTTTTCTTTTAAATCTTTATTTTCTCTACCACGCTAATGTAAATCAATTCTAAGACGGTAATGTAATCCACCGAAAAATTAGATATAGGGATTTCACCAGGAATAAAGTTTTGAGATACTCTTAATCTAAAAAAAAAAAAAAAAAAAAAAAAAAAAACATTTTTAGTATAAGGTTCAAGTGTGTGTATGTGTGCCTGTCTGTTTGCTGGCAAAATAGCTCAGAAACGAAAATTCATGAATACCAAATAAGAATGCTGAGGCGGCATCTTGGGACGTATCTGTGGTGCTGGGCTGCGCAGCAACGACTGGTCCTCTCTCCCCCTTCCTTTCTGCAGAGTCGCAGCTGGAGATGACGATTCTAGGCGATCCGCGGCTATTTGCGTATTCATTGGTGAACGATTGAGACCTATTTTAATTTGCGATAAGCGAACGGAGATCTTGGAAAGTGGTACGGGAATTTAACTGTCAATAAACGTCGGCATTTTCATCAAGACAAAGGTTTATTTCGTTTCACAAGCGTTCTCGTAGACAGTTTCTGGCGCGATTAGATCACTGTAATTTCTCTCGCAACAAAGTATAATCGCGCACAAAGTAAACTTTAACTTACGCGGTGACAATTGCAATTATTACGTGCAAAACTATTATGGACACTTTTACTTTCTACGCGTGGTGTTTCCTTACAACAGTGGTCTAATCACAACTATACACATTTAGACTTTTTGTAGACGCTTAACTTTTTAGCGCGGATTTCTTATTACAAGCGTCGCGGTTTCCGCGTGACGTTGCAATAGTGGGATAGATTTCGGGCGAATACTCAACATTTATACTAAATTCTACCCACGCACAAAACTCTCAACTAGCAATCTTATTGGCCCGTTTTTGCTCCGAAAATGTCCTGGGGTGCGTTTCTGAAAACCCTCTTGCTAAAGTTAGAAAATGACTTCCAGGAAAAGCCTCTCTGAACTTTCAATATACATTAAGACAAATAAATACATCGTATTATGCTTAGCAATTAGCTTAAACAATCTAATTAGTTAAGATATATGCTATGCGCGCGTTCAGATGGACGTCAATCCATCTCAATGCGACCAAGATTTTCAAAAAAAAATATCTCCTTACCCCAACTACACTTCACATGGAATATTATTCAAAATTTTTGATTTTCTGAAAAATGGCTTAACAATTTTGATTAAAATTCCATATGTTTAAAATATTATCATGACAATTCTCTGGGAATAGCCCATGAAGTCTCCTTTATTCTAATTAGCTTTTGTACAATTTTGTATAACTGCTAAATCGTAAGTGATAGACAAAAGCTTACTGCACAAAGAGGTAGACCTTGTTAAACACAAGATTCATATCATATACATTTTTTGTAGGGTTAAGCGTTTCCAAGATATTCCGCGTCATTGCTTTCAATTGTAACCTATACTAACTCCCTTATTTCCTTTCTACTTACAAGAAAGCAAGTAATAGGACCATTTCTGCTAATTTTTATCCCAATTAAAATGATTTGTTTTCGGAACAGCTAGAGTGAATGGAACACATCGGATTTTTTTATACGGGGGCCTTAAAACTATACATCCAGTAACATCTCGGTATCGTATTTTTGGCTGGAATGCCAGTACGAATTATTGATCCTAAAATAGATAAATCCAAATCCCCTTTGTTCACCTCTGTGATCTAATGATTACCATGCTAACTTCATATACCCAACGTCGTGGGTTCAAACCCGGTGGATGACGATAGCATGGCTTCCTTCGGAAGGGAAGTAAAGCCGTTGGTCCCGTGTCGTAGATTTACGGCACGTAAAAGAACCTCAAGCCTGATAGAGAGGTCTCTGAGCAAAATTAAGCAGTCTTTCACGCCCAGTATAGAATGGGACGCTGAGAACCACAGCAGTTAAAGAGCGTCCATAAATAATACGACGTTTACACTTCCCAAAGCCCCTTCACAAACAGCAAAAGACAAAAGGAAAAAAAACCATTGTTATACATAATTCTATATTTATTATAAATATATAACAATACAAAATAATAAATATTCAAAACAAAAGATTGTAGTCTTAATAAAACTATTAATAAATGTTTACGTTTAGTGGAAAATACTCATAAACGTTCTCTACCCATGTAGTGCAAAATGTTCGAACTAAAGAAAGTAATAAATTCCATTTATAAATTAGTGTTTTTGTTTTACCTAAGTTGTCAATATTGCAATGTGTGGATAATTTAACTCACTAGCATATAAAACTAAATCTAATTGTTCAATGAAAATTCAGTGATGTGTACCTTATTAAAAAGGTAGTATGTGGTTGGAGCTCATTAGCTTGAAAACTGAAGATTTTATAAATTTCACATCAGAATGCGCTTAAAATTGTCGATGTTCTCTTGTTACAGTGTGTATGTGTGTTTGATCCTGTAGTATTACATTTTATTTGTAATGGTTTTCACACTGCCCACCATTACACGGCTATAAATTCGAATACCTGCGTTTATCTGTAACCCAATCTTGAAAAATTAAGGTCTATTCTCTTTGATTACCAGGAAAGATAGAAAATGACAATCCCATTCGACTGTTTTACGATGCTCGTAAAATTGGCGATAAAAATCAGAGCGTTAAAAACTTCAATAGAAGCAATATCGGCCGTGAAAATAAACCAAACCATTATATTGGTAATAACTGAAGTGGTTGTTTATTGAGGGGAATTTTTTTGTTCATTCCTAAGTTTTACCTTCTCTAACACATAGCTAGTGGGTAGAGGCGCTTCACCGTAATATGCGATGTCGGGATTTCACCGGAAATGCATACATTGTGTCTTGTTATTATTTTCTGTTCTTTGTACAAAGTCCATCCAAATTCCAACTAAAAGGTTTTATCAAAATTTCACTGGAAATGGTAGGCTTTACGGTTCCCTGTATTACAAAAAAAAAAAAAAAAAATCAGATGTGTTCCATTCGCATGACTTTTTCTACATCTCCGCATCAAATTATTATTAAAAGGCTTATGATTCTATTTACTTCATGCAAATCGAGAAAAATTGGCATAAATAGTCTTATTACTTGCTTCCTTGTAAGTAGAAGCGAAATAAGGGAGTACCATAGGTTAATGTGATAGTCAAAAGCTTGTTGCTATGTGATTGAAGTTCCTTTGTTTGTATGGACAGGAGCTGACAAATTCCTGAATGAGAAAAGTTTTTCAAAGCTGAAATCAATAACAATGAATATCTCAAAAACGATCAACTTTACGAAAACAAGTAGATATAAATGATGTATTTTAACGTGCTTTACATTTTTTGTGTGGTAAGTTTTTGTCCATCCCTTATGGTTAAGCAGTTAATATAAAATTCCGTAAAATTCATCCGGAATAAAGTAGCCTTCGGAGGCTATTCCCAGAAAATTTAAGATATACATATTATTTTTCATTTATATATCTTTAATATACGATATTTTAATGAAAACCGTTACAGCAATTTTTTAGAAAATCAAATTTTCGAAAAATTTTCCAAGTAAAGGCTAGTTTGTGTCGGGGGATTTTTTTTAAAATCTTCGTGTCGCAAGCTTGGAAGGTAGTGAACATAAATGTCAAGTTTGGATTTAAACGGACCTTTCGTTTTTGACCTATGCTGCCCACAGACACACACAGACAGACACACATAGGGGCATTTTTCTAAAAATACTTTTTTTGGATTCAGGGGGTCCCAAAATATATATTTATGGTGAAATTTCTGTATCGAATTTTTGGGTACATTACAATACACTATATACATAGTACGTGTAGAGAAAGTAAAAAACATTTCTCTGTGTGTTTGTAGGAAAGGTTATTTTTGGGTGAATGGGTCGTGTAAATGTGAACATGATAACTCAAAAACAAAAAGCCGGTTAAACATCAAACCGATATTTAAATGCAGCACCTTTTTGAGGATGCTACAACAAGTTTTTCAAAATTCATGGATTCAAATTGATTTCCTCAAAATCGGTATAACGATTTTGATTAAAGTACTTCTGATTATAGTACCAAATATCACGACAAGTAAAATAAATACTTTGAATTTTCTGGGAATATTCTCTGAAGACCTCTTAATTCTAGATGACCTTTGTATAACTGGTAAACCGTAAGAGATCGGCAAAACTTGTTTTTATTTTCGTAGTTGGCTTCCCCTCACCGCATTTAGAACTGACACTTCCCTAGGACTTACAAGCGGATGTCTATGGGTCAGAAGTCTGTCGGGGAGCCAATGGCATGAAACCACAGAATGGAGAACCTGGTCCTTAGCCAGGGATGAGTGTGAGGAAGTGGATGATATGTCGGACTGACACTCCCCTAGGACTTACAAGTGGGTGTCTAGGGGTCAGAAGTCTGTTGGGGAGCCAACGGCACGAAACAACAGAATAGAGAATCCGGCCTGTAGCCAGACATAAGTGTGAGGAAGTGGATGATATGTCGGACTGACACTCCCCTAGGACTTACAAGTGGGTGTCTGGGGGTCAGAAGTCTGTCGGGGAGCCAACGGCACGAAACAGCAAAATGGAGAACCTGGCCCGTAGCCAGGGATGAGTGAGGAAGTGGATGATATGTAGGACTGACAGTCCCCTAGGACTTACAAGCGGATGCCTAGGGGCCAGAAGTCTGTTGGGGAGCCAACGGCACGAAACAACAGAATAGAGAATCCGGCCTGTTGACAGACATACGTGTGAGGAAGTGGATGATATGTCGGACTGACACTCCCGTAGGACTTACAAGCGGATGTCTAGGGGTCAGAAACGGCATGAAACTATAGAATGGAGAACCTGGCCCGTAGCCAGACATGAATGTGAGGAAGTGGATGATATGTCGGACTGACACTCCCCTAGGACTTACAAGCGGATGTCTAGGGGTCAGAAGTCTGTCGGGGAGCCAATGGCACGAAACCACAAAATGGCCGCACTAAGGAACTAAGTAATAAGACCGTTTCTGCTAATGTTTTAGCACGAACTAGAAGAATAAGCTTAGTAAATATAATTTGTTACAGAGGTGTATGGAAAGCTATGTGATTGGAGCACATTAGATTTTTGTAAGGCTTATTAATTTGAAATTTTCATGCGGTATGATTTAGAATATCTAAACAAAACAGATAACGGAAATAGCGAATTTTAAAGTTGAACGTTATGGTGGGTTTGGGAGCGATTTGTGTATCGACTGCAGCAATGCAGAGAAATGAGAAAAGGAAGATGATATGATCAACAAAAAGAATCAACGAGGGAAGCGTTAGAGAGCCCCAGAGTTAACGCCTCTACCGGGATATCGTATACTGTGTCAATATTTCTATAGCAAGTGGAGTAATATTTGTTATAGAACACGAGACAGTGTAATCCAATTTTACACTCGCTCTGTTGGTAAAGTTACACACGGAGATAAGCTTTTGCTTCATTTGTTTGGTTTTTGATTAAAATTAGGACAAAAATCTGATGACCTTCTCCACATCTCCTTAATAAATTGATATTAAAAACCTTATGCTTCTATTTACTTCATGCCAATCGAGAAGAAATTAACAGAATTAGTCTTATTACTTGCTTCCTTGCAAGTAGAAGCGAAATAAGGGAGTAACATAGGTTAAAGTAATATGGTTGGTATGTGACTGAAGTTTCTTTGTTTGTATGGACAGGAGTTGGTAACTTTAAAGCTGAAATCAAAAACATGGAATATCTCAAAAGGACCAACTCAAAGAAAAAAATGTACAGAACATAAATTGTGTGTTTTACGTGCTCTACATTTTTGTGAGGTGTCAGTTTTTGTCCATTTCTTACGGTTTAGCGGTTATGCAAAATTCCTTAAAACTCGTCCAGAATAAAGTAGTCTTCAGAGGCTATTCGCAGAAAATTCAAGAAATTTGTCAGTTAAATGTGTTTAATATGTGTCAATTTGAGTCAAAATCGTTAGAGCTTTTTTTGAGATAGTCAAAATTTTCGAAAAAAGTTCCATGTAAAGGATAGTTTCGTGTGGGAGAATTTTCCTCAAAATCTTCGTGTCGCATCCCTAGAAGATAATGAAGTTAAATACCAAGTTAGGTATTTTACCGACTTTTTGTTTTTAATTATCATATTCACATACACATGGAGGCACACACGGACCTTTTTCTGAAAATATACTTCAATTGAAATCTTGGCAAATAATTTTTGGGTGGAGTGCAATACCTTCTCTATACACTATGTACGTAGTACCGCAGAGGAAGTACAAACGGATATCCACCGAGTTTTACTACGCACTCTTCTGTATACACTATGTACGTAGTACTGCAGAGGAAGTACAAACGGATATCCACCGAGTTTTACTACGCACTCTTCTGTATACACTATGTACGTAGTACCGCAGAGGAAGTACAAACGGATATCCACCGAGTTTTACTACGCACTCTTCTGTATACACTATGTACGTAGTACTGCAGAGGAAGTACAAACGGATATCCACCGAGTTTTACTGCGCACTCTTCTGTATACACTATGTACGTAGTACTGCAGAGGAAGTACAAACGGATATCCACCGAGTTTTACTGCGCACTCTTCTGTATACACTATGTACGTAGTACTGCAGAGGAAGTACAAACGGATATCCACCGAGTTTTACTGCGCACTCTTCTGTATACACTATGTACGTAGTACTGCAGAGGAAGTACAAACGGATATCCACCGAGTTTTACTACGCACTCTTCTGTATACACTATGTACGTAGTACTGCAGAGGAAGTACAAACGGATAGTCACCTAGTTTTACTACCCACTCTTCTCTATACACTATGTACGTAGTACTGCAGAGGAAGTACAAACGGATATCCACCGAGTTTTACTACGCACTCTTCTGTATACACTATGTACGTAGTACTGCAGAGGAAGTACAAACGGATATCCACCGAGTTTTACTACGCACTCTTCTGTATACACTATGTACGTAGTACTGCAGAGGAAGTACAAACGGATAGTCACCGAGTTTTACTACGGACTCTTCTGTATACACTATGTACGTAGTACTGCAGAGGAAGTACAAACGGATATTCACCGAGTTTTACTACCCACTCTTCTGTATACACTATGTACGTAGTACTGCAGAGGAAGTACAAACGGATAGTCACCTAGTTTTACTACCCACTCTTCTCTATACACTATGTACGTAGTACTGCAGAGGAAGTACAAACGGATATTCACCGAGTTTTACTACGTACTCTTCTGCAAAACTGTTTGCTCTTGTTAATCGAAATTAACGTTTACAGTGACGGTTTTCTGACAGTTTCTCGATTCTACCACACAGGAGGCTGAAAAGGTATTTAAGAGAGCACTCTGGTGACTGAAATTATATTTAAAAAAAATCTTAACGTGTTCCATTCATATGACTTTCTCTGTTTCTGTGTAAAAACTTACAGTTAAAAAGGTTATTATTTTATCTACTTCTTTTTATTCATGGAATGACTGACTCCTTGTCACAGCTCACTAAGAAAGAGCCTTGGCCTACCGCGCGGCCGCTGCGTCCGCCATCTCGGTCCATTAGAGACGTCATGAATGGGGTGCAGTATTGGGGGTTAGCGCTACGAACCTCCCCGTCCAGTTAATGTGTCTTCACAACCTGGAGCCGCTACTTCTCCATCAAGTAGCTCCTCAATTGGCCCCCCCCCAGGGCCTCAAGAGCCTGAGTGAACCCCGGTCCAGGTCTCCCAGCGGGGGAAACATTCCCACGCCGGTACTGGGAATCAAACCCAGGTCTCCCGCTTGGCAAGCGGCAACGCTACCACCTTATTCAAGGAATACCCTAGACTAAAAATATAGTCAAACATTTTAAAACTTGGTTGCTATGTGATTGAAAATAATTTCTTTGCATGACCAGAGTTGAAAAGTTCCCGTATGAGAAAAGGTTTAAGTGTTTTAAAACTGAAACTAATAACAACGAATATCTCGGAAACGGTCAAATTCACGATAAAAGGCGATATGTGTTTTAGCGAGATGCGGTGCGGTAAGTTTTGAGTACCTCTTACGGTTTTCAGTTATGCAGTACAAAGAGGTCTTGAGAGACTACTCGCATACTTGTCATGTATATATCGTAAATATAAGAGATTTTAATCAAAATCGTTACAGCATTTTTGAGAAAACTATAATTTTCAAAATTATTTCCTTGTAAAGGGAAGATGCTGAACTTAAATATCAAGTTTAGTATTTAACGGCTTTTTAATTTTTGAGCTATTATGCCCACTAGTACACACGCGCTCACACACGGACCTTTATCAAATAATACATTGTTTTTATTCAGGAGGTCCCAAAACATGTATTTCCGGTGAAATTTCGGTATGGTATTTTTGGGCGCATTACAATAACTTCTTTATACACTATGTACATAGTACGTGTAGAGAAAGTAAAATGCTGAAGGGATGTTTATAAAGTTACACATCTTAAACTAAGCATTAAATCACACATATTCAAAGTCTTTGTTTCAAAATATAAACTCTTATATTTTACTTTTTCTACTCGCACTATTGAAATTGTAGGTAGAAAATGTACTTTAAACCGAAAATGCTATGTCTAGATTTCACGGGAAATGTATTTTTTCAGCATTCCTGAATCCAAAATATTCGCGTATATCTGTGTAACTTTGTGTCCGTGTTTGTGTGTCGAGAAATGCATAGCTAATAAGTAAAACTCGGTTAAAAACCAAACTTGTATCTTCTAGGACGTGGACCAACTCCCAACTACACTTGAAAAAGAAAATGTTTCGAAAATTTTGATTTTCTCAAAAATGAGGCTTGATAATTTTGATTCAGATGCAAATGTAGAAGATAATTACATGACAAAGGACATGTGTATTATGTGTGTGTATATCTGTTTATATCTATAAGTAGATCCGTAAATGTGTATCTCGTATATCTGTATATATCTGTCCCTATCTGTATCTATCTATTTGTCTGTCTGTCTATCTACCTCTATCTATCTTTCTCTATCTATATGGATATGTCTATCTAAATCTATCCATATCTGTATAGATATATCTATATACATCTATCCACATCTATATCTTCCAATGTCTATATAGATCTATCTATTCATATCTATGTAGATATACCTATATATATCTTGAATTTTGTGGGAATAACTTTCATTTTCTATAGCTGGTACACCGTAAGATATAGAGAAAAACTTATTACACCAAGACGTAAATCCTCTTTAAGTACAGGATTTATGTAAAATGTATTTTTTGTTAGAATTAACCATTACCGTGATATTCCTTATTGGTTTCAGTTTTAAAATACTTAAACTTTTCTCAAACGGGAAGTCGACTTTCGTTTCATCTCTACTGTTTTATACTTGTGAATTGACTAGAGAACAGAATTTCAATTGTTTAACTTTGTTTTACATTATGAATGTTTTAAAGGATTTGACTATCGCTTTAGCCTAGTACATTTCCTTATTTCTGTTCTACTTGCAAAAAAGGAAAGAATAAGACCAATTCTGCTAATATTTATTTCAAGTAGCATGATATAGGTAGAAGAATATTATTTTGTAACGATAGTTTGCAGAACCAGTAGAGAAACTCGTATGAATGGAAGATATCCCATTTTTTCCAGTTCTGTCCAAATTTCACTGTCTTCTATCTTATGTCTCACTAACAGAAACATTTTCCAGCCCCCCCCCCTTGCTCCACATTTCTCTCTTCTGTTTCTTAATTACCTTGAGCTATGTCATATATATTTTTAGGAGATCCTCGTTTTTGCTCTTTAAATATATTTAATACTATTCCACTCCACATCTCCCTATAATTAGTAGAAGAATAAGCTTCTATTAGAAAAAATATGTGTTACACTCAAATGCTTTTCTCTAGCTAATCTACAAACAAACTTCGTACAAAAGATTCTTCTTCTCTCTACACAATGCTAATCGAGATAAACATTAGCAGAATGTTCCTATTACTTAGTTCCTTATAAGTAGAAGGCAACTAAAGCAATGCGGTATACTAAAGTGATAGTATTTTAAAATTCAAACATGGAATATCTTGGAAACGGTCAACTCTACAACATAAATGCACTTGACATGAATTGTGTGTTTTAACAAGATCTACAGCTTTTTATAGTAAGGTTTTTCTATTTCCTACGGCTTACTAGTTATTTAAACTTCAGAAAAACTGACCCAGAACAAACAGGTCTTCAGAAGCCATTCCCAGAAAATTCAAGATATACGAGGGCCGTTCCTTTTCAACTTCCGATGGGCTATAAATAAAAGACAAATTCATTCAAAACAATTATTTTATTACTAAAATTGTGGTACACTTACGGTTGCTTTTCAACATAATCACCGAAAAGATTGAGGCATTTATCGTACCTGTGCACAAGCTTTGTAATATCCGCTTCAAAAAATGTTGCACCAATGATTTCAAATGAGCATTGACGTTGTTTTGAAGATCTTCTTTAGTTTGAAAGTGCAGCCCTCCTAGTCACATTTTCAGTTCACATACTTTAGAACCCCCTGAATAAAAAAGGGCCCTATATGTATGAGTATAGCTCAAAAACGAAAAAAACGGTTGAATACAAAACTTGGTATTTAAGTTTGGTATCTTCCAAGGATAGGACACGAAGATTTTCAAGAAAATCCACTTACCCCTAACTACCCTTTACATAGAAAAAAATTGTTTTTCTTAAACATAGCTCTAAGGATTTTGATTAAAATACCACATATTAAAATCATTTCAATCGAAAATAACATGATTATATCTTGAATTTTCTAGGAATACCTTCGAAAGTCCTGCTTATTCTGGATGAATTTGGCTAAATTTTGTATAACTAGTTAACTGTTAGAAATAGAAACCGTTAGATCTACAAAATGTAGATCCCGTTAAAATACACAATTTATGTTATATAGATTTTTTTCGAGGAGTTACCTTTATCGAGATGTTCCTTGCTCTTAGTTTCAATTGTAAAGTACTTTTGGTTTTCTCAGCCAGGAAGTGTGCGTTTTTTATTCTACTCCTGGTCCAGCAAAGAAGCCATTTGCAAAGACAATTGCCAAACATTTTTATGTCGCTTTAGTAAAGCGCATTCCTTTAGTTCCCTTCTGTTTATAAGGAACATTCTGCTAGTGTTTATCTCTATTAACATTGTGTAGAAAGATGTTTGTTTGTAGAGCAGCTAGAGAAAGTTATGTGAATGTAACACATCAGACTTTTTAATGCAATACACTACCTTCTCTATACAATACGTACAAATTTGGGATTAGGCAGCGATGGAACAACGGTAGTCATACGCCATGTAAACAACCTCAGAACGTGTTATACGAAACACACAACAAAATCCACATGCTACGTTTACCATTACTAAGGTGACCTGTACCGCGCCGGCGTGTCTATCAAACCACGCCTACACCACGCGATTGAGACCTTCGATACCAACCGGCATCTCTCTTGGAGTGGGCCAGGCACGTGCTATTTGGTTATGTAAGACTGTCTAATCCATGGTGATTTTATGGCAGTTTTTGTATGTGTCGAATTTAGAGCTGCAAATTATATTCGCGTATCACGTACGGCATGACCAAAAAGGTTCACATCTCCGTCTGGTGTCGTTTTGAAACACTCTGTATAGTACGTGTAGAGAGAGTAAAGAGTGTAGTATGAAGAGAAAGTCGTGTGAATGTGACACATGGAACCTAGGGTAGCTAAAGCACTGTCTCTATGGAAACCAAGTATTTAGTTCAAGTAAACGAGCTACTAAATTAAAATTTAGAGCTGATTTCGGTCCCTTTCTTTTTTAACGTGAACCATAAATCCAAAGTTACTCCGGGGATTTGGGAGTCTGATGAACGGGGGGGGGGGGAGGCAGGATTCATAGCCCTTTTGTTTAGCGCTCGCTGCCATATTAAAAGTTGAACGGGGCAGGAGCTGATAATAGCCCAACAAGCTGGATAGAGTAACCCCGCTACTAATAAACTACGTCAATATCTGACGCGAGAACTTGCACGTGACACTTGGCGGCCACAACGCCATCCGTTCGTCTCTTGTTCCCGTTTAACCGCTGATTAAGTGATTCTAAACACGCCACGCAGAAAAAAAAATGTTACAGCCATATTCCCATCTGAATCACGTGGCTCCTCTTTACATTTCTGGTTTAGAGAACTGCTACTTCATGATGTGTCCAATCACATACCTTTCTCTATATCTCTGCAACAAATTATTGTTAAAAACGTATTACTTTCTCTATACGAACTATGTACATAGTGTATAGAGGTGTTGTAATGCACTACAAAATTCGATGCCGAGATTTCACCGGAAATATGTTTTGGGTCCCCCTGAATCCAAATAAAGCATTTCTGGAAAAAGGTCCGTGTGTGTTTGAGGGCAGCATAGCTCAAAAACGAAAATACCATTATATACCAACTTGCTACTTAAGTTTTGTATCTTCCAAGGATGCGACACAAAGATTTTCGAGAAAACCCCTCACACCAATCTACCCTTTACGTGGAACTTTTTTAGAAAATTTTGATTTTCTCAAAAATAAGACTAACAATTTTGATTAAAATATTGTATATTAAAGACATTTACCTGATGAGTAAAATGTATATCTTGAATTTTCTGGGAATAGTCTTTGAAGACTTCTTTACCTTGGATGAATTTTACGGAATTTTGCATAAATGCTAAACCTTAAGTGATGGACAAAACCCTACCACACCAAAAATGTAGAGCACGTTAAAACACACATTTTATGTAATATACATTATTTAGGCGGAGTTGATCGTTTTTTTAGATATTCCTTGTTTTTGGTTTGAGTTTTGAAAAACTTATAGTTTTCTCATACAGGAATTTGTCAACTCCTGTCCATACAAAGGAAAGAACTTCAGTCACATTGCAACCAGCTTTTGACTATCACTTTAACCTTTGCTAAGTACCCTTATCTCGTTTCTACTTACAGGTAAGTAAGTAATAAGACTATTTCTGCTAATTTTTTCTCGATCAGCATGAAGTAAATAGAAGCATAAGCTTAACAATAATTTGTAGCAGAGATGTAGAGAAAGTCATGTGAATTGAGCAGAACAAATTTTTATTGCTCAAAGAGAGTAAAACGTTTTCAATTAAATTATATATTGTGGTGATTAGAAGTGGCATCTGCAGGGCCATAGTGCAGGTGGGCGGAGGGGGATCTGTTGCGCAGGATATGGGCAGTACGGGGGCCGGATTTCCTTGCAGCAACTAGGAGCATGGGCGTGTGACCTGCTGGAGAACAGTAGCTTCGTTTCCTGGGGTAATCCCGGTCCCGAGGAGTCCCTAGGGATCGCTGTAATCCCCACCAGCCCTGCCGCCTGTCCGGGATAAATGGCTCGCTAATGGAATCAGATCCTCCTTCTTTCCTCGGCATTCTCCATTTTTGTTCTTCTTCTCAACAGGGAAAAGAAAAGGCGTAAGAACAAATAGGCGCTGGCCGTTCGTCTTTTTAAGTTGGCTTCCCTTCTTCCAGGAACGAATCCTTTCGTCACCAACTCCTAGGTACACGAACTCACCAAAATAAGTTCAACACTGGTGATTTAAAGATCACCTTACCGTCGCATCTTATTACTTCATCTAATTGTTTGCTTTAGAGTTAATACATCTTTGAAATCTGAACAAAAATTGAGAAAAATAGCAATATTACATTTCTTACATCACCTTGAAGCTATGCATCTGAGAAATTTTGAAAATATATATTTAATAAAGTTTGTGCCATTTATTATGTACAATAATTGTGGTTATTTTGCCATATATTATAATATAAAGTTGTATGATTATTTAAAATTGCAATTTATACTGTCTAAATTTACTGCTATTTAAAAAATTAGCCACTTAATACATTTTAAACGTACTCTTATAATAAATTCAATTGTTTAATAAATTAGCTTTTATATGGATGTATCATATAATGATTTATACTAGCAAATTATTAAAAAAAATACGTTCTGTTCCTTCAAAACTCCAGAGGTTTTAGAATGTAATAGTTTATTTCCCAAAACGCAATATAATTTCAAAAACTATGTGACATTTATTTTAATGTACATTTGAGAGCCGGTACAATGTTTTTTTTTTAAATATAGTAAAAAATTACATTATGTGAACATTTTGAGTCTGTATTAAAATGTTTGATTAGTTTATTTTGAGATTACTTTGTATTAGCTAATATTTAGTTTTCCTTGCACATCTCATTACTACTTCTGCTAATTAGTTTAAGGTAATGCACCTATGACAAAGTATGCAAGTTTCAAAAGGTACTATCGTTTGAAGAGAAAATAATGTGAATTCTAAACTTTAAGGTGATGCATCAGCGAATAGAACACGTCAGAATTTTTTGGATTCGGGGGGGTCCTAAAACATGCATTTCCGGTGAAATTTCGGAATCGAATTTTTGGGTGGAGTAAAATACTCCTATACTCAGCTACATAGAACTGTAGAGAAAATAATAGTATATAATCTACAGTGAAAAGCACTCTCTTAGATTCGACTGCCAAAATGTAAACATTTTCTAACATGGAAAGAAGGGAGTCAATAAATAATTGACTTGTTGCGCAGTTCAACCCAATCAGCAGTTATTATGGCAACACTTTCTCTTCTATTTGCTCTAGAGTTATTCTGCAAACGTTCATACTTATAGGTCTCTGGTCATATCAAATATTATGGCTACACTTTCTCTTCTATTTGCTCTAGAGTTATTCTGCAAACGTTCATACTTATCCGTCTCTGGTCATATCAAATATTATGGCAACACTTTCTCTTCTATTTGCTCTAGAGTTATTCTGTAAACGTTCATACTTATCCGTCTCCGGTCATATCAAATATTATAGCAACACTTTCTCTTCTATTTCCTCTATAGAGTTATTCTGTAAACGTTCATACTTATCCGTCTCCGGTCATATCAAATATTATGGCAACACTTTCTCTTCTATTTCCTCTAGAGTTATTCTCTAAACGTTCATACTTATCCGTCTCTGGTCATATCAAATATTATGGCAACACTTTCTCTTCTATTTCCTCTAGAGTTATTCTGTAAACGTTCATACTTATCCGTCTCCGGTCATATCAAATATTATAGCAACACTTTCTCTTCTATTTCCTCTATAGAGTTATTCTGCAAACGTTCATACTTATCCGTCTCCGGTCATATCAAATATTATGGCAGCACTTTCTCTTCTATTTGCTCTAGAGTTATTCTGTAAACGTTCATACTTATCCGTCTCCGGTCATACCAAACATGCAATTGGCTCTAAAAGCAGCACAACACACATTATCCGTTTCTGCTGCATAAAACTTTTAATCCCCCCCTACCCTATAAGAGTACAAGATCTCTCTTACTACTTTATCTACCGCGTACATTGTAGGCAGCGAAGGTATTACATTCCACCCATAAATTTTATTTCCAAATTTCACTGGAAATGCACGTTTTAGATCACCTGAATACAAAGTAGTATTCTCAGAAAAAGCTCCACCTTAGTATTTGTTAGTATGTGTGCTGTGTTTCTGTGTTTCTCTGGAGTATAACTAAAAAAAGCTTATGTGATCCATTCACATAACTTTCTCTACATCTCTGCAACAAATTATTGTTAAAAATCTTATGCTTCTATTTACTACATGCTAATCGAAAAAAAAAATTAGCAGAAATAGTCTTATTACTTGCTTCCTTGTAAGTAGAAGCAAACTAAGGGAATAGTATAGGTTAAAGTGATAGTCAAAAGCTGGTTGCTATGTGACTGAAGTTCCTTTGTTTGTGTGGACAGGGTTAGACCAGTTGCCGTAGGAGAAAAGTATAAGATTTTTTTATAGCTGAGACCAAACAAGGAATACCTAAAAACCGATCAACTCTATGCAAAAAGTGTATATAACATTAATTGTGTGTTTTAACGTTCTCTAAAATATTGTGCAGTAAGCTTTTGTGTGTCTTACGGTTTAGCAGTTAAGCAAAATTCGACAAAACTCATCAGGAATAAATTAATCTTCAGAGACTATTTCCAGAAAATTGAAAATACACATTTCATTCGTTAGGTGAATATCCATAATATACGATATTTTAATGAAAATCGTTAGAGCCATTTTTGAGAAAATAAGAATCTTTCCATGTATAGGGTAGTTGGGGGTGTGGGGATTTTATTGAAAATCTTCTAAGACATCCTTGGAAGATACAAAACTTAAATACCAAAACACACCACACACATCACACACACTTTTTTTTCTAAAAATTCTTTATTCGTACTGAGGGGACCCCAAAACATTTATTTGCGGTGAAATCTCGACATGAAATATTTATATGGAATACAGTACATTCTGTGTATGCGGGCTAGAGAAAGTAAAATATATCATCTATAATCAAAGAGCGTCTTTTAACTTCGACTGTCTAAAGAGATGTAGTTTTACTTTCTCTACACGTACTATGTACATAGTGTATAGAGAACGTATTGCAGTCCACCCAAAAATTCGATACCGAGATTTCACCGGAAACATATGTTTTAGGGTCCCTTATATAAAAAAATTCACAAAAAGGTCCGTGTGTGTGTGTGTGTGTGCGCGCGCGCGTATCCGTGTGTCTGTGAACACGATAACTCAAAAACGAAAAGTCGGGAAAATACCAAACTTGGTATTTAAGTTTAGTATCTTCCAGGGATACGACACGAAAATTTTGAGAAAAATCCCCCACCCCAAACTATCCTTTACATGGAAAAAATTTCGAAAAAATTATTTTCTTAAAAATGGCTCTAACGATTTTGATTAAAATATCGTCCATTAAAGATATTTACCTGATAAATAAAATGTGTATCTTGAATTTTCTGGAAGTAGTCTCTTAAGATTACTCTATACTGGATCAATTTTAGGGAATTTTGCATAAGTACTAAACCGTAAGGGATGGTGAAAAGCTTACCACACAAAAAATGTAGAGCACGTGAAAACACACAATTTATGTAATATACATGTTTTCGTAGAAATGATCATTTTTGACATATTCCTTGGTACTAGTTTCATCTTTTAAAAACTTATACATTTCTCATACTGAAATTTGTCAACTGCTGTCCATACAAACAAAGGAACATCAGTCACACAGCAACCAGCTTATTATTTCACTTCTAGTTATAGGGAGGCTTGTAATAATACTATTTCCGATAGTTGTTTTTTGATTAGCATGAAGTAAGTAGAACAATAATTTGTTGCAGAGATGTAGAGAAAGTCTTGTGAATGGAACGCATCAGATTTTCAAACACGGAAATGAGAAAGCCGTTTAATGCTTGAACTTGTTACGCAGTTGAATCCAATCAGCAGTTACTATAGCAACAGTTTCTCTTCTATTTCCTCTAAATGTTTACATTAAACACAAACAGAACAATTGCATAAAGTGTAAACGTCCTTCGCTTTTCCGTCTTTGATCATAACAAAGAGGGGATCGTCTGTAAAATCAAAACAGACACGCTATACATTATCTGTTTCTGTGTTTTTTGCTGCATAAGAACTTGTAATTTCTCCCCTACCTCCATAAGTGTATAAGCTCGTTTTTATTTTACTTGTTCCTTTAGCCTTTGACGTCGTATTTTTATTCCTTGCAGCTATAACACACTTCTGTCCCTGTCTCTATGTTCGTTTTCCATCTATTTGCCTTTCCATTCCGCGCGCACGACTGTTCGCCCCCCCCCCCCTTCAGGGGTCGGAGCAATCACCATTCCAATGCAAATTAAAATGTCTCTGGGCCGTGTGGCCCGTGTGGCCCGTGACATGAATACATCAAGCTTCCTATTACTCAGGTAGTACATTTTCTGGCCTGCAGAGGGTTTGGTGTGCAAAAGTTCTCATTTCCCACAAGGACGGACGGGGTATTGCCGCCCACGTTAGGGGAAACAGACAGCGTAATTGTTAAATGAACAAAGAAATATCTCCGTTAGTGTGAACGGTAAAAGGTTACACCCACGTGAATAAGCAATTTACACTCGCTTACTTCTGGTCCGTTGCGCACTAACTCGTCTGCGATTGGAAGTTGGAGCGCTGATGCTCTCCATTATGCGTTCCATTCACAGGACTTTCTCTATCGGTTCTGCATACATGTATTTATTTAATATGTTTTTCTTTCATCTACTTAACGTTAATCGAGAAAGATTTTAGCAGAATTGGTGTTATAACTAGTTTCTTATTGCCGGCGCAAAACTTCTGGAATCGTGACCCTGACCGCCAACCCAGCTACGGAGCCTAGCTTATTGGAGTTTGTGATATGATACTCTGCTTACTTAAAGTCACAGCGAGCAAACTTTGTACAGTCTGTGTGGAAAGTTTTCTGCATATGTTTGTATTAAAAGTGGACAGTAAATAGTGTTCATTTTATTTATTTTACTTTTTTAACCATGGCTCCTATGCTTTCAAAGCCACGTGGCAAGTTATTTCTTAGAGCAGATAAATAATTGTAAATGAACTTGACTTGATGAAACAGAGATGAAGGAAGAAAATGTATGTTCCCCGAGTTCTTCAAAAGCCTGTTGAAAGTGAATGAAAGAATAGCCAAGACAACTGGTATTTCACTAAAAACCGTTTACCGGTTCTCAAAGATAAGAAAGAAAGGAAAAATAAAACTTAATATGTCACTTTTAAATTAAAAAATGTGGAACAGTTGTGTAGCAGCGAATTGCAGAAATTGGTAGGCCACAGTGGGAAAATGTATATCGACATGTTGAGAACATTGAAAATCATTAGCAAGGATTGTGGAAAATAAATAAAGAAAAAAACAATTCTAATCCAGGTTAATGGTGCAGAAATTAGCGATAACGTTGATGATGACAATGACGTGAGCGAAGACAGAGGACGTCAGGTGTGGAAGAATTGGAGGCAGACGATTGTCTTTGTTTATATAGTATAGATGTTTTGTAGATATGAATATACATATGAAAACACATGTTTATCAGAGCAGTACATAAGAGGTGACAGATATTTGACATTGGCTGTGACAGGCATGAATCGACTGGTGAACTGCTTATCTGAAAGTACAACTCGCTTCCTAGCTCTCATTAAGATTTTCACACGTCCAGATCAGTTATATAAGTAGTAAGGAAATAAGGACATTAATACTAAAATCGATAAGTCCAAAGCACCTTCACAAACCACAAAAGATAAAAAAAAAATCTGTGTTACACTCACATGACTTTCTCTAGCTGCTCTATAAACAAACTTCTCCAAGATTTTTCTTCTTTCATTTTGCTAATCGAGATAAACATTAGCAAAATGATCTTATTACTTTGATTCCTATAAGTAGAACGGCACTATTAGAATGCACCTGACTAAAATGATAGTCAAATGTTTTAAAGCTGTCGTTCTGTGATTGTCATTGCAAATCGCTTCTTTACTTGGCCAGTAGTAGAACAAAAGAAAAACGTACACTTCCTGTCTGAGGAAAGTACATATATAAGTACTTTACAATTGAAACTAACATGAAGAAATATTTGGAATCACTTTCCTTCACAACGAAAATGTAAAGGACTTGAATTGTGTGTTTTGACGAGATCTACATTTTGGTGCAGTAAATTTTTTTCTACCTCTTATGGTTCAGCAGTTAAGCAAAATTCGGTAATAGCCATCCATATTAAAAAAAGGTCTTCAAAGGCTATTCCCGAAAAATTCAAGATATACATTTTATGTGGGTTTTAAATATTTTTAATGTACGGAATTTTAATCAAAATCGTTACAGCCAATTTTAAGATATTCAAAGTTTTCGAAAAAATTTCCATGTAAAGGGTAGTTTGTGATGGGGGGACTTTCTTGAAAATCTTCGCGTCGCCTCCTTGGAAGATACCAAACCTAAGTACTAAGTTTGTTATTTAACGCTCTTTTCGTTTTTGAGCTGTTTTCCACACAGGCACACGAACCTTTTTCTAAAAATGTTTTTTTTCGGACTGAGGGGACCTCCAAAACATATATTTCCGGTGAAATCTCGACATCGAATTATTGGGTGGAATACAATACCTTCTGTAACTGTAACTGTACATGTAGGGTAGGGAAAAACAATTGTTATCTATAATTCCCTATTTATTATTAAACTTAACTCCATGGCACATCAGCTCGCAAGGAGCCAAAGCCTGCCGCCCGACCGCTGCATCCCCCACCTCATCCCGAAGTCGTCATGAATGGGCTGCACTGCTGGAGGATGAGACATGATCAGCACCAGGAGCTACTCCCGGCGGTTGATGCGGTCTTCTTGATCTGGAGCCGCTACTTTTCAATCAAGTAGCTCCTCACGAGGCTGAGTGCACCCCGGACCAGGTCTACCAGTGGAGGAAAATTCTCCATGCCGGTTCCGGGAATCGAACACAGTAGCTGCGCTACCACTGTGCAAAGTAGACCACCACCTATGTATTATTACTATATAAAATTAAAACAATTAATTCTAATCTTAATAAAGATATTAATAAATGTGTTATATTTAGAAGAAAATACTCATTAACTACATAAATACAGAATTATATATAATATTAAATGTATTTATAGTTTAAAAACAAAACACTGGTCTTGTAAACCAAAGTTAAGTCTTACTCTTAAAAAACCTCAAGGTAAAGAAATTCCTATCTTTAATTGCCAAAGCTAATATTTAACTTTGAACACGAGAATTATACTATCCTAAGAATGTTGTTGTTTTTAAATCGTTCTTTGAATATAACAATTTATTTTATCCTTTCAAGTGACCCATAGTCTAAAGTGACATTCAATTGTTTTAAAACATGTCGCTATGAGATTGAAATTGAAAGTTGGATATTTCTTTCTATGGCCAGAAGTAAAACAAATAAGATATGAAAAGCGTAATGGCTACTTGTTTGACAGAACATGACTTTTTTAAAATTGCTTAAACTTTGAGTATTAACGAGATCCATTGTGTACTAATCCTTGCTTATATCTTACGGTTTGACAGTTACCCAAAGGTCATTCCAAATGGCTTCTAGCGCTATTCCCAGGAAATTCTACATTTTATTTGCATGTAAACATCTTTATCATATGACATTTTAATAAAAAACATTTCGTCCATTTTTAGAAAATCCAAACTTTGGAAAACTGTTATTTGTAAAGGGTAGCCTGGGGTCGTGTCCTATTCTTCGTATTTAAGTAACTTTTCATTTTTGAGTTATTTAAATCATATGATCATTCAGTAACCTTTCCCTAGAACTTTTTTTTTAAATTAAGAGGTCCTTTAACAGTATATATTTCCGCTGAAATCTCAATATCGAATATTTGAGTGGAACGCAACCTTTTCTATACATTATGTACACTATACGTGTAGAGAAAGTAAAAATGTAGACTTCGTTAAAACACATAATTGATGTAATGTATGTTTTTCTTGCAGAGTTGACCGTGTGTGTGTCTGTGGACAGCATAGCTCAAAAACGAAAAGACTGTTAAATACCAAACTTGTTATTTAGATATAGTATCTTCCAAGGGTGCGACACGAAGATTTTTAAGAAATACCCTCTCCCCCACAAACAACCCTTTACATGGAAATGTTTTCGAAACTTTTGATTTTCTCAAAAATTGCTCCAAAGATGTTCATAAAAATGCCAGGTATTAAAGATATTTTCATCCCAAATAAAATGTATATCTTGAATTTTCTGGGAACACTCTATGAAGGCCTATTTATTCTGGATGAATTTTGCCAAAATTTGCTTAACTGCTAAATCGCAAGAGATACACAGAATTTATGTCTTTTAGGTTTATCGTGTAGACAATTTCGTTTCCGTAATATTCCTTGCTATTGGTTTCAATTGTACTTTTTTCACTCCTGACCAACCAAAGAAGCGATTTGCAATGACAGTGGTTTTTAAAACATATGACTATCACTTTTGCCTAGTGCATTCCTTTAGTTGCCTTCTACTTATAAGGAACTTAGTAATAAGAACATTCTGCTAATGTTCATCTCGATTAGTATTGTGTAGAAAGAAGAATAATCTTTTTGAAAGAAGTCATTAAAGAAATTCATGTGATCACATCAGATTTTTAAAAAAGTTCCGCTTGTGCGTCTGTGGAAAACTCAAAAACAAAAAGACCGTTAAATACCAAACTTGGCATTTAGGTTCAGCATCTGCAAGGATGCAACACGAAGATTTTCTAGAAGTCCCCCCACCACAAACTACCCTTACATGAAGCATTTCTCCAAAATTTTGATTTTCTCAAAAATTATTTTGAAAAGTCGTATATTTATTATGTTTCCATCCCAATAAAATGTATATCTTAAATTTTCTGGGAGTAGCCCTTGAAGACTACTTTATTTTGGATGAATTTTGCGGGATTTTGCGGAATTTTGTATGAGTGGCAAACCGTAAGAGATAGAGATAAACCTACGACTCAGAAATGTAGAGCTTGTTAAAACACAGTATATATATATATATATATATATATATATATATATATATATACACCGATATATTTTCACAGAATATGTAGATTACTTAAACAAGTAATTTGAGATAGGCAACTTATAGACTGTTTATTGAAATTTCGAAGTAACGGCTATAAGTTTCTGAAGTGCCAGTTCGCCACGTATCGCGGCACTTCGTCTGAAATAATAAAATAATAATAAAACACATTTGCTCTATGACAGCATTGGAACTCACGACTTTTGAGATAGCAGCTTCCCGCGTTACACATTAAGCCAACAGAGCAGTTGAAAAAACGCCTCCAGAGTAGGCTACATAACACAAGAACATAGTTAATGAATGCTCAGTGTCGCACTGTCAAGTGATTAGTTCGAGATTTTACAGATTTTTGCGACATTACATCTTGAGAACGCTAGTAACGAGCTGCTAAAAATCGATATTTCTATACTCGGGCAGCAGTTTTAAAGACATTCTATGCCATTTTTGCAACCTGCTTTGCTTTAACACCGACTTATCAGCACCTGATACCCACACGTTTAACGTTATGTTTATCCGGGGACCATGCATCGCGATCTCAAATTACTTATATCAGTTCCGTGCACAATGTCGCAAATGATATATATTCCTTCTGTTTACAAGAGAGCATGAAATATGACCCTTTCTGTAATTTTTTTCTCGATTAGTATTAAGTAAATAGAAATAAATGTTTCAACAATAATTTATTGCAAAGATATAGAGAAAGACTCTGTAAATGTAACTCATAAGATTTTTTTCTGTACTAGCACATTAAAATATGTTGAAACGTGAGGCATTCTTAAACATAGCACATAATGTGAAAGACACGTAGAACATGGCGAGTGATGAATATATCCGGTTGTGTGTATTCTCACCACCAGTAGTGAGGAGGGCTACTAGCGCCACGTGTTTAACGGGATTTCGGGAAGAGTGATGTGTCAGTGTGGCACTGGGAGGTAATGATCACATCAGTGAGAAGGGCAGGAAGCAATTAGCATTCCCTCTCTCGCAGTGTTGCAACACCTGTATCGATGCAACCCAGCAAGAGTTTCACAAATCTACTTCCATGTAATTATTTAGAAATCAATTGTGTTGTATTAAATAACATTGGTAAAAGACGAGCCCGAGTGGGATGCTGCAAGGCCGCAAGTTCGATCCCCGTGGCCACCCTACCTGATCATCAGTCTTTTCAGGGTTTCCCGAAGCTGCCAGTCGAATGCTGGGTTGGTTCACTACGTCCTCCTAATTTTTCTATCAATCATTTTCAAGTTTCCATAATTTAGTATACAACACATTAGATTAAATAATTCTGAAATACCATTTCGTAAATACAGTAAAGAGTCTTGAGTTTATATGGATCAAAATTTAAACTGGAACAAGCAAATTACACATCTACGTAAAAAATATTCTTAGTAGTGTATTCTTTAAAACGTATAAATGATCTTACCGACTTCAATGAAGAAAATATTAATACAAACGCTTCTGATGCCCCATTTTGATTATTGTGACTTTCTTGTTACTAACCTAACTGAAAACTTCACTCTAAGACTGAGAATACGTGTGTATGCAATGTCCGTCGATTTGATCATGTTACACCATCGCTCAAAACACTTAAAATGCTTCAGGTTAGGTATAGAAGAAATTATATTTTTTTTTTATCATTTCTCTATCAACTTCTTCATTCTCGAATTCCTATCTAAATGTTCACTTCAAATATCTTACTGTCATAATGGAGAAACTCTTTCCCTCTTGTTTTACCTGCTCTTCTCTATTCATCATCATTTACAACAGATTTACCTCGTCTTTGGAATTCCCTCCCTGAAGACGTAAGGGACTGCCAGAACGTTATACTGTTCAAGAAGAAAATGATGTTATAATACATTTATAATCAAACCTAATCTGCTGCTGTATTAATGTGACAAATACATCCCTACTTTCATTTATTGTTATTAATAGTTTATATGCTGGCAAGTAATGTGCATTTAAGTTGTAAATATCAATAATTTGTGTTTCAACTTATATGCATATTTCACTTAAAATAATTTTGTTTACAATTTTACTCTTCTTTTCATTTCTGTATATTTGTTGCACCTTTTTATATATGTTTTTATTAAGTTGTATAGAATTGTATTTTTGTTCTTTATTTTTTATTCATTGTGTTATTACTGTGTTGAATTTAAGGATAAATAAATAAATAATTTGCTTACCATGTGTTTAATGATTGAAGGATCGGTATAAAGAACGCACTTTAACTGCTGTGGCTCTCAAAGTTCCATTCTATTCTTGGTGTAAAAGTCCGCTTAGTTTTTCTCAGAGGTGTATTATTTGAGAAATCAAGAGTAATTCATTTATTAATAATTGTAATATGATATATTAATGATATTTTTACTGCAGATTCTAGGGTTAAAAGAGGAATTTGTGTAATAATAGATAAAATGAAATGAAACGCAGTTTTATTTATAAACGCTCTTTAACTGCTGTAATTCTCAGAGTCCCATTTTATTCTGGGCGTGAAAGACCGTTTAATTTTCCTCAGAGGCCTCCTTATTAGACTTGAGGTCATTTATGCGCCGTAAATCGACGACACGAAACTTTACTTTTCTTCCAAAGGAAGCCGTGCTAACGAGTTTTACAACCAAAAAAATCCCTACACTCGAGTCGAGTAAATCACTTTGGAGTATCATAGCTTGAGATCGTAGTTGGCTTAAAGTACTTACATATTATAAGTCGCCATTGGAATATGTCATCTCAAAATAATTTGAGATCACCTTGTGGTTTGTTGGTAACCATGCGAGTCAGATGAGGAATTTAATGTCCTACCGGCATGTGGCTATGGTAGCTCAGTGGTAAACCAAGTAGCTAGATACCGGGAGATCCGTGGTTCAAATCCCAGTTATGGTATTCAAGTTTTCATTCTCACTCTAATTTCTAAACTCCTGTCCTATAGACAGTTTGTGTGAAAAAGAACAATTAAATGAACACTAATTCGAGGAACTTTGGGTTTATTTATGCAACATTTTGGATCTGATTAATTGCCCGGAGTGTTTATATGCTTAAAGCCGGAAGATGGCAGTTTTCTAGCAGAGTTTGAGAGTTGGTGAATCCCCAGTCGATGGGGCAGATGAAACGCTCTCTCGTCAGCTAAAATAAACACGCGGGTTATGCGCCTCTCTTCGTATGGCAGACGAACCGAGCAATGCAAATATGCGGTCGTCGCCTCACGCGCAGATGCACCATCGCATCCTGATGAATATTTCAAACCTTGCTACTCCGCGTGCAATTCCTCGTCTTTTGTTTAAAACTCGCTCATTTTATAAATCAAAGAAAAGCTTGTACCTTAATGCTAGTTTCGGAAATCTACTATCGCAGACAACATATACCTAATGTTAGCAAAAAACGTTTTTATAACAAGCACTGCATTTGTTCTATACTATAAAAATTTAATGCCTTTCTCTACTAACTATGGTTAAAAAGAGTATTCGTTTATCTATACTAATCAAGATAAACATTAGCAACAATTCCCTTATTGCTTGCTTTCTTCTAAGTAGAAGGGAAGTATGAGAATACATGAAAAACTTCGATTAAAACGAGAGTCAAATGTTTTAAAAGCTCGTCCTTATGTGAAACAATCGAAATGCGGTTATCTTTTGTATTTTAAGAACTAAAACAAAAGAGTATATGACGCATATAAGCTATAACTCTTCTGGTGCACCCTGGAGAACAGATCTACCCATGCTCAACATGCAAAGAATTCAATAACTACAAATGTGATGTGTTATATTTACATAACCTTCTCTACATCTCTGCAACAAATTATAAGTTTTTCAAAGCTGAAGCAAAAAAAAAAAAAAAAAAAAAAAAAGAATACAAAAAAACAAAAAGATGAATATCTTAAAAACGATTAATCCCACGAAAAAAGCATATAACATAATTCTGTGTTTTAATGTGCTCTACACTTTTGTCTATCTCTTATGGTTCAGCAGTTATGTAAAATTCCATAAAATTGATCCACAATAAAGTAGTCTTCATAGGCTATTCCCAGAAAATTCAAGATATTCATTTTATTTCTCAGGTAAATATCTTTAATATATGATAATTTAATCAAAATCATTAAAGCCATTTTTGAGAAAATAAATACTTTCGAAGAATATTCCACGTAAAGGGCAGTTGGGGGGGATTTTTCTCAAAATATTCGTGTCGCATCCTTGGAAGATACTAAACTTAAGATACCAAGTTTGGCATTTTACCGAATTTTCGTTTGTGAGTTATCGTGTACACAGACACACGGATACACACACGGACATTGTTTTGAAATCACTTCTTTTTTTGATACAGGGGACCATAAAACGTATATTTCCGGTAAAATCTCGGTATCGAAATTTTTGGTGGAGTGCAATACCTTCTCTATACACTATGTACATAGTAGTGTAGAGAAAGTAATATGAATTTGCTTAAATAAAGGCAGATAAAGTATTGTATTAAAAAAAATAGCTTCATTAATTCCGTGCGGTCGTGATCTAACTTGACAAACGAGTTAATAAAGCTCCACTTTTGCACTTAGTGAATATTGTAATTGCTTAAGTAGAAACCGTAGGAAACAGACAACGTAGATCTGATCAAACCACACCAATAATTGCTGTTGTGCAAAAGTATCCAAGATATTCGTTGTTATTAGTTTCAATTTTAAGATACTTATAAACAAATAAAATAAGGAGTTGGAACAATTATTCAATTCAATAATTTTCCTCCAAAAACTGCAAAAATTATTAATCCTAACATTCCATAATTTATTATTCATCTTTCTTCTTTAATTTATATATAGGCACTACCTTTCTCAAACAGACAGTCTTCCATGTTTACATGTAAAGAAGCAAATTTGAATGACAATTGCTTAGCCATAAGTTTTATTCCACTTTTGCTTTAGCCTAGTATGTTACCTTACGTCCTTTCTAATTTAAAGAACAATTCACGACCATTGTGCAAAAGTTTATCTGGATTGGTATGAAGCACAAATAAGACTAACCCTTTGTATCTTCCAGGGACACGAAGATTTGGAGAAAAATTCCCCCCACCCTAAACTATCCTTTACATGGAAAAAATTAGAAAATTTTAATTTTCTCAAAAGTGGCTCTAACGATTTTGATTAAAATACAGTATATTAAAGATTTTATATGACAAATAAAATATAAATCTTGAATTTTCTGGGAATATCCTCTAAAGATGTCTTTATTCTGAATGAATTTTGCTTATATTTATAGTAACGTAAACCATAAGAGATAGTCAGAAACTTACTACCAAAAAATGTAGACCGCGTTATAGCACACAATTGAAGTCATCTACGTTTTTTTTTGTTTTTTTTTCACCATTTCTGAGATATTTCTAGTTTATTGTTTCAGATTTCAATTGCTTAAACTTTTCTAACAGCGATATTTGTAAACTCCTGGCCTTGTATAGATGTGGATTTCAACCCATGACAACTAGCTTTTAAAATATTTGACTATCGTTTTCGCCTAATGTGTCACTCTTTTTTCCTTCTACTTACAGGATAACAACTAATTCAGACAATTTTTGCAAAGGTTTTTCTCAACTATAACAAAGTAGATAGAAGAGTATGCTTTTTAACAATAATTTGTTCCAGCGAGGTAGAGAAAGTCATGTGAATAGAACACCTCAATTTTTTTTAATTTCATGATGGCACAAAACCTTTGATTCCATTGCTATATTGGTATCGAATTCTTCCGTGGAATATAAATACATATTCTATTGTGTTGGGGCAAAAGTCATGGCAACTATTTATTTTCTTGAAGATGGCAGTCCGGTTGCAAAATGTGAGATATACAGACGGAAAGACAAGGTGTTAAATAAATGTGTGGAGAATAATAGCACTGTATGTCGTAATACACCAATTTATTACGGTAGTATACAGGCAATATGGCCTTCGCGGTGCAAAACAATGACAACACAGTACACATACAGTTGACATGACAAACGTAGGCCTAAAGACCTTCAAAGTAGTCCCCTGCTATTGTTACCACACGCGGCCACGTTGGTCCGCACACTGACAGTTCTTCCCGAACGTTGCTTATCACTGGTTGACACACATCCTTGCTGAATTTTTCCTACCCACCGTGCTACTGTACGGTATGGTAGAGCATTATTCTCAAGGGCTTCCACTAATTCACTGTGACATTTCGTCGCATTTCTCCCTCGGAGAACGGTTACTTTAATGTGGGCGCGCTGCTCAACACGGGTTACTTCCATCTCGCACGACACTTACCAATTGACTGATTTCACAGCCCTCGCTTCGCTACTACCTGCTATCACAGAGCTGTCCATTGTTCTGAATACACACTATGCCCGCAGAACTTCCACACGACACATATACGTTTGTGATACGTTCACATTTCTACAAGAAAAAATCTAGTTGCCGTGACTTTTGCCCCAACCCTCATGTTAGTATTAGAGAAATAAATCCATGATCTAGAAACCAGACTGTATATGTTACTCCTCTACTCGACAGAATATGGTAGCTTTCTGGGCAAGAGAAGAGCATTACAGTGTTTTGATTATCCGATTTTAATTACACGGCTGCCATACGGGTCGCGTTATTATCCCAATTCGCGTGACCCAGTAATGACGTCATTAAAATAATTCAATATATGATGATACTTATGGTTTATACAACCGTGGATCAATAGCCTTGTTCAGGTTCTGCGCTTTTAGAGACAAAATACACAAATGTACATAAGCTGCCGTTGTTTGAAATTAGTTTTAAGTTCAAAATGAATGTGAGAAATGGTTTTATAATCTTATCTTTCCCTAATGTTTAACTACTAGTCTGGAAAGTTTTAAAATGCTTTTACGTGGGTGGGGGATTGAGGGGTCTGAGATTCTTGGTAAGGAATTTTTGGGTAATAAACTCTAGAATAACTTGTATCCATAGTTACAGGTCAATAGCGTTTTTCGAATGTCTGCATTTTAAACAAGGAAACTTTAGAGTTTCAGGAAAGTGGAGGGTTTGGATAAACGAGCAGTGATTAAATGCCCCAATTAAAAGGCTTAACACCTAAAGAAATCAAGGAGAAAATGGACAATACATTGAAAGACTCTGCCCCTTCATATTCAATGATTAAAAGTTGGGTTGCAGAATTTAAAATGGGATGTACGAGCACTAGTGATGAGCCTCGCTCCGGACGTCCTGTAGAAGTGACAACTCCAGAGATCGTTGAAAAAAACCATCTTTTACTACTAGAAGACTGCAGATATCACAGGCTGTACACATATCAAAAGAATGTGCAGGTAATATTTTAAATAATGTTTTGGGCTTTCACATGTTCTGTGCAAGATGGGTGCCGCGTTTGCTGACAGATGATCAAAAGTTGCAAAAAAACAACAAAAACAAAAAAAAAAAAAAAAAAAAACGTTTCTTTTAAGAATGTGAAGCTCTACCGTAGAAACCAAGTGATTTCTTGAGACGGCTTATTACCATGATGAAACTAGGATATATCACTACACTTCAGAAAGTAAATCGCAGCTAAAGCAGTGGATTTCCAAAAAAGGAATAGTCAATTGTGTCAGCTAACAAGGCTATGGCGAGTGTTTTCTGGGATACACAGGGAATTATTTTTATTGATTACTTGGAAAAGGGTTGAAGTATCACTGGTGACTACTACGTAAGGTTACTACAACGTTTGAGTAATGAGGTAAAAAGAAAAAGACCTCATTTGGCAAAAAAAAGAAAAGTCATCACGACAATTCTCCGGCCCATCGTTCAGTCATTGTTATGGGGAAAATGTGCGCATTGCTTGAACATCCACCCTATTCGCCAGATCTAGCACCCAGGGACTACCACCTGTACCCAAACCTCAAAACATTTCTTAGGGGCGAAGATTTCACAAAATTAAGGAGGTCATTTATGCGGTAAACAGCTATTTTGAGGGCCTTGAAAAAGCACACTACAGAGATGGTTTAATTAAATTAGACCACCGATATGACAAATGTGTGAGCCTTTCTGGAGATTATGTTGAGAAGTAAAGCAAGAAAGAAAATTCTGTATTCATTGAAAGTCCCGGGACTTCTCAGCCGAGCCTAGTGCATATGCTGTCGTTGTTTGAAAGTAGTTTTTAATTGAATATCTATTTGAGAAAAAGGTTTCGTAACCTTAATCTTTCTCTACTATTTAACGACAGCACTGGAAATGTTTGAAACGCTTTTGATTGTTTGGAGGGATTAAGGGGTCCTCGAACATGAATTTCCGGTGATTCTCAGTATAGAACTTGAAGCATGAGATCCTTTTCCCATTCGCGCTAAACTTGAACTAAAAGTCTACTCGAGCTTATGCTTGGTTTGGAGAAGCAATCGACTCTTCTCTGGGCGTTTTAACGGGCTTCTTGGACTTCACAGCCCTGGCGACTTATTAAATAATAAATTACTAGGATTTTCCTTGTAGAATTGTAGTTTATTTTGTAATCGTTTCCAACAGTTCTAAAGTGAAACTTCAATCGCTCGATGCAACTTATGTGCTTTGTCGAATGCTGCAAATATTTGTACGCATATAATTCTAAGCAAATACATTAATATACACGTAATCTCCAAGTGGCCTTTTCTATGCTTGTGAAAAATCATCTATTTTACAATAACTGGCTTCACAACCAAGAAAGTCAACTCGTAACTACGGTACTTGTTCTTGGAAAACAAAATCGCATAGAGAAAATCAAAACACTTTTACGCGACGAAACCGCAAGGAATAATAAACATTTGCATCCAGTAATTTCAACTTAGGAACCAAAACATTTGAACATCATACATTACAAAAAATGACAGGAAATTCACAAAATGTTGGCGGATTTTGTGGTTAGGATATAAATATTCCCTCAAACCTTTGGGCAATATAGAATATCTCATCTACTTACATATCGAACCAGGTGGCTATAGCTTTTGTCTGGGACTGGCGTTCAGGAAGTCATGAGATCTGCTCCCGCGGCCGACCCCGATGACCTATGAGTTTTTCCGTGGTTTTCCCGGGTCACTAGGCTAATCCTGGAGAGGATTCTTTATTCCTTTTAATTTTCTGTCCCTTCAATTCATTTCATCCGTGTGGTCTTCTTTCAGGGTTGTAAGTTGGACGCAGATGATGGTAGTGACGCCCTCCCGTGGATATGATTGCGGTTTGGAAATTCAGCTCTGGGCGGTAGGATGGTGTTGGGGTTCGTTGGTATACTCAGGGGCACGTGCTCCTAGCACTCGCCACGAAAAACTGCTTAGTAACTGTTAGCGACTCTCCCCGATGGCTTCCTGCCGACGTGTGGTTCCGGCCGACCTCTCATATCGTGGTCTGCTCCCGGTCTGACATACAAAAAGCCTAATCTTTGGCTGAGGTGCGGAACACCCTCCGGTACACTACTCTACTATATTGTATTTGCGTGCTACAGAATGTATAAATAAATTAATGTTGCCGCCTGGTGGTAGCGTGTTCGAATCCCGCTTAGGGAAATTTCCCAGATAAGGTTTTTTCGGAGTTTACCCTTATATTGAGAAGATGAATGTCGAGTAATTTTAAGCTGCATATACGCCGAGATCATTTGAGCGTAATTTCACCGATTTCATGCATATTTCGGTATCCCCAACCAGATTACAGTATCTTAATCTATAAAAAATATCTGGTCTTACACTCACATGACTTTCTCTAACTCTTCTACAAAATATTATTCTTATTTGTACACAGTTCTAATCGTGATAAACATTAGCAGAATGTTCTTATTACTTGGTTGCTGTAAGTAGAGAACGTGCTATGCTAAAGCGATTATCAAATGTTTTTAAATCTCTTGCTATGAAATTCGCCTCTTTACTTGACCAGTAGAACAAAAGAGAAAGGTCTAAGTTTTTATTTTCTCTACACGTACTATGTATATCGTGTAAAGGGCGGATATTTTAATACCCCAAAAATTCAATACCGAGATTTCACTGGAAAGACATGTTTTCAGTCCCCCTAAATCCAAAAAAAGGCCTTTTTGGAAAAAAGTATGTGTGTGCTTGTGTGTGTGTCTATGTGTGTACCGTTAAATACCAAACATGGTATTTAATTTTGGTATCTTCCAAGGATGCGACACGAAAATCACCCACCCCTAACTAACCTTTACATTGAAGTTTTTTGAAATTTTTGAATTCCTCAAAATGGCTCTAACGGTTTTGATTAAAATATCGTATACTAAAGATGTTTGCCTGACAGATAAAATGTAGATATGTTATTATCTTGAGCTTTATTTGTGTTTTAAATAACTTTAATATACAGTATCTTAATCAAAATCGTTAGAGCCATTCTTGAAAAAAAACAACAACAAATTTTGAAAATGTTCCATGTAAAGGGTAGTTTGAAGTGGAAGGATTTTCTTGAAAATCTTAGTGTCGCATCCTTCTAAGATAAACTTAAATACCAAGTTTGGTATTTACGGTCTTTTAATTTTTGAGCTCTTCTGTCCACAGACACACACATGGACCTTTTTCAAAAAATCTGATGTGTTCCATTCACAAGATTTCCTCTGGATCTCTACAATAAATTATTGTTAAGAAGCTTAATGTTCTATTTAATTCATGTTAATCCAGAAATAGTCTTATGACTGCTTCCTTGAAATAAGGGAGTACCATAGGTTAAAGTGATAGTCAAAAGCTGGTTGCTATGTCACTGAAGTTCCTTTGTTTGTATGGACAGGAGTTGACAAATTCCTGTATGAAAAATGTTTACGTATTTTGAAGCTGAATCTAATAACAACGAATATTTAAATACGGTAAACTCTACGAAAAAATATATATATAACATCGTGGGTTTTAGCGAGATATTCATTTTTATTGGGTAAGCTTTTGAATATCTTTAACGGCTTACCAGTTATGCAAAATTCCGCAAAATTCATCCATGATAAGCATGTCTTCAGAAGCTATTCTCAGAAAATTGAAGATATGTACTTTATTTGTCATATAAATAGCTTAAATATAAAAGGTTTTAAAGAAAATCGTTAGAGCCATTTTTGAGAAAGTTTAAATTATTGAAAATTAATGGGTAGTTTGGGGTGAAGGGATTTCCTTGAAACCTTCGCATCGCATCCGTGAAAGATACTAAACTTAAATACAAAATTTGGTATTTTACCGACACACCGATACACGGACATTTTTCCAAAACTGCGTTTTTTCGATTCAGGGGGACCCAAAAAATGTATTTCCAATGAAATCTCTGTATCAAATTATTGGGCGAAATACAATACCTTCTTTATACACTATGTACATAGTACGTATAGAGAAAGTAAAAATGACCATTCTGGATTCAGGGGGCGTTAAAACATATATTTGCGGTGAAATCACGGTAATGAATTTGTGGGTGCAATACATTACCTTCTCTATAAAATATGTGCATTCATAATGCGTGTAGAGAAAGTAAAAATATATATTAATATAGTAAATCAAAAGTTCTTTTTACTTTCTCTTTATATATACATGGTGTATAGACTCAAAAACTGGAAACCGAAATATCACTTGGAATATATGTTTTAGGGTCCCCTGGATCCAAAAAAAAAGCATTTACAGAAATAGGTCCTGTGTGTGTGTGCGCGCGTGTGTGCGCGTGTGTGCGTGTGCCCGCGTGCGCGCGCGAGAACAAGATATCTCATAAACGAAAAGTCGATAACATAGCAGTCTTGGTATTTAAGTTTAATATCTGCCAGGGATGGGACACAAATATTTCAAATAAAACGCTCCACCCAACTACCATTAAATGGAAGTTTTTTGAAAATGTTGATCATGCTAGCAATGGCTCTAACAGTTTTGATTAACATTTCGTGTATTAAAGATATTTACTAGACAACTAAACTGGAATTTTATTGGTGTTGTAAATAATTGTAAAACACAGTATCTTGATTTAAATGGTTGGAGCCATTTTTGAAAAAAAAGCAACCTTTTCAAAAGTGTTTCCGTGTAAAGTGTAGTTTGGGTTGGAAGAATTTTTTTTAAACATTTTGTTGTCGCATCCTTCTAAGATAAACTTAAATACCAAGTTTGGTATTTAACCGTCTTTTAGATTTTAGCAATTTTGCCCACAGGCACACACATTGACCATTTTCTCAAGATCTGATGTGTTCTATTCACATGACTTTTTCTAGATATCCACAACAAAGTATTGTTAAATAGCTTATTCTTCTATTTACTTAATGTTAATCGAGGAAAAATTAGCAGGAATAGTCTCATTACTTGCTTCCTTGTAAGTAGATGGATATAAGGGATAGGATAAAGCGACAGTGAAATCCTTTAAAAGCTGGTTGCTATGTAATGAAGTACCTTTGTTTGTATGGACAGGAATTGGAAAAGTGAGCAGTACGGTATTTTAAAGCTGAAACTAATAGCAAGGAATATCTAAAAAAATGGCCAAAAACACGAAAAACACGTATACAACTTAATTGTGTGTTTTAACGAGATCTACATTTTGTTGTTAAGTAAGATTTTGCCTATCTCTTACAGTTTACCAGTTACGCAAAATTCATCCCGAATAATCGTGTCTTCAGAGGCTATTCCTAGAAAATTGAAGATATACATCTTATTTGTCATGTAAATATCTTAATTATCAGAGATTTTATTCAAAATCGCTAGTGCCATTTTTGAGAAAATCTAAATTTTCGAAACTTTTTCCAAGTAAAGGGTAGTTTGGGATGGGGGAATTTTAGAGCACAGTAAACTTAAATATAAAGTCTGGTATGTAACCGCGTTTCAGTTTCTGAGCTATTCTGTCCGCAAACACATATAAGGACATTTTTCTAAAAATGCTTCTTTTGGATTCAGGAGGTCTCAAAATATATTTGCGGTGAAATCTCGGTATCGAAATTTTGAGTACAATATAATGCATTCTCTATACACTATGTACATTGTAAGAAGTAGGGTTACGGAGGAATGGCGGGAAAAATATTTACCCCGAACCTTTACCACCGCGAATGTAGAGCTAGAAGCATGTTGGACGCGACTGGCAGGCACGGAAGACGTGGACGGGCTAGGTAAATTTATACTTAAGGCCAGACAGCTGAGATCTGAGAAGGCTGACAATAGTGAAGAAGGGGAGGGGAGGGATAAGAACAGCTAAACAAAAGTGACTACAATGTTTTATAAACATATATTTTACGTCATACTTAGGTCATTTTTGTGTTATAGTTGTATATATTGTGAATATGTTATGTGTGTATATTTAAGTGCATTTATCTATTATAAGAGGGTACATTTATGCTTCTGAATACGGTATACTCAGTGTTGGAAATTTAAATTTCTCTATTTGAATATCTTTGTATTTTTGTTTTCGTGTTTAGTCTTTTAATTCTTAGTTTTTGTTTTAATATTGCTTTTTATTTCGTGTGTTAAAAAAGCACGCACGGTCTGTAGACCCGTGCGAGTGTTGAAGTTCAATATGTGATATTGTTATGTCAATAAACACACTTATTCATTCATGTATATATTACGTGCAGAGAAATTAAAAACATATATTAATATAATAAATGCACTTCAAAAACTCGGACATTGAAAAGACCCGACTTCATCTCTCTTGTCTTTCCTATAAGTTTCACTACCGACACTAATGTCGCAGTAGGCACACTACAATATCCGCGGCGCAGTGTTGCATTTCTACAGAAGTGCAGGCGCGTGTAAAGTTGAATAATGAAATAAACGTCAGTGCAAGTTAGTGGTATAGCTGTATGCGGGAATTTACCTGGAGCGCAACGAATATTTTCATAATTTAAAACGGCAAGGGGCATAATCCTGCGTGCTCGTGCACACGCTTGTTACGCTTAATTACTACACGGTGTGTTTGGGTGCACACCAGAGGGCGAACTGAAGTAAATGTCATACCTTCGCTGTGCACAATTGTACTGTACAACCACTTCGTGTTAATGAGTGGGTGGGGAAAGACTTGTGATAATTACGCCTAATGACTTGTGGCACTCGTGTTTTGTTTTTGCGCATCTCTTGTTTTTACAATAAACAACGTAAAGGGTGCGTTTTTTTTTAGAAATTATAATACTTTAAAATGTGCAAATGTTCTGCTGCTTAAAGTAATGCATTCTCTGAAATTTGAAAAATTCACAGCTGAAAGACGTCCTACTGAAATTTTGTCAATTATGACACAGAATAAAAATTATATTTTGTTATTGATCATTATGCTAGCTTGCATGGTTATTTAAATAAAAATGTTTTATGGTCTAAATTCTATGTTGTAATAAAAATATCATGTGTTCCATTCACATGCCTTTCTCGCACCTCTGTAACAAATTTTTATTATTATTATTACTATTATTATTGTTATTTTCTTAATTTAACGTCCTTAACCTGGTTGGTCATATCGGACGATGAATGAAATTGGTGAAGTGATGCTCAAATGATCTCGGGGTCCATGGAGCTTAAAGTTCCTCGACATTCGTTTTCTCAGGATAAGGGAAAACCCCGAAAGAAACCTTATCCGGGTAACTCACCCTAAGCGAACTCAGGATCTGTTGAGTGTGAGGCGGACACGCTACCACCCGTCCAGGTGGGCAAGTGCATCTTGTTCTGCCACTTAAAGTGATGCATATGTGAATTTTGAAAACTTCATAGCTGGAAGATATCTTACTGAAATTCATGTCACCCACCGTGTTGTAGTGGTTACCATGCTACATTCATATACCCAAGGTCGCGGGTTCAAGCCCGACGGAGGACAATGGAAAAATTCTTAACATGGCTTCCTTCGGAAAGGAAATAAAGCCGTGGGTCCCGTGTCGTAGATTTACGGCACGTAAAAGAACCTCAGGCCTGATAGAGAGGCCTCTGAGCAAAATTAAGCGGTCTTTCACGCCCAATTTAGAATGGGACGCTGAGAACCACAGCAGTTAAAAAGCGTCCATAAATATAACGCCATTTCATTTTAATGAAAATGATGCCAATTATTGAAGCGATTAAAAGTAATATTTATCTATTAATCAAAATTTTAGCTTTCACGGCTATTTAAATAATATTTTTACTTTCTCTACACGTACTATGTACATAATGTATAGAGAAGATATTGCACTCCACCAAAAAATCGATACCGGGATTTCACCGGAAATATATGTTTTAGGACACCCTGAATAAAAAAAAAATAAAAGCATTGGTATTGCAACTTGGTATTTAAGTGCGGTATCTTCTAAAGATGCGACACGAAGATTTTCAAGAAAACTCCCCACCCCAAATACCTTTACATGAAAAAATGTTCGACAATTTTGGTTTTTTCAAAAATGGTTCTAACGATTTTTCTAAATGTCCTATATTTAAGATATTCATATGACAAATACTACTACTATTATTATAATTATTATTATTATTACTATTATTATTACTATTATTATTACTATTATTACTGCTATAATAATAATAATAATAATAATAATAATAATAATAATAATAATAATAATAATAATAATAATTATTAATAATTATGATAATACTGTTGTTGCTATTACTGTTGTTTTTATTATTATTATTATTATTACTGTTGTTTTTATTATTATTATTATTATTACTGTTGTTTTTATTATTATTATTACGGTTGTTTTTGTTATTATTATTATTATTACGGTTGTTTTTATTATTATTATTACAGCTGTTTTTATTATTATTACTATTATTATTACGGTTGTTTTTATTATTATTACTGTTATAATTATTATTATTATTATTATTATTAGTGTTATCATTACTGTTGTTTTTATTATTATTATTTTAATATTTTACTATTATTATTGCTGTTATTATTATTATTATTATTACTGTAGTTATTATGATATTTAAGGCTGCTGTTTGAAAGGCTACGCGTGTGGAAGGCAGAATGTGCATGCACGTAAGGATTGGTGACGTTGTGACATTGCTGGTGTTAAAGGTGCAGGTGTCGGAATGTCCCCGAGGGCAAGTTAGGTTGAGAGTCAGCTGTAATTAGATTAGACCTCTCTCATCGTGTTATGCGTCTCTCGAGGTCCCTTAATGTCTTCATCATCCTTTACCATTACGTCACATTTTACTTTCTTCTCTTCTTTAATTCCTTTTCTTTATTTCCTCTTTCTTATAACCTTCTCTAGCATGTATACAGTACATAGTAGAGAAGGTCTTGCATTCCACAAAACATTTCGATGCCAAGATTTCAACGGAAATACCTGTTTTGAACTCCCTGAATAAAAAAATATTTTTAGAAGCATTTCCTTGTGTGTGTTAGTAGGCAGCATATCTCTAAAAAAGAACAGTCGGTTAAATACCAAACTTAGTATTTAGGTTGTGTCTTTCAGATATGTGACACAAAAATTTTGAGGAAAATCCCCCAACCCAAACTACAGTTTACATGAAAATGTTGAATTTTCTGAAACGATTTTGATTTAAATGCTATATGCTTAAGACGGTTTCAGGATGTGTATATCTTGAAATTACTGGGAATAGCCTCTGAAGACCTCTTTATTTCTAAATGCATTTTGCTGAATTTTGCGTAACTGGTAATCCGTAAGAGATAGACAAAACTTACTACAAAAAAAGGTGTAGATGTCGTTAAAACACACAATTTATATTATACACGTTTTTTGCGTGAAGTTTACCGTTTCTGAAATATTCCTTGTTATTTTTTCAGATGTAAAATACTTAACTTTTCTCACACGGAAAGTTGTAAACTCCTGGCCCTGCATAGAACTGGATAGCAGCCAGCTTTTAACAGATTTGCTTGTTCCCTTAGTCTAGTGTATTCCCTTATCTTCCTTCTACCTACAAGGAAGCAAGTAATTACGACAATAGTTGCTAATGTTTTTCTCGTTTATCATAAAGTAGAGAGAGGAATATGCGTTTTTACGTTCTCTATCTCCATATGTACAATGTACACAGGGATAGAGAAGTATTGTAATGCACCCAAAAAATCGATACCGATATTTCCTGGAAATATATATTTTGGGGTCCCCTGAAACCGAAAAACTCATTCTTATAAAAAGGTCCGTGTGTGTGTATCTGTCTGTCTGTGTGTGTCTATGGACAGCATAGCCCAAAAAGAAAACACCGTTAAATATCAAACTTGGTATTTAGCTTTAGTATCTTCCAAGGATGCGACACGAAAATGTTAAAAACATCCCGCACCACAAACTACCCTTTATATGGAAAAAAACATTATAAAATTTTGATTTTCTTAAAAATCGCTCTAAGCGTATGTTAAAGCTATTTATGTTTGTAATTAAATGTATATCTAGAATTTTTTTTTGAATGGCCTCTGAAGACCTCTTTATTCTGGAGTGAATTTTGCTTAATTTTGCTTAACTGCTAAACTGTAAGAGATAGGAAAAAACTCACTATATACACAAAAAATATACATCACGACAAAAGACATAATTTATTTATTATTTTGTTGTGGAGGTAACCGTTTCCGAGATATTCCTTGTAATTGGTTTCAATTGTAAAGTACTTAAACTTTTCTCAGACAGGAAGTGTCTGTTCATTTGTTCTACTCCTGGCCAAGCAAAGATTTTTAGATTTTAAAGCATTTGACAATCACTTTACCATAGCACATTCCCTTATTCCCTTCTGCTTATAAGGAGCTAAGTAATAAGAACCTTCTGGTAATATTTATCTCGGTTAGCATTTTGCACAATGAAGAAATATCTTTTGAGGGGGTTTTTAGAGCAGCTAGAGAAAGGCATGTGAGTGTAACACATCAGATTTTTAACAATAATTTCTTTCAGCGATGTAGAGAAAGTCATGTGAATGAAGCACATCAAATTATAATAAACATTTCCTTGTGGGTGAATGTGTGTGTGTTTGTGGTCTGTGTGTATGTGTGTATTTGTGTGTATGTGTAAATGTGTGTGTGTTTGTGGTCTGTGTGTATGTGTGTATTTGTGTGTATGTGGACATATAGCTCAAAAAGGAAAAGTCGCTTAACTAACAAACTTGGTATTTAATTTGGTCTTTCAAGGATGTGACAAACATTTTTAGGAAAATTCCGATAGCTAACTTTTTTTACATGGAAGATTTTTCGAAACTTTTGATTTTCTTGAAAAAACGATTTAAAATTTTTGATTTAAATGCTATATGTTTAAGATATTTTCACGAAACGTATGTCCTGAATTTTCTGGGAATAGCCTCTGAAGACTACTTTATACTCTATGAATTTTACAGAATTTTGCGTAAGTCCATACAAAGGAACTTCACTCACATAACAACTAGCTTTTGACTATCACTTTAGCCTATGGTACTCCGTTATTTCGCTTCTATTAACAAAGTACCAATTAGTGACACTACCTCAGCTAATGTTTTCACGAATAGCATGAAATAAATACAGGCAAAAGCTTTTTAACAATAATTTTCTGCGGAGATAAAGAGAAATTTATGTGAATGGAACACTTCAGATTTTTTTATAATAAGTAATTTTTATATACGGTATTTTGTTCTAAACCGTTAGAGCCCATTATTTTGGAAAAGGGTAACTTGTAGTGTGGGTATTTCTTGAAAATCTTCGTGTCGCATCTTTGGAAGATATCAAATTTAAATACGAAGTTTACTTTTTAACGGTCTGTTAGTTTTTGAGCTATGCCATCCACAAGCATACACACATGGCCTCTTTCAAAAAATTCTTTGTTTTAGTATCAGAATACCTCAAAACATATATTTCCGTTGAAACCTCGCTATCGAATTTTTGGGTACAATATAATACCTTCTCTATACTCTATGCATAGAGAACGTGTAGAGAAAGTAATTAATATACAATATAAAAATCTGATGTGTTCCATTCACATGACCTTCTCTACTTTGCTATAACAATTATTGTAAATAAGATATTCTTCTGTCTACTTTATGATAATCGAAATAAACATTAGCAGAAATTGTCTTATTACTTGCTTCATTGTAAGTAGAAGGAAAATAAGGGAATATACTAGGCTAAAACGATAGTCATATCCTTTAAAAGCTGGTTGCCATGAAGTTGATATCCTTTTGTATGCATTGCCAGGATTTGACAAATTCCCATATGTAAAAATTATTTTAAAGCTGAAACCAATAACTAGGAAAATTTCAGATTTGGCAATTCCACGAAAAAAAGCATATAACATAAATTGTGTGTTTTAAGGTGATATACATTTCTATGTAGTATGTTTGTGTCTATCCTTTACGGTTCAACCGATAAAAAAATTCATCACAAATCAACCAGAGTAAAAGGGTTTTCAGAGGCTATTACTTGAAAATTCCAGATATAATTTTTTTTGTTATATAAGTAATTTTAATATGTGGTGTTTTAATCAAAATCGTTAGTCATTTTTAAGAAAAGGTGGTTCAAATGCCGGCTATGGCATTGAATTTTTCAGTCTGAATCTACCTATCTAAGTCCTGACCTAACACGGCTAGAGACCGGGAGATCCGTGGTTCAAGTCCTGGCTATGGCACTGAATTTTTCAGTCTGACTCCAGCTATCCAACTCCTGTTCTACACACGGCTAGAGATCGGGAGATCCGTGGTTCAAATCCCGGCTATAGTATTGAATTTTTCAGTCAGAATCTACCTATCCAAGTCCTGTCCTACTCGACTAGAGACCGGGAGATCCGTGGTTCAAATTCCGGCTATGACATTGAATTTTTCAGTCTACTTATCCATATCCCAAATTGTGAGTAGATCGAGTACTAAAACAAACAATTATGACGTCTTTCATTGGTATGGCCTTCTCTGCCTATTCTGTAAGAAACTATTTTTCCAAAAGCATATTATTCTATCTACTTCATGCTATTCAGGATAAACATTAGCATATATTATGGTCTATGTACTTTGTTTCTCACAAATAGAACGGAAGTTAGCGAATAAACTAACCCTCTATGATAGTGAAGTCTTTTATAAGGGAATACAATTGAAACCAAATAAATCTGATGTGTTCCATTCACATGACTTTCTCTATATCCCTGCTCAAATTATTGTTAAAAAGTTTATTATTCCATTTACTTCATGCTAATTGAGGAAAGAAGTAGCAGAAATAGTCTTATTACTTGCTTTCTTGTAAGTAGAAGCGAAATAAGGGAGTACCATAGGTTAAAGTGATAATCAAAAGCTGGTTGCTATGTTACTGAAGTTCTTTGTTTGTATGGACAGGAGTTGACAAATTGCTTTATGAGAGAACTATTAGTCTTTTAAAGCTGAAACCAATAACAAGAAATATCTCAAAACGATCAACTCCACGAAAAAAAAGTGTATGACATCAAGTCTGTATTTTACCATGATGTACATTTTTTGTGTAGTAAAATTTTGTGTATCTTTTACGTTTTACCAGTTATGCAAAATTCAATAAAGTCATCCAGAATAAAGAGGTATTTAGAGGCTATTTCCAGAAAGCTCAAGATATACATTTTATTTGGCAGGTAAATATCTTAGATGTAAGAAATTTTAATCAAAATTGTTAGAGACATTTTTGAGAAAACCTAAATTTTCGAAAACAGTTTCCTGTAAAGGATATTTGTGGTTGGGGGATTTTCTTAAATATCTTCGTGTTGCATCCTTGGAAGATTTCGAACCTAAATACCAAGTTTGGTATCTAACGGTCTTTCCTTTCTGAGCAATACTGTCCACAAACACACTCGCACACATTTTTCCAAAAATGCTTTTTTTTATTCAGGGTGACCAAAACATGCATTTCCGGTGAAATATCACTATGGAATCTTTGATTGCAACACAATACCTTCTTTATATTCTATGTGTATAGTACGTGTTGAGAAAGTAATTAAGCCATTACTCAACATTTATTTCTTACGTGTTATATGGAAGTGTATACTTTTCCAAATATAGAAAGCAGCGAGATGCCCCTATAGATTTCTGAACTGCTATAGCTCCCTTTGCCCTTGAAAAGAGGTTGGATATTGGTGTTTTTCCATTTTTCCAAATTTGCTCCCCTTCAAATATTTTATTGAAACTGATTGTATACAAATGTGCCATTTTAATAACTTCTAAAGAGCTTCTGAAGAACGCAACTGAAAGGCCTTCTATACCCGCTGCCTTCCCATTTTTTCTTTCTCTACACGTAATATATACATAGTGTATAGAGAAGGTACTACATTCTGACCAAAAATTCAATACCGAGATTTCACCACAAAAATATATTTTAGGGTCCCCTGTATCCAAAAAAAAAAAAAAAAAAAAAAAAATTCAGAAAAAGATCCATGCGTGTGCGCGTGTCCGTGTGTCTGTGAACGCGATAACTCAAAAACAAAGTATCGGTAAAATATCAAACATGGTATTTAAGTAAAATATCTTCCAGGGATACGACACAACGATTTTGAGAAAAATCTCCCCACTCCAAAGTACCGTTTACATGGACCTTTTTTCGAAAATTTTGATTTTCTCAAAAATTTCCCTAATGATTTTTATTAAAATATCGTATATTAAACATATTTCCGTGACAAATAAAATGCATTTCTTGAAGTTTTTGGGAAGAGCCTCTGAAGATTACTTTATTCGTATTTACTTTTACGGAATTTTGCTTAACTGCTAAACTGTAAGAAACAGACAAAAACTTACCCCACTAAAAATGTAGAGCACGTTAAAACACACAATTAATGTTATACACCCTTTTTTCGTGGAGTTCATCGTTTATTAAATATTTCTTGTTTTTTTTTTTTTTTTTTTTTTTTTTTTTTTTTTTTTTTTTTTGTTTCAGCTTTGAAAACCTTATACTTTCCTCATACAGGAATTTGTCAACTCCTGTCCATACAAAGGAACTTCAATCACATAGCAACCAGCTTTTGACTATCACTTTAACCTATGGTACTCCCTTATTTCTCTTCTACTTACAAGGAAGCAAGTAATAAGGCTATTTCTGCTAATTTTTTGTCGATTAGCATGGAATAGAAACAAGCTTTTTAACAATAATTTGTTGCAGAGATGTAGAGAAAGTCATGTGAATGGAAAACATCAAATTTTTAAATCTTTTATTGCACTTAGTATCTGCTATGCTAATTTTGAGATTCTATAATTGGAGCTTCAGCAATTGAATTGATTCTATGTCTACCTCTTTCATACGTTAGACTAAAGAGTTAGCCAAATGTTTCAAAAGCTGTCCAGCAGTTGACAGATTCCCGCATGAGGAAACTGTAAGCATTTTAAAAGTGAAATCAATAACAAGGAATACGTCGGCAATTATCAACTGCACGAAATATGACATAAATTGTGTCTTATCAACTAGATCTACACATTTTGTGAGTTATGGTACTAAGAAACACACCTATACCGTACATACGTACATTTTTCCAAATTGTATTTTGTTTTGATATAGGGAACCTTTAAACGCATATTTTGGGTGAAATCTCGGTATCAGATTCTTTGGTGCAATGTGATAACTGTTTTACTTTCTATGAATAGGTTTCGTTTCGTTTCCTAATCGGTTTACTCACCCGTATATGTGGGACTGACACTACCCTAGGACTTACAAGCGGGTGTCCAGGGGTCAGAAGTCTGTCGGGGAGACAACGGCACGTAACCACAGAATGGAGAACCTGGCCCATGGCCAGACATGAGTGTGAGGAAGTGGTTGATATGTAGGACTGACACTCCCCTAGGACTTGCAAGCGGATGCTTAGAGTTCAGAACCTGTCGGGGAGCCAACGGCACGAAACCACAGAATGGAGAACCTGGCCCGTAGGGGATGACATGAAATATAAGCGAAATTGATAATAGGAAATGTGAAAACCCGCCCAGACGCCGCTTTGTCCACCACAAATCCCGCATATGGTCGATCGGGATCGAACCCGGGCTGCCTAGATGGGTGCATATATATAATATGTAAATTTCACATATTTTCACGTTCTAGAGAAAGAAAAAATGTTGACCGTATATACCAAGTTGATTTTTAACCAACATTTCGCCTTTTCACAGACACACTCAAATAAACACGCCCCCATCTGACACACACAGACACACAGAATTACACACAGACACACACAATTACACACAGACACACACAAAGATACACACACACACAGATACACACAGACACACACAATTACACACAGACACACACAATTACACACAGACACACACAATTACACACAGACACACACAATTACACACAGGCATACACAATTACACACAGGCATACACAATTACACACAGACACACACAATTACACACAGACACACACAAAGATACACACACACACAGATACACACAGACACACACAATTACATAAAGACACACACAATTACACACAGACACACACAGATACACACAGACACACACAATTACATAAAGACACACACAATTACACACAGACACACACAATTACACACAGACACACACAATTACACACAGACACACACAATTACACACAGGCATACACAAAGATACACACACACACACAGATACACACAGACACACACACATCAAACGGATATGTTTATTAAATACCGTCCTCTCAATTCAATACAGAATAATAAAATACATTTGATTTTATCCAATATTATTCTAATCTAATACTTGCATCTATATTAGTTGCCATGATTGGCTATAATACAGCTTTGAGACCAGCATCGCACACGTATAGAAGGAGCGGTATAACCCCCATCTCTATCAGTAGTGGCATAGGACATTAATGGTAGATATAGAGCTGTCGTGTGGCGAGTCTACCCAGGACCAGGCTGACGGCTCGCGGTTTTCCAGACTGGGAACCCCCGCCTCTCAATCAAATAGCTCCTAGTAATCAATTCACGAGCATTTCATACTGTGAGGCACTAATTGGATCACGTGGTTTACCTGCATCAATAACTTAATGATATCGTACGTTATAAAATTCCTTTGAACAGAAATAACAATAACAAAACTCCTATGCGCTGATTTTACATGGCTATCTCTACTCACTCTTCTACAGAATCTTACAAAAGCTAATTATTGTAGTCCCTTACATAGTATAAGAAACTATCTTGTAATGCATCCAACAATTCGATAACGAGATTTCACCGGAAATACATGTTTTAGGACACCCTGGCAGTGTGTCTGTGAACACGATAACTTAAAAACGAAAAGTCGGTAAAATACCAAAAATCATCCCACCTCAAACTACCCTTTACATGGAACTTTTACATCTCTGGACAAATTATTATTAAAAAGCTTATGCTTCTATTTATTTCATGCTAATCGAGAAAAAATTAGCAGAAATAGTCTTATTACTTACTTCCTTGTGAGTCGACGCAAATAAGGGAGCAGCATACGTTAGAGTGATAGTCAAGAGCTGGTTGCTCTGTGACTGAAGTTCCTTTGTTTGTATGGTCACGAGTTGACAAATTCCTGTATGAGAAAAGTATAAGTTTTTCAAAACTGAAACAAAAGACAAAAAATATCTAAAAAATAATCAGCTCCACGAAAAAACGGTACATAAGATAAATTGTGAGTTTTAACGTGCTCTGCATTTTTTGTGCTGTAAGTTTTTGCCCATCTCTTACGGTTTAGTTTTTCAAAATTCCGTAAAATGGTTTCAAAATAAAGTAGTCTTCAGAGGCCATTCTCAGAAAATTAAAGATATACATTTTATTTGTCAGTTAAATATCTTTAATATACGAATTTTAATTAAAATCGTCAGAGCCATTTTTGAGAAAAACAAAATTTTCGAAAAAGTTTCCATGTAAAGAGTATTTTGGTGTGGGGAGATTTTTCTCAAAATGTTCGTTTCATCGTTTTTGAGTTATCGTGTTCATAGACACACGGACACACACACGAACCTTCTTCTGAAAATGCTTTTTTTTTTTTTTTTTTTTTTGGACACAGCACCGTAAAACATATACTTGCGGTGAAATCTCGGTACCGAATTTTTGGGTGCAATACAATTAATTCCTTCTCTACACACTATGTAGATGCTACGTACAGAGAAAGTAATAGCACCGCAGGCGATGACACTGATAGTATATCGAATGAAGATGGAATACTTGTGGAATGCGATAGTGGGGGAAACCGGAGACTCCGGAGAAATTCCGCGCCTGCGCTGCTTTGTCCACCAAACATTTTACATGCTGTCACTTAGGTGAGTTAAAATGGTCTAACCACTGGGTGGAACTAATTAGATTTTTTTTATTTTATTTTTTGAGTTAATCGTTTCTGAAATATTCCTTGTTTTGTTTTCAAAGTTTCCAATACTTTGCTTTCCTTAAATGGCAAGCGTTATTCAGTTGTCCTTTTTTTCCATCCCGATCCAGTAAATAGAACGAAATTTCCCGGTCAGCACATAGCCACCAGCAGTTAAAAGATTTGTCTTGCTTTAATAGTGTATTCCCTTATTTTCCTTTTACTTACTAAGGACAATAAGATAATTTCTGCTAATATTTATATTGATTAGCATGTGGTACAGAGAAGAATAAGCTTTCTAAGGCTAGGTAGGGAAACTCGCGCAAACAGTGTTTAATTGCAAGGTTTCCGTACACTTTTGGCAGATGCTGTGGTCATGAAATCATAAAGTTGGGTGGTAACTTAACAACGGTGGGCAGTTTGGGGATTTTAAAATCTAATTTGTCTTCACTACCAGTCCGGATGTCGGTACCAGAGAGAGGTGAGGGACTGACCCAAAACAAGCCGCGCGCGTCTGGACCCAGTTTGGGCGCCTGCCAGCAATTCATTAATTGTACTAGACAAGCTTCAGACCTTCAGTAGTGCCGCCTTTACTTTTTCTACACGTACTATGTATATATTGTATACAGCAGTTATTGTAATGCACCCAAAAATTCGATACCGAGATTTCACTGTAAATGCATGTTTTAAGACCCCTGAATCCCCCCAAAAAATTTAAAAATGTCCGTGTGTGTCTCTGTGAGTGTGCTTTTCATTATTTATATGTGTATTTAAGTTTATCATCCAAGGTTACGACACAAATATTTTTAAAAAATATCTTCCCACTCCCACCTCCACCACCACCCCAACTACCCTTCACATGGAAAAGTTTTCGAAAGTTTTATTTCCTCAAAAACGCCTATAACGCATTTTATTAAAATACCTTAAGTATAAAATATTTCTCTAAGAAATGAAAGGTATGTCCTGAATTTTCTGGGAACAGACTCTGAAGACCTCTTTATTCTGGAGACTTTTGTATAGCTGGCTAACAGTAAGGGGTCTACACAAACTCTCGTTAAAACATACAATTTATGTCATATAGAAGTTTTGTAGAGTTAACCGTTTTCAAGATATTCCGGATTATTGGTTTCAATTTTAAGCTAATTTAACTTCCCTCAAAAGGGAAGACATATTTCTTCTCGTTTATCGTTTTTTATTCTTCCGAAACCATGTTATACACTTTTTCAATGATTTCCGGTGTAGTTACAGGTTTTGGACGTACCTCGCGTGGATCGTCTTGGACGCTTCACGGCTAATTTTAAAATCGGCCGCCCATTTCTGCACAGAGGAAACCGAAGGTGCAATACTTTTACAATCCGCGAATGAATTTCAGTAGGCCTTAAACCTTTTTTACGAAGAATATTATCACAGCACTGCTTCAAACAACTGCCGACAGTCAACTATTGCCTGGAATGACATAGGGTCTATTAACATGTGTACCAACTTATGGAAAAAATCATGTACCGCGATCTCTGGGTGAGGCCGAGAATTATTCAAACCACCCTCGTATATAGAATTTAGAAAATTCAGCACGAGTACCCTCTAATGGGATTCTATTGTGTTTGGAGGACTGCGACTTGGGGCGTTAACGTGGTTACGGGTTCGAGTCCCTTGTACAGGTTTTGGTTATTAGGAATGGTGTGGATTTGTGAGTGATCTAGATCGGGAATTTTACTAGCATGAAAACTCTTTCAGAGTGTGGTACGAGACAAGTGCTTTATTCATTTAGTTCCGCCTTTTTCTGCGGTCGTACACACACGCATTCCTTTAATTTTCTACTGTGAAACTATGCTTTACGCGACCGCGACTATTGTTACTTATTAATTTTGATGCATACTCTGGTTAGAATAACTATTTCCCTCACAAGTAAAGGTAGCCTGTTCGGCTCCACCACGGGCACTAAATATCACCTCTTGGTTCTGCCGATGTTCTACGCCAAATGTCTCAAAAAGTGCCCCCTGCTAGCGGGAGCATTGTTTCCTCTTTTCCGGTTATATTCCCCTCGGGTTGTGTACTCTCTCCCCCTTCGGTTCAATGTCCTACTCTCTAAGGAGGTGCTCGCCAGTTCGTGACAGCTCGGCTACTTATACGTGTTTGAAATCTTTCTTCCCTTCTCATTTACATTTCCCTTCTTGGTATAATTTATATTATTAACTATGAGTTATCTTTCCCTTCTGAACGGCTCTTAGCCCCGTGACAAGACTTGTACTGGTTCAGACTCCAGTAGTATTATTGAGGTGATGCTATGGGGATTCCTTCTGGATCATTTAGGAGTCGCGTTTCTACATAAACGCCATTTGTCGTGATACAGAGGTATGTTTGGATGGCACCATTGCCTCCAGTTACTGAACATAAAGCTTGGGTATTGGAGAATGGCTGGATATGATAAGGCCATTGATTTATCCCCGATAATCTGCGCCGGTTCTTGTTACCCTGGGGCTGAGGGAATAATTCAGAAGGCTTGACTTGGTGTTATGTGGCAAGTAGACCGTGTCGTACCCTCGAGATATCGGCTTACAATCATCACTCCTTGTGTTGTCTCCTCGCTGTTTATTGATCAAGCCAGTGTCGATACTCATATCTCTTGTCCCACTTGGGGTTTCTTGTTTTCTCTACATAGTAGTAGTAATAGTATACAGGATGATTCAAAAATAGTTTTACAACGTTTGAGATATGTGCTTACATACAAATAAGAAACTATGTTCACATAAAGATATTCCATAAAACCTTAGTTGAGGGTTGATGCTAAAAGTGGGTCTGTCACTCAGTGTTATAAACTTATATCACTCCAATGTGGCACCTTAGGTGGTGGCGCCTTTCTGTGGTGGTGAATGCATTTGAAAATACAGCTCTGTGTGGCTGGATGTCATTGGAGTGCGCTTCTTGTGCTCTGCGCGTCGAGAAGAAATACAGCTTGAACTATGATAGGAACCCATTACTGTAACTCTTTCCTCACGATCTGGTTTCGGCTGCCCGTTGGTAATACTCTCATATCATCCTATCCTCCTGGGGTCTGATGCAGAATAAGCCCATAGGAGTCTGTGGTGTGAACCCCCCCCCCCCCCACTAGAATATATTAAAAACTTTTTAGAAAATATGAAATAAAATAATGTGATATATTTCTTAATTAGTATACTGTAGCTAAAATAAGTTTTTTGTTTGTAGCAAAACAGGTAGAAAACTTTACGTGAAAATAACGCATCAGATGTTCACTTTCTCTACATCTTTGTGCACATAATGTATAGACAAGGTATGTAATCCATCCAAAAATTTGATACTGACATTTCGGTGGAAGTATATTATTTAAGTTCCCCTAAGTCAAAAAAGGAAAAAAAAAAAATAGAAAAGTTTTGTGTGTTTATGTGGACAGCATAACCCAAAAACGAAAAGTCGCTTAATTCAGTATTTTCGAAAGATTTGATACGAAGATTATCAGGTAAATCCCCCGAACACAGCTACTCTGTACATTGCACTGAAAAATTACTAACAATTTTGATTAAAATACTATATATTGAGGCCATTTTATAACAAACGAGATGTACATCTTTTCATTCTGCATGACTTTTGTTTAGCTTCTATATAACTGGTAAATCATAAGAGATGGACAAACATTTACTAAACAAAAAATGATGATCTCATTAAAGCAGAATATCTATGTCAAATACGAAGGCCGCTTTTTTTTTTCAAACTCCGATAGGCTATAAATAAAAGACAAGTTCATAGAAAAAAATTATTTTATTACGAAAAGTTTTGTACACTTATGAATAATTTTCAACATAATCGCCGAAAAGATTGAGACATGTATCGTCCTCGTGCGCAAGCTTTGCAATAACCGCTTCAAAAAATGTTAGCACCAATGATGCAACCCGGAACCATTATCAATGCAGCTGTTCATTGTGAAACTTTACGACGTTTGCGGAGAGCCATTCAATACAAACGAAGAGTAATGCTGACTTCAGGAATTGTGTTGATCCATGACAACGCTCGTCCACACACTGCTGGCACAACCCATCGGCTCCTTGAACAATTTCAATGGGACATTTTCGATCATCCGCCGTACAGTCCTGACCTGGTACCCAGCGACTTTCACCTTTACCCTGAGCTGGAGATGTGGCTAGGAGGGCAGCACTTTCAAACCAACGAAGATCCTCAAAACAACGTCAATGCTCATTTGAAATCTTTGGCGGCAACATTTTTGAAGCGGGTATTGCAAAGCTTGTGCACAGGTACGATAAATGTCTCAATATTTTCGGTGATGGTGAAAAGTAACCATAAGTGTGCAAAACTTTTAGTTATAAAATAATTGTTTTCTATGAATTTGTGTTTTATTTATAGCCTGTCGGAGTTTGAAAAAAAAAAAAAAAAAAAAAGGCCCTCGTACAGTTTTGTACAGTAAACGATTTCCGATATATTCCCTGTTATTGGTCCCAATTTTAAGCTATTTTAACGTGTCTCAAATGTAAGGTTATCTTTGCTTTTGTGTCTTTTTGTTTACTCCTGACAAACAAAGAGAAGGGAATTTCAATTGTTTCACATAGCTACATTCTTTTAAAAGATTTGACTATCGCTTATTTCCTTTCTGCTTACAAGGAGCTAAGTAACAAGACATATTCACATATGTTTATATTGATTACCATGAGGAAGATAAGAGAAACATTTTGTAAGAAAAATTTTATGGGGAACAACTGGAGAAAGGCACATCAGCTGCTTTACATTTAAATGGCATTATTTCTTCTTTGGAGTTAAATATGATGCGTTTCATTCACATTACTTTCTCTACAGCTCTGCAAAAAATTATTGTTGCCATAGGCTGAAGCGACAGTCAAATCTTTTAAAAACTGGTTATTATGTGGCTGAAGTTCCTTTGTTTCTATGGATAGGAGTTAAAAAATTCCTGTATGAGAAAAATATAAGTATTTTAAAACTGAAACCAATAAGAATATTTAAAAAACTGTCAACTCAACAAAAAAAATTTAGTGTGTGACATAAATTGTGTGTATTAACGAGATCTGCATTTTTTGTGAGGTAAGCTTTGTCTATCTCTTACGTTTTACCAGTTATGTAAAATTCATCCAGAACAAAGAGGTCTTCATAGGCTGTTCCCAGAGAATTCAAAATATACGTTTTATTTGTTGTGTTAAATATGTTTAGTATACGATATTTTAATCAAAATCGTTAGAGAATTTTTGAGAAATAAATAATTTAGAACATTTTTCCATCTAAAGGGTAGTTGGGGGAGGGAGGTTTCATTGAACAAGTTGGTGTCTCATACTGTGAATTGCCCCCCCCCACACACACACACACACATAAGGATATATTTCTGAATTTTTTTGAATTCACGAGTCTCAAAACATGTATTTACGATGAAATGTCGGTATGGAATTTTTGTGTGCATTACAATACCTTTTCTATGCACGATGTACATAGTACGTGTAGAGAAAGTAATAACTGCGTAATTTCTTGTGAACCATTTAGTAAACAGTATTTCTCTATTTCGTTTATGACACGTGATTGTAAGAAGTAGCCAATCCAGTACATTTGCGCGTAAAATTTCAACCAATCGGAACTCTCTCTGCGTTTAAATCGTTTTTCTTTTTTTGTTTTTTTGTTTTTTTTTCATCACTCGAGTGCAAATGTTTTTCTAAAAGTATCACACCGACGTGCATTTGTTTTCTCTCTGAATATCAGTGTGCCGTAATATTCCCGTACATAATGGCGGAAGTTCCAATAGACATATTAATTGCAATAATGCTTTACTAATCTAAAATAATAAATGTAGCAATACAAACAGATCTGAAATTTATGATATGAACATCAAGTTGCAGTGGTTTCGGTGCAAATGTACGTCAACACAAATGTGATTTTAGGAATATTATTATTCGTGTCCACATAGGCTAATGATAGTTGATTTATTCACGAAATAGTCTTATTAAATACAACTCGAGCTACAACTTTTCTCTCGATAAATTTATTCCTGGAGGAAATGTGTAGCTTTTTCGATAGAGCTATCATCTCCTCAGTTTGAATAACGCAATTAAAGCAAGCACTTGGATCCTTTGCGTGTTTTCGTCATTATGTAAGTCACGTACCTTATGATTAATATATTATGTGACAGCCTTCCCTTTTTAAAAGTCGTGAAATTGTTTCCTAGGCAGATGTTTCCTGAGTAATTGATTTTGGCACAGAGACATTACTTTTAAATGGCGCACACACGAGATGCTTGCTATTCCTGGAAGAGAGGTGATGTAACCCAAAACTAGAACGCACTAATCATTCTCTAAGGTCTTGTGTACTCTGACAATTATTAATGAGGTTATTTGGTCTACTGTTAACTGTCCCTTTCACGTGCTCAGCATTAGGAAACCATGTTTCATTTAGAAAGAGTGAGGTAAAGTAGGGCAAACAGAATATGACCTTCATAGAGAGTGATTCCCCATGCTGGCATCTAGGTAACGATATAGCTGACAGATTAGCTAAAGAAGCCTGTATATAACAGAATCCCCAAATCCAGCATTAATCGGAAATTAAAAGGGCAGATATCGAGGAATGGCAGACTAGAAGGAATAGTACCACAAAAGGAGCAGTTACCAAGACCTTTTTTCCGCTGATTAAAGAAAGATTGAAAATTAATCTCCCAACAATTCCAAAAATTACAGACATTTTGTCAGGCCACGGGAAAGCTAATTCCTATTTACATCGATATCATATAATAAAACGACCCAACGTGCGAATGCAACACAGCCCAACAGACAGTTGACTATCTAATATACGACTGTATAAACATGAACATCAGAGAGCAATATTAATCAAAGAAATTATTCAGAACGTAAATACTTAGCCTGTCAGCAATCAGCAACTAATATTCCGGCATTTACCAAGTTTTTATAAATGTATTAATTCCATAGATATCTAAACCAATAGATTTAAAAATAAATTGTATAATTAATATGTACTAATTCCGAGCACAGAGTAATTCTAAAAATAATATAAACAGGCAAATGCAGTAATATAAAATTATTTTAATGACATTTGACTGCAAAGAGTTTATTTCTAAAACAAAATTTAAATGTATAGTATTATTATTATTATTTATTGTAATATTTATCACTATAGTATAATGACAAATGTAAAGCTAGTGTGTTGATAGCATGTACCAATGTATGAATGCATGTAACGTTATTATTGTAACGGGGCATGCAGATGAATATGCAATAAAAATAAATTCTGATGTGTTCCATTCACATGGCTTTCTCTACTTCTCTGCAACAAATTCTTCTATTTAGTCATATAATCGGGAAAAAATTAGCAGAAATAGTCTTATTACTTGCTTCCTTGTAAGTAGAAGCGAAATAAGGGAGTAGCATACGTTAAAGTGACACTCAAAACCTGGTTGCTATGTGACTGAAGTTCCTTTGTTTGTTTGAACAGCAGTTGATAAATTCCTGTATCAGAAAAGTATAACTTTTTCATAGCAAAAACCAAAAACAAGGAATGTCTCAAAAACGATGAACTCCACGAAAAAAATGTGTGTATATAACATAAATTGTGTGTTTTATCGTGCTCTACATTTTTGTGCAGTAAGTGTTTTTCCATCTCTTACGGTTTAGCAGTTATTCAAAATTCCGTAAAATTCATTCAGAATAAACTACTCTTCAGAGGCTATTTCCAGAAAATTCAAGATATACATTTTATTTGTCATGTAAGTGCCTTTAATATACGATGTTTTAATCAAAATCGTTAGAGCCATTTTTCAGAAAATCGAAATTTTCAAAAAAGTTTCATGTAAAGGGTAGTTTGGGTAGGGGGATTTTCTCAGAATCTTCGTATCGCATCCCTGGAAGACACTAACCTTAAATACCAAGATTGGTATTTTACCGACTTTTCGTTTTTGAGTTATCGTGTTCACAGACATACACATACACATACACACACGGACATTTTTCTAAAAATACTTTTTTTTGGATACAGGAGACCCTAAAACACATATTTCCGGTGAAATCTCAGTATCAAATTTTTTGGTGGAGTGCAATAGCTTCTCTATACACTATGTATATAGTAAGTGTAGAGAAAGTAAAAAAGAGTGATTCCAAAAAACTGTTATTATGCTGAATTTCGACCGTTCTAAAATCCAATAAAACTGTTATTATGCTGAATTTCAACCGTTCTAAAATCCAATAAAACTGTTATTATGCTGAATTTCGACCGTTCTAAAATCCAATAAAACTGTTATTATGCTGAATTTCGACCGTTCTAAAATCCAATAAAACTGTTATTATGCTGAATTTCGACCGTTCTAAAATCCAATAAAACTGTTATTATGCTGAATTTCGACCGTTCTAAAATCCAATAAAACTGTTATTATGCTGAATTTCGACCGTTCTAAAATCCAATAAAACTGTTACTATGCTGAATTTCGACCGTTCTAAAATCCAATAAAACTGTTATTATGCTGAATTTCGAACGTTCTAAAATCCAATAAAACTGTTATTATGCTGAATTTCGACCGTTCTAAAATCCAACAAAACTGTTATTATGCTGAATTTCGACCGTTCTAAAATCCAATAAAACTGTTATTATGCTGAATTTCGACCGTTCTAAAATCCAACAAAACTGTTATTATGCTGAATTTCGACCGTTCTAAAATCCAGTAAAACTGTTACTATGCTGAATTTCGACCGTTCTAAAATCCAATAAAACTGTTATTATGCTGAATTTCGACCGTTCTAAAATCCAATAAAACTGTCATTATGCTGAATTTCGACCGTTCTAAAATCCAATAAAACTGTTATTATGCTGAATTTCGACCGTTCTAAAATCCAACAAAACTGTTATTATGCTGAATTTCGACCGTTCTAAAATCCAATAAAACTGTTATTATGCTGAATTTCGACCGTTCTAAAATCCAATAAAACTGTTATTATGCTGAATTTCGACCGTTCTAAAATTCAACAAAACTGTTATTATGCTGAATTTCGACCGTTCTAAAATCCAATAAAACTGTTATTATGCTGAATTTCGATCGTTCTAAAATCCAATAAAACTGTTATTATGCTGAATTTCGACCGTTTTAAAATCCAATAAAGCTAAGTGTGATTGATTGATTTTGTGTTTCTGATGACGATTTCAACGGTTTTAACTGTCGGAAAAGGTTGTTACTTTCTCTATGCGTAGCATGTACATAGTGTATAGAGATGGCATTACACTCCACCTAAAAATTTGATACTGAGATTTCACCGGATATATGTGTTTTAGGGTCTCCTGTATCCAAAAAAAGGTATTTTTAGAAAAATGACCATGTGTGTGTGTATGTGTATGTCTGGTTAGCATAGCTCAAAAACGAAAAGACCGTTAAATATCAAACTTGGTATTTAAGTTCAGTATCTTCCAAGGATGCGACACGAAGATTTTCAAGAAAATTCCTCCACCCCAAAGTACCCTTCATATGGAAAATGATGATTTTCTAAAAAAATTGCTCCTACGATTTTGATTAAAATACCGTATATTTTGTATAATTTGTCAACTCCTGTCCATACAAACAAAGGAACTTCAGTCACCTACCAACCAGATTTTGACTGTCAGTTTAACCTATGCTATTCCCTTATTTGCCTTCTACTTGCAAGGAAGCAAGTAGTAAGACCATTTCTGCTAATTTTTCTAAATTAGCAAGAAGTAAATAGAAGAATAAGATTTTTAACTATAATTTGTTGCAGAAATGTAGAGAAAGTCATGTGAATGGAACACATCAGATTTTTTTTTTACCATAGACGAATTCGTGTGTATACTTAAACAGTTGGTATTTTGCGTATATGACGGATATTTACCAAATAATTATATATAAACGAGTATTATATAAATGATTTATAATGTGTAGGTATGTGCTGAAAAACTGAATTTGTAATGAAAATGCTTGGTTTCGTTGCTAGCGGAAGACTGTATCTCTTGGTATGCAAGAACGTCATATGTCGCTCTAGGCAGGATTAGCGCGTCGTGAGAACCCGTGGTTAGTGTGACTATAGCAGTTGGTAGAGGAGTGTTTCTGTTTCTGTAGGCAAAACCACTGGGTCCTGAGGTTTTCAAATTTAGCGCGAAGTTAGGTTCGAATTGTTAAGGTTAGTGTGTATATATTAATTTGTTTCTAGTTTTCTATTGTGGTAGTAATTGTCGGAGAAATATGTTACAGAATATTATAAAACCATGTATTATTTATATATGGGTTCGATCCCAAGTGACCGCATGTGGGATTTGTGGTGCACAAAGCGGCACGGGGGTGAGTTTTCTCCGAGTTCTCCGGATTTCCCCTCATCGCATTCCACCGGTGCTCCATCTTCATTCCATGTTTCATCGGCGTAAAAACGAAGATAGAAAAACGGGCGTTAAACACTATAAAAAAGTCTCATGCCATTTTGTCACTAATTTTTACTTTCTCTATACGTACTATGTACACAGTGTGTATAGAAGGTATTGTAATGCCCCCAAAAATTCGATACCGAGATTTCATCGGAAATATGTTTTAGGCTCCCCTTTTTAGTATTTTTAGAAAAAGGTCCGTGTGAGTGTGTCCGTGTGTCAGTGAACACAACAACTCAAAAACTAAAAGTCGCTAAAATGCCAAACTTGGTACTTAAGTTTAGTATCTTTCAGGGATAAGATATAAAGATTTTGAGACAATTCCCCCACCCCCTACCCTTTACATGGAACGATTTTCGAAACTTTTGATTTTCTCAAAAATGGCTCTAACGATTTTGATCATACATTAAAGATATTTACACGACAAATAAAACGTATATCTTGAATTTTCTGGGAATATTCTCTGTAGACTACTTTATTTTTTATGAATTTGACAGAGTTTAGCATAACTAGTAAATCGTAACAGAAAGACAAAAGCCTACCTAACAGAAATTTAGAGCTCGTTAAAAGACACAATTTATGTCATATATGTGTTTTCCGTGGAATTGGTCATTTCTGAGACATTCCTTGTTATTTGTTTCAGATGTAAAATACTTTCTCATACGGAAAGTAGTAAACTCCTGGTCCTGCGTGGAAATGGTTTTAATTTCATGGTAACCAGGTTTTAAAAGAATTGACTATCACTTTTGTCTAGTGTATTCCGTTATTTTCGTTCTACTTATAAGGAAGCAAGTCATTACGGCGAGTTCTGCTAATGTTTATCTCGATTATCGTAAAGTAGATGGAAGAATAATTTGATACAGCAATGTAGAGAAACTGGACTTTACAATTAGACAGACAAATGAACGGCGTGGAATCTGCCATTTTCTTTGCGTGGAGTGGAAATGGAGCACATGTTTGAATCGCTTGCATGCAGGCAACACAATTACCACTTCCAGGCAAGGGCATAAAAAGTTCCTTTCAAATTAGATTTTTCCTCGTCATTTTTTATTGAGCATGGGAACCGATAGGAGGAGTAAAGAGGGGTACAGTCCCCCATTACCACGCCGAAATTCTCCACCTGAAACAGTCATCCCAGTCTCACCAACATACACCTACCTATTGAAATGCAAATTAGCTGAAACGCTTTGAGTTGCAAATGCCCCTCCCCCATCCTTTTTTTTCTATCCCCGCATACCTGCCCCTCCCCTTTTGGAGCTTACCTGTTCTGTCTCCTGTTTGGACGATGTGTAACACTCAAATTATTTCATCCTTCCTCTTTTTATCTGCTGTCTAGCTTACCTACTTCTCTGGTGCATTTTTACTTTCTCTACACGTAATATGTACATAGTGATAGAGTAGGTATTGCACTCCGTAAGAGATGGATCAAAACTTTAAACACAAAAAATGTAGAGCTCACAATTTAGTTATATAATTTTTTTTCTTGGAGTTGATCGTTTTTTAAATAGTCCTTGTTTTTTGTTCAGCTTTAAAAAACATACTTATCTCATACAGATATTTGTCAACTCGTGTCCATACAAACAAAGGAACTTCAGTCACATAACAACCAGTTTTTCACTATCACTTTAACCTATGATACTTCCTTATTTCGCTTATACTTACAAGGAAACAAGTAATAAGACTATTTCTGCTATTTTTTCTCGATTAGATGAAGTAAATAGAATACTTTGTTGCTGAGGTGTTGAGAAAGTCATGTGAATGGAACTCATCAGATATTTAGAAAGAGTTCCTTGCCTGAGTCTGTGTGCCTGTGAACAGTATAACTGAAATTCGGAGGTGTTCCATTCACATGACTTTCTGTACATCTCTTCAACAAATTGTTAAAACGTTTATGCCTCTATTTACTTTATGTTAATTGAGAACAAATTAGCAGAAATATTCTTATTACTTATTTCCTTGTAAGTAGAAGCGAAATAAGGGAGTACTATAGGTTAAAGTGACAGTCAAAATCTGGTTGCTATGGGACTGATGTTCCTTTGTTTGTATGGACAGAATTCAAAAAGGCCTGTATGAGAAAAATATATGCTTTTTATCTTAAACCAAAAACAAGGAATATCTCAAAAACAATAAATTCCACAAAAATATGTATACAGCATAAATTGTGTGTTTTAATGCGCTCTACATTTTTTGTGTGGTAAGTTTTTGTCTCTCTCTTACGGCTTAGGCAAATTTCCGTAAAATTCACTCAGAATTAAGTATTATTCAGAGGCTATTCCCAGAAAATTCAAGCTATTCATTTTATTTGTCAGGTAAATATATTTAATATACCATGTTTTAATCAAAATCGTTGCAGCCATTTTTTATAAAATCAAAATTTTCGACAAAAGTTCCATTTAAAGGGTAGTTTGGAATGGGGGGATTTTCTTGAAAATCTTCGTGTCGCATCCCCGGTAGATACTAAACTTAAATACTAAGATTGGTATTTTACGGACTTTTCGTTTTTGAGTTATCGTGTTCACAGACACACGGACACACACGGACACACACACACAAACGCACCTTTTTCTGAAAATACTTTTTTTTTACAGGGAACCCTAAAACATATATTTTCGGTGAAATCTCGGTATCGATTTCTTGGTGGAGTTCAAATCATTCTCTATTCACTATGTACATAGTGTGTATAGAGAAAGTAAAAATATCTCCAAAACGATCAACTTCATGAAAAAAATATATATAGTATAAATTTTAGGTTTTATGGAGTTCAATATTTTCTGCTAAATTAGCTTTGTCTCTCTCTCTTACGGTTTACCATTTATGCAAAATTCCATAAAATTCATCCAGAATAAAGTAGTTTTCAGAGGCTATTCCCAGAAAACTCAAGATATGCATTTTATTTTTCAGGTAACTGTCTTTAATATACGACATTTTAATTAAAATCTTGAAAGTCATTTGTGAAAATCTAAATTTAAAAATCAAATTCATGTAAGCAGCAGTTGGGATGGGGTTATTTTGTTAAAAATCTTCGCGTTGCATCCTTGGAAGATACCAAGCTTAAATCCCAATTTTGGTACATAACGAACTTTTCGTTTTTGAGCTAAGCTGTCCACAGACACACACGCGCACACGCACAGACATGTACATTTTTTTTATTTATTTATTTTTTTTTTTTTGATTCAGGGAGATCCAAAGCATATATTTCCGGTGAAATCTCGGTATGGAATTTTAGGGTGCATTAGAATACCTTCTGTATACACTAAGTAGGTACATAGTACGTGTAGAGAAATAAAATGCAGATTCGTTAAGTCACGTACTTTATGTCTATTTTTAGACACTCCGTATTATTAATTTCCATTTTAAAATACTTATTTAGTTTTCACATAGGATATCATCCGTATTTCTTTTTCCTGAAAACGGAATTTGAAAGTATTCATAAAGCTACACGCTCTTAAATGGGTTTGCTTCGCCTAACCTTATTATATTGCCTTGTTTGCTTGTGCAATATAATACAGGCTTATATATGAAGTTTTTTTTTCAGGAATCTTAAAACATGCATTTTTAGTAATAAAGTTTGGGTGGAATGCAATACTTTCGCTACCTAGGTTAGAGAACGTGAATATTATGTATCATAATTTTCTAGCTTCATATAGATAGGAGGAATAATCCAGCATGAACAATCTGGCGCAGTACCATCTTCATTTGTCTTCTTCTTACCACATAAACGGACTCTTGAGGAAAGGAAAAAATCTACATCATTCTTTTAGAAATGATCCCCCCCTTCCCGCCATGCACCTTAATTTTCCAGAGTTTAATAGAGACCGTGGATTAACATTAGAACGAATTTGCATTTCCCCGGACTAAAGTTTTTCTTCTTGTCCTTCTCCCCCCCTCCCTTTTTTTAATTCTTTGCTCCGTTCCCATTACAGTTCCCCACCCTCTTCATGGTCTTGAAAAGTTTTTGTAGGCAACAGTTTGTGCTAGTTATTTCATTACGCCTCTTCTATCTCTGCTTGAGTCAATCAGTGAAATCTTTCAAGATTCCGGGGGTAAAATTCAATAAGGTTTTCCGTCCGGGTGTGGGGGGAAAAAGAAACATTATCAGATTTTAACCTTCGTTCAGTTTTAAACATTACGAGTGAAAAGAGTTGCACAACGCTTAGACATTCTGTGGCTTGCATTGCAATACATTATAAAGAAGTTATTGGTTTGCTTTTATACCAGGAACAAAAACATTAGAAATACGAAGCTTCTTACAAGTGTATTCAAAAAAAGTTATATAATATTTTATACAGCAGTAGCAATAATTATGGACTCTTTTTCTATTTTTGTTAAATTAACTTTCAAATTCAAGCATTGCATTGAATTCCTTCAGAACTAATATATTATAGCCAGAAAGCGTTACTATAATAATATTGAACACTTTTTCTCGATTAGCATGAAGTAAATAAAAGCATAAGCTTTTTAACAATAATATGTTGCAAAATGTAGAGAAAGTCATGTGAATGGAACACATCAGATTTTTACTTTGTCTATACGAACTGTGTATATAGTGTATAGAGAAGGTATTGCATCCCACCCAAAAATTCGATACCGAGATTTCACCGGAAACACATGGTTTGGGTCCCCCTGATTCAAAAAAAAAAAAAAAAAAAAAAAAAAAAAAAAAAAAAAAAAAAAAACATTTTTACAAAAAGATCCGTGTGTGCGTGTGTGTGTGTCTGTGGACAGCTGAGCTCAAAAACGAGTACTCCGTTAAAAACCAAATTTGGTATTTGGGTTTGGTATCTTCCAAGGATGCGACACGAAGATTTTCAAGAAAATCCCCCACCCCAATTACCCCAAAAACTATTTTAAAAAAAGTTTGATTTTCTATAAAATGACTCTAACGATTTTGATTAAAAAATTGTATATTACAGATATTTACCTGACAAATGAAATATATATCTTGAATTTTCTGGGAATAGCCTCTGAAGACTTCTTTATTCTTGAGGAATGTTGCATAACTGCTAAACCGTAAGAGATAGACAGAAACTTACCACACAAAAAATGTAAAGCACATTGAAACACACAATGTATGTTATACACATTTTTTTTCCTTGTTTTTGGTTTCAGTTTTGAAAAACTTATACTTTTCTCATACCGGAATTTGTCAACTCTTGTCCATACAAACAAAGGAACTTCAGTCACATAGCAACCAGCTTTTGACTATCACTTTAACCTATGGTACTCTTTTATTTCGCTTCTACTTACAGTGAAGCAAGTAATAAGACTATTTCTGCTTATTTTTCCTCGATTTGATGGAGTAAATATTAGCATAAGCTTTTTAACAATAATTTGTTACAAAATGCAGAGAAAGCCATGTAAAGGAACACATCATATTTTTTTATTAAAATGTGCTATGTATAAGATATTTTCAGACAAACGAAATATATTTTGGATTTTCTGGGAATAGTTTCTGAAGACCTCGTCATTCTGGATGATTTTTGTATAAAATTTGCATACTTGATAAACGGTAAGAGGCACACAAAAGTATTCCAGTACAATATAGAACACGCAATTTATATCATATACATTTTTACTTTTTCTACACATACTATATGTCTACATAGTGTATAGGGGAATTATTGTATTTCACCCAAAAGTTCGACACCGAGATTTTACCAGAAATACATGTTTTAGGATCCCTGGAATCCAAAAAAAAGTATTTTTAGAAAAAGATCCCTGTGTATGTCTGTCTGTCTGTCTGTCTCTCTGTGTGTATTTCTTTGGACAACATAACGAAAATTCCTTTAAATACCAAACGTGGTATTTAAAATTGGTATCTTCCAAGAATGCAACACGAAGATCTTCAAGTAAATACCCCCACGCCCAAATACTCTTTACATGGAAACATTTTCCAAAATTTTGATTTTCTAAAAAATGCCTCAAACTATTTTGATTAAAATCCCGTATTTAAAAGATATATACATCCCTTATATAATGTATATCTTGTATTTTCTGGGAATAGCCTCTGAAGACCTCTGTATTCTGGATGCATTTTGCTTAGGTTCTAAACCGCAAGATATAGACAAAAACTTACTACACAGAAAATGTAGATCTCGTCAAAACATACAATTTCTGTCATTTACATTTTTGTTGCAGAGGTAGCCGTTTCCGCGATATTCCTTGTTATTGCTTTCAGTTCTGAAGTACTTATATTTTTCTCAGACAGGAAGTGTCCGGTTTTCTTTTATTCTACTCCTGGCCAAGCAAAGAAGCAATTTACAAAGACAATCGCATAACAACTTTTAAAATATTTGACTATCACTTTAGCAAGGCGCATTCCTTTAATTGTCTTCTACTTATAAGCAACAAAGTAATAAGAACGTTCTGCTAATGTTCATTACGATTATAGTTGTGTAGAAAGAAGAATAATCTTAAGTAAAGCTAGTGAAAGTCATGTAAGTGTAACACATCAGCTTTTTTGTAGAGTTAATCGTTTTCCAGATATTTCGAGGTATTGCTTTAAGTTTTAGGATACTTAAAACTTTTCTCAAACGGCAGGTACTATATTTTACATATGTTTTGTTTAAGCCTAGGAATTAAAGAGCTGTAATTTCAAGCCACCTGCTTTTAAACATCTGACTATCGCTTTAGTCTAATTTATTCACTTATTTCTCTTAAACTTACATGGAACGAAGTAATAAAACAAATTTTGGCAATGTTTATCTTGATTAGCATGATGTAAATAAAATAATGATCTTTTGTATGGAAAATATGTTTGTGGAACAGCTAGAGAAAGTCATGTGAATAGAAAAATGTAGTTTTTTTTTTTTTTTTTTTGATTCACAGAATCATCTTGCATACGAAGATGGTCCTAAAAGTTCTTGATCTGATAGTGAAAAATGACAATTCATGACTTCAAAGTAGTTCTATTTTTCAATATAATCTCCTGTAATATCAATTCATTTGTTCCAATGCCATTATCCCCTCTCTGTGGTGTTCCTCTGGAAGTGCTGCAAAGTACCCACTTACAGCCGCAATTGCTTCTTCATTGGACCAAAAGCGCCTACCAGTGAGAAATTTCTTCAGTTTTGGAAACAGATGGAAATCCAGGGAATTATCTGTGGAATAAGGTGGATGTTCCAGCACTTCATAGTGCAGATCTCTCAATTTCCCCATTGCCAAAACACTTTTGTGAGCAGGTGCAATGGAAAACATTTTTCTTCTTTTTTAACCCAGGTCTGTTTTCACGAATGCTTGCATTCAGTTTGGTTAAAGTTGAGAGTAGTATTCTCCAATAATGGTGTTACCTTTTTCGAGATAGTCAACAACAAAATTCCTTTGGCATCCCGAACTCTGACGACATGATCTTTCCCGCCGATGGCAATATCCTCGCCTTCTTTGGAGCCTTCTGTCCTCTGCCTCGACTGCTGCTTGGATTCGGATGTGTAGTGGTGAATCAATGTGACGTATCGGCGCAAAAGGTCACTTCTGTTCTTCTGAAAATGCGCCAAGCACTTTTCAGAAAATGTCGTGCGAATGCGCTTGTTATCCACAGTGAGAGAACGCGGCATCCATCTTGCGCAAAGCTGTTTCATATTTAATTCCTGACGCAAGATGTGACCAATACGTAGTCGCCCTCCGTGGTGTAGTGGTTACCATGCTGACTTCATATACCCAAGGTCGCGGCTTCAAATCCGGCGGAGAACGATGGATTTTTTCGGGTGTAAAAATCCTTAGCATGGCTTCCTTCGGAAGGGAAGTAAAGCCGTTGGTCCTGTGTCGTAGATTTACGGCACGTAAAAGAACCTCAAACCTGATTGAGAGGCCTCTGAGCAAAATTAAGCGGTCTTTCTGGCCCAATTTAGAATGGGACGCTGAGAACCACAGCAGTTAAAGAGCGTCCATAAATAACACGCCATTTATTTATTTGACCAATACGTTCCTTTGAAATTCCAAGAGCATTAGCAATTTCACGCATCTTTGTACGCCGATCTTCCAAAAACATGTCATGCCCTTTTTCAATGATTTGCGGTGTGGTTACAGTTTTTGGACGTCCTAGGCGTTGATCATCCTGGACGCTTTCACGGCCACGTTTAAAATCGGCCACACATTTCTTCACAGTGGAAACTGAAGGTCAAGAATCACCATACACATTTACAATCCGCAAATGAATTTGTGTAGGTGTTAAACCTTCTTTTACGAAGAATTTTATCACAGCACGACACTCGAATTTCTCCATTTTCAAAGCAAAATATTCGAAAGTTTTTCCATGTAAAGTGTATTTCAGGTTTAAGACTTTTTTGAAAAATGTAATATCGCAACTTTGGAAGATACAGAACTAAATATCAGGTGTTTTCGTTTTTAAGCTCTACTGCTCACACACACACACATACGGACAAGTTTTTCGAAAAACTCTTTTTTTTCTTTTCTTTTTATTCAATATTCTAAAATATATTTCCGGTGAAATCTCAGTATTGAACTTTTGGGAAAAATACAATACATTCTCTATACACTGTGTATATAGTACGTGTAGAGAGAATAAAAAGGCACATTCTTCTGTGTACGTTTTGTTAATCGCATTCCCTTCATTAAACATTGACTTGCATGACAGAATATACATTCGGCCAAAGCGATAATCATAATTTTACATTCTCTACACATACTATGTTCATAGTGTATATAGAAGGTATTAAATTGCACCCAAAAATGTTATATCGTGATTTTACCAGAAATACATATTCTTCTCTTCTGGCTCTACAGCCCTTGGTGAGCTTTGGCCTCCTGCACAATCCTCCTCCACATATCTCTATCTTCTGCTTTACTTTTCCACCCTCTGATTCCAATTTTTCTTAGGTCTTCCATCACATCATCTAACCATCTTGTTTTTGGTCTTCCTTTTTTTCTTCTAGCGTACAGTCTTCCTTTCAATATTCTTTTTGGCATTCTATCTTCTGTCATTCTCTCTATGTGTCCTAGCCATCTTATTCTTTGTGCCTTTATAAATTTCACAATATTTTGCTGCTTAATTAGTTCTTCTATCTCATAATTATATCTTATTCTCCATTGGTCTTTATCCTTTACAGGTCCAAAGATTCGTCTAAGTATTTTCCGTTCAAATCTTCGTAGTATTTCTTCATCTACATTGTTTAGGGTCCAGGTTTCTGCAGAATACGTTACTATTGGTCTTATTAGTGTTTTATAGATATTGTATTTTGTCCCTGTACTAATAAGCCTATTTTTAATAGATTTAAATTTGCATAATAGGCTGCATTTCCACCTTGAATTCTTTCTTTTATGCACTCGTTTAAATTGTTATCATTATTTACAAGCGCTCCTAAATATCTAAATTTGGATACCCCTTCAAATGTTTTGTCTCCAACTACTAGATTTTCAATTATTCTTTTGCTTTTGTCTGCTGTCATTTTCAGGTATTTAGTTTTTTTTTCATTTACTTCTAATCCTATTTTTTTTTACCTTCTTTCTAATTCTTCATAAACTTCAACTAACATTTTCCTATCTCTTGCCACAATCAATATGTCATCTGCATATGCACATATCTGACTAGACTTAAAAAATATTGTTCCTTTAGTATTTATTTTTTCTACTGCTCTGTGCAGGGCTAGGTTGAATAGAGTCGTCGATAGTCCATCACCTTGTCTTACTCCTGTGTTATAATCAAAATCCGGACTTAATTTATTCATTACTTTCACTTTGGCTTTTGTATTTTCCATTGTCATTTTTATTAGTCTTATTATTTTCGGTTGCACTTTAAAACATTGTAAGGTGTTATAGAGAACTTCTCTGTCAATTGAGTCAAATGCAAACTTAAAGTCAATAAACAGAAAGCATAAATCTATGCCATGCTCATAGAATTTTTCCATTATTTGTCGTATTACAAATATCTGGTCTATCGTACTCTTGTCACTTCTAAATCCACATTGATACTCGCCTAATACATTTTCCGCATATTTTTTCACTCTATTATTTAAAATACTTGAAAATATTTGATATGCTACATTTAGCAATGTAATTCCCCTATAATTATGGCATTGATATTTATTACCCTTTTTATATATTGGGCATATTATGCCTGTCTTCCAGCTTTCAGGCATCTGTTCCTTCCTCCATATTTCTAATATTAACTTATGTATTGCTTTCATAATTTCATTCCCACCATATTTAATTAGCTCAGCGATTATGTCATCTTCTCCTGGTGCTTTATTATTCTTTAGGCTCTGTATTGCTATTTTAACATCCCAAATATCCGGTTCTTCTTCTTCTTCTTCCATTTTTTGTTCATTTCCATTTTCATTCTCTCCTTGTTCCTGATTATTTATTGATTGTCGTTTATTTAACAATTCCTTGTAGTACTCAGCCCATCTTTCCAGTATATCTTTATCTTCTCCAAGAACATTACCTTCCTTGCTTAGACATTCTTTCATTTTATTCTGTTTCCCTTGTTTCATTTGCTTTAATGCCATATAGAATTTCTTTATCTCACTCTGTTGAATCAGCGTTTCTATTTCTTGGGTTTGCATTTTCCAATATTCTCTTTTCTTTTTCTTACATATGTTATTAGCGTCTCTTCTTCTTTGACGGTATTCTTCATAGTTATTTCTAGTTTCTTTCTGGAGCATTTTTTTCCTAGCCATGTTCTTTTTTTCTATAGCTTGCTCACACTCTTTATCATACCATTCTATGTTTCTTTCCATTTTCTTTTCACCTATACTTATTTTTGCTACCTCTTTTACTGTCTCCTTTATTACCTCCCATTGTTCTTCTACACCTTCTTCTGTTCCTTTTTCATTTAATTTGCTGCTCATTAACTTTTGATATTTCTTTTTTTCTTCTTTATCTTTTATTTTTTCTCTATCCCATCGTATATGTTTGTTCTCTTGAACCCTCTCCATCTTCTTTATTTTTATTCTCATTCTCACTTTAACCAAAAAGTGATCTGAATCACAATTTGGGCCTCTACAACTTCTTACATCTATAATTGATGATGTATGTCTTGCTTTAATTAGCACATGATCAATTTGATTTACTATATCTGAGCCTGGCATTTTCCACGTTCCTTTATGTATTTCTTTGTGAGGGAAGCAGGTACTTTTAATAATCATATTATTTCTAACTGCGAATTGTCCAAGTAGATTACCATTTTCATTACTTATTTGATGTAGTGAATGTTTCCCTGCCACTCCATTTAAACAGTCTTCTTTCCCCACTTGGGCATTCAAATCTCCTAGTATCACCAATGTATCATAAGTTCCTACTGAATTACATGTATTTTCTAAGCTTTCGTAAAACTCTTCCTTGTTTATCTCATCTTTCTCTTCTGTAGGTGCATATATAGATAATATAGTTATATTTCTGAATTTACCTTTAAGGCGTATTTTACAGATTCGTTCACTAATTGATTTAAATTCTATTAGGCTCTTTTTTGATTTCCTTTGAGATAATAAATCCTGTACCATTAAGTCCAGCTTTTTTAGGTCCACTATATAATACCGTGTATTCTTTCTTATCTATTCTACCTTCCCCTGCCCATCTTATTTCTTGGAGCGCTACCACATCTAATTTATATTTTAATACTTCATTTGCTATTTCTTTCATTTTCCCAGGTTTCAGCATTGTCCTTACGTTCCAGGTCGCCAACATTAAATCATTCCGAGGCTTTTTTGCAGGTTTCGTAACAATAGCTTTTTTACAAGATTAGGTTGTTAACCTAATGCTTAACCCCCAACCTGGAGGACCAGGCTTCCTTATTTATGTCCCCAGGAAGCAGGGTGGTCCGGTTATACCCCCGAACACTGGGTAGCTCAGGCACCTCGGGGGCGCTACTCCCCGTACTCACCAAGGTGAGCCCCTGAGGGACAGAAATACATATCTGTATCTAAAAAAAAAAATAAACTTTTTAGAAAAAGATGTGTGTTTGTGTGTCTGTCTGCCTGTTTATGACCAAAAGTCCTAAATACAAGACTTGATATTTAAGTTTAATACCTCCCAAGGATACAGTAGGAAAATTTTCAAGAAAATATCCCCACCCTCTAATTACCCTTTATTTGGAAAAACTTTCGAAATTTTTTTTACATAACTGGTATACCGTAAGAGGTAGACAAAAGCTTATCACACAAAAAATGTAGATCTCGTCAAAGTACTCAGTTTACGTCATATATCTATATTTTTTTGTTTTACTTTAATTTTTACTTTCTCTACACGTACTATGTGTATAGTGTATAGAGAAGGTATTGTAATGCAACCAAGAATTCGGTACCGAAATTTCACTGAAAAGACATGTTTTGAGACCCCATGAATAAAAACATTTTTTTAGAAAAATGTCCGTGTATGTGTCTGTGTGTCTGTGTGTATATGTGTGTGTGTCTGAGGGCACCGTAGCTCAAAAACAAAAAGTCCGTTAAAAACCAAACTTGGTATTTAGGTTTAGTATCTTCCAAGGATGCGATATTTTCAAGGAAATTTCCCCACCCCCAACTGCCCTTTACATGGAACTTTTTTCGAAAATTTTGATTTTCTCAAAAATGGCTCAAATAATTTTGTTTAAATTATCGTATATTAAAGAGAAAGTCATGTGAATGGAACACATCAGATCTTTTATCATCCACTCTCATGCCTGGCTACGGCCGACCACTCTTTCCAGCTTCTCCATTCTGTGGTTTCGTGCTGTTGTCTCCCCAACAGGCATCCGTTTGTAAGTCCTAAATACAGGGAGGATAAACCGGCTACAAATAAGTTAATACCCTCCGCCGCGTTTGAAGTCGCGACTTTGAGAACCTTAGACTAGCATGTTACCACAAAGGAGGACGAGAAAGAGGACTATTTGATGGCAACTGCTGACCCTGGAAGGAAACGGAATGTAGTGGAAATTGTCGCTGTCTTTTTGTCGGTCCGGATTAGCACTAGTGAAATACTTTATAAACAGGCGTGTACATACCTCTGTAGAGTTCTTTGATGCGCCGGCTCTGCTCGTCCACGTGGAACAAGTTTGACTCTCACTGGGTGGAAGAAAGAATGACTGGGGTATGTGACACGGAGTAAACTCAAAAATATATGTACTTCACTTTAGATTCCACTGAATTAATGCTTATATTCACCCTTGTTGCTTGTTGAGGCAGTAATCCCACGAGCGACTCCGACATAGTCATTCTTGAAGACGTAGAAATGCTAATAACTAGTGCCATATTCTTTTGCTTACAAAGTTCTTGTTTCGACGGTCATCAGTAATTACTGCGTACTTCCCTATTATGGGACAACTCAACTCGTGCGATAACTGAAATATTTCGTGTAATAATATCGCATACTCAGGCACTAACACCTCCGCATTAACGTACAGCCTATAGCGTACCGCGTTCAGCATCACAACTGTAACACGAAACTTAACAAGAAGAAAACCCCAGAAGACTAATTTCTTGTAAGCGCATCGCTTATATACCTAAAATCTCCATTCTTGAAGCTCATTCATGATTGGTTAAAAAGAAGCGCGAAAATAACGTTGTCACGTGATTAGTTTTGTAAGTTCTTTGTATTAGACTCACGTGATCACCTCTATAATGGAAAAGTCCCGAGCCGCTAACTTTTAGGGGAGAGAAATGGTGGAAATATACTTGTGCTATATGAGAAAACACTAAACAAATTCGCCACCGACCCCTAGGGAACTGCGAAAAACCCATGGGGCAGAGTGGGCGGTGACTGGGGATCGAACCCGGTACCTCCTGAATGCTAGGAGGTTACACGTTACCGTGGCGCGATCTCATCATGGACAAACTGCGTTTTGATGCACGAACATGCGGGTTCTTCGCAGATAAATGTACGATTCGTTACTTGTGAAGCAGCTAATACGACGGTATTATTTGCCCCTCGTTTGAATCTCGAGGCATTACTTTCGGTTGGGCAGCGCTGTAAGATCATGCTGGTACTGAATACAGTGGTATATAATTCTGCAGTACACTTCGAGAAAGGGCGCCGTAGTAAGCCAGTAAAAATATACTTAATTGCTTTTGGCTAATTATGAATTCGATAAATTACAACCCTAAAATAAATACTGGATTTACAATTATTAATGTTGGCATTTATATTATATCGATATTAAACAATGGTAGACATCTTCCATTGCATTATTTAAGGAGCAACTGGGTGTCAATATGTCATTTTCAATCAAAATATATTTTTTTTTTTTTTTGTTTTGCACAGCTCAAGTATATGGATGCCTTTTTTTTTTACGTATTTTTGAAGCTTTATGGCACTACGATATTTATAACTTTAATGCAATACATCATTTTTAAAATGTCACCCCTTAAATGTCCTTCACATGTAAATAGTAAACTAAACTTTCGCCAAAGTAATTTTTAATTTTATTTGTTCATTACTTTCTCTACACGAACTATGTACATACCGTACAGAGAAGGTATTGTATGCGTATTGGTCTGTGTGTGTCTGGGCAGCATACTACAAAAACTAAGTCCGTTAAATACCAAACTTGGTATTTAAGTTCAGTATCTTCCGAGGATGCGACACGAAACTTTTCAAGAAAATCCCCCCACCCCCAACTACCTTTTACTTTGAAAGAATGTTCAGAATTTTTATTTTCTCATAAATGCATAAAACAATTATAATTAAAGCGTCGTATTTTAAAGACATTTACAGAACAAATAAAATGTATATCTCGAATTGTTTGGGAATATCCTCTAAAGACCTCTTTATTCTGAATGAAATTTGCCGATTTTGCTTAACTGCTAAACCGTAAGAAATGGACAAGAACTTACTACATAAAAAATGTAGATTCAACAAAACACACAATTTATGTCTTTTATATTTTTGTTGTGAAGGTAACCGTTTCTGAGATATTCCTTGTTATTGGTTTCACTTGGGAATTACTTAAGCTTTTCTCAGACAGAAAGTGTACAGTCTGTACTTGTTCAACTCCTATATGAACAAAGAAGGGATTTGCAATGACAATCTCTACTTATAAGGAACTATGTAATACAGCATTTTGCTAATATTTATCTGGATTAGCATTGTATGGAAAGAAGAATCTTTTGTAAGAAGTTGATAAAACAGCTAGAGAATGTCATGTGAGTGTAAACGTAGAATTCTCAGTTTATATTATATGTGTAATAATGTTGCATTGCATGTGTATAAGAAATTAGTGTCAATATGCCACTTTTAGTCTAAATATAACTTTTTATGCAAAACTCATTTCTATATTATTATTTGTAACCTAATAATAGTTATTTAGTGGCTTTCAATTATTTTTGAGTGGGATGCTTAGTACACGAACGCGTAAGCAAATAATAGTCCAATAAGTCACGTGTAAATTACACCGTTTTTTACTATTTAATATTAACTAAAATATGTTTATATTTATTAATATTAATATTATTAGACTCCGCATTACTAGGAATTGAATTTAGTTGTGACGTTGATATTGCTTTGCTTATTCGTTGCTGCGTAACCCCGCCGGAATAAACAGTTTCAATTCTGGTTGTTTAAACTGCTCCAAATAGGTCAACAAATGAGTGAAAATGGATATTCCCGCAGAAGTCTTAGATTTTGCTATAAAAGTTGTATTTAGTTTGTTACCCGGCAACTAGATGGACTTATATGACAAGAAATATTTATTATTTAAAGAACGGGAGGCTGACAAAGGAGTTCAAATAATTTACGATGATATAAAATCTAATATTTGTTGCTTCTTAGGATACATGGAATGTATAAATGAAGGCTATAGGATAGGATAGAGTATGTTATTTTTAAAATACTGCCCTTTAAATACTCTGAACACGTAAAGTTTAAATTAACATTCTCTTATGTTTACTTTCTCTACACATACTATGTACACAGTGTATAGAGAAGGTATTCTAATGCACCCAAAAATTTAATACCGAGATTTCACTGGAAATACGTGTTTTAAGACACCCTGAATACAAAAAAAAGGCATTTTTAGAAAAATGTCCATATATGTCTTGTGTGTGACTGGCGGCAGCATAGCTCAATGACTGAAAGACCTTTAAATACCAAACTTGGTATTTTAGTTCAGCATCTTCCAAGGATGTGACACGAAGATTTTCAACCCATAACTACCCTTCGAAAATTTGGATTTTGATTTTCTAAAAAATGGCTCTAATGATGTTGATTAAAATACTGTATATTAAAGATATATACCTGACAAATAATAAGTATATCTTGAGTTTTGTGGGAATGGTCTCTGAAGACTACTTTATTCTGGAATTGTGTATAACTGGTAAACGGTATAAGATACACAAAAGCTTACCGCACAAAAATTGTAGAGCACATTAATACACACAATTTATGGCACATATATATCTTTTTCGTGGAGTTGATCGGTTCCTTGTTGTTGCTTTCAGCCTTGAAATCTTATACTTTTCTCATACAGGAATTTCTCAACTCCTGTCCATACAAACATAGGAACTTCTGTCACATAACAACCAGCTTTTGACTATCACTTTAACCTATGGTACTCCCTTATTTAGCTTCTATTTACAAGAAGCAAGTAATAAGACTATTTCAGCTAATTTTTTCTCGATAACCATGAAGTAAATAGAAGCAAAATCTTTTTAACAAATTTGTTGCAGAGATGTAGAGAAAGTCATGTGAATGGAACACATCAGATTTTTACTTTCTCTATACGCACTATGTACATAGTGTATAGAGGAAGTATTGTATTCCAAACAAAAATTCGATGCCGAGAATTCACCGGAAATACATATTTTAAGACTCCCTGAATAAAAAAAAGCATTTTCAGAAAAAGGTCCCTGTGTATGCGTGTGTGTCTGTCGGTGTGTGTCTTTGTACAGCATAGATCGAAAGCGAAAAGATCGTTAAATACTTAACTTGGTATTTAGGTTTGGTATCTTACAAGGATGTGACACGAAGATTTTCAAGAAAATCCCCCCATCCCCCAACTACCTTTTACATTGAAAATTTTTCGAAAATTTTGATTTTCTAAAAATCGCTCTAATGATTTTGATTTAAATCTCAAATATTTCTTATATTTACTTGACAAATTAAATGTATATCTTGAATTTTCTGGAAATAGCCTCTGAAGACTACTTTATTCTGGATAAATTTTACGGATGTTTGCATAACTGATAAACCGTAAGAGATGGACCAAAACTTACCACACAGAAAATATAGAGCACATTAAAACACACAATTTATGTTATATTCATTTTTTCGTGGAGTTGATCGTTTTTAAAATATTCCTTGTCTTTAGTTTCAGCTTCAAAAAACTTATGCTTTTATCATACAGGAATTTGTCAACTCGTGTCCATACAAACAAAGAAACTTCAGTCACATACCAACCAGCTTTAAATTATCACATTAATCTATGGTACTCCCTTATTTTGCTTCTACTTACAAGGAAGCAAATAATAAGACTATTTCTGCTAATATTTTCTCAATTAGCATGAAGTAAATCGAAGCATAAGCTTTTTAAGAATATTTTTTGCAGAGATGTAGAGAAAATCATGTGAATGGAACACATCAATTTGTTTTACATAGTGAATTACTTCATGTGTTTCCGGTGCCTCAAAGCAAATGCCTGGGTCGAAAGGTAAGATGATCATACTAAATTATTTATCAACATATAACACGATCATCATCTCTTTGTAATATAATGTAAATAGAGTTATCTCTCTTGTAGTATCTGAATTCAAGTAGTGTATTACCTTTCACTACATTTGGTCGAGTATCTCACAGTTTACACACGACTGTTATGAAAGAAATAGTTAATTCACATTGAATGACCTAATAGTTGATTAACTGTAACGTAGGAGACTTGAGTATGAAGTTTGGAAGTCACCATTAAGGCATGGAATAAAGTATACGATGGGCTCCATTCAGATGACTTTCTCAACAACTCTGTAACGCATTATTGTTAATAAACTTATTCTTGAAATCAAGATAGACATTAGTAGAACTTGTCTTATTACTTAGTTCCTTATGAGTAGAAGGTAAATAAAGGAATACACTAGATTAAAGCGATAGTCAAATATTTTAAAATGCGATTCCCATTTTTGAGAACGTAAAAATTGTCGAACATTTTCCATGTAAACAGTAGTGGAGAGCGGAATTTCTCGCAAGTCTTCGTATCGCATCCTTGGAAAATATTTAACCTAAATATCAAGTTTGGTATTTAACACACACAAACACACACACACACATACACACATGGGTCTTTTTCTAAAAATGTTTTTTTTCTGGATACAAGAAACTCTATGTCTTGTATTTCCGGTGAAAGCTCAGTATCAAATTTTGGGTGGAATGCAATACCTTTCCTATACACTATATACACAGAACGTGTAGAGAAAGCAAAAGAAAAGAACAACACTTTAATGGGTCCCACATTCTAAAGCACATGGATATCTTTTAGCCTAGTGTATTGCGTTATTTCGCTCCTACTTAGAAGGAAGCATGTAATAAGATCATTTCTGCACAAGTTTATTTCGATCAACATGAGTAAATCAACGAATCATTTTTGTAAGAATACTTTTTTGCAGAACAGGTAGGGTATGTATGACCGATACACATTTTTGTATAATTAACATTTAAGGAAATGTTGTATGCAAGGGTAAGGGTGTTGAAGTATCTCAACTTGCATCTACCAGGGTTGCTGAAAGTGCTCAAGGAGCACGTCTGTGACCCCAAAAGACTTGGCTGAGGTCGTAATTTTCCTGACGCTGCTGGGAGCCCCTTAAAGCTCGCGTATATCGCCACTATAAAGAGAAGTATGTGGCCAGACCTGTGTAATCCCTTTCTTATAGCCAGGGGCAATAAACTTGAAATGATCACCTTCTTTGTCGACTCAAATTTCTTTAACATTCCGTCCCAGGTTTAACGTGAACTCGATTAAATAACAAACTTGATACTTAAGTTCCTATCTTCCAACATTTTCAACAAAATCCCCCTACCCTCAACTAGCCTTCACATGGAAAAAATTGTGATTTTCTGAAAAATGGCTCTAACGATTTTTATTAAAATTTCGTATATTAAATTTATTTATATGACAAATAAAATATATATCTTGAATTTTCTGGGAATAACCTCTGAAGATTACTTTATTCTGGTTCAATTTTACGGAATCTTGCATAACTGCTAAACCGTAAGAGACGGACAAAAATTTACCACATAAAACTGTAGATCCCTTTAAAACACACAATTTATGCAATACACATTTTTTCCTGGAATTTATCCTTTTTTAGGTATTCATTATTCTTGGTTTCAGCTTGGTAAAGCATAATTTTCTCATACATAAATTTGTCAACCCCTGTCCACACAAACAAAGGAACTTCAGTCACATAGAAATTAGCCGTTGACTATCACTTTAACCTATGCTACACCCATATTTCGCTTCTACTTACAGGGAAGCAAGTAATTAGACTATTTCTGCTAATTTTCTCTCGATTAGCATGAAGTAAATATAAGTATAAGCTTTTTATCAATAATTTGTTGCTGAGATGTAGAGAAAGTCATGTGAATGGAACACTTCAGAATTTTATGTAATAAATGTCCGTCTGTCGCTTAGATTTTACATAAAATGTAGCAACAGTCTTCCACGATAAAAACGCCTTCACTTGTTATTCCCAGAAAATTCAAGGTATTTATTTTATTTGTCATGTAAATATCTTTAATGTAGAGTATTTTAATCCAAATTGTTAGAGCCATTTTTGAGAATATCGCAATTTTCTAAAATTTGTCCATATAAAGTGTAATTTGGGGCGGGGGGGATTTTCTTGAAAATCTTCTTGTTGCATCCCCGAGAAGGTACTTAAATACCCAGTTTGGTATTTTACCGGCTTTTCGTTTCTGAGTATCGTGTTCACACACACGGATGTTTTTCTAATTTTTTTTTTTTTTGATGCAGGGGATCCTGAAACATATATTTTCGGTGAAATCTTGTTATCGAGTTTTTTGGTGCAATGCAATACCTTCTCTATACACTATGTACATACTGCGTGTAGAGAAAGTAAACATGTTCGAATTGCACCCAGTGACTACCACCTGTTCCCAAACCTCAACAAATTTCTTGGAGGACGAAGATTTCACAGCAACGAGGAGGACATTGATGCAGTAAACAGCTATTTTGAGGACCTTGATAAATCGCACTGCAAAGATGGTTTAATTACATTAGAACACCGATATAAAAAATGTATTAGCCTTTCTGGAGATTATGTTGAGAAATAAAGATAACAAATAAATGCTGTTTTGATTGAGAGGCCCGTGACTTATCAGTCAACCCTAGCATGTGTTGGTAGTTTATCCATCTAAAAGTGTTTGTTTTCACAAGAGAGCATTTGACTCTTGATTGATATTGAAGTTCTTGTTATGTAGGTGTTATCTGAAAACAAGCAAGAAACAGTTAAGAAAAGAAGGTCAAGTCGCTGCTAAGACCACAACAATAACTGTGTTTTATGCCACACAGAGTGAGGGAAGGGTTAAGAGGCAGTTCTCGGAGGAGTGTCGGTGGCTTTTATCTCACAAAACAGCGGCGGCAATAGGAAGGGACGGATAAAATAGCCGCTCCTTGGTCGCTTTATGTATCGGTCCCTGTTGAGTGTTTCATCCTGTCCCACTGGGGCCCATACTCCATCACCCGCTAAACCTCCAGAGAAATTTCACCTCTCCGCAATCCGTTTACACCGTCACGCTATTACCCTCTTTCTCTCACGCAAGATGCAACAAAAACATTGACCCTGGCAAAGCTGAATAGAAATACGCGCCTTTCCATTTGTGTGTTCGTGTATCAGTGGGATTCCTCGGTCTGCCTACTTGTCTTCAAACGCTTTCGTAAGAAGGCCGTATCCTGACCGAGTGGTTAGACTCACTTGCCTCTCAAATAGACGGCCCGGGTTCGATCCCACGCAGCCGCATATAAGATTTGTGGTGGACAAAGCGGCACAGGGGCGCATTTTCTCCGGGTTCTCCGGATTCCACCGCCATCGCATTCCACCAGTGCCCCATCTTCATTTCATGAATCACGTGTATCATCGCCAGCGGTGCCACAAGTAGTAAAAAAGGTCACCAAACACTATCAAAAAGAAATTATTTTATAGTTTAAAATTACAAAGAAAGTATGAAACGACATTTTATTTATGGACACTCTTTAACTGCTGGGGTTCTCACAACTATCCTATGCATGGAACTTTGTTTGAAAATTTTGATTTTCTCAAAGATATCTCTAACGATTTGGATTAAAATATCGTATATTAAAGATATTTACCTGACAAATAAAATGTATATCTTGAATTTTCTGAGAATAGCCTCTGAAGAGTACTTTATTCTGGATGAATTTTACGGAATTTTGAATAACTGCTAAACAGTAAGAGATGAACAAAAACTTACTACACAAAACATATAGAGTACGTTAAAACACACAATTTATAATATATATATATATATATATATATACATATTTTTCGTGGAGTTCGACGTTTTTGAGACATTCCTTATTTTTGGTTTCTGCTATGCAAAACGTATACTTTTCTCATACAGGAACTTGCCAACTCCTATCCATATAAACAAAGGAACTTCATTGACATAGCAACCAGCTTTTGACTATCACTTTAACCTATGGTTGTCCCTTATTTGGCTTCTACTTACACGGAAGCGAGTAATAAGACTATTTCTGCTAATTTTTTCTGATTAGCATAAAGTAAAAAGAAGTATAGGCTTTTTAAGAATTGTTTGTTGTAGAGATGTAGAGAAAGTCATGTGAATGGTACACATCAGTTTTTTTTTTCAGGTGGCTTCTTGTGAAATGTCAGTATGTAATTTTTGAATGGAATATAATTCCTTCTCTGTCTACCTTGTAAAATTGCAGATCGCGTTAAAGAAACTGAACATTTAATTTCACTTTCTCTAGCCTATGTGTACAATGTGTATAGTGAATAGAAAACGTATTGCTTTCCACCCAAAAATTCGATGTCAAAAGTTCACCGAAAGTATATGTTTTGGAGTCCCCTGAGTCCGAAAGAAGCATTTCTAAGAAAAATTGTCCGTCTGTGTGTGTGTTTGTCTGGACAAGGAAGATAATTAGATTTTCAAGAAAATCCCCACCACAGAACACCCTTTACATGGAAAAATTTTCCAAAGTTTTTATTTTCTCAAAAATAGCTCTAACGATTTCGATTAACATACCCTATATTAAACATATATATGTATATATATGTATATATATATATATATATATATATATATATATATATATATATATATACATCCCAAATCAAATGTATATCTGAAATTTTCTGGGAATAGTGTCTGAGGACCTCTTTATTCTGGATGAATTTTACCAAATTTTCTTAATTCATAAACCGTAAGAGATATAAAATAACTTTCTGCACAAAAATGTAGATTTCGTCAAAATACACAATTTATTATCTCATTTACGTCTTTGTTGCGCAGGTAACCTTTCCCGAGATATTTTTTGTTATTGGTTTCAATTGTAAAGTACTTATAATTTTCTCAGACAGGAAGTGTCCGTTTTTCTATTGTTCTACTTCTGGCCAAGCAAAGAATCGATTTACCTTTTAAAACATTTGACAATAATTTTAGCATAGCTCATTCCTTTAGTTCCCTTTTAGCTCTAAGAAAGTAAGTAATAAGAACATTCTGTTAGCATTGTGCAGAAAGAAGAATAAGTTTTTGTAACCAGTTTCTTTGTAGAGCAGCTAGAGAAACGCACGGGAGTTTTATCTCATAGGAGCTCCAAAACATATTTATGATAAAATCTCAAATCAAAATTTTGGGTGCAATACAATGCTTTTCGGACTTACGATAGTGGTAGATTTGTGTAGACTACTTTCTACAGTGATCTGAAAGGCATTGTGGAAAGTTTGGGAGGACTACAATGCTTTTTCTACTAACTATAGTAGTATATTTGTATACAATACTGTCTACAATGATCTGAAAGGCATTGCTAATCCCGTTTGGTTGAAGAGGCTGGGCTGAGGCAAGCAATGACCTGAAGCTCAATTTGCTGTGAGCATTTGCTACTCCTTTCCTGAAAGGCTGTATTATTAAGCTACACTTTGCATGTTTAATCAATTACGTAAAGTAGCTGTTAATGTTTGATAAGCTTTATCAAGGTTTCCGGTTAGTTTATTCTCCTCTCTCGCATAACAAGCTGTGGCGTGAATGTTCTACATACAAATTGGTTCACCTCAAAATAAACCCTCAGGCTTCAATATCATCTCCACTTCTGTTTTCGTTAACAACATACTTCTGGAGAACATCTATAGGAACAATCGCAGCTTTATGTGTGAACCTATGCCCCAGGACATAAACCTATGACCTTCTCTGCTCACTCTTTGACAAACTACTCACCAAGGTCAGGTGCACTAAAACAGGACACTACCAGCTATGAAATACAAAACACAACCTCTACTAAATCCTGGGGTGCATCAAATTATCTGTGATTGTGCGCACTCTTATGTTGCAGATCCATCCAGACCCGCAGAAATGAGCACATTAGCCATATAACACATACGCAAACAGAAAAATCTGATGTGTTCCATTCACATGACTTTCTCTACATCTCTGCAACAAATTATTGTTCAGAACCTATGCTCATATTTACTTCATGCTAATGGAGAACAAATTGGCCGAAACAGTCTTATTACTTGTTTCCTTGTAAGTAGAAGCGAAGTAACGGAGTACCATAGGTTAAAGTGATATCCAAAAGCTGTTTGCTATGTGTCTGAAGTTCCTTTGTATGGACAGCAGTTGACAAATTCCAGTATGATTTTCAAAGCTGAAACAAAAACAAGAAATATCTTTAAAACGATCAACTCCATGAAAAAAATGCATATTATATAAATTGTGTGTTTTAACGTGCTCTACATTTTTGTGTGGTAAATTTTTTTCCATCTCTTAAGGTGTAGCAGTTATGCAAAATTCCGTAAAATTGATCCCGAATAAAGTAGTCTTAAGAGACTATTCCCAGAAAATTCAAGATAAACATTTTATTCGTCAGGTAAATATCTTTAATATACGATATTTTAATCAAAATCGTTAGAGCCATTTTTAAGAAAATAAACATTTTCGAAATTTTTTCCATGTAAAAGGTAGTTTGGGGTGTGGGATTTTTCTCAAATTCTTCATGTCGCATCCCTGAAAGATACTAAACTTAAATACCAATTTTCGTTTTTGAGTTATCGTTTCACAATGACACGGACACACACATGGACCTTTTGTGAAAATGCTTTTTCTGGATATAAGGGACACTAAAGCATATATTTCCGGTGAAACCTTGGTATCGAATTTTTGGGTGGAGTGCTATACCTTCTCTATACACTATGCACATAGTATGTGTAGAGAAAGTAAAAATCCGCTGCGCTCCCACAACTTCAATTCCTCTTTTATCGAGAAAGTAATTTTGCAGAACGCAAAGAAAAACGTCTAACTTCACTGATGAAATAAATTGAAATGCTGACCGAAGAATGTTAGCGGCTCTCCCAGAAGTACCAGACCCGACATATAGATAGCGGTTGTTGTTTCAAACAACAACAATGATGAAATGTACAATTCTACAAAGCTTAGTTTGAAGATTTTAAATTGTTTAGCATTTATTGACAGCCACCATTAGTGAATGCTTCAGCGAATTTGTAAACATGTCGTCATGTGATAGAATACTTTCATTTGAAAGGTCTAAGTTCAACTTATATTAAATCTGCTTCTTCATTTACAACAGTGACATATTGGATGGCGGAATTTACGCGTTGCCGTACGAGCTGCCAAGAAGTACATCGCAGTGGTCGATCAAATGAGGTTACCAGTCTAAAAATGGTAAAGAAAAATCACAAAATGGTATTGGATGACCGTCGACTGAAGGTGCGCGATCTAGCAGACATTCCAGGCATTTCAAAAATTTCTGTACATCGCATAATGACTGTGTGCAAGGTGGATGGCGCGTTTGCTCACAACAGAACAAAAACAGCGTCGTGAGGATGCTTAAGTCGAGTGTTTGGCTGAGTTTTTTCCATCGATTCATAACAAGGATGAAACCTGGGTCCATCACTTCATACCTGAGACGAAGGAACCATCTAAAATTGATTGGAAGCAGGTAAGGGCTCCAAAAAAGAATGGCGTCAGTTTTCCAGTCGCACGCAGAATAATTTTCATCGACTATCTCAAAAATGTAAAAGTAATCAATGGTAAATATTATACAAACTCGTTACAGTGTTTGAGTGATGAAATTGAGCAAAACTGGCCGCATTTGTTTCAGCAACACATTGCACCATTTGCAAGTGAATTATTGCCATAGCCAAAATCAAAGAGTTAAAGTTAGAATTGCTTCCTCATGCATACTATTCGCCAGATTTAACCCCCTCTGATATTTTCTGTTTCCAAACTTGAAGAAATGGCATGGCAGAAGATTTACCAACAATGAAGAGGTGGAGTCTGCAATTTGTCTGTTTTGCAGACCTCGATAGTTCTCACTATAAACAGGGTATCGAAGCTATTGAACACCTCTGGGAAAAGTGTATCGAGCTGAAAAAATAAAATGGCGTCCCATTTTAATTTGTGCGTGAAACACCGCTTAAATTTGCTCAGAGACCTTCTATCAGGCTTGAGGTACTTTTACGTGCCTTAAATCTAACGGCTTTACTTCCCTTCCGAAGGAAGCCATGCTAATGATTTTTACACCCGAAAAAATCCATCGCCCTCCGCCGGGTTTAGCTCAAAGGAGGCTCAGGTAGAGTAATAAAGATGTTTTTGCGCAACATTTTTGTGCTTCTTTGTTAGGTCCGTTATCTTTCATAACAATCAATAAAACTGTCCGTTGTAGCATTTATTTTATGGCTTAACGCCCTTTAACCTGGTTGGTCATATAGGACGATGAATGAAATTGCTGAAATGATGCTCAAATGATGTTGGGGTCTATGGAGCTTAAAATTACTCGACATTCGTCTTCTCAGGATAAGGGAAAACCCCGAAAAAACCTTATCCGGGTAACTCACCCTAAGCAAGATTCGAACTCACGACCTTTTGTATGTGAGGCAGAAACCAGGTGGGCATTGTTGTAGCATTGTTTAGCATGAATGTGTAGTAGTCAGAATGCTTCAAGATGCTGGGACGTTACTTTTAACTGCACCACTCCGCAGTATCTTATAAGTAGAGGACATAATTATTACTACACGTTTTACAAACACATTTTATTCTTTAAGGAAAAGTAGGCCAAAAGGTAAAGAGAAAAAGGAACGAAGGTCAAAGTTCCAGTAGACGGTTCTCAAGTCTGCTTGAAACTCTCAGGTTTTTCCGACTTCCTTTATCACTTTCCTTCCGCCCATCGATAAATTGTTGTATGTACTTGTTCAACTTGGAGAAGAAATCCTTTTTTCTTCTAAAGCTTTTTTCGACGCCGCATGCAGCAGAAAAGGTTCTATAAAGAGACGCCGTATCGTTTGTTTTCTTTTCTGTTTGATTTTCTATTGTAAGGTTGTATTCAAGGCGTCTTATTTCAAGTCCGCTGTAAATTACACATCACTTGTTTTTGTCACATCTATAACAAGCATATGTATTTAAAGAAAACCGCCTATACGAGGGTCGGCGGATAAGTCCTGGGCCTCACACACATATGGCGCCACTAGGCATCGCACAGTTTTAACTCTAGACTCGCTTGTACCCATAGTTACAGGTCAATAGCTTGTTTAATTTTCGAATGACAGCATTTTAAACAAGACAACTCTAGAGTTCACGCAAATGGCAGATTTGGAAAAAACGAGCAGTGAATAAATACTTCCATTTGAAAGGCGTAACGCCTAAAGAAATCAAGGAGGAAATGGACAGTACATTGAAAGACTCTGCACCTTCATATTCAACTGTTAAATGTTGGATTGCACAGCTTAAAATGGGACATACGAGCACTAGTGATGAGCCTCACTCTGGACGTCCTGTAGAAGTGACAACTCCAGAGATCATTAAAACAATTCATCGTTTAATACTGGAAGACCGCGGATAAATTTTTTTGAGATAGCAGAGGCTGTAGGCATATCAAAAGAACGTGCAGGTAATATTTTAAGTAACTTTTTGGGCCTTTACAAGGTCTGCGCTAGATGGGTGCCGCATTTGTTGACACCTGATCAAAAATTGCAAAGAAAAACTGTTTCTGTTAAGAATGTGGAGCTCTGCCGTAAAAATTCCAGTGAATTTTTGAGACGGCTTATTAAAGTGGATGAAACTTGGATACATCACTACACTCCAGAAAGTAAATCACAGTCAAAACAGTGGATTGCGCCAGGTGACTAAATTTTGTCAGGTAACAAGGTTATGGCGAGTGTTTTCTGGGATGCACAGGAATTATTTTTATTGATTACTTGGAAAAGAGTAAAAGTATCACTGGTGACGATTACACAAGATTACTGCAACTTTTCAGTGATGAGGTGAAAAGAAAAATACCTTAATTGGCGAAATAAAAAAAAAATTGTTTTATCACGACAATGCTCCGGCCCATCATTCAGAAATGTGCGAATTAAATTGGTTATTGCTTGAACATCCAACTTATTTACAGATCTAGCACCCAGGACTACCACCTGTTGCCAAATCTCAAAACATTTCTTGGAGGACGAAGATTTCACAGCAGCGAGGAGGTCATTGATGCGGTAAACAGCTATTTTGAGGACCTTGATAAATCGCACTACAGAGATGGTTTAATTAAATTAGAACACCGATATGACAAATGTATTATTCTTTCTGGAGATTATGTTGAGAAATAAAGCAAAAAATAAAATTAAATGTTGATTTCATTGAGAGGCCCGGGATTTCTCAGCCCACCAGTGTTGATCTGTGGTACACTTACGAGGACCACCCAGAAAGTGACACACGATTTGGCATTTCTAATTAATAACGAAAGTTATCAACACAAACATGTATATACAAAGTTACACTACCTTACTCATTTGTAAACGCAATCTCCATTCTGTCAAGATATTTATAATCACGAGGTACCAATTTTTTAATGCCAGTGTTATACTTATCTACAGCTAAAGAACTTATTCGCGTTTTTGAATGCTCATAATTTTCGGTCAAACAAATTTTATAGTCAAATAACGTAAGCATATTGTATAATGTAGTGAACGACTCTTCAGTGAAGAAATAGCGCATAAGTTACGAGTAATTAAAGAGGAACCTGTGTGCCCGACAAAGACCAGAGTGGATATTTGCCAATAGTTATGAAGAAATTGTTGAAAGAATTCAGAAGAAAAGGTATACATTGGTATCTATTTTCAATAATTGAAGTGAATATTACACAAGTTTTGTTACGTTTATATCCTAGGCATTTTACTATTTTTAGTTGCTATCGTTCAGTATTATGGGAAGTGTTCCATATTATCCCTAGGACTCGTGCCACTGCAGAAAAGCAGTGTCTTCAAAATATGGCTTTTCGTACTTTTTGGTAAACAATGGCAACTTATGACCAATATGGTATGCTTACTATGCTTTGTTCTTTGTGTTGTGTATCTTATAAAAAACATTATATTTCCTTTATCGCAATAAAACTGTATTTATCAAAAGGTATTTCATATTCACGCCTCTCCTCTAATATTCCTCAAATCCCATTCGTCTTGCCGTATAAATGCACTGAAATCGCTGCAAGTTAATGTCCATATCTTGAATTTCAAATCCGTTTTTGCTTGCTACACTCCATTATTTTGGTTTAGTAAAGCATGATTGCAGTTAACGTTAGTGGAACTTCCGCCATTATGTACGGGAATATCACTGCACGCTGATGTCCAGACAGAAAACAATTTCATGTGGGTGTGAAAAATTTAGAAAAACCATTGCACATGGGTGTTATGTGTTCCATTCACATGATATTCTCTTCATTGCTGTAACAAATTATTGTAAAAAGCATATTCTTCTAGCTACTTTATGATAATCGAGATAACCATTAGCAGAAATTGTGTTAATTCCTTGCCTCCTTGTAAGTAGAAGTAAAATAAGGGAATACACTAGGTTAAAACGATAGTCATAACTTTAAAAAGCTGGTTGCCATGTGATTGAAATCCTTTCCTGTGTTAACAACTTTCCGCCTGATAAAAATGTTAAGTATTTTAAATCTGAAACAAATAAAATGGAATATCTTAGCAATGGTGAATTCCACCAACAACCCTACGTAGTATAAATTGTGTATTTTAAGGTGATCTAAAATTTTAGTGTAGTAAATATTCGTTTATCCCTTAAGGTTTACCAATTACGGAATTTCAGCAAAATTATTTCAGAATAAAGTCTTCTGTAGAAGCCATTCCCAAAAAATCAAGATGTACATTTTATTTGTCCTATAAATTTCTTTAATATAAGAGATTTTAAACAAAATCTTAGAAGTCATTTTTGAGAAAATTAAAATTTTCCAACAATTGTCCATGTAAAGGGTAGTTTGAGGTAGGTGAAAATTTCTCAAAATCTTTGTGTAGGATCCCTTGAAGAAACCAAATAATACCAAGTTTGGTATTCAACGATCTTTCCGTTTTTGAGCTATTCTAGCCACAGACACACACGAAAATTTTTATAAAAATGTTTTTTTTTTTATCTTGGATTCAGGAGATCCTAAAGCTTCAATTTCCGAAGAAATCTCGGTATCAAATTTTGGGTGGAATACAATATTTTTTCTATACACTATGTACATAGTGCGCGTAGAGAAAGTAAAAACGATTAAAATGCAGAGGTAATGAGTTGCGATTGATTGGAATTTTACGCGCCAATGTACAGGATTACCCACTTCCTACGTACATGTATCATGAACGAAAGTCAGAGAAAACTTCCCAACGCACTCTGTAACACCAATGTTAGAATGAATGACCCCCTGTTAGAATTAAAAAAATCTGATGTGTTTCATTCACATGACTTTCTCTACGTCTCTGCTCCAAATTATTGTTAAAACGCTTATGCTTCTGTTTACTTCACACTAATGGAGAAAAAATTATCAGAAATAGTCTTGTTACTTGCTTCCTTGTAAGTAGAAGCGAAATAAGGGATTTCCATAGGTTAAAATGATAGTCAAAAGCTGGTTGCTATGTGACGGAAGTTCCTTTATTTGTATGGACACGAGTAGACAAAGTTCCGTATGAGGAAAGTGTGAGTTTTTTAAAGATGAAACCAATAACAAGGAATATCTCAAAAAACAATGAAATTTAAATTGAAATAACGAAGAAATTTAAATAAAATACTCTACAGTTTTGTGTGATAGGTTTTTGTCTATCTCTTACGGTTTAAACTTCATCCAGAATAAATTAGTCTTCAAAGGCTATTCCCAGAAAATTCAAGATATACATTTTATTTGTCCGGTAAATATTTTTAATAAACGATATTTTAATAAAAATCGTGAGAGTCATTTTTGGGAACATTAAAATGCTCGAATTTTTTCCATTTAAAGGGTGGTTGGTGGGAGAATTTTTCTCAAAAACCAAACTTTAATACCAAGTTTGATATTCAACGGTCTTTTCGTTTTTGAGCTATGCGGTCCACAGACACACACACACATGGATCTTTTTGTAAAAATGATTTTTTTGGATTCAGGGGGACCCAAAACGTGTATTTCCGGTGAAATCTCGGTATCGAATTTTTGGGTGGAGTGCAATGCCTTCTCTATACGCTATGTACATAGTACGTGTAGAGCAAATTAAAGTACTTGTTTTTTCTCTCATTTTTGGAAGTAAATTATTTTTGTCATTTTATTTAGTTTGATTTATATTTTTATTGTGTATCATTTTTAATTTATTTTGTGTTATAAGTGGTATTAGGGTAAGTCATTTCAAAAAAGTTATATATATATATATATATATATATATATATATATATATATATTGTAACTTTTATGTATTGTATTTTGGGAAATAAATATGAAGTTTGGATATACGCCCCGGTATAGTAACCAAGGTAGGATATTCTGATTTTATTTATTTATTTAGTACTTGTAGTGAATATAAAGACGATTAATATGCAGAGATAGTGGGTTCCGATTGGTTGGAATTTTACGCGCCAATGTACTGGATTGGCTATTTCCTACTTCATGAACAAAAGTCAGTCCCAACCCACTCTGTAACATCAATGTTAGAATTAAAACGAGGAGTTAGTTGGAATAAACCAGAGTTGATGTAGACATGACATTTGCAAAGATGAACAGAGAGAGAGAGTGCAAGAAGAGGATATCTGGAAAGATATTGCGATGGCAAGTTTGAAAATGTGGTAGAAAGGGTATGAGAATGGATTGGGACTTGAGGGTTGAAAATGGGCATAATGAAGATAAATGACCCATTCCAAAGCCCATCCTCTACCCCTAGACAAAGTTTACAGTAGCTGGATCGCGGAATACAATCTGCCTCTAAAGCCATTTGCTGCGTTGCTCTTTCTCCCCTTCGCTTATCAATCAAGCACTTTAAATGGCGTTCTCTTTACCTCAAGAGTGCCTTCACTTCTAGACAACCCAAAACAGTATTATTTCTCAGGGAAACAAATTTCTTTTTCAAAACAAATATAAGAAAAAAATGAAAGGTACTAACTTATTTTATTGTGAACGTCTTGGTTTACAAAACACCTCTAATAGTTATATTAATTTCTCTACTACATAAATAACAGGTAGATGCAACATTCCATTCTAACGAAGAAGTATATACCCACGTTTCATCGAAAATACAAGTTTTTCCCCACTTGACAATGCTTAAGCATAAAAATAACATGTTGTACCTTAACGCACCATCATAACACCTCATGTATTCAATTCACAGGACTTTCTCTACTGTTCTGCAAACAAGCTATTCTTACAAAAATATTCTTTTACGTACATTATGCTAATATAGATAACCTGAGCAGAAAGTGTCTTAATACCTGCTTCCTCATAAGTATAATGGAAAAAAATCTGATGCGTTCCGTTCACGTGACTATTTCTACATCTCTGCAACAAAGTATTATTAAAATGCTTATTTTTCTATTTACTTAATGCTAATCAAGAAAAGCATTAATAGTAATCATCTTACTGCTTGCTTCCTAGTAAGTAGAAGGGAAGTAAGGGAATGCACTAGGCTAAAGCGATACTCAAATTTGAAATGTTTTAAAAGCTGTTATAGCTATCAGGTTGTATAAGCCTGGACGTCCATTACTGACACTTGCTCCACTAGATTTGGTGTTGGCGGCCTGGACGCGTTTCGACAATCTTCAGTTTCGGTTTCCTGTAAGTAGGCAGACGTCTGAGATAGCTGTATGGGGGGGGGGACAGGAATAAGGGTTATAAGGATAACAGGTCAATAAGGATAAAGGAAAGGGGAGAGAAAGGATTTGATACTATGGTGTCTCTGTTTATTGGGGCAACTGTGGTGACTTGAGGCCCGGTACCGCCGAAGCAAACCACTTCTATGTGATCGGGTGTACCGAAGGTATGACGTCTTGACCGAAGCCCAGACGCAGACCTACTAATTGGGGTGTTGCCTACCATTATGGTGACGTCAGGTGTTAGCTGAGGGCTGCTGTTCTCCAAGGGTGTACCGACCTTAGGTGAAGGTCTGACGTCTTGACCGAAGCCCAGACGCAGACCTACTAATTGGGGTATTGCCTACCATTATGGTGGCGTCTGGTGTCAGCTGAGGGCTGCTGTTCTCCAAGGGTGTACCGACTTTAGGTGAAGGTCTGACGTCTTGACCGAAGCCCAGATGTAGACCTACTAATTGGGGTGTTGCCTACCATTATGGTGACGTCAGGTGTTAGCTGAGGGCTGCTGTTCTCCAAGGGTGTACCGACTTTAGGTGTAGGTCTGACGTCTTGACGCAGAGCTTCTAATTGGGGTGTTGCCTACCATTATGGTGGCGTCAGGTGTTAGCTGAGGGCTGCTGTTCTCCAAGGGTGTACCGACTTTAGGTGTAGGTCTGACGTCTTGACGCAGACCTACTAATAGGGGTGTTGCCTACCATTATGGTGGCGTCTGGTGTTAGCTGAGGGCTGCTGTTCTCCAAGGGTGTACCGACTTTAGGTGAAGGTCTGACGTCTTGACCGAAGCCCAGATGTAGACCTACTAATTGGGGTGTTGCCTACCATTATGGTGACGTCAGGTGTTAGCTGAGGGCTGCTGTTCTCCAAGGGTGTACCGACTTTAGGTGAAGGTCTGACGTCTTGACCGAAGCCCAGATGTAGTCCTACTAATTGGGGTGTTGCCTACCATTATGGTGGCGTCTGGTGTTAGCTGAGGGCTGCTGTTCTCCAAGGGTGTACCGACTTTAGGTGTAGGTCTGACGTCTTGACGCAGACCTACTAATTGGGGTGTTGCCTACCATTATGGTGGCGTCAGGTGTTAGCTGAGGGCTGCTGTTCTCCAAAGGTGTACCGACTTTAGGTGAAGGTCTGACGTCTTGACCGAAGCCCAGATGTAGACCTACAAATTGGGGTGTTGCCTACCATTATGGTGGCGTCTGGTGTTAGCTGAGGGCTGCTGTTCTCCAAGGGTGTACCGACTTTAGGTGAAGGTCTGACGTCTTGACGCAGACCTACTAATTGGGGTGTTGCCTACCATTATGGTGGCGTCTGGTGTTAGCTGAGGGCTGCTGTTCTCCAAGGGTGTACCGACTTTAGGTGTAGGTCAGATGTCTTGACGCAGACCTACTAATTGGGGTGTTGCCTACCATTATGGTGACGTCAGGTGTTAGCTGAGGGCTGCTGTTCTCCAAGGGTGTACCGACTTTAGGTGAAGGTCTGACGTCTTGACGCAGACCTACTAATTGGGGTGTTGCCTACCATTATGGTGGCGTCTGGTGTTAGCTGAGGGCTGCTGTTCTCCAAGGGTGTACCGACCTTAGGTGAAGGTCTGACGTCTTGACCGAAGCCCAGACGCAGACCTACTAATTGGGGTATTGCCTACCATTATGGTGGCGTCTGGTGTCAGCTGAGGGCTGCTGTTCTCCAAGGGTGTACCGACTTTAGGTGAAGGTCTGACGTCTTGACCGAAGCCCAGATGTAGACCTACTAATTGGGGTGTTGCCTACCATTATGGTGACGTCAGGTGTTAGCTGAGGGCTGCTGTTCTCCAAGGGTGTACCGACTTTAGGTGTAGGTCTGACGTCTTGACGCAGAGCTTCTAATTGGGGTGTTGCCTACCATTATGGTGGCGTCAGGTGTTAGCTGAGGGCTGCTGTTCTCCAAGGGTGTACCGACTTTAGGTGTAGGTCTGACGTCTTGACGCAGACCTACTAATAGGGGTGTTGCCTACCATTATGGTGGCGTCTGGTGTTAGCTGAGGGCTGCTGTTCTCCAAGGGTGTACCGACTTTAGGTGAAGGTCTGACGTCTTGACCGAAGCCCAGATGTAGACCTACTAATTGGGGTGTTGCCTACCATTATGGTGACGTCAGGTGTTAGCTGAGGGCTGCTGTTCTCCAAGGGTGTACCGACTTTAGGTGAAGGTCTGACGTCTTGACCGAAGCCCAGATGTAGTCCTACTAATTGGGGTGTTGCCTACCATTATGGTGGCGTCTGGTGTTAGCTGAGGGCTGCTGTTCTCCAAGGGTGTACCGACTTTAGGTGTAGGTCTGACGTCTTGACGCAGACCTACTAATTGGGGTGTTGCCTACCATTATGGTGGCGTCAGGTGTTAGCTGAGGGCTGCTGTTCTCCAAAGGTGTACCGACTTTAGGTGAAGGTCTGACGTCTTGACGCAGACCTACTAATTGGGGTGTTGCCTACCATTATGGTGGCGTCTGGTGTTAGCTGAGGGCTGCTGTTCTCCAAGGGTGTACCGACTTTAGGTGAAGGTCTGACGTCTTGACGCAGACCTACTAATTGGGGTGTTGCCTACCATTATGGTGGCGTCTGGTGTTAGCTGAGGGCTGCTGTTCTCCAAGGGTGTACCGACTTTAGGTGTAGGTCAGATGTCTTGACGCAGACCTACTAATTGGGGTGTTGCCTACCATTATGGTGACGTCAGGTGTTAGCTGAGGGCTGCTGTTCTCCAAGGGTGTACCGACTTTAGGTGAAGGTCTGACGTCTTGACGCAGACCTACTAATTGGGGTGTTGCCTACCATTATGGTGGCGTCTGGTGTTAGCTGAGGGCTGCTGTTCTCCAAGGGTGTACCGACTTTAGTTGAAGGTCTGACGTCTTGACGCAGACCTACTAATTGGGGTGTTGCCTACCATTATGGTGGCGTCTGGTGTTAGCTGAGGGCTGCTGTTCTCCAAGGGTGTACCAACTTTAATTGAAGGTCTGATGTCTTGACGCAGACCTACTAATTGGGGTGTTGCCTACCATTATGGTGGCGTCTGGTGTTAGCTGAGGGCTGCTGTTCTCCAAGGGTGTACCGACTTTAGGTGTAGGTCTGACGTCTTGACGCAGACCTACTAATTGGGGTGTTGCCTACCATTATGGTGGCGTCTGGTGTTAGCTGAGGGCTGCTGTTCTCCAAGGGTGTACCGAATTTAGGTGTAGGTCTGACGTCTTGACCGAAGCCCAGATGTAGACCTACTAATTGGGGTGTTGCCTACCATTATGGTGACGTCAGGTGTTAGCTGAGGGCTGCTGTTCTCCAAGGGTGTACCGACTTTAAGTGAAGGTCTGACGTCTTGACGCAGACCTACTAATTGGGGTGTTGCCTACCATTATGGTGACGTCAGGTGTTAGCTGAGGGCTGCTGTTCTCCAAGGGTGTACCGACTTTAGGTGAAGGTCTGACGTCTTGACCGAAGCCCAGATGTAGACCTACTAATTGGGGTGTTGCCTACCATTATGGTGGCGTCAGGTGTTAGCTGAGGGCTGCTGTTCTCCAAGGGTGTACCGAATTTAGGTGTAGGTCTGACGTCTTGACGCAGACCTACTAATAGTTGTGTTGCCTACCATTATGGTGGCGTCTGGTGTTAGCTGAGGGCTGCTGTTCTCCAAGGGTGTACCGACTTTAGGTGAAGGTCTGACGTCTTGACCGAAGCCCAGATGTAGACCTACAAATTGGGGTGTTGCCTACCATTATGGTGGCGTCTGGTGTTAGCTGAGGGCTGCTGTTCTCCAAGGGTGTACCGACTTTAGGTGAAGGTCTGACGTCTTGACACAGACCTACTAATTGGGGTGTTGCCTACCATTATGGTGGCGTCTGGTGTTAGCTGAGGGCTGCTGTTCTCCAAGGGTGTATCGACTTTAGGTGAAGGTCTGACGTCTTGACGCAGACCTACTAATTGGGGTGTTGCCTACCATTATGGTGGCGTCTGGTGTTAGCTGAGGGCTGCTGTTCTCCAAGGGTGTACCGACTTTAGGTGAAAGTCTGACGTCTTGACGCAGACCTACTAATTGGGGTGTTGCCTACCATTATGGTGGCGTCTGGTGTTAGCTGAGGGCTGCTGTTCTCCAAGGGTGTACCGACTTTAGGTGAAGGTCTGACGTCTTGACGCAGACCTACTAATTGGGGTGTTGCCTACCATTATGGTGGCGTCTGGTGTTAGCTGAGGGCTGCTGTTCTCCAAGGGTGTACCGACTTTAGGTGAAGGTGTTACGTCTTGACGCAGACCTACTAATTGGGGTGTTGCCTACCATTATGGTGGCGCCTGGTGTTAGCTGAGGGCTGCTGTTCTCCAAGGGTGTACCGACTTTAGGTGAAGGTCTGACGTCTTGACGCAGACCTACTAATTGGGGTGTTGCCTACCATTATGGTGGCGTCTGGTGTTAGCTGAGGGCTGCTGTTCTCCAAGGGTGTACCGACTTTAGGTGTAGGTCTGACGTCTTGACGCAGACCTACTAATTGGTGTGTTGCCTACCATTATGGTGGCGTCAGGTGTTAGCTGAGGGCTGCTGTTCTCCAAGGGTGTACCGACTTTAGGTGAAGGTCTGACGTCTTGACGCAGACCTACTAATTGGGGTGTTGCCTACCATTATGGTGGCGTCTGGTGTTAGCTGAGGGCTGCTGTTCTCCAAGGGTGTACCGACTTTAGGTGTAGGTCTGACGTCTTGACGCAGACCTACTAATTGGAGTGTTGCCTACCATTATGGTGGCGTCTGGTGTTAGCTGAGGGCTGCTGTTCTCCAAGGGTGTACCGACTTTAGGTGAAGGTGTGACGTCTTGACGCAGACCTACTAATTGGGGTGTTGCCTACCATTATGGTGGCGTCTGGTGTTAGCTGAGGGCTGCTGTTCTCCAAGGGTGTACCGACTTTAGGTGTAGGTCTGACGTCTTGACCGAAGCCCAGATGTAGACCTACTAATTGCGGTGTTGCCTACCATTATGGTGACGTCAGGTGTTAGCTGAGGGCTGCTGTTCTCCAAGGGTGTACCGACTTTAGGTGAAGGTCTGACGTCTTGACGCAGACCTACTAATTGGGGTGTTGCCTACCATTATGGTGGCGTCAGGTGTTTGCTGAGGGCTGCTGTTCTCCAAGGTGTTTAGAATGATGTGGATTAGTGGTGCAAAGTTTCTGAAGTATCGGTCTCTGGCTGTTGGCGGCGTTGTTTACTACCAGCTCCTGGTTGTCAAGGACGGCTGAGTAGCACTTCGTGATTTCGGCAAGCCTGTTGTTGAGCAGGTCCTCCAGTTGTGTTAGGCGTGTGCAGGTTCAGTAGATCCACATGAAGGTCCGTGATTGCCTCCACGATCCTGGTTGGCGTCGAAAGTTTCCTGGATGAGCTCAGACGTGTCCTGTGGTGGCTGCTCGGGATGATGAGGCTCTGAGTCTGTCTGCGTTGCCAGGTAGGGCAGCTCCGGTGTCGTGATCGATGTCCGGGCTGGTTGAGATGGTCCTAGATGCCTGCTCTTCGGGTATTGGGGACGCTGTGCTTGCCCGGTATAATGTCCTGTGCCTCCACAAGAAGTACAGAACCGGCGGCGTCTGCGAAGGCCATGCTCAGTGCACTCCGCGGTGGCAGAGCCGACGTTACAATAATGGCACTGCGGTGGTGCAGTGCAGGTCTCCAGGCTGTGCCCATAGCTACAGCAGCGTCGGCAGGGCCTGAGGCTTCCCTTCGGCTGACCTCGAGCGGACAGGCGTCGCCCTAATAAGGTCTAGCCCGCAGTCAAGGCAGCTATCAGGTCCGCCGGGTCCGTTAGCATAAACATACCAGCTGTGTGGTGCCCCGGTCGCTCCTGATGCGTGTGGCCCTCACACAGGAAGGCTACTGGAATCTAGCTGCGGTGGTGACGTGTCGGGCCGAAAAGTCCCGAGGGCCCCCCGAACCACGACGCTGTACCAGGGCGGCAGTGTGGAGCTCAGTGGTGTTGGCGAGTGAAGCTGCATCCGCGGAGGTCTTGTGGCCCTCAATGCCTGTGAGGCATCAGCGGCTGGCTGCGCTGGTGATGTACAGCGCTCGCTACCGGCGTAGCGGCAGGTGTTGGCGATACTGAGGGAGAAAGTCCCCTTCCGGCGGTGGCTGCGTGTCTGCTTCGGTGTTTCCTCCTCGCCATCTCGCAGCTGGAGAGCTTCAGCGTCTAATATAGCATTCTGATTGTAGCGACATCAGATGGTAGAAGACGGGCTTCACTGACATCTGCCTTCTTCTTGAGTGACCTTGACGTATTTCAAAATTAACCACATAGCGGATATTACTGTGGATAAAGATTCTCTAACTTCGAAGGAGTATTAATGGCTTTCTATGATTTGATTTCTCGCCAAATTCATTCCAAAAATGATTGGCTACTGCTGATTTTTTCAACTATTTCAACTTGATATTTTTTTGATGTTCCTTCAAACGTGTTTTTAAGTTCCTTTTGATTCTACCAATGTGAACTTTTTCACAGGCATTACAATTTATTTGATAAAAACCAGATTATAGAGAAGGTATTGTAATGCATCCAAAAATTTAATACTAAGATTTCACCGGAAATACACGTTTTGGGTCCCCCTGAAAAAGAAAAAGCATTTCTGGAAAAAGGTCCATGTGTGTGCATGTGTGTGCGTCTGGTGTGTGTGTGTGTGTGTCTGGGCAACAGAGCTCAAAAACGAAAATACCGTTAAACGCCAAACTTTGTATTTGAGTTTGGTATCTCGCAAGGATACGACACGTTAAAGAATGTTATCTCATATTTTAGTAATGAAGTAATTCGTTTGGTTTTGTTATCGGCTTACCATTTCCGTATTTATAGGAATTATAAGTCACTGATAAGGGGTCAGAAGCCTGTCAGGAAGCCATCGGCGCGAAACCACAGAATGGAGAACCTGTTACAAGGGTTCGATCCGTAGCCAGGCATGGACATGAGGAAGCGGATGATATTAAATGTAAGCGAAACTGATGATGGAGCAATTGGTGGAATGAGTGGCTGCCCAGACTCCGCTTCACGGGCGCTTGGGAGCGAACCCGCGCCACCTAGATGGGAGGCGAACGGTCTAACCAATCACCTACGGCGCCACCATTGTAACAATTAAGGGGTTTAAAATATAATAAAGGAAATTTAAAATTCTGAGTGTGTATTCTTAGAGAGCTGAAAGCCTGTTCAGTTGGAGATGTGTGTTGTGTAACTTTTGGCCAGCTCGGACTCATTAGGTTTGAACCCTGGGTCAGAATGTTTACATGCCTTCCATTAGGGCTACTTTCAGCCTCTCGCACACCTCGCTAATTAAAATGTGAGCCCTATTGTTTCCTTTGTGTCACAGGTAGGTAGGGCAATATAACAGCTGGGCCCAGCCTCGTCTCGTCTGGTTAAGTGTTTTAACATGCCCTCAGGGTCAAGACCCTTCCTTCTCTGTGTGCCTTTATTCCACATGCGGTACGCATGCATTTAGGCCTTTAGTTATGCAGACCCCCCTGAACTATAGACAACTTCTCCTTCACCTCTGTGTTGCTGGTTCGCTACCACTCGGGCGTTTCTAGTTATAGTCCGTGTCTTTACTTAGCTGACTGTGAGCTTTATTTAATGCTAATTATCCATGAAGAGAGAGGTTTAAACGCAACGTACCGAGCTAATGCACCTCTGAAATTTGCAAATACACAACATTTAAGATATTGTATTGAAATGTATACCAGCTTTACATACCAGTTGTACTTTCGCCGAGCTTTAAAGTTCTAGCTTGTACGTCTATTTAAGTAATAGTTTTTAACGTTTAAATCATTTTGTGCTAGGAAAATATGTTTACAAACGGGTTTTTAACATAATATTTCTACTTTCTCTACACGTTCTATGTAATAGTGTATAGAGAAGGTATTATAATGCACCCAAAAATTCGTGACCGAGATTTCTCCGGAAATACATGTTTTGGGTCTCCCTGAATCCAACAAAACTTATATGTTCAATTCACATGTCTTTCTCTACATCTCTGCAACAAATTATTGCTAAAAAACTTATGCTTCTATTTACTTCATCCTCATTTAGAAACAATTACCACAAATAGTCTTATTATTTGCTTCCTTGTAAGTAAAAGCGAAAAAAGGGAGTAACATAAGTGGTAGTCAAAAGCTGGTTGCTATGTAACTGAAGTTCTTTTCGTTTGTATATACACGAGTTGACAAATTTCTGTATCAGAAAAGTATAAGTCTTTCAAGGCTAAAACCAAAAATAAGGAATATCTGGAGAACGATCATCTCCACGAAAAAGAATATATAACATAAATTGTGTGTTTTAATGTGCTCTACAATTTGTGTGTGGTAAGTCTTTTTCTATCTCTTACGATTTACTGGATATACACAATTTCATAAAATTCACTCAGAATAAAGTAGTCTTCAGAGGCTATTTCCAGAAAATTGAAGACATACAGGTATATATATCTTTAGTATACGATATTTTACTCCAAATCGTTAGACATTTTTAGAAAATCAAAATTTTCGAAAATTTTTTTCATTTGAAGGGTAGTTTGGGGTGGGGGGATTTTCTTGAAAACCTTCGTGCCGCATCCTTGGAAGATACTGAACTTAAGTACCAAGTTTGGTATTTAACGGTCTTTTCGTTTTTGAGCTATGCTGCCCACAGTCACACACACACATACACAGACATACTAACAGACAGTCAGACATACACACAGACGGATATATTTCTAAAAATGGTTTTTACTTTCTCTAGCCCCGTATATAAAATGTACATAAAGATGCATTCCGCCCAAGAATTCGATGCCGAGATTTCACCGGAATTATATGTTTTAGGTCTTCCTGAATCCTAAAAAAGAGCTTTTTAGAAACAGATCCGTGTGTGTGTAAGTATGTGTGTGTCTGTGTGTACGTCTGTGTGTGTCTGTGTGTGTCTGTGGGTATGTGTGTGTCTGTGTGTGTCTGTGTCTGTGTGTATGTGTTTGTCTGTGTGTGTCTGTGTGTATGTGTTTGTCTGTGTTTGTCTGTGTGTGCGTGTTATTGTGTCTGTGTGTGCCTGTGTGTCTGTGTGTGTCTGTGCGTGTCTGTGCGTGTCTGTGTCTGTGTGTGTCTGTGTCTGTGATCAGCACAGCTCATCAATGAAAAGTCAGTTAAATACCAAACAATGTGCCACCGGAAATCAGCAATGACCGGGTTGTATACGATCTTCAACAATATGGCAAAATTCTGAACATCAATACTGACGGTTGGTCTGGTCGTTATAGATTTCCAGTTTATACAGGAATACGCCTGCTACATATGCAGCTTAGCAAGCCAATTCCTTCAGTATTAAAGATTGCAAGTTTTCAGGCCTACTTCACTTACAGTGGACAGGGACAAGTTTGCTTCATTTGCAAGGCTAATACGCATCTGAAAGCAGATTTTCCTCAACGCTGGTTACGAGCACCTGTTTTCTTCTCAGTCCCGACTTCAGCGGAGGCTTCTGAGTGATCTGTTTAAGCCAGTGACCGCCACTGACGGTGTGACAAGTGATGAAGTTTCTCTTGCAGAAGACGCGCAACAAGATGTGTCCGAGTTTATTACTGATCCATCTTCCAATATGGATATTGCAGTACCGACATCGGCAACCTCGAAAAATGCCCGTACTGACATCGCGGCGACCCCTTCTACCTCGTCCGACGGTGCTGCCTCCGGCTCCTTACAGAGTAGTCGTCCGGAAGGAGAACCAGACTCCAAGAAGTTAAAAGGGGAGAACTTCCAGTCACTGAGGGTTGAATCCGTATATCGGAAAGTGTCACCAGAGAAAGAACCGCAGTCGCGAGATCCCAGACTTCGTAGAATGGAACCTTCGCCCCCCGAGGGCGACAAAGATCCTCCCCCCTGGTCACAGAAAGAGGACCGTTCCTTGCCGTTGGTGGTTCAACGTATGGATTCTTCCGACGTGTCTCTGTTAACCGCAATAACCCCGGATGATGATTATGACATGACTGATCAGCAAACAGTTAGCGTTTCGCAGCAACACAGGGTGCGTTCGTATGCATTACCGACGGCTCCACAGAACACTCCCAGCCAAGACAGCGGCGGAACCATATAAACTTTTTCCGGTCTGCTGATATATAGTCTGTAGTCTTACTTCTTTCTATTTATTCTCCCGTCCGCACATTCTCCCTTCTACACCTATTTCAGAATTCTCCCTTCTTCACGTGTTTTCGAATGATACCTCTTCATGTCCTTGTCACTATTAATGTTAACGGCATTTGAAACCCAGTGACTTAGAGTCTGCTCGCACAGTTTTTACAGTTCCATGATGTCGACGTGGGATTTTTGCAATAAATTAATGATTTTTTGTGTAATTATGAGAACATTGTGAATCTTGACCCAGACGGCCGCGGAACGACTTTGATTTACAGGAAAGGGATGCACATAACTAATGTCGACCTCCATCCTACCGGACGTCTCATCTCCGCGATGTATACCAATATAGTCTTAGTGAACTTATACGCACCTTCTGGATCTCAACGTAGATGTGAACGTGAACCTTTCTTCAAAACAGCTCTCCTGAAGGTCCTTTCTAAGGGTAAAAAAGTTCTCATTGGCGGAGATTTTAACTGCACTGTTGGTGCCAAAGATCAACGTGGGATGCCCAATATTAGTCCTATTCTCAGGCAGATTACGACGCAATTTTATCTTGTGAATGCTTGGGAATTCAAATATGGTTCTGATGTGAACTTTACTCTTTTCCGTGGTTTTGACAGACTTTATGTTTCTCGTGTTTCTGTTTCCACTGTCCATAATGTACGAATTCTCGCTCTTGTTTTAGTGACCATCATGCAGTTGTCGTTTCAATCCAACGAGTTGAGCATATTCCTACTCCTGGGAGAGGTTACTGGAGGATTCCTGTGTCTGTTATCTTGGAGCAGTAGTGTCGACGAGAGTTCGGTTTGTTGTGTCCTTTATTGTCTACCGCAGCAAACTCTCTTGGTGGCTTTATAAGACTAAGCCAGCAATGATTTCCTTCTTCAAACAGATAACTTTCCAACGGGCTAGAGAACACCGTAAACTGCTCGACTTCTATTATACTGTTCTACAGAATCTCTCCAATCTGCAAACGGCCGGTCGCGACGTCTCACACTAGCTTCAAGGAACAAATCTCCTTCAAACAATTGGAAATGCTTCGCCTTCGTGATGTGTCCCATCGTCGCCAAATGGCTGCAGAAGAAAAATTCTCACTCTTCCACGTTGCTGGTGACCGCAAGCAATGCAGTTAACGCTTTATACCTAAACTTTGTGACAATGGGCGTGTGCTTTCTGGGACCGCTGCCATCCTGAACTGTTTTCAAGACTATTTTAGGGACTCCTTTTCCAAACGTGTTGACAGTAATCCCGCCTAGTCTCCACTGCCTGTTCGGGTATCTTTGCAACTCGGCTCTTCTCTTTTGTGCCCTCTTATTACCGAGGAACTTTCTGCAGGCCTGAAAAGAAAAAAATTGTTGAAGGTGTAATTACTCTGCTCCCAAAGTATCGACGTTCTAGAACCGTTGCCGAGTTGCGGCCAATTACCCTGCTGAACTGTAATTATAAATTGTTGACTAAAGCGTTTTCTTCACGGCTCAATTTTGTTTATGAGGCAATCCTCTGCAAAGTCCAGACTGCCGTGCCGAGTGGCACGAACATCATAGAGAATGTTGGTTTGTTGAGAGATATTATTTCTCATGCTGAAACCGAGAAGCTTCCAGCGGCTTTGGTTAATCTCGATTTTGAAAAGGCTTTTGGTAATATCAGCCATTGTTATCTCTGGACTATTATGCGGAATTTGGGGATTCCGGGACGATTTGTTGTCTTCTTTAAAAACCTCTACGCTGCAGCAACTTCCAGGATACTCTACAACGGCCATCTTTCTCCAAGCCTCATAGGGCGGTCAGTCCGACAGGGTTGTCCCTTGTCAATGGGTCTGTTCGCTTCGAGGCTCGATCCTCTTCTGCGATAATTGCAGTCATCCTTGTGTGGTTTGGAACTCTATGGTCACCGATTCAACCTTACGGCATATGCTGATGATGTGACGGTATTCCTGGCCGGTAATGTTGATATGCAAATCTTACAACGGTGCCTACGAGAATATAGCACCGTTTCTGGGACCAGATTGAATCTTATGAAGTCGGAAGTTCTACAGTTTGGTCATTGGCAAGAGCCCCTTCATCTTTTAGGCATGATGCTTGTCAACCAAACGAAGATCTTGGGTGTTGTGTTTACCCACTGCTTGCATGAGACTATGACACTCAATTGGACTGCAACATTGACTAAGTTGCGGGTTCTCTTAGACGAGCAGCGGACGCGGACACTAACCCTGTCTCAACGTGTGTGGTATGTACACACTTGCGCACTCAGTAGGATTTGGTACATTACCTAAGTGATACCCATTTCTAAGCAGTTTTCTCAAAGGATTGAATGTCTAATTGGCTATTTTTTGTGATCTGGCGCTGCATATCAGACTGCAAGGGAGCAACTGCGTCTTCCCACTACTAAAGGCTTGATAGCAGTAGATGCGATATGTTTGGCACTTCTTGGAAAGTCGCTACTGCGTGTTTTGGATGGCGAAGGCCTTCCGCTTCAGGAAGCTCTTTGGACAGCACATCTCAGTCACCCAGCGCCTCAGCACATTTCGACGCTGATGGCAGACTCTTGCAACACTACCGCACATATATCCTCAACGGCTCCGCTTTAAACAGTCAGCTTACTTTTATAGACACCTTATGGATTCAACTCGTGTTCTACCCCGGGTGCAACGGAACCATCCGCGGCATTCGTGGAGCATCATCTGGAAGAAATTTACGAACCCGAAGATCCCCACAGACTGGAAGGCTACAGTATATCTTGCTCTCAATGATGTTATACCCACAGGTTGGAGGGCTAGAGCATATCTTGCTCTCAATGATGTTATACCGACAGGTTGGAGGGCTAGAGTATATCTTGCTTTCAATGATGTTATACCCACAGACTGGAGGGCTAGAGTATATCTTGCTCTCGATGATGTTATACCCACAGACTGGAGGGCTAGAGTATATCTTGCTCTCGATGATGTTATACCCACAGGTTGGAGGGCTAGAGTATATCTTGCTCTCGATGATGTTATACCCACAGGTTGGAGGGCTAGAGTATATCTTGCTCTCAATGATGTTATACCCGCAGGTTGGAGGGCTAGAGTAAATCTTGCTTTCAATGATGTTATACCCACAGACTGGAGGGCTAGAGTATATCTTGCTCTCGATGATGTTATACCCACAGGTTGGAGGGCTAGAGTATATATTGCTTTCAATGATGTTATACCCACAGGTTGGAGGGCTAGAGTATATCTTGCTTTCAATGATGTTATACCCACAGGTTGGAGGGCTAGAGTATATCTTGCTCTCAATGATGATATACCCACAGTTTGGAGGGCTAGAGTATATCTTGCTTTCAATGATGTTATACCCACAGATTGGAGGGCTAGAGTATATCTTGCTCTCGATGATGTTATACCCACAAACTGGAGGGCTAGAGTATATCTTGCTCTCAGTGATGTTATACCCACAGACTGGAGGGCTAGAGTATATCTTGCTTTCAATGATGTTATACCCACAGGTTGGAGGGCTAGAGTATATCTTGCTCTCGAGGATGTTATACCCACATACTGGAGGGCTAGAGTATATCTTGCTCTCAATGATGTTATACCCACAGACTGGAGGGCTAGAGTATATCTTGCTTTCAATGATGTTATACCCACAGACTGGAGGGCTAGAGTATATCTTGCTCTCAATGATGTTATACCAACAGACTGGAGGGCTAGAGTATATCTTGCTCTCAATGATGTTATACCCACAGACTGGAGGGCTAGAGTATATCTTGCTCTCAATGATGTTATACCGACAGACTGGAGGGCTAGAGTATATCTTGCTTTCAATGATGTTATACCCACAGACTGGAGGGCTAGAGTATATCTTGCTCTCAATGATGTTATACCCACAGACTGGAAGGCTAGAGTATATCTTGCTCTCGATGATGTTATACCCACAGACTGGAGGGCTAGAGTATATCTTGCTCTCGATGATGTTATATCCACAGACTGGAGAGCTAGAGTATATCTTGCTTTCAATGATGTTATACCCACAGACTGGAGGGCTACTGTATATCTTGCTCTCGATGATTTTATACCCATAGCAGACAAATTGTGGCGGCATGGCAGATCAACATCTAATCTCTGCTCCCGCTGTAATGATGTGGAAACACTGCACCATAACTAGTAGACTGCGCCATCATACGCTCTATTTGGAACTGGGTATATGGCAGAATCTGTGTCATCTGTGGTGAGGCACAATAACTCTATTGGAATTGAAGCAGATAAATAGGCAGCTGTCAGATACCCTGACCTGCCACATACTATTGGATTCTGCTGGTTGGAGACGCGGCATAGCTACGAGACTTCCTGATCTTCATCCGGAAAGAACGCTGGGAATTAGAAAAATGGACCCCGCTGTCGTTGGATCTTAGAGACTTTAGGTTCCGCACTGTGACAGACTAAGTTAAATAAAATACAGGGCGACAGATGCAGTTATTCTGAACTACAAGTTACAATTACCATTTTGATTAATGTAACTGTTTCTTGTGTGTTATTATGTGTAATATGAAATATTAAAAAAATATTTTACTATCAGTTTAGCCTAGTACATTCCCTTAGTTCCATCAATGCTTTTTTGAAATCAATTGCGGCAACGTTTTTTGAAGCGGGTATTGCAAAGCTTGTGCACAGGTACGATAAATGTCTCGATCGTTTCGGTGATTATGTTGAAAAGTAACGATAAGTGTACAAAATTTTTGTAATAAAATAATTGTTTACTATAAACTTGTCTTTTATTTATAGCCTATCGGAAGTTGAAAAACGGCCCTCGTAGTTCTTTCATTTCTTAGTTCCTACACACAAACTATCTCCCATGGTTTCAGTCTTTCTCAAGCTACTACTTCTATCAGTACAAAGTCTGTTCTTGTTTCGCGTTTAGATAAAATTACTCCGTTTCATATATCCATTCCATTTGCTCTTCTCTTCATCTACTCCACTGCCCTTCAATTGTTTCTGTAATCACTTCCTAGCCACTTGCTAGCAATTCACTTCACTGCAACTTTTTAGCACTCTTTTTCTTAACCGTCTCATTTCTATGGGAGTTCCTATAATACTCAGTTTCAGTTATACGAGTAATGTCTTGTTATAAAATAGAAAATTCTTTGAACAGGGAAGTCTCTGAATTACCAACCATTCTACAGAATTTTCTTGAATTCTCTTCGATTTAGAAGATGTTTCTTTTCTGTTAGAACCACTGAGATACTTGTAGAATAGCTAACTTATGTTTCATATAAAAGCTCCAAGAAAATATAATAATTTCGTGAATTATAATTGAACGGAGTTATCAAGCAAAAATTATGTTCCATTACCATCACTTTGTTCACTTATTCTTTCAAAAACTATTCTTAAAAAATCTACTGTGTTCCACTCACATGGCTTTCTCTACAACAAATTATTGTTAAAAAGCTTAGGCTTCTATTTACTTCATGCTAATCGAGAAAACATTGGCAGACATTGTCTTATTGTTTGCTTCCTTGTAAGTAGAAGCGAATCAGGGGAGTACAATACGTTAAAGTGATGGTCAAAAGCTGGTTGCTATGTGACTGAAGTTCCTTTGTTTGAATGAACAAGAGTTGCCAAATTCCTGTGTGAGAAAAACATGTTTAAAGCTGAAACCAAAATAACGAATATCTCAAAAACGATCAGCTCCACGAAAAGGAATATATTTAACATAAATTGTTGGTTTAATGTGCTCTACATATTTTGTGTGGTAAGTTTTTGTCCATCTCTTACGGTTTAGCAGTTATGAAAAAAATTCCGTAAAATTCATCCACAATAAAGTAGTCTTCAGAGGCTCTTCCCAGAAAATTTAAAATATACATTTTATTTGACAGGTAAAATATATTTAATATACGATATTTTAATCAAAATCATTAGAGTCATTTTTTAAAAATTCAAAATGTTCTTGACAATTTCCGTGTCGCATCCTTGGAAGATGCCAAACTTAATTGCCAAGTTTGGTGTTAAACAGTCTCTTTGTTTTTGAGCTATTCTGTCCAAAGACATACACAGACACACACACGTACAGACGGACCTTTCACCAATTTTTTTTTGGTTTTATGTGGAACCAAATTGTGTATTTCTGGTTAAAATCTCCAAATAAAAAATTTTAGTGGAATGCAATACGTTCTCTATATGTACAATAGTGTGTGTAGAGAAAGTAAAAAGCTTAGTTTTGTATTTACTTCACGATTATCCACATAGACGTTTGCAGGAAGACTTGTATTACATACTTCCTAGTAAGTAGAGGATAAATAAGAGAATTCACTGCGGTAAAGTGATAGTCAAATGTTTCAAGACTAATTAACGCGTTCTCCTTGCTTAACGAAGAGAAAGACAAATGAAAAATGATTTAACATTTCAGAAATGTATAAGTATATTAGAACTGAAGTCAATAATAGCAAACACCTTGGAAATTCTGATGAAACATCGTCATAGAGTTTTTGGGTGTAATACAATGCCTTCTCTACATACGTGTAGAGATAGTAAAAATCCCGAAAGTAAGAAAACCGTCGCAATTTGCATTCGTGCTCATCTTCATCGTTTATGAAGATAATTTTGTTCAAGGCATTAACTGAAGCTTGGAGGAGTGATTTTTAATTACCTATTGCAAGTTTAAATCCGTCCATAGTTACCCTCTATGCCACCCTATAATCTCATTATTATTTTCTTACACCAGTTCCTCTCCAAGTGTAAGCGCTTTGAAAACGGCTCTTGCGATTATTTTTGAGGTTGATTGGAGCGAGGAGATTTCCTTGCACAGCGAAAAGAAGGACACAAGTGATGTGGAAGGAGAAGCGGGCAAAACCAGATAACAAAAATGAAGAGGAGAAGAAACGCAAAAGACGGTAGAGAGAGAGAGGACGCAGATTTGATTAATTTACTGGAAACTTCCTTCACAGACGCAAAATATGGCGTACACATTGAGCAATGAGGACGTTCTTCTGTGACGTCATATTGCGCGCTTCTCTTCTCACATCTTTTGACACTATCTTCAACGCCATTAATTTCTCTCTCTTCTGTAACTAGGTTCAGACTTTCTAAATTCGTAGACGGGCGGGCGGGTATCTGTGAAACATCAAGCAAATGTGTATGGTGATGCATTTCTCAAATTTGGAAAATCCAGAAAATTAAAGGTATCTTATTGTAATTTATATGAGTTACTATGCACAATACTAGTGCTTTTTTACTTTTTCTACACGTACTATATACACAGTGTACAGAGAAAGTATTGTATTGCACCCAAGAGTTAGATACGGAGATTTAACCGGAAATATAAGTTTTAGGACCCCGTGAATCTAAGAAAAGGATTGCCATTTCTTTCGATTTTAAAATACATAGACTTTTCTTACATGGAAAGTCCTCATCTGTTTCATATATCTTTTCCTTTACTCCTGGCTCTGGAAAGAGATATGGATTTCATGGACAATCATGTTGCGAAAGATTTTTAAAAAAATTTACTATCGCCTGATCATAGTGCATTCTTATGTATCGTCTGAGTATAAGGAAATAAACAAATAAACAAACAAACAAAAAGACAAAATAATAATAATAATAATAATAATAATAATAATAATAAGCTACCTGCTAATGTATATCTCGATTAGTTTGAAGTAGATAGCAGAACATTATTTTGTAAGAATAGTTTGTATATTAGATAAGGAAATTCATATGCATGGAACACATCATATGTTTACTTTCTCTACACGTACTATGTACTTAGTGTATAGAGAAAGTATTGTATTGCAACCCAAAATTCCATATAAGTTTTGAGACACCCTGAAATAAAAAAAAAAAACATTTTTAGAAAAATTTCCGTGTGTGTCTGCCTGTCTGTCTGTATGAATGTGTGTATGTGTGTGTGTGTGTGTGTGTGTGTGTGTGTGTAGCAGAGTTATAAAACGAAAAGTCCATGAAATACCAAACTCGGTATTTAACTCAAGTATCTTCCAAGGATGCGACACGAAGATTTTAAAGAATATTCTCTCACTCCCAACTGCCCATCACATGGACATTTTTTTTTAAATTCTGATTTTCTTAAAAATGATTCTAAAGATTTTGATTAAAATCTCTTGTATTTATTACAATTAGAATTACAAATGTATATCTCGAATTATGTGGTAATAGCCTCCGAAGATATCTTTTTTCTGTATAATTTTTTCTGAACTTAGCATAAGTGCTAAAGCGTAAAAGCTAGACAAAGCTTACTGGACGTAAAATGTAGACCTCTTTAGTTTCTGTCATATGCATTATTATCGTGCAGTTGATCGTTTTCAAGATATTCCTTGGTATGGGTTTCAGTTTTAAACTCTTCTCATACAGGAAATTGTCAACTCCTGGCCACACAAACGGGTTTCAGTCCCATACCAACCACATTTTAAAACATTTGACTGTCGATTTAGTCTAATAAATACCCTTATTTCCCTTCTACTTATAAGTAATAGAACCATTTCTGCTAGCTTAAAGTCGATTAACTGTGAAGTAGATAGGAGAATTACATTATTAACAGTCATTTGTTACAGAGATGTAGAGAAAGTTATGTGAATGGAACACATAGATTTGTTACTTTCTCTACACGAACCATATATGTAGTGTATAGAGCAGGCATTTTAATACACCCAAAAATTCGATATTGAGACTACCGGAAATATATATTTTAGGACCCCCTGAATCTATAAAAAGCATTTTCAGAAACAGGTCCGTGTGTGTGTGTGTGTGTGTGTGTGTGTGTGTGTGTGTGTGTGTCTATCGGTATGCCTGATTGTACCTGTGGACAGCATAGTTCAAAAATGAAAAGACGGTTAAATACCAAAACTTGGTATTTAAAATTGGTATCTTCCAAGAACACGGCACGAAAATTTTCAAGAAAATTCCCCCACCCCTAACTACCGTCTGCATGGAAAACTTTTCGAGAAGTTTGTTTTTCTTAGAAATAACTCTCACTATTTTGATTAAAATACCTCATGTTAAAGTCATATCTATTAAAAATAAAATGTATATCTTGAATTTTCTAGGAATAGCTTCCAAAGACCTGTTCTGTGGATGAATTTTGCTTAATTTAGTATAACTAGTAAACCGCAAGAGATAGACAAAAACTTATTTGATAAAAAAAGTATATCTTGTTAAAATATACAAATTATGTCATATACATTTTTTTCGTGGAGCTTACCGTTTTCGAGGTACTCCTTGTTATTAGTTTAAATTGTGAAGTACCTATACTTTTCTCAGACGGAAGTGTCCGTGTTTCTTTCGTTCTACTCCTGGCCAAGCAAAGAAGCGATTAGCATAACGACAGCTTTTGGCTATCTCGACTATCACCTTAGCCTAGTGCATTCCCTTAGTTTTAGTCTCCTTATAAGGAACTAAGTAGTCAAATTCTGCTAATGTTTATCTTGATTAGCAACGCATCAGAATTTTATATTGTTTAACGCCCGCTTTTACTACACATGGCACCGCAGGCGATTGCACTGATCATATATGGAACGAAGAGCGAACACCGGTGGAATACGATGTGGGGAGGAAGAATCGGGGAACCCAGAGAAAACCGCTCTTGCGCCGCTTTGTCCACCACAAGTTTCACACGCGATGGCTTCGGATGGATACCAGGCCACCATAATGTGAGGCCAGTAGTTTAACCTTACATGCTGACCAAGAGTCCAAAATAAAACCAAATTATATACGAGTTCTCCTGGATGCCTTAAATTGTACTATACTATATAACACTATTCCTAAGTGTGGTAGGATTTACTGTATCTCTTGAGGCCAACGAGTTATGCAAAGGTCATTCAGAATGAAGAGGTTTTCAGGGAGTATTCGCAGAAAATTCAAGATATACACATTAGTTGTCATAAAACTATCTTCACTATAGGGTATTTTAATCCAAGCCATACTTCCCTTATTTGAAGAAAATATATAACTTAAGCAAAATATTCCTTGTAAACACTATTTGAAGTGGGTTGATGTACGTGAAAAAAAATCTGATGTGTTTCATTCACATGGCTTTCTTTACATCTGTTCAAAATAATATTATTAAAAAGCTGGTTAAAGTGATAGTGAAAAGCTGGTTACTATGTGACTGAAGTTTCTTTGTTTGTACGCATACGAGTTGAAAAATTCCTGTAGGAGAAAAGTATAAGATTTTTTTTTAAGCTGAAACCAAAACTAAGGATTGTTTCAAAAACGATCAATACCACGTAAAGATGATATAACATAAATTATGTGTTTTAACGTGTCCTAAATTTTTTGTGTGGTAAGTTTTTATGCATCTCTTGCAGCTTAGCAGTTATGCAAAATTCCTTAAAATGCATCCAGAATAAAGCAGCATTTAGAGGCTATTCCTAGAAAATTCAGGATATACATTTTATTTGTCAAGTAAATATCTTTAATATATGATATTTCAATCAAAATCGCTGAGCCATTTTTGAGAAAATCAACATTTTCATTAAAAGTTCCATGTACAAGGGGGATTTTCATTTTTTCATGTCGCATCCTTGGAAGATAACAAACTTAAGTACCAAATTTGGTATTTAACGGTTTTTTCGTTTTTGAGCTATGCTACCTACAGATACACACAAGCATACTCACAAACACACAGAGAGACAGAAACACAAACACGGACATTTTTCTAAAAATACTTTTTTTGGATTCAGGAGGCCTCGAGGCATGCATTTCATGTGAAATCTCGGTAATGAACTTTTGGGTGGAATGCATTATCTTCTCTATATACTATGTACATAATACGTGTAGAGAAAGGAAAAATACTGAACTTAGATACTAGTTTTGGTATTTAACCGACCTTTCATTTTTGAGCTGTGTATAGTCCTATTTGTAAAAATCTGATGTGTACCATTCCCATGACTTTCTCTACATCTCTGCAACAAATTATTGTTAAAAAGCTTATACTTCTATTTACTGCATGCTAATCAGAAAACATTAGCAGAGATAGTCTTATTACTTGCTTCCTTGTAAGTAGAAGCGAAATAAGGTTAAAATGATAGTGACAAGCCAGTTGCTATGTGACTGAAGTTCCATTGTATGGGCAGTAGTTGACAATTTTCTGTATGTTTTTCAAAGCAGAAACCAAAAACAGGGATTATCTCAAAAACGAGAAACTCCACGAAAAAAATAAAGGTAACATAAATTTCGTGTTTTAGCGTGCTCTACATTTTTATATAGGTAGTTCTTTCCGTCTCATACAGTTTATCAGTTATTCAAAATTCCACACAATTCATACAGAATAAACTACTCTTCAGAGACTATTCTCAGAAAATTCAAGATATACATATTATTTGTCAGGTAAATATCTTTAATATACGATAATTTAATCAAAATCATTAGAGCTATTTGTGAAAAAATCAAAATTTTCTAAAAAAGTATCATATAAAGGGTGGTTGGGGGTGGGGGGATTTTTCTCAAAATCTTTGTGTAACATCCATGGAAGATACTAAACTTAAATACCAATTTTGGTGGTTTACCGACTTTTCGTTTTTGAGTTATTGTGTTCAGACACACGGATGTATAGACACAGGCCTTTTTCCGAAAATGCTTTTTTTAGATAAAGGGGCCCCTAAATCATATATTTCCGGTGAAATCTTAACATCGAGTTTTTGGGTCGAGTACAATACCTTCTCTGTACACTATGTACATAGTACGTGTAGAGAAAGTAAAAAATCGTGTCCCTATCCTTTGTGAGCAACATTATACTGTGAATATCGCTTACGATCATCGTGTAATAACTTATATTGGTTTCTCATTAAATGCACATCACACTGCCATGGGTCACAAACACATGAAGGTTCAAAGTATTATTTGATGAATTATTTCTGTATTCCCACAGAGTCTGGAAGTGTGAGAACGAATACGTTTGTGTTTATGTAATAAAAATTTGATGAGTTCCATTCACATAACTATTTCATATACAAACTATTCTTACAAAAAATCTGATGTGTACCATTCACATGACTTTCTCTATAACCCTGCAACAAATTATACTTAAAAAGCTTATACTTCTATTTACTTTATACTAATCAGAAAAAATTAGCAGAAATAGTCTTATTACTTGCTTCCTTGTAAGTAGAAGCGAAATAAGGGACTACCATAGGTTAAAGTGATAGTCAAAAGCTGGTTGCTATGTCAGTGAAGTTCCTTTGATTATATGGATAGGAGCTGACAAGTTCCTGTATGAGAAAAGTATACGTTTTTCATAGCAGAAACAAAAAAAAAAAAAAAAAAAAGGAATGTCTCAAAAACGACGAACTTCACGAAAAAAATGTATATAACATAAATTGTGTGTTTTGCTGTGCTCTACATTTTTTGTGCAGTAAGTTTTTGTCCATCTCTTACGGTTTAGCAGTTATTAAAAATTCAGTAAAAATCATCCGGAATAAACTACTCTTCAGAGGCTATTCCCAGAAAATTCAAGATATACATTTTATTTGTCAGGTAATTATCTTTAATATACGAAACATTAATCAAAATCGTTAGAGCCATTTTTGAGAAAATCAAAATTTTCGAAAAAAATTCCATGTAAAGGTAGTTGGATGTGGGGGATTTTTCTCAAAATCTTCGTTTCGCATCCTTGGAAGATACTAAACTTAAATACCAAGTTTGGTATTTTACCGACTTTTCGTTTTTGAGTTATCGTGTTCACAGTCACACGGACACATATACACGCGGACCATTTTGTGAAAATGCTTTTCTTGGATATTGGGGACCCTAAAACATATATTTCCGGTAAAATCTCGGTATCGAATTTTTGGGTGGAGTGCAATACCTTCTCTATACACTATGTACATAGTGCGTATAGAGAAAGTAAAAATGCTTTATAGACTGTAGAAATATCAGAATATGTAACAGGTTGGCGTCGAATGTTTGGGTGGAATACAATACCTTATTAGTATTACCTATCATATAAATAGTATGTGTAGCTAGTGTAAAAATCTGAGTGTTGCAATTCAATGACTTTCTCTAACTGTTCTACGTAATTCTTACATTCTTCTATCTATCTCATGTTAATCGAGTTGAACATTAGCATAAATGGTATCCTTACTCAGTTCCTTACAAGTAGAGGGACATACAGGAATGAATTAGGCTAAAGCGATAGTCAACTTCTATGCGAATCATCATTGAAATGTTCCTCTTTGGTTGGCCAGGAATAAAATAATAGAAACTCGGCAACTTCCTGTTGTTTACAGAAAGCTTAGGACTGAATCGGTCCCTAGTTTCCTCACTGTGAGTCAAGTGACTGCAGGTGTGCGTCACAGGAAAGACATAGCTCAGAGCCGTTCAAAACACATTAGACCCTGAAATTAGTTCTTCATGTGTGACAAAGCTACTAGTAATCGGACATAGTGAGATATACTTTTGTATTATACATATTGATCTCTACTAAATATCAAAACATTTGTGATTATTCATCTGCCAATATTGTACGACACGAGAACGTTACACGAAACTTTTTCTCTTTGTTAGAGTATACTTTGACTGAGTTTGGCCCTGTGGAAGAAACGGAAGAAGCGGGGAAGAGAGAAACAGTCCGCAGGGGAAATTTAAGAAACCGGAGAGAAGATGCTACAATATCGTGTGCGGCAAACTGAAGAGTCTAATGAAGGAGCTTTCTAAACATTTCTGGGAAAATTGAGAAATAAATAAAATTCCTTTAAAAAAGTTATAGTAGAAGAATGAAGATATCTGATACTGGCTTGACGGAAGACTATAACATGAATGTCTAGAAATAAAACAGGATAAAGTACTTAAATGTGCTTAACAATAATAACGTTGCTCCTGGCAGAAGTTTTATTTGAGTACAAAGTGAAAAGATATTCCAGTTCTTAAAGATACCAGTACGACTCAATAAGTAGGCTGTTAGAAATGAAGACGCCATTATTACTTTCTCTAGCACGTAAGCAAATTTCAATAGTAGAGAGAAGGTATTGTATTACTACCAAAATACCCAGATGTTTCCGGAATTATACATTTTAAGAACTCGAATCCAAAAAATACATTTTGAAAAAATCTGATGTCTTCCATTCACATTACTTTCTCTATATCTCTGTAAATTATTATTGTTAATAAGCTTATCTTTTATTTATTTCGTGCTAATCGAGAAAAATTAGCAGAAATAGTCTTATTTCTTGCGTTATTGTAAGTAGAAGCGAAATAAGGGAGTACCATAGGTTAAAGTGAAAGCCAAAAGCTGGTTGCTATGTGACTGATGTTCCTTTGGCAAAACAAATATTTCTGTTTACAATTTCTGTAAAGAAAAAGGAAGATCCATTTGGCCTAACAACGAAACAAGAAGGAGTAAAAATTGTATATTCTTGGGATAAATATTATAACTTGATTCTGTGTGTGTTTACGTATCTGTAATTCAAAAGATAAATAAATTCAAAAGAAAAATAACAATTTTTATTGATGGTAGTTGAAACCAAAATACAGAACGCTTCTCGAATACCACAAACCTGAGAAAAGAGAAGAGTCTACATGGTAAAAGTATAAATAATTAAGAAAATTAAATACACACGAACCAACTTCTTGGTTACAACACGTTATTAAATTAGATTCAGTAACTAGCCTTCTAAATAACTATTATAATTCTTTATAACAATTCAAAAATGTTCAGACATTGGATTTTTCATATCTTGATTACAAAAGGAGAAAAATTTTACATTCACTAAAAAAAAGTAAAATTTCTAAAACTATTTCTGTTTCTTCAAACATTTCTACTATTCCCAACTTAAACTCAAGGAGACGTTCTTATAATGCTTAAAGAAATATCTTTTACTAATTCTGTGAAATAAGAAACTTTATTAATATTTCTAGTACCTACGTTTTTTCAATAGTTTTAATTAATATACCAAAAGAAAAAGTGCACACTTCCTTCTTGTTCTAGGCTTTCATATAAATGAGAATTCTGTAACATATTATATAACGTTTGATTTAGTTTCTCCTAATGAGCAGGAGATTTGGCAACACTGCTGTTCGTTCGTGTTTTTCTGTCCTCTTTGAGATGCAGTTCCTCTTTGCCTTTTTGCTGAAAATGTCAGATGCTTTCTGCTTTTTTTCCTTCGGTCCACCAAAGAGCCCTTTTTCTGCTCCCTTGCTCTCTACAATTTCATACCTGCTCAATAGCAAGAGTTTTCCTTTTCGTTCAGCTTCTATGTTACCCTTTTTCAGTTCCTGGCTGCCAGAGTTTGCTCTCTCTTTCGTCTGAGGTACTTAAAGGTACAGATCAGCGCAATGGACTCTAAATGCGCTAAAATAGCCACCACAACTTACAAAAATCTCATCTGCTACAATCATATAACTTTCTCTAATCTCTGTAACAAATTATTTTAAAAAGCTTATTCTTCTACCTACATTATGTATGTATGTATGTATGTATGTATGTATGTATGTATGTATGTGTGTGTCTGTGTGTCTGTGTGTCTGTGTGTCTGTGTGTCTGTGTGTCTGTGTGTCTGTGTGTCTGTGTGTCTGTGTGTCTGTGTGTCTGTGTGTCTGTGTGTCTGTATGCATGTATGCATTTATTTCTCTGCAAGTGGATATCACCCGGTGGCAGAGTTATATATGTATACAAGATATAAAAACAATAAATCACAGCTGCCAGTTTATGGCTTTGTAAGCTAGATATAATAGTTATTTACACAAATATGAAAACATTAATTTTTCTCTCAATTCAGATTAATTAATTTCATAATTAGAATCACCAACCAATTTAACATTTGTATTTACAACAATATAAAATCACAAGCATTTCATTTAAGGAATATTTAGAAAAAATTTCCAACATTAATATCAAGATTTTTCCTAAATTTCTTCAGAGACAGGGGACAACCCCGAAAGGCTGCTCCAGGCAATTCATTCCAGTCTTTTATGGTTCTATTTACAAAGGAAAACTTTCCCACGTCAGTTCTGTATCTTCTACCCTTAATTTTGAATGGATGATCGTTTCGTGCATAGTAAGTTGGGTTTTCCAGTTTGTCAGTAACATCCTCCCATGCGTTTAAGCCAGCGTAAGCTTTAAATAAAGCGCACAATCTCTGTTTCTCACGCCTAACTTTCAATGGCTCCCATTTTATCTCCTCAGCGTTTGTAGGCCCAAAATATTTACCCGTTTTAAAATGATTTCTATAACCCTTTTCTGGATCTTTTCTAACGAATCAATTTGATTTACTCTATACGGGTTCCAACAAGTTACTCCAAATTTCATGACGGGCCGCACTAAGGACTTGTACGCGATTTCCCTGGACTTTGCACTCCCCTTTTTTAAAATCCTCATTAGGAAGTGCAGTGTTTTCCACGCTTTCTTAGATACAGAATTTACCTGCTGGTCCCATCCAGCGTTAATCGCCAAGTAAACTCCCAAGTATCTGCAGCTGTCCACCTGTAGATTTTTTCACCCACCCATGTGATAGTTTTGCAGAATTTTTTCCCTAGATCCATTAAATGCAATTCACTTACTTTTGCCAGCGTTAATTTTCATTTTATTTGCAGCAGCCCAATCACTAATTTCATTTAAATCACCCTGAAGAGCAGTCTCATCTTCAACATTTCTAATTTTATTGTAAATAATTCAATCGCCTGCAAACAATCTTATCTGGCATTTTATATTAACAGGTATGTCATTTACAAAAATAAGAAAAAGTAACGGCCCCAGTACTGAACATTGGGGTACGCCCGAGCTTAACATACCCCTCTCAGATAACTCCTTGCCTACTTTTACCCTTTGCGATCTTCCTTCCAAAATTTTTTTAACCCATAGAACTACGCGTTTATCAATTCCTGTCGCAGTTAGCTTCTAGATAAGTAAATTATATGATACAACATCAAAAGCTTTGGAAAAATCTATCACCACTGCATCTGTTCTTCCCCATGCATCCACCTGCTCTGCTAAATCTTGAAATAATGACGTTATCTGACTTTCACACGATAATCCAGGTCTAAACCCATGTTGCGCTTTATTGAACCACTTTTTGTTTTCTAATTCCTCCCGTATATATTCCTCAATTAAATGTTCCATCAATTTGCACTCTACTGAAGTTAGGCTGACTGGTCGATAATTATTTAATTCTGTTTTATTTCCCCCTTTATGAATTGGAACTACAATCGCGGTTTTCCGGTCTTCCGGTAAGGCACAGTTATTTATTCACATATTAAATAAAAACATTAGGTACGGAATCATGGATTCCCCTCCAATTTTTAGTATTTCGGTCCCCCTCGGCTTTCGATTTTGCAACATTCTGATCCTTCTGCGCAGTTTGGATGTCATTATTTGAAAAACGGATTATCCTCAATTTCCAGTTTATAATTATAATCCGCTTTGTTAAAAACAGACACAAAATATGAATTTAATGCGTTCGTTTTTCCTTATCGTTCAATGTGGCATTTCCATTTTCCTTGAGTTCTGGTATGTCAAACTTATTTCCCCTGCGTCTACTTACATAATTGTAAAAAGATTTCCAACTATTATTGGTCCCGCTAAGAATTTGTTCTAAGAACCGCTCCTGGGCTTGCAACGTTTCGTCTTTCAATTTTTTAGCTAATACTTTATATCTGTTAAAATGCCAATCTGACTTCTTCGTTTATGAAACGCGCGCCTAGACTTTCGTTTAAGTATTCTGATGGATCTTGTATAACATTCTGGATAATTATTTTGTTTGATAACTTTGTATGGAACATATTTCTTTATTGATTCCGAAATAAATATTTTGAAACTATCCCATGCTGCATTTACATTTGCTACAGATTTTACAAACAGGCAAAATTGCTTTTTCAGAAAAGTCTGAATTCCATCTATGTCTGTTCTGCAGAAGTTAAAACTAATAATTTCCTCTCCTTCAAACCGGTTTCGCACCTTCCAGTTTATGTCTAATTGTACACAGCTGTGGTCACTTATACCTGGCAAAACCTCGCATGACTCAGGTCTGCATAGAAACACGTCCAGTACAGCCGATTTCCGGGTATCTGTTTTGACTATCTGCGATAACCCATGACCCCAAACCAGGAGGTTAAAAACATATTGAACTTCGCCTCCTAATAACTGCCCATTCCAGTTTACATTTGGCAAATTTAGCTCTCCTCCTAAAATAATATTTGTTCCCGTTTCCGAAGGAAATTTTTCCACTAGTTTATGAAGAGTTTTAAAGTTAGTTTCGCCAGGTGGTCTGTAACACGCTATTAATGTAATATTATTTGTTTAGTTTTTGTGATCGATAATTTCAATGGCCATCATTTCTACGTCTTCTTCCACCCACAATATCTTACTGCTTAACTCTAACCTGGTACAAATAAAAATTCCCCCTCCCCTTCCTTCCCTGTCCCTCCTAAACACCCGTAATCTGATCTAAATATCTCCGCGTCATTAATATCAACACTGAGCCATGACTCCGTACCTATAATCACACTTGGGTTACTTATTTCCATTAAATTCCCAAATTCTAATGTTTTGTTTATGATGCTACGGAAATTTACCTTAACAGCCTTAAGGAATGTGCCCCTACCTGAGAGTCGTCGCTTCCCCGAAGCCGTTGTCAGTGCTGCCTGATGCCACCGCTCCACTCGGATACCCTCGCGAACAATGCTGCCAACTTTGAAGTTCCTCTTCTGTTTAGGTGAACACCATCGCGTCCATAGTCCCAGTCGTCAATCCACGAATTTGAGTCCACAAACTGCACACCCAGTCGTTCAGCCACCCACGAAAACGCGTCGTTTACCTGCATTACCTTCCTCCAGTTGATATCGCGTCACCTCAAAACTCCACTGATAGCAACGTTTGCTAAGGAAAACAGTGCCTTTGTCTTCTTTACTAAATCATACATCTCCCATCACTTAGTCAGAACTCCTTCGTAGGTCTTTACTTCCAACGTGTAATACGATGGTCCGGTAGTTGCTTTCTTCCTCCTCTCGCTTCTTCTCAATGTCCCTGAGTAGGCCGTCAGTCTTTATGCCAGGATAGCAAGCTACCTTTGCATTTGTAGTTCCCGCGTGTCTAACGATAGAGTCGCCGATGATCAAACATGGTTTCTCCTCTTTCTTTAGGTCATCTTCCCTTGTCTCCCTCAGTAAGCGGTTTTCTTCTTTAAGCTTCCGAATAATATCTTCCGCTGTTTTCAGCTTGTCGCGTAAGCCTTGTAGTTCCTCCTGCAGCTGCTCCAATTTTTTATCATTTACGGTGACGGTCACATCTCTCCTGCAGTCCTTACATGACCAGTATTCTTCTATGTTCTGTTCTCTCTTAATTTTTGACAGCCAAAATGGTACCATCTCGCGGATGAAATACAAAGAAGTCCGGTCCTCAGTGGCTTTGTTGCAGTTTCCACATCTTTCATCTCCTGCAGGCCCTGGATTTATTTCAACTCCTTCTATCACAAGCAGGGCTTGTAATATAAAAACCATAAAATAATAATTCTTCGTAGTTTCCGTAGCTCCAGTCGCCTCTCTACCTGCTTTCCGCGGTCGCCTGCCCGACCACATTCCTACCCTCGCCCGGTAAACAACCAGATCCACACCCATTGTTCTGCTGCTACCTGCCTCCCACTGGTACGTTCGCACTGCTCAAGATCCCAAGTCAGACTGATATTTATGCTAATCAAGATGAACATTAACAGAAATTGTCATTATTACTTGGTCCCTTGTAAGTCGAAGGGAAACACCTAATGTGTTCCATTCACATGATGTCCTCTAGCTCTTAGGTCAACAAACCTTTTATTCAAAACATTAATATATTATCTGTTGCTAATCAATATATTAAGCATAATTAATCTTCTTACTAGCTTCTTGTAAGTAAAAGGGAAATAAGGAAATTCACAGGCTAAAATGACTGTCTGGTCCTTTAAAAACTGGGCGATATGTAAAACAATTGAAATTTTAATCTATCTTTCCAGGAGTAAACAAACGAGAAACAAGAAGAAATATGTCAACCAAGTTTGGTATTTAACACACGGACCTGTTTCTGAAAATGCTTTTTTTTTTTTTTTATTCAGGGGGCTATAAAACATGTATTTCCGGTGTGATCTCGACATCGAATTGTTTGGTGGAATACATTACTTCCTATATATATATATATATATATATATATATATATATATATATATGTGTATCTACTATGTACATAGTACGTATAGAGAAAGTAAAAATGTATATAGTATAAATTGTGTGTTTTAACAAGATCTACATTTTTTGTGAAGTAAGTTTTTGTGTAGCTCTTACAGTTCAGCAATTTTACAAACTTCCGAAAAATTCATCTAGAATTTATATTATTCAGAGGATATTTTCAGAAAATTAAAGATATACATTTTATTTGTCTGGTAAATATCTCTAATAACGGTATTTTAATCGAAATAGAGCCAGTTTTTGAGAAAAGTAAATTCAAATTTTTTTCCTAGTAAAGGGTAGATTGTGGTGGGGGGATGTTTCTTAAAATCTTCGAGTCGCATCCCTGAAAGATACTAAACCTATATACCAAGTTTGGTATTTGACGGTCTTGTCGTTTTTAGATATACTGTCCACAGACACACTCGCACAAAATACTTCTTTTTTACTTTTTCTACACGTACTATATCAAAAAATTCGATACCGAGATTTCACCGGAAATATACGTTTTGGGTCCCCCTGAATCCAAAAAGAGCAGTTTAGGAAAAAAGTCCGTGTGTGTGCGTGTGAGTGTGTGTGTCTGTGTGTCTTTTGATAGCATAGCTCAAAAACGAAAAGACCGTTAAATACCAAACTTGGTATTTAAGTTTGGTATCTTCCAAGAATGCGACACGAAGATTCGCAAGAGAATTCCCCCACCCCAACTACCTTTTACATGGAACTCTTTTCGAAAATTTTGATTTTCTCAAAAATGGCTCAAACAATTTTGATTTAAACATCGTATATTGAAGATATTTACCTGACAAATAATATGTATATGTTGAATTTTCTGGGAATAGCCTCTTCTAGAGGAATTTTGCATAACTGCTAAACCGTAATAAATGGACAAAAACTTACCCCACAAAAAATGTGGAGCACGTTAAACACACAATTTATGTTACATAATTTTTTTTCGAGGATTTGATCGTTTTTCAGATATTCCCTGTTTTTGGGTTCAGCTTTAAAAAACTTATACTCTACTCATATAGGAATTTGTCAATTCGTGTCCATACAAACAAAGGAACTTCAGTTACCTAGTAACCAGCTTTAGACTTCACTTTAATCTCCCATGTTTCTTTTACTTACAAGGAAGCAAGTAATAAGATATTTCTGCTAATTTTTTCTCATTTGGTTTGAAATAAATAGAAGAATAAGCTTATAACAATAATTTGTTACACAGAAGTAGAGAAAGTCATTTGAATGGAAAACGTCAGATTTTTTATTCAGGGGGAACCAATACATACATAAAACGTCTATTTCCGAAGAAATCTCGGTATCGAATTTTTGGGTGCAATACAGTACCTTCTGTATACACAGTACATAGTACGTGTAGAGAAAGTAAAAAAGCCTAAGAGACGTTCTGAAGTCGAAGTAAACTGTTACCGTGTAAATGTATTATTCCTGAACGGTAAAACTGGCCAGGTTTAATAATGATTTACTAAAGTGCAAGCAAGCCCACCTTCTGAGGCAGGGACACGTGACAGGCGAATAATCGTCGCGTGCCACATAAACAAACTGTAGGAGGCATTGAAAGTGTCGTGCATGAAAACCAAAGGTCACTCATTCAGTTCTTATCGCATTTCTCAGGTAAACCAAGTAACACTGTCCTTGGATTTATTTAAATTCGTGGTAGCTCTAGCAGTTTCGCAAATGTATGTTCATTAATTCCTGATTTACTTCCTTTACCACGTAAAGATGACGGAAGTAAAAATCCTTAGCATGGCTTCCTTCAGAAGGGAAGTAAAGCCGTTGGTCCTGTGTTGCAGATTTACGGCACGATATTCTACTAACAACTAGGAGTGAAGGAATTTTAGGAAGCACATGTTTAATTATAACAATTAGATTTGGATCATCTGCAAGATTTTAGAACAACATTATTGGAATGCTTCAAACGGTGTGTGCGCTTTGTATACTATCTCCATCGATTTGACCATATTACGTCATCATTTAGAACACTTAAATTTCTCTATCAAGTATGTAAATGTTCGCTTCAGATGTCATAATCGATAAACTCACTCACGACAAGAATTTTATTTGTCAGGTAAATATCTTTAATATACGAAATTTTAATCAAAATCGTTAGAGCCATTTTTGAGAAAAACAAAATTTTTTAAAAAGTTCCATGTAAAGGGTAGTTTTGGGGTGGGTGGATTTTTCTCAAAATGTTCATGTCGTATCCCTGGAAGATATTGAACCTTAATACCAAGTTTGGTATTTTACCGACTTTTCGTTTTTGAAATATCGTGTTCAGTGACACACGGACACACACACGGACGTTTTTCTGAAAATGCTTTTTATGGATACAGGGGACCCTAAAACATATATTTCCGGTGAAAGTCGGTATCGAGTTTTTTTGGTGGAGTGCAATATCTTCTCTTTACACTATACCACCGCTTGGAGTTGTTCACCGAAGAACCGTGATTTTTTTCTAGTTTCTTTCATCAAAATCTGTGGAAGGCAGTGAGTGTAGGTGTAGAGCATTTCTTGAAAAGATCTGATAGCCAGAGGCAGCCTTTGATCTTTTCATTATAGGTATATCTCTAACGTTTCGTCTTTTCTGTTACAAATCTCTTAAACCAAGCAGATATCACGTGTGGCATTTCGTGCACCCACGGGGTTTGTTCGGAATCTTAGCAGCGTATATTTAAAAATGCTCTGAGTAAGGAGTAGGAAGATGTCTTTCATCGAAATCCCCAGAGAAAAATAAAACAAATAATACAAATACGCCTCAAGCATTTCAAAAAGTCAAGAGTATACTTTCAAATCTATGAGCCCGTATGCTGTGCTGAGTTAGTTACATGTAAAAAAGTCTGACGTGTTCAATTCACATGACTTTCTCTGTAGCAAATTATTACTTTCTCTCACGTATTATGAATTGAAACATCTCGTCTGTAGGTTCTTTAACACATTATTGTTAATAGGTTCATTTTTCCCACGTAGGTAGTGTGGTGGTAGCGTGCTGCCTCACATTTAAAAGGTCGTGAGTTCGAATCTCCCTTAGGGTGAGTTACCCGGTTTCGGCGTTTTCCCTTATCCTTAGAAGACGAATGTCGAGTAACTTTAATCTCCATGGACCCCAAGATCATTTGAGCATCATTTCACCAATTTCATTCATCGTCCGATATGACCAACCAGATTAAAGGACGTTAAACTACAAAAAAAAAAAAAAAAAAAAAAAAAAAAAAAAAAAAAAAAAAAAAAGTTCATTCTTCTATTTTCCTTTGGTTTCGTAATTGGCTTACCCTCCCCGTATTCGTATTACTGATACCTTCTCTAGGGAATACCTAGGGATCAGAGCTAACGGCACGAAACTACAGAATGGAGAACCTGTTACAAGGGGTTGGCCCTTAGCCATGCATGAACAAAGGGGAGTGGATAATAACCGAAATTGATGATAGGAAAGGTGGTGATGGAGCAATTTGGGACGAGTGGCGTGGGAAACCGGAGGACCCGGAGAAAACCTTCATCCACCACAAATCCCTCATGCGGGCGCTTAGGATCGACCCGGGCCACCTGGATGGGAGGCGAGCGGTCTGGCCTTTGACCACGGCGCCACCTAATCTTCTACTTCATGCTAATGGAGATAAATGTTGTCAAAAACGGTCTTATTGCTTAGTTCCTTATAAGCACTTATAAACGCGCACTGCTACTTTGTTGTAACGCGGAGCACTGGCCACGTGGATCCTTTTGGCGCGGTTCAATCTAAGAGTGAATGGAAAATAGTTAAAATTGAAACCAAAAGTAAGGAATATCTCGGAAACGGTAAACTGCACAGTAAAAATGTATGATACAATGCCTGTTTCAACGAGATGTGCATTTTTTGTCTAATATGTTTTGTCTATCTTTTACAATTTGCCTGTTATGCAAAGGTCAACCAAGATTAAGAGGACCTTAGAGTCTATTGCCATCCAGTTCAAAATATATATGTTACATGCCAATGTATCTTAAATATAAGGCATTTTAAATAAATCTTTAGACCTAATTTTGGGAAAAAGAAAGTTTTCGAAAAAGGATCTCTGTAAAGGGTAATTGGGGGATTTTTCTAAAAATCTTCTTAAACATCAAATGTGGCATATAAAAACTTTTTGTTTTTGGGCTGCGCTATCTAAGGACGCACACACACTCATACAAATACACAAGTGCGCGTGGACCTTTTTAAAAATACAGTTATGTGGTGTTATACGTTATGTAGAGCTTCGGAAAGTCGAAATATCGGAATACTGCTGTATAAATTCTATATTGCTGGATATAACGAGGACATTGACGATGACAATAATAATCATTATAATAATAGGAATAATAATATGCCATTTAATGCTTTACTTTTGTATTTATTGGAGATTCATACACAATTTTTTAATTTCTCTAAGCTTACTGTATACATAGTGTATAGAGAAGGCATTGCACTCCACACAAAAATTCGATACCGAGATTTCACTGGAAATGTATGTTTTAGGGTTCCCTGTATCCCCCCCCCCACTAAAAAAAGCATTTTCACAATAAGGTCCGTGTGTGTGTGTGTCTCCGTGTGACAGTGTGTCAGTGTGTCCATGTGCCTGTGAACACGATAACTCAAAAACGAAAAGTTGGTATTCCAGGGATGCGACACGAAGATTTTGAAAAAAATCCCCCCACCTCAAACTACTCTTTACATATACCTTTTTTCGAAAATGTTTATTTTCTTAAAAATGACCTTAACGATTTTGATTAAAATGTCGTATATTGAAGATATTTACCTGACAAATGAAATGTTTATCTTGAATTTTCTATGAATAGTCTCTGAAGACTACTTTATTGTGGATGAATTTTACGGAATTTTGCATAACTGCTAAACCGTAAGAGATGGACAAAAGATTACCATTCAAAAAATGTAAAGCACGTTAAAACACACACTTTGTTATATGTATTTTTTTCGTGAAGTTGATCGTCTTTAGATATTCCTTGTTTTTGGTTTCAGCTTTGAAAAACTTACTTTTCTCATACAGGAATTTGACAACTTCTGTCCATACAAACAAAAGAAGTTCAGTCACATAGCAACCAGCTTTTGACTATCACTTTAACCTATGGTACTCCCTTATTTCGCCTCTAGTTACAAGGAAGAAAGCAATAAGAATGTTTTCTCGAGTAGCATTAAGTAAATAGAAGTATAAGCTTTTTAATAATAATTCGTTGCAGATATGTAGAGAAAGTCATGTGAATGGAACACATCAAATATTTTACTTTTACGCCTTCTCAAAAGTATCTATATTTATCTTTAATATCCTTATAAATACAGGAAGATCGCTGCATTTCATTTCATCATAAACTCTCTTGGGATTGTTTAGGATCTGTTTTTATTGGCGGTCCTTCCATAAATAGAACGGATCATTTCAGTGAGCACACCTGAGCAAGGAGAATAAAACTTGTATTGCTCCCAGAAGAGTTAGACGGTTTTACTCCTCTACCGATATTACTGCGTCACTTCTGCGCATTGTTTGTGAGTGAGAACTTGTTTTTATATTTCATGGCACATCCGCTCTTCTCTTGACTTCAGATCATCATCTTATAGATGCATGCTTTTTACTTTCTCTAGCCTCGTATGTACAATGTACATAGGGATCTGTTGTATTGTATTCCACCCAAAAATCCCATGTGGAGATTTCATCGGAAATACCTGTTTTAGGACCCCCTGAGTCCAAAAAAAAGCATTTTCAGAAACAGGTCCAAGTGTGTGTCTGTCAGTCTGTCTGTATGTGGACACCATAGCTCAAAAACGAAAAAACCGTTGAATACCAAACTTGGTATCTTCCAAGGATGCGACACGAAGATTTACAAGAAAATCCCCCCACCTCTAACTACCCTTTTCATGGACATTTTTTCGAAAACGTTGATTTTTTTAAAAATGACTAACAATTTTGATTAAAATATCGTATATTAATGATATGTACCTGACAAATAAAATTTATATATTAAATTTTCTGGGAATAGCCTCTGAAAAACACTTTATCCTGGATAAATTTTACGGAATATTGCATAACTGCTAAACCGTAAGAGATGGAGCACACAAAAAAGTAGAGCACATTGAAACACACAATTTTTGTTGTATATATTTTTTCGTGGTTGATCGTTTTTTAGATATTTCTTGTTTTTGATTTCAGCTTTGAAAAACTTGTATTTTTCTCATACAGGAATTTGTCAATTCCTGTCCATACAAACAAAGGAACTTCAGTCACATAGCAGCCAACTTTTGACTATCACTTTAACCTATGGTACTCCCTTATTTCGCTTCTACTTACAACGAAGCAAGTAATAAGACTATTTCTGCTAATTTTTTCTCGATTAGCGCGAAGAAAATAGAAACATAAGCTTTTTAATCATAAATTGTTACAGAGATGTAGAGAAAGCCATGTGAATTTATGCTATATACATTTTTTTCGTGGAGTCTATTGTTTTTGAAGTAATTCCGATTTTTGGTTTCAGCTTTGAAACAATTATAATTTTCTCATACAGGAATTGATCAACTCCTGTCTATACAAACACAGTAACCTTAGTGACAAAGGAACCAGCTTTTGACTATCACTTTAACCTATGGTACTCCGTTATTTCGCTTCGACTTACAAGGAAGCAAGCTATAAGAATATTTTTGCTAATTTTTTCTCGATTAGCATGAATTAAATAGACACATAACCTTTTTAACAATAATTTGTTGCAGGTTTGTAGAGAAAGTCACGTGAATGGAACACATCAGCTTTTTTTTATTGCGGAAATTATATGTTTAGAGAAAGAGCAATGTGGGCTTTGGAAAATAAAAACTTGATAAATCAATAAGTATTATTGATATATTCTACAATTTAAACGTGGTTAGCAGTTTGTAAAATGAGATTTGTTGTGTAATATGCCAACCTAATACAGAACGATTAAAAAATGCCTTTACTTTGTTTTCAGACGGATTCCTTACATCGAAACAAGTAAATAGGTTCATATATAAAACATATGCTCCAAACCCTTCATTTTTGCATTATCAGTTTATTAATGGAAGTTTTCTTTCCGGGACAAATTTATATATGCATTTATTCATAGAATACTTTAATTTATTTTACCCTGCAGAGTTGGCCTTGTGTTGCCATGGCTACTTGTTAACATTTATCAGATTTGTAATACATTCCCCCAGCACGCCTTGCAAGTACTGTCTTCATTCGGAACAATCTCCCAGACTTATTAGAAAATGTGCCTCTGCAAATAAGAAGAAACATGATGCTGTAGCACATTTTAGTCTCATTATTCGAGATGCATGAGAGAGAGATAGGTAGATGAGGACCAGTCTTAGGGCCTGCACGTTCCTAGACCTCAAGCCATTGGGGATTTATCTTTGGGGGCACTTTAAACAATTGGTTTATGCTGCACAGATTCCAACTGAAGGAACTTATAATCAACGTATCACCGAGACTGTGAAACAATATGACAAGGGAGAATTTGACACTCCATGCTTCGATGAGTGTCTAGATGCAAGGGGAGTATTTGTTGAGAGCTGTGTTTGTTGAGCACTTCCTAACAGGTCAAAACCAAAAAAATAATCTGTTGTGTTCCATTTACATGACCTTCTCTACATCTGTGCAAAAATTATTATTTAAAAGCTTAATCTCTATTTACTAGATGCCAATCTATAAAAAAATATTGAGAAACAATCTTATTACTTGCTTCCATTTAGGTAGAAGCGAAATAAGGGAATACCATAGATTAAAGTAATAGTCTAAAGCTGGCTGCTATGTGACTGAAGTTTGTTTGTATGGACAGTAGTTGACAAATTCCTGTATGAGAAAAGTAAGAAGCTGAACTAAAAACAAGGAATATCTCAAAAATGATCAACACCACGAAAAAAAATGCGTATTACATAAATTGTGTATTTTAACGTGCTCTACAATTTATGTGAGGTAAGATTCTGTCCATCTCTTACGCTTGAGGAGTTATGCAAACTTCCGTAAAGTTCATCGAGAATAAAATAGACTTCGGAAGATATTCCTAAAAAAATCGGGATATACATTTTATTTGTCAGGTATATATCTTTAATATATTATATTTTAATCAAAATCATTAATCATTTTTGAAAAAATCAAAATATACGAAAAACGTTCCATGTAAAGGATAGTTCGGGATGAGCGGATTTTCTTGAAAATCTTTGCGACGCATCCTTGGAAGATACCAAACTGAAATAGCAAGTTTGGTATTCAAGGGTCTTTTTGTTTTTGAGCTATGCTGCCCAAAGACACACATACACAGAATGAGACACATACTGACACAAGGAAATTTTTCTAAAAATGCTATTTTTGGATTCAGAGGGACCCAAAACATGCATTTCCGGAGAAATCTCTAAATCGAATTTTTGGGTGCATTACAATACCTTCTTTATATACTATGTACATAGTACGCGTAGAGAAAGTAAAAATGACAGTTTGAAATGTAATGATTAATAACATTTTGAACCTCGATAAATCGAAAAAGAAAAGTTTTGGGACATCTGTATATAAAGATATTTTTTCTTGTTTTCATATCAGCAACCAGTTACCCATCTTCGTAAAAGTAGTTTTGAATCACCCTGTAGATATATGTAACGGTACTAGGCTAAAAGCTGGGCTGGAAGAATAATCTTTTCATTCCGTTATATAATTCCCCATACTCCCTACAAAATTGGAAACATGTATAAAGGAAAATATGAATATGCGTGAGAGGAATAGGGAGAGAGATTAAAAATGGCTAAAAAGGAAAAGCAATAAAACCGAAATCTCTATATCGAATGAGCTTGTTGAAAAGAAACTGTATAGAAGGCAAAGCCGAATATGCTTAACGGGAGAACGTGAAAGACACAAGTTAACAAATCTGATGTGTTTCATTCACATGAATTTTTCTACATCTCTGTAACAAATTGTTGTTAAAAATTATTTATTCTATCAACATCATAATGGAAAAAAATATTACCACAAATTATCGTTATTACTTAGTTCCTTTTAAGTAGAATGGAAAAAAATGTCATGCCTTCCATTCAGACGCCTTTCTCTACATTTCTGCAACAAATTATTCTAAAAAATCTTATACTTTTATTTACGTCATGCTAATCGAGAAAAAATTAGCAGAAATAGTCTTATTACTTGCTTCCTTGTAAGCAGAAGCGAAATAAGGGAGTGCCATAGGTTAAAGTGATAGTCAAAAGCTGGTTGCTATGTGACTGAAGTTCCTATATTTGTATGGACAGGAGTTAACAAATTCCTGTATGAGAAAAGCATAACTTTCGAAGCTGAAACCAAAAACAAACAAACAAAAAATTAAAAAACGATCAAATCCACGTAAAAAATGCAAATTGTATAAATCCTGTGCTTTAACGTGCTCTACATTTTTTGTATAGTAAGTTTTTGTCCATCTCTTATGGTTTAGCGGTTTGCAAAGTTCCATAAAATTCATCCAGATTAAAGTAGTCTTCAGAGGCTATTCCCAGAAAATTCAAAATATACATTTTGTTTGTCCAGTAAATATCTTTAATATACGACATTTTAATCCAAATAGTTACAGAAATTTTTTAAAAATCAAGAGTTTTGAAAAAAGTTCCATGTAAGGGGTGGTTTGGGTTGGGGTATTCTCTCAAAACCTCCGTGTCGCATCCCTGGAAGATTGCAAAATTAAATACCAAGTTTTGTATTTTACCGAATTTTTATTTTTGTGTTATTGTGTGCACAGACTGACACACAAACGGACCTTTTTTTCTGAAAATACATTTTTTGGATTCAGAGGACCCTAAAACATATATTTCCGGTGACATCTCAGTATCGAATTTTGAGGTGGAGTGCAATACCTTCTCTATGCACTATATACTTATTACGTGTAGAGAAGTAAAAATCTGATGTTTCATTCACATGACTTTTTCTACATTTCTGTAACAAATTATTATTAAAAACTTAATATTCTATCTACTTCATCATTATTGAAATACATATCAGCAGAAATTGTTCTTACTACTTGGTTCCTTGTATGTAGAATGGAAAAAAAAAAGATGTGTTCCATTCACATGACTTTCTCTACTTCTATGTAACAAATTATTGTTAGTAACCTTATTCTTCTATTTACTACATGCTAATCGAGAAAAAATTAGCAGAAATAGTCATTATACGTATTTCCTTGTAAGTAGAAGCGAAATATGGGAATATCATAGGTTAAAGTGAAGGCAAAAGCTTGTTGCTAATCTCAAAAACGATCAAAGCCTTGAAAAAAATTATATAACATAAGTTGTGTGTTTTAATGTGCTCTACATTTTTTGTGTGTTAAGTTTTTGTCAATTTCCTACGATTTAGTAGCTATGCAAAATTTCGTAAAATTCAACCAGAATAAAGTAGTATTCAGAGGCTATTCCCAGAAAATTCAAGATACACATGTTATTTGTCAGGTAAATATCTTTACTATAGGCTATTTTAATTTAAATCCTTAGAGCCATTTTTGAGAAAATCAAAACTTTCGAAAAAAGCTGCATGTAGTTGGGGGTGAGTGGATTTTCTTGAAAATCTTCGTGTCGCATCCTTGGGAGATACCAAACTTAAATACCAAGTTTGTTATTTAACGGTATTTTCGTTTTTGAGCTATGCTGTCCACAGACACACACACACGCACACACACTCGGACCTTTTTCCAAAAATACTTTTTTTTTTTTTTTGTATTCAGGGGGACCCATAACATATATTTCTGTTTAATTCTCGGTATGGAATTTTTGGGTGGAGTGCACTATCTTCTCTATACACTGTGTACATAGTACGAGAAGAGGAAGTAAAAATCTAATGAGTTCTGTTCACATGATGTCCTTTAGCTCTTCGGCAAACAAATCTTTTATTCTTATATTTATGTCATGGTAGTCAAGATTTAGTCGTATTACTAACTTGCTTGCAAATATTAGGGAAATAAGAACATGCACCGATTAAAGTGATAGTCTCGACCTTTAAAATCGTTCTCTATGTGAAACAATTGAAATTCCAACTTCTTAGCTTGCAAAGAGTAAACAAACGAGAAGGAATATGTCTTCCCGTTTGAGAAAAGTTTAAGTGGCTTAAAATTTAAACCGATAATCCGGAATATCTGAAAACGGTTAACTGTATAAAAAAAATCCTATAACATATTTTTTTAAATGAGATCTGCATTTTTCGTGTAGTAGATTTTTTATATCTTTTACAGTTTGCCTGTTATACGAAAATCTTACTGAATGAAAAGTTCTTCAGAGGCTATTTCCAGAAAATTCAAAGATATACATTTCGTTTGTCATAAAAATTCTTAAATATAAGATTTTAATCAAAATTTGAGAAAATCTGTTTTGAAAAATGTTCCATGTAGGTAACTAGGGTTAATGGGATTTTCTTGAAAATGTTTGTGTCGAATCCTTGAAAGATACTGAACTTAAATACCAAATTTGGTATTTAGCCGACTTTTCGGTATTGGTATATGTGGTCTATGCTGCCCACAAACACACACACACACACATACACACACACACACACGGATTTTTTTCTAGAAATGACTTTCAGGTTTCAGGGGGTCTCAAAACATCTCTGTGAAATCTCGTATCGGATTTTTGGGTACAATACAATGTGGTGTGGTACCCACACATCACTGGCTGGTAAAATATTAACCCGAACGTAAGTACTTGCAACATTGTAAGTCGCCATTGGGGTTTGTCATCTCAAAGTAAGTTGAGATTACCTTGTGGTTTACCGGGAAACATGCGAGTCAGTTGAGAAATTAATTGCTGAATAATAGCTCAGTGGTTAAAGTAACTGGACGGAAACCAGGAAATTGGCGATTCAAATCCCGGATATGGCACTGAATTTCTCATTCTAATTCTACCCATCCAACTCCTGTCCTACACACGGCTTGTTTGGAATAAAGAACACATTTTCGTCTTAGATCAGTTTATCCTGACGTACATATTCGAAAAGTTCAAGTTATTCCATGCACTTTACCTCACTAGAAGCCCGAGTCAATTGCTTTTATTTTAACAAAAAAATTCAAATCGACTGCCATCCAGCCTATAACTCGTGAAGGAAGCTAATACAATCAGTGGCTTATTGGTTTAAAAGAAAGTACCTTACCCTGCATGTTTACTTTCCCTATACGCACTATATACCTGCATAGTGTATAGAGAAGATGTTCTATTGCACCCAAAAATTCAATACCGCGATTTCATCGGAAATATATGTTTAGAGACCCCCAGAAACCTAAAGAAAGCATTTTTAGAAAAATGTCCGTGTGTGTGTGTCTGTGTGTGTCAGTGGGCACCATATCTCAAAAAGGAAAAGACCGTTAAATACCAAATTTTTGCAAGGAAAAATTTCGTAAATTTTGATTTTCTTACAAATGACTAACAATTTTGAATAAAATATCGTAAATTAAAAATATTTACCTGGCAAATAAAATGTACATCTTGAATTTTCTAGGAATAGTCTCTGAACACTATTCTGGATGAATTACGCTAAACCGTAAGAGATGGACGAAAACTTAAAGCACAAAAAATGTAGAGCACGTTAAAACACACAATTTATGTTATATACATTTTTACGTGGAGTTGATCGTTTTTTCAATATTCCTTGTTTTTGGTTTCCGCTTCATAAACTTACTTTTCTCATACAGGTATTTGTCAACTCCTGTCCATACAAACAAAGGAACTGCAGTCACATAGCAACCAGCTTTTTACTATCACTTTAACCTATGCTACTCCCTTATTTCGCTTCTACTTACAAAGAAGCAAGTAATAAGACTACTTCTGCTATTTTGTGCTCGATTAGATGAAGTAAATAGAATAATCTGTTGCGAGATGTAGAGAAAGTCATGTGAAAGGAACACATCAGATTTTTTCTAGTTTTAATGTATAATTTCATAGCGTTTTAGGATATTTTTGCGATTTTTAATATATATTATTACGCAGTCCGTATAAATATTAATTTCTTACTTCCTGATAGATAATTTTCTTTTATTTTGCCGTTTTATGGGCTTAAACATAATAATTACTTATATGATTGGAATTTTCATCTGACCACAACTTATCTTCTATAACGGCTTATTATAATATATGTACCAATTCTTAGCAAATAAATAAATATGTAGGTTAGAGCATGTTAATAACGGGGGACATCTCGGCAACTGTAACCAAGTACTGATCTATTGCGGCCAACATCCCCCCCCCCCGGGAGGAAGGAAGAGTGAAGGGCAAACCACCAACAAGAATTATACAATTCTTGAATTTTCTTATGAATTTAATGAAAAAGAAAACTTATTTACAGGAATAGTAATTTTAACATTCACTACCATTCAATGATGACAAGATGTAGTACGAGAAAGTAATTATCAAGGATCACATACTACAGAAGTAAGGCCAGCACACAGGAAACGACGGAGCCAAGGGCAGAGACGCACGGAAGTTCCTAACAGTTTCCTAATTGGCGTGCCAGGGAGGCTATACATGCGCCGGGAGTTCGGAAGGAGGTCTCTATAACGGCACCTAGCCTCATCCAGCGCAAATAGGGGGAAGAAAGTTTCACATGGAGCCAGTAACTGTGCCATCTGCCTGCAAAGCCTCAAGCCACACCTGTCACCGGCCGGAAAGATGAAGAAGGGAGATGAAATGAAACAAGGAAGCGAAAGGAGCATATATAAATATATAGCACCCTAACATTTGCCTAACGGGATCCAGGAAAAATAAGAAAAACCCCAGGGCTAGAGCACGCAGACAACGGGATTGAAACCGGAGCTGCCGAATGCTAGTAACAGACGAAACGTCTGAACCACGTGGTTCATATCCCGGCTATAGAAATGCATTTTTCAGTCTGACTCTACCTATCCAACTCCTGTCCTACAAACGGCTAGAGACCGAGAGATCCATGGTTCAAATCACGGCCATGGCATTGAGTTTTTCAATCTGACTCTACCTATCCAACTCCTGTCTTATACACGGAGAGAGACCAGGAGATCCGTGGTTCAAATCCCGGCTATTACATTGAATTTTTCAGTCTGACTCTACCTATCCAACTCCTGTCCTATACAAGGCTGGAGACTGGGAGATCTGTGGCTCAAATCACGGCCATGGCGTTGAATTTTTCAGTGTGACTCTATCTATCCTACTCCTGTCCTACACACGGCTAGAGCCCGGGAGTTCCGTGGTTCAAATCCCGGCAATGGCATTGAATTTTTCAGTCTGACTCCACTTATCCAACTCCTGTCCTACACATGGTTAAATACCGGAAGATTCGTGGTTCAAATCCCGGCCATGAAATTGAATTTTTAAGTTTGACTCTACCTATCCAACTCCTGTCCTACACACGGCTAGAGACCAAGAGATCCATGGTTCAAATCTCGACGATAGCATTGCATTTTTCATTTTGACTCTACCTATGCAACTCTTGTCTTACACACGGCTAGACAGCGGGAGATCTGTGGTTCAAATCCCTGCTATGACATTGCATTTTTCAGTCTAACTCTACCTATCCATCTCCTGTCCTACACACGGCTAGAGACCGGGAGATCTGTGGTTCAAATCCCGGCTATGGCATTGAATTTTTCAGTCTAACTCTATCTATCCAACTCCTGTCCTACACACGGCTAGACAGCGGGAGATCTGTGGTTCAAATCCCTGCTATGACATTGCATTTTTCAGTCTAACTCTACCTATCCAATTCCTGTCCTACACACGGCTAGAGACCGGGAGATCTGTGGTTCAAATCCCGGCTATGACATTGAATTTTTCAGTCAGACTCTACCTATCCAACTCCTGTCCTACACACGGCTAGACAGCGGGAGATCTGTGGTTCAAATCCCGGCTATGACATTGAATTTTTCAGTCAGACTCTACCTATCCAACTCCTGTCCTGCACACGGCTAGAGCCCGGGAGGTCCGTGGTTCAAAGTCCAGCTGTGGCATTGCATTTTTCAGTCTAACTCTACCTATCCAACTCCTGTCCTACACACTGCTAGTATGAAAGAACAAACCCATTTTCTAATACTTCAGAATTTCTTAGAATAAATTAATGGAAAGTAGGGTTATTAGCACAGCAATATATCTATGGGCAGATTTACAATAACGTCTGCAGATTCCCTAATGACAGATTTAATGCCGCTTGCATAATATCATTGAAGTAGGTAGCTGATACTTGAGAGCTGGTAATCCCCTGTAAATCCCCTAGCTAGACACTAATAACAGCCCTCCTAGTATTCGGTTGAACCTAGTTATAAAGGATTTTCGTATCATACTCCCGAAACAAGGAAATCAATGATGAAAGGCAGAGAGATAATACACTTAACGGACCGGATCTCCACTTAATAAAACTTGGATTTATGGAACCGTAATGTCCAGCAGCGCTGTTCCGCCTCTCCGCTTAATTTCAACAGTCTGTGCTTTAATCAATGGCTGCTAGCTAGCTAAGTCCTGAAAGCGCAGATATGCCCAGCATTTCAGAGCGCTATTCAGATGCTCCATAATTAAGAACCACTAAATTGCGTCCCTTGATGTATTTAAGGAATCTGAGAGCCATCTTGCATGTCTGCTTATTAACAACGACTAGGAAGGAAAGGTCGACAGAAATATATTAGCGGTATACAAACATTGCTTCCTGAATAGCATTTTAAAGTGAGTGGGGACCGAATTATGAGTACTCTTGAATAGGACCGCTCTGATGTGTTCCATTCACATGACTTTCTCTATGTCTCTGTAACAAAGTATTTATTTATTGTAGTTTAACGCCCTTTATCCTGGTTGGTTATATCTGACGGTACATGAAATGGTTGAAATGATGCTCAAATGATCTCGGGTACATGGAGCTTAAAGTTACTCGATATTCGTCTTCTCAGAATAAGGGAAAACCCACAAAAAGTGTATTCGGGTAACTCGCTCTAAGCGAGATTCGAACCCACAACCTTTTGAATGTGAGGCAGACACGCTACCACCACTCTACACAGGCGAGCAACAAATTATTGTTAAAAAGTTTATTCCTCTATTTACTCTATGCTAATCTAGACCAAAATTAACAGAAATAATCTTATTATTTGCTTCCTGGTAAGTTGAAGCGAAATAAGGGAGTACCATAGGTTAAAGTGATAGTCAAAAGCTGGTTGCTATGTGACTCAAGTTCCCTTATTTGTATGAACAGGTGTTGATAGATTCCTGTATGAGAAAACTATACGATTTCTAAAGCTGAAACCAAAAACAAGAAATATTTCAAAACGGCCAACTCCACGAAAAAAATGTATATAATATAAATTGTGTGTTTTAACGTGCTCTACATTCTTTGTGTAGTAAGTTTTTTTCTACCTCGGAAAAATTCAATATAAATTAGCCAGAATAAAGTAGTCTTCACAGTTGCTTCTTAGAAAATTCAAAATACATACTTTATTTGCCCTATAAATAACTTTAGTATAAGGTCTTTCAATTACAATTGTTAGCGCCATTTCTAAGAAAATAAAAAATTCCGGAAAAAATTCCATGTAAAGGGTAGTTTGGGGTGGGGGAATTTTTCACAAATTCGTTGGGTCCCATCTCTGAAAGATACTAAACTTAAAGTTTGGCAATTTACCGACTTTTCGTTTTTGAGTTAACGTGTTCACAGACACACGGACACACACACAAACATACATACACACACGGACTTTTCGTTTTTGAGTTAACGTGTTCACAGACACACGGACACACCCAGGCAGAGAGACAGACTGACACACACACATATACACCCAGGCAGAGAGACAGACTGACACACACACATATACACCCAGGCAGAGAGACAGACTGACACACACACAAGAACACGCACTTTTCGTTTTTAAGTTATTGTGTTCACAGACACACGGACACACACACACATACATACACCCAGGCAGAAAGACAGACAGACATACACACGCACTTTTCGTTTTTGAGTTATCGTGTTCACAGACAGACGGACACACACACACACACACATACATACACCCAGGCAGAGAGACAGACAGACAACAACACGCACTTTTCGTTTTTGAGTTATCGTGTTCACAGACAGACGGACACACACACACACACATACATACATACACCCAGGCAGAGAGACAGACAAACACACACACACACACACACACACACACGCACTTCTCGTTTTTGAGTTATCGTGTTCACAGACACACGGATACACACACACACACACACATATACACAGACAGAGAGACAGACACGGACCTTTTACTGAAATAGCTTTTTTTAGATTCAGGTGACTCTAAAACATATATTTCAGATGAAATCTCGGTATCGAATTTTTGGGTGGAGTGCAATACCTTCTCTAAACACTATCGTAGTGCATTTGTTATACTATATGTTTACTTTCTCTACACACGTAGTATGTACATAGTGTATAGAGAAGGTATTGTATTGCACCCAAAAATTCAATACCGAGATTTCACCGAAAATACACCATTAGTATTTCCTGTATAAAAAAAGCCATTCCTAGGAAAGAAAAAAAAAAGCTCCGTGAGTGTCTGTATGTCGTCACAAATATATGTTTGGATTTTTCTGGGAATAGTATCTGAAGACCTGTTTATTCCGGATGAGTTTTGCACAAGATCAAGCGGCAAAGATAGACTAAAACTTACAGCTCAAAATTATTTAGATGTCGTTAAAAATATAATTTATGTCATATATGATTTTCTTGTAGAGCTGGGAGATTTTGGATTACTAGTGTTTATTATGGTTTACCAATTATACAAATCATCTTTAGAGGTTATTCAAGATGTGGATTTTATTTGGAATATAAATATCTTAAATATAAGAGATTTTAATCTAAATCGTTAGAGCCATTTTTAAGAAAATCAAAATTTGGACATATTTTGTATGTAAAGGGTAGTTTGCGGTGGGAGGATTTTCTTAAAATCTTCGTGTCACATCCTGAGAAGATATTAAGATACTTAAATACCAAGTTTGGTATTTAACCGATTTTTCGTTTTTAAGTTATCGTGTTCACGGACACACGGACACGTACACATACACACACAGACCTTTATCTGAATTTTTTTTTTGGACACAGGGGGCCCTAAAACATATATTTCCGGTGAAATCTCGGTATCGAATTTTTGGGTGCATTACAATACCTTCTCTATACACTATGTATCATAGAACCTGTAGAGAAAGTAAAAATAAAATGAAATTTGTAGTGCATTTGTTAAAATATATTTTTATTGTCTCTACACGTACTATGTATATAGTGTATAGAGCAGGTATTGTATTCCACCCAAAAATTCGATACCGAAATTTCACGGGAAATACATGGGGTCCCCCTGAATCCAAAAAAAAAAAAACATTTTTGAAAAAAAAGACTGTGTATGTCTACGGACAACAAAGCTCAAAAACGAAAAAACCGTTAAATACCAAACTTGACATTTAAGTTAGGAATCTTCCAAGGATGCCACACGAAGATTTTCAATAAATTCCCCCACACCTCTAACTACCCTTTACATGCAAAATTTTCGAAGATTTTCTCAAAAATGGTTGTAATGATTTTGATTAAAATATAGTATATTAAATATATTTTCCTGATAAATAAAATGCATATCTTGAAATTTCTGGGAATAGCATATGAAGACTACTTTATTCTGGTAGAATGTTACAGAATTTTGCATAACTGCTAAACCGTAACAGATGGAAACAAACTTACCACAGAAAAAATGTAGAGGACATTAAAACACACAATTTATGTAACTTAGCTTTTTTCGTGCAGTGGGTCGTTTTTAAGGTATTCCTTGTTTTTAGTTTCAGCTTTGGAAAACATTTTTCTCATACAAGAATTTGCCAGCTTATATCCATACAAACAATGGAACTTCTGTCACATAGCAAGCAGCTTTTGTTGATCATTTTAACCTATGGTACTCCCTTATTTCGTTTGTACTTACAAGGAAGCAAGTATGAAGACTATTTGTGCTAATTTTTACTTAATTAGCATGAAGTAAATAGACGCACAAACTTTTTAACAATAATTTGTTTCAGAGAAATAGGAAAATTCGTGTGAATGTAAGACATCAGATTTTTAAAAAAGGTCCGTGTATGTCTGTCTGTCTGTGTATGTGTCTGTGGACAGAATAACCCAAAACGAAAAGACCGTTAAATACCAAACTTGGTATTTAGGTTCAGTATCTTCCAAGGATGCGACACGAAGATTTCAAAGCAAAATCCCATCACCACAATCTACCCTTTACATGTAAAAAATTTCGAAAGTTTTGATTCTCTTATAAATGGCACTAACGATTTTGATTAAAATGTCGTATATTATAGATATTTACCTGACAAATAAAATGTATATCTTGAATTTTCTAGGAATTACCTCTGAAGATTTCTTTATTCTGGATGAATTTTAAGGAATTTTGCATAACTGTTAACCGTAAAAATGGAGAAAAACTTACCACCAAAAATTTAGAGCACATTAAAATACATAATTTATGTTATATACATTTGTTTCGTTTAGTTGATAGTTTTTGAGATAGTCCTTCTTTCTAGTTTCAGCTTTGAAAAACTTGACTTTCTCAAATGGGAGTTTGTCAACTGCTGTCCAAACAAATAAAGGTACTTCCGTCACATAGCAACCAGCTTTTAACTATCACTTTAAAGTATGGTACTCTCTTATTTCACTTATACCTACACGGAAGCAAGTAATAAATATTATTTCTACTAAGTTTTTGTCGATTAGCATGAAGTAAATAGAAGCATAGGCTTTTTAATAATAATATGTTGCAGAGAAGGTGATGTCAATGGAACACATCAGATTTTTTTTTTTTTTATGCAACGTACGAGGTGTCAAGAATATACTGGCACAAGTTCCCTCATGTGTTCAGTATGACGAGCAACATGCATCAGAGCAAAACACAAAACTACAAAGGCTAACACACAGCAAGGTACAACGGTTACCCTTTTTAATGTACAACGAGGCGGCTTCCAACAACAAACACGCCACGTGAAACACAGTTATAGCATTATATCTTCTGCTCAAACACAAGTACGAAAAACACATTCCAATTATCTTGGCAAGCTGCCCAAAACAAACACCACATTTAAGATTCCTATGTCGAAGTTATCCAGTCTGCTACAGGGAATCACGAAATAAAATCTGATGCATTCACATGTCGTCTACCTATTCTGCAACAAACTTATCTATTTCATGCCAATTCAGATAAATGTTTGTGAAATAGGTGTTGAACATATTTACTTGATTTGTAACTCCGTTTTATGTCAAGAAAATGCCCGTATGAATGTTTTGGTTGATACCGAAGTGACCTCGGTATTATGTCACTGCGTAGAAGCGGCGCAGGACGTGTCAAGGGTACGTTTATTCGTGTTATGAAGTTTTTCGAATGTACGTCTGTCGTGTATTATTTCCTTAGAATATTATTCTTTTTTTAGTCCATGAAAACGCCTGCCAAAAATTCAGCTTGAACGACGTATTTACTTTCTCTATACGTACTATGTACATAGTGTATAAGGAAGGTATTGTATTCCACCCAAAAACCCGATACCGAGATTTCACCGGAAATACACGTTTTAGTATCCCCTGTATAAAAAATCTGATGTGTTACACTCACATGACTTTCTCTAGCCGTTCTACAAATTTCTTACATAAGATTATTCTTCTTTTTGCACCTTGTTAATCAAGGTATTCAGCACAATGTTCTTATTACTTAGTTCCTTATAAGTAGGAAGAAAATAAGGGAATACATTAGGCTAAATCGATAGTCAAATGTTTTAAAAGTTGTCGTTATGCGATTGTCATTACAAATCGCTTCTTTTCTTGGCCAGGAGTAGAACAAAAGAAAAACGGACACTCCCGTCTGAGAAAAGTATAAGAACTTCACAACTGAAACCAATAAGAATGAATTCCTCGAAAACGGTAAGCTCCACGAAAATAATGTATATAACGTAAATTGTGTATTTTAACAAGGCCTACATTTTTTGTTTGGTAAGCTTTTGTCTATCTCTTACGGTTTATTAGTTATGCCAAAGTAAGCAAAATTCATCCAGAATAAATGGTCTTTAGAAGCTATTCCCAGAAAATTCAATTCATACATTTTATTTGTCAGGTAAATATCTTTAATATACGATATTTTAATCAAAATCGTTAGAGCCATTTTTAAGAAAATCAAAATTTTCGAAAAAAGTTCCATGTAAAGCATAGTTTGGGGTGGGGGGAATTTTCTCAAAATCTTCGTGTCGCATCCCTGGAAGATACTGAACTTAAAGGCCAAGTTTAGCTACTTTTCGTTTTTGAGTTATCGTGTTCACACACGGACACACACACACACACACACACACACACACACACTCACAGGGACCTTTTTCTGGAAATGGTTTTTTTCGATTCAGGGGGTCCTAAAACATGTATTTCCGGTGAAATATCAACATCGAATTCTTGGGTGGAATACAATACTTCTCTATCCCTATGTACATTGTACATACGGGGCAAGAGAAAGTAAAAGTATTTTTAGAAAAATGTTAGGGGTCCGTGAACAGGTTAACTCAAAAACGAAAAGTTGTTATTTAGGTTTAGTATCTTCTAGTGATGCTACACGAAGATTTTCAAGAAAATCCCCCCCCCCAACCTCTACACGGAAAAATTACGAAAATGTTTATTTTCTTAAAAAAGCCTTTAACGATTTTGACTGAAATCTCATATGCTTAATATATTTACTTGACAAATAAAATTTATATCTTGAATTTTCTGGGAATAGCCTCAGAAGACTTCTTTATTTTGGATACATTTTACGGAACTTTGTATCAATGCTAAACCGTAAGAGATGGACAAAAAGTACTACACAAAAAATGTTGAGCACGTTAAAACACACATTTTGTGCGATATGCATTTTTTCGTGATGTTGATTTTTTTTTAATTTTCCTTGCTTTTGTTTTCCGCTTAAAACATTTTATACTTATCTCATACAGGAATTTGTCAACTTCTGTCCACACAAACAAAGGAACATCAGTCACATAGCAACCAGCTTTTGACTATCACTTTAACCTATGGTACTCCCTTATTTCGCTTCTACTTACAAGGAAGCAAGTAATAAGACTATTTCTGCTAATTTTTTCTCCATTAGCATGCTGTAAATGGAAGCATAACCTTTTTAATAATATTTGATTTATTTCTCAACATAATCTCCGGAAAGGCTAATACATTTGTCATATCGGTGTTCTTTGTAAAGCGAATTATCAAGGTCTTAAAAATGGCTGTTTGCCGCATCAATGACCTTTGAAATCCTACCTCTAAGGAATTGTTTCAGGTTCGCGAACAGGTGGTCGAGATCTGTCGAATAGGGTGAATGTTCAAGCTATTCCAACCTTAATTTGCACATTTTTCCCATTGCAAAGACAACAATGTATTGTGATGAAACAATGTTTTCACCTCATCATTCAAACTTGCAGTAAGTTTGCATAGTGGTACTTTTACCCTTTTACAGGTAATCAATAAAAGTAATTCCCTGTGCTTCCCAGAAAACACCCGGCATAAACTTGTTAGCTCACAAAATTGACTATGCCTTATTTGGAGTTGGTTCACCTGGCGCAATCCACTGTTTTGATTATCATTTACATTCTGGAGTGTACTGATGTACCCAAGTTCCATCCATGGTAATAAGCCGTCTCAAAAATTCACAGGAATTTTGATGGTAGAACTCCACATTCTTAACAGAAATAGTTTTTTTTTTTTTTTTTTTTTTCCAACTTTTGACCAGATGTGAACAAAACGCGGCTCTTATCTTGCACTGAGCTTGTGAAAGCCCAAAACATTACTTAAAATATTACATGCACTTTCTATTGCTATGCTTATAGCCTCTGCTATCTCAAACAACAAGGCCCTCCAGAGCGAGGCTCATCACTAGTGCGCGTACGACCCATTTTAAACTCTACAACCCAACTTTTCATCATTGAATATGAAGGGGAAGAGTCTTTCAATGTACTGATCATTTCCTCCTTTTTTTCTTTAGGCGTTAAGCCTTTCAAATGGAAGTTTTTAGTCAGTGCTCATTTTTTCCAAATCCCCCATTTTGGTGAAAACACTAAAGTTGTCTTGTTTTAAAATGCTATCATTCGAAAACTAAATAAGCTATTGACTTGTAACTATGGACATAAGCTAGTGTAGAGTTAAACTATACGATGCTACCGTCTAACTGGTCTAGACGCGCTAACTGTGCGAGGCCCGGGGCTTATGAGCCGACCATAGTATCTTGGAAAGCTACAAATAAAATAAAGCATTTAGAATTACTATGTCGAAGTTATCCAATTTGCTTCAAGGAATCACCAATTAAAATCTGATGCATTCACACGTCTTTCTCTACCTGTTCTGCAATAAAATATTCCAATATAGGCTTACCTTATTATCTATTTCATGCTGATTGAGACAAATATTCGCAGAAATGGGTGTTCAACATATTTCCTTGTTTCGTGTCTTCGTCAACGCCAAAGACCTTATATGCGTATTGATTTATACCGCAGGAACTTCGGTATTATGTCACTGCGCAGAAACGGCGCAGGACATGACAAGGGTACGTTTATGCGTGCTGTGAAGTGTTTGGACAATACGTGTGTCGTGTGATATTTCCTTAGGAATATTATTCTCTTATTAGTCCACAGAAACACCTGGCAACAAATTCAGCTTGAACGACGTATTTACTTTTTCTACACGTACTATGTACATAGAGTATAGAGAAGGTATTGCTTCCATCCAAGAATTTGATACTGACATTTCACCGGAAATACACATTTTAGGATCCCCTATATCAAAGAAAAAAAAAGCATTTTCGAAAAATATCTCTGTGTCCATGAACACGATAACTCAAAAACGATAGTCGGTAAAAATACCCAACTTGATATTTAAGTTTAGTATCTTTCAGGGATGCGACTTGAAGATTTTGAAAAATATATTTCCAACTCAAACTACCCTTAACTTAGAAAAATTTTCAAATATTTTGATTTTCTCAAAAATTGTTGTAACGATTTTGATTAAATTCTAGTATATTTAAGATATTTACTTGACAAATAAAATATATATCTTGAATTTTCTGGGAATAGTCTCTGAAGACTACTATATTCTGGATGAATTTTACGGAATTTTTTATAACTGTGATAGACAAAAGCCTACTACACAGAAAATTCAGATCAGATCAAAACACACAATTTATGTTACATGCATTTTTTCGTGGAGTTGATATTTTTTAAGATATTCCTTGTTTTAATTTTCAGTTGTCAAAAACATACTTTTCTTATATAGGATTTTGTCAACTCCTGTCCATACAAAGAAACTTCAGTCACATAGCAACCGGCTTTAACCTATGGTACTCCCTTATTTCGCTCCTACTTACAAGGCAGCAAGTAATAAGACTATCACTTTAACCTATGCTACTCCCTTATTTCGCTTCTACTTACAAGGAAGCAAGTAATAAGACTATCACTTTAACCTATGGTACTCCCTTATTTCGCTTCTACTTACAAAGCAGCAAGTAATAAGACTGTCACTTTAACCTATGGTACTCCCTTATTTCGCTCCTACTTACAAGGCAGCAAGTAATAAGACTATCACTTTAACCTATGTTACTCCCTTATTTCGCTTCTACTTACAAGGAAGCAAGTAATAAGACTATCACTTTAACCTATGGTACTCCCTTATTTCGCTCCTACTTACAAGGAAGCAAGTAATAAGACTATCACTTTAACCTATGGTACTCCCTTATTTCGCTTCTACTTACAAAGCAGCAAGTAATAAGACTGTCACTTTAACCTATGGTACTCCCTTATTTCGCTTCTACTTACAAGGAAGCAAGTAATAAGACTATCACTTTAACCTATGGTACTCCCTTATTTCGCTTCTACTTACAAGGCAGCAAGTAATAAGACTATTACTTTAACCTATGGTACTCTCTTATTTCGCTTCTACTTACAAGGAAGCAAGTAATAAGACTATCACTTTAACCTATGGTACTCCCTTATTTCGCTTCTACTTACAAGGAAGCAAGTAATAAGACTAACACTTTAACCTATGGTACTCCCTTATTTCGCTTCTACTTACAAGGAAGCAAGTAATAAGACTATCATTTTAACCTATGGTACTCCCTTATTTCACTTCCACTTACAAGGAAGCAAGTAATAAGACTATCACTTTAACCTATGGTACTCCCTTATTTCACTTCCACTTACAAGGAAGCAAGTAATAAGACTATCACTTTAACCTATGGTACTCCCTTATTTCACTTCCACTTACAAGGAAGCAAGTAATAAGACTATCACTTTAACCTATGGTACTCCCTTATTTCGCTTCTACTTACAAGGAAGCAAGTAATAAGACTATCACTTTAACCTATGGTACTCCCTTATTTCACTTCTACTTACAAGGAAGCAAGTAATAAGACTGTCACTTTAACCTATGGTACTCCCTTATTTCGCTTCTACTTACAAGGAAGCAAGTAATAAGACTATCACTTTAACCTATGGTACTCCCTTATTTCACTTCTACTTACAAGGAAGCAAGTAATAAGACTGTCACTTTAACCTATGGTACTCCCTTATTTCGCTTCTACTTACAAGGAAGCAAGTAATAAGACTATCACTTTAACCTATGGTACTCCCTTATTTCGCTTCTACTTACAAAGCAGCAAGTAATAAGACTGTCACTTTAACCTATGGTTCTCCCTTATTTCGCTTCTACTTACAAGGAAGCAAGTAATAAGACTATCACTTTAACCTATGGTACTCCCTTATTTCGCTTCTACTTACAAAGCAGCAAGTAATAAGACTAACACTTTAACCTATGGTACTCCCTTATTTCGCTCCTACTTACAAGGCAGCAAGTAATAAGACTATCACTTTAACCTATGGTACTCCCTTATTTCGCTTCTACTTACAAAGCAGCAAGTAATAAGACTAACACTTTAACCTATGGTACTCCCTTATTTCGCTCCTACTTACAAGGCAGCAAGTAATAAGACTATCACTTTAACCTATGGTACTCCCTTATTTCGCTTCTACTTACAAAGCAGCAAGTAATAAGACTAACACTTTAACCTATGGTACTCCCTTATTTCGCTCCTACTTACAAAGCAGCAAGTAATAAGACTAACACTTTAACCTATGGTACTCCCTTATTTCGCTTCTACTTACAAGGCAGCAAGTAATAAGACCAATTGTGCTAATTTTTTCTCTATTAGCATGAAGTAAATAGAAGCAGAAGCTTTTTAACAATAATTTGTTGCAGAAACGTAGAGAAAGTCATGAGAATTTCCATTCCATCAGATTTTTTTACTTTCTGTATACTTACTATGTACATAGTGTATAGAGAAGGTATTGTAATGCATCCAGAATTCGATACCGAGATTTCACCGGAAGTAAATGTTTCAGACCTCCTAAATCCAAAAGAAGCATTTTTAGAAAAATGTCCTTGTGTATCTTCCTGTCTGTCTGTGTGTATGTGCGCCTGTGGGCAGCAAACTCAAAAAGAAATGTCCATTAAAAACCAAACTTGGTATTTAGGTTTGGTGTCTTCCAGGGATGTGAGACTTGCTATTAAATGGAACTTTTTTTCGGATTTTCTTATTTCCACTAAAATGGCTCTAATGATTTTGATTAAAATATCACATATTAAAGATATTTACTTGATAAAATGTATATCTTGAAGTTTCTGTTAATAGCCTCTGAAGACCACTTTATTCAGGATAAATTTTGGGGAATTTTGCATAACTGCTAAACCGTAAGAGATGGGTAAAATCTTACCACACAAAAATTGTATAGTACGTTAAAACACACAATTTATGTAATATAGATTCTTTTCGTGGAGCTGATCATTTTTGAGATATTCCTTGTTATTGGTTTCAACTTTGAAGAACTTTCTTTTCTCATACAGGAATTTGTCAACTCCTGTCCATAGAAACAAAGGATCTTCAGTCGCATAGTAATTCAGCTTTTGACTATCATTTTAACCTATAGTACTCCCATATTTCGCTTCTACTTACAAGGAACCATGAAATAAAACTATTTCTACTATTTTTTTTTCGATTAGCATGAACTAAATAGAAGCATATGCTTTTTAACAATAAGTTGTAGCTGAGATGTAGAGAAAGTCATGTGAATGGAACACATGAGGAATGTGGAAACGTGTATTTCCAGTGAAATCTCGAAGTGGAATGTATGAGTGAAATGCAATACGTGTTCCCAGATTTGTAATATTATGCCTCCGCACAGCATATTACCCGGACCATGTCCAAAGATGCATTGCGTGTTGCCATCCCTCGGCAGATGAAAGTACGTCGAGAATCACCACGCAGACTGATGTGCTCTCATCGGACAAGAGCTTGTGACCCTATCCTTGTTGGTTCAATTCTGATGCTCTTTGGACCGCACATGGATGCGGGTATGAATGTACTTGCTGTCGGCAGAGAGACCACCTCTATGCAGTTTCGCGTTGCTGTGTACCGTGAAATCGCCTGCCTATAAAGTTTTTCAAATGGGAAGATTTCTACTCTGCAGCGAATGAGATGCGTTAACGTGCTCTGCATTGTCAGGTTGATACCCCATTCTAAAAACTCTGGTGTGTTACACTCACATGACTTTCTGTAGCTACTCTACAAACAAACATCTTAAAAAAGATTATTCTTCTTTCAACAGCTAGCTAATCGAGTTAAACATTAGCAGAATGTTATTACTTAGTTCCTTATACGTAAACTGGAACTAAAGGAATGCACTAGGCCTAAGTGATAGTCAAATGTTTTAAAAGCTGTCGTTATGCGATTGTCATTGCAAATCGCTTCTTTGCTTGACCAGGAGTAGAACAAAAGAGAATCGGACACTCCCGTCGGAGAAATGTATCAGTACTTCACAACTGAAACTAATGAAAAGGAATACCTCGAAAACGGTAAGCTCTACGAAAAAAAAGTATATGAAATAACTTGTGTATTTTAATGATATCTACATTTTTGTACAGTAAATTCTTATCTATCACTTACGGTTCACTAATTATGTCAAATTAAGCAAAATTCATACAGAATAAGCAGATCTTTATAAGCTATTCCCAAAAAATTAAACATATACATTTTATTTGTGATAGAAATGGCTTTAATATGTGGCATTTTAATCAAAATCGTTTGGGCTATTATTAAGAAACACACAATTTTTGAAAATGTTTCCTTGTAAAGGGCAGTTAGTGTTGGGGGTATTTTTTTGAAAATCTTCGTGTCGCATCCTTGGTAGATACCAAACTAAAATACCAAGTTTGGTATTCAACCGTCTTTTCATCTTTGAGCTATACTGTCCACAGACATACACACAGAACTGTTTCTGAAAATGATTTTTTTGGACTCAGGGGGTCCTAAAACATCTATTTCCGATGAAATCTCAGTATCGAATTTTTGGTTGTAATAGAAAATCTTCTCTACGGGGCTAATACTATGTATTATGCACATAGTGTATAGAGAAGGTATTGTATTGCACCCAAAAATTCGATACCGAGATTTCACCGGAAATACATGTTTTGGGTCCCCCTGAATCCAAAAAAAAAAAGCATTTTTGGAAAAAGGTCCGTCTGTGTGCGTCTGTGTCTGTGGACAGTATAGCTCAAAAACGAAAAGACCGTTAAATACCAAACTTGGTACTAAGTTTGGTATCTTCCAAGGATGCGACACGAAGATTTTCAAGAAAATCCCCCTACCCCCAACTACCCTTTACATGGAAAAAATTTCGAAAATGTTGTTTTTCTCAAAAATTGGTCTAACAATTTTGATTAAAATGTCGTATATCAAAGATATTTACCTTACAAATAATGTATACCTATATCTTAAATTTCTGGGAATAGCCTCTGAAAACTACTTTATTTTGGATGAATTTCGTGGAATTTTCCATAACTGCTAAACCATATGAGATACACCAAAAATTAAAACACAAAAAGTGGAGCAGATTAAAACACACAATTTATGTTGTATACATTTTTTCGTGGAGTTGCTTGTTTTTGAGATATTCTATGTTTTTGGCTTCACGTTTAAAAATCTTCCACTTTTCTCATATAGGAATTTGACAATTCCTGTCCATACAAACTAAGGAACTTCAATCACATAGCAACCAGCTTTTGACTAATACCTTAGTCTATGGTACTGTCTTATTTCCCTTCTACTTGCATGGAAGCAAGTAATAAGACTATTTCTGCTAATTTGTTTTTGATTAGTATGAAGTAAAATGAAGCATAAATTTACTAACAGTAATTTGTTACAGAGATGTGGAGAAAATGATTTGAATGAAACACATAAGATTTTTTTTTAGATAAAGGGGATTCTAAAACATATATTTCCTGTAAAATCTCGGCATCGAATTTTTGGGATGTACATCGTACGTGTAGAGAAAGTAAAACTAAGCTTTTATAAAAAAAGTACCCGGAGTAGGTAAAGGGAATCTTGAGAATTGAGTACATTAGACTTTTGTTCGGAAAGAAATACTTACGCTGTTGTAGATAAGCGGTAGTGAAAGAGAGAGAGAGAATCAGAAGAAATAGCAGATGACAATGGGAAAGTATACTTACATTTCATCAAATAAAAAAGATTGAAGGGAATAATGGAGAAGAGAGATGGAATTAGTTGCGATAGCTGCCAATAGTTGGAGTTGATGTTGTACCGGAAAATGTGCCGCTAATTTGACATCGCAATCAAAACCAGCGGAAGGATGTCAATTTCACATCTAGAAGCCATCTGTTACCACAGTATTGCGACACTGTTCGATTTCCTTCCCAATCATTACATCATTTTTCTTCATCACGGTTGGCGGGCGATGGTTACATCTGAAGATACCGTATATTGCAATCGTTCACCGACAGACAGCGCTGCCGACTCCAAAACTTGACTCGAAACGACAAGTTTTTATCTGCCAACAAGCTACCCATCACAGACAACTGAATGGATATTGGTTTCCAATTCTTTCCTTTCCTCCTTGCTTGTATATTCTTCCTCTACCAACTCGTTTTATTTCACAGGCCGCATTTCAACGGTTTCAGAAGGAAGCCAATTCGGCGCGCAAACATGCACGCACGCAAAAGTGTGTGAATATACATATACCAATTTGTTTGCACAGAGGCAATGTCCTCAACGATGATATTCTTCAAAATAAAACAGAAAATACTGCATTAAAATGACTTTCTCTACATTTCTGCAATAAACTATTGTTAAAAACTTTATTCTTCCATTTCTTTCATTTCAATCGAAACAGAATTATCAGAAATGGTATTTTTACTTGCTTCCTTGAAATTAGAAGGGAAATAAGGAAATACACTAGGCTACAGTGATAGTCAAATCCTTTAAAAGTTGGTTGCCATGTGATTGAAGTTCCTTTGTTGGTATGGTCAGGAGTTGACAATGCCTTTATAGGAAAAGCATAAGGAATATCTAAAATCGGTCAACTCCACGAAAAAAATGTTATACATTGTCTATTTTAACGAGCTCGTCCCTTACGGTTTACAAATTATGCAGTATTCCGCAAAATTCATCGAAAATAAATATCTGCTGAGGCTATTCCCAGAAAATTGAAGATATACATTTTATTTGTCATGTATATATCTTCAATGTAACAGATTTAATCAAATCGTTAGAGCCATTTTTCGGAAAAACAAAATTTTTGAAAATTGTTCCATGTAAGAGGTAGTAGTTCTTGAAAAGCCTCGTGGCATCTTTGGAAGATACAAAACTTAAATATAAAATTTGGTACTTTACTGACTATACATTTTTGAGCTATGCTGCCCACACACACACACACACACACACACACACACACACACACACAGATACACACACTCAGATGCAGACACTGACACACAGGCATATTTTTTCTATTTTTTTTATTCAAGGGGTCTCAAAATATGTATTTCAGGTAAAATATCGGTATCGAATTTTTGGGTAAATACAATACCTTGAGTATACACTATGTACATAGTACGTGTAGAGAAAGTAAAAAGCAGGCGAGGACACTGATGATGCTTGAAGAATACGAAGACCAGCGAAGCAAAGGTTTCATCATATTTCACTGCCAGAAAACAAGTATAACTGGTATAGGCAGCGAGGAGTGACTGTAAGTGAGTTTTCCATCACTCGGACAATCATTAATGCACTCCCTCCTGCCAAGAAGCAGAAAAATTACCATGTTTCAATATAAACTTCACGACTTTCTTTTAATTGTTGTCAGTGTATATCAAGTTGTCATACAGTAGCACAAAATCTGAAATCATAAACGAATAGTTAGCGGTAAGAATAATCGACAGTCAACAATGTTTTCTCATAAGGATTGATCTCTCGTTCTTCATTTGCACTCCACCCGAATATACAGAAACATTTATTATATTGTATTGCCTATTAAATTGCATAACCATTTCTATTTCATGCCTATCACGTGTGTAGCGCTATCTTGATTATTGCACAGGCTCTTGAGGAAAGTAATTACGTGGTTTAACTATTGTTCCACTTAGCCGTAATGATAAAACCATTTTTGTGGAATCGCACAATTTAAAGAAAATCCCAAGACCGATAAGTAAAGACAGGATTAATGTGTACCTTTAAATTAAAAGAATTCAATCCAACTTCACACATTTACTTACCATTTTTCCCCTTTAATGCATAAAACACAAAAACATTAAGAAAAGGCTCGTCACAAATATAAAACACTATAAGGCCACTTCAGACTGATCCATAGAATTCACCATAATAAGGGAGCGAGAAGGTTAATAAATTTTGCGCAGTTAAAGCCAGAATGATTCAAAGTTAAATATGTTAAATTTAGGCAAAACCCAAGGCTCGCTCCATAATGTCTAGCACGGCGCAAGTGGCCTAGAAGAAATATACCTTCCTGGCGCTGTATGAAGACGACTTCGAAGATGGGGTAAAAACCAACTGCTCGCCACTCGTAGCACAGCGACTAGCTGAGTTTGGCCCTCCACATCCAGTAGGGGAGCTGGTGACGTGTCCAGGCGTGCTCAGAGAATTCTGGATTCGCTGGCTAGCCCTCAAATAGATTGACGAAGGCGCTGTAGCCGAGTAAAGAAGCTCCAGTATAATACATCGTGTAACGGAGACATTTCACTATTTATCGTGTCTTGAGATTTATTCAGCCCTTGACGACAGTCGTTTGCCCGCGCATGAAGTCGATAGTAGGTAGCATTACCTCTTGCAGAGGACTAGCCAACGAAGGAGTGGATATCAACAGTTTCGAGGTTACCAAAATGAAATGGGAGTTGTATCGTACCTTTCCAATATTCCAATAATTACATTTGGAACATTTGCTTGCGGCTCGTAAACCCGCAATCGCAGCATTTATGCTTATAGCTAACGTATTCTTCCTGTCCGGAAGTAGCACTCTACCATGTAAATTCTGTGATCGGTGGTCACTTCCATCAAGCGTGAAATGAACGCACAAACTGTCCTGGTGAAAAACAGTTCCGTACCACTAAGTATATCAACCTGTTTACAAAGTCGGCAATGCATACATTTAAGGTTCAATTCCATACCTCCCCTTTGAAAGAAGGGATCGCTAAACTATAAATGACGTCCTACACTAACTGGCGCTAAAAGTCGAATAAATCTGAACACCGGATTTTTATATGCTAGGCACACAAAATCTCACAGAGAGTCGTAAAAAATAAGTAACACACGCACACGTTTCATTAAAGGCCTAGGGAGAAAAATTCAAGTAAGCTGTGAAGAAACGTTGACAGAGTATCACAATGTACATACACGCTTGAAACATTAAAGACAACTGATTTTGCATAGATTTGTAAGTTACAGGTATTGAGTTAACAATTTGAAAACTAAACCTTGAAACTCCTGATTGCCCCAACTAGCAAACTGGGTTCATCAAAATAACAATAATTTAGACTTTCTAAAATATGTGAAACTTTACAATTTGCCTTCTCTTAGCGACTACACAATGAAACCTCCCTGTGCTCTTAAAGACAATCTGTCCTTCGGCAAATTTCCAGCTAGATTGAAGGACTATCTCTCACTGTGGCTCGCGGAAGAGCAGTTTGAAGTTTTCCCACTATGCCGCAGCTGAATCCTATCGCATACGTCAGTGTGAAAATGTTGGGGAAATTAGTTTGTCCCATAAATGCGTGACGTCAGTGAAGATAGCCGTTACAATAGGGAGTTACTTTCCGACCACCCTGTACTTGATTTGAAAATGGCTCATTGAGCAGCATGCAAGGGACATCTCTGTATGTCTGGTGATTACACCACGCAGCGCCATGGCAGTAATTGCGACTGGAGCAGAAACTACTGGCTCCAGTAGACACTGTGTACACAGCCCGGCAGAGAATTTTCGATAGTTTGTATCGTAGTGAACACTCGCGGTTTTCTTTGCTCTAGTAATAACAAAACACAAATGCGTACTACCGTGGACATACATGCAGCAAACCACAGGTTGGCTTCCAGTAAAGGGCAAACAACGGAATACAGATGCGAAAAGTATACTGGAAGAACAACTCGACAACCCAGTGAGTCGTTAACAAAAGAAAGGGAAAAAATGTGAGTCTGCGTTCACATCACCTTACCTATGTGTTCTGTAATTAAACTTTTTACTTTCTCTACACGTACTATTTACATAGTGTATAGAGAAGATATTGCATTCCACCCAAAAATTCGACACTATGATTTCACCGGAAATATATGCTTTGGGTCTCGCCCTGAATTAAAAAGAAAAGCATTTTCAGAAAAAGGTCTGTGTGTGCGCGTGTGTGTGTCTGTGGACAGCATAGCTCAAAATCGAAAAGACTGTTGGAACTTGGTATTTAAGTTTGCAACACGAAAATTTTCCAGAAAATCCCGCACCCCCAAGTACCCTTTACTTGGATCTTTTTTCGAAAATTTAGATTTTTTAAAAATGGCTCTAACGATTTTGATTAAAATATCATATATTACAGATATTTACCTGACAAATAAATTGTATATATTGAATTTTCTGGGAGTAGCCCCTGAAGACTACTTTATTCTGGATTAATTTTACGGAGTTTTGCATAACCGCTAAACCGTAAGAGATGGACAAAACCTTACCACAAAAAATGTAACACGTTTAAACACACAATTTATGTAATATACATTTTCTTTCGTGAAGTTATTCGTTTTTTAGATATTCCTTGTTTTTGGTTTTAACTTTGAAAAACGTATATTCTTCTGATACAGGAATTTGTGAACTCATGTGCATGCAAACAAAGGAACTTCAGTCACTTAGCAACCAGCTTTTGACTATCACTTTGACCTATGGTACTCCCTTATTTCCTTTCTACTTACAAGGAAGCAAGTTTTTTTTAACAATAGTTTGTTGCAGAGTTGTAGATAAGGTCATGTAAATGGAATATATCAGATTTTTTTACAAAAGATTGTTCTCTTATCTGCTTCTTGCTAATCAATATCAAAATTAGCAGAAATAATCTCATTACAAGGAATATAAAGTATTACACTACGCTAAACCGATAGTCAAATATTTTAATGGTTCTCGCTATATAAAACAATTGAAATTCGGTTCCCTTTGCGAGGCTAGGAGTAAAACGAAAGAGATATAAAGCGAAAGATGACTTAATAATACATATTGTATCTGGGCCTGTAGGCCGTAGTCAAAGAATAAAATTAATAAATTTTGACGTTTCGTCCACCGCAGCTGAAGACGATATATAAGCTGAGTTTGATGATTTTATTATTCGATCACGACGTACAAGCCCAGACACGTTGTATGTTCCTAATATCAACCACCGTGAAAGCCTTCGAGAGATTTGACTTTTTATTTGAGAAAAATTCAGTTGTTTAAAATCGAAACCAGTAACAAGGAATATCTTCGTTAACCATACAAAAAATGTATATGACATCCAATGTATGTTGTAATGACGTCTAAATTTTTGGCGTAGTATATATATATATATTTGTGTATCATTTACGGTTTGCACAAAACTCATTCAAAATGAAGACTTCTCAGGCTTGCAAAGAAAATTCCAGGTGTGCATTTCGTTTCCCATGTAAATGTTTTAAACATATAGTCTTTTAATCGAAATTGTTTCAGCTATTTTTTATTAAAACCAAATTTTTGAAAAATATTCCGCGTAAAGGGTAATTGGGTTTAGGGGATTTTCTTGAAATCTTCCTAACAAATCCATGGAAGATACTGAACCTAAATACCAAATATGGTAGCTGACGAACTGTTCGTTTTTGAGTTATGCTGTTCCCCCCACACACATATAGACACACAGTAAAAACTCTTTTTGGATTCAGGCGGTATCAAAACATATTGTATTTCCGGTGAATTTTCCGTATCTAATTTTGGGTGGAATATAATCCTTCTCTATTCACTATATACATAGTGCGTGGAGAGAGAGAGAGAGAGAGAGAGAGAGAGAGAGTAATACAGATCTCGTTAAAACGCACAATTTGTCATATACATTTTTTGTAGAATCAACGGTTTGCAAAATATTCTCATTTATTCGTTTAAATTTTAAACTACAAACGTTACTCAAACGGGTATTTATATTTCGTTTCATACCACTTTTCTCTTACATCTAGTCTTGCAAAGACGACAGCATTGCAATTGTTTTACACAGCGATAGCATTGAAAAATTTTGACCGAGTATATTCCCTTATTTCTCGTTTAGTTACAAGGAAGTGGACAATATGATACTTTTTATTAACGATTATCTTGTGGACATAAGAATAATCTTTTGCAAGATTGCCTTTTTTTCTGTTGAACAGGTTGAGAAATTCATGTGAATGAAACACAGATCTTTTATACAATGATATAGATAGATCTCCTAAATAATTAATTATATTAAATTATGTCCAAATTTGTTAATCTAAACTAATACTACAATCTGGCCTCTGCAAAAAAATGTACTATGCTATAGGTTGGAACACGTTAACGCCGAGGAACACCTGGGCAACTGCGACCATGTACTGTATATTGCGGCCTACCACCCCCGGGGGAAGGGCTGTGGCAAGGGGAAACCCCAGGCCAGTACACAGGAAATGTCGGAGCTAAGCGCAGAGACACACGGAATTCCCAGGAATGTCACTAGATGGCAACCCTGGCGCGCCACAGAGCCTATATAGGTGCCGGGAGGCCGGCAAGAGGCCTTTACAATGACATCTAGCCTCACCCAGCGCAACCAGGGGAAAGAGAGTATTACTCGGAGGAAGCTACGGTGCCATCTTCCTGTAAAACCTCAAGCTACACCTGCGCCGACCTGAAAAATGAAGGGAAATGAAATGAAAGAATAAAAGGAATAACAACTGAAACAAAGTACTGATCTATTGCGGTCCACCAACCCCGGGGAAAGGTATGAGATGAGGGGAAACCTCGGACCAGCACACAGGAAACGACGGAGCTAAGCGCAGAGAAGCACGGAAGTCTCTAAAAGTGTCACTAGAAGGCAACCCTGGAGCGCCACGGAGGCTATACAGGCGCCGGGAGGCCGGAAAGAGTCCTCTACAACGGCACCTAACCTCAACCAGCGTAACCAGCTTTACTCGGAGCAAGCAATCGTGCCATCTACCTGCAAAACCTCAAGCAAAACCTGCGCGGACCTGAAAGATGAAGAAGGGAAATGAAATGGAGTAGTAGTAGTAGTAGTAGTAGTAGTAGTAGTAGTATTTTATTAAGTTTACATTAATACAATATTTGCATCACAACATCGCATGGATTGAGTGACCGTACATGCTGCCTAAAAATACTGGAATTTAATATATTACCTATATATATATTATATCTTAATAACATTGGAACTACACACACATACATACACACTCACACACCTGCACTCACAACTACACCACGTATTCACCCATGTAGATTACTCAAACACCAAATAAGTCTATACAATATTTACACAAATATTTTATCTCTTAGTGCACGAACTTCCATTAAGCATGTGCCCAGGCTTGGCCAGTTTTGGCTTTAGAATCAAATCCCAGAATGCTGCCCCTCGTCTGTTTGAAGCTAAAAATACTTCCTGCAATAATTTTTTCCTAACATCCTCCGAATGAAAGGAATAGGAATCATGGTGGATATAGAGCAACCCAGCATTCGCCTAAGCGATCCCAGGAACACCCAGGTCTGGAGTACGCGGTTAATGGGGATCGAACCCGGACCTCCCGAGTACAGTCTCAGACGAAATGCTTCAGCCACCTGGCTCGGTTGTACTCTACTAGATTCTGTATATTTTATTGCTCATGAATTGAGGCCAATTTTGTTTGACATAAATTCATGGCAAGTCAATGGAAGTACCGTTGCTTAAAGAAATTAAGTAAAATTGCAGTTGTTAAAGTCAAAGAGGTCTTAATGGAACAGAAAGTTAACTCCTTTGCTAGCAGAACTATAAAACACAACTAGAGCAGCAAATGTTGCACGGATCCTTTTGCTGAAACTGGTTGTTATAAATCAGGCGTGTGCAATATCCTCAAGTACTTACTACTGTAGTAAAATTTATATAACTCTTAACTTTAATGAAGAACATTCTATTTCTCTGTTACAATAGCGCTGTTTAAATCTTTATGTACTGCTGCTCTTGTATATACGCTTCAGCAGTTCAAAGCCATATGATATATCATTAATTTAAAGGTACAAGATGAATCATTTTATATTTGTTTCAGAATTCGAGGGAAGTACAATACGTCCTTAGAAAATTATATAAAAACAAACTATTTTTGTATGTATTTTATTTTTCAAAATAATCTCCTTTTAGCTTTTCATTAATCCTTCCAAAACTAAGATTTCGGAAGGATCTCAAAATAGGTACCTATCTGTTTGGGAGATGACGCTTCGTTAGATGAGAATCGTTTTCCGTCTGTTATTCTTTTTTTATTTAGAAGTAAAAAAAAGTCATTGGTCCCCAATCTGATAAATATGGTGGATGTTGTAGAGATACCGACCTTAGGTACACAATTAAATCTGCAGTGTTTTTCTTCCTTTTTTTCTATTTATAGATGAGGGCTTGTTTTCTTATTTCTCCGTTTAACCGGTGTATAACGATACATAATACCCTCCATGTATCGTTCTTCATTTCTGTCAGTAATCGATGTAGATGATTCCGTGTACATCCCAAAAAAAAATTGAGGCCATCACCTTGTCTGCAGATTTCAGATTATACTGTTCACAGATACACATGGACCTTTTTCTGAAAATGTTTTTTTTGGATTCAGGGGGATCCAAAGTATGTATTTCCGGTGAAATCTCGGTATGGAATTTTTGGGTGCATTACAATAACTTCTCTATACACTATGCACATAGTAGTTTAGAGAAAGTAACAATAGAATGAATATTATTGACCATAATAATTGGCTAAAATATGAAACATGGAAATCGCCATTGAGGTATGAGTTTGCGTCACAAACTGGTTCATCATTACTCCACTACAAGCGCTTATTCAACCTGCTTGAGGGCTAGCCAATGGAAATTGATTTCTCTGCGCATGCCTGGACAAATTACGTGTTCCCCAACTGGAGAGGGGAGGGGGGAACTTGTCAAGTCCAGATACACACAGACACACGTACACACACGGACCTTTTCCTGAAAATTTTGTTTTTTTTTATTCCGGAGGACCCAAAACATGAATTTCCGGTGAAATCTCGGTATGGAATTTTTGGGTGCATTACTATATATTTTCTAGCCCGTCTGCGTAGTGTGGTGGTAGCGTGTCTGCCTCATATTCAGCAGGTCGTGTGTTCGAGTCTCGCTTAGGGTGAGTTACCTGGATAAGGATTTTTGCGGGGTTTTCCCTTATCCTGAGAAGACGAATGTCGAGTAACTTTAAGCTCCATGGACCTCGAGATCATTTGAGCATCATTTCAACAATTTCATTCATCGTCCGATATGACTAACCAGGTTAAAGGACGTTAAGCTACAAAAAAAGATCTCTATGTACTATGTACATAGTAGTGCGGAAAAACTAAAAAGCAGAACTAAGAGAAGAAAGCCTGCCTCAACATCACAGACAAACCATTGAGAAAACTGGAGCCCTACCATGTCATTGATACTTTTGTTTCATATTTGTTCAGAGATCCTTTTAGTGAAGGGGGAGTTCTATCAAGTTACAGCGAAGGAACGAACATCGATTCCTGTCATGGAACACGTGCAGGGGAGGAGAGGTTTTATTGCAGCCCATTCCACCGCGCATGCGTCTCGCTCTTACCTTTCTATCGAGTGTAATTATCCGTCACTAATTGTTAACGTGATTACTGCACTCGCTTTCCTGTGTCAGTGGTTGCATACCTACGGGGATTTCGCTATCTTCTTACACATCGTTACATCTTCTCTCATCATAATCGCTGTTCCATTAGCCTCAACCACTTACTTCATTCTTTCTCATCCTTAAGGTAGAGCTGTCCATCTTACAGGCTTCAAACTGCAGTCTACGTGTGAGTAGAGGCTACCGAAAGGTGAAGAAATATTTGTCAAAATATTAAAACCTTTAGAACGTTTTGAAAATATGTCTTTTTCTTACTCAAATCTACGAGGGCCTTTTTTTATCAACCTCCAATAGGCTATAAATGAAAGACAAGTTCATATAAAAATATATTTTTTTACTAAAAGTTTTGTTCACTTATGGTTACTTTTAAACATAATCACTAAAAATATTGAGACAGTTATCGTACCTCTGCAATACCCGCTTCAAAAATGTTGTTGCCAATTATTTCAAATGAGCATTGGCGTTGTTTTGAAGATCTTCGTTAGTTTGAAAGTGCTGCCCTCCTAGCCACCTTCAGGGAAAAGGTGAAAGTCTCTAGGTGCCAGGTCAGGACTGTACGGCGGATGATCAAAAATGTTCCATAGAAATTGCTCAAGGAGCCGATGGTTTGTGCCAGCAATGTGTGTGAACGAGTGTTGTTATGGATCAACACAATTCCTGAAGTCAGCATTCCTCTTTGTTTGCTTTGAATGGCTTTCCGCAAACTTTGTAAATTACGAATATCTTCAAAACAACGTCAACGCTCATTTGAAATCATTGTTGGCAATATTTTTTGAAGTGGGTATTGCAAAATAAAATAACTGACAAATAAAATATATATCTTGAATTTTTTGGGATTAGCCTCTGTAGACTTCTTTGTTCTGGATGAATTTTACGGAACTTTGCATAACTGCTAAAATGTAAGAGATGAACAGAAACTTACCACACAAAAAATAGTGCACCTTAAAACATATAGTTCATGTTATATACATTTTTCTCGTGGAATTGGCCTTTTTTGAGTTATTGTTATTGTCGTTTATTTGAAGCTTAACGCCCTTTAATCTGCTTGGTCATATCGGACGATGAATGACATTGGTGAAATTATGCTCATATAATCTGGAGGTCCATGGAGCTTAAAGTTACCAGATATTCGTCTTCTCAGGATAAGGGAAAACCCTGAAAAAACATCCCTAAGCGAGATTCGAACTCACGACCTATTGAATATTTGGCACACACGCTTATCACCTCACTACCCAGGCGGTCCATTTATTGCTATTGGTTTCAGTTTTAAAATACTTAAAGTGTTCTCATACGGGTCCTTGTCAACTCTTAACCTCGCGAAGAAGCGGTGTTTAGTTGTACAACAGCTACATTTAAAAACAGTCTACTGTCTTTAGTCTAGTGTATCCCATTATTTCTCTTCTATTTATAAGAAAGTAAGTAATAAGACCGTTTCTGTTATTGTTTATCTCGATTAGCTTATTAAAACTAATTTATTACAGAGATGTAGAGAAAGTCATATGAATGGACTATATCATATATTTTTTTAATACAGTATCTTCTGTACCTGTTACGTAGTACGCACATAGGACTTGGTTTTAGCAAATAAATATATCAAAGTTTTAGGAACATACAGTAGTGAAGTAAGTTGTGTTTTATTATATCTAAGCTCATTCCAAAGAGATATTTAATTACTTTCTCTATACGCACTATGTACATAGTGTATAGAGAAGGTGCTGTAATGCACCCAAAATTCGATACCAAGATTTCACCAGAATAAAAGGAAAGCATATTTAGAAACAGGTTCATGTGTGTGCACATACCAAACTTGGTGTTTAAGTTTGGTATCTTCCAAGGATACGACACGAAGATTTTGAAGAAAATTCTCCCACTCATCTACCCTTTACATGGAACTATTTTGAAAATTTTTATTTTATCAAAAATGGCTCTAAGGATTTTGATTAAAATATCATATGTTAAAGATATTTATCTCGCAAATAAAATGTATGTTTTGAATTTTTCGGGATTAGCCTTTGAAGACTACTTTATTCTAAGCGAGTTTTACGAAATTTTGCATAAATACTAAACCGTAAGAGATGGACAAAAACTTGCCTCACAAAAAATGTAGAGCACTTTAAAACACACAATTTATGTTATATGCATTTTTTTCGTGCAGTTGATCGTTTAGATATTCCTTGTTATGGGTTTCAGCTTTGAAAAACACTTTTGTCATACAGGAATTTGTCAACTCCTGTCCATACAAACACAGGAACTTCAGTCACATAGCAACCAGCTTTTGACTATCACATTAACATATGGTATCCCTTATTTCGCTTCTACTTAAAAAAAAGCAAGTAATAAGACTACTTCTGCTAATTTTTTCTCGATTAGCATTAAGTAAATAGAAGCAAGAACTTTTTAACAATAATTTGTCGCAGAGATGTAGAGAAAGTCATGTAAATGGAAAACATCAGAGTTTTTTTTAGTACACATATAAATTCTACATGTGACTTGATTGAACAAATAAAAATATAAGGGCTTTAGGAACATAAGTACTGAAATAATATGTACCTTATTATAAGGTTATTCCAAAGAAATATATACTTTTGGTTTACTGTGTTGGAGATATCGGTTGTGGTAACTCTGTTCCAAGGTACGAAGGAGTTGCTAGCAGCAGAGAATTAACGGTCTCGTGAGGTGTAAACCAGAACTGCCAACAAAGTCTTAAAGAGCGTGAAACAAAGTTGTGTGGAAAAGTTGAGGAGGTGAGGTCTAGCTTAGCGATACAAGGCGACAAGTGCATTGTCAAGTTGGCGGCCAGCGCACGTACAAGCCCCGTCCAACTTTGTTCCTAGTTAGTTCGTGTCGTCCCCTCGCAGTACGTGCGGCGCTGGTGTCCACTTGTCAAGCGCACAACCCTCTCATTAATTTTGTCATTAAAGTTGGGATGTTTCTAAAGGCGACCGAGGGCCGATACTTGCTGCCACTGCTAGTTTAATACCTGCTAACGGAACACCAAACTGATAGAAAACTATTTTATAAACTATAGCTTTAATCATTTTTATAAAACACTTGATATATTAGTATTGGTTAAATTGTACTTTCACATAAGTCGTGTGTAGGATAAGAGTTGGATAGGTAGAGTCAGACTGAAAAATCAATGTCATAGCCGGGATTTGAACCTTGGATCTTCTGGTCTCTAGCCGTGTGTAGAACAGGATTTGGATAGATAAAGTCAGACTGAAAAATGCAATGCCATAGCCGGGATTTGAACCATGGATCTCTCGGTCTCTAGCCGTGTGGAGGACAGGAGTTGGACATATGGAGTAGAACTGAAAAATTCAATTCCATAGCCGGGATTTGAACCACGGATATCCCGGTCTCTAGCCATGTGGAGGACAGCAGTTGGATAGGTAAAGTCAGACTGAAAAATTCAATGCCATAGCCGGGATTTGAACCACGGATCTCCCAGTCTCTAGCTGGTTGCTCTATCACTGTGCTACCATGGCAACTTGCCGAATAGCATTGAATTTCTAAACTGACTCGCGTTGACTGTTTATTATAGTTTATTTCATCGACATTTAAAGTATGGTATTTTGCCTGGGAATCAAAACAAATATTTTTGCTCCAGATGAAGGCTGTGAGAATAATAAACAATTGCGATTCTTGCCAAAATTGTGGAGTATGTTTAACTGTGGCATCTTTTTATATATTTTCATCCTTGAATATTTTTTCATCTCCATAAGACAAATATTACTCTTTTCTGACATAGTACCATAATTACAAATAACATGTTAGCTCCTAAATTTTGATCAGAGAAATCTCTTAACATTCATCTTTATGTTGGAGTGAAATTATATAATAAACTACCTTTAAAGGGTCGGCTGATATGTTTCGGAACTCACACAGATGTAACATCGTAAAGTTTAACTCTAGACTAGTTTGTATCTATAGTTACAGCTCAATAGCTTGTTTAGTTTTCCAATGACAGCGTTTTAAACAAGACAACTTTAGAGATTTCACGAAAGTAGAGGATTTTGAAAAACGAGCAGTGATTAAATACTTCCATTTGAAGGGCTTAATACCTAAAGAAATCAAGGAGGTAATGGACAGTACATTGCAAGACTCTACCCCCTTTATATTCAATGATTAAAAGGTGGGTTGCACAGTTTAAAATGGGACGTACGAGCACTAGTGATGAGCCTCGCTCTGGAAGTGGAAGTGACAACTCCAGAGATCATTGAAAAAATTCATCGTTTAGTACTGGAAGACCGCAGATTAAAGTTGTTTGAGATAGCAAAGGCTGTAAACATATCAAAAGAACGTGCAGGTAATATTTTAAGTAATGTTTTGGGCTTTCACAAGGTCTGTGCAAGATGGGTGCCGCGTTTGTTGACACCTGATCAAAAGTTGCAAAGGAAAACTGTTTCTGTTAAGAATGTGGAGCTCCACCGTAAAACTCCCAAAGAAGTTTTCAGAGGGCGTACTACCATGGATGAAGTTTGGATACTTCACTATACTTCAGAAAGTAAATGACAGTTAAAACAATGCATTGTGCCAGGTGAACAACTCAAAAAAGGCAAAGTCTATTTTGTCAGCTAACAAGGTTATGGCGGAATTATTTTTATTGAGTACTTGGAAAAGGGTAAAAGAATTCACTGGTAACTACTACGCATGCTTACTGCAATGTTTGAGTGATGAGCTGAAACGAAAATGACCTCATTTGACAAAACAAAAAAAAAAGGCTGGTTTCATCACGACAATGCTCGGTCCCATCGTTCAGTCATTGCAATGGGAAAAATGTGCGAATTAAAGTTGGAATTGCTTGAACATCCACCCTATTCGCCAGATCTAGCACCCAGTGACTACCACCTGCTCCCAAACCTCAAAAAGTTTCCTGGTGGACGAAGATTTCACAGCAACCATTGATGTGGTAAATATGTAGCTATTTTAGGACCCAGATAGATGATTTAATTAAATTAGAACAGCGATATGACAAACGTATTAGCCTTTCTGGACATAATGTTAAGAAATAATTGTTTTTTTAAATACTGTTTCCGTTGAGGGGCCCGGGGCTTATCTGCCGACACTAGTACTGTTTGCCAGAGCTAGGAAGTTCGTACCGTTCGCCGTTCCATATTTAGGTTGCGACCGATCGTCTCACCAAATCAAAGCAAGTCATTAATAAGAACTCAGGGGCAGAGGTGAACCGTGTTGTTTCCATAGAAAACCACTAATGAAACATTTGTAAAAACATCATTATGTACAACATACAAATTGTTACATATATACAGGCTGACTCTAACTGATTTCCTTCTTTACATATGTACATTATGAAAACACCCAAGCAGTTATAACACGAATTTTAAATTTTGCTGATCGAATGTAAAATAATATCCAAATAATAAAATTAATTTCTTAAATATCTTTGGATTCTTACTAGGTAAAAACGAAAGTAGGAATTAAACTAAGTATTTACTGATTTGCAGCCGTGTTACTGAAAACTATGTACTTCTGAAAGCTGTCAAATGAAAACCACTTTCTACGTTATAACAAACAATATTTCTAACCCATTCTGCACGATGTATCAGTATTACCAAGGAAAAAGCATTTGTTTGGATCTAAAAGTGCAGCTTGTATGCGATACATGACACTGAGCCCTGCATTCCTTTCAAAACACTTTGCTTTTCCATCTTTATTTTAGGTAGAGTGCTCGTCAATTAGTAAATCCGTTTTCACAGTTCTTCTACGTGCTGTACAGATTCAGTTCAGCTTAATACCTCTGGACTATAACAGTGTGATAGTTGTGGGTAACTTTCCGAACCAATTTGCAATCAATAATATGTTTCTGTGAAACTGTTCTGCTACTAGACGTTTGACAGTATGTTTACTAGAACTGTCATCGGTTTCTGAATAAGTACACTGCTAGAAAATTGACTATGGTTGTAAAGCAAATTCATTTGGCTCACATTTGAGCAGAACAAAGATGTCATTCGAGCGCCTTCCTTCCTGCAGACGTGATCCTGTGTTATGTAGTCATAGGCGTTTTGTAGTAATGGGTTGCACTATACGTTGACCTTTGCGCGCATAAGCAGTGCCGCAGGTATTGCGAAAACCGGATGCTCTTACTCGCATAAGGAAATGGGTACGAACTTCCTAGCCCTGGTAATTAGTGATGCTTTAGTTCGAGTTACTAGGCAACGAAACCTATAATTTATATTGCAAACAAGTATGATGTGTTAGATACACATGTCTTTCTATACGTCTGTAACAAATTATTGTTTAAAAGCTTATTCTTCTATCTACATCATGCTAATCAACACTAACATTAACAAAAATTGTGCTTATAACTTGCTTCGTTATAAGTAGAAGCGAAATAAGGAAGTACCTACCATGTGTTAAAGTGAAAGTTAAAAGCTGGTTGCTATGTGACTGAAGTTCCTTTGTATGGCCAGAAGTTGACAAATTCCTGTATGAGAAATGTATGTTTTTTTTAAAGCTGAAGCTAGAAACAAGGAATAATTCACAAACGATTAACTCCACGAGAAAAATTGAATAACATAAATTGTTTGTTTTAACGTGCTCTACATAGCTTGTGTGGTAGCTTTTTGTCCATCTCTTACGGTTTAGCAGTTACGCAAAATTCCCTAAAATTCATACAAAATAAAGCAGTCTTCATAGGATATTCCCAGAAAATTCAAGATATGCATTTTATTTGTCTGGTAAATATCTTTAATATACGATGTTTTAATCAAAATTCTTGGAGCCATTTTTGAAAAAATAAAAATGTTCGAAAAAAGGTCCATGTAACGAGTATTTTGGGGTACGGGGATTTTTCTCAAAATTTTCGTGTCGCATCTTTGGAAGATATTTAACTTAAATACCAAGTTTGGTATTTTACCAACTTTTCGTTTTTGGGTTATCGTGTTCACAAGCACACGGACACACACACACGCATACATAAACGGACCTTTTTGTGAAAATATTTTTTTTTTTTTGATACACGGCACCCTAAAACATATATTTCCGGTGAAATGTCGGTATCGAATTTTTAAGCTGAGTACAATAAGTTCTCCATCCATTATGTACGTAGTACTTGTAGAGAAAGGAAAATTAAACATAATCTTATATTGGTATAAACACATTCTGGTAACGGTAGCAAGAGTTAAGAGTAATTAAGAGTGCTGGAACTCCTCTCATAGTGGATTCTCATTAAAGGGTTTAACCTCTAGGAATTGGTGCATACAAACCACGAACCGCAAGCACTCTTGGCGGATGGCAAGAGATCCCAGTGATCAAGGGAACAGCTCTAGAGATAGATGCTGTGTCTCAAACAGCTCCCTAGGCTTATGTTCTTCCACAGAGGTATCTTTCAAGTAGCTCAAACTACTGACGCTTAGGTTTTAAAAGTGTGATGTACTCCATTCACACGACTTACTCTACATCTCTGTAGCAAATTATTGTTAATCTGAGTATTCCTCTAACAACTTCATTCTAATCGAAATAAACATTTTATTACTTGGTTTTTATAAGTAGAAGGAAAATAAGGGAATAAACTGGGATAAACCGACAGTCACATGTTTTAAAATGTGGTTGCTATGGGATTAAAATGCGTTTCTTTGCGTGGTCAGATGTTGGAAAATTCCCATATGAGAAAAATACGAGGGCCGTTTTTTTTATCCTCTGATAGGCTATAAATAAGATAAGTTCATAGAAAATAATTATTTTATTACTAAAATTTTTGTACACTTATGGTTACTTTTCAACATAATCACCGAAAAGATTGAGACATTTATCGCACCTGTGCACAAGCTTTGCAATAACCGCTTCAAAAAATGTTGCCGCCAATGATTTCAAATGATCATTGACGTTGTTTTGAAGATCTTCGTTAGTTTGAAAGTGCTGTCCTCCTAGCGACGTCTTCAGTTCAGGGAAAAGGTGAAAGTCGCTGGGTGCCAAGTCAGGACTGTACGGTGGATGCTCGAAAATGTCCCATTAAAATTTTGATACAGGGGAACCTAAAACATATATTTCCGTTGAAATCTCAGTATTGAATTTTTGAGCCGAGCATATATTATGCACATGGTACGTGTAGAGAAAGTAAAAACTATTAAATGATAAATGTGCACAATACATTATACACAAGAGTATGAATAACAATGATTTCTAAAATTGCAAGTTACCCCTTAAGAGCACTATTTCAAAAATAAATGAAATTTTTAACGAAAATATTTTCCAAAAGTCAACAACAAAACAAGGAATTGTCCCACGGGTACCAACCAACAATTATCAACAATTAGTTGTTTTTTTTGTTTTTTGTGGTAGCTTAACGTCCTTTAACCTGATGGTCATATCGGACGATGAATGAAATTGGTGAAACGAAACTCAAATGATATCGGGGTCCATAGAGCTTATAGTTACTCGACATTCGTCTTCTCAGGATAAAGAAAACCCCCGAATAAAACCTTATAGCCGCAACTCATCCTCTCGAATTCACGAACTGTTGAATATGAGGCAGACACGCTACCACCACACTACAGAAGCGGGCTAGAATTAGTTTTGTTCTCAGGATCTAGTTCTTATTCATACGCTAGTACATATTCAGTTTTACCACATTTTTACGCTGCATTGTTTTAATATTTTTACAAATTTTATGGCTTCAGCGATCTATAGTTTTTAGTTTCTTTTATGTCTAATTTTAGCACGCATTTTAGCCTTTTTTAAACCCCATTTGAGTTCCCATCTCATGCCCCGTTAATTTTCTAGGGGCGCCGATATTCTAGTATTTAAGCGCCCTTAAAGCACAACCACCACTAACTAGGAAATCTATAAACACTACACTTTTGGGATGTTAAATATTAAGAAAATATGGTATAGTATGTTGACTGTTTTTCTATATTGACTTCTTTAGGTTGAAAACTTGGTTCTCAAATCTAAGTAATCGGGCGAATTACCGGTTGTGAGCTCTAACATCACTAAATTCTAGTGGCTTATTCCATACTGGGGGAAATAATATTAAGGAAGGTACAATGGCTATGTAAGGAGGAAGTGATAAAGAGATGTCGATAAACATTGGAGTCTGAGTGAAACCGTATAGATAATAATGTCCTTACCTTTTAACAGAGCAAGTTAAACAAGTTTCTTTCCTCAGCTAATGATGTCAGACTATTAAATAATGTAACTATATGATTGGTATTGTTGATTAAGTACGTCATTCTGACGTAGGCAATGAATGAACCAAAGTCTTATGTGAACTAACAAAAATAACAGAAGCACTGCTGTTAGAGCCTGCAAATCTTAAGTCCTTCTCAGATACTTTGGCACTAAAGACTGAAGGGACTTTACAATAATATGGTTCTCAATATCTCACCTTCTATCAAAAATCCAAACTATATAATAATATGGCTCTAAAGAAAATTGTTTTTTATCAATAAAAGTGCCAAAATCTCGATTTTTCATTTTTACTTTCTCTATACGTACTATGTACATAATTTATAGAGAAGGTATTGCACTCCACCCAAAAATTCGATACCGAGTTTTCACCGGAAATACATGTTTTAGGGCCCCCTGTATCCAAAAAAATCATTTTCAGAAAAAGGTCCGTGTGTGTGTGTGTCCGTGTATCCGTATGCCTGTGAACACGATAGCTCAAAAACGAACATTCGGATGAATTTTAAAAAAAATTGCATAACTTCTGAATAAAAGAGATTGACAATAGTTGGAACACAAAAAATGTAGAGCACTTTAAAAACACAAAATTTGTGTTGAATACGTTTTTTTCGAGGAGTTGATGTTTTTGACATATTTCTTGATTTTGGTTTCAGCTGTGAAAAACTATACCTTTCTCATACAGGAATTTGTCAACTCCTGCCCATACAGACAAAGGATCTTCAGTCACATAGCAACCAGGTTTTCACTATCACTTTAGCCTATGGTACTCCCTTATTTCGCTTCTACTTACAAGGAAGCAAGTAATAAGACTAATTCTGTTAGTTTTTTCCCGATTACCATGATGTAAATCGAAGCATAAACTTTGTAACAATAATTTGTTGCAGAGATGTAGAGAAAGTCATTTGAATGTAATACATCAGAGTTTTTGGACTTACGATACTATGGCTCTCAGGTACAGATATATAAAAGTTGAGGTTAATTAAATCTTGTATAGTTGTTCGTATTGCAATCCAACCGTGGCTGAACAGATACTCCTTGGTGTTTAAGGAAGCGGTGTGACAGTCCAGTGTAACTAGAGCAGAAAATGTGCAGTAATGTCGCCAGTAGGAGCAAAAACAGAATACGGACGGCTAGAGAACGAGAGACTGTCCAGTCGACGTCAGATGTCAAGTGCATTTAGTAGTAGGTGACAACTGAGGCTTCTGACACTAATAACATTATGAGCTAGGCCTCAAGTCAGCGTTGCTGGAGATATCGAAAACAAGTCCTTCAAATTATGCACACCAAGTAATGACAAAGGAAGTCAAACCAAAATAAAAAATCTGATATGTTCCATTCACTGAATTTCTCCACATATCTCTGCAACAAAGTATTCTTAAAAAGCTAAAGTTCCTATTTACTTCATGCTAATCAAAAAATAAATAAATAAATAAATAAATAAAATCAGCAGAAATAGTCTTATTACTTGCGTCCTTGTAAGTAGCAGCGAAATAAGCCAGTACCATAGGTTAAAGTGATAGTCAAAAGCTGGTTGCTATGTGACTGTAATTTCATTGCTTTATGCACACCAGTTGACAAATTCCTGTATGAGAAAAGTATAACTTTTTTAACATTGAAACCAAAAACAAGGAATATACATAAAAAAAAAAGATTAACTAAAAAAAAAATGTATATAAAGTTGTATGTTTTAAGGTGGTCTACATTTTTTGTGTGGTAATTTTTTGTCTATCTCTTACTGTTTAGCAGTTATACAAAGTTTCGTAAAATTCATCCAGGCTAAATTAGTCTTCAAAGGTTATTCCCAGAAAATTCAAGATATACATCTTATTTGTCAGGTATTTATTAGTTAAAACCATTAGAACCATTTTTGAGAAAATAAAAATTTAAAAAAAAAGTTCCATGTAAAGGGTAGTTGGGGTGGGGGATTTTCTTGAAAATCTTCGTGTCACATCCTCGGAAGATATCAAACTTAAATACCAAGTTTAGTATTAACAGTCTTTACGTTTTGCGCTATGTGTCCACGGACACACAGACGCACACACACGGACCTTTTTCCAAAAACGTATTTTCTGGATTCAGGAGGACCCAAAATATGTATTTCCGTTGAAATGATGGTATCGAATTTTTGTGTGAATTACAATACCTCCTCTATACACTACGTACATAGTACGTGTAGAGAAAGTAAAAATCTGATGTGTTCCATTCACACGTTCTTCTCTCATCTTCGTAACAAATTATTATTAAAAAGGTTATTCTTCCACTTAATTCATGCCAATCGAGATAAGCATTAGCAGGAACTGTCCCTACTTCTTGGTCGTTTGTAAGTAAGAAATAAGAAGTGTGATGTGTTCCATTCACATGATTTCCTCTAACTGTTTGACAAACAAATCATTTATACAAAATATTAATCTGTTATCTACATCATGCTTTCCAAAATAAATATAAGCAGGATTAGCCTTATTACTAGCTTCCTTGTAAGGGAAGGTAAAATAGAAAATGCACAGGCTAAAGCGATAAGCTCGTCCATTAAAAAAAAACCGGTCGCTGTGTGAAACAATTTGAATTTCAATCGCTTTTCTTGCCAGGAGTACACAAACGAGGAACAAGAAGAAAGATGTCCTCCAGTTTCCGAAAAGTTTAAGTAGCTAAAATTGCAACAAATAATCCCGAATATTTGAAAAACCGTTAACTCTACCAAAACTGTATGTGACACAAATTATGTGAGATCTTGTGTGGTAAGATTTGGTATAGGTATCTCTTACTTTTTTTTCAGTTATACAAAATCCATCCATCTTAAATATGAGATATTTTATAAAAATCGTTAGAGACATTTTTAAGAAAATCAAAATTTTAGAAATTTTTTCCATGTATATGGTAGTTAGGCGTGGGGGGATTTTCTTGAAAATGTTCGTGTCTCATCCTTGGAAGACATCAAACTTAAATACCAAGTTTAATATTTAACGGTCTACGTTTTTGAGCTATGTTGTTCACAGGCACACGCGGAACGTTTCCCAAAAATACTTTTTTATTTAATTCAAGGGGATCCAAAACATGTATTTTGGGTGAAATCTTGGTATCCAGTTTTTGGGTGCAATACAATAACTTCTCTATACACTGTGTACATAGTACGTGTAGAGAAGTAAAAATCTAATGTGTTCCATTCACACGATGTCCTCTAGCTGTTAGGCAAATAAATATTTTATTCAGAACGTTAATCTGCCTTCTGCATTAAGCTAAACAACATAAACATAAGCAGAATTAATCTTATTACCAGTTTATTTTAAGAGAAGGGAAATAAGAACATGCAAATGTCAAAGTGATAGTCTCATCCTTTAAAAGCCGGTCGTTATGTGAAGCAATTCAAACTCCAATCATTTTTCTTGCCAGAAGTAAACAAACGAGAAACGAGAAGAAAGATGTCTTCCCGTTTGAGACAAATTTAAGGGACTTAAATTGAAACCAATAATTCGGAATAGTTTCTACTTGGAGAAAATATATATATATAACTGGCGTGTAGTTTATGGACGCTCTTTAACTGCTGTGATTCTCTACGACACGGGACCAGCGGCTTTACTTCCCTTCCGAAGGAAGCCATGCTAAGGATTTTTACACCCGAAAAAATCCATCGTCCTCCGCCGGGTTTGAACCCGCGACCTTGGGTATATGCAGTCAGCATGGTAACCATTACACCGCGGACGGCGACTACTTGCAACAGCTATAGAGGGTTAGGTGAATTCAACATATTAGACTTTTAACTTTCTCTACACGTGCTATGTACATAGTGTATAGAGAAGGTATTGCACTCCACCCAAATTTCGATACCGAGATTTCATCGGAAATATATGATTTAGGGTCACCTGCATCCAAAAAAAGCATTTTCACAAGAAGGTTCTTGTGTGTTTATGCGCGCCTGTGTGTATGTGTGTGTGTGTGTGTGTGTGTGTGTATGGACATCTTGGCTCAAAAACGAAAATACCGTTGAATACCAAAATTGGTATTATGTCTCTTCCAAGGATGAGACACTAAGGTTTTCAAGAAAATCCCACCACCCCTAACTACCCTTCACATAGAACTTTTTCGAAAAATTTGCACTTCTGAAAAATGCCTCTAACGATTTTCATTAAAATACCATATATTAAACATATTTACCTGACAAATAAAATGTATATCTGGAATTTTTGCGGAATAGCTTCGGAAGACTACTTTACCCTGGATGAATTTTTATGGAATTTTACACAACTCCTAAACTGTAAGAGATGCACAAAAACTTGCCACACAAAAAATGTAGAGCACGTTAAAACACACAATTTATGTAATATACATTTTTTTCGTGGATTTGGTCGTTTTGAGATACTCCTTTTTTTTTGGTTTTCAGCTTTAAAACACTTCAATCCCATAGAAAATAGCTTTTTGTTATCACTTTAACCTATGGTACCCCGTTATTTCGCTTGTACTTACAAGGAAACAAGTAATAAGATTATTTCTGCTAATTTTTTCTTGATTAGCAGGAAGTAAATAGAAACTTTTTAACAATAATTTGTTTCAGAGATGTAGAGAAAGTCATGTGAATGGAACACATCGGTTTTTATTAAAGTAGTTTTTTATACTTGAAGCAATGTTTTGATCCGGATGGAGAAAGAACTTTGTGAACTGTCAAAGTTCTTTGAGGTTGCATTATGTTTTGTGTGTGTGTGGGGGGGGGGCTATATCTAATTAACGCCTGCCCTTTCACTGTAAATGATGAGATTAGTTGTCCTCTGCAGCTGTTCTATGTCTAATACATTGGACATCTCGCGGTGGGATCCTGAACCCTGAATCTATTGTCATAACCACATACTCTCCAAACACGTGCAACTGCATGGCGCCGCTTATAACAAACTCCTCTTCGCTTCTCTAACTTGTTACAAAAATAAATTATTCTTATACAATTTATCTGCACACAAACACTCGATATCGATATTTCACCACAAATACTTGTTTTGAGACCCCTCGTTTCAAAAACATTTTTAGAAAAAGGTCCGTGTGTGTCTGTGAACAGCATAGCTGAGAAACGAAAATACCGTTAAATAGCAAATTTAGTATTTAAGTTTAGTGTTCTTCAAGGATACGGCACGATTATTTAGAAATTTCCAGCACCCCAAACTACCCGTTATATTGAAAAAATTTCAAAAATGTTAATTTCCTCAAAACTGGCTCTAACGATTTCGATAAAATTATCATATATTAAATATATTTAAATAATAAAAATGTATATTTGGTATTTTCTGGGAATAGCCTCTGAAGACTACTTTATTCTGGATGAATTTTACAGAATTTTGCATAACTGCTAAACCGTAAGAGATATACAATAACTTACCAAACCAAAAATGTATAGAACGTTAAATCACGCACTCTATGTTATATATTTTTTTTCGTGGAGTTGGTCGTTTTAGAGATATTCCTTGGTTTTAGTTTCAGCTTTAAAAAACATACTTTTCTCATCCTGGGATTTGTCAATTTCTATCCATAGAAACAGTCACTTCAGTCACATAGCAACCAGCTTTTAACTATCACTTCAACCTTTGGTACTCCCTTATTTCGCTTCTACTTAGAAGGAAACAAGTAATAAGACTATTTCTGCTAATTTTTTCTCGATTAGCGTGAAGTAAATAGAAGCATAAGCTTTTTAACAATAATTTGTTGCAGAAATGTAGAGACATTTATGAGAATGGAACACATGAGATTTTTTTCTATTGTCACCTGTTTATTGTATATATTATTAACCATTGGTTGGCAAACAAACAATGTTACACGAATATATTATCTACACAATGCTATTCAAGATTAATTAATCTTTATTAAGAATAGTTTTATATGGAAGAGCTAGAGAATGTTATGTGAATGTTTTGTTTGTTTCAATTTATACCTGTTTTTTTGTATACTTTACTAACCATTGGTTGGCAAACAAACAATATTACTGACTGTCTTCCTCTGTGGTCGAGTGGTCAGCGAGCTAACTTCTCACCCGGAGGTCGTGGGTTTGATTCTCGGCTGGGGCAGGGATTTTGTTTTTGACCAGAATTATTCCCTATCCCCCATAGAGTCTGGAAGAATGAATGTTAGAGTGAATGTGCGTGAACTTACAGTTACACAAGTCAAGCCCCCAATAAGACAATTGAAGTTAAAGGGGCTATACAAATGAAACAATAAAAAAGAAAATATTACACGCGTGTTTTATGTACATAATGTTACTTATGATAAATATTTATCTTAAGAATAGCTTATATATGGAAGATCTAGAGAAAATAATGTGAATATTTTATTGTTTTCTATTTACGCCTCTTTATTGTATACATTATTAACCATTGTTTGGGAAACAAACAAGTATATTATCTACATAATGTTATTCAAGATAGATATTTATCGTTAGTTAAGAATAGCTTGTATATGGAATATCTAGAGAAAGGTATCTGAACGTTTTGTTTTGCTCTATTTACAGCTCTTTATTGTATACATTATTAACCATTGGTTAGGAAACAAACACGAGAAGTCAAGCTATGAAAAGCAATGCTGCGTCCCACAGATTACTCAGCTGTTGAACAAGGCCATTTTGCGATAGAGATAAAATTATAACCGGAGAGAGAAGTTCGGCTGAGTACCTTTAACATCTCAATTTTCTAGAACACTGCTGCTGATGTACGATTATGGACTCAAAAGGGAAATTCCCTTTCAAACTGCCGTTCCTAACATCATACTGTGTGTATGTCTGCCTCAAATTTAAATAGCTTCTGTATATTAGAAATTCAGGAAAGCGTAACATTGAAGTTGCATCTTCCAGCCGTGGATATTGGAGTTACTTTTTCTACGGAAAAAAGACCTTAGTGCATGTATCGGGTTTACGGAGCGAAGAAAAATACCATCCCAACAGTCTGGAATGTTCCATTTCTCGCAATATACTCTATATTATAATGCTGCAAAGGTAACTGAATATTATCTGAAATATCAAACTTCGTTATCAGAATGCTGCTGCATCTTTTGAGGATCGTGTTACTCATTAGTGTAAGGAAAAATTAAAAATCTCTATCTCAACAACGTTATGCCTCATAAACAGTTACCTATTTTCTGCAGTAATACCAGAGTGTTGTAAGGTTCTACCTTTTCTATGTACACTCACGTGCATAAAATGTTGCACATTTCCCTAGATTGTTTCGTTCGGATTTGTAGGGCTGACATTCCTCTAGGACTTACAAGAGAATACCTTGGGGTCAGAATCCTGTCGGGTAGCCAACGGCACGAAACCACAGAACCTGCTTCGAGGGGTCGTTCCGTAGTACAGTCTGGGCTGAAATCGGAGTGGGGTATGGAGTAATACATCAAAACAGGTACCAAACGCAGGTATTCCAGGCTCGCGTGGATTAGACTAGGAACAAGGAAGAACACAAAAATTGCTGACGAAAATGGTACGAGATTCTGTCCGAATTGCGAGGAGGAAGAGTCGTGGACACATATCTTGGCAAGGTGTAGGGGTATGAGGAATGGCGGGAAAAATATTTACCACGATTCTCTACCACCACGACTGTAGAACTAGAAGCATGTTGGACGCTACTGGCAGGCACGGAAGACGTAGACGGGCTAGGTAAATTTATAGTTAAGGCAAGACAGCTGAGGTCTGAGAAGGCTGCCAATAGAGAAGAGGGGGGATAAGAACAACTAAACAAAAGTGACTACAATGTTTTACATACATATATTTTTTGTCATACGTCTTTTTGTTGTGTTATGGTTTTATATGTTTTATATATAATATGTGTATATATTTCTTTTAAGTGTATTTATCTATTATAAGAGGGTACAATTATACTTCTGAATAAGGTAAACTCTGTGTTGTAAATTTAAATTGCTGTATTTGAATATCTGTATTTTTATTTTTGTGTTTACTCTTTTAATTCTTTGTTGTTGTTTTAATATTGCACGTACGGTCTATGGACCCGTGCGAATGTTGAAGTTCTATGTATAGTATTGTTATGTCAATAAATACACCTATTCATTCAGACATGAACATCAGGAAGTGCATGATATGAAATGTAAGCGAAAGTGATGATTGGAAAGGTGATGATGGAGCAATTGGTGGATGAGTGGCGGGGGAAACCGGAATAACTAGAGAAAACCCGTCCAGACACCGCTTCGTTCACCACAAATCCTACATGTGGGTGCTTGGGATCGAATCCGTTCCGCCTAGAGCGGTCCCCCTTAATTGTAATAGTGTTTTTTCTGTCTCTTAAGATTTCCACCTTCAAATAACCATACTTTGATTCGCGTTGCTCTGCCGCGAAAGGGTTGCGGGTTCGAATCCCGCTATGAGATGTTTGCTATGGACACAGCTGCGTAGTGTTATGTGCTTCTGTGTTTATGTTCTATATAAATCATTCTCTCTTCCCTGATGGCCAATTAGATTACGCCTGAAGGCCAATATTAGAATACAAAAAAAAAAAAAAAAACAACTTAAAAACAACAGAAACATATATGCGTAAGCTTTCACGGCCGGTGTCCATAGTTATAAAATTTAAAATTTTCAGACTGTTTTTGCCGTGGTCTGTTGGTTAAAATATGCATAGTCAAAATATTTCTTCCTAATGTTTCCTTGCAATGTTCTCACGTCGCTAACTCGGAAAGAATTACAACAGTGAGCTACACACACACACACACACACACACACACACACACACACACTCAGGCACTGGTGGGCGGGGTCAAGTGGAACATTTTCCACCTGGTTCCCTATACCTTCCGTAAACCCCAGGCTTTACTCAAACAAAACTAGAACCCTTCCACTTGACCCCTTTCACATTGCCTGAGTATATATACCAGTCATAGCTCACACTGTTGCAATTCTTTCTGAGTTAGCGACGTGAGCACATTGCCTCTGAAGATGTCCCTCACAGACAGGGACGAAACGTTAGGAAGAAATATTTTAACTAAACATATATTAACCTACAGACCACAGCGAAACAGTCCGAAAAATTTAAATGTTAAAACTATAAAGAGAAACATTATAAGTAATTGGTCTCGGCTGAGTTGGTAGGACTTGTAGTTTCGGAGTTGGCTGGGCTGCTGTACGTCTCTGGAACTCTACCCCTCCTTGTCCTGGACCCTCGGTGTTTGAATTTGCCACTGGATCTGTTACGTTGGTCACGCTTACAGTTGCCAGATTCATTTCACAAAATATCGCCAGAATTATTTTAAAAATCACAAAATTCATATTGAAATCGCCCAATTTCACATTCTAATTTTTTTAAGGGGGTTTTAAAACGTTTCTAAGATTTGATTTAGAATTTTTTTTGTGTTTTTACTGCATGTTTCTTACTGTGAGACAATTGGGCCCTTAGTTGAAATTTTTACAACAAAAAACAAAAGTTATATCACAAAAAACCTACTAAAGTAATTTATTTATTTCAGGTTCCAAACTGCAAAGTCATATCTGAGGGATTTCTCTTTTGAACAAACGTCCTGTCGGCAGTTACCTAGTATAGTGTTAAAGTTGGTTTCTGTTTCTCTTTTGGTTTTATTTATTAGATTACACACACCCTCATCTACTTTCCAGGCTTGGGGGGGGGGGGGAGAGGGAATACTCGGCTAGAGAAAAGTTACCAATGCCTGTATTTCCTGTGAAATCTGGGTATCGAATTTTTGGGTGGAATACACTATATACATAGTACATGTAGAGAAAGTAAAATACATACTTTGACCTTCAGATGACTATACAAATCTTCTCCAATAAAATTAAAACTCAACAAATGGTTTTTACTTTCCCGCATTTTATCAAGTATGTTTTGCTCAAGACATAGTTTTGGAGATATTCTACAGTTAAATAGTCCAGCCTATATTTATTGAATGAATGAATAAGTGTATTTATTGAAATAACAATATCATATATTAAACTTCAACAATCCACAAACCGTACTTGCTTTTGTAATACACACTAAAAAGTAATATTAAAACAACAATAAAGCATTAAAAGAGTAAACACGAAAAGAAAAATACAAAGATATTCAAATACAGAAATTTAAATTTACAGCACAGAGTATGCGTTATTTAGAAGCATAAATGTAACCTATTGTAATAGATAAATACACTTAAAAGAAATATATGCACATAATATATAAACAATATATAAAATCAAACACAATGACATAAATATGACATAAAACAATGCATGTAAAATATTGTAGTCACTTTTGTTTAGTTGTGCAGCCTTCTCAGATCTCAGCTGTATTGCCTTAAGTATAAATTTACCTAGCCCGTCCACGTTTTCCGTGCCTGCCATTAGCGTCCAACATGCTTTTAGCTCTACATTCGCGGTGGTAAATATTTTTCCCGCCATTCCTCCGTACCCCTACAACTTTCCAAGATATGGGTCCATGACTCTTCCTCCTCGCAAATGGGACAGATTCTCACATCTACTTCTGTAATAGTTTAATTCGATTAAAATGAATGAATAAGTGTATTTACTGACATAACAATATCATACATTAAACTTCAACAATTGCATGGGTCCACAGACCGTACGTGCTTTTATAATACACAAAATAAAAAGCAATATTAAAACAACAACAAAGAACTGAAACAGCAAACACGAAAATAAAAAGGCAAAGATAATAACAATAAAAAGCAATATTAAAACAACAACAAAGAATTAAAACAGTAAACACGAAAATAAAAAGACAAAGGTATTCAAATACGACAATTTAAATTTAGAGCACAGAGCAAACCTTCGTCAATTTACCCTCTTATAATAGATAAATAATATATACACATAAAATATACACAATATATAAAACCATAACACACCAATGACCTAAGTATGACATAAAATATATGCCTATGTAAAACACTGTAGTCACTTCTGTTTGGCTGTTCTTATCCACCCCGCCTCTACTCTATTATCAGCCTTCTCAGATATCAGCTGTTTTGACTTAAGTATAAATTTACTTAGCCCTTCCACGTCTTCTGTGCCTGCCAGTAGCGTCCAACATGCTTCTAGCTCTACAATCGCGGTAAATATTTTTCCCTACGTACCCCTACATCTTGCCAAGACATGGGTCCATGACTTCAATTAAAATGAAGTAGGATATTTCGTAAGAAGTAGTTTGTATTCTCTGTAATAAGCTAGAGGACAGAGTCATGCGAATGTTACCTGGGATACTCTTGCAATATAATGATCTAAGGTACTTTAATGTTAAGGTAAAATGATTGTGAAGCAATACTGGTAGTCTATTATATGGGCATTTGCGGAAAGATTAACCTCTGATGCTATAGAGGGATTTGAGCAGCCTTGCGGTTACAGCTCGGCTTTACCAGACTTTGTAGAACAAACATCGGCTTACCGCCTCAAAGATCAGCTTTCAGCGCACATACCCGAGCTTCAAGCTTAAATCTAACATTATGTTAGTGAAAGAAACGCCTAAATTACCTTCTTCAGCCCACCAGGCCTACCATAGAGCCGACAAATCTACAGAAACCAGGACATCTATCTGTGAATTCCCAAATGCTTATTAAGCCTGTTGTGGGCGATCCATAAAGCATATCAAATATATGAAGATTCTGCTTTTATCTACATCATGTTAATCGATTTAAAAAAATCAAAAACATTTTTTTCCCAACAATATATATTTTCAGTAAAATGACATATATTTAAAATATTTACATGATAAATAAAAATTATAGCCTGGATTTTCTCAGAAGAGCTTCTGAAGACGGTTTCATTCTGGATGACTTTTCATAACCAGTAAATTGTAAGAGAGAAAAAAAATTACAACACAGAAGATGTATATTTCTTTACAACACTGAATTTAATTCATATATACGTATATTACTTTCTCTATGTTTACTATGTACATAGTGTACAGAGAAGGTATTGTATTTCATCCAAAAATTCGATACCGACATTTCAACGGAAATTCATATTTTGTGACCTCCTGAATCCAACAAAAAAAAAAATTTAGAAAAATGTACGTGTGTGTGTGTGTCTGTCTGTGTGTATGTGTGTGTGCAGCATAGCTCAAAAACGAAAATACCGTTAAATACCAAACTTGGTATTTATAAGTTTAGCATACCTTTATGACAAACGAAATGTAAAACTTGAATTTTCTGGGAATAGTCTCTGAAGACTTCATTCTGGAAGATTTTTGTTGAATTTTGTATAACTGGTAAACCGTAAAGGATAGACAAAGGCTTGCTACACAAAAATGTAGATCTCAATAAAACACACAATTTACACCCGTATATTTTTTTTTGTGGATGTGATCGTTTTCGAGATATTCCTTATTAATGATTTCATTTTTAAAAACTTAAAACTTTTCTCATACGGGAACTTATCACGTTTGGCCACGCAAATAAATGGAATTCATTCCCATAGCAACCACATTTTAAAAAAATTGACCGTCGGCTTAGCCTTATTCCCTTCTAATTATAAGGAACTTAGTAATAAGACCGTTTCTGCTAGTATTTTAGTATGGAATAGAAGAATAAGCTTATTAAATATAATTTGTTACAGAGATGCAGAGAAAGTCATGTGAATGGAGCACATCATATATTTTTTCATGGAGTTGGACCATTTTTGAGATATTTCCGACCATGAAAATAAACCAATTTCAATCGCGTAGCAGCGGCGTTTAAAACATTTGAGTATCGCTTAAGCCGATTATTTACTTTTAGACTTTTCATTAATTAATACGACAATTTCTGCTGCCTTCTACTTTCTTGACTAACACGAATTAGAAGGATCAGCCTTTTTAAGACCAATCTGTTGCAGAATAGTTAGAAAAAGTCATGAGAACGGAACACATCAGATTTTTTAGAGCAAGGAATTTCGACTATAACATTATTTAAATGTCCATATAAGTTGATACATGACAAAAATACCACTATTATTAGGTATAATAACTATACATGTCAATGAGCTATCTTAGATACAATGGATTTTCCAAATACTGCTATGTCAAGAAAGTTCTGGGAATTTGCCAATAAAACACAAAAAATGAATAATTATCGCCTACAAAGTAGACCCCTTATCAAATTATGCATTTATGCTAACGAATAATCCACTCATCAAAACATTTTTTGTAGGCACTTTTAGGAATTGATGTCAATTGTCGCTGCGAATTTCCATTTATGTCTTCTATCGACTGAAAACGGGTGCCTCGAAGTGGTAACGTGAGTTTTGGAAAGAGAAAGAAATCAGCAGGTGCCAGACCAGGTGAATACGGTGGTTGTTTGATGAATTTTTTTGAAATTTTGGGCAGAAATTCATTCACAATAATAGCCTTTTGAGCTGATGCGTTATCATGGCCCATAACTTTCAGATAATAGTCTTTATTTGCCATCTAAACTTCTAGCAAGAACTCTGAGTGCACGACACCGCGATAATCGAAAAAAACTCTCAACATGGCCATCAATTTTGATCGAATTTGACGTGCCCTTTTAGGTTTTGGTTCAGTTGGAAGGTGCCATTCCGAAGCTTGTTGGCTGGTTTGAGTGTGAAACTCGTAAACCCACGTCCCATCACAACTTACAATGCGTTTCATGAATTTGGGGTCGGAACTGGCTCGTATCTAGCATGTCTTCAGCAATCCTTACGCGATTGAGTTTTTGTAGAAAATTCAAGTCTTTCGGAACTAACCGAGCTGCAACGCATGTCGTGCCCAAAGAATAGTTTAAAATGCTATGAATCGATTCATGAGACACAGAAAGTTCAGCGGCAATCTCTCTTAGACAAAATGACGATTTTCAGGCACCATTTTCGTCACTTTAGAGGTGTTCAGTTCAGTTGAAACCGTTGATGGCCGACCAGAGCGAGGCAAATCTTCCACCACATCTCGACCACTTTTGAATGCACTGTACCAGACATATGCACGTATTTTTGATAAAGTCGATTCACCGTAAGCCTTCTGTAACATTTTCAGCGATTCGGCACACGAAATACCATTTGCAATGCAAAATTTGAGACAGATTCTTTGTTAAATATTTGTGTCCATCGTAAAATGGCAAATAACCTTTGAGATGAACTAACAAAATGGCGCACTGTAAACAAACTAGATCACAGATGACGATCAAACTCCGCGTGGGTATAGAGGAACTTAGCGACAACAATAATCTTAAATCCCTTTTTAAACAGGACTTTTAAATGATCAATTCCCGGCACTTTCTTGACAGAATCTATTTCTAGAGTATTACCTTAGGCTAGTACTACAAGAGGAAACTGAAATATTTTCCTTATAATCAACAGCTACTACAAACTACTAACATAGCTGTCTCCATAAACACCAGTTATCTATCTAGGAAAAATGCTAGGCGACAAAATCTGATGTGTTCCATTCACATGACTTTCTCCTCATCTCTGCAGTAAAGTACTCTATTTGCTTAATCTAATCGAGAAGAAATTAGCAGAAATGGTCTTATTACTTGCTTCCTTGTAAGTAGAAGCGAAATAAGGGAGTAGCATAGGTTAAAGTGATAGTGAAAAGCTTGTTGCTATGTGACTGAAGTTCTTTTGTTTGTATGGACACGAGTTGACAAATTCCTGTATGAGAAAAGTATGTTTTTGAAAGCTGAAGCCAAAAAAGAGGAATATCTCCAAAACGAACAACTCCAGGAAAAAAAAATTATATAACATAAATTGTGTGTTTTAACGTGGCCTACGTTTTCTGAGTTTTCGTCCATCTCTTACGGTTTAGCAGTTATGCAAAATTCCTTAAAATTCATCCAGAGTAAAGTAGTCTTCAGAGGCTATTCCCAGAATATTCAAGATATGCATTTTATTTTTCAGGTAAAAATCTTTAATATACGATATTTTAATCAAAATTGTTCAGCCATTTTTTAGAATATCAAAATTTTCAAAATGTTTACCATGTAAAGGGTAGTTTGGGGGGATTTTTTTTTTTTAAAATCTTCGTGTTGCATCCTTGGACGATACCAAACTTAAATACCAAGTTTGGTATTAAATGGTCTTTTCGTTTTTGGGCTATGCTGCCCAGAGACACACACACACAGACACACACACATGGATATTTTTGTAGAAATGCTTTTTTTTTTTTTTTTTTTTTTTTTTTTTTTTTTTTTTTTTTTTGATTCATTGGGTCTCAAAGCATATATTTCCGGTGAAATATCAATAAGGAATTTTGGGTGCAATACAATATCTTCTCTATACACTATGTACATAGTACGCATAAAGAAAGTAAAAAGCTTATGCTTCGTTTTACACCATGCTAATCGGGAAAAATTAGCAAAAATAGTGCTTTAAAACTGAAACCAATGGAATATTTCAAAAATGATCAACTCCACAAAAGTGTATATGACATAAATTTGTGTTTTATCGTGATCTAATGTTTTGTGGAGTAAGTTTTTGTCCGTCTCTTACGGTTTATCAAAAAAAAAAATTAATCCAGAATAAAGAGTTTTTTAGAGGCTATTGCAAGAAAACTCAAAATATACATTTTATTTGGCATGTAAGTATCTTAATTATAAGATATTTTAATCAAAACCGTTTGCCATTTTTGAGAAAATCAAAGTTTTCGAAAATTTTGTCATGTAAAGATTAGTTTGGGGGGGGGGTGGTTTCTTAAAATTTTCTTTCGCATTCTTGGAAGATACCAAACTTAAATAGTATGTTTCATATTGTCCGGTCTTTTGGTGTTTGAAATATGCTGTTCACAGACACACACAAACACGTATCTTTTTCTTGGAATCAGGGGTTCCCAAAACATATATTTCCTGTGAAATCTTGGTATCAAATTTTTGGGTGCCATATAATGCCTTCTCTATGCACTATGTGCATAGTACGTGTAGAGAAAGTAAAACGAAAGTATTAAGAGCATTTCTGCTAATGTTTCTTTGTATTAGCACGAAGCCGACAGAAGAATAATGTTGTGACAGGAAGTTGTTTGTAGAACATATAGAAAACGACATTTGAATAGAACATATCAGGCTTCTGTAACTCAAATTCGTATTTCCAATGAAATCTACCTATTATCCAAAATGTAGGGAAAGTGAACTTTTTAAGACCGTACAAAAATTAAAAATAACATTTTTAGACAGTTGAAACTAAAAGTGGTTCTTTTACCAGATATTAGTAGTGATAAAAGTAGGCAGTCTACTTTGGTTTGTGTGACCACGGCCTCATTCAAGTAGGCCATGACTGAAACCTCGTATCGATCCATAAAATGGCGGATGATTGCAATGAGCATGGAATCCGCTGAACCAGACGAAATTATGCAAGCAGCGGAGAGAGAAAAATCACAACTGCTACATTGCCTCCGTTGTACAGAACGTTTTCGTTCTGTACCAGTAAGTCAATATGTTGTCAACACTGCTGCTAAGCAAGGTAACAACTGAATATTGCAGTTCATATTAAATATGAACTCCATGAAATAGTTAAAATAATCTAGTTACGAGTATAATTATAATAAGTCTATAAATATTGACAGCTGTCTAAAAATAGTGTTTGACTGAAGTGATAAAATTCTTTTATATTGTTCTAAGATTACGGCCTCGTTTCGCAAGCTTCCTTCTCACAATATTGTATTCCACCCAAAAATTCCATGTCGAGATTTCACCGAAAAATACATATTTTAGGACTCCCTGAGTCCAAAAAATCATTTCCAGAAACAGGTCAGTGTGTGTGTGTGCCTGTGTCTGTCTGTCTGTCTGTCTATGTGCGTGTATCTCTGGACAACATAGCTCAAAAACGAAAAGACCGTTAAATACCAAATTTGGTATTTAGGTGTAGTATCTTCCGAGGATGCGACACGAAGATTTTCAAGAAAATCCCCCCACACTTAACTACCCTTTACATGGAACATTTCCAAAATTTTTGTGTTTCTTAAAAATGGCTTTAATGATTTTGATTAAAATCACGTATATTAAAGCTATTTGTACCCCGAATAAAATGCATATCTTGAATTTTCTGGGAATGGTTACTGAAGACCTCTTGATTCTGGTAGAATTTTGCACATTTTGTATAAATGCTAAACAGTAAGAGATGGACAAAAACTTACCACACAGAAAATTTAGAGCACATTAAAACACACAATTTATGTTATATACTTTTTTTTCGTGGAGTTGACCATCTTTAAGACATCTCTTATTAGATTCTACTCATATAGGAAGTTGTCAACTGCTGTTCGTGCATACAAAGAAACTACAGTAGCATAGCAACCAGCTTTTGACTATCACTTTAACCTATAGCACTCCCTTATTTCGCTTCTACTTACAAGGAAGCAAGTAATAAGACTATTTCTGCCAATTCTTTCTTGATTAGCTTGAAGTAAATAGAAGCGTGAGTTTTCAGCAATAAGTTATTGCAGAGATATAGAGAAAGTCATGTGAATGGAACACATCAGATTTTTACTACTTGTACCATAAATATATATTTTTGCAATTTTCAGTATTCGCTTTTTGCTTAATCGACCTGGTTCTGTGGCTTATGAAGGACACCCAGATATGACGGAAGGTGACAGGTCTCATTAGCAGTAGCAAATATACGATTAACGAGCAGGCGAGGTACAAATAATCGCTGGGGAAACAAATCCACACCGAGGTTGTTTTGGTGTGCCACATGTCACCATGGCTACACGCTCTGTTGCACACAGCAGCTTCAATCACGTGATATCACCTCAAACTTATAACGAAAAGTCCGTGTTGAAATACAACTAGATAGGCAGTTAAAGTGCACATATTCCAGGATACTATGTTTACTTTCTCTACACGTACTACATACATAGTGTATAGAGAGGGTATTCTAATGCACCCAAAAATTCCATACCAAGATTTCACCGAAAATACATGTTTTGGGTCCCCCGAATCCAAATAAAGAATTTCTAGATAAAAACCGTGTATGCGTGTGCGTGTGCGTGCGCGTGCTCGTGTGCGAGTAGCTCAAAAACGAAAAGTCCGCTAAAAACCAAACTCGGTATTCAGGTTTGTATCTTCCAAGGATGCGACACAAACATTTTCAAAAAAATTCTCTCACCCCCAACTACCCTTTACATGGAACGTTTCTTGTGCTGTAAGCTTTTTATCGTCTCTTATGGCTTACCAGTTTTGCAAAATCAGCAAAATTCATCTGGAATGAAGAACTTCTCAGAGGTAACTCCCTGGAAATTAAAAATATAGATTTTATTGTACATTTATTTAATATACAGTATTTTACTTAAAATTATTTAAAGTATTTTTCAGATTCTCAAAGTTTTCGAACATTATGGTTAGTTTGGGGTGGTAATATTTTCTTCAAAATCGTGTCGCATACTTGGAAGATACTAAACTTAAATAACAAAGTTTAAGTTTTATATTTTACAGACCTTTCATTTTTCATTTCTCGTGTATACAGACACACGGACACCAAACACACAGTGACGTTTTTATAAAAATGCTATTTTTTGGATACACGGTGCCCTAAAACGTGTATTTCCAATGGAATCTGGGCCACGGCGAGACCACTCTTATTGACCACTCACCTCTCCATACCTAGGCGGTTCTAATTCGATTCCAAGCGACTGCATGTGAGACTTGCGGTGGACAAAGCGGGGGAGGGGCGAGTTTTCTCTGGGTTCTCCTAGCATCTCATTCCAGCGGTGCTCCATTTTTATTTCATTCACTTGCTGTATTATAACAGTAGTACTATTTTATTATTAAGTTTACAATAATACAATATTTGCGTCACATAATCGCATGGGTCTGGTGGCCGTACATGCTGTCGAGAATACTTGAATTGACAATATTACCTTTATATATATTTTGAATATATTAACAACATTGGAAATACGCACACAGACACAGTATTGTGCGCTACGTCAACAGAACCAGAGAACAGTAAAAGAAAGGACACTCTGCTATAACACACACACACACACACACACACACACACACTTGCACTTACAACTACACCTACAGATTACTCAAACACCACGTAAGACTACAATATTTACACAAATATTTTATCTTTTAACGCACGAACTTGCCTTAAGTATGCGCCCAGGCTTGGCCAGTTTTGGCTGTTTAGAATCAAATCTCAGAATTTCGTCCTTCGTCTGTTTAAAGTTAAAAATGCTACCTGCACGCAATCTGCCAAAATATGCGTCAAGTCTTCCTGATCCCTGCATAATGGGCAAATCCGCCTACCAGCTTCATCAACTACTTATGGGTTTTCCACCCTACCAACCTGAACTACGCTATTCCCAATCTATGTTTTATTCCCAATTTTAAAGTATATGTTTCTTTACCCCACCTAATTTTTATTTCGTTTTGTAACTACAATGACGATTTTTTTCTACATTCAGATTCTATTTCCTGCATGCTTATATTGCTTATACTTTATTTACGACATTATATCTATTTTCGTTACCCCTTTGCCAAATATTGTTTAAGCCAATCTTTGATAATCCCCGTTGTATCCCCGCCACCCCCCATTTTTTTTTTCTTTACTCCATGGCACGACAGCTCACGGGGAACCTTGGCCTACCACCCGACCGCTGCGTCCCCCATCTCGGTCCACTACAGACGTCATGGATGGGGTGCAGTATTGGAGGGTGAGACGTGGTCAGCGCCTCGAGCCCCCCGACCGGTTAATGCGGTCCTCATGACCTGGAGCCGCTACTTCTCCATCAAGTAGCTCCTCAATTGGCCCCCCAGGGACCTTACGAGGCTGAGTGCACCCCGGGCCAGGTCTCCCAGCGGGGGAAATATCCCCACGCCGGTACTGGAGATCGAACCCAGGTCTCCCGCTTGGTAAGCAGCAACGCTACCACCGCGCTAAGGAGACGACCACCCCCCATTTTTGGTGTTCTATGTTATTCATCTGATGCCTATAACATATTGCTCTTAGAGTTGTTTGATCACCTTTAATTATTCGCAGTCAGTATCTAACTACACTTAATTTAGCATATACGGCATCTTCCCCGCATCTAATCTGTCCGTGATTAGAAGTACACCTCAATAAAACCAGAATACGTTTCCAGAAATGAAATTGTATTTTATTTAGATTATGTACACTCTCCCATCCCCGCACCCCACTTCCATATAGTAATGAAGACCTACCATTGCCTCATACATGGTTTGTAATATTTTACTGGCATATGTGGTATCAATATTTCAGAAAGTTGTCCAACTCAGTGTTCTTGTGCCACTTTCCTGCCATGTCAAACCTTACACCTAGATAATCGAAATGTTTAACAGTTTTAATTTCTTTCTCCCCGAATATACACTTTTTCTGCTGACCGTGAACGTAACCATTTTAAAATACGAGTGCTTTAGTTTTAAGGACATTCACTTACATACCTCATTGTCTACAAAATCCTTGCAGTGAGTTTAAGCCAGATTGCAAACCATTTTACTTGCTCTACATGTACTATGTACATAGTGTATAGAGAAGGTATTGTATTGCACCCAAAATTTGATACCGATATTTCACCGGAAATACATGTTTTGGGTACCCCTGAATCCAAAAAAGCATTTTTAGAAAAAGGTCCCTGTGTGTCTGTGAAAAGACCGATAAATACCAAACTTGATATTTAAGATTGGTATTTTACAAGGTTACGACACAAAGGTTTTCAAGAAAATCCCCCTACCCCCATTTAACTTTTTTAGATAATTTTGATATTCTCATAAATGGCGCTAACGATTTTGATTAAAATGTATATTAAAGATCTTTACCTGACAAATAAATAGTATATCTTGAATTTTCTGGGAATAACCTCTGAAGATTACTTTATTCTGGAGGAATTTTGCATAACTGGTAAACCGTAACAAATGAACAAAAACTTAGCACACAAAACACATAATTTATGTTATATACTTTTTTTCGAGGAGTTGATCGTTTTTTAGCTATTTCTTGTTTTTTGGTTTCAGCTTTGAAAAACTTGCACTTTTCTCATACAGGAATTTGTGAACTCGTGTCCATGCAAACAAAGCAACTTCAGTCACATAGCAACCAGCTTTTGACTGTCACTTTAACCTATGCTACTCCCTTATTTCGCTTCTACTTACAAGGAAGCAAGTAATTAGTCTATTTCTGCTGATTTTTTCTCGATTAGCTTTAAGTAAATAGCAGAATAATCTTATTAACAATAATTTGTTACACAGAAATAGAGAAAGTCATGTGAATGGAACATATCAGATTTTTTGTTTTAGACCGAATAACAATGTCATCAGCGTACAAAAGAATTGGTATTTTTTCGCTTTCAACTGTCGGCACATTTGTCTTCCTCCCACAACATATGAACAATGTCATCAATAAACAAATTAAAAAAGTAGCGGAGATAATATACAACCCTGTTTGACTCCCCTCTGTAAAAGCGGGCGTTAAACACTATAAATAAAAATATCCGATGAAATCTCAGTATCGAGTTTTGGGTGGAATGCAATATCTTTTCTAGCTATACTACCGGGTGATCTAAAAAGGTCCGAACCGGCTGCGCGACGTTTTGCCTGTCCGCGCCCTCGGCTCTGGTTGTCTTCTGCTGCTATAATAGAAAGGCGCGGATTAAACTATACAACATTTTTAAAACTACTTTTAAAAGCTTTACTTACCAATGTTATTAAAGCAGATGTTGAAACTGGCTACCACCGTTGTCCAAATACGAGGTACGTCCAGAAAGTAAGTTCCGTTTGTTATAAAATTAAATTGTGTACTACTTTTCCACATAAATGCCGAAATTTTGCATGCATTTGTCATAGCGTGGCACAAGTTCTTGTATACCTTCTTCAAAGAAGTTTGCCGCCTGTGTCTTCAAAAAGTTGGAAATATTTTCTTTCAGCTCTTAGTCATTGTTGTAGTCTTGACCACCAAGGAAAGACTTGAGATGTAAGAACAGATGAAAGTCGCTAGGAGCGAGGTCAGGTCAGGACTGTACGGAGGATGGTCAAACACGTCCCAGCCAAATCCCTGTAGGAGGTTTTTCGTCACATTTGCAGTGTGTGGTCGTGCGTTGTCGTGAAGAAAAACAACACCTTTTGGCAGCAATCCTCGGCGGTTATTCTGTATTGCGCGGTGCAATTTCCTAAGTGTCTTGCAGTAAACATCTGCTTTGATTGTTTGACCATGCGGTAAGAAATCAATGAGTAAGGTGCCTTTCCAGTCCTAGAACACTGTGCACATCATTTTTCGAGGTGTCAAGATTTGTTTCGGGTTAACCTTTACTGGGGATGAAGTGTGCCTCCATTCTATTGATTGCCGCTTACTTTCAAGGGTGTCGTAAGAAACCCAAATCTCATCTCCTGTGACTGTCTGTGTCAGAAATTCTTCGCTGTCTTCATCATAACGCGTTAAAAACTGAAGTGCACTGCCCATCCGTTTTGTTTTGTGTTGCTCAGTAAGAATATTTGGTACCCAACGTGACCAATGTTTACGAAATTTCAGTTTTTCGGTAACAATTTCATGAATTAGTGTTCGTGAGCTTTGGGGAAATTCCATAGCGAGATCACTAATTGTAAGCTTGCGGTTTTCCTGGATCTTGTCATCAATCGCGTGAACCAGTTCTTCTGTAACCAAAGATGGACGCCCACTTCGTTCTCCATCGTGCACTTCACTACGTCCTTCATTGAACTGTCGGACCCATCTTCTCACCATTGAATCACGCATCGCATTTTGTCCGTAAACTTCGCAAATTTGCCGATAAATTTCAATTGGTTTCACTTTCTTAGCATTCAGAAAACGAATCACAGATCTGATTTCACAAGCGGCGGGATTTTCAATCAACACCGACATTGTAAACAAGCACAACAAAGCGTATGTGGCTGACAGCGATCTCAAAATGGCGCACGTTTCTTCTCCTTGATACAGAGCGTCTACCGCGCATGTGCGGAGATAAATTGAAACGGAACTTACTTTCTGGACGTACCTCGTATTTTGGTACCTCTTTAGGAAACCATCCATCACTCGTTGTAGTTCACGTTGAGAAATGCTGGCAATTTTCTGACGGATGCTTGTTTTAATGCTTCAAGGGTGTGTGGGTTTGCAATCGTATGGTGTTAGTTTGGAGGACCGAGAGGTCCAGAAATCTATAGTAATAATTCTGTCCTGAAACACAGTTTCAATTGTTCTCATCAAAGATTGGCTGTATGAGCTGTTGCAGATCTTTTGAAGAAAGTCAAAATCACGTTCACTGTCTATTAATTTTCTAAAAAAAAAAAAAAAGAAGGACAATATTTTACTCACGTATGTGTGGGTGACAACTTTTGGCTCAAAAAATATAGCTCCGCTAGTGGTGTACCATACACCAATTTTTTCGTCATGAAGGTGTACTTCGTGAACTTATCAGGTTTCTCAGAGCTCCAATAACTATTATTATGTGTACACAAATATCAATTAAGACGGAACCAAGCCTCGTCCATGAAAAATATTAAATGTTGGCTAATTTCGTCATTGTATACTCTATTGAGAGTCCACTCACAAAATGTTAACACATACGAATCATAGATAAATACACGTGGAGCAGTAGAAACCAAATGCCGAACCTTAATACACTTTGTGAACTAAGTACAGGACAAAATAATAAAGCTCACTGGTAATAACATAGCTACACGATATCACCGTCAGCTCAATACTGCACTTTTAGAGTAGAGAAAAACAAGTCAGCACCGTGATCTTGTGCACAGCAGCTATGTGTTATGTTTTCGTGTGCGCAGTGGTTCGGATGTTTTTGGGGTCTCACGGTATGGAGAACATTTGAATAAGTAATTTTCGACTTTTGAACCAATTGTAGTATAATTTTTATTCCCTGTGGCGCTTAACATCTTAAAGATTAGTATTTAATTTTGTATATTTTATAATAGAAAAGGTGAACAGATTCAGTTTGAAGGTTCTAATCAAGAGTCAAAGATTGAAGGTGTTAGTGGTGAAGGGAGGTTTCGGGAGTGCAGTTGTTACGAAGTGGAGCTGCTATACATAGTCAATCTACACATACGAATCATAAATAAATGCATGCTGTGCAGTAGAAAACAAATGCTGAGCCATAATACACTTTGTGACTATGTATAGGACAAAAAAAAAAAAAAAACACTGGTAATAGCTAAACAACACGATAACACCGCCAGTTCAATATTGCACTTTTAGAGTAGAGAAAAACAAGTCAGCACCGTGACCTTGTGTACAAAAGTTGTGTTATGTTTTCGTGTGAGCAGTGGAAAAACACCTCTCAGCGGTTCAGACGTTTTTGGGGTCCCGCTGTTTGTAGATAATGTGAATAAGTAATTTTAGACTTTTCAACCGTTTGTAGTCAAAGTTTTACTTATTAAAGGTTAGTATTTAATGTTGTATATGTTTTAATAGAAAATGTGAACAGATTCAGTTTGTAGGTTCTCATTAAGAGTCAGTGATTGAGTGAGAGGGGGTGGGGGGGAGTACGATTGTTACGAAGTGGAGTTGCTACACATAGACCTACTACTTAGGATGACAAGCCTCAGGGAGAAGGCCAATGAAAGCTCTATGTGCGAAGGTGAGAGAGAGATATCCAGAGAGGAAGAATGAAGGAGGTTCTTAAAGTTTCAAGAAGGGTGTGAGAAACGGCCAAATGCTGAGAGAAGTAGAAAAAGAAACGCTGAAGGGTATAAACGTGATGTGGAAGAAAAATCTGTGCAAGAGTTCCAAGATTTCGAGCCCCGTCCGTCACAAGAAAGAACTAAGAAAAGGTTCTCTATACTTCTCGTGCTGCTACAACTTAGAAATAGTTCACAAGGTTCTTTCAAGTCTTCGTAGATCCTAGGGCTACACGATTTATTATGTATAACTGAAATGTCATGAAAATTCAGCTAAACAGACTTTTTAATTTTAATTTCATTAAATAATTTAAACATTCCTCTACATCTTTACAATAAATTATAGTTAAAAAGCTTATGCTTCTATTTACTTTATGTTAATTGAAAAAAATGAGTCTTATTACTTACTTCCTTGTGAGTAGAAGCGAAATAAGAGAGTAGCATAGGTTAAAGTGAAAGACAAAAGCTGGTTGCTATGTGACTGAAGTTCCTTTGTTTGTATGGACACGAGTTGACAAATTCCTGTATGAGAAAAGTATAAGTTTTTTTAAAGCTGAAACCAATAACAAGGAATATCTCAAAACCAATCAACTCCACGAAAAAAATGTATGTTACAGAAATTGTGAGTTTTAACGTGCTCTACATTTTTTGTGGGATAAGTTTTTGTCTATCTCTTACGGTTTAGCAGTTACACAATATTCCGTAAAATTGACCAAGAATAAAGTAGTCTTCAGAGACTATTCCCAGATAATTCAAGACATGCATTTTATTTGTCAGGTAAATATGTTGAATATAACAGAATTAATCACAATGGTTACAGCCATTTTTAAGAAAATCAAAATGTTCGAAAAAACTCCTTTTAAAGGGTAGTTGGGGGCGGGGGAATTTTCTTGAAAATCTTCGTGTCGCATCCTTGAAAGATACCAAACTTAAATACCAAGTTCGGTATTAAACGGTATTTTTGTTTTTAAGCTATGCTGTCCACGGGCGCACACACACACCCACATACACACACTTACAAGCGAACCTTTTTCTCATAATTTTTTTTTTTTTTAGATTCAGGGGAACCCAAGACACATATTTCTTGTGAAATTTCGGTATTGAAATTTTGGGCGGAATGCAATACATTCTATATACACTATGTACATAGTACGTGTAGAGAAAGTAAAAAGGATAATTGGTCTTCGGTTTACTTTCTCAGTAGTAGTATAGAAATAGTAAAAATGTATATGACAAATTGTGTGTTTTAACGTGCTCTAAATTTTCTGTGTGATAAGTTTTTATTCCATCTCTTACGGTTTAGCAGGTTTGTAAAATTCCGTAAAATTCATCCAGAATAAGAGTAGAAGAAGGATAGTTGGGGGGAGATTTTCTTGAATATCTTCTAGTCGCATCCATGGAAGATACCACACCTAAATATCAAGCATGGTTTTTAACGGTTTTTCGTTTTTGAGCTATGCTGTCCACACACACACACACACACACACACACACACACACACGCACGCACAGAAGCATATACGGACATTTTTCTAAAAATATTTTTTTTATTCAGGAGATCTCAGAACATGTATTCCCGGTGAAATTTCGGGATCGAAATTTTGGGTGCATTACAGTAGTACATTCTCTATTCACTATCACATAGTACGTGTAAAGGAAGTAAAAACTGATGAGCCACGTTCATACGTCTTTCTCTACCTGCTCTTAAAACAAACTCAGCACACATATACACTGTACATAGTATTCCACCCAAAAATTTGACACGCAGATTTCACCGGAAATATATATTTTGGGAACCTCTGAGAAAAAAGAAGCATTTTAGAAACATGTCTATTAGTTGTGTGACTGTGGGCAGCATAGCTAAAAAAAAAAAGTCTTTTAATACCATACTTGGTATTTAAGTACAGTATCTTCTAAATATGCGACATAAATATGTTAAAAAAAATCCCCCACCTCAAACTACCCTTTACATGGAACAATTTTCGAAAATTTTATTTTACTTAAAAAGGGCTCTAATACTTAAGATATTTACTTGTCCAATAAACTGTATATCTTAAATGTTCTGGGAATAGCCTCTAAGGACCTCTTTATTCTAAATGAATCTTGTATAACTGCTAACCAGTATGAGATACACAAAAACTTACTGCACAAGATATTTAGATCACAGTAAAACACAATTTATATTATTTACATCTTTTTGTCGTGGAGTTGACCATTTTTGAGATATTCTTTGTTTTTAGTTTCAGCTTTGAAAAAGTTATGCTTTTCTTATACAGGAATTTGCAAATTCCTGTCCACAGAAACAAAGGAACTTCAGTCACATAATAACCAGTTTTTGACAATCACTGTAACCTATTGTACTCCCTTTTTACTTTCTCTATACTCACCATGTACATAGTGTATAGAGAATGTATTGCACTCCACCAAAAAATTCGATACCGAGATTTCACCGGAAATATATGTTTTAGGGTCCCCTGTATCCAAAAAAGGTATTTTCAGAAAAAGGTTCGTCCGTGTGTCCGTGTATCTGTGAACACGATACCTCAAAAACGAAAAGTCGGTAAAATACCAAACTTGGCATTTAAATTTAGTATCTTCCAGGGATGCGACACGGAAGTTTTGAGAAAAATACCCCCACCCCAAACTACCCTTTACATGGAACTTTTTTTGAAAATTTGGATTTTCTCAAAAATGGCTCTAACGACTTTGATTAAAATATCGTATGTTAAAGTTATTTACCTGACAAATAAAATTTATATTTTGAATTTTCTGGGAATACCCTCTGAAGGCTACTTTATTCTGGATGAATTTTTCATAACTACTAAACCGTAAGAGATGGAAAAAATCTTAACCCACAAATAAAGTAGAGCACGTAAAAACACACACTTTATGTTATATACATTTTGTTCGTGGAGTTGATCGTTTTTGAGATATTCCTTTTTCTTGGTTTCATATTTGAAAAACTTATACTTTTCTCATACAGGAATTTGTCAACTGTTGTTAATAAAAACAAAGGAACATCAGTCACATAGCAACTAGCTTTTGGCTTTCACTTTAACCTATGGTACTCCCTTATTTCGCTTCTACTTACAATATGGCAAGAAATAAGACTATTTCTGCTAATTAGCATGAAATAAATAAAAGATAAGCTTTTTAACAATAATTTGTTTCAGAGATGTAGATAAAGTCATGTGAATGGAACACATTAGATTTTTAAAACATAAACCGTGTTTTACTTTGTAAAAGCCTGTTTTAGTGTCACTGGGGTAAGCTAACTTTCCAGCAAAGGTTGAAATGTTTTACATGGAAAAGTACACATTAATGCACCCGCTGTTATGTATGTCAAATAATTGCACAAATATTTGGGAATATTTAGGCAAATGCATGAATCAGGTTTGTGCGCACATATAATATTGACTATAAAGCTTTCACCGCTCTCATTTGTTATAGAATTATTGCTGTTAGCTCTTCTGCAATGACATTAGAATTGTTTGTTCTCATATTGAAATTTATTTTACCAACGATTTTATATTCATTTTGTTTCCTTCACATTATCAGATAAACCATATTTTGTGCTTTTTAACTGCTGAGGTGAATTAGTTTCCCAAAAACTGAAACTGTGATCGTAAAGCTAAGCCTTGCATATCAGATATTTAAACATCATAAATACTTATTAAAAATCTGTCGCGTTACACTCACATGACTTTCTCTAGCTACTCTACAAACAAGCTTCTTACAAAAGATAATATTTCTTTCAGCACCAGCTAAACACTAGCAGAATTATATTACTTAGTTCCTTTAAGTAGAAGGGAACTATGGGAATGCACTGTGCTAAAGTGATAGTCAAGTGTTTTAAAAGTAGTCGTTATGCGATTGTCATTGCAAATCACTTCTTTGCTTGGCCAGGAATAGAACAAAAGAAAAACGACACTTCCGTATGAGAAGGATATAAGTACTTCACAATTGAAACCAATAAGAAGGAATACCTCGAAAACGGTAAGCTCCAGGAAAAAAAACTGTATATGACATAACCTGTGTATTTTAATACAATCTACATTTTTGTATAGTAAGTACTAGTCTATTTCTTACGGTTTACTAGTTATGACAAATTAAGGAAAATTCATCCATAGAATAAATAGGTCTTTAGAAACTATTCCCAGAAAATTCAAGATATGCATTTTATTTGTAATAGATATGACTTAAGTATGTTGTATTTTTATCAAAATCGTTAAGGTCAGTTTTAAAAAAAACCAAATTTGCGAACATTTTTCCATGTAAAGTGTAGTTGGGTGCGGGGGGATTTTCTTGAAAATCTTCGTGTCACATCCTTGGAAGATATCCAACTTAAATACCAAGTTTGGTATTTAACCGTCCTTTCATTTTTGAGTTATGCTGTCCCGACTCACACACACACAATATATATATTCAATTTTCTGGGAATACCATTTTTATTGTGGTTGAATTTTGCATAACGCATAAACCGTAAGAGATACACAAAAACGTACTACACAGGAAATGTATAGTCATATGCAATTTTTTCGTGAGGTTCACCGATTCTGAGGTATTTCTTGTTATTTGCCTCAGATTTAAAATATAATTTTCTCATACAGCAATTTGTCAACTTGTGTCCATACAAACAAAGGAACTCCAGTCAAATAACAACCAGCTTTTGATTATCACTTTAACCTATGGTGCTCCCTTATTTCGCTTCTGCTTTCAAGGAAACAAGTACTAAGACCATTTCTTATAATTTTTTCTCGATTAGCATTAAATAAATAGAGGAATAACATTTTTAACAATAATTTATTTTAGAGATGTAGAGAAAGTCATGTGAATGGAAGACATCAGATTTTTTTATATATGACTCGATACTCAGATGTTTAACGTTTTGGGGGAACTTCACGGGTCTTATTACACAGTTCAGGTGATTGTTGAAGTCTGTGATTTCAAGAGTTGAACGACGTGTTCATTTGCCTCTCATGTGTTTTATCCTTGTCTATTTCATTAACAAGCTTCTCAGTGAAATGAAACTCCGCACATCGCTTGTCTTAGCATATATATTGTAAATGTACTTAAGCCTGACGGTCGGGAGAGGCGAATAAAGTGTATTTTCTGAGCAGACCAAGATATTTGAAGAACAGAGACCGTAAATCTCGAGAAAACACGAAATGCGAATCGCTCTCCGAGAAAAGAATAGAGAGGAAAATAAAGAAAAACAAGATAAAAGCCAAAGGAGACGAAAAGTTTTCTTTCAGAGTGTGAGAATGAACACAGTCGTGTTTGTGTGTTTTTCTGCTCAGGCCTAATTTGCCTGCGTAGCCTTTCAAAACAATTTACTTGCATGCTGTGTATTTTAGATAATATCAAAGAGCATATACTATCGTTGATATAAATACGTAATACACAATAGTATTTATAAACAAATGGCAACAAGTAAATGTTAAACGTACTCATACACGTCTTATAATGTCGGAAACATTGCCGAGTGCATTATCAATGTCATCGCCTGCGGTGCCACAGCAATAAAAGCCGGCGTTAAACAGTATAAAATAAATAAAAAACCTGATGTGTTCCATTTATATGACTTTCTCTACTTCTCTGCAAAAAAATATTATTAAAAAGCTTAAGCTTCTATTTACTTCATACTAATCGATAAAAAGTTAGCAGAAATAGTCTTATTACCTACTTTCTTGTAAGCAGAAGCGAAATAAGGGAGTACCATAGGTTAAAGTGATAGTCAAAAGCTGTGGCTACGTGACTGAAGTTTCTTTGTTTGTATGGACACGAGTTGACAGATTCCTGTATGAGAAAAGTTTAGTTTTTCAAAGCTGAAGCCAAAAATAAGGAATATCTCAAAACCAATCAACTCCACGAAAAAAAGTATACAACATAAATTGTGTGTTTTAATGTGCTCTGCACTTTTTTGTGTGTTAAGTTTTTGTCCATCTCTTATGGTTTAGCAGTGATGCAAAATTCCGTAAAATTCACCCAAAATAAAGAAGTCTTCAGAGGCTATTCACAGAAAATTCAAGATATACGTTTTATTTTTCAGGTAAATGTCTTTAATATATAATATGTTAATCAAAATCGTTAGTCATGTTTGAGAAAATCAAAATTTTCGAAAAAAGTTTCTTGTAAATGTTAGTTTGGAGTTAATTTTTTTTTCTCAAAAAATTCGTGTCGTATCCCTGGAAGATACTAAACTTAAATACCAAGTATGGTATTTTACCAACTTTTGAGTTATCGTGTTCACAGACACACGGACCTTTTTCTGCAAATACATTTTTTGGATACAGGAGACCCTAAAACATATATTTCCGGTGAAACTTCGGTATCGAAGTTTTTGGTGGAGTGCAATACCTTCCCTATACACTTTGTACATAGTACGCTATATTTTCACTTTATACGTATTATGTGTACTATACACAGAGAAGGTAGTGTAATGCACCCAAAATTTGGTACCGAGATTTCACCGGAAATACATGTTTTGGGAACCCCGAATCCAAAACAAAAGGATTTTTTAAAAAATATCTGTGTATGTGTCTGTGGAGCATAGCTCAAAAACGAAGAGACCATTAAATATCAAACTTGATTCCAAGGATGCGACACGATGACTTTCAATAAAATCCCCCCCTCCCAACCACCTTTTACATAGAAAAAATTCGATTTTTTTTTTCAAAAATTGCGCTAATGTTTTTGATTAATATATCTTATATTTAAGATATTTATAATATCTTGAATTTTCTGGGAATAGTCTCGAACTGTCTCTTTATTCTGGATATATTTTGCATAACTGGTAAACCGCAAGAGATAGACAAACCTTAATACACAGAAAAGTAGATCTTCTTAAAGCACACAATTTATGAGACATGCACTTTCTCGTGGAGTTGGCCGTTTTCGAAATATTCCTTGTTATTTGTTTCAACTTCAAAGTAATTAGCTCTTCTCATACGAGAAAACTTGACAACGTACTTTGTACACTGTGTATAGGGGAAGTATTGTATTGCACCCAAAAACTCGATGCTGAAATTTCACCGGAAGTACATGTTTTAGGAACCCCTAAATCCAAAAAAAAGAAAGGCATTTTCAGAAAAGTGTCCCTTCGTCTGTTTACCTACCTGTCTGTCTGTCTGTAGACAGTATAGCTCAAAAACGAAAAGACCGATTAGTGCCAGTTCAGTATCTTCAATGGATGGGACACCAAGATTTTCGAGAAAATCTCCCCCAACCCAAACTACCCTTTACATGGAAAATTTCCAGAAAATGTTGTCTTTCTCAAGAATGGCTCTAACGTTTATGATTAAGATATCGTATATTAAAGATATTTAAATGACAAATAAAATTTATAACTTGTATTTTCTGGGAATAACCTCTGAAGTCAACTTTATTCTGAATGAATTTTGTGAATCTTTGCATACCTCGTTAACCATACACAATTTATGTTATATGCATTTTTTCTTGCAGTTGTTCGTTTCTGAGATATTCCTTGTTATTGGTTTCAGCTTTAAAATATCTATACTTCTCTCATAGGGGAATTTATCACCTCCAGTCCAGCAACGAGCATTTATCTATCACTTTGTCCTATTGTACTCCCTTATTTTTCTTCTACTTACATGGAAGCAAGTAATATTACTATTTCTGCTAATTTCTTCTCGATTAGCATGAAGTAAATAGAAGCATAAGCTTTTTAGCAATAATTTGTTGCAGAGATGTAGAGAAAGTCATGTGAATGGAACACATCAGATTTATTTTACTATAGCGTTAACCTCGTGTGTTACCTTACAAGGAAACAAGTAATATTACATTTTTGTCATTAATATGATGCAGATAAAAGAATAATTCTTTCTAAGAATAGTTTGATTGCAGAAGCGGTAGAGAGAAAGTCATGTGTATGGTACACATCAGATCTTTATCCTGGGATAAATAAAGAACGCTCACATAATCATACTTCATATTCTGTGTTTAGGTTTAAAGCTGCAAACGGTCTCTATAAGTTAAAATATGAAGTTTCGTCATAAGAAAAATCTGATGTGCTCCATTCACATGACTTTCTCTACATCTCTGCAACAACTGGTCGTTAAAAAGCTTAGGCTTCTATTTACTTCATGCTAATCACAAAAAATGAGCAGAAATATTCTTATTACTTGCTTCCTTGTAAGTGGGACGGAAATAAGGGAGTACCATAGGTTAAAGCGATAGTCAAAAGCTGGTTGCTATGTCATTAAAGTTCCTTTGTTTGTATGAACAGGAACTACAAACTCATGTATGAAAAAAGTATGTTTTTCATAGCTGAAACAAAAACAAGGAATATCTTTAAAACGAGCAACTCCACGAAAAATATGATAATAACGTAAACTGTGTGTTTTAATGTGCTCTACATTTTCTATACGGTACGTTTTTGTCCATCTCTTATGGTTTAGCAGTTATGCAAAAATCCGTAAAATTCATCCAGATTGAAGTTGTCTTCAGATGCTATTCTCAGAAATTTCAAGATATACGTTTTATTTGTCAAGTAAATATCTTAAATATACGAACTTTAATCAAAACTGTTAGAGATATTTTAAGAAAATAAACAATTTCAAATTTTTATACATGTAAAGGGTAGTTTGGTGTGGGGGATTTTCTTGAAAATCTTCATGTCGCATCCTTGGAAGATACTAAACCAAAATACCACGTTTGGTATTTAATGGACTTTTCGTTTTGAGCTATGCTACCCACAGATATTTTTCCTATAAAATGTCTTGTTTTTGGATACAGGGAGTCTCAAAACATGTGTTTCCGGTGAAATCTCGATATCGAATTTTGAGTGCATTATAATACCTTCTCTATACACTATGTACATAGTACATATAGAGTATGATAATTGTGCTATTTGCAACAAACAAGATACACCCGAACACTTGCTGTTTGAATGTCCGCGACATGGTGAACAAATAACTCAATTACGAACTGAACTAACTGGGCACAAAATAACGGACATATTAAGAAACAAAGACTTATATATCCACCTAGAGAAGTTAGCGAATATAATTAGTAAAATTTCCTGAGAAGAGAGAATTGAACAAATGGAAATACCAACCCATGAACTAGCCAGAGACGAATTAAGAAGATCCGACAGAATTCGAAATCAGTAAACTTAAACTTATAACTGACACTCTGATAAAAACTTAAACACAGAAATATAAGCAAATACTATTGCAACTTAAATAACTATGAACCCAAGGGAGAAAATTTATAGGAAGAAGAGGAAGAATAAATAATGCAAACTAATTCTTAATTGAGACTGGAGACTAATGGAAGATGGAGAGCCGAGCATAGTAGAAGGAGGCGAAGAAGAAGAAGCCGGTGTAGACCAGAGTGATAAGAGGGATGCAGAGGGCGTGTGAGAGCAGGAATGGTGGATTATGGGCTTCTGGCGGTGGACAGTACGAGGCAAGGGGAGATGATGTTGAGGAGGAAGTGTTAGTGAAGTGCTAAGTAGTGTTAAAAAATTAAATACAGTGAGTTTAGTGTGTAGTGTAAAAGATTAGGTATAATTAGTAACAGATATTAGCCAAGGGAAGTAAAAGATTAGGTATAATTAGTAACAGACATTAGCCAAAGGAAGTAAAAGATTAGGTATAATTAGTAACAGATATTAGTCAAGGGAAGTAAAAGATTAGGTATAATTAGTAACAGATATTAGCCAAGGGAAGTAAAAGATTAGGTATAATTAGTAACAGATATTAGCCAAGGGAAGTAAAAGATGAGGTATAATTAGTAACAGATATTAGCCAAGGGAAGTAAAAGGTTAGGTATAATTAGTAACAGATATTAGCCAAAGGAAGTAAAAGATTAGGTATAATTAGTAACAGATATTAGCCAAGGGAAGTAAAAGATTAGGTATAATTAGTAACAGATATTAGCCAAAGGAAGTAAAAGATTAGGTATAATTAGTAACAGATATTAGCCAAGGGAAGTAAAAGACAATTTACTACAGTTTACTACAATGTAAAGAAATTATTGTATAATATAATTATTTAGTTGCGCTGGCAACCAGTGCATATTCTGCTGGATACCAGTAGTATAGGATTAGCTTTTCATTTATCTAAATAATCTAGAGCATAGTTTTATGGGTAAATAGCTGGTTACCAGTTATTTGTGTTACTGGATTCCAGTAATTAATAATAGATGATTTAGTGTCAGTGAAAGTTGTTTTATGGTTGGAACTTATTTTATTTCAGTTTATATTAATTTGTTTTGCTTTAAATTAAATTTTGAGTTATTAGTATATAAGTATTATCTGTAAAATAATGATACATATCAATAATTTAAAAGTGGGAAATAAATTACAAAGTTCGCAATATACGTCCTGGTATAGGGAACAATATGCCAGGAGTTGTATTACAGAAAAAAGTACATATAGAGAAAGTAAACAAAAATAATAGTACATTTCTGTTATTAATATAATCTAGATAAAAGTATAATACTTTCTAAGAATAGTTTGATTGCAGAGGAGGTAGTCAAAGTCATGTGAACACATCAGATTTTTTTATCCTGGGATACATAAAGATCGTTCAGAATCTGTGCTCACAATCATACTTCATATTAGGTTTAAAGCTGTAAGCGGTTTCTATAAGTTCAAATATGAAGTTTCCCCTTAAGAAAAATGAAGGGTAAAGGAAGCCGAGGTTGTGTGGTTGTAGGCATTAATTAACTCGCTGCCTTCTCCTTGATTTCCCTGGACAACACTTGAAGATTTCCCTCACAAACACGCTCAGCGAACGAAAAATAACCTCTGGCTAGGAAAACCAAAAGGAGCTCTTCCTTTACTGCAAAAGATCCAGATTAACTTCTTTTCTTGGCTTTGATCTCCTGTTAAACAAAAGCGAAATTGTTGACAAGCAATTAGTATTTAATTTGCAGCTGTTAAATCATGTTCGTTTCCACCCAAAGTTACAGGTCATCGAACTTGATCCAATTCAAGGCAAGATATTCTGAGAGTTATTTAAAAATCTCAAAATAAATTATTTTGACTCTTTACCTTGTATTCAACAAACCTTTTTAAGTTTTACTTTCTCTATGCGTACTATGCTCATAGTGTACAAAGAAGGTATTGTGTTCCACCCAGAAATTCGATACCGAGATTGCACTAGAAATACATGTTTTCGGTCCCCCTGAGTCCAAAAATAGAATTTTCAGAAACATGTCCGTGTGTGTGTGTGTGTCTTGACAGCATAACTCAAAAACGAAAAGACCGTTAAATATCAAACTTGGTATTTAAGTATCTTCCAAGGATGCGACACGAAGATGTTCAAGAACATTCCCCACCACTTTTCTTGGAACTTTTTTCGAAAATTTTATTTTCTCAAAAATGTCTGTAATGATTTTGATTATAATCTCGTATATTTAAGAAATTTACATGCCAAATGAAATGTATATCTTGAATTTTCTTGAAATGGCCTCCGAAGACTACTTTATTCTGGATGAATTTTACGGAATTTTGAATAACTGGTAAACCTAAGAGATGGACAAACACATACCACTCAAAAAATGTAGGACACGTTAACACACACAGTTTGTGTTAATTACATTATTTTCGTGTACTTGATCGTTTTAGAGATATTCGTTGTTTTTGGTTTTAACTTTGAAAAACATACTTTTCTCATACAGGAATTTGTCAAATCCTGTCCATACAAACAAAGAAACTTCAGTCACATAGCAGCCAACCATTGACTATCACTTTAACCTATGGTACTCCCTTATTCCGGTTCTACTTACAAGGAAGCAACTAATAAGACTATTTCTACTATTTTTTTCTCGATTAGCATGAAGTAAATAGAAGCATAACATTTTTAACAATAATTTCTTACACAGATATAGAGAAAGGCATGTGAATGGAGAACATCAGATTTTTATTGTAGAACAGTATAATAATATTTGCTGAGCCGCAGTGAAACGACAAGGGAATGCATCTCGACAGTGGAAATGCAGCATTTGTGTGTTAGCGTGTGAAATGGGGTGCACATTGCATGAGCTAATCTCATGACACATTCAGTACAACTGCACCGGATGACTGTGAACCCAAAACCTCGGCCCTTATTATGGAAAACCGCGATTCTCTCATGGAATATTGAACATCTTGGTATGGTCTGCAATTTACAAGGGGTTAGTCATAGAATGCTCGAAAATCAACTCAGGAATGTTCTCCATAACGCACCCATTATCGTAAAGAAATCTAATTCGTACTGACGTGCATAAAAGTTGAACCAAAACCTCAATCTACGATAGAGGAAAATCTGATGTGTCCATTCAAATGACTTTCTCTACATCTATGCAATAAATTATTGTTATAAAGCTTATTCTTCTATTTATTTAATACTAATCGACAAACAACTGGCAGAAAGTGTCCAATTACATGATTCCTTGTAATTAGAAGGGAAATAAGGCAGTACTATAGGGTACATCGATAGTCAAATATTTTAAAACCTGGGTGCTATGTGACTAAGGTACCTTTGTATGGACAGGAGCTGACAAATTCTTGCATGAAAAAAGTATAAACATTTTAAAGGTAAAACTAATAAAAAGGAATATCTAAATAATCTGATGTGTTCCATTCACATGACTTTCTCTACATCTCTGCAACAAATTATTGTTAAAAAGCTTATGCTTCTATTTACGTCATGCTAATCGAAAACAAATATTTTTTTTTGTAGGTTAATGTCCTTTGACGTGGTTTGTCATATCGGACGATGCTCAAATTATTTCGAGATCCACGGAGCTTAAAGTTACACGACAATTGTCTACTCAGGATAAGGGAAAACTCTGATAAAAGATTTATCCGGGTAACCCACCCTAAGCGAGATTCGAATTCGCAACCTTTTGAATGTGAGGCAGTCACGCTACCCAGACGGTCTGAGAAATACTCTTATTACTTACTTCCTTGTAAGTAGATGCGAAATAAGGGAGTACCATAGGTTATAGTGATAGTCAAAAGTTGGTTGCTATGTGACTGAAGCTCGTTTGCTTGTATGGGCAGGAGTTGACAGATTCCTGTATGAGAAAAGTTTTTTAAAGCTGAAACCAAAAACAAGGAATTTCTAAAAAAAAACAATCACTTCTACTAAAAACGGTATAGAGCATAAAATGTATGTTTTAACGTGGTCTACATTTTGGGTGGGGAAAGTTTCTGTCCATCGCTTACGGCTTATCATTATGCAAAATTCCGCAAAATTCATAATAAAGATGCCTTCAGACGTTATTTTAAGAAAATTTAAGATATATATTTTAGTTTATACATTTATATGTGAATATCTTTAATATACGATATTTTAATCCAAATCGTAGAGCCATTTTTAAGAAAACCAACGTTTTTGTAAATTTTTCCAGTAAAGGTTAGTTGTGGGTGGGAATATTTTCTTGATAATCTTTGTGTTGCATCCTTGGAAGATACGGAACATAAATACCAATAATGGTATTTAAGGTACTTTTTGTTTTGTTGTCCACACACTCTGTCTCACTGAACTTTTTCTATATTTTTTGGGGGGAGGGGGATTGAGGAGGTTCAAAACATGTATTTCCAGTGAAATCTCGGTATTGAATTTTTGGGTGCAATACAATACCTTCTCTATACACTATGAGTGCAATTTTTACTGAAGTCTACCTTCAATAAAAAAAATATTAATAATAATAAAAAATATACCAATGAATTTAAAGTTTCTATGTACATAGTATGTGTAGAGAAAGGAAAAATATTAACTTTCTTTTGTAGTATACAAATCAGTCACCAACCCAATCAATTTTACCCTGATTGGTAATGTGTCGAAAGTACAGCTCTGAGTTTTAAACAACACCACCTTTGGAATAATCGTTTGTTTGTTTTTTTTTTTTTTTTTTTTTTTTTTTTTTCACACCAGTCGTATGTAGGACAGGAGTTGGAGACTCATAGAGTCGGACTGAAAAATTCAATGCCATAGCCGGGATTTGAACCACGGATCTCCCGATCTATAACCGGTTGCTCTGCCACTGAGCTACCAGAACATGCCGGGATAGCATTGAATTTATCAACTGACTCGCATGTTTCCCAACCACAAGATGATCTCAAATTATTTTGAGATGACAACCCCAATGGCGACTTACAATGTTGTAAGTACTTTAGAACCAGTATTCATAGTATAGCTAACTATTATGGTCAATCGTCATTGGATTAATTATATAATAATTGTATTGAAATTATTCCAATTTATAGAGACCGGGAGATCCGTGGTTCAAATCCCGGCTCTGGCGTTGAGTTTTTCAGTTTGGCTCTACCTAACCAATATTAGCTTGTTGGCGAGATTCCGAATTGTTATGACATTTTATTGCTGTATTCAGTTTCGTCCTTTCCTGTTGTCTTAACGTTTACGGTGTACACTTGTTGAAATATTGTAATTGTAACAGCATTAACGCCAGCAATAATTTTAGAAAATATAGCGAGAGTTTTTCCTCATTAACAGAATGCATTTGAAAGTTAAAGTAAGCGTACATGAACGATCTCCTTTTTATCATTTCCTTGCTGTTTTTCAAGTAATTTCCAATAGTTATACACATATTTATTTCTTTCCAGCTTACGATTGAAGGAAAAGATACTTCTGTTTGTTTACCTGAAGCACATTCCCTAATGAGGTTCAACCTTCAAAGGAAGTTGGTTCTCTGTTGCAGCGAAGAGGTCAAAGCAGACTTTGAATGTCGTATACTAGTAAATTACTGTGTTTTCCTATCAAGATACTTTTCTAAAGATATTTATTCCATGACAAGCATCTTGTTTACTGATTCCTTCTAGGAAATAGTGATCTATTTGTTTCTAATGAAAGCATCTTCTACTGCTGTTTTGACAAAAACCAACTATAAAAGCGTTTATATGAGATAATTAATTTCACAAATGGCTGGTGTAGCTGAAAGGCACAAAATAAAGTATCACATAAAATAAATAACAAAGCTGATGAAGTCAGACATTATAGCATAAAATCAGTCAACATTTGTAATTTATCTACTACGTATGATGTGCATAGCAAGCAAACAAAATTAGATATTGAGATTTATTGGAAATTAGTTTTCAGGTTTCCTGAATACAAAAATCTGATGTTTTCCACTCACATGATTTTCACTGCATCTATGCAACAAATTATTGTTATTACTTGCTTCCTTGTAAGTAGAAGCGAAATAAGGGAGAAACATTGGGTAAAGTGATAGTCAAAAGCTGGTTGCTAAGTGACTGAAGCTCTTTTTTTTGTGTGGACAGGAGTTGACAAATTCCTGTATGAGAAAAGTTTCTTAAAGCTGAAACCTACAACCTCAAAAACCATCAACTCCACGAAAAATATGTATATTACATAAATTGTATGTTTTAGCGTTCTCTACATTTTTGCGTGGTAAGTTTTGTCCATCTCTTACGATTTAGCAGTTGTGCAAAATTCCGTAAAATTGATCCAGAATAAAGTAGTCTTCAGAAACTATTCTCAGAAAATTCAAGACATATTTTTATTTTATTTTTATCTTTAATATACGATATGTAATCAAAATCGTTAGTCATTTTGAGAAAATAAAAACTTTTGAAAAAAAGTACCATGTAAAGGATAGTTTGCGGTGGGGTATTTTCTTGAAAATCTTAGTGTCGCATCCTTGGAAGATAGCGAACTAAAATACCAAGTTTGGTATTTACGGTCTATTCTTTTTTGAGATATGCTGTCCACACACACACACACACACACACACACAAACACACAAACACCCGGATATTTTTCTAATTTTTTTTTGGGGGGGATTTAGGGAGACTCAAGACATGTATTTCGGTGAAATCGGGGTATCAAATTTTTGGGTGCATTACAATCCTTCTCTATACACTATGTACGTGTAGAGAAAGTAAAACTTATACATCTTCAGAAAAAAACTATTTTGTGTGTGTGCGCAGTGTGTGTATGTCTCTATAACCAACATAATTTATAAACGGCAAATTCGTGAAATACCAGCATTGATATTTAAGATTGTGATATGAACAGTTTTCAATAAAAAGTCTGTTCACATGACTTTCTCTAGTTGTTCACAAACTAACTTTTCTTACAACATTGTTATTTTATCTACATCTTGTTAATTGAGATAAAATTAGTAGAACTACTCTTATTACTTACTTTTTAGAAGCAGAATAGAAATATGGTCAATTGCTTTAAAATGCGGTCGCTGCGTGAAGCAACTGAAATTCCTATCTCTTTGCTTGCCAGAAGTAAACAAAGGATAGAGAAAATATAACGCTTAAAATTGAAACCAGTAACACGGAATATGTCGGAAACGGCCACTTCTGCAACAAAAATGTATATTACGTTTTGTCCTAAATATATCTACGCTTTTACTTTCTCTACTCGTAGTATGTACATATAGTACAGAGAAAGTATTAAACTCCACCCAAAAATTCGATACGGAGATTTCGCCAGAAATATAAGTTTTAGGGTCCCCTGTATAAAAAAAAAGTATTTTCAGAAAAAAGTCTGTAAACATAACTCAAAAAGTCTGTAAATTACCGAACTTGGTATTTAAGATCAGTATCTTCCAGGGATGGGACACGAACATTTTGAGAAAAGTCCCCCCACCCCAACTGCCGTTTACATGAAACAAATTTCGAACATTTTGATTTTCTCAAAAATGGCTCTAACGATTTTGGCTATAATATCATATATTTAAGGTATTTACATGGCAAATAAAATTTATATCTTAATTTTCTGGGTTTAGCCTCTCAATTATGATAAAGTAGATGGGAGATTAAGATTTTTAACAGTAATATATTACAGCAATGTAGAGAAAGTCATGTGAATAAAGCAGATTAGATTTTTGTGTAGAAGTTTTTATCTTTTTTTTACGGTTTACCAGACACAAATTTCAGCACATTTCATCCAGAATGAACAGGCCTTTATAAGTTCTTCCCAGAAAATTTAAGATATACATGTATTTGTGGTGTAAATATATTTAATATGCGGTATTTTAATCTAAATCGTTTGAGACATTTTTGAGCAAGACAAAAGCTATAATATATATCCCATGTAGAAGGATACTTTGAGGTGGGATGATTTTATTGGAAATTTTCGTGTCGCATCCTAGGAAAATATTGAATCTAAATAACAAATTTAACGGTATTTTAGTTTTTGAGCTATGTTGTCCAAAGACACACAGATAAGAACACGGATCCTTTTCTAAAAATCTGACGTGTTCCATTCACATAACTTTCTGTAGCTGTTCCAAAAATAAACAATTCTTACAAAAGATTAATGCTTTCTCTATGTACGAGAGCCGTATTTTTCTACCACCGATAGCCTATAAATAAAAGACAATTTCATAGTAAAGAATTATTTTATTACTAAACGTTTTATACACTTATGGTTACTTTTCAGCATAATCACCGAAAAGATTTAGACATTTATCGTACCTGTGCACAAGATTTACAATACGCGCTTCAAAAGATGTTGCCGCCAATGATTTCAAATGAACATTGACGTTGTTTCGAAGATCTTCGTTAGTTTGAAAGTGCTGGCCTCCTAGCCACGTCTTTAATTCAGGGAAAAGCTGAAAGTCACTGGGTGCCAGGTCAGGAGTATACGGCGGATGATAGAAAATGTCCCATTGAAATTGTTCAAGGAGCCGATGGGTTGTGCCAGCAGTGTATGGACGAGCGTTGTCATGGATCAACACAATTCCTGAAGTCAGCATTCCTCTTCGTGTGTTTTGAATGCTCTCCGCAAACGTCAAAATCTTCAAAACAACGTCAATGGTCATTTGAAATCATTGACGGTAACATTTTTTGAAGCGGGTATTGCAAAGCTTGTACACAGGTACGATAAATGTCTCAATCTTTTCGGTGATTTTGTTGAAAAGTAACCAGTAAAGGTTTAGCTCTCCTATAAAATTGGATTTTCTATGAAAAAATTGCGTCCATTATGTGTACCTAAATAATAATATGTGATTTGAAAATTCTGTTTGTTGACGTCACTTTAGAAACCTTCTGAAAAAAATTATGAATATTTTACATTATCAGCATGTTAAGAAATAGTTGCTTGTTACATGCAAACCCACGAATTTTGATTTTTCAAGTGTACGTAGTTAAAAACAAGTATTGTGCTGTCCACACGTCCCATTGTCCTTAAAGAGGTTCTCTTGTTATGTAATTCCCAGTATCATTGTTCCATAAGGAAATCCTAGAATTTCATTCCTTGTGATTTAAGAAATAATACACCTGTTTTCATATGACAGGCCCAAATTTTCATGTTTCTTATCGGTTTCTTAAACTCTTGTCAACGTTCCACTTATTAAACTAAATATTTCAGCTGCATCTTCAGAAAATTTAATGAGAAAAGGAAGCCCAAGGACGAACAAATCACGCACGAACAAGAACAAGGCAAAATACATTATTGGATCAAGGAATGTTTTTAAAGTAGAGTGTGCTATGTAACAATATAAGAATTACTAAATATTATAAACAATGAATGTTTACTTTCTCTACTCGTTGAATAAGCAAGACACGCGTTGCATTCCACTGAAAAGATCAATTTCGAGGTATCTTTACAAATACACGTTTTGTAGTCATCGGAATCCAAAAACATTTTCAGAAATGGTGTGTGTATGTGTGACTGTGAACACAATAACTCAAAAACGAAAATTCCCATAAATACTGTGGTGTCGTTATCCTGGGCAAAGCTAATTCACATATAAACATCTATAGAAAATATGAATAATCAAATTTTCTTAAAGACGTAGGGAGTAAATTTCCAGGAAACTTCAAGGAAACACTGGTAAAATTTCACAATTCATTAGAATAGATTCTTCTAACAAGCAACCATTAAAACAATATATGATTGTATCGTTAATGCTTTTAGCTAAGATAAGTTACATTCGTTATATTTACTTTCTTGTAATACTATGTTACATATAGAGTAGGTAATGCATTCCACCCAAAATTTAGATAACGAGATTTCACCGAAAGGGTCCCCTGTATCCAAAACAAAAACATTTTTAGAAAAAGGTCCGTGTGTCTTTGTACACGATATTTCAAAAACGGAAAGTCGTTAAAGATGTTGATATTTAAGTTTATTATCTTCTAGAGAAGCGACACGAAGCCTTTGACAAAAATCCCCCACCCTAAACTACCCTTTACATGGAAAAAATTTCGATAATTTGGTTTTTTAAAAAATGTCTCTAAGGATTTTGATTAAAATACCGTAGGTATATTAAAGATATTTACATGACAAATAAAATGTATATCCTGAACTTTCTGAATAGCCTGTAAATACCTCTTTATTCTGGATAAATTTTGCTGAATTTGGCTTAACTGCTAAACCGCTAGAGAGAGATAAAAACTTACAACATAAATAATATAGATCTCGTTAAAACACGCAATTTATGTCAAGCACGTTTTTTTCGTGCAATTGACCATTTATGAAATATTCCTTGTTATTGGTTTCAGTTGTAAAGTCTATATTTTTCCCAGACAGGAAGTGTCCGTTTTTATTTTGCTGTACTCCCGGCTAATCAAAGAAGCGATTCGGAATGACAATCGCATAACCACAGCTTTTAAAACATTTGACTAACATAAGAACTATAGCTTTCCTGGCGACGTGTTAATTCAAGATCTTCTCGGGCTTCTAGCCAGGTAAAAACTTGGCTTGACACCAACGTTTCGAAGAAGTGCATCTTCCTCGTCTTCAGGGTGAACTGATCGTCTTCACCCTGAAGACGAGGAAGATGCACTTCTTCGAAACGTTGGTGTCAAGCCAAGTTTTTACCTGGCTAGAAGCCCGAGAAGATCTTGAATTTGACTAACACTTTAACATAGCACATTCCTTTAGTTTCCTTCTGCTTATAAGGAACTAAGTAATAAGAACATTCTGCTAATGTTTATCTCGATTAGCGTTGTGGAGAAAGAAGATTTTTTGTAAGAAATTTGTATGTAGAGCAGCTAGAGCAATTCATATGAGTGTAACATATCAGACCTTTTGTAGTCATCGGAATGAAAAAATGTCTTCAAAAATGGTGTGTGTGTGTTTGCGAGTGTGTGTGACTGTGAACAGAATAACTCAAAAACTAAAGTTCCCATAAGCACTGTACTGCCGTTATCCTAGACAAAACTAATGTAGGTATTAATTCTCAAATCACCAGCTCCATCAGGAATTTGGAATCTTCACCATCCAACACTACTTCAAATTGCTTTCATGGAAATTCTTCTTAAGACTAGTTGAAGTACCAGGAACTAAAATTAAATACTTAGCACGTAAAAACCCTTAAACAGAACATTAAAACGGAAACTGCCTCAATGATTCCGAAGACAGCGATTCCATAGCTTTACTTATTCAATCTCTGTTCACTCATTATGAACAACTGAATATATTACTTTTTATACACGTACTATGTACATAGTGTATTGAGAAGGTATTGCATTTTACCCAAAAATTCGATACCGAAATTTCATGGAATACATCACGTGGGTCACCCTGAATCCTAAAAAAAGCACTTTTGGAAAAAGGTCCGTGTGTGTAGGTGAACGGCAAAGTTCAAAAACGAAAATACTGTTAAATACCTAATCCTCTACCATCCATGGAACTTTTTTCGAAAATGTTTATTTTCTTAAAAATGGCTCTAATGATTTTGATTGGAGTATCGTATTTTAAAGATATTTACCTGACAAATAAAATGTGTATCTTGAATTTTCTGGGAATAGCTTCTGAAGATTACTTTATTCTGGAGAATTTTACGGAATTTTGCATAACTGCTAAACCGTAAGAGATGGACAAAAACTTAACACACAAAAAATGTAGAACTCGTTAGAACACACAATTTAAGTTATATACATATTTTTTCGTGGAGTTGATCGTTTTTGAGATATTCCTTGTTTTTAGTTTCAGCTTTGAAAAATGTATATTTTCTCATACAGGAATTTGAAAACTCCTGTTTCATACAAACAAAGAAAGTTCAGTCACTTGCCAAACAGCTTTTGACTATTACTTTAACCTATGGTACTCCCTTATTTCGCTTCTACTTACAAGAAAGCAAGTAATAAGACTATTTCTGTTAACTTTTCTCAATTGGCATGAAGTAAACAGAAACATAAGCTTTTTAACAATAATTTGTTGCACAGATGTAGAGAAGCTCAAGACATTTTAATCAAAACCGTTAGAGTTATTTTTGAGAAAATCAAAATTTTAGAAGAAAGTTCTATGTAAAAGGTAGTTGGTATAGAAGGGATTTTCTTGAAAATCTTCGTGTCGCATCCTTGGAAGATGCCGAACCTAAATATCAAGTTTGATTTTTAACGATCTTTTCGTTTTTGAGCTATGATGCCCACAGACACACACACACACACATACACAAGCGCGCCGTGGGCAAGTGGTTAGACCACTAGCCTCTCACTTAGATGGCCAGGTTTGATCCCACGTGACCGCATGTGAGATTTTTGGTGGGCCTCCTCCGACATCACTTTCCATCGGTGCTCCATCTTCATTGCATCTTGAGTGTCGTCGCCAGTGGCGCCAAAAGGAGTAAAAGTGGGTGCTAAACGCTCTAAATGAACACACAGGGACCTTTTTCTGAAAATGATTTTTTTGGGACTCAGAAAGCTCAAAAATATGTATTTACGGTGAAAGTTCGGTATCGAATTTTTGAGTGGTATACAATAGTTTCTGTATGCACTATATATATAGTAGGTGTAGAGAAATTGCTTTTTTTAGATTCAGGGGTGTCCCAAAACATATATATTCGGTTAAATCTCGGTATCGAATTTTTCAGTGCAGTACAATAGCTTCTGTATGTGCTCTGTATATAGGAGATGTAGAGAAAATATCTTTTTTAGATTCAGGGGGTCCCAAAACGTGTATTTCCGGTTACATTTCGGTATCTAATTTTTAGTGCAATACAATAGCTTCTGTATACACTATGTACATAGTACGAGTAGAGAAAGTAAAAATGATCTTGAATGAGATTGAGTGCAACACGTGAAAGTTAGTTTAACAAAAAAGTTGTGGAAACAATGATAGTTCTGTACATTGTTGGTGGCATGTTCTCGTGCATCTCACGTGAAAGTTAGTTTAACAAAAAAGAGTGTAGAAACAATGATAGTGCTGCACATTGGCATGTTCTCGTCAGCAGGTCACATTATTGACCTCCAGGACGCTACCATCTGTCTGCCAGCGAGCGGATTCGATCCCCTCACCTCGGCGGTTAGTTTGCTCTGGGGATTTAATAATCATTACTGGCAGAACGAAACCGTTTCGGAAACCCTATTCGTAGTAATTAATCCAAGCTTATAGTTTGATAATAGACAGGGCTTCTCCGCCCTCCTCCAAGCGCATGCGCGCGCGCGCTCGTGCAGGACGGATTGATTGATTAATCTGACGTCCTTCTACCGAACAAGCAATTGTTATATATTATGTAAATCTGCTGTACATGAGGCAGAGAATGAAAAGTAAAGCGTCCGTGCTCAGATTTACTGGACCAGACATAAACGCAGTGCGGCATATTTTATATAACAGTGGCATGAAAGCAATGTTATTATTATTATCTGTACTAGATGAACGCTAAACTTCTCCAGCTTCCCGACATCAAAGGAAATTTGCGCGAATGCTGCATTCCAGAATTCGCAAGTCAATTATCCTACATAAAAACAGGCATGATTTTATGTCAGAGTTTTCATTTCAAAACTCCCAGTCTAAATAACAATTCATTGTAATGTAATTTGTGTACGGAAAGTAAATACCGATTTCGAAAAGAAGACATAAAATATATGGATAGGTAGTGTCAGATTGAACAATTCAATGTCATAGCTGGGATTTGAACCAAGAATCTCCCGGTCTCTAGCCGGTTGTTCTACCACTGAACTAACATGCCGGCATAACATTGATTTTCTCAACTGACTCGCATGTTTCCCGGTAAACTACACGGTGATCTCAAATTATTTTGAGATGACAACCCCAATGGCGAGTTACAATGTTGTAAGTAATTTTTACTCCCAGGATTCATAGTTTAGCCAACTATTTTGTACGATTGTGATACCTTTAATTGTTTTCTCACAGAAACCGTGTGTAGGACAGCACTTGGGTAGGTAGAGTTAGACTACCTATCCAACTGCAGTCCTACACAGGGCCAGAGATCGGGTGATCCGTGGTTCAAATCCCGGCTATAGTATTGAAAATTTCAGTGTGACTCCACCTATCCAACTGCTGTCCTACACAGGGCCAGAGATCGGGTGATTCGTGGTTCAAATCCCGGCTATGGTATTGAAAATTTCAGTGTGACTCTACCTATCCAACTCTTATCCTACACACGGCTAGAGATCAGGAGGTACGTAGTTCAAATCCCGGCTATGGTATTGAAAATTTCAGTGTGACTCTACCTAACTTCTATCCTACACACGGCTAGAGATCGGGAGGTCCGTGGTTCAAATCCCAGCTATGGTATTGAATTTTTCAGTCTGACTCTACCTATCCAACTTCTATCCTACACACGGCTAGAGACCGGGAAATCCGTAGTTCAAATCCAGGCTATGGCACTGAATTTTTCTATCTGACTCTACCAACCCAACACCTGTCCTACACATGGCTAGAGACCAGGAGATCCGTGGTGCAAATCCCCGCTATGACATTGAGTTTTTCAGTCTGACTCTAACTCCTGTCCTACACATGGCTAGAGACCGGGAGATCCGTGGTTCAAATCCCGGCTATGACTTTGAATTTTTCTGTCTGACTCTACCTATCCAACTCCTATCCAACACAGGTTAGAGACCGGGAGATCCGTGGTTCAAATCCCGGCTATGGCTTTTAATTTTTTAGTCTGACTCTACCTACCCAACTCCTGTCCTACACACGGCTATAGACCGGGAGATCTGTGGTTCAAATCCCGGCTATGGCTTTTAATTTTTTAGTCTGACTCTACCTACCCAACTCCTGTCCTACACACGGCTATAGACCGGGAGATCTGTGGTTCAAATCCCGGCCATGGTATTGAATTTTTCAGTCTGACTCTGCATGTCCAACTCCTGTCCTACACACGGTTTCTGTGAGAAAACAATTAACATTATGGCATATGATATTTGTTTTTTCAACAACGTTTATGAAAATATAAAAGCGCATTCCTCAATCATTTTAAGCATTTATTTTTAGCAGTTTTCTAGATAAGAGATTAATCAATACATGGGCTAGTACAAATTTGGTGGCTTCTTTCTATTCAGGGGGCTGCAAACATGTACTTCTGTTGAAATACCGACATAAATTTTTATTGGAATGTAATACCTTCTATACCTATGTATTATAAACGGTGTAAGGAAATTAAAAAGACATACTGAAAAGCAAAGTCTTATCAAAGCTTGTCCATGTGAAAATACAAAGTGTTATTGATTGGATTTGAAAACAAAATTGGTCACAATGGAGAGATATAAACATACTAGAGCAGGCCTGGCAAGGAAACCGCAAGAGATATGAACTTACCCTTCCTTTCGTCCCCAATACTCTCTTACGACAGGCACGTAGAGCCAAAGAAACTGGTTCATTCAGTGTAGTACAGCCGTACATGTGCAATGAGTGAACGGCGAAAGTTTAATCGGAACTGAGAGAAAAAGCATTTATACTATCTTGACACGTACTATGTACATAGTGTACAGAAAAGTGTTGTATTCCAGCCATAAATTCGATACCGATATTTCAGCGGAAATACATGTTTTAGGGCTCCCAGTATCCATAAAAAGATTCTTAGAAAAACGTCTATGGGTGTGTGTGTGTGTGTGTGTGTTTTCTTTTGAACACGATATCTTAAAAACGAAAGGTCGGTAAAATACTAAACATGGTATATAATCTTCCAAGTATGCGACACGAAGATTTTGAGGGAAATCCTCCCAAACCCAAACTAAACTTTACAAGGAAAAAATTTCGAAAATTTTGTTTTTCTTAAAAATGGCTCTAACAATTTTGATTAAAATATTGCTGGGAATAGCCTCTGTAGATTACTTTGTACTGGATGAATTTTACTGCATTTTGCATAACTGCTAAACCGTAAGAGATAGACGAAAACTTACCACACAAAAAATATAGAGCACGTTAAAACACACAATTTATGTAATAAACATTTTTTTCGCTGAGTTAGTCGCTTTTTAGATACTCCTTGTTTTTGATTTCAGCTTTGAAAAACTTAAACTTTTCTCATACAGGAATTTGTCAGCTCCAGTCTATACAAACAAAGAAACTTCATTCACATAGCAACCAGCGTTTGACTATCACTTTAACCTATGGTACTCCCTTATTTCGCTCCTACTTATAAGGAAGCAAGTAATAAGACTATTTCTGCTAATTTTTTATCGATTAGCATGAAGTAAATAGGAGCATACGTTTTTTAACAATAATTTGTTGGAGATATATAGAGAAAGTCATGTGAATGGAACACATTAGAATTGTTTTTGAAGGTGTATCTCCGTTGAAATTTCGGTATTGAAATTTTGGGTGCAATTCAATACTCTCTGTATACACAGTACGTGTAGAGAAAGTAAAAATATCCTTTTAGCCTTGCAGGTAGTTGAAGCCCTCTACACACAACAGAGAATGTACAATGCCGATATTGGTACGCATGTGGACCTCTGGATACATTTGGCTACAAGCACAAATTGGAATGTTGCGGTCCAGTTCAGTTTGGGATAGGTTATGGAGGGAGTTTGATGAAAAGTTGTACAGAATATCTGTGGACGTGGGTTGGGTGCCTATGCAGCATGAAGTGCTCGCTTTGTGTTCCGGAGAAACTAAACCGTAACTACATACATATATACGCACGCAAACACACTGTACCATCTACTCGAAAAGTACTAATGAAAAAGTTAGCGGAAAGTCCGTTGAGTGGCTCCAACAGCGTAGCACCCCCCCCCCCATTTCAAATGAATGCACCACTTGACTGAGATTTATTTTTCCCTCGTTCCCTACATCCGTCCTCAATCTACCGCTCTTTCTCTAGATGTCAGTTGGACGCTAACTTGACTTCTTACAAAAGCCTGCATTAACTCCTGTTCTGAAAAGGGACGAAACATTTAATTTTTTATTTCCTTTAGTTTTCACGGACCCATTTCGAGAAGTAAATTGCCCTTCGGACACATGCTGATTTAGATCTATCGGTAATTCTAAAGACACGGCTTAGCGAGCCGGTGAAATGTATCTGCATGTGATTACTTTTGTAAAAATCGGATGTGTTCCATTCACATGACTTTCTCTACTTCTGTGTAACAAATTATTGTTAATAAACTTATTCTTCTATTTACTTCAAGCTAATCGATAAAAAATTAGCAGAAATATTCTTATTACTTGCTTCTTTGTAAGTAGAAGCGAAATATGGGAGTACCATAGGTTAAAGTGAAGTCAAAAGCTGGTTGCTATGTGACTGAAGCTCCTTAGGTTGTACGAACAGGAGTTGACACATTCCTGTATGAGAAAAGTATAATTTTTTCAAAGCTGAAATCAAAAACAAGGAATATCTCAAAAACGATAAAAAAAAAAATATATAACATAAATTGTGTGTTTTAATGTGCTCTACATTTTTGTGCGGTAAGTTTTTGTCCATTTATTACGGTTTAGCAGTATTGCAAAATTCCTCCAGAATAAAGTAGTGCTCAGAGGTTATTCCCAGAAAATTTAAAATATACATATTATTTTTCAGGTAATTATCTTTAGCACACAATATTTTAATCAAAATCGTTAGATCCATTTTTGAGAAAATCAAAATTTTCGAAAAAAGTTCCAGGTAAAGGGTAGTTGGGGGAGGGGGGGATTTTCTTGAAAGTCATCGTGTCGCATCCTTGGAAGATACCAAACTTAAATACCAAGTTTGTTATTTAACGGGCTTTTCGTTTTTGAAGTATGCTGTCCACAGGCATGCACAAAAACACACAAGCCCTTTTTCCAAAAATGCTTTTTTTTTGGATTCAGGGGGACCCAAAACATTTATTTCCGGTGAAATCTAGATATCGAATTTTTGGGTGCAATACAATAATTTCTCTATACACTATATACATAGCACGTGTAGAGAAAGTAACAAGAGCGCCCTTCTTATAATAGAAATGGGTGTCATTAGGCATCGAGGTACAGCAAATACAGATTACAAAATCTGATGTACTCCATTCACATTACTTTCTCTACATCTGTGCAACAAATTATTGTTAATAAAGTTATTGTTCTACCTAATGATACAACTTTAGAACAAACGGTCTTATTATTTAGTTGCTTTATAAATAGGGGAGAAATAAAAGAATACACTAGGCTAAACGGACAATAAAATGTTTTAAAGTAGGCTTGCTGATGTATATTTTGACTTGCTCGAATGTGTCAAATGACTTTTTTAGTATCTAGCAATGACATAAGGTCTGTAAAGCCTGATGCTTTGATATTTTACACTCTAGTACATAATACAATAATCATATTTTAGTTCTATATAATTGCGTTAGTAACTAGTATTATGTCGATAATTACACAACTATCATCTGACACATTAGTGTTACATATAATGACATTGTATTTGTTTGTACATTTTAATACGAATTTTTATACACTTTGTTTTTATGTTCCTTCCAAAAAAAGAAAGAAAAAAGAAAAGAAAGGAGGTACATATGATTTTTATAGAGCACTTTTAAGTATAGTGCAGTGGGTGCAGACCTCAAAAGCAAATGATGTGATTATATGTCTATTCTGTTGTTTTTGTAACCCGTGCTTTTAGCTCTAGATCTTTTTACATATGTTTTTTCCATAGTATAAAAACATATATATGCATGTATATGCCTTGACAAGTTCTATGTTCAGTGGCTTCCTGGTCTAAACGAACCTACAGAATGCTTTCTAATCATATCTAATCTAATCTATGGGATTCAAATCCGTTTCTTTGCGTGATCAGAAGTTGACAAGCTCCCGTATGAGAAAATTTCAAGTGCTTTAAAAATGAAATCAATAACAAGGAATATATCCAAAATGGCAAATGCTACGAAAAAAGTGTAAAGGTCATAAATTGTGTGTTTTATCATTATCTACATTTTTTGTTTAGTAAGTTTTTGCCTATCTATTACGGTTTACCAGTTATGCAAATTTCAATAAAAATCATCTAGAATAAAGAGGTCTTTAGAGGCTATTCCCAGAGACTTCAAGATATGCATTTTATTTGGCATGTAAATATCCAAAATATAACAGATTTTAATCAACTTTTACATATAAGAGTCATTTTTGAGAAAATCAAAATTTTAGAATTTTTTTTCATGTAAAGAGTAGTTTGGTATTTACTGGTCTTTTCGTTTTTGAAATATGCTGCACACACTCACACACACAGACACCCGTGGACCTTTTTTCCTAAAATGCTTTTTTTTTATTCAGAAGAACCCAAAATGTGTATTTTCGGTGAAATCTCAATATCGATTTTTTTAGTGCATTACAATACCTTCTCTATACACTATGTACATAGTACGTGTAGAGAAAGTAAAAATGTGGCATATCAGTTCGAAACTATAATAAGCGTGTGTGCTTTTTAAAAGACAGTTTAAGAGATGTTATTCCATGTTAGTGTTACTCGGATGTGCCTCTATGTAAGTTTTTGAAAGTAGGATATTTGACAACCATATGAAACTGACAGATCTGTGACATCTATAGCACAACGGACATAGTAGATAGAGAAATATAGTATTGCACCCAAAGCTTCTATGTCGAAATTTCAGCGGAAATATACGTTTTCAGAACCTGGAGTAAGAATTTTTTTTTTACAAAAAGATACTCGTTGTGTGTATATGTGTGTGTGTGTGTGTGTGTGTGTTTGTGTGTGTGTTCAAGGACAACATAGCTCAGAAACGAAAAATCGATTAAATACCAAAGTTGAGTTCTTTCCAAGGATGCGAAGATGTTCAAGAAAATCACCCTGCCTCCCCCAAACTACCCTTTGCATGGAACATTGTTCAAAAATTTTGATTTTCTCAAAAAGAACTCTATTTTAGTTAAACTACCGTTTATTAAAGATATTGACCTCACAATTAAAATGACTCCCTCACGTGTGTCTCGTCGTGAGGAAATTATTTTAGCAAGATTACATATTGACCACTGTATTTTTACTTTCTCTATACGTACTATATATAGTGTATAGAGAAGGTATTGCATTGCACCCAAAAGTTCGATACCGAGATTTCACCGGAAGTACATGTTTAGAGACCACCTGAATCCAAAAAAGGCATTTTTAGAAACTGTTTTGATGTGTATCAGTCTGTCTGTCTGTCTGTCTGTGTCTGTGTGTGTCTGTGTGTGTCTGTGTGTCTGTCTGTGTCTGTGTGTGTCTGCGTGTCTGTGGGCAGCATAGCTCAAAACCGAAAACACCTTTAAATACCAAACTTGGTATTTCAGTTCAGTATCTTCCAAGGATGCGACACGAACGTTTTCAAGAAAATCCTCCCACCCTCTACCACCGTTCACATGGAAATATTTTCGAAAATTTTGATTTTCTAAAAACTGGCTCTAACTTTTTTGATTAAAATATCGTATAATAAAAATTATACACCTGAGAAATAAAATGTATATCTTGAATTTTCTGAGAATAGCCTCTGAAGGCTACTTAATTCTGGATGAATTTTACGGAATTTTGTGTATACTGGTAAACCGTAAGAGATAGAAAAAAACGTAACACACAAAATATGTAGAGCACATTAAAACTCATACTTTGTGTTAAATACCTTTTCTTCGTGGAGTTGATCGTTTTTTAGATATTCCTTGTTTTTGGATTCAGCCTTGAAATTTTTACTTTTTTCATACAGGAATTTGTCAACTTCTGTCCATATAAACAAAGGAACTTCAGGCACATAGCAACCAGCTTTCGACTATCACTTTAAGCTATGCTACTCCCTTATTTCCTTTTTACTTACACAGAAGCAATTAATAAGACTATTTCCGCTAATTTTTCTCATTGAGCATGAAGTAAATAGAAGCATAAGCTTATTCATGCAGAGATGTAAAGAAAGTCATATGAATGGAACACATCAGATTTTTAGTCATAGGCACTTATTTGAGAGGGAAGCTCCACCTGACTGCCCGCTGTGTGCCGAAGGGTCTTCCGTTTAGGTAGACGGAGATTGTTAATTAATAAAGGTTTAATAAGTTTGATGCCTAGAATGGCATTATGATGATTTTTATCATCTTCCTGTAATCCGACACGTGTTGTAGAGTGTGCTCGTCTAGCACCCCTGCGACTGAGGGCCAGGCCATCGGCGGTCCTGCCCAATGATCCCGGAGCAGGTTTTTAAATGTTTACTTTCTCTAGTCCCGTATGTACAATGTACATAGGGATAGAGAAGTATTGTATTCCACCCAAAAATTCGATGTCGAGATTTCACCGGAAATTCATTTTTAGTATCCCCTGAATTCAAAAAAAGCATTTCCAGAAAAAGGTACGTGTGTGTGTCCGTGTGTCCGTGTGTCTGTGAACATGATACTCAAAAACGAAAAGTAGCTAAAATACCAAACTAGGTATTTAAGTTCAGAATCTTCCAGGGATGCGACACGAAGATTTTGAGAAAAATCCCCCACCCCAAACTACCCTTTAAATAGACTTTTTTCGAAGATTTTGATTTTATTAAAAATGGCTCTAACGACTTTGATAAAAATATTGTATATTCAAGATATTTACCTGACAAATGAAATAAATATCTTGAATTTTCTGGGAATAGCTTCTAAAGACTTGTTTAATCTGGATGAATTCTGTTTAATTTGGCATAACTAGTAAACCGTAAGAGATAGATAAAAACTTACTGTACAAAAAATGTAGACCTTGTTAAAGCACACAACTTACGTCATACACATTTTTTTCGTGGAGCTTACCGTTTTCGAGGTATTCATTATTATTAGTTTCAGTTGTGAAGTACTTATATACTTTTCTCAGATGGGAGTGTCCGTTTTTCTTTTGTTCTACTCCTGGCCAAGAAAGGAAGCAATTTGTAATGACAATCGCATAACGACAGCTTTTAAAACATTTGACTATTGATTTAGCCTAGTGTATTCCCTTATTTTCTTCCTACTTATAAGGAACTAAGTAATTAGAACATTGTGCTGAATACCTCGATTAACAAGGTGCAGAAAGAAGAATAATCTGAAGTAAGAAGCTTGTAGAACTGCGAGAGAAAGTCATATGAGTGTAACACATCAGATTTTTATCTAAAGTGACATATGCCTTAAGTATCTAGTTTTATTTTGATTTTGTGGGATTTGGTGCAGACAATTGAGTGATACGTGAGGTTTTTAAATCTTTTATCACCGTTGAAAGTTCTAGTCACTATCGTTTTATGTTCCCTCTTGTTTTAGTGTCATTGTTTTATCGCCAGCTCTGGATTCAGGGCAGGACAGTTATTTCATCTTGGTTTCAGTTGATTAAACTGATTTTATCTCTATTTCAGCTCATTTGTTTGAGATCAATTTTTGGCATTCTTTAGCTCAGGTGCTTTAACTCCCCAGTTTTATGTTAAGAGCGCTGATAACCTAGAAGTTGATCGCCCTTAAACCCCATTTATCATCACAAATAAAATGTATATTTTGAATTTTCTGACAATATCCTCCGGAGAGCTCTTTATTCTGATTGAGTTTTGCAGAATTTCCCATTGTGGTTAAACTCTTAGAGATAGACAAAAAATGTAGATATCATTAACGCACATATTCATGTCGATTATTTTAAAAGATTCCGCTTTGTGAGTGTCATTGAAATTCGGTTCTTTTTCCTTGGCCACGAATAAATAAAAAGGGAATTAAGTGGATGAGGGCTTCTCCTTGTGGAAAAATGTAATTACTTTAAAATGTTGGAAATGGTTAGCTGTATAGCAATGTATATAACATAAATTGCAACAAGACAATTACGAAAACCATGCATAATGTACAGTTAGTTTGTGATAAACGTATCAAACATTCAGTTTTTTAATCCAAATAGCAATAGTCATTTCTAAAAATTTCTAATTCTAATGGGCTACATTCACGTGGCTGTCTGTACATCTGCAGCAAATTATTGTTAAAAAGCTTATGCTTCTATTTACTTCATACCAATCGACAAAAAATTAGCAGAAACGGTCTTATGACTTGCTTCCTTGTATGTAGAAGCGAAATAATCGAGTACCATAGGTTAAAGTGATAGTCAAAAGCTGGTTGCTATGTGACCGAAGTTCCTTTGTTTGTATGGATACGAATTGACTAATTCCTGTATGAAAAAAGTATACGTTTTTAAAGTTGAAACAAGGAGTATCTCAAAAATGATCAACCTCACGAAAAAAAATTTATATCACATAAATTGTGTTTTAATGTGCTCTACATTTTTAGTGGTAAGCTTTGTGTATCTCATTTGCTTTACCAGTTATACAAAATTCCCTAATAAAGTAGTCTTCAGAGGCTATAGCTAGAAAATTCAAAATATACGTATTAGTGGTCAGGCAAATATCTTTAATATACGATATTTTAATCAAAATCGTTAAAGCCATTTTTTAGAAAATCAAAATTTTTGAAAAAAGGTCCATGTAAAGGGTAATTTGGGGTGGGGGGATTTTTCTCAAAATCTTCGTGTCGCATCCCTGGAAGATACTAAGCTAAATACCAAGTTTGGTATTTTACCGACTTTTTGCTTTTGAGTTATCGTGTTCACGGACACACACACACACGGACCTTTTTCTGAAAATACCTTTTTTGATACCGGGGACTCCCGTGAAATCTCGGTATTGAATTTTTTGGTGGAGTGCAATACCTTCTAAATACACTATGTGCATTGTGCGTGTAGAGAAAGTAAAAATGAATAATCATTACAATTTATTTAATGTTATTATACATAAAGTTTCGGTTTCTTATTTTAAGACGTCTTGAGGTAATAAACTGAAAAGTGTGATTCGCAGTTGGCATCACTGTATATAAGGATGCTTGTACAGCGTTTCACTGCCACTTAAAAGTAGGCAAACGTGAAAATGAAAACAAATTAGAAACCTATAAATAATTCATAAATCAATTATGCCGTGTATTATAGCGAGTACAAAAATGAGTAATGCATTGAATAATTAAACATATGCGGTTACAATAATTATGATAGCAAAATACATATTTCAAAGTTTAATGCGACGAGAGCGCCGTCAAACCACATAATAACAAACAGCATAGAATGTAGTTGAAGGATAATATGACAAGCTTTGTAGATATTAAGGCGTATAGCAAGCTCAAAACAAGATATTTCTAGGGAATTCACCCAGATTATGTTACCTAGTTTTAATAAGGTCAGTTAAGGTTCTTAATGTTTTGCAACTGTGAAATTCCTAAATCCAACCGTTTGCAACTAATCAGCCTGAAATTTTGAACATGGCTTAATGTTGTACAGTAATTACACGCTTTAAAATTTACCATATGTATCATAAGTGATTTATTAATTTTTACTTTCTCTACACCTATAGAGTAGGTATTGTAATGCACCCAAAAATTTGATTCCGAGATTTAACAGGAAATACATGTTTTGGGTCCCCATGAATTCAAAAAAAGCATTTTTAGAAAGCTCCGTCTGTCTGTGTGCCGATGAACAGCATAGCTCAAAAACGAAAAGACCGTTGAATACCAAACTTGGTATTTAAGATGTCCAAGGATGCGACACGAAGATTTTCAAGAAAATCCTCCCACCTTGAACTACCCTTTATATGGAACATTTTTCGAAAATTTTGATTTTTTTTTCAAAATGGCTCTAACGGTTTTGAAAAAAGATGGCATATTAAAGATATTTATCTGACAAATAAAATGTATATCTTCAATTTTCGGGGAATAGCCTCTGAAGACTAATTTATTCTGTATGAATTTTAAGGAATTTTGCATAACTGCTAAACCGTAAGGCATAGAAAAAAATTACCATACAAAAAATGTTAAGCACATTAAAATACACAATTTATGTTATATGCATTTTTTTCGTGCAGCGGACTGTTATTGAGATATTCCTTGCTTTTGGTTTCAGCCTTGAAAAACTTATACTTTTCTCATACGAGAATTTGTCAACTCCGGAAATACGTGTTTTAGGCTCCCCCGTACCCAGAAAAAGCACTTTAGAAAACGGTCCGTAAGTATGTGTATATGTGAACAAGATAATTAAAAAATCTGATGTGTTCCATTCACATGTCTTTCTCTGTATCTCTCCAAAAAATTATTGCTAAAAAGCTAATCCTTTTATTTACTTCATGCTAATCGAGACAAAATAACAGAAATAGTCTTATTGCTTCCTTGTAAGTAGATGCGAAATAAGGGAGTAGCATAGGTTAAAGTGAAGTCAAAAGCTGGTTGCTATGTGACTGAAGTTCATTTGTATGGATAGGAGTTGACAAATTCGTGTATGAAAAAAGTATAAGTTTTTAAAGCTGAAATCAATAACGAGGAATGTCGCGAATATGATTAACTCCACGAAAAAAAAGGTATAATTGCGGGTATTGCAAAGCTTGTGCACAGGTACGATAAATGTCTCAACCTTTTCGCTGATTATGTTGAAAAGTAATCATAAGTGTACTAAATGTTTAGTAATAAAATAATTGCTTTGTATAACTTGACTTTTATTTATAGCCAGTCGGAAATTGAAAAAGAACCGGCCCTCGTATTTTAAGATGGCCACCGATTTTCGTACATGCCAACGTTTTATTATTAGGTGCTCTGGTTGGGAAGGTAGCGTGTAGTATTTCCTTTTTTCTCTTTTATTGGATTTTTCTCGTGTGTATTACTGGGGGTGGCCTTTGTTTCGCTTTCACTAATTCTTCTTACCTGTGTTGTTTTGTGGCATTATTTTCATCTCGCCTTCTGCCGGTGCACTTTTGTATTTCAAATGTATGTCATTTAAGAGGGCCTTCTTTTTTCTACATCCGATCGGCTATAAATAAAAAACAAGTTCATAGAAAACAATTGTTTTATTACTTAAAGTTTTGTACACTTATAGTTAATTTCAATATAATCGCAGAAAAAATTGAGACATTTATCGTACCTGTGCACAAGCTCTGCAATACCCGCTTCAAAAAATGTTGCCGTCAATGATTTCAAATGAGCTATTGCATTGAATGTTTCGGTCTGACTATACCTACCCAACTCCTGTCCCACACACGGCTAGACACCGGGAGATCCGTGGTTCAAATCCAAGCTATGACATTGAATTTTTAGTCTAACTTTACCTACCCAACTCCTGTTCCACACACGGCTAGACACCGGGAGATCCGTGGTTCAAATCCAAGCTATGACATTGAATTTTTCAGTCTGACTCTACCTATCCAACTCCTGTCCCACACACGGCTAGACACCGGGAGATCCATGGTTCAAATCCCGGCTATGACATTGAATTTTTCAGTCTGACCACCTATCTAACTTTTGACCTACACATGGCTAGAGACCGGGAGATCCGTGGTTCAAATTCCGGCTATGCCATTGAATTTTGTAGTGTGTGTCTACCTATCCAAGAACTGTAAGTTTGTAAATAAAATGTTGTTTTGACAGCTTTCGTTACTGTTCAGTTATTCCAAATCGTCTGTTACTTTCTGAATAGCCCTCTTAATATGGAAATCCAAAAGAGTATTAGCAATCTAGGTATACTAAATTTAGTTTGAGCTGATCCAGAACACAATCGGCTTGACGCTCTCCATACTTACAGGTTTAATAATTATTAGCTGAATTTATTTTTGTTGCGTACAGGAACACAGTCCTGATGGTGATTAGTGTAATCCACTTTCAGCTGAAGTTATTATACAGCAGTAAGCGCTGTGTATGAAGTGACCCTGACGGGCAGAGATTAGGCGAGCTTCTGCATGTTTCACAGAGTATAAAAGGATAAACGGAATCACTTTATTGATGAAGGTCATGGCATGCTTTATCATTGCGGTCAGCACATTCGCAAGTTTGCGAACATAAATTGCTTACCCTAGTTACGGGCCAAAGCATAAAATATATATTTGCCACCACTGATAATTGTTTGTGCTGCATTTTCAAACTTAGATAATGTTTACTCTTCACACGATTAGTTTTCACAGCACGAGTAGTATTTACTAGGATAAGTTTACGAATAACATTCAGCATGCGTCCAAAACGTACAATTATTAAGAGATCCATTAATAATGTATATTTCTCCTTAACAAAAACTTCGCCTGCGGTGCCACAACTAGTAAAAGCGGACGTTAAACACTATTAAAAATACTGATGTGTTACATTCACATGACTTTCTCTAACGGCTCTACAAACTTCTTAAAATGCTAATGGAGATAAACATTAGCACAATGTTCTTATTACTTAGTTCCTTATAAGCAGAAGGGGAACTAACAAATGTAAATGGCGTGCTATTTATGAATGCTCTTTAACTACTGTGGTTCTCAGCGTCCCATTCCAAATTAGGCGTGAAAGACCGCTTGCTTTTGCTCAGAGGCCTCTCTATCGGGTTTGAGGATCTTTTATGGGGTAAATTTACGGTTTTACTTCCTTTCCGAAGGAATCCGTGCTAGGGATATTTACACCCGAAAAAATCCATCGTCCTGCGCCGGGTTTGAACCCGCGACCTTGGGAATATGAAGTTACACCACGGAAGGCAGCGAAAAGGAACTAATGCTAAAGTGATAAGCCATCGTTATGCGATTGTCAACATAATCTTTGCTTCGTCAGGAGTAGAACTAGATAAAATGGGACATTTCCTGTCTGAGAAAAGTATAAGTACATTCAATTGAAACTAATAACAAGGAATATCTCGGAAATGGTTACACCCACAACAAAGGGCATAAATTGTGTGTTTTGTCGAGATCTACATTTTCTTGTATAGTATCTTTTACGGTTTAGCAGTTAAACAAAATACGGCAAAATTCATAGGCTATTTCCAGAAAATTCAAATTTTGAATGTAAATATATTTAATATATTGGATTTAATCAAAATCGTTATAGCCATTTTAGAGAAAATCAAAAAAAATTTGAAAATTTTTTCATGTGGTGGGATTTTTCTTAAACCTTCATGTCGCATATCCTGGAAGATACTAAACTTAAATACCAATTTTGGTATTTTACCGACTTTTCATTTTTTGAATTATCATGTTAACAGACACACGGACACACACACAAGCACGGACCTTTTTCTGAAAATCCTTTTATGGATACAGGGGACCATAAAGCATATTTCCGGTGAAATCTCGGTATCGAATTTTTGGGTGCATTACAATACCTTCTCTATACACTATGTACATTGTACGTGTAGAGAAAGTAAAATCTGCTGTGTTGCAATCGCATGACTTTCACTAGTTGTTACACAAGCAACTGCCTTACAAAGAATTATTCTTCCATCTACTTCATGCTAATCCAGAAAAACAATAACAGAATGTGTCTTCTTACTTACTTCCTTGAAATAAGGGAACACACTAGGTTAAAGCAATAGTCAAATATTTTAAAAACTGGTCCTATGCGACACAATTGAAGCCCGGTTCGCTTTGCATGACCTGTAATTAAACAGCTGAGATGAAACGAAACGTTACTTCCCGTCTGAGAAAGTTTTTAAAACACAAATTAACATGAACTAATATCTCAGAAACGGTCATCTCTACATAAAAACGCCCACCGGTATATGATATAAATTATGTGTTTTAACGAGCTTTTATGTATCTCTTATGGTTTAACCGTTCAGAATAAAGAGGTCTTCAGAGGGTACTCCCAGAAAATTTAAAATATACAGTTTATTTGCGATATAAATATCTTTAATGTACAGTATTTCAATCAAAATCGATAGAGCTAACTTTAAGAAAAAAAATTCAAATATCTTTCCATCAACTGGTTAGCTTTTTGCGTAGGATTTTCTCGAAAATCTTCGTGTTGCTTTTTTGGAAGATACTAATCTTAAATACCAAGTTTGGTTTTCAAAATTGTTTTAGTCTTTGAGCTATCTTGTCCACAGACATACACACACGGAACGTTTTCCAAAAATTATGATTTCGGAATCGGAAGACCTCAAAATGCATATTTCCTATCTCGACATCAAATTTTGAGGGAAATGCAATACCTTCTCTGTCCACTATGTAAATTGTACATATGGTCTAGAACCGTAAACTAGCCGGCCTAAGTTCGAAACCAAGCGACTGCATGTGAGATTTTTGGTAGACAAAGCGGTGCATGGCGTGTTTTCTCCGGGTTCTCCGGTTTCCCTCGCCATTAAATTCCATCTGGGCTCCATCTTTATTCCATGTATCATCAGTGACATCGCCTGAGGTGATATAGAGATAAAAGCGGGATTTAAACACTACCAAAACAAAAAAGTCAAAGTAAAAAGGAAACAAAGAATATCTTGAAAACGGTTAATTTCACAAAAAGTTATCTCAGATAAATTATGTGCTTTAACAAAAGTCTACCCTTAATTAAAGCAATGTACAAGAAACATCTTCATTTCTCTAATTCGTTTCCCTTTCAAAGACAGACATCTTTCATTAGTTCTGGCGAATTCTAACTATTTACATAGTTTTGATAGGAAAATTAATATTTAGATATACTTGAATAGTATTCCCTAATCTTAATTCTGCACTTTGTAACAATGCCGTGTGCGGCCGTTCTCACGTTCGCCTTGTTATGTGTGGAATGTAGTAAACAGAGGAAGCGCTATGCCAGTAAGGCCTTGGAATATGAAATATCGTCGTAGCTGGCACACCAGAGTTTTCCACTGACTCTTGGAATTTCTGTAAGTCACTCAAAGCTATTGAAGGAAGACTTGCAAGTTAATTAGTCAGTCTGGAGTGAGTTTTCGACTGTGACTTCGCGGGGAGCGTTGTCATAAAGCCTTCAATCAAATTCTACGCGTCGAGTAAATGGTTGTTAGCTCTGAGTTTATTTGTAACCAATTTTTACTTTTCTCTACATGTACCATGTACATAATGTATAGGAAAGGTATTGTATTCCACCCAAATATTCGATACTGAATTTTCACCGCAAATTCATGTTTTAGGTCCCCTTGAATCCGAAAAAGCATTTTTGGAATAAGGTCCATGTGCGTACGTGTGTGTATGCGTATGTGTGTGTCTGTGGACTTGGTATTTAGTTTTGGTATCTTCCAAGGATGCGACACGAAGATTTTCAAGAATATCCTCCCATCCCAACAACTCTTTACATGAAACTTTTTTCGAAAATGTTTATTTTCTCAAAAATGGCTCTAACGACTTTTGATTACAACATCGTATACTACCTGACAAATAAAATGTATATATTGAATTTTTTGGGAATAGCATCTGAAGACTACTTTATTCTGAATGAATTTTACGGAATTTTGCATAGCTGTTAAACCGTAAGAGATGGACAAAAACTTACCACACCAAAAATTTACAACACGATAAAAGACACAATTTATGTTATTTACATTTTTTTCGTGTAGTTGATCGATTTGGGATATCACTGATTTTTGGTTTCAGCTTTGAAAAATTACAGATTTCTCGTACAGGAATTTGTCAACTCCTGTCCATACAAACAAAGGAACTTCAGTCACATAGCAACCAGCTTTTGACTATCACTTTAACCTATGGTTCTCCCTTATTTCCCTTCTACTTACAAGGAAGCAAGTAATAAGACTATTTCTGCTAATTTTTCTCGAGTAGCATGAAGTAAATAGAAGCATTAGCTTTTTAACAGTAATGTGTTGCACAGATGTAGAGAAAGTCATGTGAATGGAACACATCAGATGTTTATTCAAAGGCTTTTGTTACAATTTGTTAAATGGAGGAATAAAAAGGCTGTTAGGTAAAACAATGGCAGTGTAAAAACATTTTATTTATCCGGGCACGGTTTGTCACGCGAGGATGTTACGATTGTGAATTAAATCCAGGAGACAAATATATTTGCCTTTAGTACGCTTCAGGTGTTTCTTTTGAAACAAAAAAGCGAGGGTGTATAGACCCTTAATAACAGATATTATAGTAGTCTCTTAAAATAATCGCAGGATCATTCAGCTGAGCAGAAAACTCCAAGCTAGGCAAAATAAAAAGGGTGAATTTTATACTTAAATTCGTTAAATGTGTTTTTTGCATAAAGTTTACTGATCAACGATTTAGGTTCAATATGCCTTAAAAACATATAAATTGCCTTCACTATCACTGTTTCCCTTTATATAATTCCTATAAAATATTCTTCCAAATCTGATGTGCTCCAGTCACATGATTTTCTCTACATATCTGCAACAAAGTATTGTTAAAAAGCTTATTGTTCTATTTACTTCATGCTAAACGAGAAAAAAATATCAGAAGTATTCTTATTACTTGCTTCCTTGTAAGTAGAAGCGAAATAAGGGAGTACCATAGATTAAAGTGAGAGTCAAAACTGGTTGCTATGTGACTAAAGTTCCTTTGTTTGTATGAACAGGAGTTGACAAATTCCTGTATTACAAAAGTATGTTTTTAAAGGCAAAATCAAAAACAAAGGAATACCTAAAAACAATCAGCTCCACAAAAAAAAAAAAATATACATATATATATGTATAACATACATTGTGTGTTTTAATGTTTTCTACATTTTTCGTGTGGTGAGTTTTTGTCCATTTCTTACGGTTTAGCAGTTACGCAAAGTTCCGTAAAATTCATCCAGAATAAAGTAGTCTTCACAGGCTATTCCCAGAAAGTTCAAAATATATATTTTATTTGTCAGGTAAATATGTTTCATATACGCAATTTTAATCAAAATCGTTGGAGCCAATTTTTAGAAAATCAAAGTTTTCGAAAAAGTTCCATATAAAGTGTAGTTTGTGGTAAAGTGTTGTCCCACCCCTGGAAGATACTAAACTTAAATACCAACTTTGTTATTTTACCTTCTTTTCGTTTTTGATTTTACGTGTTCATAGACACACGTACACATGCACACGGACCTTTTTTTTGAAAATGCTTTTTTAGGATACTGGGAACCCTGAAATCGTATATATTTCCGGTGAAATCTCGGTATCGAACTTTTAGGAGGAGTACAATACCATCTCTACATTCTATGTATAAAGTACGTGTAGAGAAAGTAAAAATAGCTACATTGTCACAACGGTACTCGTTTTGGTATATATAGAGTTCAGAGACAGATGAAAGTAGCTGTATTGTACGTCGAGACAAGTTATTGTTTTTCGTCATACTTATTGAATTTGTGAGTGAAAAAGTTTCGACACCCTTTGGAAACATTAACATTACATAGGCTAAGGGCTATTGTGCTAAAATTATAATTTCAAAATAATTTTCATATTTAAATAATAAGGTTTGCAATATTAGGAATAATGTATTCAAAAACAGAGAATTGTAACTGTGAATTAGCTATTTATTGATATGCAAATTTTGGTTGACTTATTCAACGTTTGATTTTATTGCATACGCAATAAAACGCATAATTTCAATTAGCCCGCGAGTTCATTACAGTACAGCTTTCGTCATTCTCAATGACCCGAGATTTATAATTTCGCTAAAATAAGTTACCAAAATATAGGATTGTTAAATTATAAGGTAACCCTGGCTGTCGCGGACTCTCTCCACCGCGCGAGAGATCCGAGAGTCGCCGGTAAAGGTGCACTAAAATACGTATCTTAACCCTTTTGTTGCCTGTCGGTACCTATAAGCTCCGCTTATTTTAAACGTAACTATACACATAGGTTATAATCTAGGATAAATTTTATGTTATACTAACCTTCAACCATAAACGACCAGAATCAAAAAAAAAAATAAATTATATTGTAAAAATCTGATGTGTTCCATTAAGATGACTTTCTCTTCATCTCTGTAAAAAATATTGTTAAAAAGCATAAGCTTCTATTTACTTCATGGTAATCCAGAAAAAAATTAGGAAAAATAGTCTTATTACTTGCTTTCTTGTAAGTAGAAGCGAAATATGGGAGTATCAGAGGCTAAAATGAAGTCAAAAGCTGGTTGCTCTGTGACTGAAGCTCCTTTGTTTGTATGGACACGAGTTGACAAATTCCTGTATGAGAAAAAAAAAAACAGTTTTTCAAAGCTGAAACCAAACACGAGGAATATCTCAAAAACGATCAACTCCTCGAAAAAGATTTATACAACAAAATGGTGTGTTTTAATGTGCTCTACATTTTTTGTGCGGAAGCTGTCCATTTCTTACGGTTTAGCAGTTATGCAAAATTCCTCCAGAATAAAGTAGTCTTCAGAGACTATTCCCAGAACATTCAAGATATACATATTATTTGTCAGGTAAATATCTTTAATATACGATATTTTAATCAATATTGTTAGAGCCTTTTTTGAGAAAATCAACATTTTCCATGTAAAGAGTAGTTGGAGTGGGGGGATTTTCTTGAAAACTTCGTGTCGCATCCTTGGAAGATACCAAACTTATCGTTTTTGAGCTATGGTGTCCACAGACACACAGACACACACACATGGACACGCACCTTTTTCCAAAAAAAAATGTTTGGATTCAGGGGGACCCAAAACATGTATTTCCGGTGAAATCTCGGTATCGAATTTTCGGGTGTCATACAATATACCTTCTCTATACGCTATCTACATAGTACGCGTAGAGAAAGTAATATATACCGTTTTTGCCCTAATCTTGCAGTGATTTTTTTTAAATGATTAAAAAAGTAAAACCCACATAACTACAGTCAAATGTAAACCCATTATTATCCAAGTATCACACCGATTATTTTACCTGGGCTCTCCCCGTCATTTACCACAGTGCTGGGATTTGAACATGCAACATTTGGCTTTGAATGGATGACCAGTCCATTATCTATCACCTAATACTCAAAACCATTTGAACCAATTTTTGGGAGTGTCTTTGGAAGGATTATGAGAACTGGTTTAGAAGAATTTAAAGTTTTAATTGGGATAACAAGGATGTATAAAGGATCTACATTTATTTTCTTAGCTTTGGTGTAAGCTTAGTAGCAGGAATCCTTGTCCATGTTATCACTGAGTTTCTGAGAACATCTTTAACTTGTTATACTGTCTGTTTGCGGCGGTAACTTAGCAGTAGCGGATTCGTATCCCGCGTACAGCTTTTGGCTCTTAAGGAATGGTGTGGAGATGTGGGTGTCCTTGCTCAGGATTTTGTTTCCATGGAATCTTTCTCAGGTGTGGTAAGACACAAGTGATTTTCTTTCAGTTGCAGATTATTATCGCACTCACTTATTCATTTTGTTCGGCAGTTTCTGCCGTCGAACACACACGTATTCCTCCTAAATGTTCTACTCTTACTTTACTCAACCGCGCCTATTTTTACTTTCTTTACACCTACTATGTACCTACATAGTGTATAGAGAAGGTATTGTAATGCACACAAAAATTCGATACCTAGATTTCACCGGAAATACATGTTTTATGGTCCCCTGTATCCAAAATGAGCATTGTCACAAAAAGGTTCGTGTGTGTGTGTGTGTGTGTGTGTGTGTGTCCGTACATGTGTCTGTGGACAGCATAGCTCAAAAACGAAAAGACCGTTGAGCACCAAACTTGGTATTTAAGTTTGCTATCTTCCAAGAATGCGACACAAAGATTTTCAAGAAAATCCCCGTACCCAACTACCCTTCACATGGAACGTTTTTCGAAAATGTTGGTTTATCTCTAAAATGGCTGTATATTAAAGATATTTACCTGACAAATAAAATGCATATTTGAATTTTCTGGGAATAGACTCTGAAGACTATTTTATTCTGGATGAATTTTAAGGAATTTTACATAACTGCCAAACCGTAAGAGATTGACAAAAACTTACCATACAAACATTGTAGAGCACGTTAAAACATGGAGTTGATTGCTTTTTAGATATTCCTTCTTTTTGATTTCAGCGTTAAAAACTTACACTTTTCTCATGTAGAAATTTGTCAACTCCTGTACATACAAACAAAGGAACTTCAGCCACGTAGCCACCTGCTTTTGACTATCACTTTAACCTATGTTTAACGAAAATGTCGCTCCTACTTACAAGGAAGCAGGTATTAGGACTATCTCTGCTCATTTTTTTCTCGATTAGCATGAATCATAAGCTTTTTAACAATAATTTGTTGCCGAGATGTAGAGAAAGTCATGTGAATGGAACACATCCGATTTTTACTTATTACTTTTAACAGTCTGTTGGTACAGTGGTTCGTCCGTATTCTGATCCGTATTAAATTAATACTACTTCCGTTATATTCAAAGGTAGCCCGTTCGGCTCCATCACGGACCCCAAATATCACATCTTAGCTCCGCGCATGTTCCATAGCAAGTGCCAGAGAAGTGTCGCTTGACCAGCAAAAGAATTATTTTTGTTTACCTTTGTTATGTTCACCCTCTGACAGTGTAATCTCATCCCATCAGTTCAATGTCCTGCCCTTAACGGTACTATCCTACCTGGGTCGCTTGTCAGCTCGTGACAACTGTTTGTCCTTAGCTCCTTGGTCGTGTATTACACTATTTCTTCCCTGTCCATTTATAATGTAAATTTGTCCGCTCCTGGTATAATTTAAATCTCCCTCTTAGATAGTTTTTAACCTCGTGGCACATACAGTGTCTCAAGATGCTGAATATTTTCAGAATGTATTTAAGGTAAGTACCCCAGTGCGCCTTTCCTGGCGACTCTTGGATCTTTCGCGCAGTGAGGAGAGGCCACGAGAGGGGTTACCTTATAATTTAGCGACCCTATATAATATACTCACAGCTAGAACGAGGAAAAATTGTCACTACTAAAGCAAATTACAAGCGATGATCAGAAACTATGATCCTGCTGCGAAACGAGTATATTTTATCTCGTGCAACCACTACAGCCATCTGACAGTACCAACATACATTAGGTTATTCTTCCACAGTCACCTTATCTGTTGAGACACTTGTCCCATGTTGGGATAAGTTTGAACATTTCCTCCTGGTAAAAATCCTGTCCTTCAGTGTTGAGCCATGTTGTCGTGAAGTGTTGCACCTCCTCATCTGAAACGAATCGTCGGCCTCCTAGGTGTTCCTTCAAGTAAGGAAAAAGGTGCAAGTCACTTGGAACGACATCCGGATTGTAGCATAGTTGGTCAATGATATTCCAGCGAAATTCCTTGTTTTATGAATTCGCGCGTAGTCGTGAAGGACAAATGTTTCATGACTTACGAAGTGTATATCTTGATATCTTGAATTTTTTGGGAATAGCTTCTGAAGAGCTCTATTTTGGTGGATAACAGTTTTTGGATTTCGCATAACTAGTAAATCGTAAGAGACTGAAAAAACTTACTACACAAAATAATTTTATCTCCTTGAAACCACAATTTTCGTGGAGTTGACTTTTTTTTAGATATTACCTGTTATTGCTTTCATTTTTAAAATATTTTATTTTTTAAATACGGGAATTTATCAATTCAAAGAAACGGATATGATTAATATGGCAAACAGCTTTTAAAATGTTTGACATCGTTTTAACGTAGTGTATTACATGATTTCCCTTCTACTTACAAGAAAACCTATCTGCTAAGTTTATCCTGATTAGCATGCATTAAATAGAAGAGTAAGCTTTTTAACTATAATTTGTTATAGCGGTGTAGAGAAAGTCATGTGAACGGAAGGGAACTAACTTTTCCACATACCCTCTATATCGGTTGAGGTACTTGTCGCTTCATGAGACGAGTTGAATATTCTCTCCTGGTAAATATCCTGGTGTTCAGACACGTTTTCGCGAAGTGTTATACCTGCTCGTCTGAAGCGAATCGATGGCCTCCTAGGTGTTCCTTCAAGTGAGGAAAAAGGAGCAAGTCACTTGGAGTGAGATCCGGATTGTAGGAAAGTTGATCAGTGATATTCCAGCGAAACTGCTTCAACAGCGTGATGGTGTGAATTCGCGGGGTGTCATGAAGAAAGATGAACCCCTGAGAGGAGTCTGAGCGTTTCCTCCTGATTGTTTCGCGCAAATCTGTAATGGTCTCACAATCAGTCAGCGAACATTTTGTGCCCTCTTTCCAAAAGACCACGTGTATGATTTCCGTGCTGTCCCACTGTGGCCATCGCCTTTCCGGCAGATGGCGCAATCTTAAACTTCTTTGTCTTGGGAGATGAGAAGTATTTTCACTCCACTGACGACCGCTTAATGCTGGGGGTATAGTGGTGGATCCATTGTGCGTTGGATTTAGTATCTTCCAAGGATGTGACACGAAGTTTTCCAAGAAAATTCCTTCCCCTTTACAACCCTTTACATGGAACGTATTTCGAAATGTTTGATATTGACTATTACACCATATGTTTAAGATATCTTCATGACACACGGAATATATATCTTGAATTTCTGGTAATAGCCTCTGAGGGCATCTTCAATTCTGGATGACTTTTGTGTAACTGAGAGAATGTAAGACATATACATAAGCTTATAAACCTCGTTAAAGTAAGTAATTTATGTAACTTTTCATTTTATTGAGTTAACAATTTCCAAGCTTTACATTGTCAATGGTTGAGATTTTACAGTACATATACTTTTTCTCAAATAGGAAGTCGTCAGTATTTCTACTTTCTCTAGCGATATGTACATAGCTGATAGATAAGTTATTATATTCCACCCCTGAAATTAAAAATAAGAAAAAAAACTTTTTGAAATAAGGTCAGTGTGTCTGTGTGTGAGAGAGAAAGAGAGAGGGAGAGAGACAGAGTAGGGGACAACATAACTCAAAAACGATAAGTCGCTTAAATATTAAACTTGGCATTTACGTTTAGCACCTTCCAAGGATGAGACATGAAGATTTGCAGAAAAATCCCGTAACCCAAAATACTCTTTACATATTACATTTTTAAAATTTTTTGACGTTATAAAAATTGCTCTAACGAGTTTGTATAAAATACCATGCATTAAAGATATTTACAACAAATAAAACTTAGATACTGAATATCTTGGTGATAGCAACTGAAGACCTGTTCCTTCTGGATGAATTCTGTCTAACTTGTTAACTCTGAGAGATGGACAAAAACTTACTCTAAAGAAATCGCAGATCTCGTTCACAGATATTTTCTGGAACCCTAGCCATTTCCTGGATAACTACAGTTTTTTTTTTTTTTTTTTTTTTTTTTTAATCTTAAAGTACATACGAGTGCCGTTTTTTTTCAACCTCCGATAGGCTATAAATAAAAGACAATTTCATAGAAAACAATTATTTTATTACTAAACGATCTGTACACATATGGTTACATAATCACCGAAAAAGTTGAGACATTTATCGAACCTGTGCACAAGCTTTGCAATACCCGCTTCAAAAAACGTTGCCGCCAATGATTTCAAATGAACATTGACGTTGTTTTGAAGGTCTTCGTACTCTACGATGTTTGCGGAGAGCCATTGAAAACAAACGAAGAGCAATGCTGACTTCAGGAATTGTGTCGATCCATGACAACGCTCGTCCACACATTGCTGGCACAACCCATCGGCTCCTTGAACAATTTCAATGGAACATTTTCGATCATCCATCATACATCCCTGCACTGAAGACGTGTCTAGGAGGGCAATACTTTCAAACCAACGAAGATCTTCAAAACAACGTCAATTCTCACTTGAAATCATTCGCGGCAACATTTTCTGAAGCATGTATTGCAAAGCTTGTGCACAGGTACGATAAATGTCTCAATATTATCGGTGATTATGTTGAAAGTTAACCACATGTGTACAAAACATTTAGTAATAATATAATTGTTTTCTATGAACTTGTCTTTTATTTAGAACCTATCGGAAGTTGAAAAAAAAAAAAACAAAAAAAACGGCTCTCGTAAAATGTTTCTCAAATGGGAAGGACGCCCATTTATCTTTCGTTCTTCTCCTGGACACCAAAAGAGAACCGAAATTAGATTCCGATCACATTAGACAGCTTTTAAAGAGTATCACTCTTCTCTAGTCTAGTGTATTCCCTTGTTTGCCTTCCACTTACAAGCAACTAAGGAATAAGACCGTTTCTGTTAATGTTTATTTTGATTAGCATTATGAAGATAAAAGAATAATATTTTTTAGGAATAGTCTGTTTACAGAAAAGGTTACAGTTTAGAATGCAAGTCATCAGAATTCTTTAACTCCTGGCGAAAGAGACCTCATTTCCATCACGTAGGGATCACCTCTAAAAAATATTTGACTATCGCTTTGGCCTGCATATTTTCTAGCTTTCCTACCAGGAAATAAGTAATGCTATTATTTCTGCTGATGATCGATTAGAAGAATTGGCTTCTGTTAAAACATGTTGCAAAATTGAACTCAGCAGCTTTTATATATAGTCATAAATATTACAATAAATAATAACATATAATAATGTTAACGTAAATTGTGTTACTAGAGATTATTTTTAGAATTATTCTGTGCTCAGAATTAATACATAATAAGTATACAATTTATTTATAATCCATTTGGATTAGAAATCTATAGATTTAATATATTCACAAAAGTTTGTTGATTACTGACAGGCCAGATATTTCCATTCTGAATATTATGTTTCATTAATATTGCTCTCTGATGCAGTCGTATATTAGATGGTTAACTGTCTATTGTATTCACGTAGGCTCAACTATGATGTGAAATCGATGTAAACAGGATTTAGCTTTCCCGACAAAACGGCTGTATATTTGGAATACTTATATTAGTTACAGACTAAGTTACAATGTCAAAAACTTTACTCATGTTTTGATATTGACTACATTGCTAATAGTGTATAAGTATTGATGCACGAATAAGGAACAAAAAGTACTGCTAGTGAACCCTCTTGGTGGAACAGATGTACTAGCTGAGTGTTACAACTGTTTATAATACGGTAAAAGGCGACACCTTGTGTACGATTGTAAAATCAATCTCTCTTCAGAACCTTTCCAGTGTAAGCGATAGATGGCAATGCTTTCGCAGCTTGGAGCGACACCTTCTTGTAGTCCCGAGTATTATACGCTAGATGGCAGACTGGCACAGAAAAGGGTTTTCCACCATTTAATTATCTTCCGCAAGAGCTGGGCTTTCAACCGCTAGATGCCACTACATGTTAGAGCATTTCTATTCGCTGTATCGGAGGTTCTGTCCAACAAAAGTACATGACCTCAATTACTGTTTCATATGCAGTTTGGTTTTCATTATTACGTGTAAAAGTGGGGACAATGTTGCACTCCAAACAAAACTTCTATACCGAGATTTTACTGAAAATGCTTATTCTGAGGACCCGAATAAATAAATCTGATGTGTTCAACTGATACGACTCTCTACCTATTTTGTAACAATTTGTTCTTACAAAACCTTAATCATCCTCTTACTTCATAGTAAGCATTACCAAAAATGGGTAGACGGGAATATATTAGACTAAAGTGATAGATCTTCTAAAAGTCGCTCGGTCTGTGAGGCAATTGAAATTATTTTCTGTTTGCATAAATAGGATGCACTAGTAATCACTCTCCAAATAAGAACATTTTAATATTTGAAATATTAAAACTAATAACAAGGAATATATCGGAAAGCTTAGCTCTAAGAAAAATATGACTTAAATAACATTTTTAAAGAGATTTATAGTGTCTCTATTTATACAAAATTCATTGAAAGTAAGGAAATTCACAGGGCATTTTCATAAAATTCAAGATTTACATTTTATTTGTCATTTAAATATTTTAATATACGGTACAAGCTGGTATGGTAACGCCAAAGCGATAATCAAGCTATTCAAAAACCGGTCGCTATATGATGCATTAGAAATTACCTTGTCTATGCATGACTAGGATGAAAAAGTGGTTAACCATCTGTTATACACACGGCTATTCTTCTTTACATACCATGATAATCGAGATAAGCATCAGCAGGAACGGTCGTATTACTTAGTTGCTTATAAGTAGAAGGGAACTAAAGGAATGCGCTAGGCTAAAGAGATAGTCAAGTGTTTTAAAACTTTGATATGCGATTGTCATTGCAGTTCGCTTCTTTGCTTGACCAGGACGGAACTAAAGAAAACCGGGCACTTCTACCTCAGAAAAGTAGGTATAGATATTTCAAATATGAAACAATAACAAGGAATATCTCAGAGACGGTTACCTCCACTTCAAAAATGTAATGGACATAAATTGTGTGTTTTGACATTTATTGTGTAGTAAGTTATTCTCTATTGCTTACGATGTAAATAGGTTCAATGTAGGGCATTTTAATCAAAATCGTTAGAGCCATTTTTAAGAAAATCAAAATTTTGGAAAATGTTCCACGTAAATTGTAGTCGGGGGGGGGGGTTCTTGAAAATCTTCGTGTCGCATCTTTGGAAGACAATGAACTTAAATACCAAGTTTGGTATTTATCAGGCTTTTCGTTTTTTGAGCTATGCTCTACAGTCACACATGCACCTTTGGATCTTTATTCTAAAAATGCTTTTTTCGGATTCGGGGTGTCTGAAAACATACATATATTTCCGGGGAAATCTTGGTATAAAATTTTTGGGTGGAATAAAATACTCTCTATATATACTATGTAAATATTAGGAATATAGAAAGTAAAAAAGAACATGTGAAATACAGGAGGTAAGAATGTGACGATTTTATTAAGAATGCAATTCGCGTAACAATGCACGACTTTTTTTTATATTTTAGGATGAACCACCTATAGTTCAAAGTGTTTTATGTGAAACTGTGTTCAAATTCATCATAAAAACAAAAAAAGTGCTAAAATTGATACGGAGGTTATTATTTACGCTCGTTTCTTATAGAATTGCGTATGGATGCCGTTTATACTGGCCACGTGTTCGTGAAAGTACATCATTTTTGGCGCGAACGGCGGAAGGTTACATTATAACGGTGCACTGAGTTTTGTTTTGGTGCGGATCAGGATGAATAGGTGATACATGCTGGGACTTGTAACTTTGTTTAACGCCAAAAATGAGCGTTAATAAACCTTTAAATTAAATGTTAAACCATTCGTTTTGAAATTTAAATTTTTAGCATGAACTGTCGAGCGGAGGGGATTCCACATTGAACACTGTGGCTATTGTTTGTCAGATGCCGGAGTGGAAGCGCAATGAAGGGAGACATCAGCGTGCGTGCGAGTCTGGTAGGCTCGTGGTGAGCCTAGGTGTTGTTGCTGTGTACCTGCCCTGGTAAGGGTTTAACCATAGGAATGAGGTGAAGGTTAAGGTTTTGTATTTGAGGTTTCAGGTGATAGTGCTAGATAGACTCCTCGAACGGTTGCTGGGGCACCATCCTTTCCTCTGTTCCGGTGGTGTTTAATTTGTGAAAAATTGTTTTTGTTGGAGAATTTTGATTGACCACTCCCAGCTGTGGGTGGGGGAAGTATTTGGTTCAGCTAATTTGCTGCTAGTTGATTTGAAGTCATTGTTACCAGGGGTGCCCACAAGCCATGCGAGGAACCCGGTACCGTGATCTGACAAGTGCGTTTTTATGTTCGCCCAATCTGGCATAAAATTTCTGAGCGTGGTGCCTAATGACACCTTCCACATATGGGAGGGCCGAAGCTTCAGGTAGTGGCCTCAAAGGGAAACGTCGACATACAGAATAGATTGACCGGAGTCCTCTATTCTGTGCCCGCTGTAACCAGAGAAGCCAGGGGTCTGCTACCATGCCCCACAGGCTTAGAGCATCAGAGGGACTATGAGCGCCTTGCAAAGACATACCTTTAAGTGAACCGGCATTTGGGAGGCCACCGCTCTGTCCGACGTTCCCCGTACGTGTTCACGAAAAGTTAGGCCGTTATCAAGAGTGACGCCCAGGTATTTGATGGAATTTCCCCACTCTATCCTCTAGCCTTGATAGGAGAAGTTGGGTATCTGGGCTATTGCGGGGCGTTTTCTGGAGAACAGAACTGCGTGACTTTTGCCCGGGTTAACGGATATCCGCTACTGCCTGCACCAGTCCTGGACGAAACGGGGGTGTTTCTGTATAGGGTTGAAGGCTCTGTTTATGTTTCTGTCAGTGCGGTAGAGCAGGACATCGTCAGCAAACTGGGCCATGTTGACGCCCTGCACTGTAGGGAAGTATGCCATGAAGAGGCTCAACAAAGTGGGTGATAAGACTTCGGGGACTCCTCTTCGTAGGGTCAATCAAGTGCGCGGGCGTGGTAGGCCCTATACGGTACAGGTAGTCGTTATTTTCTCCGATGGGTTTCACCTTGCAGCCACCTTTCCACACTGGTCCCCAGCAAGGACAGAAGATCACCCTGTGGACACTTCTGCCTGGAAAGACAAGAATGAAGGATCAAAGAAACGGGGCATTCAGTGATGAAAGAAACCTCCCAAGCATTCGCCTGTGATTTTGCTGAAAATGTCCAAGTTTAACGGGAATTCGGGTCTTACGACTATTCTCAGCAGGGCCATTCTGGCATAACATACCAGACGAGTAAGAAAAGGCAAAAACGATTGAGCAATCGACCCCTTCATATGTTCTCCCTGCTCGACGCTCCCTCAGTACTGGTTGGCAGTGTGTTAATTCAACAAATACATTTTATTTAGTTAAAACCGTTAGAGCTATTTTTCAGAAAATCAAAATGTTCGAAATTGTTTGCATGTAAAGGGTAGTTTGGGAAGGGGTACTTCTAAAAATCTACTTGTCACATCCCTGGAGGAAACTAAACTTAAATACCGAGTTTGGTATTTAACCGACTTTTCGTTTTTGAGTTATCGTGTTCACAGACACTCGGAACATTTTCTGAAAGTGCCTTTTTTGAATACAGGGCACCCTGAAAGGTCTACTTCCGGTGAAATCTCGGTATCGAATTTTTGGATGAAATGCAATGCCTTCTCTATACACTATGTACATATTACGTGTAGAGAAGATAAAAATTGTTCCTCCCATCCGTTTTTAAATGTGCATACACGACTCCATGGGTTGTTATTATGATTTGGAGCAGGCATTTCTCTAGCTCTGATAGTCCACAACAGCAAGTCTCAGAAAAGGGGTGAATAGACTGTAACGTTACGACATAGCCAACACCGTTCTCCCCTCATTCAGAGGCTGTATTAGTGAATACAATTTTGGATACATCTAGCTTAGAGCATGGGTACCATCCCAATCATCTCTGGTCTATCTAGGGTCAAAAAGCTTATGCACGCTATGTACTTAGTAGCGAGAGATGGAAATAGATTAATCCAACACGTAACTTTCCTTCACAATGAAATGTGAAGAAGTTTCCAGGAGAAAGTGTTTTTGTTTCAGGTATTACATGCTAATGCATCCTCGTCTGTCTTGCTGGTTGTAAGAAAGGCATTGTTACTTGTTTATGTTTCACTAGAAAGCTTTTGTCTCGGCTCGCAGTTTACAAGAGCATCCATTCTTTTCTTGTGCGCATGCGAAATCTTGCAATTGTTTTTGCTTCACCCTCAGGGGAGACCTCACATAATACATGCAAATGTAAAGCAGCTTCGAGAGGTTTTTGCTGATGTGTTTTTATTGCTTTAATGCCTCTAAGTACAACTTCAAGTTTAGTGTATGCATGGAAACAGACCTTTGTTTGCAATTCTTTGTGTCAAGGTGGAACTGAATTCTAATATTTTTCAAACCCTATGTTTCTAAAACCAAATTATACTTTTTTATACACACAAAGATCATCCAGGAAGTAATAAATGGTTTAAATAACTAAATAATAACGTAAGCTATAAAACAAAATTTATTCACATAGTTACAGTACCTTACCCTATTTTTCAAGCTCCATTTTGTCACGACAGTTTTACGTTCTCTATCACTTAACCTATTGTACTCCCTTGTTCTGCTTCTACTTACAAGGAAGCAGGTAATAAAACTGTTTCTGCTAATTTAGCATGAAGTAAATAGAAGAATAAGGCTTTTAACGGTAAATTGTTGCAGAGATATAGACAGAGTCATGCTAATGGAACACATCAGATTTTTTTATAGTCAACAGTTTTCGAGATATTGCGGATTATTCGTTTCAATTTTAGCCACTTAAACTTTTCTCAAATGGGAAGACATCTTCCTTCTCGTTTCTCGTTTGTTTATCACCGACAAGTAACGAGATTGGAATTCAGTTGTTTCACATAGCGATCGCCTTTTAAATATCGAGACTATCGGTTTAGCCTGTTCATTTTCTTATTTCCCTTCTTCTTAAAAAGAAAGCTTATTTTTATCTTGAATAAAACGATTAATATGTTTGTAATAAAAGGTTTGTCTACTAAACAGATAGAGGATATTATGTGAATAGAAGACATTAGATTTTTTCCCTTCTACTTACAAGGGACCAAGTAATAAGAACAATTTCTGCTGATGTTTATCTCGATTAGCATAAAATACAAGAATAACCTGATGAAAAATAAGTTGTTACACAGGAAGTCATGTGAGTGCAACACATTAGACTTTTTTATATCACAAAGTGGAAATAACAACAAAAATAATGTATGATTATGATTAATAATTTTTAAAAATAATCTATGGGCACTATAAAATATCCAATTACACGTTTTATTATACTACACATTCTACAGTATAATGACAAACGTTTTTAATTCCTCTGGTTGTATTTGTATAGGAGCAAATAGAAATTGAATATAGGAAAATAACAAAATATAACATATCTAGTGTTCTCCACTCACATTTCTTTCCCTAACTATGGACAAGAGTTTATGTTTAAAAAGAGTTTATGCTTCTACTGCTTCATGCTAATCGAGATAAACATTATCAAATGTTGTGTTATTAGTTAATCGATTGTAACTTGAGCAACAATAAGGTAATACATTAGAACAAATCGATAGTGGAAGAGATGGTGCCATGTGGTTCTCTATTCCTATCCAGGAGTAAAATAAAAAATCTGATATGCTCCATTCACATGACTTTCTACACATCTCTGTAACAAATAATTGTTAATAAGCTTATTCTTCTTTCTACTTAATGCTAAAACATAAGCAGAAACGGTCTTATTACTTATTCCCTTTATAAGTAGAAGGGAAATTAGAGAATACGCTAGGCTAAACCGACAGTCACATGTTTTAAAATGTGCTTCTTATGGGATTGAAAGCCGCTTCTTTGCGTGGCCAAGCTTAGACAAGTTTCCATATGAGAAAAGCAAAAGTATTTTAAAACTGCAATCTATAGTAAGGAATATCTCGAAAACGACCAATCCATGAACATAAACTGTGTGTTTTGTTGTGATCTACATTATCTGTGAAGTAAGTGCTTGTTTATTTCTTGCGTTTACCAGCTATGCAAAATTCAATAAAAATCATCTGGAATAAAGAGGTCTTTAGAGGCAAAACTCAGAAAATTCAATATATACGTTTTATTTGGCATGCAAATATCTAATATATTAGAGATTTTAATCAAAATCGTTAGAGCTATTTTTGAGAAAAATCAACATTTTCTAACGTTTTTTCATGTAAACGGTGGTTTGGGGTGGGGATTTTCTTGAAAATCTCCTGTCGCTTCCTTTGGAGGTACTTAACTTAAATAATAAATTTCGTATTTAACGGTCTCTTCATTTTTGAGCTATGCTGTCCACAGTTATACATACACCCAGACCTTTAGACCTTTTTATAATCTTTTTTTGGATTTAGGGATCGTAAAACATGTATTTTCAGTAAAATTTCAGTATTGAATTTTTGGGTACAATATAATACGTTCTGTATACACTATTTACATAGTACGTGTAGAGAAAGTAAAGGTTGTTTGAGCCGCTTTTGAGAAAAACAATGTTTTAACAATTTTTCTCATGTAAGGGATCGTTTGTTTTGGGGAGAATTGCTTTTTATGTTAAGTATTCATATAAAATACTAAACATAAATATCACGTTTGGTATTTAACGACCTTTTCGTTTTTGAGCTATGCTGCCAACAGACACACACACATACACAGGGACCTTTTCTAAGAATGCTTTTTCGGAGCATTTCAAAACATTTATTTCCGTTGAATTATCCACATATAGTTTTAGGTGTAATACTATACCTTCTATAGCTACTATGTAAATTGTATATATATGAGTGCTAGACAAAAAAGATCTGATATGTTCCATTCACATGACTTTCTCTACCTCTCTGCAACAAGTTATTGTTAAAAGGCTTATGCTTCTATTTACTCGGTGCTAATCGAGAAAAAATTAGCATATATAGTCATTACTTGCTTCCTTGTTAGTAGAAGGGAAATAAGGGAGTACCGTAGGTTAAAGTCAAAAGCTGGTTGCTATGGCACTGAAGATCCTTTGTTTTTATGAACAGCAGTTGACAAAATGCTGTACGAGAAAAGTATACATTTTTCAAAGCAGAAACAAAAACAAAGAATGTCTCAAAAGCAATGAACACGAAGAAAAAAAAGATATATATATATATATATATATATATATATATAATATAAATTGTGTGTTTTAACGTGCTCTATATTTTTCGTCTAGTAAGTTTTTGTCCATGTCTTACGGTTTAGTAGTTATTAAAAATTCCGTAAAATTCATCCAGAATAAATTAGTCTTCAGAGGCTATTCCCGGAAAATTCCATATTTACATTTTAATTTTCGGGTAAGTGTCTTTAATGTATGATATTTTTATCAAAATCGTTAGAGCCATTTTTGAGAAAATCGATTTTTTCGAAAAAAGTTCCATGTAAAGGGTGGTTTGGGGTGGGAGGATTTTTCTAAAAACCTTCGTGTCGCATCCCTAGAAGATACTAAACTTCAATACCAAGTTTGGTATTTTACCAACTTTTCGTTTTTGAGTTATCAGACACGGACACACGCACACTCACACACACACACACACGGACCTTTTTCCGAAAATGCTTTTCTTAGATAAAGGGAAACTTAAAACGTATATTTCCGGTGAAATCTCGGTATCAAATTATTGGGTGGAGTGCAATTCCTTCTCTATAACTACACTATGTACATAGTGCGTACAGAGAAAGTAAACATTAGCAGAATAGATTTATTACTTGCTTCCTTGTAAGTAGAAAATACAAATACCAAATTTGTTGTTTTACCGACTTTTCATTTTTGAATTGTGTTCACAGACACGCACACACAAACACACACACGGTCATTTTTCCGAAAATGCATTTTTTAGATAAAAGAGACCCTAGAACATATATTTCCGGTACAATCTCGGTATCGAGCTTTTGAATTGTGTTCACAGTCACACACACACACACAGACACACACACGGTCATTTTTCCGAAAATGCATTTTTTAGATAAAAGGGACCCTAGAACATATATTTCCGGTACAATCTCGGTATCGAGTTTTTGAGTGGAGTATGTACATAGTGCGCATAGAGAAAGTAAAGATGCACGTCTTTGTCCCATAAATGCAAAGTTTATTACAATTTATATTAAATCTTTCCTTGCTTACATTCACCAAAGACTGGACCACCCAGTGTTTCAGCTTGAGACAAAGCAAGAAGCAGAAAAGCGCCTTAAGTCCAAGTAGGAAACATTTTCTGATCACCTGCTCAGCTCTTATCGATATTGGACTCAGAGCTTGACTTGTATTCCTCCTCTTCCTTTGTAGGGGATTTAGCCATCTTCTCTAAGGGCAGAGCTTTTTCCTCGGTCACCATCCACTCCCGTAATATCTTAAATCCGCGTTTTTATACCTTTTATAGTCAAACGTGAAGCTTTACAAGGATACCCATTACTACAATCCTATTGGAGTAAAGGTTATATCTCTTCCAATATCATGCTTTCAAACGATAAACATTTGATGTGTTTTATGACGTTTTCCAAGCTGAATATTTGTTTTTGAACTATACAAACTATTTTACGAAAGTCTTCATTTCTACTTACCTCAGTTTGAGAGCTACAGTAAAAATCTGACGTGTACCATTGTGTGTTTTAAAGAGCTCTATTTTTTTTTGGGGGGGGGGGAAACTATCTTTTACTGCGTACTAGTTATCCCAAATTCAAAATATTTCATCTAGATTAAAGAGAGCTTTAGAGCATATTTCCGGAATATTCAAGATATACGTTTTATTATTGATGCAAATATTTTAAATATAAGAGATTTCAATCAAAATCGTTAGATCCATATTAGAGAAAATAAAAATTTTTAAAATTTGGTCTGTGTAAAGGGTAGTTGGGGCTGAGGGAACTTTGATAGATAGCTTGTGTCCATCCTTAGCAGACACCGAAATAAAATAATAATTTTGTATTTAAAGATCTCCGTTTTCACTTCTCTACACGATTTCACCAAAAATACACGTTTTAGGGTCTTCTGTATCCAAAAAAGTATTTTGCGAAAAATGTTTGCGTGTATATGTGTCCATGTGACTGTGAACACAATAACTCAAAAACGAAAAGTCGGTAAAATACCAAACTTAGTTTTTAGACACAACGATTTTTAGAAAACTTCCCCCAGCCTAAGCTATCCTTTAAATGGAAAAACTTTCGAAAATTTGGATATTCTAAAAAATGGCCCTAATGATGTTTATTTTAAATGTCATATATTAAATATATTTATATGACAAATAAAATTTATATCTTGAGTTTTCTTATATATCTTCTCTAAAGACTTCTTTTTTCTGAATGAATTTCGCTGAATTTTGCGTAACTGGTAAACCGTAAGAAATAGACAAATAATTATGCCACAAAAAATTTAGATCATGTAAAAAAAAACACAATATTTGTCTTTTTCTTTTTATTGTTTTTCAGAATTGACCATTTCTGAGATATTACTACTTGTAATTTGTTTCATATTTAAAGTTCTTAAACTTTTTTCACACAGAAAGCTCTACACTTCTGGCCCTGCATAGAAATGCATTTCAAACTCATGGCAACCAGCTTTTAAAGATTTGACAAGCGTTTTAGCCTAGTGTGTTTGCTTATTTCCCTTCTGCTTACAAGGGAGCAAGGAATTAAGAGAATTTCTGTTAATTTTAGCCCCGATTATTATAAAGTAGATAGAGGAATGAGCTTCTTAACAATAGTTTGTTACAGCGATGTAGAAAAAGTCAGATTTTCATTTCTCTACACGTACTATATACACAGTGTATAGAGAAGGCACCCAAAAATTTGATACCGAGATTTTACCGGAAATACATGTTTTGTGTCCCCTGAATCCAAAAAGAGCATTTTTAGAAAATTATGCGTGTCTGAGGGTAGCATAGCACAAAAACCAAAAGACGTTGAATACCAAACTTGGCATTTAAGTTTAGCATCTTCCAGGGATGCGACACGAATATTTTGAGAAAAATTCTCCCCCTCCCAACTACCCTTTACATGGAACTTTTTTCGAAAATTTTGATTTTCTGAAAAAGGCTCTAACGATTTTGATTAAAATCTCGTATATTTAAGATATTTACTTACAAATAAAATGTATATCTTAAGATTTCTGGGAATAGCGTCTGAAGACTACTTTATTCTGGATCAATTTTATGGAATTTTGCATAAGAGATGGACAAAAACTTACCGCACAAAAAATGTAAAGCACCTTAAAACACACAATGTATGTTATATATACATTTTTTCATTTTGTTGATCGTTTTAGAATTATTCATTGATTTTGGTTTCAGCTTTAAAAAAACTTTCCTGTCCATACAAACAAAGGAACTTCAATCACATAGCAACCAGCTTTTGACTGTCACTTTAACCTATGCTACTCCCTTATTTCGCTTCTACTTACAAGGAAGCAAGTAATAAGGCAGTTTCTGCTAATTTTTTCTCAATTAGCATGAAGTAAATAGAAGCATAAGCTTTTGAACACTAATTTGTTACAGCCATGTGGAGAATGTCATGTTAATAGAACACATCAGATTTTTTAGTTAGGCTGTTACAAAGCCTCACACACATACACAGTGGATTTTTCTGCAAGTGCTGTCTTTTCGATATCGGACGCTAAAATGCGTATTTCCAGTGAAATTCATAAGCGAATATTTGTTTGGAATGTATTGCCTTCTCTACCTATACACTAAGTAGAGACAGTTTAATGTTTTGCGATGTATATCGCGGGATCGGTGTCTCGTTCCAGCTCCGGCCTTAGTGAAGTTTCCACTCCTAATCTCCTAGTTAAACTTATCTCAGGGGTTTGTAAGTGAGGCTAATATATTATAAACGCTGCATGTTCCCTTACGACTTGATTTTATTGTATCATGGATTTTAACGGGCGGCTAGCTTGTTTCTTTACAGAATGAGCTATAAGTAAATACCATCCCACTACTTATATTATTAATCAGGAGCCTAATCTGACCATCTGCACATCTCTCCCCCACCACTCAAGCACGTGGACGTGCGCGCAACACAATATGACGTGAACACAAGCTCAAGAGAGAGAGTTATAGAGTGACCATATAAGAGATATGCCTTGCCTTAAATACTGATCCTGCGTGACGCCAGCTTTCGTGCCATAAAATGTAACAGCATTTCTTATAAGTTCTTAGTTAGCATCACCTCACAAGTTATGAGAATAATTTGTGCCAAGTTCTGACGCCTTAGCGTGCACATGACGTGTTTGGAAAAACCCTCACTTTAACTTTGTGCTTGCTTTGTCTGTTTTTCCAATTCCCTGTGATATTTGGAAGACAAGTCACTATTCCTGTCTCACTTCTTTATATGTCTGTTCTTTTTTATCATATATTATTTAGCCTGAACCATGTGCTCATTTGTGAACTGTTACTTGAAATTAAGCTAGCTCGCCTTGCCTTAATCACATAACTTGTATTTATGCATATTTATACCCTTGAATATTCATAACTATTTTACATTGTTTCTTATAGCTTATAGTATTACATACATGTCTCTATTTATATTTTCTGTGAGCATGTGGTATGTGCTCCTACATGTAAAATACTAGATTATTAATAATCATCTACTTGAAGTTTTGGAAAGCGCCCGTTTATCATCAAGAGGAAAGCTTTGCAGGTTTACTAGGTTGCTTTATTTCAATATTGTCTCTCCTGTAAATGCTAACATTTATTGCTTTCATGGCTAATCCTGGGCGCAGAAATCAGTAAATGATCTTCCTAATCCTAGGAGTAAGCCCTTGAGTGAGGCCGCAAGAAGATGTAATCCTGGTGATCCTACCCAATAAACGTTAACACAGTCTTCCCTTCCGTTCACGTCCCAACCCCGAGTCTTCTGAATAATCAGCGAAACAAGGTAGTAGCGGGAGCGTTCGCAGCTGTATATGCCGTTTACTGTTCTTGATTTTCTCAACATATTCCTAGAAAAGTAATTCCTCTAACTAGTTCATGTTAATCAAGATAAAACTTACCAGCAATGCTAATTCATTCAGTTTTTACTTTCTCTACACGTACCTTGTACATATGTTAATATATATAATTTCGTAATTTAGGGCAATAATAAAAATAATGTTGATCTTGTAGCGGGATCTCTGCTTTCTTCGTCTCCTCCGGCGTCCTCTACTCAGTAGTTGATGGAGATTTCACTCCTAATATCGAATTCTATCTCTTGGTGCTTTGTGGGTGTGGCGAATATTAAATAGCACTGCATTTTCCCTTAATACTTGGTTTTATTATTTCAAAGGTTTCATGGGTGGTTAGCTTGTTTCCTTACAAAATATGTTTCCAAGAAATACCTTCCCAACAATTAAATCAATTATCAGTAACCTAATCTAGCCACCTGCACATCATTCCCCCACCACTTAAGCACGTGGACGTGCGCACAACACAATGTAAGAGTAAGAATATAAGAGCAACCATTTAAGAGATATGCTCTCTCTTATATACTGCCACTGGATGACGCCAACCTTCGTGCCATAAATTGTAACATTATCTTTGATTGGTTCCTTGGTAGCATCACTTCACATGCTATGAAAATAAATTGTGTCAAGTTTGCTGGCATCGCGTCCACATGACGCGTTTGGGAAAACCCAAAGCTTCCCTCTCACTTTAACTTCTTGCTTGCTTGTCTGTTACTCCAATTCCCTGTGCTCCGTGGAGGACAATTCGCTACGCATGTTTCACTTAATTCTATTTCTGTTCTTTGTACTTTATATTATTAACGTAAATCTGTGCCCATTACATTGCTTTCTACACAATTATAATATTATATACATTTTCTCTTATATATGCTTTGTGAGCTTATGATATCTTCTCCTACAATGTAATTGTTTTTCCACACAAGTCATGTGTAGGACAGTAGTTGGATACGTAGAGTCAGACTAAAAAATTCAATGCCACGGCCGAGATTTGAACCACAAATCTGTAGGTCTCTGGCCATGTGTAGGACAGGAGTTGGATAGAGTCAGACTGAAAAATTCAATGTCATAGCCGGGATTTTAACCATGGATCTCCCAGTCTCTAGCCATGTGTAGGACAGGAGTTGGATAGGTAGAGTCAGACTGAAATATTCAGTGCCATAGCCGGGATTTGAACCACGGATATCCCAGGCTCTATCCGTGTCTAGGACAGGAATTGGATAGGTAGAGTAAGACTGAAAAATTCAATGTCATAGCCGGGATTTGAACCACGGATCTCCTGGTTTTTAACCGTGTGTAGGACAGGAGTTGAATAGGTAGAGTCAGACTGAAAAATGCAATGCCATAGCCGGGATTTGAACCACGGATCTCCCTGTCTCTAGCCATGTGTAGGACAGGAGTTGGATAGGTAGAGTCAGACTAAAAATTTCAATCCCATAGCCGGGATTTGAACCACGAATCTCCCGGTCTCTAGCCATGTGTAGGACAGGAGTTGGATAGATAGAGTCAGACTGAAAAATTCAATGTCATAGCCTGGATTTGAACCACGAATCTCCCGGTCTCTAGCCATGTGTAGGACAGGAGTTGGATAGGTAGAGTCAGGCTGAGAAATTCAATGCCACAGCCGGGATTTGAACCACGAATCTCCTGGTCTTTAGCCGTGTGTAGGACAGGAGTTGGATGGGTAGAGTCAGACTGAGAAATTCAATGCCACAGCCGGGATTTGAACCACGAATCTCCTGGTCTTTAGCCGTGTGTAGGATAGGAGTTGGATGGGTACAATCAGACTGAAATATTTAGAAAAATTGATGCCCTTAACAACCAGGTTGTGTAGTGTTTATTGTTGTGGGTGATAACTAAAAGTGTTTAAGACAAAGACCTGATTCCGTCGACTGTGATGCAGGTTACGTAATATAGTTTTTGAACACAAGGAATGTTAAGTCAGTTGAAATTTCTCAATTTGCAGACTTTTTTAATTGAATATTCATCTGCGTACATCGTTATAATGATAATATTGTAGACATTGTCTTCTTAGACAGGAAAACATCCTTCTTCTCGTTTCTCGTTTGTTTACTTCTGGCAAGCAAAGAGATTGAAATGTCAATTGTTTGACATAGCGACCCACTTTTAAAGGACGAGATTATCGCGTTAATCTGTGCATTTTCTTATTTCACTTTTACTTACAAGTAAGAATATTAAGCTTATGTTTATGTTGATTAGGATGATGAGACAACAGATTAGTCTTTTGAATTAAAAGGTTTGTTTAACGAACAGGACATTCTACGAATGGAACACATCCGATTTCTTCCCTTCTACTTACAAGGGACCAAGTAATATGACAATCTCTGTTAATTTTAACTCGATTAGATAGAAGAATAAGCTTTCGAACAGTAATTTGTTACGGAGATGTGGAGAAGCCATGTGCATGTCGCCCGTCAGATGTTTTTTGATAACCTAGATGGCGTTGCTATAACAAGAGCAGCAGTGTCAGTTGAAGCAGATGCCAACGGTTAATTCTTTTTCATGTTGATCATTCTGTAAATCACGCATGGCCTTCATTACAGCCTAATTCCAATATTTAATGAACAATGACGTAAATAGAGTTACATAATTTTCTATCAGCTTTAATCCGTTTAATTAATCAAGGTTTAGTCTCACAGTTCGTTAGCTGCGAGGGACAACGTGGGCTGCGGATTATCGTGTGGTTCACAATAGCATTTCAACTGATTCTGAAGACACAAATCACCAAAATCACCGTTTTACATATTTTTAAATAAAAGATCAATATCAATATTAAAATTTACACTACTTAAGGTCATTTGTGAAGGTTAAGTGTTCATTTTTACTTTCTATCTATATACGTACTATGTACATAGTGAATAGAGAAGGTATTGCATTCCACCAAAAAATTCGATACAGAGATTTCACCGGAAATATGTTTTAGGGTCCCCTGTATCCAAAAGAAAAAAACATTTTCAGAAAAAGGTACGTTTGTGTCTGTGAACACGTAACTCAAAAACGAAAAGTCGGTAAAATACCAAACCTGGTATTTAAGATTAATATGTTCCAGGGACTCGACACGAAGCTTTTGAGAAAAATCCCTCAACCCCAAACTACCCATTACATGGACATTGTTACGAAAATTTTGATTTTCTGAAAAATGGCTCTAACGATTTTCATGATTATATCATATAATAAAGATATTTACCTCACAAATAAAATGTATATATTGAATTTTCTGGGTATATTCTGTGAAGAATACGTTTATCTGGATTAATTTTACGGAATTTTGCATAACTGCTAAACCGTAACAAAACTTATCACACAGAAAATGTAGAGTACGTTAAAACACACAATTTATGTTATATGCATTTTTTCGTGGAGATGAGCGTTTATGAGATATTCCCTGTTTTTGGTTTCAGCTTTGAAAAACTTATATTACTCTCATATAGGACTTTGTCAGCTCGTGTCCATACAAAGGAACTTCATTACTAAGACTATTTCTGCTAATTGTTTTCTCGATTATCATGAAGTAAATAGAAGCGCAAGGTTTTTAACAGTACTGTCTTGCATTATGTCAAGGAAGTCATGTGAATGGAACACATCTGATTTCTTTATTATCTTTCTTTAGATCTGTTACATAATGTAACGTTACAGAAATCAAATTAGTTCTGTGTTGTTTAAAACAACTAAACCATTGTTTTCCCTTCTCGTTCTTTATCATTATTTGCCATTTGAAATCGTGAAACTTTTGTGTATGTATATATTCTTTCCGACAACCGGCATATTGGCAAACATATGAATAATTTAATTTCAGATGAATATTTATATAAAGCTAAAGTATTTGTTTTAGTTTGCTAATTGCAAATCGCATGACCATGCCATACGGCATTTCTTTCTTTATTTTTATAGTGTATCCGTGAAGAATTAATGCCGTTACGTACATATGTATTAACAATCATACATATGCAGAGCCCAAGTAATTGAATTGTATCATTCCGCAGATCCATTCGTTTACTGCAATGAAAAACGGAGGGAGTGACTTGTACTGCGTAAAATATATCTTTAATCTATTTACTGCGCACTTTCAGTACATGAAGAATTAGGTTCCACAAAACAATCTGATGTGTTACACTCACATCACTTTCTCTAGCTGTTCTACCAAGAAACTTCTTACAAAAGGTTTATTCTTCTTTCCACTGAATACTAATCGAGATAAACATTAGCAGAATGTTCTTATTACTTAGTTCCTTATAAGTAAAAGGCAACTAAAGGAATGTGCTATGCTAAAGTGGTAGTCAAATGTTTTAAAAGCTGTCGTTATGTGTGTGTTATTGCAATTCGCTTCTTGGTTTGACCAGGAGCAGAACAAAAGAAATTGGACACTTCCTGTGTGAGGGTAGTGTAAGTACCTCATAATTGAAACTATTAACAAGGAGTATCTCGGAAACGGTTACCTTCACAACAAAAATGCAAAGGACATAAATTGTGTGCTTTGAGGAGATCTCAAATTTGTTGTGCTGTAAGCTTTTGTCTATCTCTTACGGTTTATCGGTTATGCAAAATTCATCCAGAATGAAGAGGTCTTCAGAGGCAATTTTCAGAAAATTTAAGTTATACATTTTAGTTGATATGTAAATATCTTTAACATACTGTATTTTAATCAACATCGTTAGAGTTTTTTGAGAAAATATAACTTTTTGAAAATTTTTCTATGCAAAGGGTAGTTTGGCGCAAAGCGACTTTCTTTTTTTTTTTTTAGTTGGTAGATATCAAACTCAAATACCGGGTTTGGTATTTATGGTATTTTACTTTTAGAACTATGCGCGGACCTTTTTCTAAAATGTTCTTTTTTTGCAGAACAATATATATATATATATATATATACATACATGGAAAACAACGTATATTTCTATAAACACGAGCCTTAGAGATCCTTGGAGTGATATTCTATATATAAGCAATAGAAGTATTTTAAAAATGCTTGACCAAATATCAGCACTTACACATTCCTTGTACTATATCTTCTTTTCTTTCCTTCTTCCTTTTTACTTTCTCTACACGTACTATGTACATAGTCTATAGAGAAGGTATTGTATTACACCCAACAATTCGATACTGAGATTTCACCGGAAATAAAGGTTTTGGGCCCCCCTGAATCCAAAAAAAACATTTTTACAAAAAGATCCATGTGTGTGCGTGTATTTAAGTTTGGTTTCTTCCAAGGATGCAACACGAACATTTTCAAGAAAATCACCCCACCCCCAACTACGCTTTACATGGAACTTTTTTTAGGAAATTTTTATTTTCTTAAAAATGGCTCTAATGATTTTGATTAAAATATTTACCTGACAAATAATACGCATATCTTGAATTTTCTGGCAGTAGCCTCTGAAGACTACTTTATTCTGGATCAATTTTACGAAGTTTTGCATATCCGCTAAACCGTAAGAAATGGACAAAAACCTACAACACAAAAATGTACAGCACATTAAAACACATATTTTATGTAATGTAATTTTTTTTCGTGGTGTTGATCGTTTTTGAGATATGCCTTGTTATTGGTTTCAGCTTTTAAAAACTTTACTTTTCTCATACAGGAATTTATCAACTCGTGTCCATATAAAGGAACTTCAGTCACATATGAACCAGCTTTTGGGTATCACTTTAACCTACTTATAAGGAAGCAACTAATAGGAATATTCCTACTAATTTTTCTAAATTAGCATGATGTATATAGAAGCGTAAGCTTTTTAACAAACTTTGTTGTGGAGATGTAGAGAAAGTCATGTGAATGGAACACATCAGATGTTTTATAGGCGGGTGTTTAAACTCTTTATACTGTTTTCTCTTATGAAGACGTTTATAATCTAACTTCTACAGTGAGGACTACAAGATTATTTGAAATAGTATTTTTCAGGCGCTCCTGAAGACTAAATCATTGTAAAGTTTCCGTACCGATCCAGATAGCTGAAGAGTTTCGTCTGGGAATGACATCCGGGAGGTCATGGGATCGGTTTCCCGCTGCCGATCTCTCTGACCCATGGGTTTTTTGGGGGGTACTTCATTACCCCTGATGTACTGTCCCTCCATTACGATAAGGTATGAACATTTCCACGGCGGATGAGACCTCGGTCACTGGTATCAAATACTGAGGAGGGGATGAGGCAGGGGGAACCACTGCCCAGTACACGGGAAACGACGGAGCTCAGCGCAGAGATGCACGGAAGTCCTTAACATTCACTAAATGGCGCGCCGGGAGGCCGGAAGGTGGCCTCCTAGCCTCAACCAGCACAATCAGTGGGAAAAGAGCTTCTCTCGGAGCAAGCAACTGTCCCATCTGCCTGCAAAGCCTCAAGCCACATCTGCGCTAACCAGATAGATGAAGAAAGGAAATGAAATAAATCAGTACAGAAAGTCATGTGAAGTGAGGTGTCAACTTTTTGGCTGGAATACAATACCCTCTCTAACTAGTATGTTTACAATACGTGTATGACTCCGTGGCACAGCTCACTAACAGCTTTAGCTTTCCGCCCGGCCGCTCCGTGAGACGTGGTCAGCGCTTCGAACCCCTCCTTACGACCTGGAGCCGCTACCTCTCCTCAATTGGCTCCTCAGGGACCTCCAGGGACCTACGAGGCTGAGTCCAGGGGGAAAAAATCCTCACCCCGGTACTGGGAATCGAACCCAGGTCTCCCACGGCGCTACGGAAAATAGTAAATACGGATATTATGTTTTTTTTTACTCCACGGCACGGGGAACCTTGGCCTACCGCCCGGCCGCTGCGTCCCCCATCTCGGTCCACTACAGACGTCATGGATGGGGTGCAGTATTGGAGGGTGAGACGTGGTCAGCGCCTCGAGTCCCCCCGGCCGGTTAATGCGGTCCTCATGACCTGGAGCCGCTACTTCTCTATCAAGTAGCTCCTCAATTGGCCCCCCCAGGGACCTTACGAGGCTGAGTGCACCCCGGGCCAGGTCTCCCAGCGGGGGAAAAATCCCCACGCCGGTACTGGGGATCGAACCCAGGTCTCCCGCTTGGTAAGTAGCAACGCTACCACCGCGCTAAGGAGACGACCGGATATTATGGTTGCCTGGATTAAAATTGTGTTAATAATAGCTCTATTTATTTTAATTACTAGAATGTTTCTGACATGACCAACTATAACAGCGGCTAAAGCATTGCGGCGACATGTATGGCTGCTGGTGAGAATTAGCAAACCGCTGTTTAAAGCTCCTACATGATCCGTTTTTCTAACTACAGACACTGATTCCAATTTATATTCTGCAAACATCACTTGAATATAATCTTCATGTCGGACCAAACACAAACAATGCTAAAAATCCAAGTATCGGGATTTAATCAGAAAAGGAAGCACGTCGGTCTATACAATATAATGTTTTGTTTTGTAAAACAAAGTTACGTTTGGTTTTCTAAAAACTGTTATTTTAAGCAAATTTTATTAAATCACTTACATACTGTTACTTATAGAACGTAAAGGAAATACCTACCTACTATATTTCATCCAAAAAGCCTGCTGTGTTCCATTCACATGACTTTCTCGACACCTCGGTAACAAATAATTGTTAATAAACTTATTCTTCTATCCTCGTCATGCTAAGCGAGATAAACACTAGCAGAAATAGTGTTATTACTTGCTTCCTTGTAAGTAGAAGCAGTAGCTTAAAGTGATAGCCAAAAGCTGGTTGCTATGTTCCTTTGTTTGTATGGACACGAGTTGACAAATTCCTGTATGAGAAAAATAAATTTTTGAAAGCTTAAACCAAAAACAAGGAATACCTAAAAAACGATCAACTCCACGCAAAAAACGTATATAACATAAATTGTGTATTTTAACGTGCTCTACTCGCTGAAGACTATTATAATCGTTAGAGCCTTTTTGAGAACATCAAAATTTGTTCCATGTAAAGGGTATTTTGGTGAGGTGGGATTTTCTTGAATACCAAACTTGGTATTTAAGTTTGATATCTTCCAAGGATGCGACACGAAGATTTTCAAGAAAATCCCCGCACCCCAACTACTCTTTACATGCAACTTTTTTCGAAAATTTGGATTTTGTTAAAAATGGTTCTAATGATTTTGATTAAAGTAGTGCACAAAGTCAAGTTAGAGTATGTTTTTTGTTTCTTTTTGTCACCCTTAACTTGTATCTGAAACATGCATGCATAAGTGTTTGTGAAAATACTTTGATAATCTATCATCAATCAATATACCTAATTCTCTGTCTACATACACTGACTTTTATAATATTTTTGACACTGCAAATAAAGAAATTTGTTGCTTTATTATAATTGCAGTTCCTCACAGTTTATTTTAACTGTTGTTCTTTAATGGAACATCTTGTTTATATATATGCATGCATACATACATACATACATACATACATACATACATACATACATACATACATACATACATACATACATACATACATACATACATACATACATACATACATACATACATACATACATACATACATACATACATACATACATACATACATACATACATACATACATACATACATACATACATACATACATACATACATACATACATACATACATACATACATACATACATACATACATACATACATACATACATACATACATACATACATACATACATACATACATACATACATACATACATACATACATACATACATACATACATACATACATACATACATACATACATACATACATACATACATACATACATACATACATACATACATACATACATACATACATACATACATACATACATACATACATACATACATACATACATACATACATACATACATACATACATACATACATACATACATACATACATACATACATACATACATACATACATACATACATACATACATACATACATACATACATACATACATCTGACTTTATTTTAATACGATTGACACTGGAAATAAAACAATATCTTGTTTTGCTATATTTTTGGTTCTCATGATTTGTTTTAACGATAATGGAGCTTTTCCTTAATGGAGCACCTTGTTCTAATATATGACAAAGAAACTAATACTCTTACACAGTATATGGAACAGGCAGATATTGTGCTAGGAGAAGCGGCGGGAAAAGCAAGATCAAAAGAACAAGGTTAATTACACTACCAGGTAATGTTCATAAACACACTGGCAGCCCTTCAGATGGTTTTTATTAAAGCTAACGAAAATTGCTAATTAACTGCAGTTTTTCAATAAGCTTCTGTTGAAGCGCACCAATTTATTTTCACGAGTTTCCCACACGTGTATACGAGGCGAATATATCGTAAGAGGAACAAGTAAAATAGAATAATCCTAGCTTCTAAAGATTTTGTGATCTTTTCTTCCGATAAAAGCAGCTTCAGTATTTACTTTAAGGAAGGTGATGGGTAAAATTTAATTTTAACATTTTTAGAAAGACTGCATTTTTCCTACACATCAGCCTATGAAATCGGATGTTACATTCACATGAATTTCTCTTTAACTATTCTTCAACAAATTATTCTTATACAAGCCTAATCTTCTTCATATTGAATTTCTGGATTGATTTTCGGTTGTTTTGCACGTGGAAATTTCTTGTCACGTGAGCAACAGGTATAAAAAGGTGAGCGGAGCTCTGACCAGAGATCAGTTTTCGCTTGGAATGCATCGCATGCTACAGTTGAGTGAATTTCAACGAGAAATTTGTAGGCAGTAGTAATCGTCGCGGTCGTCTCCTTAGCGTTGCTGCTTGCCATACGGAAGACCTGGGTTTGATTCCCAGTAACGGCGTGGGGATCTTTCCACCACTGTGAGACCTGAAACAGGGTGCACTCAGCCTTGTGAGGTTGAGGAGCTATTTGATGGAGAAGTAGCGGCTCTAGGTCGTGATGACCGCATTAACTGGCCGGGGAGGATCGAAGCCCTGACCACGTCTCACCCCCTAATACTGCGCCCCTTCAATGGCGTCTGTAATGGACCGAGATGTGGGACGCAGCGGCCGGGCGGTAGGCCAAGGCTCTTAGTGAGCTGTGCCACGAGTTTAGTAATCGTCGCCGCAGCAGACCTCGTAAAGAAACCTAAGAGTAGAATTGTCACGAAAACATTGAGGAAAGGCAGTTTGCCATCTGTGAGCAGATAACTTATTGTTCCCTAAGCAGTAGAAATAGCTTCTTGTAGACCGATAGCGAGTACCAGTTGCATATCTACCGAGTAGAGACTGCATTGGTGACTGCGCGCGCCGCATGTAAACAACCATTAGTAACGCAGCAGTATAATATGCTGCATGTTACAACGGTGCTTAACATGTAATTAATGCTTTTGATGATAGTGCATGCCTGCTCTTCAATAAATATTGTAAAATGAATTGCATGGAGGTTTTCAATTCATACAGAAGAACTTGGCAGATAAATCTACAACAAAACACATTTGGAAACATCGAACATTGAAATCCCTCGAGCCCTGAAAGCTATCAATGAACTTGTGCAAGCAATTAATCAGAGACCCGTGACACGTGTTTTAGACCGTGTGAAAGAGAAAGTGAATACAGGTGTTTGGAAAAGAATGTCGCATTTTGATATACGAAATGAAGTTGGTTTGAAAGTGCTGCCCTCCTAGCTACGTCTCCAGTTCAGGGAAAAGGCTGCCAGGTCAAGACTGTACAACGGATGGTCGAAAATGTTCCATTGAAATTGTTCAAAGAACGAGCGTTGTCACAGATAAACACAATTGAAGTCAGCATTGCTCTTCGTTTGTTTTGAATGGCTCTCCGCAAACGTCGTAAAGAACGAAGATCTTCAAAACAACGTCAATGCTCGTTTGAAATCATTGGCGGCAACATTTTTTGAAGCGGGTATTGCAAAGCTTGTGTACAGGTACGATAAATGTCTCAATCTTTACGGTGATTATGTTGAAAAGTAACTATAAGTGTACAAAACTTTTAGTAACAAAATAATTGTTTTCTATAAGCTTGTTGAAAAAAAAAACGGCCCTCTTACTTTGCGAACTGCAAAACGGCGTACGCTGTGTGGTGCCGTGTGATTGATGAAGTTCCATGCATGATTCTGTAAATTCACTTATTGATTCTTTAAAATGACTACTAAAGCTTGTGGTGTTGGTTGCGTTTAGCGTTTCCAGGCCAGCAGTTTGCCGTACAGCCCTGTTCCCTGTTTACGTGGTATCTCAGCTCAAGGATAATCAAATTAGCAGAAGGGTAGTATCATCCCCTTGTCTGTATGCGGCGGCTCACTCATTGTAACTCAAGACGGTTTACTACCAGGGTTGCATTTCATCAACGCTTTCCTATTAACACGGAATATCGTTCCGTCGATATGTAAATGCGCCAGGAATGAAGGGAATGCCTTAACTGAATTTCCTTTCGATACAGAAACTTGTAATTTGTGGGTATTGTAATGTAAATCCATTATGATAATATATATTATGTTAGAATTCGATAAAGTTAAAGCAATAATGTTTTTAAAGAAGAGATCGCCCGCCGTGGTGTAATGATTACCGTGCTAACTTCATATACCCAAGGTTGCGGGTTCGAACCCGGCGGAGGACAATAGACTTTTTTCGGGTGTAAATATTCTTAGTATGGCTTCCTTCGGTAGGGAAGTAAAGACGCTGGTTCTGCGTCGAAGGTTACGGCACGTAAAAGAACATCAAGCCTGATAGAAAGGTCTCTGAGCAAAATTAAGCGGTCTTTCACGCCCAATTTAGAATGGGACGCTGAGAACCACAACAGTTAAAGACCGTCCGTAAATAACACGCCATTTACACTTCTTTTTTCTAAAGAAGAGAATTTTATAGAGATTAAAAGCTCTGATCTTTTTTACGTGCACTAATGTTAACGCTGCTTTGCAGAAATAATTCCAATTAGATATATTAGCAACGATTCGAGAAAAGCCTTAAATTAAATTCTTACTGAGGGCCTAAGTAAGGAATGTTAACTGCCAAAAAGTGTTATTAAAGGAATTCAATTTTCATCAACCTAAAGGACTTGTAGAGGGCGTACATTTTTTACTTTCTCTAAACGTAATATGTACATAGTTTATAGACAAGCTATTGCATTCCATCCAAAAATTCGATATTAAGATTTCACGGAAATATAAGTTTTAGGGTCCCCTGTATCCAAAAAAAGAATTTTCAGAAAAAGGTACATGTGTGTCCGTGTGTCTGTGAACACGATAACTAAAACAGTGGGTAAAATACCAAACCTGGAATTTGAGTTTAGTATATTCCAGGGATGCGACATGAAGATTTATAGAAAAATCCCCCCACCCTAAACTACCTTTACATGGAATATTTCTCGAAAATTTGGATTTTCTCAAAAATGGCTTTAACGATTTTGATTATAATATCTTATATTATACATATTTACTTGACAAATAAAATTAATATTTTAAATTTTCTGGGAATAGCCTCTTAAGACAACTTTATTCTGGATGCATTTTACGGAATTGCACATAACTGTTAACCGTTACAGATGGAAAAAGCTTACCACACAAAAATGTAGAGCACGTTAGAACACACAACTTATCTTATATTCAGTTTTTTCGTGGAGTTGATCGTTTTTTAGATATTCCTTGTTATGGTTTCAGCGGCCGTGCGGAAGGCCAAAGCTCCTTGTGAGCAGTCGCGCCATTACAACGCTATTACTCTATTACTAATGTTAACACTACTGACACTACCGCTTTCCCCCGAACTTCCTGTTCCTGAATTTCAAAGCAACCACTCTCTTTCACGTTTTTTGACGAGGAGTGTGGCAGAGGGGTCATTTCGTGGAGGTGACTGCGCTATGGAAATAAAACTCTCGGTGTTGGGATGACGTTAGTGTTTGTCTGAGTGACGGGCTCCTGACGCTCCCCGCGTCGAGATGAAGAACTACTAGTGAACTATAAGGGACCCTCCACTACGGCTCACTTCTTGTCCGAATGTCGGCCGCCCTCTTAAATTACACTCACCTCATCCTTCCTCCAAGAGTCTGACGTAAAATAAGACCAGCTACAGTGTGAAATACTCCTCCGTAGTAATACTACTACTGCTACTACCACTACCACTACCACCAACACCACTACAACTACAACTACCACTACCACTACAACCACTACCACTACAACCACTACCACTACAACTACCACTACCACTACAACTACCACTACCACTACAACTACCACTACCACTACAACTACCACTACCACTACCACTACAACTACCACTACCACTACAACTACCACTACCACTACCACTACAACTACCACTACCACTACCACTACAACCACTACCACTACAACAACCACTACCACTACAACTACCACTACCACTACCACTACAACTACCACTACCACTACCACCACTACCACTACAAATACCACTACCATTACCACTACCACTACAACTACCACTACCACTACAACTACCACTACCACTACAACTACCACTCCCACTACAACTACCACTACTACTACCACTACCACTATAACTACCACTACCACCACTACCACTACAAATACCACTACCATTACCACTACAACTACCACTACTACTGCTACTACCACTACCACTACAACTACCACTACCACTACAACTACCACTACCACCACTACCACTACAAATACCACTACCATTACCACTACAACTACCACTACTACCACTACCACTACAACTACCACTACCACCACTACCACTACCACTACAAATACCACTACCATTACCACTACAACTACCACCACTACCACCAACACCACTACAACTACCACTACCACTACTACCACTACCACTACAACTACCACTACCATTACCACTACAACTACCACCACTACCACTACCACTACAACTACCACTACCATTACCACTACCACTACCACTACTACCACTACCACTACAAATACCACTACCATTACCACTACAACTACCACCACTACCACCAACACCACTACAACTACCACTACCACTACCACCACTACCACTACAACTACCACTACCACTACCACTACCACTACCACTCCCACTACAACTACCACTACTACTACCACTACCACTATAACTACCACTACCACCACTACCACTACAAATACCACTACCATTACCACTACAACTACCACTACTACTGCTACTACCACTACCACTACAACTACCACTACTACCACTACCACTACAACTACCACTACCACCACTACCACTACCACTACAAATACCACTACCATTACCAGTACAACTACCACCACTACCACCAACACCACTACAACTACCACTACCACTACTACCACTACAACTACCACTACCACTACAACTACCACCACTACAACTACCACTACCACCACTACCACTACCACTACCATTACTACTACTACCGCTACCGCTACCACTACAACTACCACTACCACTACCATTACCACTACCCCTACCACTACAACTACCACTACTACCACTACCCTGCAGATGAATCCCTCATACGCATAGACAGGTGGATGAAGGCCAACAAATTAATTCTTGCGCCACAAAAAACGGAAGCTGTGATCCTAAAAGGGCCAAAAGAACGGCCAGATGTGAGTTTCAGGATAGGCAATACTGATGTTAAGCCAAAAAAGTCAGTGAGATATCTAGGTGTCCTATTGGGTGATGGTGGAAATTTTGGTGAGCACGTTAGAACAATCAACAAGAAGGCCGAAGAGAGAACAGCGGCACTGAGTAGACTAATGCCGAATATTGGGAGAACTGTAAAAAGGCAAATTTTATGTAGCGCAATCTATTCTGTGCTGTTATATGCCGGCTCAATATGGCACACTGCATTAAGAAAAGAAATGTACCGAAACCATCTGGCCAGAGTACAGCGGAAATTATTATTAAGGGTGGTAAATGGGTATCGAACCATATCGACCAAAGCCCTACAGGTCATCTCAGGAGCAGTACCCATAGATCTGTTAGTAAAAGAGAGAAATATCTTAGAAGAAAAAGTTGGTTCCACTAATGCAGACAAAAGAAATATAAGACAACAAATCATAGAAGAGTGGCAAGAGCGGTGGCATGAGATCATGGAAGTGGCACAATGGACGAAGAAAATTATCCCAGAATATTTATATGTGGCTATTATGTAAGCACAGATCATTAGATTATTTCATGACGCAGGTACTATCTGGTCATGGAAGATTTAGGTACTACGCAAAAAAAAAAAAAAAAAATGGGGAAAACGAATACGGAGAAATGCAACTACTGCCCAGAAACTGATACCGCGGAGCACACGCTACTCCACTGCCCAAGATGGGAGATCAATAGGAGCTCACACAAAACTGGGTAAAATTATAACAGTAGATAATTTAGAGCAGACCATTACTGGCAGTACAAAAGCATGCAATACAGTAAAAGAACTATGTAAAGAAATTATGGAGGCAAAGGAAACAGAGGAAAGACAGTAACTGACAATACACATAGACAGCTGCCATTTTGATGAAGTGCGACAAGCAGTTACGAAATGGTAAGCGGTTAGACAGTGTTTTTTTTTAGTTGGTAAAAATCCAACTCGCCAGGAGGGCGTCTTAAAAAGATTTTTTCCACTGTCTAAACAAAAAAAACAAACAAAAAAACTATCACTACCACTACCACCACTATCACTACCACCACCACTACCACTACCACTACCACTGCAACTACCACTACTACTACCACTACCACTACCACTACCACTGCAACTACCACTACTACTACCACTACCACTACCACTACCACTGCAACTACCACTACTACTACCACTACCACTACCACTACCACTGCAACTACCACTACTACTACCACTACCACCACCACTACCACTACCACTACAACTACCACTACCACTACCACCACTACCACTACCACTACAACTACCATTACCACTACAAATACCACTAACACCACTACCTCTATCACTACCACTACTACTACCACTACCACTACCACCACCACTACGACTACCACCACCACCACCACTACCACCACCACTACCACCAACACCACCACTACCACTACCACCACTACCACCACCACCACTACCACCACCACTACCACCACCACCACCACCACCACCACCACCACTACCACTACCACCACCACTATAACTAACACTAACACTATCACCACTACCACTACCACTACCACCACTACAACTACCACCGCTAACACTACCACCATCACTACCACCACCACTAACTCTACCACTAACACTACCATTACTACCACTAACACTACCACCACCACTAACACTAACACTGACACTACCACCACCACTAACTCTACCACTAGCACTACGGCCACCACTAACACTACCACTACTACCACTAACACTACCACTACTACCACTGACACTACCACTATTACCACTAACACTACCATTACTACCACTACCACCACCATCACCAACAGCACTACCCTGCTACCACTACTGCTGCTGCACACAATTCATTATTGGTATGATATTTTTTATATTTTTCTGGAAACTACCCATTGGAATTTCCTAATTTTGCGGAGACCGTATTAGAACTGAAAAAAATAAGATTTTGTCACCTCCGTGTTGAACAGGTTGCACTGTATTAAGATGGTACAGTATATTTTACGATGTCACAAAGAAAATCACAACAATTCTACACAAGTAGTTTTAATGAGAACATGTAAAGTATCTGGACCATTAATAAAGCTTAAAGTTTTTGAGGCTTGCTGGACCAAAGGGATGCTGCTTGAGGAACGGCGCGCTTAGCAGGCCCATCAACGGACCGCGGTACTAAGCTGAGATAATGAGATTTTCGTCCTCGCTGCTTCTAATCCAATTCAGACTTGATGCGGGTGCTTGGCCAGGCCTGGTGTATTCTGCCTTGCAGATGAAGTCAGGTCCTCTGACTTAGCACATCTGTCTCACGGACAGGACTGCTATTACTGATGTTAGAACTCCAGGGATCCGTCACAAAAGATTCAGCTCGTGAAGAACCAGTCTGTAAAGATCATTAACGTGTTCAGTAGCAAAGAAGATTCCCAACACTTAGTCAGATATCTCTTTAAGGGGAAACAGAAGTTCTTTCTACTTTCTCTAGCAGTATGTACATATAAATTACATATTAGCTAGGCAGAGTATTGTATTCCACCCAAATATTCGATACCGAGATTTAGTCAGAAGTACACGTAATAACGTACACCGTACACAAAAAGAATCTGATGTGTTCCATTCACATGACTTTCTCTACATCTTTGCAAAAAATTATTGCTAGACAGCTTATGCTTCTATTTACTTCATGCTAATCGAGAAAAAATTAGTAGACATAGTCTTATTACTTGCTTCCTTATAAGTAGAAGCGAAATAAGGGAGAAGCATAGGTTAAAGTGATAGTCAAGAGCTGGTTGCGATATGGCAGAAGCTCCTTTGTTTGTGTGGACAGGAGTTGACAAATTCTTGTATGAGAAAATTATATTTTTACAGCTGAAATCAATAACAAGAAATATTTCAAAAACGATAAACTCCACGAAAAAAAATATAAATAAATTGTTTGTTTTATCGTGATCTACATTTCTTGTGTGGTAAGTTTTTGTCTATCTCTTACGGTTTACCAAAATTCAGTAAATATCATCAAGAATAAAGTAGTCTTCAGAGGCTATTCGCAGAAAATTCAAGATATACATTTTATTTGTCAAGTAAATATTTTAAATATACGAGATGCTAATCAAAATCGTTAGTCACTTTTAACAAAATCAAAATTTTCAAATATTTTTCCATGTAAATGGTGGTTTGGGGTGGGCCGATTTTCTTGAAAATCTTCGTGTCACATCCTTGGAAGATACCAAACTTAAATACCAAATTTGGTTTTTAACAGTATTTTCATTTTTGAGCTATGCTGCTCACAGACACACACAGACAGAGAGACACACACACGGACATTTTTCTAAAAATGCTTTTTTGGATTTAAAAGTTCTCAAAACATATACTTCTGGTAAAATCTCGGTATCGACTTTTTGGGTGCAATACAATACCTTCTCTATACACTATGTAGGTATATAGTACGTGTAAGAAACTAAAAAACCAAACACCATTACTTGTCCAGTATGTGCCTTTTTTATTTTCTCCCTATCTGAAATATGTTAATAGTTGTAGCTGTGGAAAGAACGTAACATTGTATGTATAGGAAGGAGTATTCATGTAGCTGTGATAGATTCCAGTTACGGAACGTGAAGCGTAATTCGTCCATTAACAACATAATGAGTGGCGTTAAAACTCGGCGGTATTAGAAATGAAGTAAGAGCACTTTTACCCGGCTTGCATTTTACATGACAGTTGAAGCTATATCTACGTAACACGCGGAAAATGTCGGCGGCCGAGCTGAAACAACGGACTGCGCCGGAAACACTTTCTTTTAACGAGGTTTTAATGACTCCAGCTTTGAGATTCCAAATGGGGTTCCTTCTATTCTGAGTACAGTGCATAGAATGGGCAGTATATGTGCAAAACTCCCTCCTCTGTGTAAATCTTTAGCGAAGGAGCGCTTCACGTTTTCACAAGCTTTCCTGTGGTCTTGCAAAGTACAGTTTTGGGTTTTGGATATTTGTATGATAAATTCATTTTAGTCGAATTATGAAAATAATGATTTACAGTTGTAAACAATGTATTACATTCAATGCCTTCTGTATATATAGTTATAGCTTAACGTCCTCTAACCTGGTTGGTCATATCGGACGATAATTGAAATTGAGTAAATTGATGAAATGATGCTCAAATGATCTCGGCGTCCATGGAACATAAAGTTACTAGACATTCGTCTTCTAAGGTTAAGGGAAAACCCCGAAAAAAACCTTATCCGCGTAACTCGCCCTTAGCGAGATTCGTACTCGTGACCTTTTGGATGTGAGGCTGATTCTGTATTATTGTCCAATCAAAAATTCTACACTGAGAAATACTGTATATATATTTGTATTTAGCGGCCCTCAGAATGTTTGATTTCCAGTATTTCTCAGTGTAGAATTTTTGATTGGACAATAATACAGAATCAGCCTCACATTCAAAAGGTCACGAGTACGAATCTCGCTAAGGGCGAGTTACGCGGATAAGGTTATAAATATATATATTTAGAAACAATCCGAGGTGTTCCATTCACATGCCTTTCTCCAAATCTCTGCAACAAATTATTGCTAAAAAGTTAATGCTTCTATTTACTTCATGCTAATCGAGAAAAAATTAGCAGAATTAGTCCTATTGCTTGCATCCTTGTAAATAGATGCGAGATAAGGGAGTGCCATAGGTTAAAGTGATAGTCAAAAGCTGGTTGCTATGTGACTGAATTTCCTTTGTTTATATAGACAGGTCTTGATAAATTCCTGTATGAGAAAAGTATAAGCTTTTTAAAGCTAATTGTAACCCTCCATGGTTTAATGGTTACCATGCTAACTTCGTATACCCAAGGTGCCGGGTTCAAATCCGGCGGAGGACAATGGATTTTTTGGGGTGTAAAAATCCTTAGCATGGCTTCCTTTGGAACGGAAGTATCGTGGATCCCGTATCGTAGATTTACGGCACGTAAAAGAACCTCAAGCCTGATAGAGGCCTTTGAGAAAAATTAAGCGGTCTTTCACGCCCAGTATAGAATGGGACTCTGAGAACCACAGCAGTTAAATAACACGCCATTTACCTTTTCTTTTTTACTTTCTCTACACGTACTATGCACATAGTATACAGAGAAGGTATTGTATTGTACCCAAAAATTCGATACCGAGATTTCACCGGAAATAAATGTTTTGAATCCAAAAAGAGCATTTTTGGAAAAAGGTCCGTGTGTGTGCGTGTGTGTGTGTCTGTGTGTCTATGTGTCTTTGGACAGCATAGCTCAAAAACGAAAAGACCGTTAAATACCAAACTTGGTATTTAAGTACGGTATCTACCAAGGATTCGACACGAAGATTTTCAAGAAGTTCCCCCACCCCCAACTACCCTTTACATGGAACTTTTTCGAAAATTTTGATTTTCTCAAAAATGGCTCTAACGATTTTGATTAAAATATCGTATATTAAAGATATTTACCTGACAAATAATATGTATATCTTGAATTTTCTGGTAATTCCCTCTGAAGACTACTTTATTCTGTATGGATTTTGCATAACTACTAAACCGTAAGAAATGGGCAAAAAATTACGACACAAGAAATGTAGAGCACATTAAAACACAGAATGTATGTTATATACATTTTTTTCGAGGAGTTGATGGTTTTTAATATTTTCCTTGTTTTTGGTTTCACCTTTTAAAAACTTGTACTTTTCTCATACAGGAATTTGTCAACTCGTGTCCATAAAAATAAGGAACTTCAGTTACCTAAAACCAGCTTTAGACTCCACTTTAACCTATGATACTCCCGTATTTTGCTTCTACTTACAAGGAAGTAAGAAATAAGACTATTTCTGCTAATGTTTTCTCGATTAGCATGAAGTCAATAGAAGCATGAGCTTATTAACAACAATTTGTTATACAGAATTAGAGAAAGTCATATGAATGGAACACATACGATTTTTAAAGCTGAAATCATTAACAAGTACTATGTCCAAAATTGCCAAATCCACGCTAAAAATTATATAACAAATAATTCATATATCATGTGTTTTAATGTGCTCTACATTTTTTGTGTGGTAGGTTTTTGTCCTTCTCTTACCTTGTAGTAGTTATGCAAAACTTCGTAAAATTTATCCAGAATAAAATAGTCATCAGAGGCTATTTCCCAAAAATTCAACATGTACATATTGTTTGTCAGGTAAATATATTTAATATACGATATTTTAAGTCAAAATCGTTGGTGCCATTTTTGGGAAAATCAACATTTTTGAACTTTTTTCCATGTAAAGTGTAGTTGGTGTTGAGGGGGTTTTCTTGAAAATCTTCGTGTCGCATCCTTGGAAGATACCAAACTTAAATACCAAGTTTGGTATCAACCGTCCTTTCTTTTTGAGCTATGCTGTCCACAGACACATAAACACACAGATAGACAGGCACACACACACACGCGGAACTTTTTCCAACAGCGCTTTTTGGATTGAGGAGGACCCAAAACATGCATTTCCGATGAAATCTCGGTATGGAATTTTTGGTTGCATTACAATACCTTTTCTATACACTATATACATAGTACTTGTAGAGAAAGTAAAAATATATATTTAGAAAAAGGTATGTGCGATTGTCTTATCTATAGTCTGAGATTATATGTGTATATATAAACAACATAAATCAAATACGAAAAGCCGGTTAAATAGTAAACATGTATTTAAGTTCAGCATTTTCCAAAGTTGTGACACCAAGATTTATAAGAAATATCTGTTGTGTTCCATTCGCATGATTTTCTCTGTATATCTGTAACAAATTATTGTTAATAACCTTATTCTTCTATCTGCTTCATACTAAGCGATATGAACATTAGAACAAACGCCGTATTACTTAGTTCCTAATAAGCAATAAGGGAATACACTTCACTAAATCCACAGTCAAATGTTTTAAAAGCTGGCTGATATGGAATTGAAATCCGTTTCCTGCGTGGTCAGGAGTTCACAAGTTCCCGTATGAGAAAAACTTTAAGTTTTTGCTTTCTCTACACGTACTATGTACATAGTGTCTAGAGAAAGTATTGCTTTCCACCCAAAAGTTTGATACCGAGATTTCACCGGAAATACATAATTTGGGTCTCCCTGAATCCAAACAAAGCATTTTCAGAAAAAAGTGTGTGTGTGTGTGTCTGTGGACAGTATAGCTCAAAAACCAAAAGACCGGTGAATACCAAACTTGGTATTTAACTTTGGTATCTTCCAAGGATGCGACACGAAGATCTTTAAGAAAACCCCCCCACTCCCAACTACACTTTAAATGGGACTGCTTTCGACGATTTTGAATTTCTTAAAAATGGCTCTAACAATTTTGATTAAAATATCATATATTAAAGATATTTACCCCGCAAATAAAATGTATGTCTTGAATTTCCTGGGAATATCGTCTGAAGACTACTTTATTCTGGATCAATTTTACGCAATTTTGCAGAACTGCTAAACCATAAGAGATGGACAAAATCTTACCACATCAAAAATGTAGGCATGTTAAAACACACAATTTATGTAATATACTTTTTTTTTCGTGGAGTTGATCGTTTTTTAGATATTACTTGTTTTGGATTTCAGCTTTGAAAAACGTATACTTTTCTCATACAGGAATTTGTCAAGTGCTGTCCATACAAACAAAGGAACTTCAGTCACATAACAACTAACTATTGACTATCACTTTACCTATGGTGCTCCCTTATTTCACTTCTGCTTACAAGGAATCAAGTAATAAGACTATTTCTGCTATTTTTTTCTCGATTAATATGAGGTCAATAGAAGGATAAGCTTTCAAAGAATAATTTGTTTCGAAGATGTAGAGAAAGTTATGTGAATGGAACACATTAGATTTTTTAAAACTGAAACCAATAACAAAGAGTGTCTCATATACGGTAAATTCCACGAAAAAAAAATGTATATCATAAATTGTGTGGTTTAACTTGATCCACATTTTTCTTATGTAAAATTCCATAAAATCCATTCAGAACAAAGAGGTATTCAGAGACTAATCCCAGTAAATTCAAAATATACATTATGTTTGGGAGTTTGCCATAAACATATCTTAAATATAAGGTATCTTAATCAAAGTCGTTACAGCCATTTTTGAACCTCAAAATTTTCGAAAATTGGTCGTTGACTGTGGGCAGTTTTGTTTTTGAAACTCCCTGGAAGACACTGAATATAAATATCTAGTGTGGTATTTAACAGAATTTTGGTTTTTGAGCTCTGCGGCCCACAGGCACAAGCCCGGGCAGTTTTTTAAAAATGCTTTTTTAATTTCTCTTTTTATATAGTAAATAGAGAAAGTATTGCATTCCACCCGAACGTTCGATACCGGAAATACATATTTTGGGTCTCCCTGAATCCAAAAATACCAGGCCTATGCGAATATCCGTTTTGTATCGCAGTTTATTTGATTCTAAGAAAATGGAAAGCTTCTAAATACCACGTTTTGGGGTCATAAAGCCAAGGCTGGGATATATACATCATCAGAGGAACGACTATGTCATAAATACACTGCAGACTTCCATCTTGAGCTAGAATGATATCTGCTATTGGTTTACACGGCAGCAGCAGGCGCATCTCTTTCACAAGGTTATTATTGCGGCAAGAGATAATTCAACAGTCTACAGATGTAATTTATTATTCGACTGGAGTGATATGCGAGATGATATATTCATGAGAACACAGGCGGCTGAAGAAATTAAAAGCGACTACACTTGCAGCATCTGGCTCACAAATCCCTCTTGCCATTAACTTGCTTTACTTCTACTCAAGATATTTTTGTTAGCGTGGATATATCAAGTGCTCACTGAACAGGAGACGATTTGGATTTCCTGGAGTGTTTTTCTTTATTACTTTCGCTTAATGTACACGTACATAGTGTACAGAGAAGGAATTGTATTGCAACCAAAGAGATTTCACCAATTTAGGACGCCTTGAACTAAAAAAAAATCTGATGTGTTCAATTTACATGACTTTCTCTACATCTCTACAACAAATTATTGTTAAAAAGCATGTGCTTCTATTTACTTCATGCTAATCGGAAGTAGAAGCGAAATAAGGGAGTACCATAGGTTAAAGTGATAGTCAAATGCTGGTTGCTATATGACTGAAATTCCTTTATTTGTGTGGACAGAAGATGACAAAATCTTGTATGAGAAAAGTATACGTTTTTCACAGCTGAAACCAAAATCAAGGAATATCTCAAAAACGATCAACTCCACGAAAAAATGTATTTAACATAAATTGTGTGTTTTAATGTGCTCTATATTTTTTGTGTGATAAGTGTTTGTCCATCTCTTACGGTTTAGCAGTTCTGCAAAATTCCGTAAAATTCATCCAGAATAAAATAGTCTTCAGAGGCTATTCCCAGAAAATTCAAGATAGAGACTTTATTTGTCAGACTTTAACCGTTTTGTTGCCTGCCGGTACCAACAAGTTCCGCTTGTTTTAAGCGTAAACTATACACATAGGGTTGTGCTCTAGGATTAATTTCACTTTATACCAACCTTTAACCATAAACGTCAAGTAATCATGACTGTTTTACATTGCAAAAATATATACAATTTTTCCCTAAAATTGCAGTGATTTTCAAAATAAATAAAGGAGTTAAAACGACAGAAATATAGACAAAAGTAACCCCATTAGCTTTCAAGCATCAGACCGATTATTTTAATTGGGCTCTCCCCGTCCTTTACCACACTCACTGAGATTTGAACTTGCAACATTTGGCTTTGAATGGATGGCCAGTCCATTAACTATCACCTAACACTCATGGCCATTTGAACTACTTTTTTGTAGTGCCTTTGGCAGGATTATGAAAACTGATTTAGAAGAATTTAAACTTTTAATTGGGAAAAAAGGATTGACGAAGGATCTAGATATACTTTCATTTCTATTATTTTTTCTATTATTTTATATAATTATGTTATACGTTTATTCCCATGTATTTTACTACAATTGCACTTTTAAGCTTCAATTAAAATAAAAACGGCATATTATTCAAAATCCTTAGAGCAATTTTGAGAGCATAAAAATTGTCGAAAAAAGTTCCATGTATAGGGTAGTTTGGGATGGAGGAGTTTTCTTGAAAATCTTCGTGTCGCACCTGAATACCGAGTTTGGTACTTAACAGTCTTTTCGTTTATGAGCTATGCTGCCCCCAGGCACATACACACAGACACACAGAAACACACACAAACCGACAGACACACACAGGAATATTTTTCTAAAAATAATTTTTTGGTCTTAGGGAGACCAAAAATTTGTATTTCCAATCAAATCTCGGTATCGAATTTTTGCGTGTCTTCTCTATACAATGTGTACATAGTACGTACAGAGAAAGTAAACATTTAATCTAAACGCATCACGTTCAGTTCCTGAACTACGGTTATGTTTTTTGAAGCAGATATTGCAAAGCTTGTGCACAGGTACGATAAATGTCTCAATCTTTTCGGTGATTATGTTGAAAAGTAACCACAAGTGTACAAAACTTTTAGTAATAAAAGCATTGTTTTCTATGAACTTGTCTTTTATTTATAGCCTATCGGAGGTTGAAAAAAAAACCGTCCTCGTACAAGCTAGGTATGATAATTGTTTTTAGACACGGAAAAGGGATATTTAGAAAATAAGTTATATTTATATATGATAGGAAGTTAAAGAAGGAATTTGCAATAAAAGCAAGGACTTGTGATTCATCACCAAATCTCCACTTTGTAGCACCTGCAGGCTTTTGTTTCTCTAGAAACTTTAATTAGAAACGAAGCAGCTGAAGGGACTTTACAACAGGATATTACCACCATCTCTGCCATCTCTTCCTCTGTCAGAGACAGCTAAGTGGATTCGATTCCCGAGTAACCTTTTCTCCCATTTTCTGCCGCGGTAACGAGATTTTTCTTTTCCTCAAATGAAAGAAAGCTTCTGGATTTTCTGCAGAACAGATATAGAACTGAAACAACACTCCCATCCTAGAAGTAACAGACAATTCATAAGGTAGATGGTTATTTTTATTCCATTTCTTTTCATTTTCTCTATCTTCCCTTGGTCTGGTATATCTTTATTTTTTTAATTTAATATATTATTACTTCATCTTCCAAATTTATAATAAATTCCACCAAAACATATAATAGTGCTAGATTTTAAGAAAATGCATATCTTGAGGATCTAAGAAAATAGTCATAAATACAATCCATGTTCCGAAATTCATCTTCATCAAACCAGAACTAGTTCAATATTTACATAAATAGATGTAATTATACTAAGACTCAAAATTCCTTTGAGGACAATATCATTAAATCTATTTAACAAACTTAGTAACAGTACTAAATCTCTCTCAATTGAAACTTTTAAGAGCTCAGTGAAGCGCACTTTGATTTTAAATCCATTTTATTGTCTTGATGAATTTTATGATATTGCAAATTTTTTTATATTACTTTCTCCATACGCACCATGTACATAGTGTATAGAAAAATTATTGCACTCCACCAAAAATTCGATACCGAGATTTCACCGGAAATATATGTTTTAGGGTCCCCAATATCCAAAAAAAGCATTTTCACAAAAAGGTCCGTGTGTGTCCGTGTGTCCGTGTGTCTGTGAACACAATAACTCAAAAACGAAAAGTCGGTAAAATACCAAACTTGGTATTTAAGTTTAGTATCTTCCAGGGCTACGACACGAAGATTTTGAGAAAAATCCCCCCACCCCCAACTACCCTTTTCATGGAACTTTTTTCGAACATTTTTATTTTCTCAAATATGGCTCTAACGATTTTGATTAAAATTTCGGATATTAAACATATTTACTTCACAAATGATATGTATAGCTTGAATTTTCTGGAAATAGCCTCTGAAGAGTAGTTTATTCTGGATGAATTTTACTAAAGTTTGAATAACTGCTAAACCCTAAGAAATGGACAAAAACTTACTACACAGAAAAATGTAGAGCACATTAAAACACACAATTTATGTTATATACATTTTTTTCGTGGAGTTCGTCGTTTTTGTGACGTTCCTTATTTTGGGTTTCTGCTATGAAAAACGTATAGTTTTTTCATACTGGAACTTGTCAACTCCTATCCATATAAACAAAGGAACTTCTTTGACATAGCAACCAGCTTTTGACTATCACTTTAACCTACGGTTGTCCCTTATTTCGCTCTACTTACAAGTATGCGAGTAATAAGACTATTTCTGCTAATTTTTTCTGATTAGCCTAAAGTAAATAGAAGTATAAGCTTTTTAAGAATTATTTGTTGCAGGGATATGGAGAAAGTCATGTGAATGGTACACATCAGATTTTTATTTGTATTTGACGCTTCTACACAATGTCCTTTGTTCTGGCAAATAAACTTATCTATTTATCCGTCTGTCTGTCCATCCCTGATTTAAAAAGGAATTTTTTGTACCACCGAACGTAATTGAGTAGTTTGCGAGCTTATTTCACATCAAAAACTGAGTTTTACTTTCTCTATAGGCACTATGTACATAGTGTATACAGAATGTATTCCACTCCACCAAAAAATTCGATACAGAAATTTCACCGGAAATATATGTTTTAGGGTCCCCTTTATTTAAAAATAGAAGCATTTTCGGAAAAATATACCCAACTTGGAATTTAAGTTTAATATCTTCCATGGATGCGACACGAAGCTTTTGAGATAAATCCCCCCACCGCAAACTACCCTTTACATGGAACTTTTTTCGAAAATTTTGATTTTCTTAAAAATGGCTCAAAAGATTTTGATTAAAATATCGTAAATTAAAGATATTTAGCTGACAAATAAGATGTATATATTGAATTTTCTCGCAATAGCTTCTAAAGACAGATTATTCTGGAGGAATTTTGCTTAATTTGGCATAACTAGTAAACCGTAAGAGATAGACAAAAACTTACTATACAAAAATGTAGGTCTTGTTAAAATACACAAGTTATATCATATACATTTTTCTCGTGGAGCTTACAGTTTTCGAGGTATTTAGTGTTATTGGTTTCAGTTGTGAAGTACGGTTTCGCCGTCGATAATGCAACTTTAAATCGTTTTTTTTTTACATTTCATTTTGTACTTCCATTCACTGTAGCAGCAACATATGTGCCAATTCATGAATAGGAGCATGAATAGGTTTAGAAATTAATTTACTCTCCTTCATTCCTTTGCTATCTTCCAACAAAAATATATATTCTACCGAAGCTTCATTAAAATAACTTTTAATTCAAGCTATCGCATCCTAGTTTGAATTAAAAAGTATTTTAATGAAGTACTTACTTTTCTCAGAAGGGAGTGTGCAGTTTTCTTTTGTTCTACTCCTGACCAAGAAAAGAAGGGATTTGTAATGACAATGGCATAAGGACAGCTTTTAAAACATTTGACTATGGCTTTAGCCTAGTGTATTCCCTTATTTTTCCTACTTATAAGGAACTTAAGTAATTAGAACATTGTGCTAATGAGTACCAGGATTAGCAAGATGCAGAAAGAAGAGGAATCTTATGTAAGAAGTTTGTAGAACAGCTAGAGAAAGTCATGTGAGTGTAACACATCAGATTTTTACGGAATATCGCACAAATAAGTGCAACAAGCGAAAAATGCACAAGTAAAGTAAGTTTGTTCCAACTTTACTCTCGACCAAAACAATTCACGATATTAGTGTGAATATGTCACTGATCAACATTTCTCATCATATGCCTCATAATCTTTTCGCAGCTTTAAGATTATCACAACTCTCAAAACACATCACAGAGGAACGTGTGTCACGGCCCAGCAATGTGAAATAAACAGCTTTAAGATTATCACAACTCTCAAACACATCACAGAGGAACAATAATATTGGTGTGTCACGGCCCAGCAATGTGAAATAAACAGCTTTAAGATTATCACAACTCTCAAACACATCACAGAGGAACAATAATATTGGTGTGTCACGGCCCAGCAATGTGAAATAAACAGCTTTAAGATTATCACAACTCTCCAAACACATCACAGAGGAACAATAATAGTGGTGTGTCACGGCCCAGCAATGTGAAATAAACAGCTTTAAGATTATCACAACTCTCCAAACACATCACAGAGGAACAATAATAGTGGTGTGTCACGGCCCAGCAATGTGAAATAAACAGCTTTAAGATTATCACAACTCTCCAAACACATCACAGAGGAACAATAGTATTGGTGTGTCACGGCCCAGCAATGTGAAATAAACAGCTTTAAGATTATCACAACTCTCAAACACATCACAGAGGAACAATAATATTGGTGTGTCACGGCCCAGCAATGTGAAATAAACAGCTTTAAGATTATCACAACTCTCAAACACATCACAGAGGAACAATAATATTGGTGTGTCACGGCCCAGCAATGTGAAATAAACAGCTTTAAGATTATCACAACTCTCCAAACACATCACAGAGGAACAATAATAGTGGTGTGTCACGGCCCAGCAATGTGAAATAAACAGCTTTAAGATTATCACAACTCTCCAAACACATCACAGAGGAACAATAGTATTGGTGTGTCACGGCCCAGCAATGTGAAATAAACAGCTTTAAGATTATCACAACTCTCAAACACATCACAGAGGAACAATAATATTGGTGTGTCACGGCCCAGCAATGTGAAATAAACAGCTTTAAGATTATCACAACTCTCCAAACACATCACAGAGGAACAATAATAGTGGTGTGTCACGGCCCAGCAATGTGAAATAAACAGCTTTAAGATTATCACAACTCTCAAACACATCACAGAGGAACAATAATATTGGTGTGTCACGGCCCAGCAATGTGAAATAAACAGCTTTAAGATTATCACAACTCTCAAACACATCACAGAGGAACGTGTGTCACGGCCCAGCAATGTGAAATAAACAGCTTTAAGATTATCACAACTCTCCAAACACATCACAGAGGAACAATAATAGTGGTGTGTCACGGCCCAGCAATGTGAAATAAACAGCTTTAAGATTATCACAACTCTCAAACACATCACAGAGGAACAATAATATTGGTGTGTCACGGCCCAGCAATGTGAAATAAACAGCTTTAAGATTATCACAACTCTCAAACACATCACAGAGGAACGTGTGTCACGGCCCAGCAATGTGAAATAAACAGCTTTAAGATTATCACAACTCTCCAAACACATCACAGAGGAACAATAGTATTGGTGTGTCACGGCCCAGCAATGTGAAATAAACAGCTTTAAGATTATCACAACTCTCAAACACATCACAGAGGAACAATAATATTGGTGTGTCACGGCCCAGCAATGTGAAATAAACAGCTTTAAGATTATCACAACTCTCAAACACATCACAGAGGAACAATAATATTGGTGTGTCACGGCCCAGCAATGTGAAATAAACAGCTTTAAGATTATCACAACTCTCAAAACACATCACAGAGGAACAATAATATTGGTGTGTCACGGCCCAGCAATGTGAAATAAACAGCAAATTATAACTCTTGGTCAATGGCTCATCTTTCATTTCTATTCTTTTAATATCAGAAAATTTTCGTAGAAGAAACTCTGTATGCTACGCGTACGTAAAATTTCTTTTTGATTCTCGTCTGCGGCTCGTGTCACAACATTCCCGCTCGAATCAAAACCAAAAGTTTACATCACAAATAACTATTTTAATACGATCCGTGAACAAAATAAACTCGAAAACGAAACGCTAGTTAAGTATGTAAGTTGAGCTTCTTCCAAGAATGCGATACGATCCCAATTAACCTTTACACGGAACATTTTTCGAAAATGTGGATTTAGTCAGAAAAACTGTACGACTTTATTAAAATACCACCGATATTTCCTGACAACTGAAGTGTGTATCTGCGAATAGCCTCTGAAATCCTCATCATTTTTATGGCGTTTTATTAACTGGAGAGACGAAAGCGATATAACAGTGTACTTCATAACAATTTACATTTGGTTAAAACACTTAATTTACAATACATTTTTACTTACCTTTACGTCCTCTGCAAATATACAGGGTGTTAATGAACTATACTGAAATATTTTCACAGAATATGTACACTACTTAAATAAGTAATTGAAGATAGGAGATTTATGGCCTCTTTAATGAAATTTCGAAGTAATGACTATAAGATTCTGAAGTGCCAGTACGCCACATATCGCGGCACTACGTCTGGAATGAAAAAAAGAATAATAAAAAACGTTTACTCTATGACAGGAATCGAACTCATGACCTTTGAGATTGCAGCTTCCCGTGTTACGCATTAAACCACCAGAGTACTTGAAAAAACAGATTTTAACAGATTTTTGCGACATTAAATCTTGAGAACGCTGATAAAGAGCTGCGAAAATCGATATTTCTATACTCGGGGGGCAGCAGTTTTAAAGACATTGTAAGCCACTTTTCCAACCTGCTTTGCTTTGACACCGACTTATCAGCACCTGATACCCACACGTTACGCTATGTGGCTGCGTTATGTTTATCCGGGGACCATGCATCGCCGACCTCAAGTTACTTATATCAGTCTCGTGCACAATCTTGCAAATTATTTCGGTGCAGTTCATTAATACCGTGTATAGTAGGTAGAGAATAAGAAAGGAATTGTATTCTAGTCAAAAATTCGATGTGAAGATTTCAACGAAATGTATGTTTTGAGGTTCTGTGAGTCCAAAAAGGCATTTATGAAAAATATCAATGTGGTTGTCTCTCCGCGTGAGTGTGTATGTTGTCAAAATAGCTCAAAAAGGAAAAGTCAATTAAAAACCAAACTTCCAAGGGTGCGACTCCAAGACGTTTAGAAAATTCCCCTTTCCAAGCCATCTTTTGCATTGAAGATTTTTCAAAATTTTCGTTTTTTCAAAAATGCCTCTAATATTGTGTTTAAACTAACGCATATGAATGATAGTTACATGTTTATCTCCACTGATGTCACGCATTTATGGGATAAACACTAAGAACCGATTTTCACAAAGCCCATTTTTACTCCTTATTTCGATGCAGTTCATTTACATACACCTAATGTAGCCTAACCTCGACGAAATCTCGAAACCTGTCAGTAGCCACATTGTCTCCGTAACCATTTCAAAAGGTTCAGGAATTAGAATGTGCAATCTCGCCCGCGGGAGACAGTTCAGTCTAGCGGGAAATTCGCCGAGGGACACATCGTCCTTAAGAGCACACGGCGGTTTCGTTGAGTAAGCACCAAGAGTAGGTGAAACTGAGCTTTCTTTCGCTTTCTAAATTTATATTTTGAGTAAGTCTGAAAGCTTCTTATTTTTAAACACCTAAAATCTAGCGTTTATTTTTTGTTAATGTTTCTTTATCGCAAGATTTAGTTTTCAAAGGCCTGCAACTTACAAATATAACAAATGTAAAGGTTATTTTAAGCAAAATGCATTAACAGTAAAATTAGTTTCACGTTTAATGGCTGCTTGTTAAAATATCTCAAGTTTAATTGTTTTATCATACAAGCAGTGTGTAGGACAGGAGTTGGAAAGGTAGAGTCAGACTGAAAAATTCAGTGCCATAGCCGGGATTTGAACCACGGATCTCCCGGTCTCTAGCCGTGTGTAGGACAGCAGTTGGATAGGTAGAGTCAGACTGAAAAATGCAATGCTATAGCCGGGGTTTGAACCACGGATCTCCCGGTCTCTAGCAGTGTGTAGGACAGGAGTTGGATAGAGTCAGACTGAAAAATGCAATACCATAGCCGGGATTTGAACCACGGATCACCCGTTCTCTAGCCATGTGTAGGACAGGAGTTGGATAGGTAGAGTCAACTGAAAAATTCAATGCCATAGCCGGGATTTGAACCACGGATCTCCTGGTCTCTAGCCATATGTAGGACAGGAGTTGGAAAGGTAGAGTCAGACTGAAAAATGCAATGCCATAGCCGAGATTTGAACCACGGATCTCCCGCTCTCTAGCCTTGTGTAGGTCAGGAGTTGCATAGGTAGAGTCAGACTGAAAAATTCAATGCCATAGCCTAGATTTGAATCATGGATCTCCTGGTCTCTAGCCGTGTGTAGGACAGGAGTTGCATAGGTAGAGTCAGACTGAAAAATTCAATGCCATAGCCTAGATTTGAATCATGGATCTCCTGGTCTCTAGCCATATGTAGGACAGGAGTTGCGTAGGTAGAGTCAGACTGAAAAATTCAATGCCATAGCCGAGATTTGAACCACGGATCTCCCGTGCTCTAGCCGGTGCTCCTCCACTGAGCTAACATGGCAACATGCCGGCATAGCATTGAATTTCTCAACTGAGTAGCATATTTACCAGTGATGATCTCAAGATGTTTTCAAATTATTCAAACGGCTTGTGTGGACGAGCGTTGTTCAACACAACAATGGATGCAACCAAATTAAAAAAAAAAAAAAAAAAAAAAAAAAGATACATTTAACAACGGGAAAGGTTATGGCTATCAAAAAGTTGTGTTGCTTGTAGAGTTTAAGCAGCCCGGAACCACTATCAATGCAGCTGTTTATTGTGAAACTTTACGACGTTTGCGGAGAGCCATTCAAAGCAAACGAAGAGGAATGCTGACTTCAGGAATTGTGTTGATCCATGACAACGCTCGCCCACACACTGCTGGCACAATCCATCGGCTCTTTCAGCAATTTCAATGAGGCCTTTTCGATCATCCGCCGTACAATCCTGACCTGGAACCCAGCGACTTTCACCTTTTCCCCTCAACTGAAGATGTGGCTAAGGGACAGTACTTTCAAACCAACGAAGATCTTGAAAACAACGTCAATGCTCATTTGAAATAATTGGCGGCAACATTTTTTGAAGCGGGTATTGCAAAGCTTGTGCACAGGTACGATAAATATCTCAATCTTTTCGGTGATTATGTTGAAAATTAAACATAAGTGTACAAAACTTTTAGTAATAAAATAATTGTTTGCTATGAACTTGTCTTTTATTTATAGCCTAATAGAAGTTGAAAAAGAATGCCCTCATATTTTTTAAATATATTTATTTTCATATACTTTATGTTCTTTGAGTTGAGGCTTCATATGTTTTGAAATGCATAAGTTATCCAAAATACTTTTTCTTTTATCTACATTGTTTGAGTCTGGCCTCAAATAAAAAGCTCCCTTGTCTAATTTTATTCAAGTTGTTAGGCTTTTCCGCCGGTAGAGGGAACACGGTAGTGCTGGTAGTATTCGTTTTTCTCTCCGGCGCTTTCAAAGCCCATTTCTCATTGCCAAATAAAAACGCGAGCGCTGCAGCTTCCTCTAAAATTTTCACAAAGTACAAGCGCGGAATGACAAGCTTGTCTTCACGTTCTTTTGTGCAAAAGCAATTTATGTCTTATATATTTTCCGTTAGACCTACAGGCGCTACTAAAATTTGTCTACACACTTCCGTAGTAAACATGGAGCACTCGGCTTTTAGAACATTTCACTGAGAATTCAGGTTTTATACATACGTACAACAATAAGAATGAAAACAAATTCTGTAGTAAAATTAGTTAGAGAAAATAATAATAGAGGTGTCCATTATCAACAATTAATGATATCTATGATTCTCGTTATTCGGAAACAAAATACTACTTAGTATTGATTTAACGTTTTTTTTTTTTTCTTTCTTTTACACACAAGCCGTGTGTAGGAAAGGAGTAGGATAGGAGAGTCAGACTGAACAATTCAATGCCGTAGCCGGGATTTGAACCACGGATCTTCCGGTGTCCAGCCGTGTGTAGGAAAGGAGTAGGATAGATAGAGTCAGACTGAACAATTCAATGCCATAGACAGGATTTGAACCACGGATCTTCCGGTGTCCAGCCGTGTGTAGGAGAGGAGTAGGATAGATAGAGTCAGACTGAACAATTCAATGCCATAGACAGGATTTGAACCACGGATCTTCCGGTGTCCAGCCGTGTGTAGGAAAGGAGTAGGATAGATAGAGTCAGACTGAACAATTCAATGCCATAGACAGGATTTGAACCACGGATCTTCCGGTGTCCAGCCGTGTGTGGGAAAGGAGTAGGATGGGTAGAATCAGACTGAAAAATTCAATGCCGTAGCCGGGATTTGAACCACGGATCTTCCGGTGTCCAGCCGTGTATAGGAAAGGAGTAGGATGGGTAGAATCAGACTGAAAAATTCAATGCCGTAGCCGGGATTTGAACCAATTCCTGTAGAAAGTATGTGGAAAAACAATTAATTCATTACTATTTGCCCATAATAGTTGGCTGTACTTTGAATTCTGGGACTTAAAGTACTTACACACCATTAAGTCGCCATTAGGGTTGTCATTTCGAAATAATTTGAGAGCGCCTTGTGGTGGTTTACCGGGAAACATGTGGGTCAGTTTAGAAATTCAATGCTATACTGGCATGTTTCCGTGGTAGCTCAGTGGTAGAGCAACCGAATAGACACCGGGAGATCCGTGGTTCATCCTGGCTGTGGCATTGAATTTTTCACTCTTGAATCTACCTATCCAAAAACTTCTTATTTGCAATATTGAATTACATTAAAATCATCTGCTCATAGTTTTGGAAGGAATAATATTAGTCTGGCCTGTTACCTTCTCTACGCACACTATGTACATAGTGTATAGAGAAGATATTGCATTCCACCCTGTAATTCGGTACCGAGGTTGCACCAGAAATATTAGCTCGAAGTCCAAAAAAAAAAAGAAAACGTCACTGTGTGTCTAACTATGCGTGTGTCTGTGTGTGTTTGTGGAGAACAACTCAAAAACTAAAAATTCGTTAAATACCATGTTTGGTATTTAAATTTGTATCTTCCAAGAATTGACAGGAAATTTTTGTAGAAAATCTCCCCACTCCAAACAACTCTTTACATGGAGAAAATTTTGAAAGGTTTACTTGTTTTAAAATGTCTGTAACGATTGTGATTAAAATCTCTTACATTTAAAAATATTTGCATAAATTTAAATATGTCTCTTGAATTTTCTGGGAATAGTCTCTAAAGACCTCTTTATTCAGGATAAACTTTTCTAAATTTTGTATATTTAGTAAACCTTAGGTGAATGACAAAAACATACTTCACAAAAATTGTAGATCACTTTAAGATACACAATTTATGATATACACATTTTTTTCGTCGAGTTGACCCATTATAAGGAACTAAGTAATGAGTCTGTTTCTGTTAATGAATATCTTGATTATCATGAAGTAAATAGAAAAAAATCTGATGTGTTCAATTCACATGACTTTCTCTACATCTCTGCAACAAATTACTGTTAAAAATCTTATGTTTCTATTTTCTTCATGCTAATTGAGGAAATATTAGCAGAAATAGCTTGCTTCACTATAAGTAGAACCGAAATAAGGGCGTAGCATAGGTTAAAGTGAAAGTCGAAAGCTGGTTGCTGTTTGACGGAAGTTCCTTTTTTTGTGTGGACAGGAATTGGCAAATTCCTGTATGGGAAAAGTATAAGTTTTTCAAAGCTGAGACTAAGAACAAGGAATATCTTAAAAACGATTAACTCCATAACAAATATATAACATATATTGTGTGTTTAATGAGCTCTATATTTTCTGTTTCGTAAGTTTTTGTCCATCTTTTACGGTTAAGCAGTTATGCAAAATTCCATAAAATTCATCCGGGATAAAGTAGTCTTCAGAGGCTACTCACAAAAAATTAAACATATACATTTTATTTATTGTGTAAATATCTTTAATATATGCAATTATAATGAAAATTTTTAGAGCCATTTTTGAGAAAATCATAATTGGAATATACCAAACCTAAAAGTTTGGTTTTCAACGGTCTTTTCTTTTTTGAGCTTTGCTACACACACACACACACATACACATACACACAGACAGACACACACACATGGACATTTTTCTAAAAATGCTTTTTTTTTTGGGATTCCAGGGATGTCAAAACCTGTGTATCCGTTGAAATCTCGTTATCGAACTTTTGGGTGCATTACAATACCTTCTCTATACACTACGTACATAGAATATGTAAAGAGTAATCAGTCGGTGAACAATAGTGTGTTACAGATATATAGAGAAGGCTATGTGAATGGAACACATCGGAGTTTTTCAACATATGTACACGTTCAAAATGCTCCTTTCTGTGCATAGTTAAACCAATCACTTTGATTTTTCTGCCACATACTATTAATATCATAGTAAATATAATTATGAAATTAATTTTATAAGTAAAAATAATTATGTATTTGTCTTAATAAGGTTAACAATTCACAAAAATTATGAAAAGAGGATGAGTGACTTAAGTACCATATCGTTTTCTACAGTAGTATTTAGTCAGTTTGAAAGTAATCCGATTATTACTTTCTCTAGCCATATTTACATACAATAAACATAATAGCTAGAGAAGGTATGGTATTCCACTTAAAATCCGATGTCAAGGTTTCACCGGAAATATACTTTTGAAGTTCTGGAGTCCGAAAAATGCGTTGTTAGAAAAAGGAGTATATATATGCGTGTGTGTGTGTAAACGGCATAGATCAAAAACGGAAAGTTCGTTAAATACCAATTTTTGTATTTAAGTTTAGTAAAAAGATTTTCAAGTAAATTACCCAAACACAAACTATCTCTTACATGAAAAATTGTTGAACATTTTATTTTTCTCTAACGATTTTGATTAAAATAACCTATAATAAGTATATTTATGTCAAAAATGAAATGTAATTTTGAATTTGCTGTGTGTACTCTCTGAAGACCTATTTATTCTGGATGAGCTTTGAAGAATTTATCATAGCGGTTAAATTGTAAGAGACCGATAATAATTTACTGCACAAACATTTAGATCTTGGTAAAACATATGATATAGGTCCTACAGGTTTTCCTTGAACAGTTTACCCTTTTCGAGATATTCTTTGTTATTGGCTTTAGCTTTAAGCCACATAATTGTTCTTAAATGGGACCATTCAAAAGGAACAGAACCTCAATTACTTCACATAGCATTAAGCTTTTAAAAGATTTTACTATCGTTTTAGCCGAATTTATTTCGTTATGTCCCTTCTATTTAGGAGTAATAAGTCCAATTCTGGTAATGTTTATCTCGGTTATCATGAAGTAGAAAAAAGAATAACCTTTTTTAGGAATAGGTTACCTATGGTTCAGAGAGAGTAAATTATGTTAATGAATCACATTAGACATTTTTAACATTATGTATCTGAAATATAAATATAAAGTTGTGTTACAAAATGTTCGAAACTAAATGGCAAGGAGCTTTTTTGTTAGAACAGTTAAAAAACAAAAATATTTGTTCCTAGAAACTGCTTAATGCATTTATATCAACATTTCAGAATGACTTATAAAAATAATAGAAGTATGTGGTAAAAGACTGAACGTAATTGCTCAAGAAACATTGGATTTTAACATTATCATCCTATCGGCAGCATTTCTCTTTGGAACATATTTACTAATGTTTTTGAGCTTCTGTTTGTCTCTAATTTGAACTATTAGATCACAAACACATACACTCTTACATTCATATTCCCAGACTCTGGGGAAGATAGGGAGTCTGGGCTGGAGAAAAATCTCCACCCCAGCCGGAAATCAAACGCAGCCTCTTCAAATGGCAGTCAGATTTTCTACCGACTGAGCTACAGTGGATAGCTTAGACCCTAGAGCCGAGATTTGAGATTCTGGGATCTAGCCCTGGCTCGCGCTATTCAGTACACTTTTCAGCTTTTAAAATCCGTTTCTCAGGTTTGTTGGGAAACGGTTTATCCTTTTAACACCAGCCAGACGCATATTTTGACAGGTTGCATGCAGATGGAGGATGCTAGGAAACGGTTATTGCTGGAAGTGTTTTTATGCTGCCCATAGACACAAAACAAACACACGCAGATGTTTTTCTAAAAATGCTTTTCGTATTTAGGAGGTCCCATCGCATGTATGGTATGGAATTTCTTGGGAGCAACACAATATTTTTACTTTCTCTACACGTACTATGTACATAGTGTATAGAGAAGGTATTGTATTGCACCCAAAATTAGATATCAAAATTTCACCGGAAATATATGTTTTGAGACCCCCTGAAACCAAAAAAAGCATTTTTAGAAGAATGCCGATGTGTGTGTGTGTGTCTGTGGGCAGCATAGCTCAAAAACGAAAAGACCGTTAAATACCAAACTTGGTATTCAGGTTCGGTATCCTCCAAGGATGTGACACGACGATTTTCAAGAAAATCCCCTCACCCCAACTGACCTTCACATGGAAAAAATTACGAAAATTTTGATTTTCTCAAAAATGGCTCTAACGACTTTGATTAAAATTGCTTATATTTAAGATATTGACATGACTGAAAAACTGTATATCTTGAATAGCCTCTAAAGACTACTTTACTCTGGATGAATTTTACGAAATGTTGCATAAATTCTAAACCGTATAAGATGGACAAAAAGCTTACCACACAAAAAATGTAGAGCACATTAAAACACAGAGTTTAAATTAAATACACTTTTTTCGTGGAGTTTATCGTGTTTGAGAAATTCCTTGTTATTGATTTCAGCTTTAAAAAACTTATACTTTTCTCATACAGGAATTTGTCAACTCCTGTCCATACAAACAAAGGAACACATAGCAACCAGCTTTTGACTATCACTTTTACTTATAGTACTCCCTTATTTCGCTTCTACTTACAAGGAAGCAAGTAATAGGATTATTTCTGCTATTTTTTTTCTCGTTTAGCATAAAGTAAATAGAAGCAATAACTTTTTAACAATAATAGTTGCAGAGAAAATCATGTGAATGGAACACATCAGATTTTTATACACTATGTACATAGTAAGGGTAGAGAAAGTAAAAAGGAAAGGGTTCCAATGTTAGCTCCGGTCTCTAGTATTGAATGAGCTAGACGAGAGAGTTTGCAGCTATCGAATGAGGTCAGACATATCGATCGATCGAAATCCTCGCCATCAAACACGTCTTGAAGAGCTTTACTTTCGGGCGTATTCCGCAAGATTTATTTGAATTTTCATACCTGCCTGAAACTTAAAGCTCCGTAAATTTAGAACCCGAACTTGCATTCGGATATTGCTACTCAACGTTTGAAATTCAAAACTAATAATGATAGCCTTTTAAAATATGTAATAAAATACAAATAAGTTACTGTAAAAATATGGTGTGTTACATTCACATGACTTTCTCTATATCTCTGCAATAAATTGTTCTTAGAAAGTTTATCTTTCTATTTACTTCATGCTAATCAGTAAAAAATTAGCAGAAATAGCTTTAATACTTACTTCCTTGTAAGTAGAAGCGAAATAAGGGAGTACCATAGGTTAAAGTGATAATCAACAGCTGGTTGCTGTGTGACTGAAGTTCCTTTGTTTGTATGGACAGCAGTTGTCATATTTCAGAATGAGGTTTTTCATAGCAGAAACCAAAAACAAGGAATGTCTCCAAAACGACGAACTCCACGATAAAAATGTATATGACATAAATTGTGTGTTTTACGTGCTCTACATTTTTTGTTTAACAAGTTTTTGTCCATCTCTTACGGTTTAGTAGTTATTCAAAATTCAGTAAAATTTATCCGGAATAAACTACTCTTCAGAGGCTATTCCCAAAAAATTCAAGATGTACATTTTATTTGTCAGATACATATCTTTAATACACGAAATTTTAATCAAAATCGTTAGAGCCATTTTTGAGAAAATAAAAGTTTTCGAAAAAAGTTCCATGTAAAGGGTAGTTGGGGTGGGGGATTTTTCTCAAAATCTTCGTGTCGCATCCCTGGAAGATACTAAACTTAAATACCAAATTTGGTATTTTACCTACTTTTCGTTTTTGAGTTATCGTGTTCACAGCACACGGACACACGGTCACACGGACACACTGACACACGGACACACGGACGCACACACACTCGGACCTTTTTCCGAAAGTGCTTTTTTTAGATAAAGGGGACCCTAAAACACATATTTCCCGTGAAATCTCGGTATCGAATTTTTCGGTGGAGTACAATACTTTCTCTATACAATATGTACATAGTACGTATAGAGAAAGTAAAAATGGTCTAATATTTTAACCCTAATACTTCTATTTTTTGAAGTGACCCTCAGGTATCTCTTTGTTTTCTTTAGTTTAGGCACCAAACATTTTTAAAGTCATGAAACTGCTGTTACTTTCTCTACACGTACTATGTACACTGTGTATAGAGAGGGTATTGTATTGCACACAACATTTCGATACAGAGATTTCACCGGAAATATATGTTTTGAAAACCCCTGAATAAAAAAAACAATTTTTAGAAAAATGTCCATGTGCGTTTGTGCCTTTACGCTGCAGAGCTCAAAAACGAAAAGTTAGATAAATACCAAACTTGGTATTTATGTTCAGTATATTCCAATGATGCGAAACGAAAATGTTTAAGAAAATCCCCCCGACTCAATTACCAATTACATGGAACTTTTTTCGAAAATTTTGATTTTCTCAGAAATGACTCCAACGATTTTGATTAAAATGTCATACATTAAATCTATTTACATTATAAGTAAAACGCATATCTTCAATTTCCTGGGAATAGCCTCTGAAGACATCTTTATTCTGGATGAATTTTGCATTACTGGTAAACCGTAAGAAAGAGAAACGTAATAACAATTTAGAGCTCGTTAAAACACACATTTTATTTCTATACATTTTCTCCCTGGAGTTGATCGTTTTTAGATATACCTTTTTATTGCTTTTAGCAATAAAATACTTATACGTTTCCATATGGGAATTTGTCAGCTCCTGTTCATACAAACAAAGGAACTTCAATCACATAGCAACCAGCTTTTGACCATCACCTTAGCCTGTGGTACACACTTATTTCCCTTCCACTTACATGGAAGAAAGCAATAAGACAATTTCTGCTATTTTTTTTCAATTAGAATGAAGTAAATAGAAGAATAGACTTTTTAACAATAATTTACTGTAGAGATGTAGAAAAAGTCATGTGAATGGATCACATTATATTCTTTTGTCTTAAAAATACAACTTTTGTGTCTGAGAATTGAAAACATATGCCTAAATAAATCTCAGAGTAAATTTTAGAGCAATTCTTATTATTTTACCGCTGTGAACATGCATAGAAAATTGTATTTGTGTAATAGAAAACTGCTCCACAAGCAGCTATTTACAGGAAGAAAATACTACAAATATAAGTAGCGAAAAACAAACTAAGTTTTAAATACATGGCTTACATTAAAATCCACCAGGATGGTAGGTTGAACCCTCAATTTTGCTTTTCCGCTTTTCTGCTGTTGCCTTTTCTGTCCTTTTCTTCTTGCATTGCTGTTATTTTTTCTGATCAACTTTGTTTTTATTTTGCCTGTTGCGAATGAGATCTCTTCGACCTGACGTTTTTCTTGCCCAGTACAATACAGTTTCACTTCTAATGCTTTGACTTAAGGTACTTAAAAATGGCGCCAGAGTCCAATCATACTTCTTTGTTTTCAGGAATGTTTAAATTATTTTATGGAATTAAAATGAAATGGCGATTTTTTTGAGATTTTTCATGAATATCTGAAACTTGGATAGGTGGTGTCAGACAGAAATATTGCTCACCGAGATTTGACCCACGAATCTTAGGTTTCTATGCGATTGCTCTAGCCTACTAGACTATCATGGCAGCTTCCGAACATGACCTCAAATTCCCCACCAAACTAGCACAGAGGTCTGAAATTAATTTGGAGATGATATAGCCTTAAGTGTGTGCTGCAATATCATAGGTCCCTCTGAGCTATAGTTAAAATGAAAATTAAATTCTGTTTTATTTATGGACGGTGTTTAACTGCTTTGTTTCTCAGCGTTCCATTCTGTATTGAGCGTACAAGAGAACTTAATTTTGCTCAGATGTTCTGTATCAGACTTAAAGTTTTTTTACGTGCAGTAAATCTACGACACGTGACTTTATTTCCATTCCGAAGGATTTACGGTCGAAAAAATTCTTCGCACTTCGCCGGATTTGAATCCGTGACCTTCGGAACCAGAGGCTAACTTCTCAAGATAATTAAAACTATTACCATATTTCGGTCCACGCCTTCAACAGATTTCCTTCCTTCCACTTTAGCCGGCCGTTGTTTGGAGATGGAGGGAAAGGTACGGATAGAGGGAGAGTTTGCCATCACCGCTGTATCATTGTTAAACTACGTGCGTGCATGACTGAATGTAGGTTGAGAGCAAGTACTTGTTTTTGCAGCAACATTTATACCTGAAACTACGGCTGTATCGCGCGATCACCTCTGATGCTCTACGGCTGTGAAGTCTGAAGCTCGGTGGCTAACTCCACCATCCACAGAACAGGATGATCGATTCAGAACATAGATTCCAGTCCCACATCCTCCATTCCCAATCCGGAATGCTTTATACAGTGGATGTTGTGCGAGAAAGAGCTGGTACAAGTTAAGCAGCATTGAGCCTGGTCACGGCTCGGGTGAGAGACCGCCAAGACGTATACCAGCCAGTTGCATACTTGGTCAGACCCCCACCGTCATTTCACTCTTTCCGTTTCCCCCACTAGATGGCACTGCTTCGCTTAACAGTCCGCAAGCGGCTGGGCAAGTTAAGCAGCATCGGGCACGATCACTACTTGAATGTGTGGACATCAAGGTAGCACCAGCAAACCGCGCCGATAGCATTCAAGAGACAAGCATTTCATGGCAAAGAGAGACAAAAACGCTTCCTAGTATGCTACACCTATTATATCGCACAGGTAAATCCGCAAGAAAAACATATAGGTATTATCCTTGGAAATAGACGAGAGCACTTAGTTGTGCAATACAAGGAGTCGGGGAAAGAGGTGGAGACTTGAAGCGATAGCCATAGGTATGTAAACGCACAAAGAAATCGGCTACTGGCCGACTGCAGATATCAGATCATGCCACTGCGCTCTCGTCTACTTGCACGGAAAACCCGTGGCGATTTACCGAGATAACTCGGAGACTGCTTTTGGCTGCTGGCAATATTGTAAACAATCTCTCTAAACCTTCTCTAGATGTTGAAGATGATGACATTACTGCTGATAGTTCTCAATTTACTTATATACTTTTACATTAAACAGCATACTACGATTTTTGTTATCAATCGCTGCCGCTTGCAATGCCCTCTCTCCCACCACTAACATAAAAATCTGAGTGTTCCATTCACATGACTTTTTCTACATCTCTGCAACAAATTATTGTTAAAAATCTTAAGCCTCTATTTACTTCATGCTAATCGAGAAAAAATTAGCAGAAATAGTCTTATTACTTGTTTCCTTGTAAGTAGAAGCGAAATAAGAGAGTACAATAGGTTAAAGTGATAGGAAAAAACTGGATGATATGTGACTGAAGTTTCTTTGTTTGTATGGACAGCAGTTGACAAATTCCTGTATGATTTTCAAAGCTAAAACTAAAAATGATCAACTCCACGAAAAAAAAGTATATAGCACAAATTGTGTGTTTTAACGTGCTCTACATTTTTTGTGTGGTAAGTTTTAGTCCATCTCTAACGTTTAGCAGTTATGCAAAATTCCGTAAAATTGATCAAGAATAAAGTAGTCTTAAGAGACTATTCCCAGAAAATTCAAGATATACATTTTATTTGTCAGGTAATATACGATATTTTAATCAAAATCTTTAGAGTCATTTTTAAGAAAATCAAAATTTTCGAAATGTTTCCATGTAAAGGGTAGTTTGGACACGGGGGGATTTTTGTCAAAATCTTCGTGTCGCATCTCTGGAAGATGGTAAACTTAAGTACCAAGTTTGGTATTTTAGCTACTTTTCGTTTTTTGAGTTATCGTGTTCACAGGCACACGGACACACGGATCTTTTGGGGAAAATGCTTTTTTTGGATATAAGGGACCCTAAAACAAATATTTCCGGTGAAATTTCGGTATCGAATTTTTGGGTGGTGTGCAATACCTTCTCTATACACTATGCACATAGTGAAAGAGAAAGTAGAAACTCGCGATGCGCATGTGTGTGATGACACATGGACATACGAGAGTAGAGAGAACGACGTAATCGGCCCACACCGTTCTGCGCAGCATTTTTACTAAGCTGAAAGAGAATAGCATTTTACCCCTAGACCACGGAGGACAATACACTCACAATAAAGTCGCAGCGCTAACCAAACGCAGCAAAAGCGCAGGTGCGAAGGAAGACCATTTTCAATGTAGCCGTAAGTGTAATGCAAGAAGTTGTCACGGTTTCTAGATCCGAAAATTACATGCGGATATCTTACAAGCGTTCCACAAGTTTTGAATACACATAGCCAGGGATGTCATATAAGAGAACTCACGGACACTTTTCAACATGTGGCGTGGAGGAGACGCAAGGCTCACCAATGCGCATGCGTAAACGACAGAAACGACAGAGGAACACGAGCCCTATTGCTTCTTGCATAAAAGAACACACACACATCATCAGGTTCCTGGAAATTATCCGGTTTTAAAAGAAACTTGCAATTAGGTTCATGGATCCATTTGATGTACGGCATGTAGCGCCATTTTGCTGAAAATATCCTTGACTTAGCTCTACATTGTACCACATTTTTACGTTGACTACAAGAACAAAACATCGAAACAGCTGCCAACAATGCAATTATGAATAAAACATAAACATCTGCGCATCTAGTGATAAGGAATCGAAACTCCACAACATTCTGCTTAATTTGGTACTAAAATTGGCTCCTTGAATGAATTTCCAACGGAATAATTAAAGAAAGAAATGTGTCGGTTCTACATAAATCACTCTGTATATCCTAACAACATTGGAAAAAACACGCACTCGCGCGCTATGACAACAGAACCACAGAACAATAAAATATCACACACACATACATACACCACACATATAGATTACTCAAACACCATATAAGTCTATACGATATTTACACAAATATTTTATCTCTTAGTGCACGCACGAGAAGGTATTGTATTCCACCCAAAAATTGGATTCCGAAGTTTCACCGGCAGTACATGTTTTAGGAACCCCTGAATCCAGAAATAGTATTTTTAGAAAAAAATATTCGTGTGTGTCTGTGTGCCTGCGAGCAACATGGCAGTCGAAAAGTCTGTTAAATACCAAACTTTATATTTAAGTTCAGTATCGTCCAAGGACGCGACATAAAGATTTGAAAGAACCTCTCTCCATCCCCGACTACCTTTTACATGGAAACATTTTAGAAAATGTTGAATGTCTCTAACGAATTTGATTAAAATACATTTTGTTTAAGATATTTTTATGACAAACGAAATGTATTCATTGAATTTTCAAGGATTTTCCTCTGAAGAATTATTTATTCTGGATGAACTTTTCTGAATTTTGCATAACTGGTAAATCGTAAAAGACAGACAAAATCTTACTACGCAAAGAGCGTAGATTTCCTTAAAACACACAATTTATTTAACATGCATTTTTTCGTGGAGTTGACCACTTTCGAGATATTTTGTTATTGGTTTCAATTCCATAGCAACCACATTTTAAAACATTTGACTGTCAATTTAGGCTAATGTAATCCCTTATTTCTCTTCTACTTACACGGAACTAAGTAATATAACCGTTTCTGCTGATGTTTATCTCGATTAGCATGGAGCAGATAGAAGACCGTATTAACAATCATATGAAACAGAGATGTGGAGAAAGTTATGTGGATAGAACACATCTAATCGGTTTTGAAAAATGTGTTCTTCGGTTCTATTGCTTTACAAACACAAAGGCTGCAATCAAACAAAATTTATTGTACTTTCAGAAGCGAATGTTGTATATTCTTGATGATATCCTTACAAATTATAAGTTTTAGAAATTTCAGGTCCAATTATTAAATCAAATCTGTTGGTTTACCTTAATTTTCAGAGTCATACCTTCAATTATTATTTGACGAGAGTATTGTGTTCTGAATGCTATACGTCCCGCGTCGCATTAAGAGATGGGACCACACATATTCCCAGTTTTCCTGCAGGTAGGAGCATCTTAAAATAGTCTATTATTATGACTTACGGTATGAATAACCATCTAGTAATGAATTATACTGTAACAAATGTGCTACTTAAACTTCTTTACAAATAGTCTTTAATTTACTGCTACAAACAAAAGTCTCGACGGTTCGACGCGTAGATAGTAGACGGCTTACATGCTACTTGCAATCCTTTCTCCTTTTATAGCTAGAATATTACGTCACGGAACCCTCTGGAAGCTTCTCGCAGCCCAAGCTTCGAGAAGAATGGAGACGTGTCGTGTTCCAAAGTCTTCGGATAACGGCGCGTCGTGCTTCATGTGTTTCAACTGCGCCGACTCTCATCCAAAGGAATGGGAGAACGGCAGCAATCGAACACCATTGTTACAGTATTTATTATTTATTTTAAAGCTGGTAATGGAAAAGTCACACATTTTTAGTGGAAGGTTCAAACGGACAAAGCTTGCGCCGGAAAAATTTTATCTGCTCTACTTTTGCTTAAAGCAGTCAAGTGAGATAATGCAAAGTTTGGTTGGAGACAAATGCGTTAGCTCATAGATAGTAGCTAACTGATTCAGTAACTGCCAAGAAGTCTGCATAGTCTGAAATAATACCATAATAATAGATACTCGAACAAATGAGGCGCGGATCCGATATGCAAAAATGATGATGATAATATTAAAAATCTTATGTGTTCCATTCACGTGACTTTCTCTACGTCTCTCTTACAAATTATTGTTAAAAATCTCATTTTTCTATTTACTTGTGCTAATCGAGATAAACATTAACAGAAATTGTCTTTTTACCTCCTTCCTTGTAAGTAGAAGGGAAATAAGGGAGAAATTATTCGATAGTCAAATATTTTAAAAGCTGATTGCTATGTGATTGCATTTCCTTTGCTTGTATGGGCAAATCCCCGTAAGAGAAAGGTATAAGTATTTTAAAGTTGAAGACAATAACCAGGAATACTTTAAAAACGGTCCACTCCATGAGAAAAAAAAATGTTTGGAGCAGAAATAACGGATTTTAATGAGATCTATATATTTTGTTTAGTAATCTTTTTGTATCTCTTACCATTTACCAGTGTTGCAAAATTCTGCAAAATTCACGCAGAATAAAGATATCTTCACAGGCTATTCCATTAAAATTCAAGATATACATTTTATTTACCAAGTAAATATTGTTAAAAATCGTATGCTTCTTTTTACTTCCTGCTAATCGAGAAAAAATTAGCAGAAATAGTCTCATTACTTGCCTCCTTGTAAGTAGAAGCGAAATAAGGGAGTATCATAAGTTAAAGTGATAATCAAAAGCTGGTTGCTATGTGACTGAAGTTCCTTTGTTTGTATGGACGGAGAAATGTGTAAGTGTTTAAAGCTGAAACAAATAACAAGGAATAACTCATAAAGATCCACTCCACGAAAAAAATGTACATAACATAAATTGTGGTTGTAAAGAGCTCTATAGTTTCTGTTATGTAAGTAATTTTCTATTTATTACGATTTACCAGCTACGCAAAATTGAGCAATTTCATCCAGAGTAAAGATGTTTTTAAGGGCTACTCCCAAAAAATTCAAGATGTACATTTTATTTGCCATGTAACTATCTTTAAGATTTGGTATTTTAATGAAAATCGTTAAGGCTATTGTTGAGAAAATTAAAATTTTCGAAAATTCCATGCAAAAGGTAAGTGGAGGTGGTTAGAGTTTCTTGAAAATCTTCTTGTCGCATTCTTGTAAGATACTGAACTTAAATACAAAGTTTGGTGTTGTACAAACTTTTCGTTTTTGAGCTATGCTGCCCAAGGAAAAACGCTCAGAGACCCACTCACGGACATTTTTCTAAAAATATATTTTTTGATTCAGGAGGGACCAAGCATATATTTCCTGTCAAATCTCGGTATGGAATTTCTCTGTCCAATACAACACTTCTCTCTACAAATATGCACATAGTACGTGTAGAGAACATAACAATTATAGCGACTAGTTAGTATTAGAATGGACAGAGAAAATAACAAATATAGCGACTAGTTAGTATTAGAATGGACACAGAACATAACAATTATAGCAACTAGTTAGTATTAGAATGGACAGAGAAAATAACAATTATACCAACTAGTTAGTATTAGAATGGACAGAGAAAATAACAATTATAGCAACTAGTTAGTATTAGAATGGACACAGAAAATAACAATTATAGCAACTAGTTAGTATTAGAATGGACAGAGAAAATAACAATTATAGCAACCAGTTAGTATTAGAATGGACAGAGAAAATAACAATTATAGCGACTAGTTAGTATTAGAATGGACACAGAAAATAACAATTATAGCAACTAGTTAGTATTAGAATGGACACAGAAAATAACAATTATAGCAACTAGTTAGTATTAGAATGGACACAGAAAATAACAATTATAGGGACTAGTTAGTATTAGAATGGACAGAGAAAATAACAATTATAGCGACTAGTTAGTATTAGAATGGACACAGAAAATAACAATTATAGCGACTAGTTAGTATTAGAATGGACACAGAAAATAACAATTATAGCGACTAGTTAGTATTAGAATGGACACAGAAAATAACAATTATAGCAACTAGTTAGTATTAGAATGGACACAGAAAATAACAATTATAGCCACTAGTTAGTATTAGAATGGACACAGCAAATAACAATTATAGCGACTAGTTAGTATTAGAATGGACACAGAAAATAACAATTATAGCGACTAGTTAGTATTAGAATGGACACAGAAAATAACAATTATAGCGACTAGTTAGTATTAGAATGGACACAGAAAATGACAATTATAGGAACTAGTTAGTATTAGAATGGACACAGAAAATAACAATAATAGCCACTAGTTAGTATTAGAATGGACACAGCAAATAACAATTATAGGAACTAGTTAGTATTAGAATGGACACAGAAAATAACAATTATAGGAACTAGTTAGTATTAGAATGGACACAGAAAATAACAATAATAGACACTAGTTAGTATTAGAATGGACACAGAAAATAACAATAATAGCCACTAGTTAGTATTAGAACGGACACAGAAAATGAAAATTATAGGAACTAGTTAGTATTAGAATGGACACAGAAAATAACAATTATAGCCACTAGTTAGTATTAGAATGGACACAGAAAATAACAATTATAGCGACTAGTTAGTATTAGAATGGACAGAGAAAATAACAATTATAGCGACTAGTTAGTATTAGAATGGACACAGAAAATAACAATTATAGCGACTAGTTAGTATTAGAATGGACACAGAAAATGACAATTATAGGAACTAGTTAGTATTAGAATGGACACAGAAAATAACAATAATAGCGACTAGTTAGCATTAGAATGGACAGAGAAAATAACAATTATAGCGACTAGTTAGTATTAGAATGGACACAGAAAATAACAATTATAGCAACTAGTTAGTATTAGAATGGACAGAGAAAATAACAATTATAGCAACTAGTTAGTATTAGAATGGACAGAGAAAATAACAATTATAGCAACTAGTTAGTATTAGAATTGACACAGAAAATAACAATTATAGCAACTAGTTAGTATTAGAATGTACACAGAAAATAACAATTATAGCAACTATTTAATATTAGAATGGACAGAGAAAATAACAATTATAGCGACTAGTTAGTATTAGAATGGACAGAGAAAATAACAATTATAGCAACTAGTTAGTATTAGAATGGACAGAGAAAATAACAATTATAGCAACTAGTTAGTATTAGAATGGACACAGAAAATAACAATTATAGCGACTAGTTAGTATTAGAATGGACACAGAAAATAACAATTATAGCGACTAGTTAGTATTAGAATGGACAGAGAAAATAACAATTATAGCGACTGGTTAGTATTAGAATGGACACAGAAAATAACAATTATAGCGACTAGTTAGTATTAAAATGGACAAAGAAAATAACAATTATAGCGACTAGTTAGTATTAGAATGGACACAGAAAATAACAATTATAGCGACTAGTTAGTATTGGAATGGACACAGAAAATAGCAATTATAGCGACTAGTTAGTATTAGAATGGACACAGAAAATAACAATTATAGCGACTAGTTAGTATTAGAATGTACACAGAAAATAACAATTATAGCGACTAGTTAGTATTAGAATGGACAGAGAAAATAACAATTATAGCAACTAGTTAGCATTAGAATGGACAGAGAAAATAACAATTATAGCGACTAGTTAGCATTAGAATGGACAGAGAAAATAACAATTATAGCAACTAGTTAGTATTAGAATGGACAGAGAAAATAACAATTATAGCAACTAGTTAGTATTAGAATGGACAGAGAAAATAACAATTATAGCAACTAGTTAGTATTAGAATGGACACAGAAAATAACAATTATAGCCACTAGTTAGTATAAGAATGGACACAGAAAATAACAATTATAGCGACTAGTTAGTATTAGAATGGACACAGAAAATAACAATTATAGCGACTAGTTAGTATTAGAATGGACACACAAAATAACAATTATAGCGACTAGTTAGTATTAGAATGGACACAGAAAATGACAATCATAGGAACTAGTTAGTATTAGAATGGACACAGAAAATAACAATAATAGCCACTAGTTAGTATTAGAATGGACACAGCAAATAACAATTATAGGAACTAGTTAGTATTAGAATGGACACAGAAAATAACAATTATAGGAACTAGTTAGTATTAGAATGGACACAGAAAATAACAATAATAGCCACTAGTTAGTATTAGAATGGACACAGAAAATGAAAATTATAGGAACTAGTTAGTATTAGAATGGACACAGAAAATAACAATTATAGCCACTAGTTAGTATTAGAATGGACACAGAAAATAACAATTATAGCGCTTAGTTAGTATTAGAATGGACAGAGAAAATAACAATTATAGCGACTAGTTAGTATTAGAATGGACACAGAAAATAACAATAATAGCGACTAGTTAGTATTAGAATGGACACAGAAAATAACAATAATAGCGACTTGTTAGCATTAGAATGGACAGAGAAAATAACAATTATAGCGACTAGTTAGTATTAGAATGGACACAGAAAATAACAATTATAGCGACTAGTTAGTATTAGAATGGACACAGAAAATAACAATTATAGCGACTAGTTAGTATTAGAATGGACACAGAAAATGACAATTATAGGAACTAGTTAGTATTAGAATGGACACAGAAAATAACAATAATAGCCACTAGTTAGTATTAGAATGGACACAGCAAATAACAATTATAGGAACTAGTTAGTATTAGAATGGACACAGAAAATAACAATTATAGGAACTAGTTAGTATTAGAATGGACACAGAAAATAACAATAATAGACACTAGTTAGTATTAGAATGGACACAGAAAATAACAATAATAGCCACTAGTTAGTATTAGAATGGACACAGAAAATGAAAATTATAGGAACTAGTTAGTATTAGAATGGACACAGAAAATAACAATTATAGCCACTAGTTAGTATTAGAATGGACACAGAAAATAACAATTATAGCGACTAGTTAGTATTAGAATGGACAGAGAAAATAACAATTATAGCGACTAGTTAGTATTAGAATGGACACAGAAAATAACAATTATAGCGACTAGTTAGTATTAGAATGGACACAGAAAATGACAATTATAGGAACTAGTTAGTATTAGAATGGACACAGAAAATAACAATAATAGCGACTAGTTAGCATTAGAATGGACAGAGAAAATAACAATTATAGCGACTAGTTAGTATTAGAATGGACACAGAAAATAACAATTATAGCAACTAGTTAGTATTAGAATGGACAGAGAAAATAACAATTATAGCAACTAGTTAGTATTAGAATGGACAGAGAAAATAACAATTATAGCAACTAGTTAGTATTAGAATTGACACAGAAAATAACAATTATAGCAACTAGTTAGTATTAGAATGTACACAGCAAATAACAATTATAGCAACTAGTTAATATTAGAATGGACAGAGAAAATAACAATTATAGCGACTAGTTAGTATTAGAATGGACAGAGAAAATAACAATTATAGCAACTAGTTAGTATTAGAATGGACACAGAAAATAACAATTATAGCGACTAGTTAGTATTAGAATGGACACAGAAAATAACAATTATAGCGACTAGTTAGTATTAGAATGGACAGAGAAAATAACAATTATAGCGACTGGTTAGTATTAGAATGGACACAGAAAATAACAATTATAGCGACTAGTTAGTATTAAAATGGACAAAGAAAATAACAATTATAGCGACTAGTTAGTATTAGAATGGACACAGAAAATAACAATTATAGCGACTAGTTAGTATTGGAATGGACACAGAAAATAGCAATTATAGCGACTAGTTAGTATTAGAATGGACACAGAAAATAACAATTATAGCGACTAGTTAGTATTAGAATGTACACAGAAAATAACAATTATAGCGACTAGTTAGTATTAGAATGGACAGAGAAAATAACAATTATAGCAACTAGTTAGCATTAGAATGGACAGAGAAAATAACAATTATAGCGACTAGTTAGCATTAGAATGGACAGAGAAAATAACAATTATAGCAACTAGTTAGTATTAGAATGGACAGAGAAAATAACAATTATAGCAACTAGTTAGTATTAGAATGGACAGAGAAAATAACAATTATAGCAACTAGTTAGTATTAGAATGGACACAGAAAATAACAATTATAGCCACTAGTTAGTATAAGAATGGACACAGAAAATAACAATTATAGCGACTAGTTAGTATTAGAATGGACACAGAAAATAACAATTATAGCGACTAGTTAGTATTAGAATGGACACAGAAAATAACAATTATAGCGACTAGTTAGTATTAGAATGGACACAGAAAATGACAATTATAGGAACTAGTTAGTATTAGAATGGACACAGAAAATAACAATAATAGCCACTAGTTAGTATTAGAATGGACACAGCAAATAACAATTATAGGAACTAGTTAGTATTAGAATGGACACAGAAAATAACAATTATAGGAACTAGTTAGTATTAGAATGGACACAGAAAATAACAATAATAGCCACTAGTTAGTATTAGAATGGACACAGAAAATGAAAATTATAGGAACTAGTTAGTATTAGAATGGACACAGAAAATAACAATTATAGCCACTAGTTAGTATTAGAATGGACACAGAAAATAACAATTATAGCGCCTAGTTAGTATTAGAATGGACAGAGAAAATAACAATTATAGCGACTAGTTAGTATTAGAATGGACACAGAAAATAACAATAATAGGAACTAGTTAGTATTAGAATGGACACAGAAAATAACAATAATAGCGACTAGTTAGTATTAGAATGGACACAGAAAATAACAATAATAGCGACTTGTTAGCATTAGAATGGACAGAGAAAATAACAATTATAGCGACTAGTTAGTATTAGAATGGACACAGAAAATAACAATTATAGCATCTAGTTAGTATTAGAATGGACAGAGCAAATAACAATTATAGCAACTAGTTAGTATTAGAATGGACAGAGAAAATAACAATTATAGCAACTAGTTAGTATTAGAATTGACACAGAAAATAACAATTATAGCAACTAGTTAGTATTAGAATGTACACAGAAAATAACAATTATAGCAACTAGTTAATATTAGAATGGACAGAGAAAATAACAATTATAGCGACTAGTTAGTATTAGAATGGACAGAGAAAATAACAATTATAGCAACTAGTTAGTATTAGAATGGACAGAGAAAATAACAATTATAGCAACTAGTTAGTATTAGAATGGACACAGAAAATAACAATTATAGCGACTAGTTAGTATTAGAATGGACACAGAAAATAACAATTATAGCGACTAGTTAGTATTAGAATGGACAGAGAAAATAACAATTATAGCGACTGGTTAGTATTAGAATGGACACAGAAAATAACAATTATAGCAACTAGTTAGTATTAGAATGGACACAGAAAATAACAATTATAGCGACTAGTTAGTATTAAAATGGACAAAGAAAATAACAATTATAGCGACTAGTTAGTATTAGAATGGACACAGAAAATGACAATTATAGCGACTAGTTAGTATTAGAATGGACACAGAAAATAGCAATTATAGCGACTAGTTAGTATTAGAATGGACACAGAAAATAACAATTATAGCGACTAGTTAGTATTAGAATGTACACAGAAAATAACAATTATAGCGACTAGTTAGTATTAGAATGGACAGAGAAAATAACAATTATAGCAACTAGTTAGTATTAGAATGGACAGAGAAAATAACAATTATAGCAACTAGTTAGCATTAGAATGGACACAGAAAATAACAATTATAGCAACTAGTTAGTATTAGAATGGACAGAGAAAATAACAATTATAGCAACTAGTTAGTATTAGAATGGACACAGAAAATAACAATTATAATGACTAGTTAGTGTTAGAATGGACACAGAAAATAACAATTATAGCGACTAGTTAGTATTAGAATGGACAGAGAAAATAGCAATTATAGCCACTAGTTAGTATTAGAATGGACAGAGAAAATAACAATTATAGCAACTAGTTAGTATTAGAATGGACAGAGAAAATAACAATTATAGCAACTAGTTAGTATTAGAATGGACACAGAAAATAACAATTATAGCAAATAGTTAGTATTAGAATGGACACAGAAAATAACAATTATAGCAACTAGTTAGTATTAGAATGGACACAGAAAATAACAATTATAGCGACTAGTTATTATTAGAATGGACACAGAAAATAACATTTATAGCCACTAGTTAGTATTAGAATGGACACAGAAAATAACAATTATAGCGACTAGTTAGTATTAGAATGGACACAGAAAATAACAATTATAGCAACTAGTTAGTATTAGAATGGACAGAGAAAATAACAATTATAGCAACTAGTTAGTATTAGAATGGACAGAGAAAATAATAATTATAGCAACTAGTTAGTATTAGAATGGACAGAGAAAATAACAATTATAGCAACTAGTTAGTATTAGAATGGACAGAGAAAATAACAATTATAGCAACTAGTTAGTATTAGAATGGACAGAGAAAATAACAATTATAGCGACTAGTTAGTATTAGAATGGACACAGAAAATAACAATTATAGCGACTAGTTAGTATTAGAATGGACACAGAAAATAACAATTATTGCAACTAGTTAGTATTAGAATGGACACAGAAAATAACAATTATAGCGACTAGTTAGTATTAGAATGGACAGAGAAAATAACAATTATAGCGACTAGTTAGTATTAGAATGGACACAGAAAATAACAATTATAGCAACTAGTTAGTATTAGAATGGACAGAGAAAATAACAATTATAGCGACTAGTTAGTATTAGAATGGACACAGAAAATAACAATTATAGCGACTAGTTAGTATTAGAATGGACACAGAAAATAACAATTATAGCGACTAGTTAGTATTAGAATGGACACAGAAAATAACAATTATAGCGACTAGTTAGTATTAGAATGGACACAGAAAATAACAATAATAGCGACTAGTTAGTATTAGAATGGACAGAGAAAATAACAATTATAGCGACTAGTTAGTATTAGAATGGACAGAGAAAATAACAATTATAGCGACTAGTTAGTATTAGAATGGACAGAGAAAATAACAATTATAGCGACTAGTTAGTATTAGAATGGACAGAGAAAATAACAATTATAATGACTAGTCAGTATTAGAATGGACAGAGAAAATAACAATTATAGCGACTAGTTAGTATTAGAATGGACAGAGAAAATAACAATTATAGCGACTAGTTAGTATTAGAATGGACAGAGAAAATAACAATTATAATGACTAGTTAGTATTAGAATGGACAGAGAAAATAACAATTATAGCGACTAGTTAGTATTAGAATGGACACAGAAAATAGCAATTATAGCAACTAGTTAGTATTAGAATGGACACAGAAAATAACAATTATAGCAACTAGTTAGTATTAGAATGGACACAGAAAATAACAATTATAGCGACTAGTTAGTATTAGAATGGACAGAGAAATTAACAATTATAGCGACTAGTTAGTATTAGAATGGACACAGAAAATAACAATTATAATGACTAGTTAGTATTAGAATGGACAGAGAAAATAACAATTATAGCGACTAGTTAGTATTAGAATGGACACAGAAAATAACAATTATAGCGACTAGTTAGTATTAGAATGGACACAGAAAATAGCAATTATAGCGACTAGTTAGTATTAGAATGGACACAGAAAATAACAATTATAGCGACTAGTTAGTATTAGAATGTACACAGAAAATAACAATTATAGCGACTAGTTAGTATTAGAATGGACAGAGAAAATAACAATTATAGCAACTAGTTAGTATTAGAATGGACAGAGAAAATAACAATTATAGCAACTAGTTAGCATTAGAATGGACACAGAAAATAACAATTATAGCAACTAGTTAGTATTAGAATGGACAGAGAAAATAACAATTATAGCAACTAGTTAGTATTAGAATGGACACAGAAAATAACAATTATAATGACTAGTTAGTGTTAGAATGGACACAGAAAATAACAATTATAGCGACTAGTTAGTATTAGAATGGACAGAGAAAATAACAATTATAGCCACTAGTTAGTATTAGAATGGACAGAGAAAATAACAATTATAGCAACTAGTTAGTATTAGAATGGACAGAGAAAATAACAATTATAGCAACTAGTTAGTATTAGAATGGACACAGAAAATAACAATTATAGCAACTAGTTAGTATTAGAATGGACACAGAAAATAACAATTATAGCAACTAGTTAGTATTAGAATGGACACAGAAAATAACAATTATAATGACTAGTTAGTGTTAGAATGGACACAGAAAATAACAATTATAGCGACTAGTTATTATTAGAATGGACACAGAAAATAACATTTATATCCACTAGTTAGTATTAGAATGGACACAGAAAATAACAATTATAGCGACTAGTTAGTATTAGAATGGACACAGAAAATAACAATTATAGCAACTAGTTAGTATTAGAATGGACAGAGAAAATAACAATTATAGCAACTAGTTAGTATTAGAATGGACAGAGAAAATAACAATTATAGCAACTAGTTAGTATTAGAATGGACACAGAAAATAACAATTATAGCAACTAGTTAGTATTAGAATGGACAGAGAAAATAACAATTATAGCAACTAGTTAGTATTAGAATGGACACAGAAAATAACAATTATAGCGACTAGTTAGTATTAGAATGGACACAGAAAATAACAATTATAGCGACTAGTTAGTATTAGAATGGACACAGAAAATAACAATTATTGCAACTAGTTAGTATTAGAATGGACACAGAAAATAACAATTATAGCGACTAGTTAGTATTAGAATGGACAGAGAAAATAACAATTATAGCGACTAGTTAGTATTAGAATGGACACAGAAAATAACAATTATAGCAACTAGTTAGTATTAGAATGGACAGAGAAAATAACAATTATAGCGACTAGTTAGTATTAGAATGGACACAGAAAATAACAATTATAGCGACTAGTTAGTATTAGAATGGACACAGAAAATAACAATTATAGCGACTAGTTAGTATTAGAATGGACACAGAAAATAACAATTATAGCGACTAGTTAGTATTAGAATGGACACAGAAAATAACAATTATAGCGACTAGTTAGTATTAGAATGGACAGAGAAAATAACAATTATAGCGACTAGTTAGTATTAGAATGGACAGAGAAAATAACAATTATAGCGACTAGTTAGTATTAGAATGGACAGAGAAAATAACAATTATAGCGACTAGTTAGTATTAGAATGGACAGAGAAAATAACAATTATAACGACTAGTTAGTATTAGAATGGACAGAGAAAATAACAATTATAGCGACTAGTTAGTATTAGAATGGACAGAGAAAATAACAATTATAGCGACTAGTTAGTATTAGAATGGACAGAGAAAATAACAATTATAATGACTAGTTAGTATTAGAATGGACAGAGAAAATAACAATTATAGCGACTAGTTAGTATTAGAATGGACACAGAAAATAACAATTATAGCAACTAGTTAGTATTAGAATGGACACAGAAAATAACAATTATAGCAACTAGTTAGTATTAGAATGGACACAGAAAATAACAATTATAGCGACTAGTTAGTATTAGAATGGACACAGAAAATAACAATTATAGCGACTAGTTAGTATTAGAATGGACACAGAAAATAACAATTATAGCGACTAGTTAGTATTAGAATGGACACAGAAAATAACAATTATAGCGACTAGTTAGTATTAGAATGGACACAGAAAATAACAATTATAGCGACTAGTTAGTATTAGAATGGACAGAGAAAATAACAATTATAGCGACTAGTTAGTATTAGAATGGACAGAGAAAATAACAATTATAGCGACTAGTTAGTATTAGAATGGACAGAGAAAATAACAATTATAGCGACTAGTTAGTATTAGAATGGACAGAGAAAATAACAATTATAATGACTAGTTAGTATTAGAATGGACAGAGAAAATAACAATTATAGCGACTAGTTAGTATTAGAATGGACAGAGAAAATAACAATTATAGCGACTAGTTAGTATTAGAATGGACAGAGAAAATAACAATTATAATGACTAGTTAGTATTAGAATGGACAGAGAAAATAACAATTATAGCGACTAGTTAGTATTAGAATGGACACAGAAAATAACAATTATAGCAACTAGTTAGTATTAGAATGGACACAGAAAATAACAATTATAATGACTAGTTAGTATTAGAATGGACAGAGAAAATAACAATTATAGCGACTAGTTAGTATTAGAATGGACACAGAAAATAACAATTATAGCGACTAGTTAGTATTAGAATGGACACAGAAAATAACAATTATAGCGACTAGTTAGTATTAGAATGGACAGAGAAAATAACAATTATAGCGACTAGTTAGTATTAGAATGGACACAGAAAATAACAATTATAATGACTAGTTAGTATTAGAATGGACAGAGAAAATAACAATTATAGCGACTAGTTAGTATTAGAATGGACACAGAAAATAACAATTATAATGACTAGTTAGTATTAGAATGGACAGAGAAAATAACAATTATAGCGACTAGTTAGTATTAGAATGGACTAAGAAAATGCTGTGAATGTGACATATATAGGTTGATTTCCGCTGCGCAGCATTTACATCTCCTGGAAATGTCCTCAGAGCAACCAGCACGGTGTAATGGGAAAAGCGAACCGAGTTAAACCATCCGAAGCTAATGAAACTAAAGCTTTCACTCTGGACCATCAACGGAACTTTCTCTGGTTCTTTAACCCTCATTCCATCGCTCTCTTTCTGCCCCGCGATTTCCACCCATTGACTTTCCTGCTCCATCATTTTCCCTTATTTCCATCTACCGCCTTTTTACTTTCTCTACACGTACTATGTACATAGTGTATAGAGAAGGTTTGCATTCTACCCAAAATTCGAGACCGAGATTTCACCGGAAATATACGTTTTGGGTCCCACTGAATCCAAGAAAGAAAACATTTTCAGAAAAATGGCCGTGTATGTGTGTGCATGTGTGTTTGCGTGTGTTAGTGCGTGTCTCTGTGTGTAGTGTGTGTGTGTTAGTGCGTGTCTGTGTGTGTATATGTGTGTTAGTGTGTGTCTGTGTGTATGTGTGTGTTAGTGTGTGTGTCTGTGTGTGTATGTGTGTGTTAGTGCGTGTCTGTATGTGTAGTGTGTGTGTGTTAGTGTGTGTGTCTGTGTGTGTTTGCGTGTGTTAGTGCGTGTCTGTGTGTGTAGTGTGTGTGTTAATGCGTGTCTGTGTGTGTATATGTGTGTTAGTGTGTGTCTGTGTGTGTATGTGTGTGCTAGTGTGTGTCTGTGTGTATGTGTGTGTTAGTGCGTGTCTGTGTGTGTATGTGTGTGTTAGTGTGTGTAAGTGTGTGTTAGTGCGTGTCTGTGTGTGTATGTGTGTGTCTGTGTGTATGTGTGTGTCTGGGTGTATGTGTGTGTTAGTGCGCGTCTGTGTGTATGTGTTAGTTAGTGCATGTCTGTGTGTATGTGTGTGTTAGTGTGTGTGTCTGTGTGTGTCTGTGTGTATCTGTGTTGGTTTATGTGTCTGTATGTGTCTGTGTGCCTCTATGTGTGTCTGTATGTGTCTGTGTGTGACTGTGTGTATGTATGTGCTTGCATTTGTCTGTGTGTGTCTGTATGTGTCTGTGTATGTATGTGTGTGTTAGTGTGTGTCTGTGTGTGTTTATGTATCTGTGTGTGACTGTATGTGTCTGTATGTGTCTGTGTGTGTCTGTGTGTCTGTGTGTGTCTGTATGTGTCTGTATGTGTCTGTGTGTGTCTGTATGTGTCTGTATATGTATGTGTATGTTAGTGTGTGTCTGTGTGTGTTTATGTGTCTGTATGTGTCTGTATGTGTCTGTGTGTCTGTGTGTGTCTGTATGTGTCTGTATGTCTGTATGTGTCTGTGTATGTCTGTATGTGTCTATGTGTGTCTGTATGTGTCTATGTGTGTCTGTATGTGCCTGTGTGTGTCCGTATGTGTCTTGGTGTGTCTTTATGTGTCTTTGTGTGTATGTGTGTGTCTGTATGTGTCTGTGTGTGTCTGTATGTGTCTGTGTGTCACTGGGTGTGTATGTATGTGTCTGCTTGTGTCTGTGTGTGTCTGTGTGTCTGTACATGTCTCTGTGTGTCTGTATGTGTCTATGTGTGTCTGTGTGTTTCTATGTGTGTCTGTATGTGTCTGTATGTGTCTGTGTGATCTGTATGTTTCTGTATGTGTCTGTCTGTTTGTGTCTATGTGTGTCTGTATGTGTCTATGTGTGTATGTATGTGTCTATGTTTGTCTATGTGTCTGTGTGTGTCTGTGTGTCTGTACGTGTCTCTGTGTGTCTGTATGTGTCTATGTGTGTCTGTGTGTTTCTATGTGTGTCTGTATGTGTCTGTATGTGTCTGTGTGAGTCTGTATGTTTCTGTATGTGTCTGTATGTGTCTATGTGTGTCTGTATGTGTCTGTATGTGTCTGTGTGTGTCTGTATGTCTCTGTGTGTGTTTATGTGTCTATGTGTGTCTGTGTGAGTCTGTATGTGTATGTGTGTGTCTGTGTGTGTCTGTATGTGTCTGTGTGTGTCTGTGTGCCTGTATGTGTCTGTGTGTGTCTGTGTGCCTGTATGTGTCTGTGTGTGTCTGTGTGTGTCTGTATGTGTCTGTGTGTGTCTATATGTGTCTGTGTGTGTCTGTGTGTGTCTGTGTGCCTGTATGTGTCTATGTGTGTCTGTGTGCCTGTATGTGTCTGTGTGTGTCTGTGTGTGTCTGTATGTGTCTGTGTGTGTCTATATGTGTCTGTGTGTGTCTGTGTGTGTCTGTGTGTGTCTATATGTGGCTGTATGTGTCTATGTGTGTCTAGGTGTGTCTGTATGTGTCTGCGTGTGTCTGTATATGTCTATATGGGTCTGTGTGTCTGTATCTGTCTCTGTGCGTCTGTATGTGTCTATGTGTGTCTGTGTGTGTCTGTATGTGTCTGTGTGTGTCTATATGTGTCTGTATGTGTCTGTGTGTGACTGTGTGTATGTATGTGCTTGCATGTGTCTGTGTGTGTCTGTATGTGTCTGTGTATGTATGTGTGTGTTAGTGTGTGTCTGTGAGTGTTTATGTGTCTGTATTTGTCTGTATGTGTCTGTGTGTGTCTGTGTGTCTGTGTGTGTCTGTATGTGTCTGTATGTCTGTATGTGTCTGTGTATGTCTGTATGTGTCTATGTGTGTCTGTATGTGTCTATGTGTGTCTGTATGTGCCTGTGTGTGTCCGTATGTGTCTTGGTGTGTATGTATGTGTCTTTGTGTGTATGTGTGTGTCTGTATGTGTCTGTGTGTGTCTGTATGTGTCTGTGTGTCACTGGGTGTGTATGTATGTGTCTGCTTGTGTCTGTGTGTGTCTGTATGTGTCTGTGTGTGTCTGTGTGTCTGTACGTGTCTCTGTGTGTCTGTATGTGTCTATGTGTGACTGTGTGTTTCTATGTGTGTCTGTATGTGTCTGTATGTGTCTGTGTGATCTGTATGTTTCTGTATGTGTCTGTCTGTTTGTGTCTATGTGTGTCTGTATGTGTCTATGTTTGTCTATGTGTGTATGTATGTGTCTATGTTTGTCTATGTGTCTGTGTGTGTCTGTGTGTCTGTACGTGTCTCTGTGTGTCTGTATGTGTCTATGTGTGTCTGTGTGTTTCTATGTGTGTCTGTATGTGTCTGTATGTGTCTGTGTGAGTCTGTATGTTTCTGTATGTGTCTGTGTGTGTCTATGTGTGTCTGTATGTGTCTGTATATGTCTGTGTGTGTCTGTATGTCTCTGTGTGTGTTTATGTGTCTATGTGTGTCTGTGTGTGTCTGTATGTGTATGTGTGTGTCTGTATGTGTCTATGTGTGTCTGTGTGTCTGTATGTTTCTGTGTGTGTCTGTGTGTGTCTGTATGTGTCTGTGTGTGTCTATATGTGTCTGTGTGTGTCTGTGTGTGTCTGTGTGTGTCTATATGTGGCTGTATGTGTCTATGTGTGTCTAGGTGTGTCTGTATATGTCTATATGGGTCTGTGTGTCTGTATCTGTCTCTGTGCGTCTGTATGTGTCTATGTGTGTCTGTGTGTGTCTGTATGTGTCTGTGTGTGTCTATATGTGTCTGTATGTGTCTGTGTGTGACTGTGTGTGTATGTATGTGCTTGCATGTGTCTGTGTGTGTCTGTATGTGTCTGTGTATGTATGTGTATGTTAGTGTGTGTCTGTGTGTGTTTATGTGTCTGTATGTGTCTGTATGTGTCTGTGTGTCTGTGTGTCTGTGTGTGTCTGTATGTGTCTGTATGTCTGTATGTGTCTGTGTATGTCTGTATGTGTCTATGTGTGTCTGTATGTGTCTATGTGTGTCTGTATGTGCCTGTGTGTGTCCGTATGTGTCTTGGTGTGTATGTATGTGTCTTTGTGTGTATGTGTGTGTCTGTATGTGTCTGTGTGTGTCTGTATGTGTCTGTGTGTCACTGGGTGTGTATGTATGTGTCTGCTTGTGTCTGTGTGTGTCTGTATGTGTCTGTGTGTATCTGTGTGTGTCTGTGTGTCTGTACGTGTCTCTGTGTGTCTGTATGTGTGTCTGTGTGTTTCTATGTGTGTCTGTATGTGTCTGTATGTGTCTGTGTGATCTGTATGTTTCTGTATGTGTCTGTCTGTTTGTGTCTATGTGTGTCTGTATGTGTCTATGTGTGTATGTATGTGTCTATGTTTGTCTATGTGTCTGTATGTGTCTGTGTGTGTCTGTGTGTCTGTACGTGTCTCTGTGTGTCTGAATGTGTCTATGTGTGTCTGTGTGTTTCTATGTGTGTCTGTATGTGTCTGTATGTGTCTGTGTGAGTCTGTATGTTTCTGTATGTGTCTGTATGTGTCTATGTGTGTCTGTATGTGTCTGTGTGTGTCTGTATGTCTCTGTGTGTGTTTATGTGTCTATGTGTGTCTGTGTGTGTCTGTATGTGTATGTGTGTGTCTGTATGTGTCTATGTGTGTCTGTGTGTCTGTATGTGTGTGTGTGTCTGTTTGTGTCTGTGTGTGTCTATATGTGTCTGTGTGTGTCTGTGTGTGTCTATATGTGGCTGTATGTGTCTATGTGTGTCTAGGTGTGTCTGTATGTGTCTGTGTGTGTCTGTATGTGTCTATATGTGTCTGTGTGTCTGTATCTGTCTCTGTGCGTCTGTATGTGTCTATGTGTGTCTGTGTGTGTCTGTATGTGTCTGTGCGTGTCTATATGTGTCTATGTGTGTCTGTGCGTGTGGACAACATAGCCTTATCTCGTTTCGTATGATGTAGATAGCGGAATTATTTTTTGCAAGAATAGTTTGCAGGATAGGTAGAGAAAGTCATGTGAACGCAACACAAAAAAGATTTTTAAGTGTGTAAAATGGTCATATTTTCTTTCTCTACAAGTTTTGTGTACATAGTTTAAAGGTATTGCATTCCACTCATACGCACTGAAATTTGTAAACTCCTGTTAATGTAAAGAAATAGATTTCAATCTCAGAGCAACCCGCTTTTAAAGTATTTGAGTATAGATTAATGTAGAGTAATGCATTATTTCCTTTATTCTTACAAGAAAGCCATTCTGCTAGCGTTTATCTCGATACATAGAAGAATAAGCTTTTAACAATAATATGTTACAGATATGTAGAGAAAATCATGTGAATGGAACACATCAGATTTTCCCTGTACCAAAGAAGAAATTGCAGAATCAATTAAGATTTACGAAACTAGCGCACCAGTGATTTTAGGGATGGAGAAAAAAAACAAAGTGTTTACTTATATATTTGATATGCTGAAAGTAAAGTACACAAACAAAGCTGAAAGAATCACCTGAGAAGAACACAAAACAAAAGGGAATGCGGACTAAAAGGAAGATATAATATCAGCTGAAGCGTAAACATGTAATTCATGAAAGCGGAAGGATATTAAGCATAACAAAGAAGGAATTTTACGATTTAAACATTTCTCTTCAGTGTTTCGTACGCGGTCGACTTGCAGTCATTGAGATGTTGGGAAACCAGGAACGTTGCCACGGAAACATACAATACCACTAACCTGCGCTCGTTTACACATGAGGGACTTCCGGTTTTATAATTTCGAGTAAAGCAACATTTCTAACCAGCTGTGCGTACCCTCAGGATGTAATATTAATTTATTTTTACTTTCTCTACACGTACTATGTGCATACTGTATAGAGAAGGTATTGTATTTCACCCAAAAATTCCATACCGAGATTTCACTAGAAAAAAATGCTTTGCAACCCCTTGTATCTAAAAGAAAGAATTTTTAGAAAACTGTCTGTATGTGTGTCTGTCTGTGTCTGCGTGTGTCTCTGTGGACAGTATAGCACAAAAACGTAAAGATCGTTATTACCACTTGGTATTTAATTTCGGTATCTTCCAAGGATGCGACACGAAGATGTTCAAACAAATCATGCACCCCCAACTACACTTTACTTGGAAATGTTTTCGAAAATTTTGATTTTCTTAAAATGGCTCAAACGATTTTGATTAAAATATTGTATATTAAATATATTTACTTCGCAAATAAAATGCACAGCTTAAATTTTTTCGGATATCCTCTGAAGACTACTTTATTCTTGATGAATTTAACGGATTTTTGTATAACTGCTAAACCGTAAGAGATGGACCAAAACTTACCGCACAGAAAATGTAGAGCACATTAAAACACACAATTTATATCATATACATTTTTTTCCTGGAGTAGATCGTTTATATGATATTCCTTGTTTTTTTAGTTTCAGCTTTGAAAGACATACATGAATGCACGTTTTTTAACAGTAAATCTTATTATTTTTTTGCTGAATGAAATACTTTATACAGACTCAACCACATAAGCTATGCGTAGCTAGGATGAATCTTTCTTATTTATAGAAAGTAGCGGAATAAGTGTATACTTTTTGGTGAAGTTCTACATTCAAAACGTTCAATTTACGGCAACATTTCGCAACCAATGCAGGTGAGTACGACACTTATCAAGGAGAATAACGTTTATTGTGTTCGATAACAAATAATTGGCAAGTTGTCCGGCTATATTCACTAATATTAATTCCCTTACTGTTGGAAATACAAAACGATTATAATAATAAAACACCTCTGTAGGTAACAATTGATATTCGATTAGCTTTGCTTGCTCTGTGTCAAACAGAGGTGAGACAAAGAGCACTTAAAATTGAAACCAATAACACACAATATCTCGGAAGTGGCTAACTCTTCATAACGTGTTATGATATAAATGGTGTGTTTTAACGAGATCTGCCTTTTTCGTGTAATTAGTTTTTCTCTAACTCTTACAGTTCATCAGTTGTACAAAAGTCATCAACAATGAACAGGTCTTTAGATGCTTTTCCCCGAATGTTCAGGATATACATTTCGTTTGTCATGAAAATATTTTAAACACAAGGCATTTTGATCAAAATCGTTAGTCATGTTTGAGAAAATCAACAATTTCTAAAAATGTTTCCATGTAAAAACTAGTTGGGGATGGGGGGCTTTTCTTGAAAATCTGCGTGTCGCCTCCTTGAAAGATAGCAACTTCAATACCAAGTTTGGTATTTAACAGTCTTTTAGTTTTAGAGCTTTGCTGTTCGCAGGCAAACACGGAGCTTTTTCTAAACATCTGATGTACTCGATTCACATGACTTTCTCTACTTCTCTGTAACAAATTATTGTTAATAAGCTTATTCTTCTATCTACGTCATGCTAAGCGAGATAGGCATTAACAGAAACGGTTTTATTACTTAGTTCCTTATAGGTAAAAGGGAAATTAGATGATACACTAGTATAAACCGGCAGTTAAATGCTTTAAAATATGATTACCGTGGTATAGAAATCGATTTGTTCCCGTTTAAGAAAAGTATAAGTATTTTATGACCGAAGTCAGTAACAAGGAATATCTTAAAAACGGTCAACTGCATGGAAAAATGCATATAAAACATAAATGTTGTCTTTAACGAGCTCCACGTGTTTTGTGTAGTAAGTTTTTGTCCATCTTTTACGGTATACTTGTTATGCAAAATGCAGCAAAATTCATTTAGAGTAAACAGTTCTTTAGAGGCTATTCCCAGAAAACTCAATTTATACATTTTATTTATCCTGTAAATGTCTTTAATATACGGTATCTAAATCAAAATCGTTAGAGCCTTTTTCAGAAAATCAAACTTTTCGAAATGTTTTCTATGTAAAGTGTAGTTCGGGGTGGGGGGATTTTTCTCAAAATCTTCGTGTCGTATCCCTGGAAGATATTAAACTTAAATACCAAGTTTGGTATTTTACCGACTTTTGGTTTTTCAGTTATCTAGTGCATAGTCATACACACGGACCTTTTTCTAAAAAATATTTTTTATTCAAGGACTCTCTAAACATGTAATACCGGTGCAATCTTGATAGCGAATTTTTGGGTGCAATACACTACCTTCTCTATAAGTTATGTACATAGTACTTGTAGAGAACGTAAGAAAAGGAAGAATAAGAAGAATGTATGCCCCTCGTAAAGTAAAGCTGCATGTTTCTGTTAAGGAGAAAACTGTGGAAAAAATTAAAAACATTACGTGTAAGCTTACAAGAGATATTTCATTCCAGTTTCAGAGCTGATTAACACTTTATAATGAATACAACTTGAGAATAATTATTTGTTACGCTAGTAGGAATAAAGTGACGTTTTATTAAAAACTGCTTGGAGTCAGCGCACAGTCTTCCCTCTCTTGTTTTAGCTAGGGTTAATACAATCATATTTCATTCTGACATCTCCAATAATGAGGTCCAAAACAGTTGACATGCAGCAGAAGAAGCCCGGCTTAACATAGAACATGGTAGAGAGAAAAGAAAATATGAGGCAAGAAACAGTCTTTATATGCTACAAGAGTTCACTGCTGGATACTTTCTTTTGTTTGTTTTACTTCTTCCTAAGTTAATACATGTCTCTATTAAACAGAACCTCTTGTAGTATTTGCATGACTTTCCCTGTTCATTCTACTGTAAACTACTCTTTTGAACGCTTTCTTTTGTTAATTGAAATATATTTTCATTTCCATTTTTGTAGTTTTGCGCAGAATAAGGTTCCCAAAACGAATATTAAGATATTAAATCTCTCAACTGTCACATTCACTGTCTTTCTCAAAAAAGTTTACTTTGAAATGAAAAGGAGTTTAATTTATAGACGCTCTTTAACTGCTGTGGTTTTCAGCTTCCCATTCTATACTGGGCGTGAAAGACTGCTTAATTTTGCTCAGAGCCCCTTTTTACTTTCCCTACCCCATATGTACAATGTACATAGGGATAGAGAAGTATTGTATTCCACCCAAAATTCGATGCCGAGATTTCACCGAAAATATACAATATATCATATTCTACTTATATTATTCTTATACCATTTTTATGCTTCTCTCATTCGGGGATTTGTCAACTCCTGTGCATACGAACAAAGGAACTGCAGTCACAAAGCAACCAGCTTTTGACTATCACTTTAATCTATGGTACCCTCTTATTTCACTTCTACTTACAAGGAAGCAAGTAATAAGACCCTTTCCGCTAAATTTATTCTCGATTAGCATTAAGAAAATAGAAAAATAAATTTTTTAACAATAATTTATTGCAGAGATATAGAGAAAGTCATGTGAATAGAACATATCTGAATTTTTTTACTCAGGATACTGAAATCACATTTTCGGTGAAATTTCCATATAAATTTTGGGTGGAGTACAATACTTCCCCTACCTACTCTACGCAGTAGACAGTGGTGTGAATGTAACACTTTATTGTTAGAGCTATGGCCGGCCTGTTGTGAATCCCCGCCACTTGCTGAGAGCGTGTTACCACCTGGTGATCTCACTAACTTGAAGCTGTCAGTGGTGTGAATGGCGATGACTCAAGTCTGCGCGCGCATTTTGAAGCTGTGAGTGATGTGAATGGCTATGACCCAAGTCTGTGCGCGCATTTTGAAGCTGTGAGTGATGTAAATGGCGATGACCCAAGTCTGCACGCGCATTTTGAAGCTGTGAGTGATGTGAATGGCGATGACTCAAATCTGCACGCGCATTTTGAAGCTGTGAGTGATGTGAATGGCGATGACTCAAGTCTGCGCGCGCATTTTGAAGCTGTGAGTGATGTGAATGGCGATGACGCTAGTCTGCGCGTGCATTTTGAAGCTGTGAGTGATGTGAATGGCGATGACTCAAGTCTGCGCGCGCATTTTGAAGCTGTGAGTGATGTGAATGGCGATGACTCAAATCTGCACGCGCATTTTGAAGCTGTGAGTGATGTGAATGGTTATGACATAAGTCTGCGCGCGCATTTTTAAGCTGTGAGTGATGTGAATGGCGATGACTCAAGTCTGCGCGCGCATTTTGAAGCTGTGAGTGATGTGAATGGTGATGACTTAAATCTGCGCGCGCATTTTGAAGCTGTGAGTGATGTGAATGGCGATGACTCAAGTCTGCGCGTGCATTTTGAAGTTGTGAGTGATTGAATGGCGATGACTCAAGTCTGCACGCGCATTTTGAAGCTGTGAGTGATGTGAATGGCGATGACTCAAGTCTGCACGCGCATTTTGAAGCTGTGAGTGATGTGAATGGTGATGACTTAAGTCTGCGCGCGCATTTTGAAGCTGTGAGTAATGTGAATGGTGATGACTCAAGTCTGCGCGCGCATTTTGAAGCTGTGAGCGATGTGAATGGTGATGACTTAAGTCTGCGCGCGCATTTTGAAGCTGTGAGTGATGTGAATGGCGATGACTCAAGTCTGCGCGCGCATTTTGAAGCTGTGAGTGATGTGAATGGTGATGACTCAAGTCCGCGCGCGCATTTTGAAGCTGTGAGTGATGTGAATGGCGAAGACTCAAGTCTGCGCGCGCATATTGACGCTGTGAGTGATGTGAATGGCGATGACTCAAGTCTCTGCAGGCATTTTAAAGCTGTGAGTGATGCGAATGGCGATGACTCAAGTCTGCGCGCGCATTTTGAAGCTGTGAGTGATGTGACTGGTGATGACTCAAGTCTCTGCAGGCATTTTGAAGCTGTGAGTGTAGTGAATGGCTATGACTCAAGTCTCTGCAGGCATTTTGAAGCTAAGAGTGATGTGAATGGTGATGACTCCAGTCTCTGCAGGCATTTTGAAGCTGTGAGTGATGTGAATGGCGATGACTTAAGTCTGCGCGCGCATTTTGAAGCTGTGAGTGATGTGAATGCCGATGACTCAAGTCTGCGCGCGCATTTTGAAGCTGTGAGTGATGTGAATGGTGATGACTTAAGTCTGCGCGCGCATTTTGAAGCTGTGAGTGATGTGAATGGCGATGACTCAAGTCTGCGCGCGCATTTTGAAGCTGTGAGTGATGTGAATGGCGATAACTCAAGTCTGCGCGCGCATTTTGAAGCTGTGAGTGATGTGAATGGCGATGACTCTAGTCTGCGCGTGCATTTTGAAGCTGTGAGTGATGTGAATGGCGATGACTCAAGTCTGCGCGCGCATTTTGAAGCTGTGAGTGATGTGACTGGTGATGACTCAAGTCTCTGCAGGCATTTTGAAGCTGTGAGTGTAGTGAATGGCTATGACTCAAGTCTCTGCAGGCATTTTGAAGCTAAGAGTGATGTGAATGGTGATGACTCCAGTCTCTGCAGGCATTTTGAAGCTGTGAGTGATGTGAATGGCGATGACTTAAGTCTGCGCGCGCATTTTGAAGCTGTGAGTGATGTGAATGCCGATGACTCAAGTCTGCGCGCGCATTTTGAAGCTGTGAGTGATGTGAATGGTGATGACTTAAGTCTGCGCGCGCATTTTGAAGCTGTGAGTGATGTGAATGGCGATGACTCAAGTCTGCGCGCGCATTTTGAAGCTGTGAGTGATGTGAATGGCGATAACTCAAGTCTGCGCGCGCATTTTGAAGCTGTGAGTGATGTGAATGGCGATGACTCTAGTCTGCGCGTGCATTTTGAAGCTGTGAGTGATGTGAATGGCGATGACTCAAGCCTGTGAGCGCATTTTGAAGCTGTGAGTGATGTGTATAGAGATGACTCAAGTCTGCGCGTGCATTTTGAAGCTGTGAGTGATGTGAATGGCGATGACTCAAGTCTGCACGCGCATTTTGAGGCTGTGAGTGATGTGAATGGCGATGACTTAAGTCTGCGCGCGCATTTTGAAGCTGTGAGTGATGTGAATGGCGATGACACAAGTCTGCGGGGGCATTTTGAATCTGAGAGTGATGTGAATGGCGATGACCCAAGTCTGCGCGCGCATTTTGAAGCTGAGAGTGATGTGAATGGCGATGACCCAAGTCTGCGCGCGCATTTTGAAGCTGTGAGTGATATGAATGGCGATGACTCAAATTTGCACGCGCATTTTGAAGCTTGAGTGATGTGAATGGTGATGACTTAAGTCTGCGCGCGCATTTTGAAGCTGTGAGTGATGTGAATGGCGATGACTCAAGTCTGCGCGCGCATTTTGAAGGTGTGAGTGATGTGAATGGCGATGACTCAAGTCTGTGCGCGCATTTTGAAGCTGTGAGTGATGTGAATGGCGATGACGCTAGTCTGCGCGTGCATTTTGAAGCTGTGAGTGATGTGAATGGCGATGACTCAAGTCTGCGCGCGCATTTTGAAGCTGTGAGTGATGTGAATGGCGATGACTCAAGTCTGCACGCGCATTTTGAAGCTGTGAGTGATGTGAATGGCGATGACTCAAGTCTGCACGCGCATTTTGAAGCTGTGAGTGATGTGAATGGCGATGACTCAAGTCTGCGCGCATTTAGAAGTTGTGAGTGATGTGAATGGCGATGACTCAAGTCTGCGCGCGCATTTTGAAGCTTTGTGTGATGTGAATGGCGATGACTCAAGTCTCTGCAGGCATTTTGAAGTTGTGAGTGATGTGAATGGCGATGACCCAAGTCTGCGCGCGCATTTTGAAGCTGTGAGTGATGTGAATGGTGATGACTCAAGTCTCTGCAGGCATTTTGAAGCTGTGAGTGATGTGAATGGCGATGACTCAAGTCTCTGCAGGCATTTTGAAGCTGTGAGTGATGTGAATGGTGATGACTCAAGTCTCTGCAGGCATTTAGAAGCTGTGAGTGATGTGAATGGCGATGACTCAAGTCTCTGCAGGCATTTTGAAGCTGTGAGTGATGTGAATGGTGATGACTCCAGTCTCTGCAGGCATTTTGAAGCTGTGAGTGATGTGAATGGCGATGACTTAAGTCTGCGCGCGCATTTTGAAGCTGTGAGTGATGTGAATGGCGATGACTCAAGTCTGCGCGCGCATTTTGAAGCTGTGAGTGATGTGAATGGCGATGACTCAAGTCTGTGCGCGCATTTTGAAGCTGTGAGTGATGTGAATGGCGATGACTCTAGTCTGCGCGTGCATTTTGAAGCTGTGAGTGATGTGAATGGCGATGATTCACGTCTGCGCGTGCATTTTGAAGCTGTGAGTGATGTGAATGGCGATGACTCAAGTCTTTGCGCGCATTTTGAAGCTGTGAGTGATGTGAATGGCGATGACTCAAGTCTGCGCGCGCATTTTGAAGCTGTGAGTGATGTGAATGGCGATGACTCAAGTCTGTGAGCGCATTTTGAAGCTGTGAGTGATGTGAATGGCGATGACTCAAGTCTGCGCGCGCATTTTGAAGCTGTGAGTGATGTGAATGGCGATGACTCAAGTCTGTGCGTGCATTTAGAAGCTGTGAGTGATGTGAATGGCGATGACTCAAGTCTGCGCGCGCATTTTGAAGGAAGAGTACGGGACTCGACTCAGCAGCGAGTCAAGGTTTATGGTGTGGTAGAAGATGATATTGTGTAACGCAGTTTGGTGAAGATCCTACTGTGAAATGCCCTTCGGGACGTCACATATAGAGGCTGACTCAAAAGAATGAGAGATTTGAAAACCTTTGTCACAACGTTGAGCCACAGATAGCACCGAATGACATAAACAAGACTGCTCACACATACTTGCTATTTGAACGAATAAATGAATAAGTGTATTTACTGACACAAATCAACGATTGCATACGTCCACAGACCGTACGTGCTTTTGTAGTACACAAAATAAAAAACAATATTAAAACAACTACAATAATAAGGAATTAAAAGAGTAAACAGGAAAATAAAAATACAAAGGTATTCAAATACAGCAATTTAAATTTACAACACAGAGTAAACCTTCATAAATGTACCCTCTTATAATAGATAATTACACTTAAAAGAAATATATACACAATATATAAAACCATATCACAATGACATAAGTATGACATAAAATATAAGTATGTAAAACATTGTAGTCACTTTTGTTTAGTTGTTCTTATCCCTCCCCTCTTCTCGATTGCCAGCCTTCACAGATATCAGCTGTCTTGCCTTAAGTAAAATTTTACCTAGCCCGTCTACGTCTTCCGTGCCTGCCAGTAGCGTCCAACATGCTTTTAGTTCTGCTTTCACGGTGGTAGAGAATCGCGGTAAATACTTTTCCCTCCGTTCCTCCGTACCCCTACATCTTGTCAAGACTCTTTCTCCTGGCATTGCCATTTAGGAAACATGGAGCATTGGAACGGTGTACAACGGTAAAAGCCTGTTATAGGAATGGAAACCCTTAAGCTGCCCCAGCTTCCTACCAACTGTCGGTTTCAGCAACAGCACATACAACAGAGGTTATTCCCAGAAAATTAAATATGTATAAAATTATAAATATATATATTTTATTTGTCGTGTCAATATCTTTAATATACGTTATTTTAACCAAAATCGTTAGTCGTTTTTGAGAAAATAATTTTTTTTTAAATCTTTTTCATGTAAAGGGTAGCTTGTTTTGGGGAGATTTTCCTCAATATCCTTGTGTCGCATCATTGAAAGATACTGAAACTTATACAACAAGTTTGGTAGTTTACCGATTTTTGTTTTTAAGTTATCCTATTCACAGACACACGGACCTTTTTCTATTTTTTGTACAGGCCATTTTTAAATGCCTTAAGTCACTGGAGCTACAGCAAAGCATTGAATGTGAAACTGAACTGACTGCAAGAAAAGCATAAGTTAGACGAGACCTCATTCGCATCATGTTGAGTCAAAAGCTAAGTTGTGCAGAAGAAAAGGCAGCAGCAGAAGAGAGGAAAAGGAAAGCTTAGGGTGGATTTTTAATGTGAGCCCTACAATGCAATCTTTCCTTGTTTTCTCGCTTTTGATATTTTTCTTTCTGTAAAATATTTCTTGCGGAGCAGTTTTTGTAACATACATAAATTTACTGTACATGTGCACAAAGTTGCAATGAACAAGAATTGCCTTACGTTTTACTGTCACGTGGATTTAAAAATGAGTTTCACTTTACAAACCTAAAAGTCACATTTCTTATGATAAAAAATCATATGCATATGTTTAAAGTATTTTGGAAGCCAAACTACTGCAGACACAGAAAAACCTAGAAGAATTTCAGATTTATTGTGAACCTAAGGTTAAAATATTTGACGGAAGTTTAAATTTTTTGTAGCAAGTTACTCTTTTAGTAACGTGACAAAACATAAAAAACTTGGACATAACTCCATACCATTAGAGCAAAATAGATGATATTTGCACTGCAACATTTTACTGTCTCTACACGTACTGTATTGCACCGAGATTTTGCCGGAAATATATTATATCAGACCTCCGGAATACAAAAAAAAAAAAAAAAAAAGTTATAACAATGTCCGTGTGTGTGAGTGTCTTGGGTTGGTGGGTAGGTGCGTACGTGTTTGTGGGCAGCATAAAACGAAAAGACAGTTAAATCCCAAACTTGGTATTTAAGTTTGTTATATTCTAAGGAAGATTTTCATAACAACCACCTTACACCCAATTAGTCTTTACATGGAAAACATTTCAAACATTTTGATTTTTCTCAAAAGTGGCTCTAATGATTTTAATTAAAATCTCTTATATTTAAGATAAGTGAAAAATAAAATGTGTATCCTCAATTTTCTGGGTATAGTCTCTGAAGATGACTTTATTCGGGATGAATTTTGTGGAATTTTGCATTACGTCTAAACCATAAGAGATAGAGAAAAAGTTACTACACTAAAATGTAGACCTCGTTAAAATAAAGTTGATCGTTTTTTAGATATTCCTTGTTATTGGTTTAAGCTCTAATATACTGATATTTTTCTCATATAGGAATTTGTCAACTCCTATCCAGATAAACAAAGGAACTTCAGACACATAACAACCAGCTTTTAAAATATTTGACTATCTTTTTTTTCTCGATTAATATGAAGTAAAAAAAAGAATAGGCTTAATAACAATAATTTGTTGCAGAGATGTAGAGAAAATCATGTGAAAGGAACACATCAGATTTTTTGTATCTGTGGTATACATTTCAATAAGTTTGCATTCGTGGTTTGGAATTTGAGTAATACATGTCATTAAAATAATTTGTTTAAATATAAATGAAGTGGGAAATGTATTGTAAATGCCAGTTAGACCTTCAGGTCAGAGACAGGATATTAAAGGTTTGCCAGTGTAGCAGTGGACCACATGGAAACAGCGCAGTTTAACCGTCACTAAATAAAACACTAACAGGGTTATGGAAATTGAACATTAATATCCTATTAACCTCGCAGGTCTTCCCACACCCTTTGCTGTGATCCCGGTATTGATGAGATTGTCGATGAAAAGTTGAGAGAGAGAGAGGGAGAGAGAGAGAGAGAGAGAGAGAGAGAGAGAGAGAGAGAGAGGCGTAGCGCAGTATGTTTATATATATGGCAATCTGTTTTCCCTGGTGTAGACTTTTTCATTTTGTTGCTTCTCTTGCTTTTGTTTTGGTGCTCCCTCTCCCCCCTCCTCTCTCCCTTTCTAGAGCAGGGGTGGCAATTCTATTTTCTGCATGAGCCAAAAAATACAGGCCTAATAATTAAAATGTTGGTAATAGGACATATTTTCATATCTACTAAACTATGATTTTATTCCATTTCCATGCTTACCTTGAAATAAAGGTTCGTCATAAATAGAAAACACTTTACAAATTGATTTTTACCTTCTCTACTATCTGTAATAAGTAGTGGAATTATTGTATTCTACCCTAACGTTCGATATCTAGATTGCACTTTAAATATTTGTTGCTTAAATGCAAAAGAAAAGCATTTTATTTTCTTTACTTCATACATAATACATAGAGAAGGTATTGTAACCTAAAAGCCATTTTCTCAGCAAATTACTGTAATACATTTGACTCATCTCCTCTGTTGAATCATGGCATAATGTCACAAGCCCATGAATGAATGCTTCCTGGCTTTTCGTATTTGGTTCTTCCTGTACCTAGGTTGCCTAGTCGATATATAAGTTACACTTAACCGAAGGAGTGTTATTGATGCTATTGCTGGAACTAAGGTATTCCGGAGTATAAAAGAGTAGAAATCTGCCCAAAGAAATGAACCCAGGCTGCTGCCTTCATTTGCTCCCAGGGTACTACCATTTCAGATATAAAGTATATAAACTCAATGTGTAAATGCTTTATTATAATTAACTTCCAATCTTCTTATTACATTAAATTAATATTTTATAAATGCATATTTATAAATTCAAATTCAATACAAATATTTGTCAGGAAGTAGACAATTTAGAGTATTGAAATAAATGTATTTTTTAACTTCTCAACTTAGTACGATGCTCGTCTAGAAAGTAACGCATAGCTAAGTAGTAACGAAAGATGGTGCAGTGCTTTGCTCTATTTCCTAACATAGTCCTCATTAGTATCATTAGTATTATCACGTGGTACAGGTTTTTAAACGCAGATGTAATACTCTTCTGAGCCAAGGTGTCAATGCCTCTTTGAGGTCTTCATCGGTTGGGAAACGCCGGTTTTCCTGAATTCTTTTAGCACTTCCACTCCGGTCTCACTGATTCTTCCTTGATTATTTGTAAATTGTGCGTCATTTCCTCACTGAAGACTCGTTCATTGCATTATCACCATACACTTGCGTTATTTGCCTATAAAGTTCGATTGAACTAAAATGTTTTGCATTAAGAAAACAGAATAAGTTCTTTGGTGGCAAAAAGCGTATGACATCCGGACCACGTGACAACAAATAGCAATAGAGATTAGGTTGAGAAATAGAATAAGGTACGGTAGCTTTGTAAAAAGCTTTGTGTTAATAACTTTATTTATTATTTATACCAAACCGTTCGTTACTCTCTGGATGGCCTTCGGACATAAGTAGAGAAGGTATTGCATTTCGATCAAAACTTTATACCAATATTGTATATAAATCCACGTTTTAGGGTCCCTGGATCCAAAAAAGCGTTTATACTTACTCTACTCCATGCGTACCTTATGTAGTGAAGGTATTTCATTCCACACAAAAAATTCGATTAGGAGATTTCCCTGGAAATACGTGCTTTAGGGTACCCTGTATTAAAAATGTTTACTTTACCTACATAGTACATAGGTAGAGACGGTATTGCATTCCAACCAAACTTCCATACAGATATTTCACTGAAAACACAGGTTTTAGGGTCCCCGGGATTTAACACGATTTTTTGTTTATATTCTTCATAGATAGTAGTAGATAAAAAAGAACTACATCCCAATAGAAAAATCGATACGGAGATTTCACTAAACATACACGTTTTAGGGTACCTGTATAAAAGCGTCTTGGAAAAATATCCGTGTCTGTGTTTGTGAGTCTCAATGTGTCTGAAAACAAAAATCTAATATGTTCCATTCACATGAATTTCTCTAGCAATTCCGTAAACATTTTTTTCTCCGAAAGATTATCGTTTTATCTAAATCATGATAAACATTAGCAAGAGTGTATCATTGCTAGTATCTGGAAGGAAAATAAGGAATGCATGAACAGGCCATAGAATAGTTAAACCTTTTAAAAGCCGGTCGTCATATGAAACAATAATCGTCCACAAAGTTTGCTTTCTTAAGATATTTATTATTTTATTTATCACAATGTTCAACTCTTTAAATCCAACAGACTCTTTTTACTTTCTCCAGATGAACTTGTATTTCTTCAGCTTTTGCTGTTATGGCAACCAACGATAAACAGAAAATCTTACATAACCATTACGTAACCTAAACATCATATGAAATGTGAGACTGAGGAAGCATTTATAATCTAATGCAACTTTTTAATAGGAACAGATATTTAAGAAAATGTAAGTAAAATCCTGAGAAACAATATTATGCTTATTATATTTCTGAATAATAAAACCCTATGAATAAGTAAAGCAAGACAAGAGCAGAACATCAATAATTTTACTTTCTCTAGCCCATATGTACAATGTACATAGGGATAGAGAAGGTATTGTAATGCACCCAAAAATTCGATGTCGAGATTGCACCGGAAATATATGTTTTGGAGTCCCCTGAATCCGAAAAAGGCATTTTCTAATAAAGGTCCGTGTATGTGTGTGTGTTTGTGTGTCTGTCTGTGTGTGTCTCTGTGGACAGCATAGCTCCAAAACGAAAAGACCGTTAAATACCAAACTTGGTATTTAGTTTTAGTATCTTCCAAGGATGCGACACGAAGATTTTCAAAAAATTCCCCCCATCAGAAACTACCCTTTACAAGGAAAATAATTTCGAAAATTTTGATTTTGTTAAAAATGGCTGTAACAATTTTAATTAAAATCCCATATATTAAAGCTATTTATGTCCGAAATAAAATTTATATCTCGAATTTTTTTGGAATAGCCTCTGAAGAGCTCTTTATTCTGGATGTATTTTGCTTAACGGCTAAATCGTAAGAGATAGAATAAAACTCACTGCACAAAAAATGTACATCACGACAAAGCACGCAATTTAGGTCCTTTACGTTTTTGTTGTGGAGGTACCCATTTCCGAGATATTCCTTGTTATTGGTTTCAATTGTGCAGTACTTAAACTTTTCTCAGATAGGAAGTGTCCGTTTTTCTTTTGTTCTACTCCTGGCCAAGCAAAGAAGTGATTTGCAATGACAATGGCATAAAGATAGCATTTAAAACATTTGAAAATCATTTTAGCATAGCGCAATCCCTTATTCCCTTCTACTTTTAAGGAACTAAGTTATAAGAACATTCTGCTAACATTTATCTCGATTAGCATTGTGTACAAAGAAGAATAATCTTTTGTAGGAGGTTTGTAGAACAGCTAGAGAAAGTCTTGTGAGTGTAACACAGCAAATTTTTAATGTTTAGAATATTGCTCAACATTTGCACCCCGTGCCATCACATATGCTTCTCAACATTTTCTACAATTCTGCTGCACTTTAAGAAGTTTATCTTTTATTTCTTCCACTGCTCGAAGTTTTCTTTCTAACAACGTTTCCCCATCAGGCACTTCTGTAGTGCACACACAAGCTGTCATATCTTATTGCGTATGGATTGTCTAAAGCTCAGATGTGTACATTATGAAAATTAGTTATTCCATTTCTAATTAATGTTGCTGCATCTATTACAGGAATGCTAAGGTGAAAGTCCTCTCTTATTGTAGAGCTCCAGCAACAAATGCTGTCTTTGGCACTTACCAGTGAGATATTGGACGCGCGAATAACATGAAAACAAAATATATCCTATTATGTTGTGCTCCTCTGTTTAGAAGTATTTCTCAGTAATTCCTTATCGAAGATGTCACAATATGGTACGTATCGCCGCAAAGAGTAAATTACAATTAAATTGAGTTTTATTTATGGACGCCCTTTAACGCACTGGTTCTCAGTGTCCCATTCTATACTGGGCGCGCAAGACCGCATAATTTTACTCAGAGGCCTCTCTATCAGGCTTGAGGTTCTTTTATGTGCCATAAATCTACGGCACGGGACCAACGGCTTTACTTCCGTTCCGAAGGAAAACATGCTAAGGAATTTTACGCCCAAGAAAATCCATCGTCCTCCGACCTTGTGTATATGAAGTTAGCGTGGTAGCCATTACCGTAAAGAGTAGAATTTTAAGATATTGGGCATTATTAATGTGAGTCATTTTGTAAATGATAAATTGGTGCTTCAAAAATAAGCCGGAAAATAGTAATGTATGAATTAAACACTGTCCTCAATTTATAAAACATAAAAATAAGACAACTAAAACATTATGCAATATTTTTATCACTTTACCAAGATCCGGCGCCTCCACCATTTGTAGCAACACGTAAAGTTGAAAGACCAAAAAGTGCTCAAAATTACATTTAGGTGTTAGAATTTAGTAGTCTTCCGAATTATGACTCGGAATCTATCTCAACTGGAGCACATTAGACAAGTGTTTACGAAAAGTAAAGAACTGAACTACATAGAGAAGAATTAGAGCTCAGGTTTACAAACTAAAACTGTTATAAAAAAGGTACAGGTTACATTTTAAGGTGAGGCGAGATGCTTTCTTTAATGCTTTGTAATAATTTTGACCTTTGCGTCGATGGCGGCTACACGCTACGAATTTCCGTCAAAACTTACTCAATTATTGTAAGCTATGCGTTCCTAGTGAAAACTGAATACTGTGCAGGGATTCGTTGCCTTTTTTACTTTCTCTAGCCCCGTGTGTACAATGTACATAGGGAAGGGGAAGGTATCGTAATGCACCCAAAAATTCGATGTCGAAATTTTACCGGAAACATATGCTTTGGGGTCCACCGAGTCCGATAAAAAGCATTTTTAAAAAAATGTCTATGCATGTGTATATGTGTGTGTATGTGTCTGTGGACAGCATAGCCCCAAAACGAAAAGACCGTTAAATACCAAACTTGATATTGAAGTTTAGTATCTTCTAAGGATATGACACGTAGATTTTCAAAAAGGTTGCCCCACCACAAACTACCCTTTACATGAAAAAAATGCAAAAATTTGGATTTTCTTAAAAATGACTAACGATTTTGATTAGAATCCCGTGTTTTATAGCTATTTATATCCGAAATAAAATGTATATCACGAATTTTCTGGGAATAGCCTCTGCAGAATTCTCTATTCTGGATGAATTTTGCCAAATTTTGCTTAGCTGCTAAACCCTAAGGAGATAGACAAAAACTCACAGCATAAAAATGTACATCACGTATAAACACACAATTAATATCTGTTACGTTTCTTTGTGGATGTAACCGTTTCCAAGATATTCCTTGTTATTAATTTCAATGGTAAGGTACTTATACTTTTCTGAGATAGGAAGTGTCCGCTTTTCTTCTGTTCTATTCCTGGCCAAGGAAAGAAGCAATTTGCAATGACAGTCGCATAATGATAGTTTTTAAAAACTTGACTATCACTTTAGCATAGCACATTCCTTTAGTTCCCTTCTACTTATAAGAACTAAGTAATAAGAGCATTCTGCCAATGTTTATGTCGATTAGCATTATGTAGAAACAAGAATAATCTTTTGTAAGAAGTTTGTTTGAAGAGCAGCTAGAGAAAGTCATGTGACTGTAACATATAAGATTTTTTTAATATGTTGGAGCCTTGACTGGAAATTTCCAGAAGCCGTCGCACTGAAGTACACCGTAACTATTCACATACTCTCTCACATTCGACGTGAAAACCCCTTCCGGCAAGACACGTGTCCACTCGGAAGGGACTTATGTACTGCAGTCCAGTATTGCCGAACTGTACAACGTATGTACCGGGGGTGATGACGTAATACCTTTTATCTGTTTGTGTTTATGCAAGCTTCTACTCTTGGCCGTCTGCATTCATTCTTCAGACTGGTAATAAATACATATCGTTTTCAGATTTCAAAGAATAGTTTGCAGTAATAAACAAATTCACATGGTATTTTGAGCTATCTTCGGACCATTATTTGAGCTACGTGTTGGGCACCCCTGGTCTAGAGCAACGCTGCGTAGTGCAACTATCATCCAAGTCATCACTTGACAGCTTGCCCCTTGCTACCCCTCCTCCCCCACTCTTCATTCAATATATCGATCCTAAGGGATTCGATTCGACTGCATCGCTAGTGGCAGAGTGGGCAGAACATTTTGAAGTTTGTCAATATCTAAAAAGCTACCTATAAAAATAAGAAAGGTTGATTGAAACATGGTGAAATATGGTTTGCAGTTTATCTCGTATTTGGTGCCAAATGACAAGCAACTGTAATAAACATTGACGTTGAGTTTTGCATAGCACTTCGCTCTGTCAGGCTTCACAACACGAGGTGAAATTTAGTTGAATCCGTGTTAATTATACTCAGGATCGAATGTTTACTTGGTATAGGGGATGTAAGCATTTCTTCTAAGAATTCACTACAGATGTAATCCCAAAACGCACTCTTCTACGACGGAGAGTAATTCAGTACTTTATGAGCTTATTTCAGATTATAAACCTTATTTTTGGAATATTAGCACATAGAAGTGCAACAAGCAGCGTATGCAAACGTAAAGTAAATTCCTTCAACTTTACAATCTACAAAATAATTCACTATATTAATGTGTATACATCACTGATCAACACACAAACTTAAAATTAGTCGTACACGATATAATGATACGTTCAAAGTCATTAAGTGCCAAATATTCTTCCGCAGCTCTAAGGATATCATAAATCTAAAAATCTGACATTTTCTCAAAATACATCACAGAGCAACAATAATATTGGTTTGTCACGGCCTGCTATAACCGTACCGTCATCACGCCCAGCAATGCGAAATAAATAGCGAACTATAATCCTTGGTGAATGGCTCAAACTTAACCTAAAATTAATTTCATTCCTCGTTGCTATTCTTTTAATAACAGAACATTCTCGTAGAAAAAACATTGTATGATACGCGAGGGAAAACGTTCTTCTTAAATCTCACGTGGTTGTGAAACTCGGATCAAAAACCGTAACTGCACGCTCTTACATAACAAATAACTATTTTGTAGGTAAAATTGAATTTTACGCACCTTTGCCATTGTGCAGGTTTACTTACAATCGTGAAAAAATACAATATGTAACATAGAATGCTTATTAAACATTTTAATGATTATTTACTTCTTTTTTATAGAATTAGCCAACATTTGCTATCGTAATAAATAAACCTAAGAAGATATTAGTTTATGTAATTCATTTTTTCTTTTTCCTTCTTATTTTCTCTACACGTACTATGTACATAGTGTATAGAGAAGGAATTACACTCCACCCAAACATTCGGGACCGAGATTTCACCGGAAATATATGTTTTATGGTTTCCTGTGTGTGGGTGTGTTTGTGTGTGTGTGTGTGTGTGTGTGTGTGTGTGTGTCCGTGTGTCCGTGAACACGATAACTCAAAAACCAAACTTGGTATTTAAGTTTATTGTATTCTAGGAATGTGACACAAAGATTTTGAGGAAAATCCCCCGCCCAATCTACCCTTTACATGGAAAATGTTTCGAAAATTTTGAATTTCTAAAAAACGGCTGTAACGATTTTTATTCAAATATCCTACTATAAATATATTTACCTGACAATTAAAATGTATATCCTGAATTTTCTGGGATAGTTTCTGAAGACTACTTTACTCTGGATGAATTTTACGGAACTTTACTTAACTGCTAACCCGTCAGAAATGGACAAAAACTTAACACACAAGAATGTAGAGCACGTTAAAACACACAATTTACGTTGTATACATATTTTTTGTGGAGTTGGTTGTTTTTTTTTTTAGATATTCCTTGCTTTTGGTTTCACCTTTAAAAAAACCTACACTTTTCTCATACAGGAATTTGTCAACTACTGTCCATACAAACAAAGAAACTTCAGTCACATAGCAACCAGCTTTTGACTATCACTTTAACCTATGGTACTTCCTTATTTCGCTTCTACTTTCAAGGAAGCAAGTAATAAAACTGTTTCTGCTAATTTTTTCTCGAATAGCATGAAGTGAATAGAAGCATAAGCTTTTAACAATAATTTGTTGCAGAGATGTAGAGAAATTCATGTCAATGGAACACATCAGATTTTTGTATAGCGCTACATGCTTTAACTTGGTTAGTCATATCAAGCGATGAATGAAATGATGTTGCAGTCCATGGCACTTATAGTTACTCGACATTCGTCTTCTCAGGATAAGGGAAAAGCCATGAAAAAAATATCTGATGTGTACCATTCACATGACTTTCTCCATATCCCTGCAACAAATAATTCTTAAAAAGCTTATACTTCTATTTACTTTATGCTAATCAGACAAAAATTGCAGAAATAGTCTAATTACTCGCTCCCTTGTAAGTAGAAGCGAAATAAGGGACAACCGTAGGTTAAAGTGATAGTCAAAAGCTGGTTGCTATATCAATGAAGTTCCTTTGTTTATATGGATAGGAGTTGACAAGTTCCTGTATGAGAAAAGTATACGTTTCTCATAGCAGAAATCAAAAATAAGGAATGTCACAAAAACAACGAACTCCACGAAAAAATGTATATAACATAAATTGTGGGCTTTAATGTGCTCTACATTTTTTGTGTAGTAAGTATTTGTCCATCTCTTACAGTTTAGCAGTTATTCCAAATTTAGTAAAATTCACCCAGAATAAACTAATCTTCAGAGGCTATTCCCAGAATATTCAAGATATACATTTTATTTGTCAGGTAAATATGTTTAATATACGAACTTTTAATCAAAATCTTTAGAGCCATTTTTGAGAAAATCAAAATTTTCGAAAAAAGTTCCATGTAAAGGATAGTTGGGGTTGGGGGGATTTTTCTCAAAATCTTCGTGTCGCATCCCTGGAAGATACTAAACTTAAATATCAAGTTTGGTATTTTACCGACTTTTCGTTTTTGAGTTATCGTGTTCATAGACACACGGACACACACACACACACACGGACCTTTTTGTGAAAATGCTTTTTTTGGATATTGGGGACCCTAAAACATATATTTCCGGTGAAATATCGGTATCGAATTTTTTGGTGGAGTGCAATACTTTCTCTGTACACTATGTACATAGTGCGTATGGAGAAAGTAATAACTTATCTTCCTGACCTCTTGAATGTGAAGCCGGCACGCTACCACTACACTACCGAGGTGGGCAACACCTTCTGTGCATTCATGTATATTTATGTCAAAGCAATTTTGAATTTACTATATTGCGATTTGTTACCTAAAATCTCCAAGGGTAAGATTCACAAGACCTCAGAAATTACCTCAGCTGTCAACTACTTAAGCTCCTTTATTAATATTGTTTGTTTATTTGTGTAAATCAGTTCCATCGTAGCACTTTACTTTGTATTTCTTTTGTACTTCAATTTTGTATAACAATTTTTAATCATATTATTAATTATCTATGCATGCTTTTGGATTAGTATTAGTAGTTTCATTATTACTTTCTCTACACATTTTATGTACATAGTGTATTGAGAACGTTTTGTATTGCACCCAAAGTTTTGATACCGAGATTTCACCGAAAGTACGTGTTTTTGGACATCCTGAAGAAAAAAAGCATATTTAGTAACTTTTTCTGTAAATTGACATGTTGTCATTAGAAGTATTTACTAACTGTGTACATAATTTATGACGGTGAATTATTGCTAAGTAATGATAATAATTCAAAATGAATTCAAACTGCACTGACCGTTATTGCCAGCATGTGCAGGTCGCTAAGTGTATCTTAAAGCGTAAAATAGAGAAGTTAAACATTTAAACATTATCGTTCTTCTTTTATTAGAACATTTCTTAAAGAGAGAAGTTAAAAAAGGTGCCTCTACAAGCTATGAAAATTATGAATACGGAAAATTAAATTATTGAATCTGCTGCAGCAGCCGACAGAATTAAGCGTGCTATTGCCCACACCGTTCTTATTCACATTTTAGTTACATGAGACTTGTTCATTGCAATTCAATGATTTAAATTACTTTTAGGGTCTCTAGCTGATGAGAAGTATTAGCTTTTTACCAATAATTTGCTCTAGAGATTTAGAGAAAGTCATGTGAATGAAACGCATCAGATTTTTTTTTTAAATATTGTTTACGCGTGTCTCTGTTTTTCTAAAACTGTGTAACAAATGACCGTCAGCCCAAAAGTCACCCTGTTTTATCTTTTGTTTCGCCCACAGAGATGAAACATTTCTTACGGTCAAACAAAAGCTGAGGGGTAGAACCATTTTTTTTCTTTCTTCCGCTTTTGCCTTCCGGTACTGGGTCTCCGTCCCCCAATTTCTTCCTTTGTGGCTGCACTCGTTCCGGCCTTGTGCTCGAATGTTTATGACATACGTTGATAACATCCATAATAATGTTTTCCGAACGAAAGACTTTCAAGAAACGTGTATAAGTAACTGAAACTTGAGAGTTGTTCACAGTAACCTTTTGCACTATGAAACAAGCTAATTCAAACATTTTACTTACTTAAAACGTGACTCAACGTTAGAAATTATTTCCTGTTCTTACATTTTTCTAGAACAACTTTCCTAGTTAATTACTTATTTTAATTTGAAATGCTTAAAGGAGGAGGAAATACTCCCATAATTTACAAATATAAACATATCTTTCTGTGATGTATAATTGATATTTGCTTTGTACAGTAAGGAATATCTACATAAGTATCATGTATGTGTGATACATTTTTTAAAATACATCGTTTTACTTTTTCTTTACTCACTATGTACATAGTGTATACAGAAGTTACAGCACTCCACCCAAAAATGCGATACCGAGATTTCACCGGAAATATATGTTTTAGGGTACCCTTTATCTAAAAAAAAACATTTTCGAAAAGAGGTCCGTGTGTTTGTCTGTAAACACGATAACTCAAAAACGAAAAATCGGTAATATACCAAACCTGGTATTTAACTTTAGTATCTTCTAGGGATGCGACTCGAAGATTTTGAGAATATTTTTCCCACACCCAAATACGCTTTTATGGAACTTTTTTCCAAAATTTTGATTTTTTCAAAAATAGCTCTAACGATTTTGATTAAATGTTCATATATTAAAGACATTTACCTGACAAATAAAGTGTATATCTTGAATTTTCTGGGTGTAGCTTCCGTATACAGTTTCGGAGTTTTGAATAACTGCTAAACCGTAAGAGATGGACAAAACCTTACTACACAAAAATGTAGAGCACATTAAAACACACAATTTATGTTATATTCATTTTTCTCTTGGAGTTAATCGTTTTTGAGACATTCCTTGTTTTTGATTTCTGCTTTGAAAAACTTATACTTTTCACATACAGGAATTTGTCAACTGCTGTCCATAAAAAAAAAGAAACTTCAGTGACATAGCAACCAGCCTTTGACAATCACTTTAACCTATGGTACTCCCTTATTTCACTTCCACTTACAAGGAAGCAAGTGATAAGACTATTTCTGCTATTTTTTCTGATTAGCATGAAGTAAGTAGAAGTATAAGCTTTTTAAAAATAATTTGTTGCAGAGAGGTAGAGAATGTCATGTAAATGGAACACATCAGATTTTTAAAATAATAGACTTCCTATTTACAGCTTATTCACAGTTTTACCATCTAGTGCAACTTAAGCCACTAAAAGTCCAAATTATTAATCAACTAGTTTCCTAATTTTGATCATTGAAATACTTCTAAACTTTAAACTATGCGCGTTTAAGGTATGTATTTATTTAAAATGCAATATTATCTGATGAAGGTGTATAGCATGTTGATTATCGCACAGTATATTTCATTTGTACTGAATATATAACAGAGGCTTGAGGTTACAAAATATTGGGGTTTTTTTTACTTTCTCTACACGTGCTATGTACATAGTGTATAGAGAAGGTATTGTAATTCACCCAAAAATTCGATACCAGGATTTCACTGGAAATTCATTTTTGGGTCCACCTGAATAAAAAAAAAAAGAGCATTTTTGGAAATAGGTCCGTGTGTGTTCGCATGTTAGTGTCTGTGTGCTTGTGGACAGCATTTCTCAAAAACGAAAAGACCGTTAAATACCAAACTTGGTATTTAAGTTTTGTATCTTCCAAGGATGCGACACGAAGAATTTCAAGAAAATCCCCTTGCATCCAAGTATCCTTTACATGGAAACATTTTCGAAAATTTAGATTTTTCTCAAGAATGGCTGTAACAATTTTGATTAATATATCGTATATTACATATATTTATCTGAAAAATAATATGTAAATCTTGAATTTTCTGGGAATAGCCCCTGAAGACCCTTTATTCTGGATGAAATTTACGAAATTATGCATAGCTGCTAAACCGTAAGAAATGGAGACTAAAACTTACCACACAAAAAATGTAAGGCACATTAAAACACACAATTTATATTATATACTTTTTTTCGAGGACTTAAGTCGTTTTTGTGATATTCCTTTCTTTTGGTTTCAGCTTTGAAAAACTTGTAGTTTTCTCATACAGGAATGTTTCAATGCAAACAAATGAACTTTAGTCACATAGTAACCAGCTTTTAATTATCACTTTAACCTATGGTACTCCCTTATTTCGCTTCTACTTACAAGGAAGCAAGTAATAAGACTATTTCTGCTAATTTTTTTCTCGATTAGCATGAAGTAAATAGAAGTATATGCTTTCTTACAATAGTTTTATGCAGATATATAGAGAAAGTCATGTGAATTGAACACATCAGAATTTTTTTTTTTTTTTTGTAGTTTAACGTCCTTTAACCTGGTTGGTTATATCGGACGATGAAAATACTGCCCCCTCCCATTGGGAGTGGTCTATCGAAATTAACGAACATGAACACCAGAGGAGCAGAGGAAAGTCTGCTGCTCCTGAAAACTACAACTCTTTGAGGGGCTTATCTAGCGCTACCTCCTTAGCATCATCACCCGAAACCTCAAAATATAACCTTAACTTTTACCTCCTTCCAGGGTAGGTACACAGAAGCTACACCAAGGCTCACCACGAGCCTGCCAGGCAGGGACGATGCTCAAATGATCTCGGGCCCATGGAGCTTAAAGTTACTTGACATTGACAAGGGAAAACCCCGAAAAAATAACTCACCCTAAGCGAGATTCGAGTTAAAGCATGACATCCTCTTCGAGTTCGCGCTAAATTTGCTCGCGCTTACACCTTATATAAATTAGCAATAGACTCTTCTCAGGACGTTTTAATGGGCTTCACAGATCCTAAATAATAAATCACAAGGACTCGCTTTGTAGAATTAAGGTTTATTCACAATTATTTCGTATAATTAATTAATTATTTCTTATGTGAAACTGCAATTATGTGCTTTGCTAAGTGCTGCAAATATTTGTATGGATATAGTTCTACGCGAATACTTTAATGTACACGTAATTTCCAAGTGGCCTTTTCCATGTTTGTGAAAAAGTCTCTTTCTTTTTGATAACTGGCTTCACGCGCAAGAAAATCAACACGTAACTATAATACTTATTGTTAGAAAACAAAATCGCATAGAGAAAATCAAAACACTTATATGCGACGAAGGCACAAGGAATAATAAACATTTGCATCCAGCAATTTCAGCTTCGGAATTCAACAGAAAAAAACATTTGAACATCATATGTTACAAAAAATTTATGTGTTCCATTCAGATATCTTTCTCTAAATCTCTATAGCAAATTATGTTAAAAAGATTATCCTTCCATTTGCTTCATGATAAGCGAGAAAATTAGCAGAAAGTCTTATTACTTGCTTCCTTGTAAGTAGAAGCGAAATATGGGAGTACCATAGGTTAAAGTGATAGCCAAAATCTGTTTTCTGTGTTTCTTTGTTTGTATGGACAGGAGTTGACAAATTTCTATATGAAAAAGTATTAGCTTTTTAAAGCTGAATCTAAAAAAGGGAATATCCAAAAACGATCAACTCTACGAAAAAAATGTATATAACATAAATAATGTGTTTTAACGTGCTCTACATAATTTGTGTGGTAAGTTTATATTTATCTCTTACGGTTTTGCAGTTATGCAAAGTTCCATAAAATTCATCCAGAATAAAGTAGCCTTCAGAGGCTATTCCCAGAAATTTCAAATATGCATTTTATTTGTCAGGTAAATATATTTACTATACGATATTTTAATCAAAATAGTTAGAGCCATTTTAGAGAGAATCAAAATTTTCGAAAAAGTTCCATGTAAAGGGTATTTGGAGTAGGCAGATTTTTCTCAAAATATACGTGTCGTATCCCTGGAAGACACTAAACTTAAATACCAAGTTTGTTATTCAATGGTATTTTCGTTTTGGAGCTATGCTGCCCACAGACACACACACGGACATGTTTATAAAAATAATTTTTTTATTCAGGGGTCTCAAAACATGTATTTCCAGTGAAATCTCGGTATAGAATTTTTGGATGCAATATAATACCTTCTCTATATACTATGTACGTAGTACAATCGTTTAAAACCATCTACTTTCTGAAGAAAGATATTCTGAAATTGCACTATTCTTTTGCTAACACTACAGTTTTGAATCTATGACCCGGATAGCAGCCCTTGAGCACCTCTCCCTAACACTGTGCAGCACAAGCCCTAAACGCATGCAGTCCGCTCTTGATGGAAATGCTCAAGTATCGACTTCCGGACCGGACAAGTCTTTCAAAAGCTCGATCGGTTAATTCCCGTTCAGTTCGAGTGCAAAACCAATGTCTAGTTCCTTGTTTACTCTATTCTCGAAACCGCAGTGTTCGCGGATTTTCTCTTACGGACCATTTATTTGTGCCCTATTTTCCCTCCACAACGTTAGACCTATTTTTCAAACTCCTTTCAGAGGTACAATAGAAGTGACTGCGCATGCCCGCCAGGCGATGTTCATCAATCAGATGGTCACTCGTTTTTGCGTCCTGGCTTCAAGAGAATCCAATATATTGTGGTACAAGTAAGACTGTCACCATCTTTATTCGCCAAGCAGGCAATGACTGCAAATGTGCTAACACGTACCTAGCTTTCAATAGCTATATGCAAAACAGTTGACAGCAACAACCTATTTCTAAACATTCAGTCTATTTTCCTTCTTTTGCTCTAAACGAGCACATTTTCAACAATTACAATTCTTCTTTTGTGACTTGAGTACTTGAAAAACAGAAATACTATTTCAGATTTATACAGGACATTTCTTAACGACCCCGAATGAAGACGTGAAAAAAGTGTGGTGTGTTCTATTATATAGCTTTCTCTATTTGTTCTTCAAGGGAAGTATTATTACATTTTTTTTTACTTTCTCTTCACGTACTATTTACATAGTATATGGAGAAAGTATTGAATTACACCCAAAAATACGCTACCGAGATTTCACCTAATACATGTTTAGGGTCCCCCCGAATCCAAAAAAAAAAAATTTCAGAAAAAGGTTCGTGTGTGTGTGTCTGTGTGCCTTTGGACAGCATAGCTCAAAAACGAAAACACGGTTAAATACCAAAGTTGGTATTTAAGTTTGGCATCTTCGAGCCATGCGACACGAAGATGTTCAAGAAAATCCCCCCCACCATTAACTACCCTTTACATGGAACAATTTTCGAACAATTTGTTTTTCTTATAAATGATGCAAACAATTTTGATTAAAATACCACATATTAAAGCAATTTCTATCACAAATAAAATGTATATATTGAATGTTTTTGGGAATAGCTTCTAAAGACCAGTTTATTCTGGATGAATTTTGCTTTATTTGGTATAACTAGTAAACCGTAAGAGATAGACGAAAGCTTACTGTACAAAAAAAAAGATATTGTTAAAATACACAAGTTATGCCATATAATTTTTTTTTTCGTGGAGCTTACTGTTTTCGAGGTATTCCTTGTTATTAGTTTCAGTTGTGAAGCACTTATAGTTTTCTCAAATGGGAGTGTCCGTTTTTCTTTTGTTCTACTCCTGGCCAAGCAAAGAAGCGATTTGCAATGTCAATCGCATAACAACAGTTTTTAAAACATTTGACTATTACTTTTGCCTAGTGCATTCCCTTAGTTCCAGTATACTTATAAGGAATTAAGTAATAAAATTCTGCTAATGTTTATCTAAATTAGCGTGGTGTTGAAAGAAGAATTATCTTTTGTAAGAAGTTAGTTTGTAGAGTAGCTAGAGAAAGTCATGTGAGTGTAATACATAAGATTTTTTTATCTGCATAACATTCAACATTTATCTGCCATTCAAAACTACCAAACAACTGAATTCAGGAATTGTGTTGATCCATGACAACGCTCGTCCACACACTGCTGGCACAACCCATCGGCTGGCACAACCCAACTTCAATGGGGCATTTTCGATCATCCTTTCACCTTTTCCCTGAACTGAAGACGTGGCTAGGAGGTCAGCACTTCAAACCAATGAAGATCCTCAAAAGAACGTCAATGATCATTTGAAATCATTCGCGGCAATCTTTTTTGAAGCGGGTTTTGCAAAGCTTGTGCACAGGTACGATAAATGTCTCAATCTTTTCGGTGATTATGTTGAAAAGTAACCATAAGTGTACAAAACTTTTAGTAATAAAATCATTCTTCTGTAATCTTTTCTTTTATTTATAGCCTATCGGAAGTTGAAAAAAAATGGCCCTCGTATTATCGATTGATCGTCCTAGGAGAGATCGTACCCTCAGATTGAATGCTATTTTTAAACGAACGCAACTATAAGAAATTTCCGAACGTCCCTCGTGTATGGCATTTTATTGATAAAGCATCAGGTGAGCAGTAACTACTCCTTTACGGCAGTTCATAATTGTAAGCATTTCGTTTGTACATGTTCTGGAACCTCTCTTGTGTTAAATTGAGTTTTCTAAGGCAAACGCATTCTGGAATTGACAAGCGGTGATTAATCATTTCGCCGTATCATTCATCACTGAGCCGAGGTCTGCATGTTCATATTGCAGAGTTCAGATGTATAGCAGTAGCCCTACCAGATATCCGTCTCTCTCACAGCCTTCCAGAGATATTAATGTGGGCTTAGACCAGCAGACATTACTTGCATACAACAATCTCATGTGTTCCATTCACATGACTTTCTCTACATCTCTACAACAGATTATTCTTAAATAGCTTATGCTGCTATTTACTTCAAGCTAATCGAGAAAAAATTAGAAGAAATAGTCTTATTACTTGCTTCCTTGTAAGCAGAAGCGGAGTAAGAGAGTACCCTAGGTTAAAGTGATAGCCAAAAGCTGGTTGCTGTGTGACTGTTTGTATGGACAAGAATTGACAAACACCTGTACTAGTAGAGTATAAGATTTTTAAAGCTGAAATCAAAAACAAGGAATATCTCAAATTGGTCAGCTCCATGAAAAAAAACGTATATGATAAAAATTGTGTGTTTTAATGAGCTCTATATTTTTTGTGTACTAAGTTTTTGCCTATCTCTTACGGTTTACCAATTGCGCAAAATTCAGAAAAATGCATTCATCTTTAATATACGGTATTTTAATCAAAGTCGTTAGAGACATTTTTGAGAAGATCATTTTCAGAATTTCTTCCATGTAAGGTGTAGGTTGGGGTGGGGGATTTTCTTGAAAATCTTCGTGTCGCATTAAGTTAAATTCCAAGCTAGCTTTTTAACAGTATTTTATTTTTTGAGCAATGCTGCCCACACACACACACACACACACACACATAGGGACTATTTCCTAATAATACATTTTGTGACACAGAGAACCAAAAGCCATATATTTCTGGTGAAGTCTTGAGATAGAATTTTGGGGTGGAACACAATAGATACCTTCTCTATACACTATGCACATAATACGTCTAGAGAAAGGAAAAATAGATTCACGTTTAATTATTTTCCTAAGTATTTCATATTAAAATGCATTATTTACCACATAATATAATTATAACTCTTATCGGGATGAGAGGAGAGAGTAGAAGGACAACCAGAGCGCAAGCATTAACGGTGACCATAACGCTTCCAGATTGAACGCCTCTGACAACACTCCAGCACAAGACACGGGGAAGTCTCTGTAAGGAATCTAGTCCGAAAGCATCGAAAGACGGTCAAGATAGTAATGTCACACGATGAGTGCCATAAGGAAGCCTATAAAGTGCGCAAGCCACCGTCCAGCCGCAGCGCGCCGAACACCATCTCCAGATGGCAAGGGAGCGATGGGAAAAGGAAATGATTGAGGGAAGATCTTAATGTGTAATGAACATTCCCAGCATTCACTTGACGATGAGGGGAAGCCCCAAGTGTCAGGAATGTTGCCATGAGAATCGAACCCACGACCTTGCAAATGCAAGTCGCAAACGTTAAGGATACCTATCTGTGAAATTTGATCAAAAAGTGCAAAAAACGAAAAAAAAATCACATTTAAGTAATGTAATGTTTGCAATTCAATTTCCTGTTATTTTTATTACCATGCGGCGCTTTAAAACTATCACGTGACGATTAAAATGAATGACTGTAAGTGGGTGTGGTGCTTTAACCTTTTCAAAATGGTGAAAAATTGGTAACAATTCAAAATTTGGTTTTGACTAATAACACTTGGCTTTAAATGTGTCTATTTGACGTTGAAAATATAATAATATGCACTAATAAATAAAAAATAGTGAGTATAGTAATATGTTTCAAGATTTACAAAATAGATGTCACACCGGGTGCTTCCACCGGCCCCGTCATCGTTCCACCTGGGCCCTCCCAATCCTAAACCATAGGCGAGATAGAGCACCTGGCAGGCCTCCCCTCACCCCAAAAACAGCATCTTTCCGGCCGTGAAATAGAGTGTGCAGCTTGACTCGGACCAGATGACTTGCAGTTTTTCTTTGTTTTATATATTCCACAGAATTAGTGTAAAAGTCCGTGAGAATTGACATATACTTGGTTTAAAAATGTCTGCAGGAGATTACGAAATTCAAAGAATTAAAAAGAAACAATGTTAAATTATATGCTAAACCTTTAAATCTATTTTCTCGTGTTTTTATTTTTCAGCGTTTTCAAAACTTTAAATTGTTCTACACGATGGAGTTTTCGAAACAGAAGCTTGAACGTTGTTATACTTGTATAAAAATAGTACAAAAGAAAATTAATGGCATGATTTCTTTTCTAATATCACCAGTGGTTGTGTAATTAAATAATAAACTTCATATTGCAATAGCAAAAATAAAAAAATTACAATTAAATATTTTTTCTCCTAAATCAATAGTTAGATAAAAATTTCATCCTGTCAATTTACTAGTACTGCATTTATCAGTATAACTGTAAAATAATATATTTCTGTAAGTGAAATCGCATCGTGAGGAATGATTTAATTAAATGACAATAAAATACTATGAATACGTTCATATTACAGGAACTATTTTGAAGAAAAGTCTGAAAATTAGTATATAAACTATTATTAATACTGTAATTGATGTGTTAAATTTCCAAATCAATACAAGCAAAATTGAAGATTTTAGGTTTTTCACAGATGGGTATCCTTAACACAGCGCCATCTAAATCGGCACTGAGCTGTATTTTGGCGGTTTGGTCATTAAACAAAATGTCCTCTGGCTTCTACCAACTGGTATTAGCATTTGCTAGCTTACTTTATTACTCATGAAGTTGAAATGGATACCTTAATCACGTCTAATGAAACAGCGCCCGCTGCTATGAGAATAACATTGTAAATGAATCAGTAACACAAGGTTTCACAATATTCCCCGCAGCCTTTAATTTAAAAATGTTACTAATTGCATTATATTTCAGTTGAATAATGTCATGGGAATATGATCAGGGTAACATAATAAGGTCATATAATGTATCTATATACATAATTAAAACCATAAAATCATTTTGCTGTTATTTTGTTATTAAACATAATAATATTTCTAAATAAGGTAGCTAATGTTATATTATGTTAACATAATATCGATGTTTAATCCATTATTTACAAAAATGTTTTAGTGTTTGGAATAAAACACAATTTATTACTTTCTACACGTACTATGTAGATAGTGTATAGAGAAGGTATTGTAACGCTCCCAAAAATTCGATAGCGAGATTTCACCGGAAATACATGTTTTGGGTCCCCTGTATCCAAAAAAGAATTTCTTGGAAAAGATCCGTGTGTGCGTGCGCGCGCGCGTGTGTGTATGTGTGTGTGTCTAAGTTTGGTATCTTGCAAGGATGCGACACGAATATTTTCAAGAAAATCCCCCCCCCCACCTCCAACTGCGCAAGCAACCATAAGCATAGAAACATTTTTATAATAAAATGATCATTTTCTATGAACTTATCTTTTATTCATGGCCTAATGGAGTTTAAAAAACAAAAAAGACTTCGTACTTATACTTTTCTCATACGGGGACTTGTCAACTCCTGGTCATGCAAAGAAACGGATTTTAATCCCATAGCAACCTGTTTTTAATTCATTTTACTCTCGTTTTAGATTAGTGTATTCCCTTATTTACCTCTACTTATAAAAAGCAAATAATAAAGCTATTTATGCTAATGTTTATCTTGATTAGCATGAAATAAATATAAGAAAAAGCATTTTAAAAATAATTTATTGTAAAGTTGTAGAGAAAGTCAAGTGAATGGAACACATCTAATTTGTTTATTATTTGGGTGGAAATATAAATAGTGTCCCTCGTACAAGAAAATACATAGTTAAATAGTTTAGATTTTATGAATAGCTGGAGAAAGTCTTTTGAATCTCCTGCAATTATTTTAAAAATCTTATGTGTACCATTCACATGACTTTCTCTACATCTCTGCAACAAATTATTGTTAAAAAGCCTGTACTTCTATTTACTTCATGCTAATTAGAAAGAAATAGCAGAAATAATCTTATTACTTGCTTCCTTGTAAGTAAAAGTGAAATAAGGGAGTACCATAGGCAGAAGTGATAGTCAAAAGCTGGTTGCTATGTGAAAGAAGTTTCTATGTTTGTATGGACAGAAGTTGACAAACTACTGTATGAGAAAAGTATAAGTTATTCAAAGCTCAAACTAAAATCAAGGAATGTCCCAAAAACGATAAACTTCAAGAAAACATGTATATGATATAAATTGTGCGTTTTAACGTGCTCTACATTTTTTGTGTGGTAAACTTTTGTCCATCTCTTTCGGTTTGGCAGTTATGAATAATTCCGTAAAATTCATCCAGACTAAAAAGTCGTAAGAGGCTATTCCCTGAAATTTAAAGATATACATTTTATTTGTGAGGTAAATGTATTTAATATACGATATTTTAATGAAAATTGTTTGAGCCATTTTTGAGAAAACAAAAATGTTCGAAAGAATTTCAATGTAAAGGGTAGATTGGGTTGGGGGTATTTTCTGGAAAATCTTTGTGTTGCATCCTTGGAAGATACAAAAATTAAATACCAAGTTTGGTATTCAACGGTCTTTTTGTTTTTGTGATATGCTGTCCACACACACACACATACACATACGTACATGGAGATTTTCTTAAAACGTTTTTTTGAACTCAGGGGAACCCCATGAAATGTCGGTATCGAATTTTTGGATGAGATGCAATGCCTTCTTTATACACTATGTACATGTACGTGTAGAGAAAGTAAACATTGGATCAAGGAAACTTGGGAGTTACAGGAAATTAACCATCACATGGGTTGTAACAAGCCTCTCTTTTGCTCCAATTAGCAATTCTTTATTTAAATAGGTATAATCAGACTGAAAATTTCAATGCCAAGGCCGGAATTAGAACCACGGTCTCTAGCCGGTTGCTCTATCACTGAGCTACCATGGCACAATGCCGGAATAGCGTTGAATTTTTCAACTAACTCGCATGATTCTCAGTAAACCATAAGATAATCTCAAATTATTTTCAGATGACAACCCCAATGGCGCAAGTCTCAGGATTCATAGTATAACCAACTATTATGTTCAATTAGTCTTTATTTAATTGTTTTACTAGGAACCCTGCGAGCCAGTTCAGAACTTTAATGCTGTGCCAGCATGTTGCCATGGTAGCTCAGTGGCAGAGCAAGTGGCTGATCCATGGTTGAAATCCTGGCCCTGGCATTGAATTTTTCAGTCATAAACTGTCTATCCAATTCCTGTCCTACACGCGGCTTGTGTGAAAAAAAATCCATAACTCTTTATTGGTTCCAAAACCGATTAGAATCAAAATATACTTACAAATAAGTGTCTTTCGTAACAATTCTTCCCCAAAGATAGCTTCTTTAGACTTTTAATCGGCGACAATAAAACTCACTACGAAATTACCGTCGAAGTTGCTCAACTGTTGCATGCGATGCGTTTCCATTGAAAACTAAACGCTGTGCAGGGTTTCGTTTACCTTTTTATTTTCTCTACACGTACTATGTACATAGTGTATAGAGAAGGTATTGCACTCCACAAAAATTCGATACCGAGATTTCACCGGAAATATATATTTTAGGGTCCCCTGTAACCAAAAAATATATTTTCAGAAAAAGGTCCATGTTTGTGTGTGTCAGTGTGTCCGTGTGACTGTGAACATGATAACTCAAAAACGAAAAGTCGGTAAAATACCAAACTTGGTATTTAAGTGTTGTATCTTCCAGAGATGCGACACGATGATTTAGAGAAAAATACCCCAACACCAAAGTACCCTTTACATGGACAAATTTTCAAAAAATTTGATTTTCTTAAAAATGGCTCTAACCATTTTGATTAAAATATCGTAAAATAAAGATATTTCTCTGCAAATAAAATGTGTATCTTCTCTGGGAATAGCCTCTGAAGACTACTTTGTTCTGGATCAATTTTACGGAATTTTACATAACTGCTAAACCATAAGAGATGGACAGAAATTTACCATACAAAAAATGTAGAGCACGTTAAAACACACAATTTATGTTATATACATTTTTTCCGTGGAGTTGTTCGTTTCTAAGATATTTCTTGTTTTTAGTTTCAGCTTCGAAAATCATACTGAAATTTGTCATCTCCTGTCCATACAAAGGAACTTCAGTCACATTGGGAATATCTTTTGACTATCGCTTTAACCTATGGTACTCCCTTATTTCTCTTCCAATTTCAAGGAAGCAAGTAATAAGAATATTTTGGCTAATTTTTTCTCGATTAGCATGAAGTAAATAGAAGCATAAGCTTTTTAACAATAATCTGTTGCAGAGAGGTAGAGAAAGTCATGTGAATGGAACACATTACGTTTTTCAGATCGTGATGACCCTGACCCACTCTTCTTTAAAGTATGTGGATAGGGAATATGCGGTTGGAAACCAACCTTTGCTGTTGCCAAGTTTTCCACTTAACTATTGCGCGATTTTCTCCAGGGAACTAACTACCTCTCGCCCGCAGTACAGGTTTTGTTGGCTAATAGTTACTATCCAGTAGTGGGGGACCGATCCCGTTTGAGGGCCATCGTGTTTTGCAGAAAACTATATACCTGTTGATTCCGTTTCTGGAAACTTCTAGTAACAAACGCACTTGCAAAACCACCGCAGCTGTCACAGAATTCACTCATTCAGAAATAACAATGTGTGACTTGGACGTCAAAGAACCTTCCGATAAAACACATATCTACTAGCACAAGTGAGACAATCACAGCTGACTCGTCAAAAGAACTTGCCGCGGCACAGTTGTCTATTCACGCACATGTAACAATGTATGCTACGACTTGTAAAGCAAGCCGTACACACAATTTGTACATAGTGGGCAGAGAAGGTATTACATTCCACCCAAAAATTCGGTAACGAAATTCCACTGGGTAGGCATGTCTTGAGGTCATCTGAACCCAAAAGAGTATTTTAAGAACAATTTCAGTGTGTGTTCAGCTTGGTTTATCGGAAGGAATAAATGAGCTTCACTTTAATTTACCTGCACCCATATTTTCATCCTTTGCTGTTCTGCTGGAACACAAGTTTTTGAACATCGAAGTTCACAGGACGCGGTGCATATCCTTCTTCTAGACCCATAGTGTCCAACTATGGCTTATGGCGACAACTAATGGCTTATTAGTTTAATGTTGCTGTGATAAGTTGCATAAAAACAGAAAATAATTACTTGGCTTTATTTATGTACTTACTGGGTAAAGATTAGTGACAATAATAATATACAGAAAATGTAACTTATGCGTAATAACTAACAAATAATGATTGTGCAGGCTCGTGGTGAGCCTAATGGTTCACCAAAGGAATGAGGTGAAGGTTGAGGTTTCGAGTGTTGGTGGTAAGGAGGTAGCATAGATAGGCACCTCGAGCGGTTGCATTTTTCAGGAGCACCATCCTTACCTCTACTCCACTGGTGTTTAATTTTTAAAATTATTTATGTTGGTTAATTTTGATAGACCACTCTCAATGGGAGGGGGGAGTACTTAGTTCAGCTATTAAGCTGTTGGCTGGTTTGAAGCCGTTGTTACCGGATGTGCCCGCAAACCATGCGGGGAACGCGAAACTGCCTGTATCGGCGCTCAGTGGGTAAGTACTCCCCCAGCGATCTTACAAGTGCGTTCTCATGTTCGCCCATTCTGGCGTAAAATTTCTGAGCCCGGCGCCTAATGACATCTTCCACATATGGGAGGACCGAAGCTTCATGAAGTAGCCTCAAAAGGAAACATCGACATACAGAATAGATTGACCGGAGTCCTCTATTCTGTACCCACTGTAACCAGAGAAGCCAGGAGTCTGCTACCATGCCCTAAAGCTCGCAGGCGTAGAGCATCAGAGGGACTATGAGCGACTTGAAAAGACGTAACTTTAAGTGAACCGGCATCTGGGGGGCCAGTACAGGGTAAAGGGAGGCCACCGCTCTGTCCGACGTTCCCCGCACGTGTTCACGAAAAGTTAGGCCTTTATCAAGAGTGACGCCCGATATTTGATGGAATTTCCCCACTCTATCCTCTGGCCCTGATAGGAGAAGTTGGGTATCTGGGCTATTGCGGGGCGTTTTCTGGAGAATAGAACAGCGTGACTTTTGCCCGGGTTAACGGACATCCGCCACTGTCTGCAGCAGTCCTGGACGAGACGGAGGTGTGTGGTGTTGAAGGCCATGTGTGTGTTCATGTCAGTGCGGTAGAGCAGGACGTCATCAGCAAACTGGGCCATGTTGACGCTCTGCACTGTAAGTAAGTCTGCCATGAAGAGGCTAAACAAGGTGGGTAATAATACAGAGCCTTCGGGGACTCCGCCTCGTAGGGGTTTTGGTATATGTGTTCAAATAATTGTAATGAATTTCCACTTACTTTATAGCTGCTGAACATCCCGCAGCTTCACCCTTGGTGGTTATGTTGGTGTAAAGAGTATCGTATAGGTATGTACCTATACCGATGTTTCAATATACGTATATATCCTAAATCACACGCAGCATTTTTATCCTGAAATTCCCTGAGGAGGGAAGAGCTAAATTAACGCGATTGAAACCGCGGGGGGTCCATTGGTAAAAATAAAACCTGTTGTGTTCCATTCACATAACTTTCTCTACATCTCTGCAACAAATTATTGCTAAGGAGCTTATGCCACTATTTACTTCATACTAATAGAGAAAAAAAATAGCAGAAATAGTCTTATTACTTGCTTCCTTGTAAGTAGAAGCGAAGTAAGGGAGTACCATAGGTTAAAGTGATAGCCAACCTCGTACTTATACTTTTCTCTCTCCTGGTCTTGCAAAGAAGTGGATCTCAATCCCATAGCAACCTGTTTTTAAAACATTTGACTATCGTTATAGATAAGTGCATTCCCTTATTTACCTTCTACTTATAAAAGGCAAGCAGTAAGGCTATGTCTACTAATGTTTACCTCGATTAGCATGAAGTGAATAGAAGAAAAGCTTTTTAGCAATAATTTATTGTAAAGCTGTAGAGAAAGTAAAGTAAATGGAACATATCAGATTTTTTATTATTAGGGTGAAAATATAAATAGTGACTCACACAGTTGCCCTCCGTGGTGTAATGGTTACCATGCTGACTTCATATACCCAAGGTCGCGGGTTCAAACCCGGCGAAGGACGATGGATTTTTCGGGTGTAAAATCCTTAACATGGCTTCGTTCGGAAGAGAATTAAAGCCGTTGGTCCCGTGTCATAGATTTACGGCGCATCAAGCCTGATAGAGAGGCCTCTGAGCAAAATTAAGTGCTCTTTCACGCCCAATTTAGAAAGGGACGCTGAGAACCACAGCTGTTAAAGTGTGTGCATAAATAACACGGCGTTTATTTTACCCTCGTACAAGAAAATATATAGTAAAACAGTTTAGATTTTATGGATAGCTAGAGAAAGTGCCTTGAATCTCATGCCATTATTTTAAAAATGTGCATTAAGCGATTAGTTATGAGTGTGCCTCTGAGTGCTGTAGTCATCTTCAATGCATGTCCAGGATATTTGCGCGTTCGCTAACGTAAACCACAAGAGCAGTTTTGACCTGCTAAAATGCTGAATATTAAGCAGTTGAGAATTGTTGATCTTGTGTAACCCCATTCCCCCTTAATTAGCATGAGTGTTACGACTGATTTAAGATTTGCCCGCCCGACCCTCAGAGAGTAGCCGCTCCGGGCTTGGTGAGAAATTGTTGAATCATTTCCCTACAAAACAAGCACGAGAACTCAAAGGCATAGGAAAGTAAACATTTACTCGCCTCAGCAACGGCCATAGAGTGATGATGTCACAGCTGAGCCTCTCACGGGAGCTTGTACACTTGCGGGCAGAAAAAGTGGTCATCAGCCATGTCCAGACGGAAACGCCCAGTACCCCATTCCACTCCGTGACGCAATGGTATTTTTGTAAACACAAGATCTTCGTAATCTGCGACTAAGTGTGTAACGCCCGCTTTTGAAAAGTATTTATTGAAATAAGAATATATACTAGGGTCGACTGATAAGTCCCGGGCCTCACACAGATATGGCGCCGCCTGGCCAGTTAGACGGCAGCATCGTATAGACTAGCTTGTATCCATAGTTACAGGTCAATAGCTTGAATGACAGCATTTTAAACAAGACAACTTTAGAGTTTTCACGAAAATGAAGGGTTTGGAAAAAAACAGCAGTGATTAAATACTTCCATTTGAAAGGCTTGACACCAAAAGAAATCAGGAGGAAGTGGACAGTACATTGAAAGACTCTGTCCCTTCATATTCAATGCTTAAAAGGTGGGCTGCACAGTTTAAAATGGGACGTACGAGCACTAGTGATGAGCCTCGCTCTGGGCGACCTTTAGAAGTGACAACTCCAGAGATCGTTTAAAAATATCTTCGTTTAGTACTGGAAGACCGCAGATTAAAGTTGTTTGAGATTGAGATCAAAAGAAATGTGCGAATTAAATTTGGAATTGCTTGAACATCCAACCTATTCGCCAGATCTAACACCCAGTGGCTACCTCAAAAAATGTCTTGGAGGGCGAACACTTCACAGCAACAAGGAGGTCATTGATGTGGTCAACAACTATTTTTAGGACCTTGATAAATCGCACTACAGAGATGTTTTAATTAAATAAGAACACCGATATGAAAATGTATTGGTCTTTCTGAAGATTATGTTAAAAAATAAAGCATTTTAATGCTGTTTTCATTGAGAGGCCTGGAACTCATCAGCCGACCCTCGTACAATGAGCCTCACCAATCGCACGGGCCCACAAATCGAACGTGTTTGTGCAATACACAAAATATTAAGCAATATAAAAAAAAGAATTTAGAGAATAAACACGAAAATAAAACGCCAAAGATAGTCAAATACACCAACTAAAACTACAACAGAGTACACCTAGTCTTTGGGCAGCATAACTCAAAAACGAAAAGTCTATTAATAACCAAACATGGCATTTAGGTTTGGTATCTTCCAAGGATACGACACGAAGATTTTCAACAACATTCCCCCACCTCCAACTACCCTTTAAATCGAACATTTTTCGGAATTTTTGACTTTCTCAAAATTGGCTATAACAATTTTGATTAATATATCGTATATTAAAATATTTACTTGACAAATAATATGCATATCTTGAATTTTTTGGGAATAGCCTCTGAAGACTACTTTGTTCTCGATGAATTTTGCGGAATTTTGCATAACTGATAAACCGTAAGAGATGGACAAAAACTAACTTAACAGAAAATATAGAGCTCGTTAAAACACATAATTTGTTATATACGTATTTTCCGTTGAATTGAGCATTTCTGAAATATTGTTTGCTTATTTTTTCAGATTTGAAATACTTAAACTCTTTTCACACGAAAGCTGTAAACTCGTGGCCCTGCACAGAAACGGATTTCATCCAATAACAACCAGCTTTTGAAAGATCTGACTATCATTTTAGCCTAGTGCATTTCTTATTTTCCTTCTAGTTACAAGGAAGCAATTATTTAAGACAATTTCTGCTGATAGCAAGCTTGGTTATGTGAATGAAGCACATCAGATTTTTTTTATTTTTACTTTTTCTACACTTACATAGTGTATAGAGAAGGTATTCACTCCACCAACCCATTCGATACCGAGATTTCACCGGAAATATACGTATCCAAAAAAAGTATTTTCAGAAAACGATCCTTGTGTATGTCCGTGTGTCTATGAACACAATAACTAAAAAACGAAAAGTCGGTAAAATACCAAACTTGGTATTTAAGTTTAGTATCTTCCAGGGTTGCGACACGAAGATTTTGAGAAAATGCCCCTACCACCAACTAACCTTTACATGGTACATTTTTCGAAAATTTTGATTTTGTAAAAAATGATTGTAACGATTTTGATTAAAATATCGTATATTAAAAATATTTATCTGACAAATAATATACATATAGAAATTTCTAGGAATAGCCTCTGAAAACTACTTTATTCTGAGGCAATTTTACGGAATTTTGCATAACTGTTAAACCGTAAGAGATGGACAGAAACTTACCACACAATGTAGAGCACTTTAAAACACACAATTTTTTCGTGTAGTTGATTATTTTTGAAATATTCTTTGTTTTTGGTTTCAGCTACGAAAACTTATACCTTTCTCATACAGGAATTTGTCAACTCCTGTCCGTACAAACAAAGGAACTTCAGTCACATAGCAACCAGCTTTTGTTTAATCTATGGTACTCCCTTATTTCGCTTCTACTTTCAAGGAAACAGGTAGTAAGACTATTTCTGTTACTTTTTTTTTTTCTCGATTAGCATGAAGTAAATAGAAGCCTAAGCTTTTTAACAATAATTTTTGCAGATATGTAGAGAAAGTCATGTGAATGGAACACATCAGATGTTTGGCCACGCTAAGAGAAACGAATTTCAATAGCTTCACATAGCGAGCAGGTTTTAAAGGAGTTAACTAATGCTTTAATTAAATGTATTCCCATATTTCCCTTCTGTTTACAAGTAAATAAAATGACAATTTCCGGTAATGTTTTTCTCGATTAGCATCATGTACATAAAAGAGAAGCGTATATAAGAATAATTGCTTGTGGAACAGCTAGAGAAAGTAATGTGAGTGAAAATCATGAGATTTTTAGCTCGCATATTACCTTTACGCACGTTTGTTTAGTTCAAACATGCGCTGACAGCAAATAAAGCGCTTAAAAAAGCACTTAATTACAAGCAAGGATCGCTCGTCCGTCCAGACACTTTACAATGGGTCTTTGTTTGACATAACGACATGTGGAGTCTGAGAGGGAAACAGGCCGCTGACAAAGACTAATTCTAATCGGAAGATTCTTTACCCTCGTCAGCACTTCGAGCGAGTTTGATTAATGGCTTAGTGGTGTGCAAATAGCGGCTTTCAAGCATTCCCCTTACATGCGCTGTTCCACAAATTCGTCAAACATGCTTCTTTTCCCTGGGAAACGGGAAAGAACACATTTATTGACAGTATGCCATTTATGTTTTCATTATAAAAAGTCTGATGTGTTCCATTCACATGGCTTTCTCTACAACTCTGCAATAAATTATCGTTCAAAAGCTTATGCTTCAATTTACTTCCTGCTAATCGAGAAACAAATTAGTAGAAATAATCTTATTACTTGCTTCCTTGTAAGTAGAAGCGAAATAAGGGAGTACCATAGGTTAAAGTGATAGTCAAAAGCTGGTTGCTATGTGACTGAAGTTCCTTTGTTTGTATGGACACGATTTCACAAAGCCCTGTATGAGAAAATTATGTTTTTATAGCTGAAACCAAAAACAAGGAATAACTCAAAAACAATCATCTCCACGAAAAATATGATATATAATATAAATTGTGTGTTTTAAAGTGCTCTATATTCGTTCTGTGGTGGGTTTTTGTCCATTTGTTACGGTTTAACAGTTATGCAAAATTCCGTAAAATTGCCTCAGAATAAAGTAGTCTTCAGAGGCTGTTCCCAGAAAATTCAAAATATGCATTTTATTTTTCAGTAAATATCTTTAATATACGATATTTTAATCAAAATCGTTAGAGCCATTTTTTAGAAAATCAAAATTTTCGAAAAAAGTTCCATGTAAAGGGTAGTTTGGGGTGGGGGGATTTTTTTCTCAAAATCTTCGTGCCGCATCCCTGGAAGATACTAAACTTAAATACCAAGTTTAGTATTTTACTGACTTTTCGTTTTGAGTGTTCACAGGCACACGGACACACGGACTAACACACGGACCTTTTTCTGAAAATACTCTTTTTGGATACAGGGGACCCTAAAATATATATTTGCGGTGAAATCTCGATATCGAATTTTTTGTTGGAGTGAAATACACTATGTACATAGTACGTGTAGAGAAAGTAAAAGCCGTCCAGAGGAATTTGTTTTCCCAGAGTTTGATTTTGATTGAGGATTCTCCACAGAGAGAGATTGTAGCCAAAACTGGGATCACACGGAATTCTAATTAAAATGCAAACACGCTCGGCTTTGTCTAATCCTTTCTGCATGCGTGAACAATCAGCAGTTAGCTAATAACGGGAGCCGGCGTTTCTTGCGGTCTTCTTATGTTATTCTGCACAAACACGAGCCACCTTTTCTAACGGATTCAGACGTATCAGCCTTAAAGGTTTAATTACACTCGAATCTCTGTAGTGGGAGCAACGTTTCGAAAAAGCAAACAACCATAGAATCCAATTAGGTTATTCTCTTCACGCCAGCTTCTTCTGGCAAAACGGTATCCACCATCTTTGAGATTTTCAATTAAACCTCAAGATAAAAAGCTCCACAAGAACAGAATTAAAACTCTGCAGACTGAATGTAGTTTACGAGCGAATAAAATATTTAACCAAACACAGAGTTACAGGTTTCGAGCTGAAAACAAATAAATGGCATTTTATTTATAGACGCTCTTTAACTGCGGTGGTTCTCAGTGTCTCAGAGGCCTCTCTATCAGGCTTGGGATTCTTTTACGTGCCGTACGTCTACGACGCGGGACCAGCGGCTTTACTTCCCTCCCGAAGTAAGCCATACTAAGGACTTTACACCCGCAAAAAGCCATCGTCCTCCACCAGGTTTGAACCTGCGACCATGGGTATATGAAGTTAATATGGTAACCATTACACCACGGAGAGCGATGTTTGGAGCTGAAAAATCTGATTTATTACACTCACATGACTTTCTCTAGCTACTCTACACTCAAATTTCTTACAAAATATACTTCTTCTTTCAGCACCATGCAAATCGAGATAAACATTAGCAGAATTTTATTACTTAGTTCCTTATAAGTAGAATGGAACTAAGGGAATGTACTAGGGTAAAGGGATAGTCAAATGTTTTAAAAGTTGTCGTTATGCGATTGTCATTGCAAATCGCTTCTTTGTTTGGCCAAGAGTAGAAAAAAAGATAAACGGACACTCCCGTCTGATAAAAGTAGATGTACTTCACAACTGAAACTACTAGTAAGGATTACCTAAAAAAATGTATATGATATAATTTCTGAATTTTAACAAGATCTACATTTTTTGTAGAGTAGATTTTTGTATCTCTCTCTTACGGTTTACTAGTTGTGCCAAATAAAGCAGCATTCGTCCAGAATAAACAAGTGTTTGGAATCTATTACCAGAAAATTTAAGATATACATTTTATTTGTGATAGAAATTGCTTTAATATGTGATATTTTAATCAAGATCTAGTGTAATTTTTAATAAAAACAAAATTTTCGAAAATTTTCCCATGTAAAGTGAAGTTAAGGCGGGGCATTTTCCTGAAAATCTTCTTGTCGATCCTTGGAAGATGTCAAACTTAAATATCAAGTTTGATATTTAACAGTCTTTTCGTTTTTGAGCTATACTGCACACACACACGGTTCTGTTTCTGAAAATTCCTTTTTTTTTTTGGACTCAAGGGGTCCTAAAACATGTATTTCCGGCGAAATCTCGACATGGAATTTTTGGGGTGGAATACAATGCTTCTCTATCCCATTGTACATGCGCGGCTAGAGAAAATAAAAATACAACCTCTCGGTAATGCGAGAGATTCGCATTGGGGATCTGGTTTCAACCCCCGGCGATTACCCATTCTGACCACCGTGGTCGACCTCTCTGATCCATAGTTAGATAAATGCTGGAGAAGATTCTCCAACTTCCAGTGCCTTTATTTCATCCAAAGCTTTCTTTTTCACGGTTTCAACGAGAGCTACGGCGGAGGCGCCGTTTTATGGAAATGACTGCCCTCTGAACATACAGGAGCTATTTATTTTTCAAGGTCTGATCTGTCGCGAAATTAAAACCACAGTGAAAACCAGATGAAGCTTGGCGCAGACGTATAAGGCAGTGTCTCTAGTACGACTGTTTATTCAAAAGATTAATCTGTTATCTGCATTATGCTAAACAAGATAACCATCATCAGCATTAGTCTCATTACTAAATCTTTGTAAGTAGAAAGGAAATATGGGAATACACAGGCTAAAGCGATAGCATGGTTCTTTGAGCCGGTCGCTATGTGAAACAACTGAAATTTCAATGTCTTTGCTTGCCAGAAATAAACGAACAAGAAATGAGAAGAAAGATATCTTCCCGTTTGCCAAAAGTAAAAAAAGCTAAATTAAAACCGAAATAACTCGAAAACGGTTACACAATATAAAAATGTATACGACATAAATTATATGTTTTAATGAGATCTATATTTTTTGTGTAGTAAGTTTTTGTATAGCTCTTAAGATTTCGCAGTTATACAAAAGTCATCCAGAATGAAGAGGTCTTCAGAGGCTATTCCCAGAAAATTCAAGATATACATTTTATTTTTCATGTAAACATTTTTGAAACACGATATTTTAATCAAAATTTTTAGAACCATTTTTGAGGAAAAACATAAATATTTGAAAAAAGTTCCATATAAAAGGTAGTTGCGGGTCGGGATTTTCTTGAGAATCTTCGTGACGCATCCTTGGAAGATACTGACAGTCTTTACGTTTTTGAGCTATGTTGTTCAAAGACACACACACACACACACACACACACACACACACACACACGCGCGCGGACATTTCTCTAAAAATGATTTTCTTGGATTCAGGGGTCTCAAAACATACAGCTATTTCCGGTAAAAATCTCGGTATGGAATTTTTGGGTGCAATGACCTTCTCTATACAATATGTGCTCTATACAATATGTGCATAGCATATGTAGGGCAAGCAAAAATTGACAAATATATGTTGGTTGGCTTTTGTGGAGGCAAAATTGAGTTTTGGACGGCTTTAAAGGTCCTTCTGAGAATTTACGTGCATTATTATTGACCAAAACAATACTATGTTCAAGAGATCAATCACTGATTTTATTTTTAAGAGCGTTTCATGGGTGATTATTTTCTTTCTCTACGCATACTATAGCGTTATTGTATTGCACCCAAAATTTCGATACAAAGATTTCACCGGAAATATATGTTTTAGGGTCCCCTGTGAACACGATAACTCAAAAACGAAAAGTACCAAACTTAGTATTTAGGCTTAGCATCCTCCAGGTTTAGTATCTTCCCCTCACCCCAAAGGACACTTTACATGTAAAACATTTCAACATTTTTGATTTTCTCGAGAATGGCTCTAGCGATTTTGATTAAAGTGGTATATTAAAGATATGTATATGGAAAATAAAATGTTTATTTTGAATTTTATGCGAATAGACTCTAAATACCTCTTTATTCTGAATAAATTTTGCTGAATTTCGCGTAACTGGTAATCGGTAAAAGATAGACAAAAACCTACCAAAGAAAAAATGTAGATCAAGTTAAAGTACTCAATTTATGTCATACATATTTTTTTGTGGAGTAAACCATTTCTGAGATATTCCTTGTAATTTGCTTTAGATTCAAAACACTTACTTTTCTCTTACGGAAAGTTTCAAACTCCTGGCGATGCTTAGATACGGATTTCAACCAGCTTTTAAAAGATTTGACTATCATTTTAGCCTTGTGTATATCCTTCTTTTCCTACTACTTACATGGAAGCATGTAATTTCAGTTTATCTCGATGATTGCCGGTCTCTATGGCCGCGCTCGCCAAGGCGTCCCGCTTCTGTGCTTCGTAGCGCTGGGGATCGTGGGTTCGAGTCCCAACTTGGATATGGGTGTTATATGTCTGTATTTATGTGTGTGTGTTGTAAAAGTAAGAAAACAGCAATCCAGTAATAATACAGAAAAACAAGGTAAAAAAAAAGAAGAAGAAAAGATAAATAAAAGTAGGGTATACAGTGCCGGAGTCCCGATCAGACTCCGGTACCGTATTTAAGAAAAAAACTGTTGATAAGATAGAAAGAATAATGTGCCTTCTAACAACAAGTTGTTAAGGCGATGTAGAGAAAGGCGTAAGATTTTAATTTATCACAGAAACATATAAAAACTGGTTATTACTGATTCGTAACGTTGAAAAGCAGTGTATACATGACTTACTCTCCGTCACTATTTTTGCAGGTCTCCTAGCAATATCTTGATTCTCTCTAATTTCCTGGATAGCTTGAAATACGCCCAATCGTAATTTGTCTGATATAGTTTCGGTTTAGCAGCGCACCGGAGTGATATCCTCAAGGATTTACTTTTACAGACCACAGGCCAGGCAAAAGCGTCTCTAGAATGGAATTACTGGCCCGAGAATGTCATATCATTAAATTGGATTATAGAGAACTTTACACTTTTAGCCTACTTCCTGCAGCATAACAATTGAAGACTTGTATTCAGTATAACTAACAAAGAGCCGATTACCATTTTGAAAATATCTCAAAGGAAGTTTTCCTGTTCTATTTATGTGTATATATGTTCCATATATAAACAAATCTCTAAGCTTCCATTCACATCACTTTCTCCACATCTCTGTAATAAGTTGCTGATGAGGTTACTCTCCTAAGTACTAAGCTAGAGATAAACACTAGCAAAATAGTGTTATTACTTAGTTCCTTATAATTAGAAGAGCAATAAGGCAATACATTAGACTAAACCGGCAGTCAAATGTTTTAAAATATGGTAGCTATGGGACTGAAATCTGTTTTCTTTTTTTTTGCGTGGCCAGGAGTTTACAAGTTCCTGTATGAGAAAAGTTTAAATACATTAAAACTGAAACCAATATCTCGAAAACCACCAAGTTCACGAAAAATATGTATATGACATAAAGCGTATGTTTTCAGGAGCTCCACACCTTTTGTGTAGTAAGCCTATGTCTATCTCTTACGGTTTACCAGTTATGCAAAATTAAAAAAATATCCAGAAGAAACAGATCTTTAGTGGCTTGCCTTAGATAATTCAAGATCTGCATTTTATTTGTCATGTAAAGCCTTAAATATAAGATGTTTCAACCAAAATTTTAGATTTATTTCATGTAAATAGTAGTTGGAGAGGGAGATTTTCTTGCACACACACAAGACAGAGAATCACTCGAACCTTTTTCTAACTTTTTTTGGAGATTCAGGGGATCCTAAAACATGTATTTCCTGTGAATTCTCGGTATCGAATTTTTGTGTGTGTCTGTGGATAGCATAGCTCAAAAACGAAAAGTCCTTTAAATGCCAAACTTGGTATTTAAGCTCAGTATCTTTCAAGGATACTACACGAAGATTTTCAAGAAAATCCTCCTATCTCCAACTACCCTTTGCAAAAATGTTCTAAAATGTTAGTTTTCTTAAAAATGGCTCAAACAGATTTGATTAAAATATCACATATCAAAGGCATTTCCATCACAAATAAAATTTATATCTTGAATTTTCTGTGAATACCTTCTAAAGACCTATTTGTTCCGGATGAATTTTGCTGAATTTTGCATAATTAATAAACCGTAAGAGATACACAAAAACTTACTTCACAAAAATGTGCACCATGCCATATATGTATATTCGTGGAGTTCACCGTTATTGAGATATTCCTTGTTATTATTTTCAACTGTAAAGTACTTCGACAGGAAGTGTCCGTTATTCTTTTGTTCTATTCCTGGCCAAGCGAAGAAGCGAATTGCAATCACAATGGAATAACGACAGCTTTTAAAACATTTGACTATCACTTTAACATAGTTTAATTGTTGTTTCTCACAAACCGTGTATAGGAGAGAAATTGGATGGATAGAGTCAGGTTGAAGAATTCACGGTAGCTCAGTGGAAGAGCAACCGGCCAGAGACCGGGAGATCCGTGGTTCAAATTCCAGGTATGGCATTGAATTTTTCAGTCTGACTCTACCTATCCAATTCCTGTCCTATACACGGCTACAGACCGGTAGATCCGTGGTTCAAATCCCGTCTATGGCATTGCATTTTTCAGTGTGACTCTACCTATACAACTCCTGTCCTACACACGGCTAGAGACCGGGAGATCTTTGGTTGAAATCCCGGCTATGGCATTGAATTTTTCAGTGTGACTCTACCTATACAACTCCTGTCCTACACACGGCTAGAGACCGGGAGATCCGTGGTTGAAATCCCGGCTATGGCATTGAATTTTTCAGTGTGACTCTACCTATACAACTCCTGTCCTACACACGGCTAGAGACCGGGAGATCCGTGGTTGAAATCCCGTCTATGGCATTGAATTTGTCTATCTGACTCTATCTATCCAACTGCTGTCCTACACACGGCTAGAGACTGGGAGATCCGTGGTTCAAATTCCCGCTATGACATTGAATTTGTCTATCTGACTCTACCTATCCAACTCCTGTCCTACACACGGCTAGAGACTGGGATATCTGTGGTTCAAATCCCGGCTATGGAATTGAGTTTTTCAGTCTGACTCTACTTATCTAACTCCTGTCCTACACACGGCTAGAAATCGGGAGATCCGTGGTTCAAATCGCGGCTATGACATTGAATTCTTTAGTCTGACTCTACCTATCCAACTCCTGTCCTACACACGGCTAGAGACTGGGAGGTCCGTGGTTCAATTCCCGGCTATGACATTGAATTTTTCAGTCTGACTGTACCTATCCACCTTTTTAGCATAGTCCGTTTCTCTAGTTCCCTTCTGCTTATAGGGAACTAAGTAAGAAGAACATTCTGCAAATGTGTATCTCAATTAACGTGGTGTAGAAACAGGAATAATCTTTTATAAGAAGTTTGTTTGTAGAGCAGCTAGAGAAAGTGATGTGAGTGTAACACATCAGATTTTTCATGATATGTTGGTTGTCTTTACCATCACAAACACACGCCGTTACGTTTGCTATTGGTTGATTATCTTCGCCGGCCATTTACCAAACTCTTGTTTCATATCAGGCACGAAATTCTCTGGCGCGAAGCTTGCGAAGCATAGGGCCTGAATCGAACACTGGTTTTTATTAGTCCATGACAGGATGAATTATAGGTCTCTTGTGTTTCTTCTCACTTTTTTCTTTTACGCGATAAACCGAAAGGGAAAGAGATATCGAACGGAGAAGAAAGTTTGGTTGTTGCTTTCGTCCTTGCAAAGCTCCCTTTGCTTCTTCTTACAGAAAATGACATTGAGTAATGCCCGAGAGCAGCATGGAGCAAATGACCCATTAGTGGTCCTTCCCACCAGAACTATCTATTTGAGGTGCGGGTTCTTTTATTAATCTGTAAAAAAACTTTTTCACGCAATGGAAAATTGTTACCGCAGAGATTTCGTTTTCCAGACCAACACTACAATGAATAATAAATGTAACAATTGCATGCGCTTGTTCTCTTTTACGTTCTTTGTCATTTTTACTTTCTGTTATTCTCTTATTCTTGTACACTTCATGCTAATCAAGATAAACATTAACAGAAACGGTCTAATTCCGCTCCTTATAAGAGAAGGAAGTCCGTCCGGTCAGTGTGGGGGTAGCGCGTAGGCCCCACATTCTAAAAAGTCATGAGTTTGAATCTCGCTTAAGGTGAGTTACCCGGATAAGGTTTTGTTCGGGATTTTCCCTTATCCTGAGAAGACGAATGTCGAGTAACTTTGAGCTCCATGGACCCCTAGATCATTTGAGCATCATTTCGCCAATTTCATCCATCGTCCAATATGACTAACCAGGTTAAAGGGCGTTCAACTATAAAAAAAAAAGAAAAGCAAAATAAGGGAATACAATACGTTAAATAGACAGTCAAATGTTTTAAAATGTGGCTGCTATGGGGTTCAAATCCGTTTCTTTGCTTGGCCAGGAGTCGACAATTGCCCGTATGAGAAAAGTTTAAATATTTTAAAACTGAAACCAATAACAAGGAATATCTAAAAGAAAACGGTCAGCTCCAGCAACAAATTGTATACAACATAAATAAGAAGGTCTGCATTTTTTGTGCAGCAAGTTTTTGTCTATCTCTTACGGTTTACTAGTTATGAAAAATTAAAAAAAAAACATGTCTAGAATTAAGAGGTCTTTATAGGCAAAAATATTCAAGATATACAATTTATTTTTCATATAAGCATCCGAAACATAAGAGATTTTAGACTGTTAGAGCCATTTTTGAAAAAATACAAATTTTCGGAATTTGTTCAATGTAATGGTTAGCTGGGGTAGGGGGTTTTCTTGAAAATCTTTGTGCCATTTCCTTGGGAGATACTGAACTTAAATATCAATTTTTGTGTTCAACGGATTTTCCGTTTTTGAGCTATGCTACTCACAGGAAGTTCCATATAATGGAAAATATGCAAAAAGTTGTCAACTGTTTTATTTATCTTAAGAAGATTTAGGATGCGAGTTTCCATTAGCACTTTATTGACTGTTTATTTCATTGTCATTTAAAGTATGCTAGTTTCCTCTGGAGTAGCAGTGGGGAAGCCAATCAAGTATTTTTTCTCCAGAAGAAGACTCTTAGAATAATAAAAAATTGTAATTCTCGCCAACATTGTGCAACTATTTTTAAAGAATTTGGAATTTTAACTGTGGCATCTTTGTATGTATTTGCGTGCTTGAATTTTATTCATCTCCAAAAGACAGATGAGTGACTTTTTCTGATATACATAACCATTATACAAGGTGTAGAAATAATATGGTACTTCCTAAATTTCAGTTACAGAAATCTCTATATCTCATTCTATCTTGGAGTGAAATTGTAGAATAAACTACTTTTAAATATAAGACAAATTGTAATTGTAAATTCTTCTAAAATTAATGTAAAAAACAACATACAGGAATATTTACATATAGATACATTTTAATGACTTGCTGACGAAATCTATTGCATTATATGTCTGCCAAATGGTTAATAAATTATCATTATCATACTTACGTACACAGATACACACATGAATATTTTTCTAAAAATGCTTTTTATATTCAGGGAGTCCCAAAACATATATTGTCGGTGTAATTTCGGTATGGAATTTTGGGTGCATTACAATACCTTCTCTATACACTATGTACATAGTACGTGTAGAGAAAGTAATGAATCACGTTGCAACAGGTTTGAACCTAAAATCTTGGTTATTATGGTAACCACTTCAAATCGAAGGCTACTCTAGTTTTAAGTAACATTTTAATTTTCACAAAACCACCTCCAAGTACAGAGAACTTCGAGTTACTGCAGCTTTTCTGTAGCAGTCACCTGAGGTGGAAAAGTAGAAACATGTTTACGGTTTTCTCCTCTGTGTTAAGGAGGTTTCGCTTCCTGTGTGTTATTGACATTAAAGGACTGGAGTCAATATTGGAAGAGAACAGTATTGACATTGTTTATCTTGACTTCAGTTTGAGGCAGAGAGTGGGAGTTGTACAGAGCTGGTCAACATGGAGTCTGGGCGCTTTGATTCAATTTCACGAGAAAGTGACACACGATCTGGCATAGCTAAATAATAACGAAAGATATCAACACAAAACTTTATTTACAAAGTTACACTACCTTATTCCATTTATCAATGTAATCTCCAGTCTGTCAATATATTTATTGTCACGTGGTACCAGTTTTTCACCAGTTTGCTACTGCCAAATAACTTATTCGTTTTTTAGAAATCCACAAAATGTTCGGCAAAAAAATGTTGTAAGCAAACACGCAGGTGTCTGGTGATAATGCAATAAACGAGTCTTCAGTGAGGAAGTGACACGTAATTTACGAGTAATCAAGGAAGAACATAACAGTGTGTACGATAAAGACCGGAGGGGAAGTTCATCAATCGTTATGGAGCAGTTGAAATGTTGATAAAAGAATTCAGAAAAACCGGCGCTCCACTTTGGACGCTGTACATGACATTTTGGATGCAAAAGATTTCCTAAACCTGAATACCTCAAAGTGGCAGTGACATCTTGGATCATATCTTTAGCTGTGAAACAGTTAATCTATCTTTTTCTTTTGGTAGTGCTTAACGTCCGCTTTTACTACTGGTGGGTGATACATGGAGTGAAGATGGAGCACCGGTGGGATGCGATGGCGGAGGAAACCGGAGGACCCGGAGTAAACCCACCCTGCGCCGCTTTGTCCATCATAAATCTCACATGCGGTCGCTTGGGTTCGCACCCGGACCAGTAGAGGCAGTGTTCTAACCACTCGGTCACGACGCGCCCAAATGTTTGTGTTGAAAACGCGGTACCACGTGACAAATAACTTGATAGCAATGGCGATTATATTGAGAAATAGAGTAAGGTTCTGTGAATAAAATGTTATGTTCATATATTTTGTTACTATTTAGTTATGCCAAATCGCGTGTCACTTTCTGAATGACCCTCATAGCGACACTTTGGTATCTGCTCTTCCACCAAGGCTCATCAACAAATAAGGAGAGTTCGTCATCATTTACTCTCGGTCCGTTAATGTGATTGAAAATCCTGATACCACCGTTGAAGCCTATTGGTTTTAAATACAGGACTATTGACCTATCACAGAATGTTCACAGATAAAAGGTAATGTTATTGCCAACATTGATTTTAAAAGTCCATTACCACTAATGTAATAATTTGCTAATGTCATGGTCCATGTATGCAACACTGAAATGTTCACTACAGTCGGTCAAAATATCGAAAATTGCTTTTTATAGCAAATAATGTTGGACCTTTACCTGTCCTCTCCTTGCTTCGGAGAAATGACTCTACGGTCATTTAAAGACCTTACAATGCACCTGTTCCCTAGGATACTATGTTATAAACACAAAACTACATTTCCACTATTGCAAAATGTTCCACGGATCTCACTTTTTATTTAAATATAACTTTACCTGTCCTCTCCTTGCTTCGGAGAAATGACTCTACGGTCATTTAAAGACCTTACAATGCACCTGTTCCCTAGGATACTATGTTATAAACACAAAACTACATTTCCACTATTGCAAAATGTTCCACGGATCTCACTTTTTATTTAAATATAACTTTACCTGTCCTCTCGTTGCTTCGGAGAAATGACTCTACGGTCATTTAAAGACCTTACGATGCACCTGTTCCCTAGGATACTATGTAATAAACACAAAACTACATTTTCACTATTGCAAAATGTTCCACGGATCTCACTTTTTGTTTAAATATAACTTAAGTCGATGTCCCACGGTCAAATATTTTGGTCCAATACTCATCAAACTACAAATTAGATCTTGGGACATCGGATAATTTCATTGTATACAATTTCCGTCCTATTTTTTGTTCCAATTCCAGTTTGCTACAACAGGATACAGCGGTTTCTAAGTTTTGGTCCAAACGTTGAATTCAACCAATGAGCGACCTGGTGGTAATGACGTAATAAGATGACAGCTAGCGCTGGGTCTTCCTTCCCGCCCACGTGGTTGTGTAAAACTTGTAGACTTTGTCCTAAATATTAGGTTATAGCTCTTGTTAAAATACACATTTTTGTGCGGCAGAGATTTATGAAATAACGACTCGGGTATTTATAACCCCTGCAAATGTATTTTATCGGATCCATGTATACCTAACCTTCTTTTCTCAACAAAATATAAAAACGCTACCTTTGATTTGCTGGTATGGACTGCCTCATATTTGTGTCTTCGCGAGTGATTTTTGCCTCCACTAAGGACAGCAACTTTCCAAATAAATTTTCATCCATTTTAAGGAAGTTAAAATAATTTACATAGTTAAGAACGAGCTCATTTTGCAGCATATGTATTACACCTCTTCCTTGGCCTGCATTCCTACGTCACAGCCATGGTTTAGTCTTCATTTTTTCTTTCTATTATAATATGCTCTTGAAATGGATACGTAAACTAAGCTTGCGACAGCGAACGTAAATAATTTTGGGTCAGCAACCTCCACCATTTTCTATCAGCCGTTCATGTGCATGCGAGAAATATTTGGACCAATACACACTCCCGTGGGAATGAACTGGAGAAATTGTACACAACGTTCACGTTGTATAAACAATTTTGGAGCAAATTTTGACCGTGGAACATCGGCTTAAAGGTTCATAGAATTTGTTATTATTGTATTAAAATGAAAACGATTATCCTAATACCAATATTAGTTCTTGAGAAAACATTTTTAATGAAAATGATAAATTTTAAGGTTTAAATTTTTAACCCTTTAAAGAAAATATGATGTTCTCCATCCACATGACTTTCTCTACATATCTGTAACAACTATTATTAATAAGCTTATTTTTCTATCTACTTCATGCTAAGCAAAATAAACATTAGCAGAAACAGACTTGCTACTTAGTTCCTTTATAAGTAGGAGGGAAAAAAAGGAATACACTAGGATAAACCGACAGTAAAATGTTATAAAAGCTGGTTGCTATGGGATTGGTTTCTGTTCCTTTGCTTGGCCAAAAGTTGCAAGCTCCAGTAGCAGAAAGTATAAGTATTTTAAAGCTAAAACAAAAAACGATAAATATCTCAAAAAGGTCACCTCCACGAAAAAAAATTCTAATGTGTACCTTTCATATGACTTTCTCTACATCTCTGCAACAAATTATTGTTAAAAAGCTTACTCTTATATTTATTCCCTGCTAATTGAGAAAACATTAGCGGAAATAGTCTTATTACCTGCTTCCTTGTAAGTTTAAGGGAAATAAGGGAGTACCATAGGTTAAAGTGATTGTCAAAAGCTGGTTGCTAGGTGACTGAAGTTCCTTTGTTTGTATGGATAGGAGTTGACTAATTCCCGTATTAGAAAAGTATACGTTTTTCAAAGCTGAAACTAAAAACAAGGAGTATCTCAAAAACGGTCAACTCCACGAAAACATATGTATTTAAAATACATTTTGTACAATTTCTGTTAAATTAACTTTTGTCTTACGTTTTAACAGTTGAGCAAAATTCCGTAAAATTCATCCAGAATAAAGTAGTCTTCAGAATTTATTCACAGAAAATTAATTTTATACATATTATTTGGTCAGGTAAATATCTTTAATATGCAATATTTTAATACAAATCGATAGCGTCATTTTTGAGAATATCAACATTTTCGAAAAAATCTCATGTAAAGTGTAGCTGGGGATGCGGGATTTTCGTAAACATCTCCGTGTCGTATCCTTGGAATATACCAAACTGGTATTTAATATATATATGCACATACATTTATATATAATATATACACACACCCATGGACCTTTTACTAAAAATGCTCTTATGTCTTTTTTTTTTTTTTTTTTTTTTGGATTCAGGAGGATAAAACATGTATTTCCGGTGAAATCTCGGTATTGAATTTTTGGGTACACTACAATACCTTCTCTATACACTATGTACATAGTTCGTGTAGAGAAAGTAAATAAGTAATTATAAGAATTCACTCAAATTTATTGAAACAAAGGTTTCTGTGTGCAGTTCGAAGTTCCAATTCAGAACATGCGAAACAATTTCTCAAATTTTGAGGCACGTTAGAATGTATTTAAAATGTACGTATTAAATTTGTATATGAAATTGCTGGAGTAATTTTTGATATGAAAATATGTATCCAATATGAATGCAAATTTATATTACATATTAACATAATAACAATGCAGTTTATTAAAATCTGATGTGTTCCATTCACATGACTTTCTCTATATCTCTGCAACAAATTATCGTTAAAAATCTTATGCTTATATTTACCTCATGCAAATCGAGAAAAAAAATAGCAGAAATAGTCTTATTACTTGCTTCCTTGTAAGTAGAAGCAAAATAAGGAAGTACCATAGGTTAAATTGACAGTCAAAAGCTGGTTGCTATGTGAACTGAAGTTCCTTTGTTTGTGTGGTCACGAGTTCACAAGTCCAGTATGAGAAAAGTATGTTTTTACAGCTGAAACCAAAAAGAAGGAATATCTCAAAAACAGTCAACTCCACGAAAAAATGTATATAAAATACATTGTGTGTTTTAAAGTGTTGTGTGGTAAGTTTTTGTCCATCTCTTACGGTTTAGCAGTTATGCAAAATTAAGTAAAATTTACCCAGAATAAAGTAGTCTTCAGAGGCAATTCCCAGAATATTAAAAGTATACATTTTGTTTGTCAGGTAAATATCTTTAATATACGATATTTTAATCAAAATCGTTAGAGCCATTTTTTAGAAAATCAAAAATTTTGAAAAATGTTCCATGTAGAGGGTAGTTTGGGGTGGGGGGATTTTTCTCAAAATCTTCGTGTCGCATCCCTGGAAGATGCTTAACTTAAATACCAAGTTTGGTATTTTACCGACTTTTCGTTTTTGAGTTATCGTGTTCACAGACACACGGACACACGGACACACACACACGGAATTTTTTCTGAAAATACTTTTTTTTTATAATATATATATATATATATATTTCCGGATAAATCTTGGTATCGAATTTTTTGGTGGAGTGCAATACCTTCTCTTATGTATAGAGAAAGTAAAAATCTATACCAACATTTTAAAGTCAGTTCCTACATCGCTTAAGAATATGTGGCCAATAATTACGAAACATTTGTTTTATTTTATATGCATTAGAGGGACGTTCAATATTTTCTGAGAAAAATATAGAAAAACAAATTATTTTTGGTAGATTTTTATTTCTTTACACCTGCTATGTATTTAGTGTATAGAGAAGGTATTGTATTCCACCCATAAATTCGATACCGAGATTTCACCAGAAATACATGTTTTTGAACCATCTGAATCCCAAAAAATCATTTTCAGAAACAGGATCGTGTGTGTGTGTATGTGTGTGTGTGTCTGTGGATAACATAGCTCAAAAACGAAAAGACGGTTATATACCAAACTTGGTATTTAAGTTTATTCTCTTCTGAAGATGTGAGACGAAGATTTTCAAGAAAATCCCCCCACCCCTAACTAGAAAATTGTGTTTTTCTTAAAAATTGCTCTAACGACTAAAATCCCGCATATTAAAGTCATTTCTATGACAAATAAAACGTGTATCTTGAAATTTCTGGGAATAGCTTCTAAAAACCTGTTTATTCTAAATGAATTTTGCTTAATTTGGCTTAACTAGTAAGCCGTAAGAGATAGACAAAAACTTACAATACAAAAAATGTAGTTCTTGTTAAAATACACAAGTTATGTCATATACATTTCTTCGTGAAGCTTACCGTTTTCGAGGTATTCCTTGTTATTAGTTTCAATTGTGAAGTATTTGTACTTTTCTCAGATGGAAGTGTCTGTTTTTCTTTTGTTCTACTCTTGGCCAAGCAAAGAAGAGATTTGCAATGAGAATCGCTTAACGACAGTGTTTTAAAACAATTGACTAACACTTTAGCATAGTGTATTCTCTTACTTCCATGCTACTTATAAGGAACTAAGATATAAAATTCCGCTAATATGAGGCATTAGTTATTGACTAACGCTCGTAATCTCCCCAAAAACACGAAAAGTAACAACTGAGAGTAAATGCATTTGTCTAAAATATGCATCTGAGAACAATTTATGAGGTTATAACAACTCACTTGCACAGCAACATATCGACACAGCCTGGCAATTGTTGCTCGCCACAGCACAGCCGATGATTCACAAGGTTATAACAACATACTTGCACAGCAACATATCGACACAGCCTGGCAATTGTTGCTCGGATTCGCACAGCTACCGCAGCACAGCCAATGATTCACGAGGTTATAACAACATACTTGCACAGCAACATATCGACACAGCCTGGCAATTGTTGCTCGCCACAGCACAGCCGATGATTCAAGAGGTTATATCAACATACTTGCACAGCAACATATCGACATAGCCTGGCAATTGTTGCTCGGATTCGCACAGCTACCGCAGCACAGCCAATGATTCACGAGGTTATAACAACATACTTGCACAGCAACATATCGACACAGCCTGGCAATTGTTGCTCGCCACAGCACTGCTGATGATTCAAGAGGTTATAACAACTCACTTGCACAGCAACATGTCGACACAGCCTGGCAATTGTTGCTCGCCACAGCACTGCTGATGATTCAAGAGGTTATAACAACTCACTTGCACAGCAACATGTCGACACAGCCTGGCAATTGTTGCTCGGTTTCGCACAGCTACCGCAGAACAGCCGATGATTTACGTCGCTACACAACGGAGGAGTCAAAAAGATACACAAGTCCCTAGGGACATTTGTTTTTATATACGACCGTTCAGGACCACCATTTATCTTACGTCATGCTGCCTACAGCTTCTACCGGAACTTCGACAGGTTCGATACGTTCCCTTCAATCATCTTTAAACATCTGAAGCGTTACATTCACATGCCTTTCTCTAGCTATGCCACAAACAACTTTTCTTACAAAAGATTGTTTTCACCTCATGCGAATCAAGATACAATTATCAGATATGGTTTTATTACTTTCTTGTTTCTAAGTTCAGGTAACTAAGGGAATATTAGCCATAGAAAAATGTTTTAAAAACCGTTCAAATTGAAATTCGGTTCTCTTTGCTTATTAGGAAAAAAACAAACGAGAGGGAAGAAGAAACATCGACTTCCCGGTTAAGTTTAAATTGCTTTGAACAACAACCAATAACTTAGTATGTCTCTAAAACCGTTATATCTACAAAGAAATGTATAGGATATAGATTGTGTGTTTTAATGAATTTTTGTGTAGTAAGTTTTTTGTATATACCTTACAGTTTACCAATTATGTGAAAGTTATCCGAAATGAAGAGGTCTACAGATCCTATGCTCAGAAAGTTCAAAATATGTATACATTTAGTTTGTCATAAGTATACCTTAAACATAGGGCATCTCGAGGAAAACTTTAGGGCCATTTTTAACAAAATCAATATTTTTCCACGTAAAGGGTAGTTGGAGATGGGCAGATTTTCTCGAAAGTCATCGTGTGGCATCTGTGGAACATACTAAACTCAAATACTAAGTTTGACATTTTACGGACTTTTCGTTTTTGAGTTATCGTGCTCACAGACACATGGATACATACACGGACCTTTTCTAAAAATGGATTTTCTTTGGATACAGGGGAACCTAAAAGGTGTGTCTTCGGTGAAATCTCGACATGGACTTTTTGGGTGGAATACAGTAACTTCTCTATACACTGTGTACATAGTACATGTAGAGAAAGTAAAAATATTTTGTTGCAGAAAACATTAGTAGGGAAAGTCATGTTAAATGGAAGAATATTGATTTTTTTTTTTTTTTTTGAGTTTTGCTGTTAAGATACAAACACACGGATAATTATAAATAAGTAAATTACATTTTTAATTAGAGGAGACACAAAATGTATATTTATGGTGAGATCTGCCATTGGATTTAGGGTTCGATATAATGTAAATAATTCAAAACCTTGGAATTCGAGCCCTGTTTATTTATTTCTGCTTTCTCTACACATATTATGTACATAGTGTATAGATAAGGTATAGCACTCCACCCAAAAATTTGATACTGAGATTTCACCGGAAATATACGTTTTAGGGTCCCCTGTGTCCAAAAAAAAAAGTGTTTTCAGAAAAAGATCCGTGTGTGTGTCCGTGTGTAGGAGTGACTGCGAAAACACGATAACTCGAAATGGAAAAGTCGGTAAAATAACAAACTTGGTATTTAAGTTTAGTATCTTCCATGCATGCAACGAGAAAAATCACCCCACCTCAAACTACCCTTTACATGGAAAACATTTGAAAATTTTTGATTTTCTCAAAAATGGCTCTAACGAATTTGATTAAAATTTCCTATATTAAAGATATTTACCTTACAATAACATGTATATTTTGAATTTAGTGGGAATAGCCTCTGAAGACTAATTTATTCTGGATTAATTTTACAGAATTTTTCAAACTCCTAAACCATAAAAGATGGACAGAAACTTACCACACAAAAAAATTTAGAGCGCATTAAAACAATTTATGCTATATAAATGTTCATGGAATTGATCGCTTTAACGATTTTCCTTATTTTTTGTTTCACCTTTGAAAAACGTATACTTTTCTCATGCAAAAACCTTTCAACCCCGGTCAATACAAACAATGGAAATTCAGTCAAATAGCAATCAGCTTTTGGCTATCAGTTTAACCTATAGTACTCTCTTATTCCGTTTCTACTTACAAAGAAGCAAGTAATAAGACTATTCCTGTTATTTTTTCTCGATTAGAATGAAGGAAATAGAAGCATAAGCTTTTTAACAATATTTTGTTGCAGAAATGTAGAGAAAGTCATGTGAATGGAGCACATCAAATTTTTAGAAAAATGTTCATGTTTTTGTGCCTCTGTGTGTGCGTGTGTATGTCTGTGTGTATGTGTTTGTGTGCATTTGTGTGTGTCTTTAGGCAAAATAGTTCAAAAAAGAAAATACCGTTAAATACCAAACTTGATATTTAAGTTTGGTATTGTCCTAGGATGCGAGCGAAGATTTTAAAAAAAAATTCTCCCACCTCAAACTACCCTTTATATGGAAAAAATTTCGAATATTTTTATTTTCTTAAAAATGGCTCTAACGATTTTGATTAAAATACCTTATAATAAAGATATTTACCAGACAAATAAAATTCATATATTGAATTTTCTGGGATAACTTCTGAAGATTACTTTATTCTAAATGAACTTTACGGAATTTTGTATAATTGCTAAACCGTTAGAGATGGACAAGGACTTACCACACAAAAATTCAGAGCACGTTAAAACACTCAATTTATGTTATATACTTTTTTTTTTTTCATAGAGTTGATGGTTTTTAAGATGTTCCTTTTTTTTTCAACTTTGAATAGCATACTTTTCTCATGCAGGAATTTGTCAACTCCTGTCCATACAAACAAAAGAACTTCAGTCACATAGCAACCAGCTTTTGACTGTCACTTTAACCTATGGTACTCCCATATTTCGCTTCTACTTACAAGGAAACAAGTAATAAGATTATTTTTTCTAACCTTTTCTCGATTAGCGTGAAGTAAATAGAAGCCTAAGATTTTTAACAATTCTTTTTTGCAGAGATGTAAAGAAAGTCCTGTGACAGGTTTTTTTTTCGAGAAGTTGACCATTTTTATATATTCCTTGTCATTGGTTTTAGTTTTAAAATACTTAAAACTATTCACACAGGGAAATTTGTCAACTCCTGGCAATGCAAAGAAACAGATTTCATCCACGTGCAACCAACTTTTAAAACAAAATTTCTCTCGCTTTAGCCTGGTGTATTCTCTTATTTTCCTTCTACATATTTACTTTCGAATTCGAGAAAATACAAAACTTTCGATTTAGGATTTTAATGTTCGCTGTAATGCACATAGTAGAGAAAGTTATATCGAACAAAACCTTGAAATTGAAACTGTATTTACTTATTTCTATTTTATATCTGGTTACTATACCATCACAAGCAGATAGAAACTTATTAGAAAATGAAGCCATACGGTTTGGATATTTTAAGATTCTCTGGCCGCCATAATGAAAACAATGGAATGCAACTATTTGGTTTATAGACTGAAATGCCACAGCGAGGAGCTTGGTCGCCGTGGAAATGCTGGTCACGATCTGACCCTTGTTTGTCGGCGCTATTCCCGCCCATTTACCATTTCTAGGTTAATTACGAATGGATATACATGTTCCCTGCTTTCTGTCGCAAATCACCAGCACGCTATTTCTTTTATTCCAGGTTTGCATTCATTGCCTTATTAAATCTACTATTTCTCCAACCCTATTTAACTAAAGTATATTATAGCTAAATTATCTTATATATTTAATGTAACTAAGCGAGAACTTAGATTTATAAATAGCATTTTAAGTTAAACAGATTCCACAATTACCATTCTGACATCTATGGTTTCCAATATATATTAAACTTAAATACATTTTTGTTTAATAAATTAACTAAAAGTATTATAATATGTTGTAATCGGCTTACCCTTCCCGTAGCTGTAGAACTGACACTCCCCTAGGACCTACAAGCAAATGCTTAGGCGTCAGAATCCTGTCTGGGAGATAACGGCAAGAAACCAGAGAATGGAGAACCAGGCCAGATGCCAGGCATGAGTGTGAGGAAGTGGATGATATGTAGAACTGACACTCCCCTAGGACCTACAAGCAAATGCTTAGGCGTCAGAATCCTGTCTGGGAGATAACGGCAAGAAACCAGAGAATGGAGAACCAGGCCAGATGCCAGGCATGAGTGTGAGGAAGTGGATGATATGTAGGACTGACACTCCCCTAGGACCTACAAGCAAATGCTTAGGGGTCAGAATCCTGTCTGGGAGATAACGGCAAGAAACCAGAGAATGGAGAACCAGGCCAGATGCCAGGCATGAGTGTGAGGAAGTGGATGATATGTAGGACTGACACTCCCCTAGGACCTACAAGCAAATGCTTAGGCGTCAGAATCCTGTCTGGGAGATAACGGCAAGAAACCAGAGAATGGAGAACCAGGCCAGATGCCAGGCATGAGTGTGAGGAAGTGGATGATATGTAGGACTGACACTCCCCTAGGACCTACAAGCAAATGCTTAGGGGTCAGAATCCTGTCTGGGAGATAACGGCAAGAAACCAGAGAATGGAGAACCAGGCCAGATGCCAGGCATGAGTGTGAGGAAGTGGATGATATGTAGGACTGACACTCCCCTAGGACCTACAAGCAAATGCTTAGGCGTCAGAATCCTGTCTGGGAGATAACGGCAAGAAACCAGAGAATGGAGAACCAGGCCAGATGCCAGGCATGAGTGTGAGGAAGTAGATGATATGTAGGACTGACACTCCCCTAGGACCTACAAGCAAATGCTTAGGGGTCAGAATCCTGTCTGGGAGATAACGGCAAGAAACCAGAGAATGGAGAACCAGGCCAGATGCCAGGCATGAGTGTGAGGAAGTGGATGATATGTAGAACTGACACTCCCCTAGGACCTACAAGCAAATGCTTAGGGGTCAGAATCCTGTCTGGGAGATAACGGCAAGAAACCAGAGAATGGAGAACCAGGCCAGATGCCAGGCATGAGTGTGAGGAAGTGGATGATATGTAGAACTGACACTCCCCTAGGACCTACAAGCAAATGCTTAGGGGTCAGAATCCTGTCTGGGAGATAACGGCAAGAAACCAGAGAATGGAGAACCAGGCCAGATGCCAGGCATGAGTGTGAGGAAGTGGATGATATGTAGAACTGACACCACCCTAGGACTTACAAGTGGATGTCTAGGGATCAGAAGTTTGTTGGGGAGCCAACGGCACGAAACCACAGAATCCAGAACCAGGTTAGATGCCAGGCATGAGTGTGAGGAAGTGGATGATATGTAGAACTGACACCCCCCTAGGACTTACAAGTGGATGACAAGGGGACAGAAGCCTATCAGGGAGCCAAGGTCATGAAACCAGAGAGTGAATAAGCTGTTACAAGGGGTCGGCCGGTGCCAGGCATGAACATAAAGTGGATGATATGAAATGTAAGCGAAATTGATGATTGGAAAGATGATGATGGAGTAATTGGTGGAAGGAGTAGCGTTGGAAGCCGGAGGACCCGGAGAAAAATCGCCCAGAAGTCGCTTCGTCCGCCCACTTAGGATCGAACCCGAATCGCCTAAATGGCAAATGAGCAGTCACACAAGCGAAAGTGATGTGAATGGAACACATCAGATTTTTTTAATTTGATGTTTTGAAAACAACTTCTGAAGAAGTAAAATTGTCTATATAAATGCCCCATTATATCAGAAATATTTGCATCTAAATAGGCTATATTTAACGAAAAAGGTTCTATGTATATGGATCAGTTATCCTTTTAAATTTAAAAATCATCCTTTTTCAATAAAATGTTAAGAGCTTTGTTTAAAAAAAATATATCTTTTCTTCTAATAAACAGAAGTATTTTTTTTCATCAATCAACAGTAAAAATATTGCTTAATATACCTTGAAAATTTAGCACATTAACTTACATAGGGGCTGAGATAATGGGTCAGATTTTAACATTGGAAAGTAGGACATTCCGACTCCCCTTAACAGATTTGACTACCACTTTAACCTATGGTACTCCCTTATTTCTCTTCTTCTTACAAGGAAGCAAGTAATAAGGCCATTTCTGCTAATCTTTTCTTGCTTAGTATGAAGTAAATACGAGGGTTGTCTTTTTTTTCTTTTTTTTTTTTTCTTTTTCAAACCCGAAAGGCTATAAATAATAAAACAATTATTTTATTACTAAAAGTTTTGTACACTTATGGTTACTTTTCAACAAAATCACAGAAAAGTTTGAGACATTTATCGTACCTGTGCACAAGCTTTGCAATACCCGGTTCAAAAAATGTTGTCGCCAATGATTTCAAATGAGCATTGGCGTTGTTTTGAAGATCTTTGTTGATTTGAAAATGCTGCCCTCCTAGCCACGTCTTCAGTTCAGGGAGAAGGTGATAGTGCTTGATGTCCGGTCAGGACTGTACGTGGATGATCGAAAATGTCCCATTGAAATTGTTCAAGGAGCCGATGGGTTGTGCCAGCAGGGTGTGGACGAGCGTTGTCATGGATGAACACAATTCATGAAGTCAGCACTCCTCTTCGTTTGTTTTGAATGGCTCTTCGCAAACGTCGTAAGGTTTCACAATAAACAACTGCATTGATAGTGGCTCCGGGCTGCATCATTGGTGGCAACATTTTTTGAAGCGGGTATTGCAAAGCTTGTGCACAGGTACGATACATGTCTCACTCTTTTCTGTGATTATGTTGAAAAGTAACCATAAATGTACAAACTTTTTAGTAATAAAATAATTGTTTTCTATGAAGTTCTCTTTTATTTATAGCCTCGTAGAGGCATAAGTTTTTAACAATATTTTTTGTAGAGATGTGGAGAAGGTGATGTGTATGGAACACGTGATATTTTTAGTCCGTGTTGCTGAACTGTGATCATGGTTTTTAAAATCGTGTATGACAAACTAACACATTGTTATGGCACATGTATTCAAGTTGATGAGCCATATGTTTCAGAGCTTCATTGTGAGCATGAACAATTGTCCAGGATAACGACACTTTTGCCCAACAGTACATCCGCTGGGACGAGTAAAACAGAATGTGATGGAAAATAAAAACAACGACCTTTTATTTTCCGATACACATAGAGAACAATTGAAAACGACCATAATACTACTGCAAACAGTTTACATCTTACTTTCCTTTATTTCATACGTCTAAAATAGAGAATTAATGTTAATTACAAGCCAAAATATCTGGTGTGCTCCAGTTACTTCACTTTTCTACATGTCTACAACAATTTCTTCTATTTACTTAGCGCGAATCGAGAAAAAGGAGCACAAAGGGTCTTATTACTTGCTTCCTTCTAAGTAAAAGGGAAATAAAAGAATATCATAGGTTAATTTCATATTCAATTCTTTTAAAAGCTGGTTTCTCTGTGATGAAGTACCTTTGTTTGTATGTTGACAAATTCCCAAAGGAGAAAAGTATAAGTATTTTAAAGCTGAAGCTAATAACAAGGAATATCTCAGAAGCGGCCAACCTCACGAATAAATGCGTATAACATATATTGTCCCGCCTGGGTAGTGTGGTGGTAGCGTGTCTGCCTCACATTCAACAGGTTGGAGTTCGAATCTCGCTTAGGGTGAGTTACCCGGATAAGGTTTTTTCGGGGTTTTTCCTTATCCTGAGAAGACGAATGTCGAGTAACTTTAAGCTCCATGGACCCCGACATCTTTTGAGCATCATTTCACCAATTTCATTCATCGTCCGGTATGACCAACCAGGTTAAAGGACGTTAAAAGAAAGTAAAAAAAGAAACATATATTGTGTGTTATAACGAGCTCTACATGATTTGTGAAGTAAGTTTTTGCCTATCTCTTACGGTTTACCAGTTATTGAAATTTCCGAAAAATTCGTCCAGAATAAACATGTCTTCAGAAGCTATTCCTAGGAAATTGAAGATATTTATTTTATTTATCATGTAAATATATGAAATATAAAATATTTTATTTGTCATGTAAATATATGAAATATAAAATATTTTATTTGTCATGTAAATATATGAAATATAAAATATTTCATTTGTCATGTAAATATATGAAATATAAAATATTTTATTTGTCATGTAAATATATGAAATATAAAATATTTTAAAGGAAAACGTTAGAGCCATTTTGAGTAAATCAAAATGTGCGAATTTATTTATCCATGGAAGGTGTAGTTGGGAGTTGGGGGATTTTCTTGGTAATTTATCATGGAAGGTGTAGTTGGAATTGGGGGATTTTCTTGGTAATTTATCATGGAAGGTGTAGTTGGGAGTTGGGGGATTTTCTTGGTAATTTATCATAGAAGGTGTGGTTGGGAGTAGGGGGATTTTCTTGGTAATCTATCATGGAAGGTGTGGTTGGGAGTTGGGGGATTTTCTTGGTAATTTATCATGGAAGGTGTAGTTGGGAGTTGGGGGATTTTCTTGGTAATCTATCATGGAAGGTGTGGTTGGGAGTTGGGGGATTTTCTTGGTAATTTATCATGGAAGGTGTGGTTGGGAGTTGGGGGATTTTCTTGGTAATCTATCAGGGAAGGTGTGGTTGGGAGTAGGGGGATTTTCTTGGTAATCTATCATGGAAGGTGTGGTTGGGAGTTGGGGGATTTTCTTGGTAATTTATCATGGAAGGTGTAGTTGGGAGTTGGGGGATTTTCTTGGTAATCTATCATGGAAGGTGTGGTTGGGAGTTGGGGGATTTTCTTGGTAATTTATCATGGAAGGTGTGGTTGGGAGTTGGGGGATTTTCTTGGTAATCTATCAGGGAAGGTGTGGTTGGGAGTAGGGGGATTTTCTTGGTAATCTATCATGGAAGGTGTGGTTGGGAGTTGGGGGATTTTCTTGGTAATTTATCATGGAAGGTGTAGTTGGGAGTTGGGGGATTTTCTTGGTTATTTATCATGGAAGGTGTGGTTGGGAGTAGGGGGATTTTCTTGGTAATCTATCATGGAAGGTGTGGTTGGGAGTTGGGGGATTTTCTTGGTAATTTATCATGGAAGGTGTATTTGGGAGTAGGGGGATTTTCTTGGTAATCTATCATGGAAGGTGTGGTTGGGAGTTGGGGGATTTTCTTGGTAATTTATCATGGAAGGTGTAGTTGGGATTTGGGGGATTTTCTTGGAAGATATCTAACTAAATAATAAATTTGGTTTTTAACGTATTTTCGTTTTTGAGCTATGCTGCCCACATGCACACACACAGACGCACAAACAGACAGACAGACACAGATGGACATTTTTCCAAAAATACTTTTTTTTGGATTCAGGGGTTGTTAAAACATTTCCGGTGAAATCTCGGTACCGAATTTTTGGGTGCAATACAATACCTTCTCTATACACTATATATATGATACCTGTAGAGAAAGCAAAACGATTATACTGTCAAATTACCCATTTGTGAAATCCATAAAGGTATTCAAGTTTCTGCTGGATTAATATTATCACAGTTTATTTTTTTATATTGTTGCGATCAAATTTCATGAATACGTTTAGATTAGTTTCCGAGATATTAATTTTATTATTTTTCATTTCATTTTAATTTCTCTAGTACGTTTGTACAATTTAATGCACCATGTGTAACATATATGGAAAAAGGCTTGTCTGTGTGTGTGTTCCATTCACTTGGCATTCTCCATATCGCTGTAACAAATTATTTTTTAAATAGCTTATTCTTCCATCTATTTTATGATAATCGAGATAAACATTAGCAGAAATTGTCTTATTACTTATTTTCCTGTAAGTAGAAGGAAAATAAGGAAATACACTAGGCTAAAACGATAGTCAAATCTTTTAAAATCTGGTTGCGTTGTGGTTGAATTCCGTTCCTATGCAGGGCCAGGAGTTTATAGATTTCCGTGTGAGAAAAGCTAAGTATTTTAAATCTGAAATAAATAACAAGGAATATTATATATGGTCATTTCTTCGAAAAAAAATGTATAGGATATAAATTGTGTGTTTTCACGTGATCTACATTTTTTGTGCGGTAAGTTTTGTCTATCTCTTACGGTTTACCAGTTATATAAAGTTCAGCAAAATTTATTCAGAATAAAGAAGTCTTTAGAGGCTATTCACACAAAATTCAATATATACACTTTATTTGGCATACAAATAATGCACAGCACCTTATACAAAATCGTTAGAGCCATTTTTGAGAAAGTCAAAATTTTCGAAACAAGTTCCATGTAAAGGGTATTTGGGGGTAAGAGGATTTTTCTCAAAATCTTCGTGTCACATAACTGTAGGATATCAAACTTAAATACACGTGTTTTCGTTTTGGAGCTATGATGTACACACACACACCGCCACGCCGTGGCCGAGTGGTTAGGCCACTCGCCTCTCATCTAGACAGCCCAGGTTCAATCCCAAGTGACCGCACGTGAGATTTGTGGTGGACAAAGTGGCGCAGGGGCGGGTTTTCTCCGGGTTCCCCCGCCTTCGCATTCCACCGGTGCTCCATCTTCATTCCATGTATGACCAGTGTCAATGCCTGCGATGAGATAAGTTGTAAAAGCGGGCGTAAAACACTACCAAACACAAAACCACATTCAAACACACGGACGTATTTCTGAAAATGTTTCTTTTTTTTTTTTTTTTGGAAGTCAGGGGGCCTAAAACATGTATTTCCGGTGAAATCTTGACATCGAATTTTTGGTTGGAATACAATACTTGTCTATCCCTATGTACATTTTACATACGGGGCTAGAGAAAGTAAAAGATTATAAGAGTGGGCAGAGAAGCTGATGTGAATATGAAACACAGATAATCCCTGTAAGGTTACGAGATGAAATGACGGTAACTCCGATATTAAACATTTCCCTGGCAGCAATTACTCCTCTCTTTTGTTATTTCCTTGTAGTATAAAGCAGGTTCTTTATTGTGTGAGCAAGTACTTCCTTTTCCACCCAAGGGCCGTAATCGCTTCTACAAGGATTGTGTCGGTTTAGGAAACCAAGTTGAATGGGGGGGACCTCAATACAGCTTTGTTCGCGGTATGAATAACTTAGATTCTCGAGAAGAGAGTATTCAAACACCACCAGAAAACGGGTCATCGATAAGGAAACTGCAGCGATATTGCTTTTCTTCTTTCCATTTGCTCATTTTAGGATTCAAAAATTAAACTCAATAGTTATTTTCATTCTCTGATAAATCACACGACTCTGGCCATGCTTTGTAATTTTTACTTTATGTATACTAGTACATAGTTTACAGAGAAGGTATTGTATAACACCCACAAAATCGATACCTCGATTTCACCGGAAATAGACTTTTTAGGGTTCCCTTATCCAAAAAAAGCATGTTTATAAAAAGGTCCGCGTGTTCGTGTCCGTGAACACGATAACCCAGAAGGTATTGTATAACACCCACAAAATCGATACCCCGATTTCACCGGAAATAGACTTTTTAGGGTTCCCTTATCCAAAAAAAGCATATTTAAAAAAAGGTCCACGTGTTCGTGTCCGTATGTCCGTGAACACATTAACCCAAAAAGTTGGTGAAATACCAAAATTGCAACATAAAGGTTTAGAGAAAAATCCCCCACCCTGAATTACTGTGGAAAAAAATGTCAACATTTTGATTTTTTTCAAAAATGGCTTCAACAATTTTGATTAAATGCCGTATATTAAAAATATGTATATGGCAAATAAAATGTACCTGGAATATCCTCTGAAGACTACTTTATTTTGGATGAAATTTGCTGAATTTTGCGTAAGAGATAAACAAAAATTACTACAAAAAATGTGGATCACGTTAAAACACACAATTTATGTTGCACGTTTTTTTTTCCTGGAATTGGCCATTTCTGAGATCTTTCTTGTAATTAGTTTCAGATTTAAGGTACTCAACGTTTCTCACGCGGAAAGTAGCAAGCTCCTAGCACAGCATTGAAACAGCTTTTAAAGAGTACAGTGTTTCCATTATTTCTCTTCTACTTACAAGAATGCAAGTAATTAAGATACTTTTTACTAATGTTTATCTCAATTGTAATACATTAGATACAAGAATATGTTTTTAACAATAATTTGTTACAGCTATATTGAAAATATCACGTGAATGGAACGCATAAGACCTTTATTTAATTTTGCACTGGTACACAAAGACCTTTTATGTTGTCAGTATAAAACTAAAATAAAGAGTAAAAATGCGTTTTAGCGATTGTAGTCGAAAATTCCATTTTTTTATTTTTATTCTAAAAGCTACACCAAGTACATATTTGTAATGTTTTATTCTTCTAGGACGGATATAACCCTTGTTTTGAAGGTCATTTTAAAACATCAAGGCACTACTGTGTCAAACTTTAAAGCCATTTCCCTAAAATTCAAATTTGTTGTAATTTTCTACCATTCAAAATCTTTTTCCTGATACACAAATACAGCTAGACGTCTGAATATGTTTACTTTTTTACATGTACTATGTAATAGTGTATACAAAAGTTATTGTAATGCACCCAAAATTCGATACCGAGATTTCATTGGAAATTCATGCTTTGGGCCCCCAGAATCCAAAAAAAAAAAAAAAAAGCATTTTTGCAGAAAGGTTTGTATGTGTGTGTGTCCATGGACAGCATAGCTCAAAAACGAAAAATCCATTAAATACCACACTTGGTATCTTCCAGGAAGGCGACACGAAGATTTTGGGGAAAATCACCCCACCCCAAGCTATCCTTTACATGGAAAACATTTGGAACTTTTTGATTTTCTCAAAAATGGCTCTGACGGTTTTTATTAAAATCCCGTCTATTGAACATATTTACACGACAAATTCAATGTTTATCTTGAATTTTGTGGGAATTACCTCTGAAAACCGGTTAATTGTGGATGAATGTTGCTGCATAATCAGTAAACTGTAAGAGATAGACAAAAACTAGCTCGACAAAATATGTAAATCTTGTTGAAATACACAATTAATATCATACACAGTTTTTTCGAGGAGTTAACCTTTTATTGGTTTCCATATCAAAATACCTAAACTTTTCACATATGGGAACTTCTGGCAATGCCAAGAAGCGAATTTCATTCACAAGACAACCAGCTTTTAAACTATTTGACTATTGGTTAAGCCTAGAGCAGTAATCTATTTCCCTTTTGCTTACAAGAACGTTTATGTCTTTTTGTTAACATTTATCTCCATTAGCATGAAGTAGACGGAGGAATAAGCTTTTTAACAAGAATTTGTTATACGGATGTAGAGAAAGTCGTATGAATGGAACACATCCGACTTTTTATATTTTTCATGTCTTTATTTTGAAACATTAAGTATAATCGTGCGCCAGATTTGCAGGTTTTTCCTGTATGTAATATAAAGTAGGTTTTAAAAGAAGCAGATGTGTTCTATCCACAAGACTTTCTCTATATCTCTGTAACAAATTATTATTAATAAGCTTATTCTTCCATTTACATCATGCTAATCGAGAAAAACTTAGCAGAAATAGTGTTATTGCCTGCTTCCTTGTAAGTAGAAGCGAAATAAGGCAGTGCCATAGGATAAAGTGATAGTCAAAAGCTGGTTGCTATGTGACTGAAGTTCCTTTGTATGGACTGGAGTTTACGAATTCCTGTATGAGAAAGTTATGCCTTTCCAAGCTGAAACCAAAAGCAAGGAATATCTAAAAAACGATCAACTCCAGGAAAAAAGGCACATAACATAAATTGTGTGTTTTAAAGGGGTCAACAGTTTTTGTCCATTCCTTACGGTTTAGCAGTTATGCACAATTCCGAAAATTGATACAGAATAAAGTAGTCTTCAGGGGCTACTCCCAGAAAATTGAAGATATACATTTTATTTGTCAGGTAAATATCTTTAATATACGATCTTTTAATGAAAATACACACGGACAGACAGACATACACACGGACATTTTTCTAAAAATGATTTTTTTTCGGACTCAGGGGGTCTCAAAACATGTGTTTCCGGAGAAATCTCTCTATCGACTTTTTGGGTGTATTACAATATCTTCTCTATACACTATGTACATAGTACGTATAGAAAAAGTAAAAAAATCTGATGTGTTCCATTCACATGACTTTCTCTACAACTCTGCAACAAATTATTGTTAAAAAAAGTATGCTTCTATTTATTTCATGCTAATCGAGAAAAAATTAGCAGAAATAGTCTTATTACTTGCTGCCTTGTAAGTAGAAGCGAAATAAGGGAGTACCATAGGTAAAAATGATAGTCAAAAGCTGGTTGCTATGTGACTGAAGTTCCTTTGTTTGTCAGGACAGGAGTTGTCAAATTTCTGAATGAGAAAATTAAACATTTTATTTGTCAGGTAAATATCTTTAATACACGATGTCTTAATCAAAATCAAAATTAAAATGTTTGAGGAAATCAAAATTTTCGAAAAAAGTTCCATGAAAAGGGTAGTTGAGGTTGGGGGGATTTTCTTTTCGTATTCTTGGAAGATACCAAACTTAAATATCAAGTTTGGTATTTACGGTCTTTTCGCTTTTGAGCTATGCTGTCCACAAACTCACACACACACACACACACACACACACACACACATACGGACCTTTTCTAAAAAGTTCTTTTTGCTTCCTCTATATGTACTAGAGAAGATAAATCATTCCACCCAAAAATTCTATACCGAGATTTCACCGGAGAAACATGTTTTGGGTCCTCGTGAATCCATAAAAAAGAACATCTTTGCAAAAAGTTCCGTGTGTGTGTGTGTGTCTGTCTGTGGAGAACATAGTTCAAAAACGAAAATACTGTTGAATAGCAAACTTGGTATTTAAGTTTGGTAACTTCCAGGTATGCGAGACGAAGATTTTCAACAAAAGTCCCCCTCCCACAACTATCCTTTACGTGGAATCTTTTGATTTTCTCAAAAATGGCTCTAACCTTTTGATTAAAATATCGTATATTAAACCTGACAAATAAAATGTATATCTTGAATTTTCTGTGAATAGTTGCTGAAGATTATTTTATTCTGGATGAATTTTACGGAATTTTCCATAGCTGCTAAAACGTAAGAAATGGACAAAAGCTTATCTACCACCAAAAAAAAAAAAAAAAAGAACGAAGATCAGATTAAGACACAATTTGTTATATAATTTTTTTTTCGTGGAGTTGATCGCTTCTGAGATATTCCTTGTTTCTGGTTTCATCTTTAAAAACTTTTTCTTTTCTCATATAGGAATTTGTGAACTCGTGTCCACACACACAAAGGAACTTCAGTCACATAGCAACCAGCTTTTGACTATCACTTTAACATGGTACTCCCTTATTTCGCTTTTACTAACAAGGAAGCAAGTAATAAGACTATTTCTGCTAATTTTTTCTTCACTAGCTTGAAGTAAATAGGAGTATAAGGTTTTTAACAATAATCCGTTGCAGAGATATAGAGACAGTTGCAGAGATATAGAGAAGGTTAATGTGAATGGATCACATAAGATTTTGTTTGGATTTAGGTGGTCCCAAAACATGTATTTCCGGTGAAATCTCGGTATCGAATTTTTGGGTGCATTTCAATACGTTCTCTGTAAACTATGTACATGGTACGTGTAGAGAAAGTAAAGCATCTGGGATAAAGGCTGATGAAGTTAGCACGTTTAACTTTGGCGAGAGAGAGGTTTCCTCTCTTCTTACGCACATTTTATTCCCTTGTATGGCCCATATTGAAGCAATTTCCATCCTTGATCAATAAGCCGAACGATCAGGCAGCGTTTGTGAAAAAAGCAGCAGCAGCACGTAGGAAATGGGAAAACAAGTTTGAATTGCCGTATTCTTTGTGATTGAATGTGTTTAGAAACTGCAAATGCTCCCCTGAGCTCTACTTGAAACGCAATTCAAAGAAAAATGTCCGTGTTGAACTAAACCAAAGCAAGTGAAACGGAAATGATGATGGCGCAAGGTTCATTCGTTGCACTGATCCAATTTCCAGTCACTGTTGACTTGGCTTCTGATTGCTTTGAACTCAAAGTGGCCTCTTGAGGAAGATAACGATGCAGTTCAATCAGTTAAAGGAAAAATATCTTCCGCTTGGATAGCTGAATGGGAATTTATGAGACCGTAATGGCGGAGTGATTCATTAGTAGTGTAACATGCCTAGCTTTGATGTGTCCCGATCATGGAGGAGTAGCTAATTGATGGGGCTATACCAGGTGACCAACTGACCTATATTAGTCGTGTGCAGATATTACTGTGTGTGCCCGCCTCGGTAGTGTGCAGGTAGCGTGTGTGCCTCGCATGCTAGAGGTCGCGATCATGGAGGAGTAGCTAATTGATGGAGCTATACCAGGTGACCAACTGACCTATATTTGTGGTGTGCAGATATTACTGTGTGTGCCCGCCTCGGTAGTGTGCAGGTAGCGTGTGTGCCTCGCATGCTAGAGGTCGCGATCATGGAGGAGTAACTAATTGATGGAGCTATACCAGGTTACCAACTGACCTATATTTGTCGTGTGCAGATATTACTGTGTGTGCCCGCCTCGGTAGTGTGTGTGCCTCGCATGCTAAAGGTCGCGATCATGGAAGAGTAGCTAATTGATGGAGCTATACCAGGTGACCAACTGACCTATATTTGTGGTGTGCAGATATTACTGTGTGTGCCCGCCTCGGTAGTGTGCAGGTAGCGTGTGTGCCTCGCATGCTAGAGGTCGCGATCATGGAGGAGTAACTAATTGATGGAGCTATACCAGGTTACCAACTGACCTATATTTGTCGTGTGCAGATATTACTGTGTGTGCCCGCCTCGGTAGTGTGTGTGCCTCGCATGCTAAAGGTCGCGATCATGGAAGAGTAGCTAATTGATGGAGCTATACCAGGTGACCAACTGACCTATATTTGTCGTGTGCAGATATTACTCTGTGTGTGCCCGCCTCGGTAGTGTGCAGGTAGCGTGTGTGCCTCGCATGCTAGAGGTCGCGATCATGGAGGAGTAGCTAATTGATGGAGCTATACCAGGTGACCAACTGACCTATATTTGTGGTGTGCAGATATTACTGTGTGTGCCCGCCTCGGTAGTGTGCAGGTAGCGTGTGTGCCTCGCATGCTAGAGGTCGCGATCATGGAGGAGTAACTAATTGATGGAGCTATACCAGGTTACCAACTGACCTATATTTGTCGTGTGCAGATATTACTGTGTGTGCCCGCCTCGGTAGTGTGTGTGCCTCGCATGCTAAAGGTCGCGATCATGGAAGAGTAGCTAATTGATGGAGCTATACCAGGTGACCAACTGACCTATATTTGTGGTGTGCAGATATTACTGTGTGTGCCCGCCTCGGTAGTGTGCAGGTAGCGTGTGTGCCTCGCATGCTAGAGGTCGCGATCATGGAGGAGTAACTAATTGATGGAGCTATACCAGGTTACCAACTGACCTATATTTGTCGTGTGCAGATATTACTGTGTGTGCCCGCCTCGGTAGTGTGTGTGCCTCGCATGCTAAAGGTCGCGATCATGGAAGAGTAGCTAATTGATGGAGCTATACCAGGTGACCAACTGACCTATATTTGTCGTGTGCAGATATTACTCTGTGTGTGCCCGCCTCGGTAGTGTGCAGGTAGCGTGTGTGCCTCGCATGCTAGAGGTCGCGATCATGGAGGAGTAGCTAATTGATGGAGCTATACCAGGTGACCAACTGACCTATATTTGTGGTGTGCAGATATTACTGTGTGTGCCCGCCTCGGTAGTGTGCAGGTAGCGTGTGTGCCTCGCATGCTAGAGGTCGCGATCATGGAGGAGTAGCTAATTGATGGGGCTATACCAGGTGACCAACTGACCTATATTTGTCGTGTGCAGATATTACTGTGTGTGCCCGCCTCGGTAGTGTGCAGGGATACCTAAGGCTTTATCGGTGTATTACTTATTCTTATGAAATGAACACAGAGAATCTTAAACTCCATATACCCAGAGATCATTTGGGCATTATTTCAACGATTTCATTCATCCTCCGATGTGATAACCAGGTTAAAGGGCGTTAAACTAACGTATATCTGAAATTTGACAAACATTTTTTTATCACAAGTAATAATATAACGAAAACTCCAACTTTTATCCACAGAATTTATCTAGAGAAAAGTTTTAGCTTGAGTTGTATTTAATAAGACTATTTGGTGAATAAAATATCATTGAGTAGCCTATATGGACACGAAGAATAGCATTCCTAAAATTCCATTTGTCTTGACGTATACTTGCACCGAAATCCCTGCAACTTGATGTCCATATCAAAAGTTCCAGATCTGTTTGTATTGCTACATTGTATTATTGTAGCTTAAAATAAACACACATCACAAATGCACTAGGGGGTGATAAATTTAGAAAAACAATAGCCCGTGCTGTGATAAAAACAATTAAAATACAGAGATAACAAGTTCCGATTGGTTGGAATTTTACTTCCTAGGATCACAATTCAGAATAAAATGATACCAGTACTAAACTTTAAGAAGATATAGGGTAATTCTGGAGGAGAGCTGATCAATGGCTTTCCTCACAGCTGTGGATTGTTGCTTCCCGGGAGTTTTCAGTCCTTGATATCGAGTGTTGATCACGTGCACTGTTTATGATAGCATTTCCGCCAATTTATTTGTGTTGTTACCTTCCATAGTCAATTATTTTCCACTGATGAATTAACTAAGTGAAATCCAACGCCCTTTCAAGAAAGCAGCTGGAACATTTGTGGATTTCGAGTATTTTTTAGTGACATTGATTGTCCTTCATCGTCCGATATGATAATCATGTTAAAGGACGTTAATTTGAAATCCTGTAGGTGACAAAACTTCTTGAAATTTGGAGGCAAATGTCTTCCACTTGAATTTATAAGGTTGTACGGGCAGATGGATTCATTAGTAGTGTAGTATGCTTTGCTCTGAAATTTCACTATCATGGAGGAGTTGCTAATTGATAGACCAGGTGACCAACTGACCCATGTTTGTCGTGTACAGATATTGCCTCGGTAGTGTGCAAGTAGCGTGTCTGCCTTGCATGCAAGAGGTCGTGATTTCGAATCGCGGTTAGGGTGACTTACTTAAGTTTTCATTTTTTCTGATGAGATGAACGACTAGGAACTTTAAGCTCCATACATCCTAAGATCATTTCAGTATAATTTCGCCGATTTCATTCATCCTACCATATGAAAACCAGGTTAAATGACTGTGGTAATGCATAATTATAATTTGAGAGAAATTTTGAAAATTTAATTTTTAATTTCTCTACACGTACTATGTACATATGTATAGAGAAGGTATTGTAGTGCACCCAAAAATTCGATAAAGAGCTTTCACAGGAAATACATGTTTTAGAACACCCTGAATAAAAAAAAAGTATTTTCAGAAACAGGTCTGCGTATGTGTGTATGTCTATGTGTGTGTGTGTGTGTCAGTGGACAGCATAGCTCAAAAACGAAAATACCGTTAAATACTGAACCTGCATTTAAGTTTGCTATCTTTCAAGGATGCGACACAAAGATTTTCAAGAACATCCCCCCCAGCCCACACTACACTTTACCTGGAACGTTTTTCTAAAATTTTTATTTTCTCAAAACTGGCTCTAACGATTTTGTCTAAAATCTCTTATCTTTAAGGTATTTAAATGCCAAATAAAATGTATAGCTTGAATTTTCTGAGAATAGCCTCTAAGCACATCTTTATTCTGGATGAGTTTTATTGAGTTTTGTATAACTAGTAATCCGTAAGAGATAGACAGAAACTTATTACACAAAAATGTAGATCACAATAAAACACCCAATTTGTGTACTATACATTTTTTTCCTGGGGTTGATCATTTTTTGAGGTATTCCGTGTTATTGGTTTCAGCTTTAAAAAAAATTATACTTTTCTCATACAGTGTCAAGGTCCTGGAAGGGTAGCAAATTGATGGAGCTATACCAGGTGACCAACTGCCCCTATTTGGCGTGTAGAGATATACCTTCGTTGTGCCTGCCTCGCATGCAAGAGGTCGTGACTTCGAATCTCACTTAGGGCGAGTTGCAGGGATACCTAAGGTTTTATCGGGGTTTTCCTTATTCTGATGAGATGAACGTTTAGGATCTTTAAGCTCCATATACCCCGAGATCATTTGAGCATCATTTCACCAACTTCATTCATCGTTCGATATGATAACAAGGTTAAAGGACATTCAGGTAATGCATCTCTGAAATTTGACAAACATTGAGAAATTATTTTTTTTACTTTCTCTATACGTACTATCTACATAGTGTATAGAGAAGGTCAATAATGCACCCAAAAATTCTATACCGAGATTTCACCGGAAATGCTGGTTTTTTTGACACCCTGAATACAAAAAAGAGCATTTTTAGAGAAATGTCCGTGTGCGTGTCTGTCTGTGTGTGTGTGTGGGTCTGTGTGTATGTGTGTGTGTCTGTGGGTAGCATACCCCAAAAACGGAAAGACCATTAAATACCAAACTTGGTATTTAAGTTTTTTATCTTCCAAGGATACGATACGAAGATTATCAAGAAAATCCCCTCACCCCAAACTACCCTTCACGTGAAAAAATTGTCGAAAATTTTGATTTCATAAAAAGTGGCTCTAACGATTTTGATTAAAATACTGAATATTAAAGTTATATACCTGACAAATAATATGTATATCTTTAATTTTCTATGAATAGCCTCTGAAGACCACTTTAATTTGGATGAATTTCACGGAATTGTGTATAACTGGTAAACAGTAAGAGATAGACAAAAGCTTACCACACAAAAAGTGTAGAGCACATTAAAACACACACTTTATGTCCTGTACATTTTTTCCCCGGAGTTGATCGTTTTTTTAGATATTCCTTGTGTTTTGTTTCAGCTATGAAAAACTTACTTTCCTCATACAGGAATTTGTCAACTCCTGTCCATACAAACAAAGGAACTTCAGTCACTTAGCAACCAGCTTTTGACTATCACTTTAACCTATGGTACTCCCTTATTTCGCTTCTGTTTACAAGGAAGCAAGTAATAAGACTATTTCTGCTATTTTTTTCTCGATTATCATGAAGTAAATAGAAGCATAAGCTTTTTAACAATAATTTGTTACAGGGATGTAGAGAAAGACTGATTTTTGTCATTAGTAATATATTGAGAGTTGTAGCTCGAGTTGTATTTAATATGATTGTTTCGTGAATAAAGCGACAATGATTAGCCTACATAGAAAAATAGTATTCCTAACATCCCATTTGTCTTAACGTATATTTGCAACTCGAAGTCCATATCTTAAATTTCAGATCTTCTTTTATTGCCATGTTTGCTTAGTTAAGTATGTTTACAATTAATATGTCTATTGGATCTTTCGCCATTATGTACGGGAATATCACTGCACACTGATATTCAGAGAGAAAACAATTAATGCACAGGGTGTGATAAATTGATAAAAATAAATGCACGTGGGTGCGACAATGAGTTCCTATTGGTTGGAATTTTCGCGCCAATGTTCTGGATTGGCCACTTGCTACGATCAGGTCATGAATGAAATAGTCAAGGCAGCTCTGCACAGGGCAAATACTTCTCAAATTATGAGGCGTGTGGAAGTTTTTGATTCTGCAATATGTTTACATTAATACAATTTATGAAATAATTTACATCCTGCAAGGTGTTTAACCAACTTTACTGAAAGTTGACATTTGTATTAACATAACAGCACTCCATTTTCGGAATAATGTATAATAAAAAAAGTTGATGCGTTCCATTCACATGGCTTTCTCTGTGTCTAATAATAATTATTGTTAAAAAGCTTTTTCTTCTGTCTAGTTCATGTTAATAAAGAAAAAATTAGCAGAAATTGTCCTATTACTTGCTTCATAAGGAAGTAAATAGATAATTATGTAGGAGGTAGGTTAATGGTTAGTAGTTAGCTGGGTGTAGGGGTAGATAGGCAGATGGTATGTACGTAGGAAGGTAGGAAAGGAGTGGTAGTTACGCAAGTAGGGAAGTAGTCAGGTAGGTAGATAGATAGGTAGATGTGTGGGTAGATAGGTGAGTGGCATAAAGGAAGGTAGGTTTGTGGAGGATGGGTAGAAAGAAAGATAGGAGGCGAAGTGGGTTGGTAGGTAGATGGGTGGGTAGATAGACATTAGGTAGGTAGGTGAGTGGCATGTAAGTAGGTAGGTTTGTGGGGGATGGGTAGAAAGAAAGATAGGAGGCGAATTGGGTTGGTAGGTAGATGGGTGGGTAGATAGACATTAGGTAGGTAGGTGAGTGGCATGTAAGAAGGTAGGGGGATGGATAGAAAGAAAGGTAGAAGGCGTGAGTTGGTAGGAAGATGGGTGGTGGGTAGCTTGGTAATGTTGTGTGTGGGTAGGCAGTAAGGTCGGTCGGTTTAATCTGTTTTTGCAGGAACTTGTCCATTTTTTGCCAGTTCTTCTGGTGAGTTAGTTGGTCCCAGCATGCAATCACTTTCTACTACGACTAAACATTTTGTTCAGTTTAATCGAACGATGAACGCACTAGAGTATGTACAAACCACAAAATGGACAGGTTCTCCTCCCAACCATTTGTTGTGTCCTCCAACCACACTCCGCGTAACCATGCCATTCGCAACCTTTCCTTCCAAACTGAGTGAACCATATAAGCCTGTTTACTCCAGTTAAAATTTACTTTGCTAGAGCTGGACAAGATTTAATTTTACAACCCGATGTTTTCCTTAATGTGATGTCCACTAATCATCTTCTAATAACCGTCTATATATTTTCAGTTTCTCTACACGTACTATGTACATAGTGTATAGAGAAGGTACTGTATTCCACCCAAAAATTCGATTCCGAGATTTCAAAGGAAATACATGTTTTGGGTACCCCTGAATCCAAAAAAAATTACAAGAATGTCCGTGTGTGTGTCTGTGTGTGTCTCTATGTCTGTTGGCATTTAAGCTTAGTATCTTCCAAAGACGCGACACGATGATTTTCAAGAAATTCCCCCCACACCCAACTACCCTTGACATGAAAATGTTTTCGAAAATTTAGATTTTCTCAAAAATGGCTGTAACGATTTTGATTAAAATGTCAAATATTAAAGATATTTACCTGACAAATAAAATGTATATCTTGAATTTTCTGGGAATAACCTTTGAATTCTACCGCATTCTGGATGAATTTTACGGAATTTTGCATAACTGCTAAACCGTAAGAGATGGAAAAAAAAAAACTTAACACACAAAAGGTGTAGAGCACATTAAAACACACAATTTATATATATATTTTTTTTTCTCAATATATATGTACATTTGTTTCGTGAAGTTGATCGTTTTTTAGATATTCCTTGTTTTTGGTTTCAGCTTTGAAAAAATTATACTTTTCTCATACGGAATTTGTCAACTCCTGTACATACAAACAAAAGAACTTCAATCACATAGCAACCAGCTTTTGACTATCACTTTAACCTATGGTACTATCTTATTTCGCTTCTATTTACAAGAAAGCAAGTAATAAGGCTATTTCTGCTAATTTTTCTGAATTAGCATGAGGTAAATAGAAGCATAAGTTTTTTAACAATACTTTTTTGTAGAGATGTAGAGAAAGTCATGTGAATGGAACACATAAGATTTTTGTTATTATTTTCGCCTCTTTGCCTTGCAAACCTCACGACTTTTCGAGTTTAACTGCCCAAAACTTAGAGTAGGAAAACTTGCTTCTGTAACATTCTCTGTGAATGGCGAACTTGAAGTATCTACTTGTTACCATGTCGCGGTCTTATCCTTTTGACATCGCAAAACTGGGAAGAAAGATGATCCCACTTTACTTCTAGTAGCGACCACAAGGAGCAGATAAAAACAGGAGATGAGGAAAACCGCGATACATCTCCTTGAAGACACAGCGGCCCGTGTGTGTGTGTGAATCTGATGTTTTATTCAGACCACAACACTCTTATGATGTCGTGTATGGTTCTCTTTAACTTTACTAAGAACGAGGTGAAGAAGAAAAACACAAGGAGGAAGACGGAAAACGCCGAGCGGATTCTCTTTTTGGTTCACCTATTCCTCTTTCTTTATTCATGCCTTCTTGCACTCGCTGGGAGTAAATTCCCGACGCATGACACGATGACCGAGAAACGTAAATGTCACTCACGTAGTTACGGGGATTTTCCCCGAGACATGACTGAGTTACGTGACCATCTTACAAATTCAGACCCTGAGGACCCAACTGCGGCAGAAACAAGAATCCACATACTTCATCAGCGGAGAATATCAACAGCAGCATCTCTACATCCCGGCAAACTTCTCAGAATATCACAAAACCCACCTACTGCATCAATAAACACACACTTTAACTTTCTTTATTCTGCACAATGTAAAGAAGTAATTGCTTTCCATCCAAAAATTCGATATCGGGAAACCTCTGCAAATACTCGTTCCCGAATTAAAAACAACGTACGCGTGTGTCTGACCATTACACAACCGTAAGACATAGACAAAAGTTTGCTATAGATTTCGTTAAAACACAACATTTGCGACAAATATATTTTCATTTTGTGCAGCTAATCAATTCGTGATACTTTTGTTTTTTTTCAATTTTAAAATGTATATTGAAGCACTAAAAGAACATATCTTGTGCTTTCCACTAGAATTTCAACCAGGCCACCTTTCAGTGGGCAGCTCAGTTCAAGTTATACAAAACAGAACATATTACTGTAACTACCGTTACTACTAAATGCTCATGACTATAGTTCGTCTCTGTTAACATTTCATTTCCCTTTATTTTTAACTTTTTCTAAATATTCTCCCAATACCTTACACTTTTTATCTATAATTTTATTTATATCAGATTTCCTATTCATTTTGACCATATGAATTCCTTTCTCCATTTCGCAGTTTCTTACAATCAAAATGATATGCTGAACATCTTCCTTTCCCCCCATAATGGCAATCACGTTTGAGTCCCCGTTTAGTTGTCCTTTTATCCTCCATATTCCTGCTCTTCCTGACTTGTCTTATCTATATATCTTTCTCTTTTCCAACCTATTTATTACAGGTATATAAAATACAAGTGGTCTCTTTTCTGATAGCTGACTAAACATTTTCTGAATTTCTATATCCTCATATCTGAACTTATTAAAGGAAATGGCGTGTTATTTATGGACGCTCTTTATTTGTTATGGTTCTCAACGTCCCATTCTATACTGGGCGTGAAAGACCGCTTAATTTTGTTCAGAGGCCTCTCTATCAGGCTTGAGGTTCTTTTACGTGTCGTAAATCTATGATACGGGACCAGCGGCTTTACTCCTTCCGAAGCAAGCCATGCTAAGGATTTTTACGCCCGAAAAAGTACATGTCCTCCATCGGGTTTGAACCCGCGACCTTGGGTATATGAAGCTAGTATGGTGACCATTACACCACGGGAGGGTGTAATGCTTTGAAATTTAACGGATATTTTTTTTGTTTTGAGTGTTCTGTTCACAGACACACAGAAACACACGGACCTTTTTTTTTAATTTCTCTACACGTACTATGTATATAGTGTATAGAGAAGGTATTGCACTTCACCTAAAAACTCGATACCGAGATTTCACCGGAAATATATGTTTTAGCATTTTCAGAAAAAGGACCATGTGTGCGTGTGTGTGTGTGTGTATCTGTCTGTCTGTGCGTCTGTGAACACGATAGCTCAAAAACGAAAAGTCGGTAAAATATCATATTTGGCATTTAAATTTAATATCTTCCAGGGAAGTGACACGAAAGATTTTGAGAAAAATCCCCCCACTTCAAACTACCCTTTACATGAAAGTCTTTTCAAAAATTTTGATTATCTTAAAAATGCCTCTAACGAATTTGATTAAAATATCGCATATTAAAACTATTTACCCGACAAATAAAATGTATATCTTGAAATTTTTGAGAATAGCGTCTAAGAATACTTCATTCTGGATGAATTTTACGGAATTTTGCATAACTGCTAAACGGTAAGAGATAGACAAAAACTTACCACACAGAAAATGTAGAGCACGTTAAAGCACACAACTTATGTTATATAGGTTCTTTTCGTGGACTTCATCCTTTTATACATTCCTTGTTTTTGGTTTCTGCTTTGAGAAACATACTTTTCTCATACAGGAATTTGTTAACTCCTGTGCATAGAAACAAAGGAACTTCAGTCACATAGCAACCAGCTTATGACTGTCACTTTAACCTGTTGTACTCCCTTATTTCTCTTCTACTTACATGGAGGCAAATAATATTACTATTTCTGCTAATTTTTTCTCGATTAGCATGAAGTAAATAAAAGCATAAGCTTTTTAAGAATAATTTGTTTCAGAGATGTAGAGAATGTCATGTGAATGGAACACATAAGATTTTTCTTCGTATTAATATTGTTTACTGTATGTAGTAGAGAAGTAAAAGCAGCATTTAGGTTCTATGTATACGCGGATAAAACGTTTGAAAGTGAGGTTAAGGTAACGTTTCTTTTTCCACTGAAGCGACCAACTTGCCGGGGCCTGGGAACAGCAGCAATCAGAGAAATACGCCTCAGGGATCCGGCCCTTAAGAAGGGTAATCAGGGTGACTGCTATAGTACAAACCAGGGACATTCTCTCCACTAATTCTCTTTTACTCTCCCCTACTTGTTGTTGGCAAAAGTTGTAGGGAAATCTAAAACCAACTGAAACTACTCATAAATATGTAAAGGGCATTTCCTGTCCCTAGAGATTGTAGTGTTAAGACTGCTTTTGTTGCTTTACTTTCAATTTCTTATATCTTTGGAACGTTTTTAAATTTTCAAACTTCATATTACTTTCTCTACACGCCTATGTACATAGTGTAAAGAGAAGGTATTGCACTCCACCCAAAAATTCTCTTACGAGATTTCACCGGAAATATAAGTTTTAGAGTCCCCCTCTATCCATAATAAAGGATTTTCAGAAAAACGTCCTGTGTGTCCATGTGTCCATGAGCACGATAAGTAAAAAACGAAAAGTCGGTAAAATATCAGGGATGCGGCACAAAGATTTTGAGAAAAATCCCCCCCCGGGACTACTCCTTATATGGGTTTTTTTCGAAAATTAATTTTCTCAAAAATAGTTCTCACGGTTTTGATTAAAATATTGTGTATTAACGATATTTACCGGTCAAAAATGCATATCTTGAATTTAGTGGGAATAGCCTCTGAAGAATGCTTTATTCTAAATTAATTTTACGGAATTTTGTGTAACTGATAAACAGTAGTGTATATAACATAAATTGTGTGTTTTAACGTATCAACAGTTTTTGTGTGGTAACTTTTTGTACATCTCTTACAGTTTAGCAGTTATGTAAAATTCCGTAAAACTCATTCAGAAAAATTCTGTTCTTTCCACATGAATTTGCGGTGATGTTTGGTTTGGGATTGTTGGTTACAATACACTACCTTATCTATACGTGTGTTCATAGCACGTGCAGAAAAAGGAATATATTTGGTTAATTATTTGAAGAAGAGTGAGAGATTTTGTAAACGTAGCATCACATTTACGTGCCTGATTGGGAAAACAGTCTGAAGAAACGGAAGATTGTCTTTAGGAGCTGTATAAACGTGGCATTAAAGGCAAAATGCCAATTTACTTTTCCTGCCAAGGAACACAAGCTCATTTGCAAGGCAGCATCGTTCATTTAATTATTGAACTGCTAACTCGATGCTGGTTAGGGCAGCTCGAATAATAAGTCACTAATTGCCAGAAGAACATTTCCACTGCGACATAAAGCATGTAAAAAAACTCGGCCTTCCTCGTTAGTCCAAATCTGGACCTGCGTGTGCATGAACCTTTAAGGCAAGGTAATGAGCTTATTCTGCAACTTGGCACATATCGCTCCCTTATTGCAACTTTTATATTCCAGGTGGTTCAGAGGTATCGTCTGGGACTGGCACTCAGGAGGTCCGGATTCGCTCCCCGTGACCGTGCACTCTAGCCCTGTGTTTTTCCTTGGGTTTCACTTGGGGCGCTATATGAATAAGTATTTATTGTCATAACAATATCATACATTAAACCTCAATAATCACACGGGTCCACAGACAGTACGTGCTTTTGTAATACACAAAATAAAAAGTAATATTTAAACAACAACAAAGAATTAAAAGAGTAAACACGAAAATAAAAAGACAAAGATATTGAAATACAGCAATTTAAATTTAAAAACAGAGTACACCTTATTCAGAAAAATAAATGCACTTAAAAAAAAGATACACATAATATATAACAATATATAAAAGCATAACACAACAATGACCTAATTATGACATAATACATAAAACATTGTAGTCACTTTTGTTTATCTGTTCTTGTCCCTCCCCCTCTTCTCTATTGGCAGCCTTCTCAGACCTCAGCTGTCTTGCCTTGTCCACGACTCATCCTCCTCGCAGATTCTCGTGCTCCTCCATGCTCCTAGTCTGATCCAAGCGAGCCCCTCTCTAACCAGTTTGGTACCTGTTTTCATGTATTGCTCCATATGGGGTGCTATATGAACCAAGGTCCTTTGCCTTCCTTTCATATCCCTTAGGGCAGGTGTGGCTTGAGATTTTGCAAACAGATGGCACGGTTGCTTGTTCCGAATGAAACTCTGTTCCCTCTGGTTGCGCTGGTTAAGCTTAGTGCCGTTGTAGAGACCTCCTTCCGGCCTTCCGGCACCTGTATAGCCTCTGTCATCTAGTGGACTGTTAGGTACTCCCGTGCATCTCTGAGCTTAGCTCCTTCTCACCTTGTTACATTGTTTACTTAGTACCTCGTAAACAGGCATAGACACATTACATTCCACCCAAAAAGTCAATACAAATTTCATTAGAAATATACGTTTAAAGTTTGCCTTAAACACCCAAAAAGCAATAATTCAAAAAACGTTAACTCTATATATGATATAAACTGTTTATTTTAAAGAGATCTACATTTTTAAATAGTAGCTTTTGTCAGTTTTTATGTCTTACCAGCTATCCATAAGTAATTTAGAATGAAAAGGATATTAGAGACTATCAATACAAATTTTAAATTTAAAATACGGTATTGTAATGAAAATAATTGGAGCGATCTTTGAGGGGAAAATATCGAATATTTTCCATGTGAACTGCAAATTGCGGTGGGGGGGGGGGAGGTTCTTGAAAACCTTCATATCGAATCATTCTAAGACCAAAATATTATATACCAAGTTAAGTATTTAAAGGAGTTTTGGTTTTTGTGTTATCGTGTTTTCAGGCACACGGACACATATAAAACATTTTTAAAACTCTAAAACAACTTTAAATACCAAACTTGATATTTAAGTTAATATCTACAAGAATGTGACTCGAAGATTTTCAAAAAAATTCCTACTCCAAGCTACCCTTTACTTGGAAAAAAAAATTGTAAGCTATTGTTTTTCTGAAAAATAGTTCAAATGATTTTGATTAAGATACCGTATATTATACATATTTAGCTTTACATCAGTAATTAAAATATGTATATCCTGAATTTTCTGGGAATAGGTTCTGAAAAGCCTGTTCATTCTGAATGAATTTTGTTGAATATTCAGAATTAGTAAAACGTAAGAAATAGACAAAAACTTACTGATAAAAAGGTGCAAATATCGTTGAGACACTAAACTTATGTGTCATATATATTACTTTCTCTACACGTACTATTTAGGTAGTGTACAGAGAAGGTATTGTAATGCACCCAAAAATTCTATACCAAGATTGCACCGGAAATACATATTTTGGTACCCCATAAATAAAAAAAAAATTAAAAAATGTCCATGTATGTGTCTCTTGTGTCTGTGTGTGAATGTGTGTGTGAGTGTGTATGTATGTGTGTGGACAGAATAGCTCAAAAAGGAAAAGATCGTTAAACACCAAACTTGGTATTTAAATTGGGTATCTTCCAAGGACACGAAGATTCTCATGAACATTTCCCAACCCCCAACTATCCTTTACTTGGAAATTTTTTTATACATTTTGGTTTTCTCAAAATTGACTGGAACGATTTTGAGTAAAATATCCTATATTTAAGATATTTACATACCAAACAAAATGAATATCTTGAATTTTCTGGAAATAACCTCTAAAGACCTTTTTATTCTGGATGATTTTTATTGAATTTTGCATTACTGGTAAACCGTAAGAGGCGGACAAAAACTTACGACACAAAAAATATAGATCACCTTAAAACAAAAAATATATACCATATACATTTTTTTCGTGAAATTGATCGTTTTTGTGATATTCCTTCTTATATGTTTCAGTTGTAAAATACCTAAAACCTTTTTCATGCGGGAACTTGTTAACGCTTCGCCAAGCAAAGAAACGGATATGAATCCCATAGCTACCATATTTTAAAACATTTTAATGTCGGTTTAGTTTAGTGTATTCCCTCATTTCCTTTCTACTTATAAGGGACTAAGTTATAAGACCGTTTCTGGCAATGTGTTACCATGAAAATATAGAAGAGTAAGCTTATTAACAATAATTTGTTACAGAGCTTTAGAAAAACTCACATGAATAGAAAGCTTCCGATTTTTATGTTATATTTTATTCGCAGTGCACACGAGTACTTATTGGGGTAACGGTATCTCGATTACCATGATGTAAGAGTGGTTCGCAGAACAATGTGAATGGTATACATCTCATTTTTTGGATGGATTGACCTGCCTTTTCTGTCTATGTGCTATTAGAGAAAGCAAATAGACGTGTGGGAGTAACACGTCAGATCTTTACTTTCTCTACACGTACTATATACACAGTGTATAGAGAAGGTAGTGTAATGCACCCAAAAATTTGATACCGAGATTTCACCGGAAATACATGTTTTAGGACACCCTGAATACAAAAAAAGCATGTTTAGAAAAATATCCCTGTGTGTGTCTGTGTATGTGTGTGCGCCTGTGGACAGAATAGCTCCAAAACGAAAAGATCGTTAAATACCAAACTTGGTATTAAAGTTTGGCATCTTCCAAGGATGCGACACGAAGATTTTCAGTAAAATGCCCCCCCACTCTAAACATGGAAAAAATTTCGAAAATGTATATTCTCTCAAAATTGGCTGTAATGATTTTAATTAAAGTCTCTTATATTTAAGATATTTACATATTAATTAAAATATATATCGTGAACTTTCTGGGAATAGCCTCCAAAGATTTCTTTATTTTGGATGAATTTTACGTAATTTTGCAAAGCTGCTAAACCGTAAGAAATGGACAAAAGCCTACTACACAAAAAATGTAGGTCACGATAAAACACACAGTTTATGTCATAAACAGTTTTTTCGTAGAATTGATCGTTTTTGGGATATTCCTAGTTATTGGTTTCAGCTTTAAAATACTTATACTTTTCTAATACAAGAATTTGTCAACTCCTGTCCATACAAACAAAGGAACTTCAGTCACATAGCAACCAGTTTTTGAATATCACTTTAACCTATGGTACTCCCTTATATCGCTTCCACTTACAAGGAAGCAAGTAATAAAACTATTTATGCTAATTTGTTTTCGATTAGCATAAAGTAAATAGAGGCATAAGCTTTTTAATATTAATTTGTTATGGAGATGTAGTGAAAGTCATGTGAATGCTACTCATCATATTTTTTTCTTTGTAGAGTTAACCGTTTTCGAAGTATTCCGAATGTTTTTTGTTTTTTTTCAATTTTAGCTGCTTAAACTTTTCTCAAACGGAAAGATATATTTTATCTCGTTTCTTATTTGGAGAGATTGCAATTTCAATTGGTTAACATAGCAACCGGCTTTTAAAGGACGATATTATCGCGTTAGATTGTGTACTTTATTATTTACCTTCTGCATACAAGGAGCAAATAATAAGACTGGTTCTGCTTATGTTTATCTTGATTGGCATAATGTAGATAACAAATTAATGTTTTGACTAAAAGGTTTGTTTGTCGAACAGCTAGAGGAGGTAATGCGAATGGAACGCATTAGGTCTAATAAGTGTATTTTATTATTTCGCTTCTACTCACAAGAAGCTAATAATAAGACCAATTCGATTAGATTGATGTAGATAAAAGAACAGTCTTGTGTAAGAATAGTTAGCAGAACACGTAGAGAATGTCATGTGAATGGAATACATAAGATTTTTGAGTGGATGGATATACCTTCTCTGCCTGTGTGCTATTAGAGAAAGTTAATAGATATGCTGGATTACCTAGATATCAAATTTTTTAACTAAAATTTAAGTTAGTATTGAATTCTAGTCATGTCATTTTTGGCCAGAATATAATATATTCTCTACCTATTTACGTGGTAGAGAAAGTAGACTGGAATTCTCGATATTGTAACGGTATACTGCATACAGCTGGTTCCAAGTTAAATGGCTGGAAGGAATCTGCCATCGGTGAAACAGTTGAGAAATACAGACGTGAGTCCATAGCGCGCTCTAGATTGCTTTTGTTTGATGTACCTGAAGCTTTGTAACGACCTCCATTGTGACCAGAATTTGTGAGCACCAATAGCTGCAAGAGTTCTATCTTCACTATGTTGTGTGCGCAGAACTGCCTCGAAAATTCATAATGTTCCACAAAGGGAAATTCGATTGCTCCAAGCAACTTTTAATATACTACATATTTGAACAGTTCCTTATAATGGGAGTGGAAACATGGCGGCGTGCTGGAATACTTCTGTGTTTCACTAGAGTATTCTGAGTTTTACTTTGACATAGCTCTCTCCCGCCAATCGTTTATTAACTATTCTTAAAAAGCTTATTCCCATGGCTTGTGAGTGCAGATTGCGATTTTAAAAGTATCTGATGTATTACATTCACATGATTTTCGCCATATCTTAATAACAAAATTATTGGTAAAAATCGGATGTGTTTCATTCATGCCTTTCTCTGTATTTCTGCAACAAATTATTGTTAAAAAGATTAGGCTTCCATTCACTTCATGCTAATTGAGAAAACATTAGCAGAAATATTCTTATTACTTGATTTTTTGTAAGTAGAAGCGAAATAAGGGAGTACCATAGGTTAAAGTGACAGTCAAAAGCTGGTTGCTAGGTGACTGAAGTTCCTTTGTTTGTGTAAACAGGAGTTGACACATTTTTTATGAGAAGAGTATACGTTTTTCAAAGGTGAAATTAAAGCAAGGAATATCTTAAAAACGATCAACTTCACAAATTGTGTGTTTTAATGTGTTTTACATGTTCAGTGTGGTAAGTTCTTGTCCATCTCTTACGGTTTAGCAGTTATGCAAAATTCCGTAAAATTCATCCAGAATCAAGCAGTCTCCACAGGCTATTCCCAGAAAATTCAAGATATACATTTTATTTGTCAAGTAAATATCTTTAATGTACTAGATTTTAATCAAAATCATTAATACCATTTTTAAGAAATTCAAAAATTTTGAAAATTTTCTTTCAAAATCTTTGTGTCGCATCCTTGGGAGATACTAAATCTAAATACCAAGTTTGGTATTCAACGGAGTTTTCGTTTTGGGGCACACACAGACATACACACGGACAGTTTTCTAAAAGTGCTTTTATTGGATTCGGGGGATCCCAAAAGCTGTATTATCCCTGAAATCTCGGTATCGAATTTTTGGGTGCAATACAATACCTTTTCTATATACTATGTACATAGTACGTATAGAGAAAGTAAAATAATTATCATGACTTCTGAAATGAACCTCGAATGTATTATAAATGATTCGCTTCGCTCCGGTCGTGAATTATCGACAGTATGATATTACTTTATGATAATCTCTATAGCGACGCGTTTTATTAACTCAGGCGTTCAGAAGAAGCTTTTCCTTTTCCTGGGAAATAAAGAAACACATCTCCATTCAGTCGCGATAACAATGGTTGATACGGTTTATGGAGCTGAACGTATTTTACTGGCTTTTAATAGAAACACTTAGGTAGTGAATGCGACACGAGCCATTTGTCGACCTTGTCTCAGCTGGGTTTGTCTCGAGCTGAAACCTCCCTGAGGACCTGAACACATGAAGTTAGAAAGAAGCGAGTTTGTTTTGTTTTAGCATTTAGCTGGCCGAGCACACATTGCTTGTGCACCCTTGGGAGCGGTGCATGCTGGGACCAGGTGTGGGTGTGTCAGATTAAACCAATATTAGACTCACGTCCTCACATTTACCTTGAGGCAAACAATTTGACACGGAAAAAGGGGAAGCTAACATTGTCTAAACAAAACTTTGTCTCTTTCTATTCCATGGGCTGCCCAGTTTTAATGTTTCTAACACAGATACCAGTATATAACCATATTAGGTGAATATTGGCAAAGCATATAATGAACAAGATTATATATAGGATCACGGCTACGGCATTGACTCTACCTATCCAACTCCAGTCCTACATACGCTAGAAACCGGGAGATCCGTGGTTCAAATCCCTGCTATGCCATTGAATTTTTCAGTCTGACTCTACCTATCCAACTCCAGTCCTACATACGCTAGAAACCGGGAGATCCGTGGTTCAAATCCCTGCTATGGCATTGAATTTTTCAGTCTGACTCTACCTATCCAACTCTAGTCCTACATACGCTAGAAACCGGGAGATCCGTGGTTCAAATCCCTGCTATGGCATTGCATTTTTCAGTCTGACACTACGTATACAACTCCTGTCCTATACACGGCTAGAGACCGGGAAATCCATAGTTCAAATCCCGGCTATAGCATTGAATTTTTCAGTCTGACTCTACCTATCCAACTCCAGTCCTACATACGCTAGAAACCGGGAGATCCGTGGTTCAAATCCCTGCTATGGTATTGAATTTTTCAGTCTGACTCTACCTATCCAACTCCAGTCCTACATAGCTAGAAACCGGGAGATCCGTGGTTCAAATCCCTGCTATGGCATTGAATTTTTCAGTCTGACACTACGTATCCAACTCCTGTCCTATACACGGCTAGAGACCGGGAGATCCGTGGTTCAAATCTCTGCTATGGCATTGAATTTTTCAGTCTGACTCTACCTATCCAACTCCAGTCCTACATACGCTAGAAACTGGGAGATCCGTGGTTCAAATCCCTGCTATGACATTGAATTTTTCAGCCTGACTCTACGTATCCAACTCCTGTCCTACATACGCTAGAGACCGGGAGATTCGTCGTTCAAATCCCGCCTATGACATTGAATGTTTCAATCTGTCTCTACCTATCCAACTCCTGTCCTTAACATGCTTAGAGACCGGGAGATCCATAGTTCAAATCCCGGCTATATCATTGAATTTTAAATGACTCTATCCAACTCCTGTCCTACACACGGCTAGAGACCGGGAGATGGGTTGCTCAAATCCCGGCTATAACATTGAATTTGTCAGTCTGACTCTACGTATCCAACTCCTGTCCTACACACGGCTTGTGTGAAAAAAAAATAATCTAATACTAATTGACTGTAATAGTTGGCTATACTATGAATCCTAGGACGTAAAATACTTACAACATTGTAAGTCGCCATTGGGGTTGTCATTTTAAGATAATTAGAGATCAGCTTGTGGTTTATCGGGAAACATGCGAGTCAGTTGAGAAATCAATGCTATGCCGGCATATTGCCATGGTAGCTCAGAGGCAGAGCAACTGGCTAGAGATTGGAAGATATGTGGTTGAAATCCCGGTTAGGACATTGAATTTTTCAGTCTGATTCTACCTATTCAAGATTATTTATAGCCTAAATTAAAATGTTGATATGTTCCATTCAAATGAGTTTCTCTACCCATTTTGTTACAAACGAGTTTCACGAAATATTTTCTATATTCTTCATGTTGATCTAGATATCTATTACTACCCAGTTCCTTATAAGTAAAAGTGAAGTGTGGGAGTACATTAGGTTAAAATTAAGGTCAACGTTGGTTGCTGTGCCATTAAAATTAGGGCCGCTTGCATGCCCAGGAGTAAAACAAAAGAAGCAGAAATGATAAATCCGCATGTGAGAAAAGTTTTTAATATTTTAAAATTGAAACAAATAGCAAGGAATGTTGTAAAAATTGTAAACTCCTCGAAACAAATGTATAGATGTTGAATAGATAGTGTCAGACTGAAAAATTCAATGCCATAGCTGGGACTGCCGGTCTCTAGCCGGTTGCTCTACCACTCTTCCACTGATATACCATACCAGCACAATATTAAAATCTCCAACTGACTCGCATGTTTCCCGGTAAACCACAAGGTAATCTCATATTATTATGAGATGACAACCCCAATGGCAACTTACAATGTTGTAAGTACCTTATGTCCCAAGATTCATAGTAGAGACAACTATTATGGTCAATTAGTATTGATTTAATTTTTATCCACTTAGACCGTGTGTAGGATAGGAGTCAGACTGAAACATGCGAGTCAGTTGAGAAAGTCAATGCCGCCATGTCACCATGGTGCAAGGGCCGTTTTTATGAACCTCCGATAGGCTATAAATAAAAGACAATTTCATAGAAAATAATTATTTTGTTACTAAAAGTTGTGTTCATCTATGCTTACCTTTCAACATAATCACCGAAAAGATTTAGACATTTATCGTACCTGTGCACAAGCTTTACAATACAAAAAATGTTGCCAACAATGGTTTCAAATGAACATTGACGTTATCTTGAAGACCTTCGTACTTCACGACGTTTGCGGAGAGTCATTCAAAACAAACGAAGAGAAATGCTAACGTCAGGAATTGTGTTGATCCATGACAACGCTCGCCCGCACACTGCTGGCACAACCCATTGGGTCCTTGATCAATTTCAATGGGACATTTTCGATCATCTGCCGTACAGTCTTGACCTGGCACCCAGCGTCTTTCACCTTTTCCCTGAACTGAAGACGCGACTAGGAGGGCAGCACTTTCAAACCTAAGAAGATCTTCAAAACAATGTCAATGCTCATTTGAAATCATTGGCGGCAACATTTTTTGAAGCGGGGATTGCAAAGTTTGTGCACAGGTACGATAAATGTCTCAATCTTTTCGGTGATTGTGTTGAAAAGTAACCATAAATGTTAAAAACTTTTAGTAATAAAATAATTGTTTTCTATGAACTTGTTACTTTCTCTACACATACTATGTATATAGTGTACAGGGAAGAGTTTGTAATACACCCAAAAAGTTCATACAGAGATTTCACCGAAAATACGTATATTGAGACTCCCTGAATCCAACAGAATTTTTTTAGAAAAATGTCCGTGTGAGTGTGTCTGTCAGTGTGTGTATGCCTGTAGGCACAATAACTCAAAAACTGAAAGAAAACCTACTTGGTATTAAGGTTCGGTGTCTTCCAAAGATGCGACATAAAGATGTTAAAAAAAAAGTCCCCCACCCTCAACTACCTTTTACATGGACCTGTTTTCAAAATTGTGTATTTTCTCAAAAATGTCTGTAACGATTTTTATTCAAATGACACATATTAAAGGTATTTACATGACAAATAAAATGTATATCTTGAATTTTCTGGAAATAGCTTCTATAGACCTCTTTATTTTGGATGATTTTTATTGAATTTTTGCATAAGGGATAGAAATAAACGTTTGCACAAAAATGTAGAGCACATAAAACACAATTTATGATATATACATGTTTTTCGTGGAGTTGATCGTTCTTAATATACTCCTTGTTTTTAGTTTCAGCTTTGAAAAACTTATGCTTCTCTCATACAGGAATTTGTCAACTCTTGTCCACACAAACAGAGGCAATTCAGTCACATAGCAACCAGGTATTCACCATCACTTTAACCTATGGTACTCCCTTATTTCGCTTCTACTTACAAGGAAGCAAGTAATAAGACTTTTTCTGTTATTTTTTTTTTTCTGAATTAGCATTAAATAAATAGAAGTATAAGCTTTTTTACATTAGATTTTCTTTTATTTATAGCTTATCGAATGTTGAAAAAAAATCTGTTGTGTTCCATTCACATGACTTTCTCTACTTCTGTGGAATAAATTATTGTTAAAAAGCTTATGCTTCTGTTTACTTCATGCTAATCCAGAAAAATTAGAACAAATAGTCCATTACTTGCTTCCTTGTAAGTAGAAGCGAATTAAGGGAGTACCATAGGTTAAAGTGATAGTCAGAAGCTGGTTGCTATGTGACTGATGTTCGTTTGTTTGTATGGACAGGAGTTGACAAATTCCTGTATGAGAAAGGTATAAGTTTTTCAAGGCTGAAACCAAAAATAAGGAATATCTAAAAAACGATGAACTTCACGAAAAAAATGTAGATAACATAAACTGTGTGTTTTAATGTGCTCTACAATTTATATATATATATATATATATATATATATATCTTTAATATACGATTTTTTAATCAAAATCGTTAGAGCCAGTTTTTAGAAAATCAAATTTTTCTAAGACTTTTCCATGTGAAGGGTAGTTAGGGGTGATGGGGATTTTTTTGAAAACCTTCGTTTCGCATCCTTGGAAGATACTGAGCTTAAAAACAAAGTTTGGTATCTAACGGTCTTTTCGTTTTTCAGCTATGCTGCTCACAGACACACACACACAGACACACGGACATTTTTCTAAAAATACTTTTTTTGTATTCAGGGTGTTTTAAAACATATATTTCCAGTGAAATCTCGGTATCGAATTTTTGGATGCAATACAATACCTTCCCTATACACTATGCACATAGTACGTATAGAGAAAGTAAAAAACACCCATGTAGCTCAGTGGAAGAGCAACCGGCTAGAGACAGGGAGATCTCTATTTCAAATCTCTGCTATGGCATTGAATTTTTCAGTCTGACTCTGCCTATCCAAATATGAATAATTATAAGGCAATCAGGCTCGTTTAAAGCAGACACTCTGAAGAAGAAACGTTTTAAATAAAAGGGTAGTTTGGACGCAGCTTATGCGGTTGTCTGCTGTACAGACTTGTTAGTGCTGTACGAATAGCTTGCTCATTTAAGTGTGGACAAAAGGAGAAAGCGCGCAAAGAGGGACAAAAAAAGCGCTTAAGGGCAAGACGTCGGGACGGAATGACGGCCATCACGGCGACACGTGCCGACACGAATTTCGTCCTCGAGCACTCAAGATGAGATGTACATGCTGCCTTTATCGCCGTCCCCAGCTGCTATTGCACGCCTTCATTTCCATATTTTAAAAGCCACTTGAGTCCCAACGCCTGCCCTTCATTTATTTCTGCTTTTTATGTAATGTATGTAAGCATATTTTACTGCTGATAATGATAACATATGTCAATGCTATGCCAGGATGTTGCCATTGTAGTTTAGTGGTAGAACAACCGGTTAGAGACCGGAAAATCCGTGGTTCTAATCCCGGCTATGGCATGTAATTTTTTAGTGTGACTCTACCTATCCAACTCCTGTCCTACACACGGCTAGAGCCCGGGAGATCCGTGGTTCAAATCCCGGCTATGACATTGAATTTTTCAGTCTGACACTACCTATCCAACTCCTGTCCTACACACGGCTAGACCGGGAGATCCGTGGTTCTAATCCTGGCTATGGCATGTAATTTTTTAGTGTGACTCTATATATCCAACTCCTGTACTACACACGGCTAGAGACCGGGAGATCCGTGGTTCAAATCCCGGTTATGGCATTGAATTTTTCAGTCTGACTCTACCTATCCAACTTTTGCCCTACACACGACTAGAGACCGGGACATCCGTGGTTCAAATCCCGGCTATGACATTGAATTTTTCAGTCTGATTCTACCTATCCAACTCCTGTCCTACACACGGCTAGAGACCGGGAGATCCGTGGTTCAAATCCCGGCTATGACACTGAATTTTTCAGTCTGACTCTACCTATCCAACTCCTGTCCTACACACGGCTAGAGACCGGGAGATCCGTGGTTCAAATCCCGGTTATGGCCTTGAATTTTTCAGTCTGACTCTACCTATCCAACTCTTGCCCTACACACGGCTAGAGACCGGGACATCAGTGGTTCAAATCCCGGCTATGACATTGAATTTTTCAGTCTGACTCTACTTATCCAATTCTGTCCTACCCTCGACTGGTGTCAAAAAACAATATAATCAATATATATTTCATATTTCACAGTCCCGTTATGTACACCTAGGTAATGCTATAACACTAAGCAGGTATTAAAATCCCCATTCTTAACCGTCAAAACCTGTTCAAGTTTTAAGTTTTCATACTTTTACTTTCTCTACACGTACTATGTATATAGTGTATAGAGAAAGTATTGTATTGGACCCAAAGATCGATTCCAAATTTCACCGGGAATATACGTTTTGGGTCCCGCTGAATCCAAAAAAAATAGCATATTTACAAAAATGTCCTTGTGTAAGTGTGTGCGTGTGTGTGTGTGTGTGTGTGTGGGATAGCATAACTGAAAAACGGAAAGAGCGTTAAATACCAAACTTGGTATTGAAGTTCGGTATCTCCCAAAGAGGCAACACGAAGATTTTCAAGAAAATTCCTCCACCCATAACTACTCCTTACATTGAACTTTTTCTCAAAATTTTGATTTCGTCAAAAATAGCGATAACAATTTTGATTAAATATTGTATATTAAGGTATTTACATGCAAATAAAATCTATATATTGATTTTTCTGGAAATAGCCTCTTACGACTACTTTTTCTAGATGACTTTTACACAATTTTGCATAACTGCTAAACCTTAAGAGAAGCACAAAAACTTACCACAAAAAAATGCAGAGCACATTAAAACTCACAATTTATGTTATAAACATTTTTTTCGTGGAGTTGGTCGTTTTTGAGATATTCTTTGTTTTTAATTTCAGCTTTGTAAAACTTATATATTTCTCATACAGGAATTTGTCAACTCTTATCCATACAAGCAAAGGAACTTCAGTCACATAGCAACCAGCTTTCGACTATCCATTTAACCTATGCCACTCCCTTATTTCGCTTCCACTTACAAGGAAATAAGTAATAAGTAATGAACTAAATAGAAGCATAAGCTTTTCAACAATAATTTGTTGTAGAGATGTAGAAAAAGTCATGTGAATGTAACACATCAGATTTTTTACTTTGCACGATGAGAAATTTTTCTTGCCGAGTCCGATATTTTTTCACCTCTAATGCTTTGCTAAACCTTCAGCGATGTAAGACATTTAAAATGTTTGCCTCTTGGCCAATTATATGGTCATTGTGTTCAGGAACGTTCAAATTATTTTATGAAATTAAAATTAAACAGTCGATTTTTTTTTATTTTACATACAATTTCAGTCATTCGTACTGTCAAAACCATTTGTATCTAATTATTTATTCTCCGCAAATTGGGAACTGCCCGGTGGCAGAGTTATATAGACAAAATTCTGTTAAAATGATAATCTTACAGTTAAATTAAGAATAATAATACAACTAACATATTATATATACATGTTTTTTTTAATACCTAACTACTTATTATTCAGTATAGCTATTGTTATATTAATTGCCAGAAAGTTTATAAACAGTTATTATGATATGTATAAAATGCAGTTTCTGAGACGCTTAATTACTTCACATTATATACTTCAATTAATATTTAACATTTACTCTCTTTAAATTGCCCCTAAACTTCTTTAAGGTCAGTGGGCAGCCCTGAAAGGCTGCTACAGGCAATTCATTCCATTTTTCAATGCTCCTATTAACCAAAGAAAAATTTCCTACGTCGGTTCTGCAGCTTCTACCCTTAATTTTATACAAATGAATGTTTTATCCATAGTATGCTGGGTTTTCTAAACTCTTTCTAACGTCCACCCATGCATTAAACCATTATAAGTTTAAATAGTGCGACTAACTTATGTGTTTTACGAGTAACGTTTAGCGGCCCCATTTATTTTTTCCGCCTTTCGTAACCACAAAACCTTTACCTCTCTTTATGAATTTGTAAGTATCGATTAACAGAAACTACAAAGAAGCTGTTTTTGTTCCAGAAATGAACATAGAAACTTGTGAATGTGATGCATAAGAGCTTTAAAAGTCTAAATCTTCCATTCACATGACTTTCTCTGCAACAAATTATTGCTAAAAGGCTTATGCTACTAATTACTTCATTTATTCCAGAGAAAATTAGCAGAAATAGTCTTATTACTTGCTTCCTTGTAAGTAGAAAAGAGATAAGGGAGTACCATAGGTTAAAGTGATAGTCAAAACCTGGTTGCTATCTGACTGAAGTTCCTTTGTTTGTATGGATAGGAGTTGACAAATTGCTGTATGAGAAAAATATAAATATTTGAAAGCTGAAACCAAAAACAAGGAATATCTCAAAAATGATCAACCCCATGAAAAAAAGTATTTGTTACAAATTAAACGTTTTAACGTGCTCTAAATTTTTCGTGGGATAAGATTATGTCCAACTCTTATGGTTTAGCAGTTGGGAAAAATTTCGTAAAATTTATGCAGAATAAAGTAGTGTTCAGAGACTATTCCCAGAAAATTCAAGATATACATTTTATTTGTCAGGGAAATATCATTAATATACGATATTTTAATTACAATCGTTAGTCATTTTTGAGAAAATCAACATTTTCGAAAAAATGTTCAATGTAAAGGGTAGTTGGGGTTGGGGGGATTTTTCTCAAAATCTGCGTGTCGCATTCGTGTAAGATACTAAACATAAATACCAGGTTTGGTATTTTACCGACTTTTCCTTTTTGAGTTATTTCGTTCACAGACACACGGACACACAGGGATCTTTTTCTGAAAGTGCCTCTTTTTTTGGATACAGAGGGCGGTAAAACATATATTTCCGGTGAAATCTCGGTATCGGATTTTTGGGTGGAGTGCAATATCTTCACTATACATATGTACATAGTACGGGTAGAGAAAGTAAAAATGTGGACCGAACTTTTGTTATGTGAAACCCTAACCGAATTTTCGCTCTTGATTAGTAATTTTGAAGGGCATAGACTACAGAGGAAAAGTTTTATGTAAATGTAAAAGCCATGTTCCTAAGCTTGACAACTTTAGAAAGTGGAATTTCATCAGCAAAGACTTAAGCTCTGTACACTGCGTCTCCATCGGCACTAGTCCAGAAGCAGAGGAAAGAGGTGATATGAAAAGGAACTTTATTCTGGAGGTCAACATGGGACTTTGGCACGCTGAAGCAGCTCTTTGAAAGCGATACCCAGGGTCTTGACCTGCAATCAAATTGCTGATTGAGAAGACGAGGGTCGGAGCAGGAATCAATTTCTCTCGCCGATTGCCCTTCTGCCCCGTGCCGCAATTTAGAAAAGGTTCCGGTAGCATCACAAGCTCCCAGAACAACACTCTTTACAAATGGGAACTAAGAGAATAAATCAGTGCAACTGAACACAAATATAACATTATTGAAATCATTGTACTCAAAATTGAGGCAATATTTATAACCTAACCACAAAATCTGCCGATACTTTGTGAATTTCATGCCATTTTTGTAATATTTGATGTTCAAATGTTTTTGTTCTGTTGCATTCCGAAGTTGAAACTGCTGGATTCAAATGTTTATTATTCCTTGTGCTTTCGTCGCGTATAAGTGTCTTGATATTCTCTATGCGATTTTGTTTCCCAACAATAAGTGTTATAGTTACGTGTTGATTTTGTTGCTTGTGGAGCCAGTTATCAAAAAGAAAGAGGCTTTTTCACAAGCATGGAAAAGTTCACTTGGAGATTACGCGTAAAATTATAAGCGTACAAATATTTGCAGCACTCAACAAAGCACATAAATTACATCGAGCTATTCCAGTTTCACTTTAAAATTGTACGAAATAATTACAAAATAAACTAAAATTCTACAAAGCAAATCCTAGTACTTTCTTATTTAAAAAGTCGCCAGGTAGTCCAGTCTGTGAAGCTCCACAAGCCCGTTAAAACGCCCTGAGAAGAGTCGATTACTACTCAAAATGAACCAAAGCGTAAGTAGACTTTTACTTAAAATTTAGCACGAATGCGAATAGGATTTTTTGCTTCAAAATTAAAATTGAATTAAAAACATCTGTGTTCCATTCACATGACTTTCTCTACATCTCTGCAACAAATTATTGTTAAAAAGCTTATGCTTTTATTTACTTCATGTTAATTGAGAAAAATTACTTGCTTTCTTGTACGTATAAGCTAAATGAGGGATTTGCATAGGTTAAAGTGATAGTCAAAAGCTGGTTGCTATCTGACTGAAGTGCCCTATGTGTATGGACACGAGTTGACAAATTCCTGTATGAGAAAAGTATTTATACGTTTTTTAATGTTGAAACAAATAAAAAGGAATATCTCAAAAACGGCCAACTACACGAAAAAAAAATATAGCATAGATTGTGTGTTTTAATATGCTCTACATTTTTTGTGTGGTAGGTTTTTGTCCATATCTTACGCTTCAGCAGTTATGCAAAATTCTATAAAATTCAACCGGAATAAGGTACACTTTAGGGGCTATTCCCAAAAAATTCAAAACATACATTTTATTTGTCAGGTATATATACAATATTTTAGTCAAAATCTTTAAAGCCATATTTGGGAAAATAAATAATTTCAAAAAAAGTTCCCTGCAAAGGGTATTTGGTGGTGGGGGAATTTTCTTGAATATCTTCGTGTCGCATCCTTGGAAGACACCAAACTTAAGTACCAAGTTTGCTATTCAACGGTCTTTTCGTTTTTGAGCTATTCTGTCCACGGGCACACAGATAGACACACACACAAGGGCGCACGGACCTTTTTCTAAAAATGCTTTTTTTGGATTCAGGGGGACCCAAAATATGTATTTCCGGAGAAATATTAGTATAGAATTTTTATATAGAATGCAATACCTTTGCTATACACTATGTACGTAGTACGTGTAGAAAAAGTAAAAGTTTATATCGCCTGACTCAAAATAATGGGAAATTTTGGAATTTTTACGGAATTTTGCATAGCTGCTTAGCCGTAAGTTATAGATCAAAACCTACCACACAAAAAATTTAGAGCACGTTAAAACACAAAATATGTGTTAAATATTTTTTTTCGTGGAATTGACCGTTTTTTGAGATATTGCTTGTTATTGGTTTCAACTTTAAAAAACGTATACTACTTTTCTCATACAAGAATTTGTCAACTCCTTTCCGATACAAATAAAGCAACCTCAGTCACATAGCAACCAGGTTTTGACTATTATTTTAATCTATGGTATTCTTTATTTTCCCTTTTACTTAGAAGGAAGCAAGTAATAATCTATTTTTGCTAATTGTTTCTCCATAAATATGAAGTAAATAGAATCAACAGCTTTTTAACAATAATTTGTTGCAGAGATGTAGAGGAAGTCATGTGAATTGAACACATCAGATTTTTGCCTAATATCCTCCTACTGCACATAGTCTACCAAGATATGCGTGCAATCTTCTATTCCCTGCATGATGGGCAATTCCTTCTACCAACACCATCAACTACATTACGAGCTTTCCACCCTCCCAAACTAAGTAACGTTATTCCCGGCCTCTGTTTCATACTCAATTATAAAATATTTGTTTAGAATATTACATAAGAACTGGAACGATTGTATCGAAACTGGTAATCTGAGTCAAGCTGATAATCCACTGACCAGACATGTGCAGGCTATCTGTTTTATAAAGTTGTATACCTGCTTGGTAAATCGTTCCGTGTTATTTGCTTGTTTTGGTTCGCTAGTTCGACTGTAGATTTGAACGTAAAACTGGACTTGATTAACAGTGTGTTTAACGCTCAGTGAATGTGGACAAACTTTATTTGCGATATGTGTCTCTAAATGTTCGGCGTTTGCTTAAGGGGACAGGGTAGTTTGAACATACGGAAATTACGCCTTAAGTGAGTCGAATTACCACTGCTCTTAAAGTAATCAATTGTTTATCCAGAAATGATGACAACTACTTCAACTAGTTCTTTTCATTAATAATTTACGTGGTTGAGACTGTAAAAAGTATTTCTTTCTGCAGAAAAGTAATAAAACTTTGTCTTAAAGCACGTGAATTCATGTTCCTTTTACTCTGATACTGCTTACAATACATAATCAGACTTTTGCATGCTTGTTTTTTTTTTTTTTTATTGTTACATTTATATATCCCCCTTTAACATCTAAGGTCATATCGGGGGCGTTCCACTTGAAACAACTCGTTGCCTGTAGATTATTTTTATTTTCTTTTACTCAAACACACTCACATACAAACTTCCAGACTCTGTGGGAGAGAGGGAATATTTCTGGCGAGAGAAAAATTCTCCGCCCCAGCCGGGAATCCAACCCGGGACTCGACCATGGAGGCAGTCTTTGCTATTGGTTACATCATCTATCTTCTGAAACTCAATTATTTAAATATGATTCAATTCCTGTAGAAATTAAAAAGGAAATATATTTACAAATTCGAAAAAAGTAAGAATGAGATAAATTTGCAATGTTGTTTCTTTCTTAATTTGATCAATATATACTATAACACCAAGATTGTGATTCAGAAAGTTAAACTATGTGTTGTATATATGCGCTGAAAATTTCAACTTTCCATCTGTCATACTTTCCGAGAAAAACATACACAAATAAAAAAAATGCTGTTTTGAGAAAACTGAATTTAAAGGTACAAATGTTGTAAAAAATGGTATTGCATAACAGCTTTAAAGAAATGCTGACTAGCATTTAAATTATATTTAAATAGATTAAAATCCTCTGAACCTCCCAAAAGTATACATTTCCTGAAACTACAGATATAGAGGTTTTCATAGTGACTAAAATAAAAATGTTAATTTTTACCACTTCAGAGTACTTTATTCACTTAAATCCCCGAAAAGTAGATATTTCTTTTAAGAGGGTGGTTCAAAGAGAACCTATGTTAGGAATGAACACGTCATTTTTATAAACAAAATCTATTTATTACAACGCACTACCCTTTTATGGATTCACATATATTGGTATTTTCGTTTTTGAGTTATGCTGTCCTCAGATACACACACGCACAAGCGGACCTTCTTCTAAAAATGTTTATTTTTTACATTCAGATACATATAGGTATTTCCTGTAGAATCTCAGTATCAAACTTTTGGGTACTATACAATACCTTCTCTGTACACTATGTATATGGTACGTGTAGTGAAAGTAAAAATTATTACCGGTGATATGTTTACCTTTAAAAAGATGAACGCCTGCATCTTGATATGCAATGCTAAACCCCAAAATTGGCAAGCTTATAATGTTTTTCAAATGGGAAGAGTTCTACTCTGCAGCGAATGAGAAGCGTTATTGTGTTCTGCGTTGCCAGGTCGCTTTTCATATTTCCCTCTCTTGTAAATCTGCCTGGCGACATAATGTTTATTCATGTATTATGAAAACTATTTGAGGTAATAATCTGTGATCTTTACGGTTCTGCTGTGAACATTACTTGACTTCCTCGTGAATTCTTTTTTTGAAAAAATTGAATATTTTGTGTTAGCGCGAGTAATATTTATGAGAGACGGAAGCAATAGAACGTTACTCCCCAGTTAAGCGGGAATGCAATGTGTCAACACAGCAGCACTCCGATTGACTGCCGGCCTGGTGGCGCTCAAGGACAAACAATATCCCATTTGAAAGTATCTGTAATTTGATTAATCATGTATGGGTCCCGGCATGCTACTGAATATTCCATAACCAGCCACTCTAAGGACTTGCAGGCAATTTCCCTGGACTTTGTGCTCCGCTTCTTCAGGTTCTCATTACGAAGTGCAATGTCTTCCACGGTTTCCTAGATGTAGAATTTATCTGATCCTCCCATCCGGCATTACTTGACAGGCACACTTCCAAAATGATAAAAAATCCGCCGAAGATTTCCTTTGGCGGTAATAGTACATACGTGCTAGAGAAGAAAATACTATATACGAGGGTCGACTGATAAATCTTGGGCCACACATAGATATGGTGCCACTAGGCCAGTTAAACGGCAGCATTATATAGTCTAACTCTGGACTATCTTGTATCCATAGTTACAGGTCAATAGCGTGTTTAGTTTTTGAATGACAGCGTTTTAAACAAGGCAACTCTAGAGTTTTCACGAAAATGGAAGATTCAGAACAACGAGCAGTGATGAAATATTTCCATTTGAAAAGCTTAACGCCTAAAGAAATCAAGAAGGAAATGGATAGTGCATTGAAAGACTCTATCCCTTCATATTCAATGATTAAAAGGTGGGTTGCAGAGTTTAAAATGCGACATACGAGCACTAGTGATGAACCTCGCTCTGGACGCCCTGTAGAAGTGACAACTCCAGAGATCATTGAAAAAAGTTCATCGTTTAGTACTGGAAGACCGCAGATTAAAGTTGCTTGAGATAGCAGAGGCTGTAAACATATTAAAAGAACGTGCTGATAATATTTTAAGTAATGTTTTGGGCTTTCACGAGGTCTGTGCAAGATGGGTGCCGCGTTTGTTGACACCTGATCAAAAGTTGCAAAGAGAAATTGTTTCTGATAAGAATGTGGAGCTCTACCGTAAAAATTCCAGTGACTTTTTGAGACAGCTTATTACCATGGATGAAACTTGATTACATCACTACAGTCCAGAAAGTGAATCACAGTCAAAGCAGTGGATTGCGCCAGGCGAACCAAGTCCAAAAAAGGTAATTTTGTCAGCTAACAAGATTCTGGCGTTTTCTGGGGTGCAAAGGAAATTACTTTTATTGATTACTTGGAAAAGGGTAAAAGTATCACTGGTGTCTACTACGCAAGCTTACTGCAACGTTTGAGTGATGAGCTGAAAAGTAAATTACCTCATTTGGCAAAAAAAAAAAAAAAAAAAAATCTTGTTTCATCACGACCGGGACTTATCAGCCGATCCTCGTACTTATAATTATAATCCCGGGCGGTAAGTACTGCTAAGCTCTCTTATAGGTGAGAGGCTATTAAGTGGGCTGAAGAAAGAACCCTTGCTGATAACGTAGGGGCTTTCTTTGAAATATTTTTGTGGGTGAATTTATCTTGAGCAGAGGAAGGAGCTGATGATGGTGAAGGATTGCTGGGACCAGGTGGTTGTAGTGCGCGAGATTGAGGTTGCAACTCGTTTACCTCCCGAGGGATGCACATGTAAAAAACACGAAGCCATCAACAAGAGCAACATTGACCCAGATAAATGGAGACATTGCCGTGACTCGCAGCTTTGACCGCTCGCTACCTTATTGTGCACATCTGCATTCCTGGCTCATCAATCCCAACAGGTCCCTTTTCTTGGTGCTTCAGCCAATACTGTTAGAAACCAGCTCTCTTTATATAAAACCTGACACGAATGTAAAGCTCATATATTGCAGATAAGTTACCACATGACTGCTTCCTATAGAAAATAGTATTTTATAGCTGAAACCAATAACTAAGAATACCTAAAAGATCTGATGTGTTCCATTCACATGACTTTCTGCACATCTCTGCAACAAATTGTAGTTAAAAAGCTTATGCTTCTATTTATTTCATGCTAATTAGCAGAAATAGTCTTATTACTTGCTTCCTTGTAAGTTAAGGCGCAATGAGGGAGTACCATAGCCAAAAGCTGGTTGCTATGTAACTGAAGTTCCTTTGTATGGACAGGAGTTAAGAAATTCCTGTATGAGAAAAGTATAAGTTTTTCAAAGCAGAAACCAAAAACAAGGAATGTATCAAAAAACGATAAGCTCCACGAAAATAAACATATATGTCATAAATTGTGTTTTAACGTGCTCTACGTTTTCCGTGTAATAAGCTTTTGTCCATCTCTTACGGCTTAGCAGTTATTCAAAATTCCGTAAAATTCATACAGAATAAAGTAATCTTTAGAGCCTATTCCCAGAAAATTCAAGATATACATTTTATTTGTATATCTTTAATATACAATATTTTAATCAAAATCGTTACATCCATTTTAAGACAATCAAGATTTTCAAATTTTTTTCCATGTAAAAGGTAGTTGTGAGTGGTATGATTTTCTTGAAAACCTTCGTGTTAGATCTTTGGAACATACCAAACTTAAATACCAAGTTTGGGCTTTAACGGTCTTTTCGTTTCTGAGCCTTGCTGCCCACAGGCACACCCACACACACATACACACAGACAGACACACACGGATATTTTTCTAAAAATACTTTTTTTTGGATTCACGGACTCTCAAAACACGTATTTCCAGTGAAATCTCGGTATCGAATTTTTAGGTGCAATGCAATACATCTTCTATACACTATGTAGTTAGTTCGTACAGAGAAAGTAAAAACTGTCAACTTGAAGCAACAATGTATATAACCAGATCTAAATTTTTTGTTTAGTAAGTTTTTGTCTATCTCTTAAGCTTTGCCAGTTATGCAAAATTCCGTAAAATTCATCCCGAATTAATATGGCTTCAGAGGCTATTTCCAGAAATTCAAGTTATAAATTTTATCACCATCTAAATTTCTTTAATATACAGTATTTTACTCAAAATCATTAGCTTAATTTTTGAGAAAATCCACATTTTCAAAAAAAAATTCCATGTAAAGGGTAGTTTGTGTTGCAATTCTCTTGAAAATCTTCGTGGAATCTTTGGAAAGAACCAAAGTTGGTATTTAAAGGTCTTTTAGATTTTGAGCTATGCTGCCCAGACACACACACACATGCGGATCTTTTTCTGAAAATGTTTTTGAGGGCACAGGGCACACCAAAACATATATTTTCGGTTAAATCTCGACTTCAATTTTTTGGCTGGAATACAATGCCTTCTCTACCCAGTATGTACATTGTATATATGGAGCTCGAGAAAGTAATACGCTTTTATAACATTAGTTTCAAGACATTTATAATACAGTTGACGTTAAAAACTAATATCTAAAACAATATTTGGAATTTTAAAGAGTCATATGACAGAAACCTTTTTCTGCTTGATAACAACCTATCCTAAAGGTGTAAGAGAGTTTGAATAAAACCTGCATCGTGTGGAACATTTTGAATGACAAAAAATGTTGAAGCATCCAAAGAGTCTAAAACCCTTCAGCCACATAAGCTGGATCCTCTTGCCTCCTCCTCTCTTCTGCACAAGTTTTATTCATTTTCGATTTTGAGCTATGCTGCCCAGACACACACACGCGGACCTTTTTCTAAAAACATTTTTTTGCGGACTCAGGGGACCCCAAAACATATATTTCCGGTGAAATTTGCACATTGTTTTTTTTTGTGGAATGCAATACCTTTTCTATACAGTATGTACATTGTACATATGGGGCTAGAGAAAGGAATAAGTTTTTATAACATTAGTTTGTTGAAGAATAAATAGAGGAAGTCATGTGAATGTAAAGTATCAAATAGTCTCTACACGTACAATGTACATATTGTATAGAGAAGGTATTGCATTCCACCCAAAAATTTGATACCGAGATTTCACCGTAAATACATGTTTTGGGTCCAGCTGAATTAAAAAAAAATCATTTTTAGAAAAAGGTCCGTGTGCATCAGTGTGTTTATGCCTTTGTGCCTGTGGACAGCATAGCTCAAAAACGAAAAGACCGTTGAATACCAAACTTGGAATTCAGGTGTGGTTTCTTCCAAGGATGTGACACGAAGATTTTCAAGAAAATTCCCCCACCCCAATTTACCCTTTACATGAAGCATTTTTCGAAAATTTTGCTTTTCCCAAAAATGGCTCTAATGATTCTGATTAAAATATCGTATATCAAAGATATTTACATGTCAAACAAAATGTATATCTTGAATTTTCTGGGAATAGCCTCTGAAGACTATTTTATTCAGGATGAATTTTACGGAATTTTGCATAAGTGCTAAACCGCATGAGATGCACAAAAACGTATCACATAACAATTTTAGAACACCTTAAAACACACAATTTATGTTATATTTTTTTTTTCTGAAGTTGCTGAATTTTTATATATTCCTTGTTGTTTGTTTCAGCTTTCAAAAACTTACACTTTTCTCATACAGGAATTTGTCAATTCCTATACATACAAACAAAGAAACTTCAGTCACATAGCAACCACCTTTTGACTATCACTTTAACCTATGGTAATCCATTATTTCACTTGTGCTTACAAGGAAGCAAGTAATAAGACTGTTAGTGCTAATTATTTTTTGTCGATTAGCATGAAGTAAATAGATACATTCCCTTTCTAACAATAATTTGTTACAGAGATGTAGAGAAAGTCATGTGAATGGACCACATCACATTTTTATCGACTGAGGGTGACGGTAAAGTTCACTGTGCAATTAGCGAGCGGGTTTCAGACCTTCACCACCTGAATGGTGAACGTTGCTGATCATAACGGAGCCGCTATTCAGGTATTTTTGTACGGAAGAAACAGCTGCAAGTTAAACTATTGATTGTTGTTTGTTTTTGTAACGGTAGCAGGCCAACACTCACAAGCTTGCTCAAGTTGGAAATAAAGAGATACGGCCATTTATACATTGCTGCCAACAATACGGGCTGCTCTATTCAAACACCGTATTATGTACATCTGCTACCATTCAAAGTTGGTATTCTTAAAAGCCAATACGCATATTGCATGTCCCTTTTATTCCTCACTCTCTCTCTCTCTCTCTCTCTCTCTCTCTTATTCCCGGCGTTTTAAGCCAAAATCCTGCGCAGTAATAGTCTACTTGACACATTATATAATGGTCAAGAAAGTGTAAATGTCTTAAGTGATACGAGGGTCAATTAAGAAGTCATGGCAACTATGTTTACTTTCTCTATACGTACTATGTACATAGTGTATAGAGAAGGTATTGCATTTCCCCCAAAAATAGATACCGAGATTTCACCGGAAATATAGGTTTTAAAGTCCCCTTCCAAAAAAAGCATTTTCAGTTAAAGGTCTGTGAACTCGATAATTTGAAAACGAAAAGCCGGTAAAATACTGAACTTGGTATTTAAGTTTAGTACCTTCCAGGAAAGCGACACGAAGATAGTAAGAAAATTTTCCCCACCCCAAACTGCCCTTTGACTGGAACTTTTTTTCGAAACTTTTGATTTTCTCAAAAATGTCTCTAACGATTTTAATTAAAATTTATTTTGAGGATATTTACCTGACAAATAAAACGTTTATCTTGAATTTTCTTGGAATAGCCTTTGAAGACTACTTTATTCTGAATGAAATTTACGGAATTTTGAATAACTGCTTAACCGTAAGAAATGGACAAAAACCTACCACACAAAAAATATAGAGCACGTTAAAACACACATTTTATGTTATATGTAGTTCTTTCTTGAGTTGATCGTTTTATAGATAATCCTTGTTTTTGATTTCAGCTTTAAAGAACATATTTTTCTCATACAGAAATTTGTCAACTCGTGTCCATAGAAATAAATGAGTTTCAGTCACATAGCAACCAGCTTTTGACTATCACTTTAACCTATGGTACTCCCTTATTTCGGTCCTACTTACAAGGAAGCAAGCAATAAGACTATTTCTGCTAATTTTTTCTCCATTTGCATGAATTAAATAGAAACAAGCTTCTTAACAATAATTTCTTGCAGAGAGGTAGAAAAAACCATGTGAATGGAACACATAAGATTTTTTCCCTTTCGTTAGTACACATAATAGACCCTATGTAAAATTACAAATAATGTTGGGCAATGGTTGACTGTAGGCAGTGATAGTGGGCTTTGCTTTGAAAATGGTGAAATTCAAGAATCATACTGTGATAATATTCTTCGTAAAACAAGGTTTAGCACCAACAGAAATTCATGGTGACCCTTCATCCTCAGTTTCCACTGTGAAGAAATGAGCGGCCGAATTTATACGTGGCCGTGAAAGCGTCCAAGACGATCCACGTGAAGAACGTCCAAAAACTGTAACCGCACCGAAAATCATTGAAAAAGTGCATGACATGATTTTGGAAGATCGGCGCACAAAGAAGCTTGAAATTGCTAATGCTCTTGGTCACATCTTGCATCAGGAATTAAACATGAAAAACTATGAGCAAGATGGGTGCTGCGTTTCCTCTCTGTGGATAACAAACGCATTCGTGCGACACTTTCTGAAAAGTGCTTGGCGAATTTTCAGAAGAACAGAAGTGGCTTTTTGCGCTGATACTTCACAATGGATGAAACATGGATTCACCACTACACATCCGAATCCAAGCAGCAGTCGAGGCAGTGGACAGAAGCTGGTTCTTCAGCTCAAAAGAAGGCGAGGATGGTGCCATCGGCGGGAAAGATCATGGCGTTAGAGTTTTGGGATGCCAAAGAAATTTTGTTGATTGACTATTTCGAAAAACGTAAAACCATTACTGGAGAATATCACTCTCAATTACTAACCAAACTGAATGCAAACATTCGTGAAAACATACTCGGGTTAAAAAAGAGAAAAAAGCTGATATGTTCCATTCACATGACTTTCTCTATATCTCTGCAACAAATTATTGCTAAAAAGCTTAAGCTTCTATTTACCTCATGCTAATCCAGAAAAAATAGCAAAAATAACCTAATTCCTTGCTTCCTTGTAAGTAGAAGCGAAATAAGGGTGTACTATAGGTTAAAGTGATAGTCAAACGCTGGTTGCTATGTGACAGAAGTTCCTTTGTTTGTATGGACAGGAGTTGAGAAATTCCTGTATGAGAAAAGTATAAGTTTTTTAAAGCTGAAACTAAAAAGAGCTAATATCTCAAAAACGATCATCTCCACGAAAAAAAAGTATGTAACGTAAATTGTGTATTTTAACGTGCTCTACATTTTTTGTTTGTCAAGTTTTTGTCCATCTCCTACCGTTTAGCACTTATGAAAAATGCCTTAAATTCATCCAGAATAAAGAAGTCTTTTGAGGCTATTCCCAGAAAATTCAAGGTATACAATATAAATATCTCAAATATAAGAGATTTTAATCAAAATTGTTAGAGCCATTTTTAAGAAAATCAAATCAAAAATTTTCGAATTTTTTTCCATCTAAAGGGTAGTTTGGGGGTGAGGGAATTTTCTTGAAAATCTTCGTGTTGCATCCTTGAAAGGTATATAACTTAAATACCAAGTTTGGTTTTTAGACGGTCCTTTCGTTTTCAGCTATGCTGCCCACAGACACACACACAGACACAGAAACAGACACAAACACATAGACAGACACATGCACACGGACGTTTTTCTAATAATTCTTTTTTTATTTAGGGGTTGTCAAAACATATAATTCCGATGAAATCTCGCTATCGAATTTTTGGGTGCAATACAATGCCTTCTCTATACACTAGGTAGATGGTAGGTGTAGAAAAAGTAAAAATTGTTTTCCATTTGGACAATGTATCTGCCTACAAAAGTGTTTTGGTAATGGGGAAATTAAGAGATCTGCACTATGAAGTGCTGGAACATCCATCCTATTCCCCACATGGCTCCCTCAAACTTACATCTGTTTCCAAAACTGAAGAAATTCCTCGCTGGTAGGCGCTTTTCGTCCAATGAAGAAGCAATTGCGGCTGTAAATGGGTACTTTGCAGCACTTCCAGAGGAACAGTACAGAGAGGGGATAACGGCATTGGAACACCACTGGACAAAATGTATTGATATTAGAGGAGATTATGTTGAAAAATAAAACTACTTTAAAAACATGAATTGTGGTTTTTTACTATCAGACCGAGAACTTTTCCAACTTCCCAGCTAGTAGCTAGAGAAGATATTGCATTTCACCTAAAATTTGATATCGAAATTGCACAAGAAATACCTGTTTTGTGCACCCATGAATACTAAAACGTGTTTTACATTGTCTAGCTAGACATAATAGGTGAGAAATGTATTGCACTCCACCTCAAGTATCTATACCGAGTTATCACCGAATATACATGTTTTGAGAACCCCTGAATACAAAATATAAATTTTACTTCTCTAGCACGTCGTAGTAGGTGGCAAGGTATTGCACGAGTTACGATTGGAAATCCATATGGCAATATTTAATTTCTCCAGTAGTACAGAGTAGATAAGGTGGGTTATACACTACACATCATAATGTCACAGCAAGTTTTCACCGGAAATACATGTTTTGAAACCCCTGAACATAAACATGTCAGTTCCATAGCAGTCCATTTTAAAACATACGACTGTCGGTTTAGCCTAGTGTATTCCCTTACGTCCCTTCTACTTACAGTAAACAAATAGTAAGGTAATTTCTGCTAATGTTTCTCTCGATTAGCATGAAGTCTATGGAAGAACAAGCTTTTTAACAATAATTTGTTACAGAGATGTAGAGAAAGTCACATTGGAACATAGAAGATTTTTTAATTTTCGATCTACTTTCACTTTAAAAAATCTTATGTGTTCCACTCACATGACCTACTCTACATCTCTCTAACAAATTATTGTTATAAAGCTTAATCCCCTATCTGTTTTATGATGTTCGAGATAAACAATAGCAGAAATTGTCTTAATTACTTGCTTTCTTGTAAGTAGAAGGAAAATATGGGTATGCACTAGGCTAAAACGACAGTCAAATATTTTAAAAGCTGGTTACCATTTGGTTGAAACCCGTTTCTCTGCAGGAACAGCAGTTTACAGCTTTCCGAGAGAAAAAAGTAAGAATTTTAAAGCTGAAACAAATAACAAGAAATATCTCGGAAATGGTCCACTTCACGAAAAAAAAAGTATATGATATAAATTGTGTTTTAACGTGAACTGCATTTTTTGTATAGTAAGATTTTGTCTATCTCTTACGGTGCACTACTTACGCAAAATTCAGCAAAATTCATACAGAATAAAGAAGTCTTTAGAGGCTATTCCCAGAAAATTCAAGTGATGCACTTTATTTGCAATGTAAATATCTTTAATTTACGGTATTTTAATCAAAAACATTTGAGCCATTTTTGAAAAAATGAAAATTTTCCAAATATTTTTCATATAAAGAGTAGTTTGTGTTAGGGGGATTATTCTCATAATATGCGTGTCGCATCCATGGAAAATGTCAAGTCTGTTATGTTACCCACTTTTCGTTCTTGAGTTATTGTGTTCACAGGCACTCTTATACGGATCTTTATCTGAAATACTTTTTTGGATAGTTGAAACCCTAAAACGTCTGTTTTCAGTGACATCTTAGTATCGAATCGTTGGTGCAGTGCTATACCTTCTCTGTACATAGTGCGTGTACAGAAAGTAAATATCACCTCGATCTTCAATACGAACGTGTCAATGTCAGATATACCAATAAAGAATTTGCCTGTTAAGGTGGAAGTACTGCAGCTGGCATCAGTTGTGGCCGAATCTCCTGTTTGCCATTCCGACCCAACACCTGTCTCCCTGTTTTCCTGAGAGGAAGGCACTTCTTGAACCGCACACTCCAATAAATCATGGATATGCCCGCGTCCCTTCTGTTGAGCTGAGATTTCAGGAAATCCGTGCAGGACCTGACCTGCCTTCTATATACAGAGTGATGTATAACACTTCACTACTCTCCTGGAAACCCTACAGGACCATTGCAGTCCGCCTGGGTAGTGACAGGTCGCGAGTTCGAATCTCGCTTAGGGACAGTTATACGGATAAGGTTTTTCAGGAGTTTTCACTTATCCTGAGAAGGCGAATGTAGAGTAACTTTAAGCTCCATGTACCTCGAGATCATTTGAATATTATTTCACCAATTTCATTCATCGTCCGAAATGATTAACTAGGATAAAGGACATTAACTTACTAAATATATATATATATATATATACTATACCGAAATATTTTTACAGAATATGTAGATTACTTAAATAAGTAATTTGAGATAGGAGACTTAAGGCCTGTTTATTGAAATTTCGAAATAACGGCTATAAGTTTCTGAAGTGCCAGTACGCCACTGACAAATTTATCAACCATTCGAGAACATAACACGAAAAACGAAGAAACATATTACAGCATACCTGGCTTTCAAGTGAAAGATGGTTTCCGAGTTCGGGTCTCGCGGCACTTCATCTGGAATGAAAAAAAATAATAATAAAAAGCATTTACTCTATTACAGGAATCAAACTCCTGACCTTTGGGATAGCAGTTTCCTGCGTTATGCATTAAACCACCAGAGCAGTTGAAAAAACGTCTCCAGACGCAAGAGCATCGTTAATGAATGCTTAGTGTCGAACTGTCAAGTGATTAGTTCGAGATTTTACACATCTTTGCGGCATTAAATCTTGAGAACGCAAGTAATGAGCTGCTAAAAATCGATATTTCTATACTTGGGCAGCAGTTTTAAAGACGTTCTAAGTTATTTTTGACCCTGTTTTGCTTTAACACCAACTTATCAGCACCTGATACCCACACGTTGAATGCTTTGTAGCTGCGTTATGTTTATCTGGGGACGATGCATCGTCGATCTCAAATTACTTATATCAGTCACGTGCACAGTCTCGCAAATTATTTCGGTGTGGTTCATTAGCATCCTCTGTTTGTGTGTGTGTGTGTGTATGTGTGTGTGTGAGGTGTTCCATTTCTCTATATTTTTGCAATAAATTTTTGTAATAAAGCTTATCGAGAAAATAATTGGCAGAAAGGGTCTTATTACTTGCTTCCTTGTAAATAGAAGGCAAATAAGGGAGTAGCATTGTTTAAAGTGATACTCCAAGCTTTTAAAACCTGGTTGCTATGTGATTGAAGTTTCTTTGTTTGTATGGAAAGCAGTTGACAAATTCCTGCATGAAAAAAGTATAAGTTTTTACTTTCTCTACACGTGCTATGTACATAGTGTATAGAGAAGGTGTTGCACTCCACCGAAAAATTTGATACCGAGATTTTACCGAAAACAGACGTTTTAGGGTCTCCTGTATCCCAAAAAGTATTTCAAAAAAAGGTCCTTGTAAGTGTGTGTGTGTGTGTTTGTCCGTCCGTATTTCAGTGTGTGCGTGTGTCCGTGTACACGATAACTCAAAAACGAAAAGTGGGTAGTATACCAAACTTGGTATTTAAGTATCATCCAAGGATGCGACACGAGGATTTTGAGAAACATCACAAAAAATGTAGACCTACTTAAAACATACAATTTATGCTATGTCCTTTCCTTGTCTTGCATTTTGCCGTTTTTGAGATATTCTTTTTGTTAGTTTCAGCTTTAAAATATATATTTTTCCCATACAAGAATTTGTCCATACAAATAAAGGAAGTTCAGTTACATAACAACCAGCTTTTGACTATCACTTTAACCTATGGTACTCCCTTATTTCGCTTCTATTTACAAGAAAGCAAGTAATAAGACTATCACTTTAACCTATGGTACTCCCTTATTTCGCTTCTACTTACAAGGAAGCAAGTAATAAGACTATTTGTGCCTAAGTTTCCTCGATTAACATTAAGTAAATAAAAGCATTAGCTTTTTAACACTTATTCGTTGCAGAGATGCAGAGAAAGTCATGTGAATGGAACACATCAGATTTTTTTTTTTCGTGGAGTTGGCCGTTTTTGAGATATTCCACGATATTGGTTTCAGCTTTAATTTATCTTATACGGGAACTTGTCAACTTCTATCAGTACAACAAAGAAACTTCAGTCACATAGTAACCAGCTTTTGACTATCACTTTAACCTATGGTACTCCCTTATTTCGCTTCTACTTACAAGGAAGCAAGTAATAAGACTATTTCTGTTATTTTTTTCTCGTCTACTATTAAGTAAATAGAAGATTAAGCTTTTTAAGAATAATTTATTGCAAAGAAATTCATGTGAATGGAACACATCAGATTTTTTTTCGTAGAGTGACCGTCAACTTCTGTCGATATAAACAAAGGAACTTCAATCACATAGCAACCAGGTTTTAAAAGTTTTGACTATCACTTTAAACAATGGTATTTCGTTATTTGCCTTCTACTTACAAGGAAGCAAATAATAAGACTCTTTCTGCAAATTTTTTCTCGATTACCATTAAGTAAATAGAAGAATGAGCTTTATTACAAAAATTAAATGCATAGATGTAGAGAAATGGAACAAATCAGATTTTTTTTTATATTTCTTTTTGTTAGTAGCTTAACGTCCTTTATCCTAGTTGATCATATCGGACGATGAATGAAATTGGTGAAATAATGCTCAAGTAAACACGAGGTACATAGAGCTTAAAGTTACTCTACATTCGTCTTCTCAGGATAAGAGAAAACTCCTGAAAAGCCTTATCCGTATAACTCAGCCTAAGCAAGATTCGAACTCGCGACCTGTATAATGTGAGGTTACCACTACACTACCCAGACGGACTGCATTGATCCTGTATGATTTTCAAGAGAGTATTGTAGAGAAAGTCATATGAATGTAACACATCAGATTCTTTTGGTTATTAATTACAAATAAAATAACAATTATTATTGGGGAGGTATCTACATATAATTCATTACGTAAAGATATTTTGTGCATGTACATAAATGAATGCAACTTGTACAAGTTTCCGTGAGGGTGGAGGAGAGGGCAAATCGTCCTCCCGAGACACGCAGGGTGTGGCCTGCGGCACGTAACACATTCCGCCTCCACTTTTATACAGCTCCCAAGTCGCTTCGTGTTTTCTGAACCTGGATATCTTAAAGTGTCACTGATAGGCTGCCTTCACAAGATAGCGTCCAAATTTGTGCTTCCTCTTTTTTATTTTAGCTGCTCCAGACGTGAGAGAGAACAAAACTGGCTTTAGTCGCACTTTTAGAAATGCTTATCAGCTTTTTTTTTATACCGAGCGGGATAACTCAGGTCGTTTTGTTGAGAGGCTCTCTACTTTCTCTACACGTATTATGTACATAGCGTATACAGAAGGTATTGTAATGCACCCAGAAATTTGATACTGGTATTTCACCGGAAATATAGGTTTTAGGATCCCCTGTATCCAAAAAAAGGTATTTTCAGAAAAAGGTCCGTGTGTCCGTGTGTCATTGTGTCCGTGTGTCTGTGAACATCATAGCTCAAAAACGAAAACTCGATAAAATACCAAATTTGGTATTTAAGTTTAGTACCTTCCAGGGATACAACACAAGTATTTTGAGAAAAATCCCCCCACCCCAAACTACCCTTTACATAGACAATTTTGCAAATTTTGATTTTCTTAAAAATGCCTCTAAACGATTTTGTTTAAAATTTCGTATATTAAAGATATTTACCTGACAAATAAAATGTATATTTTGAATTTTCTGAGATTAAACTTTGAAGACTACTTTATTTTGGATGAATTTTTCGGAATTTTGCTTAACTGGTAAACCATAAGAGGTAGTCAAAAGCTTACTTCATAAACACTTTTGAGCTTGTTAAAACACACTATTTATCGTATATACATTTTTTTCTTTTAATTGATCGTTTTTAAAATGTTCCTTGTAATTGATTTCAGTGCTAAAATACTTATACTTTTCTCATTCGGGAACTGTCAACACCTGGGGACGCAAAAACATTAAATTTCTATACCACAGTAACCGCATTTTAAAAAATTTGACTGTCGGTTTAGCATAGTGTATTCTCTTATTTCCCTAATAGTTATAAGGAACTACATAATAAGACCGTTTCTGCTGATGTTTATGTCGATTAGCATGAAGTGGATAGCTTATTAACAATTATTTGTTACAGAGATGTAGAAAAAATCATGTGAATGGAGCACATCAGGTTTTTAAAGAATTTTTGTTGCGGAGTAGGTAGAGAAAATCTACTTATTAAATACTTATCAAGGAAAATAAATAAAAGCTTATTCTTAGTAAGGTCACTTAGTCTTAGTGTCTCCCGTTCATAGTTACCTAAGTTATGGGGCAATCATTCCTCTGCCGGTTTCTTCAGAAGAAATCTGTACGTATCATATTTGGAGCTTCATCAAGAACTCACTGTAAGCCACTTTTTATGACATTCTCTTCAATGTTCTCTCTAGATTCCCTCTTATATGTTAAAAAGAATATCAATCATTTCTCAATGTGTCCTGTTCATAATTACTGCACTCGAAAATTCTCTGATATTTCTATTGACAAATGTGAATATAGTAAAACTCTTAACAGTTTCTCGTGTATGTAAGTTAAGAGTTCAACACCTTACCTCAAGACTCTTCCTTTGTTAAACTTTAAGAGGAGGACCAGAACAATCTTGAAGGCAAATTCTCTTTATAGCATTTCAGAAATGGATGACCTGAAATGGCATTATTGCTATCCATTTTTAAATGTGTTGTTGTGACATTATTGTATGTAGAATATTTAATTAATTTTATTCTCTCATGACGCAGTCTATGTATGTTTTATACTTAATGACTGAAAATAAACTGTCTATCTGTATACACGGGTGTTAGTGAACTATACCGAAATATTTTCACAGAATATGTAGATTACTTTAATAAGTAATTTGAGATAGGAGGCTTATGGTCTGTTTATTGAAATTTTGAAGTAATGGCTATAAGTTTCTGAAGTGCCAGTGCGCCACTGGCTAATTTATCAACCATTCGAGAGCATAGCACGAAAAACGAAGGGACATATTACAGCATACCTCTCTAGCGTAGTGGTTATCATACTGGCTTTCAAGTGAAAGATGGTTTCCGAGGTCGGGTCTCTTTCACGTATCGCGGCACTTCGTCTAGATTGAAAAAAATAATAACAAAAACATTTACTCTATGATAGGAATCGAACTCGTGACCTTTGGGATAGCAGCTTCCCGCGTTACGCATTAAACCACCAGAGCAGTTGAAAAAACTCCTCCAGAGTAGGCTACCTCAAGAGCGTAATTAATGAATGCTCAGTGTCGCACTGTCAAGTGGTTAGTTCGAGATTTTACAGATGTTTGCGGCATTAAATCTTGAGAACGCTAGTAACAAGCTGCTTAAAATTGATATTTCTATACTCGGGCAGCAGTTTTAAAGACATTCTAAGCCATTTTTTTTAACCTGCTTTGCTTTAACACCGAATTATCAGCACCTGATGCCCACACGTTTAATGCTATGTAGCTGCGTTATGTTTATCCGGGGACCATGCATCGCCGATCTAAAATTACTTATATCAGTCACGTGCACAATCTCGCACATTAGTGTAGTTCATTAACACTTTGTATATGTTATCTATTTATCATCGTCAACCATTAGGGTAACACCTAGATCAAATGATACCATTCTCTGCTGTTCAATGTAATATGCATGTTTACGTATTTTTAAACTTTACTATTGTAGTATTTAACTTATATGATATAGCTGACATATGACTGACACATTGCATGTAAAGTATACAATTTTTGTTTATATCTAATATATTTGTATTATATTAATTGATAACATTCATTTGGTATGTGAACTGCGCCCATTTTATCTTTATATATTTATAATAACTTTATATTATTGTTATTTACAAAATTATTTTAATTGTACTTAGCCACTTAGATGTGTTGACCTCCACATTACATGAAGTGTATCATTTTTATCTACAAATATATAATTGTATTGAACTTATCATCTTGACATCCACATTATATGTGAAGTGTATCATATTGATTTACTAATATTGTTTATGAAAGCATCTGGATAAACTGCAATATCCCATTGCATACAAATTGTACAATTTGTTGACGTTGTCTATTACTTTGTGAAGCTTAGAGACAGTAAAATATTTTTATTTAATTTAATTATTTATTTATTTATCTGTCTGACTGTCTGTCTGCTTGCCCGCCTGTCTGCCTATCTGCCTGTCTATCTGCCTGTATGTCTACCTGCCAGCTGCCTGCCTGTCTTTCTCTCTCTGTCTGTCTATAAATGTAAGATATAGATGTTTTCCTTTCTTTTTTCTTCTTGTATCACAGTGCCACGCCATCCTTCTCACTCAGTATTCCCCTTAAACGAATTTTGAGCCAATGAACCAAATGGCATGACCATAATGGAAGTGTACACAAAGCTGTGAAATGTTTCCTTGAGTTTGTACCTTTTTACCGCGAGTTATTCGTGCAGTTCTTTCCTCCTTTACAAAGACAAGTTTGTTTTCCTTTCAGATGTCGCTTGCTCTTATAGCACATCCTGGTTTTTATTTGTTACCTTCTTTATACTGTATGGCATTCCGCCACAGAGTCCTCTAGAGAATAAAGCATTAAAATTTATAGCACGATTTATCAGCACAGCAGTAAAGCCGCAATTTTACTCCCAAGAGAACTTGAGACTTGCATACTGAGCTTTAAACTATTGTCCAGTGTCCGTTGTCCAAAAGAAACACATATCTTGGCTTTCTAGGACAAATTTATAACATAATATGTAGCCGGGACTAAGAGAAACAACGGAAATTAACCTAGAAGCTTATCGTCATGTCCACCGAGCTTGTAGCAATTATGAATATGTAGCCGGGACTAAGAGAAACAACGGAAATTAACCTAGAAGCTTATCATATTGTCCACCGAGCTTGTAGCAATTATGAATATGTAGCCGGGACTAAGAGAAACAACGGAAATTAACCTAGAAGCTTATCGTCATGTCCACCGAGCTTGTAGCAATTATGAATGTGTAGCCGGGACTAAGAGAAACAACGGAAATTAACCTAGAAGCTTATCGTCATGTCTACCGAGCTTGTAGCAATTATGAATATGTAGCCGGGACTAAGAGAAACAACGGAAATTAACCTAGAAGCTTATCGTCATGTCTACCGAGCTTGTAGCAATTATGAATATGTAGCCGGGACTAAGAGAAACAACGGAAATTAACGAGGTTGTAGCAATTATGAATATGTAGCCGGGACTAGGAGAAACAACGGAAATTAACCTAGAAGCTTATCGTCATGTCCACCGAGCTTGTAGCAATTATGAATATTCAAGATGTAAGCTACGCATAGAAATATCTTTTGATTCATTAAAATGCAGCATAAACACAATACAGTTTTGTGGTTTTTCTCAGCTGCTAAAGTGATTTTGTAAAGTGTTAAAGCTAAAAGTAGTTACACCGCTCGCCTTCCATCTAGGCGGCCCGGGTTTGATCTTAAGCGTCCACATATGGGATTTTGGTGGACGAAGGGGCGTCTGTACGGGTGTTCTACGGGTCCTCCAGAATCCCCCGCCACTCATTCCATCAATTACTCCATCTTCACTTTGCTATCGTCCGTTTTTCTTGCATTTTATATCATCCACTCATGCCTGACTACCGGCTAGGTTCTCCATTCTGTGACTTCGTGCCGTTGGCTCCCCGACAGGCTTATGACCCCTAGACATCCGCCTGTAAGTCCTAGGGGAGTGTCAGTCCTACACATCATCCACTGCCTCACACTCATGCCTAGCTACGGGCCAGGTTCTCCATTCTGTGGCTTCGTGCCGTTGGCTCCCCGACAGGCTTCTGACTCCTAGACATCCGCTTGTAAGTCCTAGGGGGTTGTCAGTCCTAAATACGGGGAGGGTACGCCAAATACGAAAAATTAAAGATGATAGGTAGAGTCAGTCTGAAAGATTCAAAGGTTTAGTCGGGAATTCAATGCTGTGCTGGCATGTTGCCATGGTAGCTCAATAGTTAGAATAACCAACTAGAAATTGGGAGATCCGGAGTTCAAATCCCGGTAATGGCATTGCATTTTTGTGCCTGACTCTTCCTCTTCTACTTCTTTCCTACACGTGACTGGAATGTAAGGAACAGTTTTATATATATATATATATATATATATATATATATATATATATATATATATTGTAAAGTTAACCGTTTCCTATTAATACCTGTTATTTGTTTCAATATTTCTTAAAATTAGCTTAAACATTAATTTATATTTCATTTCATATCCCTTTTTGTTTACCTATTTTTTTAAATTTTTTCACATAGCAACCAGATTTTAAAAGGTCACTTTGACCTAATGTATACCCTTATTTCGCCATTACTTATAAAGAACAAGTTATAATAAAAGGTATAGCAAAAAATGGATAAAACCAAATCTGATGCGTTCCATTCACATGGTTTTCTCAGTAACAAATTATTCTTTAAGCTTGTTCTTCTATCTACTTCTTACTAATCAGATAAAGATTGGCAGAAACTTAGTTGCTTATAAGTAGAAGGGAATACACTGGGCTAAACCGACCGTCAATTGTATTCAAATGTGGTTGCTAAGGTATAGAAATCCGTTTCTTTGCTTGGCCAGGTGTTGACAAGCTCAATATGCAGAGCTGTAAGTATTTTAAAACTGAAATCAATAATAAGGAATGTCTCAAATTTGGTTAATTCCACGAAAAAAAAAAGTATGCGTCATAAACTATGTGTTCTAACGAGCTCTAAATATTTTGGTAAGTGCGTCTTTGTCTATCTCTTACGGTTTACCAGTTATGCAAATTTACCCAAAATTCATCACAATAAAGATGTCTGCAAAGGTTTTTCCCAAAAATTCAAGATATACATTTTATTTTTGATCTAAATAGCTTTGATATAAGGTATTTAAATCAAAATCGGTAGAGCCATTTATGAAAGAATCAAACTTTTGAAACATTTTCCATGTAAATGGTAGTTGTGGTGGGGGACTTTCTTGAAAATCTTCGTGCCGTATCCTTGAAAGATACTAAGCCTCAATACCAAATTTGGTATTTAACGGTCTTTTCTTTTTTGAGCTGTTTCTGAAACTGCCTTTTTTGGATTAAGAGGGTCCTAAAACAAGTATTTCCAGTGAAATCTCGACAGTGAATTTTTGGATGGAATGCAATACTTCTCTATATCTATGTAGCACATTGTACATGCGGTCTAGGGAAAATAAAATGTACCAACCAATTTTATCAGTTTTTGACACCTTGGGCCATTTTTATTATGCAACATATTTTCATAATAAAAAAACCAGAAATAAATATGTTAAGCACCTTTTACAGGATTTTTACTATCATTTTAGCGTATTGTATTCCCTTATTTTCCTTCTACTAAAAAGAGGCAAGAAATAACAAGCTTAATTTCTGCTAATGTTTATCTCGAATAGCATGATGTACATCAAATATATCTTGTAGGAATGGTTTGTTTTTAGAACAGATAGGGAATGTCATATGATTGGAACACATCAAATTGTTATAAAAATATTTCTTGTTCTTTTTTGTATTCAGGTTACTTTTTGTATTCAGGTATTTGCCTACATCCAAATTTGGGATGGAATGCAATACTTTATCTACTTATTACGTTGTAGGTGAAGTGAAGATAGCAGGCCTGTTGCCTGTTGAACATGCTCTATAACATAGACCAGCTTTTAAACACAACATAAAAGAAGTGAGGTTGCTGTGACGCGATAAACTGAAGTCATTTCATTGATCTTGTCGCATAAGCGCGTTTCTGTAACCATTTAACCGCATCATTCATTCGCCTGATAACTCAGTTTATCCTGCTCTTAGAGCGGCCAGCGTTTCGTTTGACTCTAATGCACATTTCACTTTGCCAATACTAACTCAATTTGCTTTTCTCTGCGCGGCACCCACTAACGTATCAAATCACACTTTATCACCACTTCACTTCTAATCCGGTTGCTTGCATATCGATTCATCAGTGCATGTAATTCCATTTGTAACTGCAACATGGATTTTTACAGATAATAGTTTGTTTGATACAGTAAAATGCTGCTATTATGTATTTCTGAGGATATTGAAATTCATTTCCTTTTTATTGAAAGTTTGTCAAATCCATCGTTAAAATAGAGGGCCGTTCTTTTTTTCAACTTCCGATAGGCTATAAATAAAAGACAAGTTCACAGAAACAATTATTTTAGTACTAAAAGGTTTGTATACTTATGGATACCTTTCAGCATAATCAACGAAAAGACTGAGACATTTATCGTACCTGTGCACAAGTTTTGCTGGGTGCCAGGTCAGGGCTGTACGAAGGATGATCGAAAATTCTTCAAGGAAAATTCTTCAAGTTCAAATGAAATTGTTGAAGGAGCCGATGGGTGGTACTAGCAGTGTGTGGATGAGCGTTGTCATGGATCAACACAATTCCTGAAGTCAGTATTCTTCTTCGTTTGTTTTGAATGGCTCTCCGCAAAAATCTTCAAAACAACGTCAATGCTCATTTGAAGTCATTGGCGGCAACATTTTTTGAAGTGGGTATTACAAAGTTTGTGAACAGATACAATAAATGTCTCAATCTTTTCGGTGATGATTTTGAAAAGTAACCATAAATGTACAAACCTTTTTGTAATAAAATAATTGCTTTTTATGAACTTGTCTTTTATTTATAGCCTATCGGAGGTTGAAAAAAGGACCCTCGTACGTTTATATAAAAATTGCAAAAGTGAAATCTGTAAATACAGTTTCGTTTTGTAATCGACTTACCCTGCCCCTTTTATGACTGACGCCCCCCTGTGACTTACAAGCCAATGCCTAGGGGTCAGAAGCTTGTCGGGGAGACTATGGCACGAAACCACTGAATGCAGAGCCTGTTACGAGGGGTCGGCCCGTAATCAGGCATGAACATGAGGAAGTGGATGATATTGAAATGTAAGCGAAACTGATGAATGGAAAGCTGAGGATGAAGCAATTGGGAGAATGAGCGGCGGGGGAAACCGGAAAAACCGGAGAAAACCCCCTGACGCCGCTTCGTCCACCACGAATGCGGGTTTAAATCCAGTACGACACTCTATTTACCTTCTCTAGAACCTATGTATAATGCACATAGCATGTAGAAAATGTAACATTACAGCTAAAAATTCCATACCGAGATTTCACCGCAATGCATGTTTTGAATATACTTACAGAGATAAAATAATCCACAAAAACAGCACTTTTACTTTCTCTAGCACATACGAAGAATATGTTAGTAGGTAGAGAAGGCATTGTAATCCCTCAAAAGTTCATATCGGGATTTCAACGGAAAATACGTATTTTGAAGACGCAGAGGTTAAAAGAAAACGTTTTACTTTCTGTAGCACGTACGAACGGTGTACTAGTAAGTACAGGAACTATTGCATTCCACTCAAAAAATTGATACAGAAATTTCACTGTAAATACATGTTTTTGGGTCCGCTGAATTAAAAAATCTGGAACGTTTTATTCACATGACGCTCTCTTCATCTTTGTAACTAATTATAGTTAGAAAGTCTACATTATGCTAATCGAGATAAGTATTAGCAGTTGACAAATTCAGTAAAAATTCATCCTAAGAAAATGCAAAATATAGGTACATTTTATTTGTCATGTAAATATGTTTAAAGTACAGTATTTTAATCAAAATCGTTGGTGTCCTTTTTGAGAAAATCAACATTTTCTAAATCTTTTTCAGGTAAAGCGTAGTTGAGGATCCAGTAATTTTCTTGAAAATCTTCGTGTTGCATCCTTAGAAGATACGTAATTTAAATTCAAGCTGTGGCGGTATTATTTCGTATCCCGGGCGCGGGCTATGGTTTGGAATGGATGGTGTTTGTGATTAGGTTGGCTTTGCTCAGGGTTTTAGCATGGAGACTCTTTTTCAGGTAGTGGTGAGACACAAGTGCTTTATTAACTGAGTCCGGTCTTTTTCCGCCGTACAACACACGCGTATAAGTCTTAATTTTTAACAATGGTGTTAAACTTTCCTTGCCCGCGAATCTTATTGTTTATTAATGTTGATGACGTGATTTATTACGTACTCTGGTCAGTATTTAAACAACTATTTCCCTCTTTCCCAGGTAGCCTGTACGGCTCCACCACGGACTCTAAAATCACATCTTAGTTGCGTGGAGGTCCTTCACCAAGTGCCTCAGAGAGCGTCCCCTTGACCAGCGGAGAGCATTGCTCGCTGTCCGTTAGTCTCCTCGGGCAGGACATATTCACCCCTTTCCCTCGGTTCAACGCTCTGAGGTAGCGGTTTTTTTTTGTAGTGTTTAACGCCCGCTTTAACTACTAATGGTACCGCAGGCGGTGCCACTGATGATACATGAATGATGATGGAGCACCGGTGGAATGCGATGGCGGGGGAAACCGGAGTACCCGGAGAAAACCCGCCCCAGCGCCGTTTTGTCCACCACAAATCTCACATGCGGTCGCTTGGGATCAAAACCCGGCCGTCTAGGCGAGAGTCGATTGGCTAACCACTTGGCCACGGCGCGGCCCTTAGGTGGCGGGATCTTGTACCCCGAGCTCGTGACTTATACGTGTTTAAAGTCTTTCTACCCTTCCCGTTTTCACTCTACATTTATATTTTCTCCTTTAAGAATGTAATTTTGCCCCGGGACAAGAATTGTAGTGTCTCAAAGTTTGGCATTTAACGTCTATTCTTTTTTAGATATGCTGTCCACAGACACCCGGTTCTTTTCCTAAAAATGTTTCTTTCAGACACAGGGTACCTCAAAACATAAATTTTCGCTGAAATCTGGACATGAAATTTTGGACGGAATTCAATACCTTTTCTACAAGCGATGTAGGCTGGTCCGTGGCGAGTGGTCAGACCAGTCGCCTCTCGCCTAGACGGCCCGGGTTTGATCCCAAGCGACCGCATGTGAGATTTGTGGTGACAAAGCGGTGCAGGGGCGGGTTTTCTCCGGGTTCTCCGGTTTCCCCCGCCATCACATTCTCCGGGGCTCCATTTTCATGTATCATCAGTATTATTGCCTGCGGAGTCAGAGCAGTAAAAGTGGGCGTTAAACACTATAGAAAAAAACACACTATGTACAGAGTACGTGTAGAGAAAGTAAAAGGCACTTATGGATCCCTATGACAGAATTATCTAACCTCAATAAAAACATAGTAAAATTATGGGTGGTAGTTTCTACCCAAAAAGAATGAGCAGAAGGTTATATAAGCACGCGTTTTATGAACGGGATAGAACATAAAGGCATTCACATAAAAACGTAATTCAGGGCTGGTGCATGTTCCGCAGCGCCGCTAATAAAACGGGCTCTCCTCACAATATTGCCCGTTTCGAGAAGGGGAAACTGCGACTAATGACGCAGATTAAGATGGCATTTACCACCTTTTAAGTGCGCCGCGCTACGAGAACGCATTAAGGAAGCAAAGGATGGAAAACCTTACAGAGCGATTTCCTGTTTAATATTAACTTCCCTCTCCAAAGGAAATGTTCCTCTGTTCTTAGCAAGCTCTCTCAGACCGATTTTAACATACACTCTGTGGTTGATGCATAAACCAAAAGTCAAGTGAAAACTTTAAAATACAGATTTTTAAAAAATGACTTTTTTAAATGTATATATGTATTTCTCTTAGTTATACGTGGACCATTATTAAAGTAGAGAAACATATCAAAAACCTTATTTTCAAAGTTACAGTACCTTACTCTGTTTTAAAATTTATCTACACCCACACACACATACATATATGTTGTTCTATTGACACATTTGCAGTTTTATCTTCTCTACACGTACTATGCACATAGTGTATCGAGAAGATGTTGTAATGCACCCAAAAGTGCGATATTTCACCTAAAAGACAAGTTTTGGAAACCCTAAATGGAAAAAAAAAAAAACATATTTAGAAAAAGTGTGTGTGTGTGTGTGTGTGTCTGTGGAAGTATATCTACAAATCTAAAATACCATTTAATACCAAACTTTAATATTCCAGCAGTCGTCTAGTGCCCCAGAAACTCCCATGGCACAAAGTGGGGAGCTGCCGGGGTTCGAACTCGGGACCTCCCGAATGCAAGTGCACACGCTATCGCGGCGCCACGTCGCCCGGCTCTTTGTTGTTAGTTGCGTTTCCATCACTCCAGACATGCGTACTCAATAAACGTAACTTGTACGGTCCAAGGCAACGCAAAAGTTGAACGCACGCCAAACCGAGGTTAACGTAAAGTGCTACAGTTATGCTTGTTGCTAACGACAATGGACGGAACAGATGGCGCGCCCATTTCCCACAAATCATTCCACTTTCTCCTTCTGGCCCACCAAGTGTAACAGAGATGAAGCAAATGCTCAGCGTTGTGGAATCTCTTCAAATAAAATCATATGGGTCATATCACCGAGCATTGCACAGCAGATGGAGCTTCGCCAGGTATTTTAAAAAAGTGCTCCTCTCTGAAGTTAATGAGGTCCGGGACGGCCCTCAGTTGATGACGTTATTAAGAAGGATTAGCTTCAGGAGCAAAGACACAGATAAGCCTGTGCTGCTATCGCTTTCCACATTGCAGCACTTTAAAACCAGCATTACTCATGCATACGACTCTGATTTTATCAAGAAAAATTTAATTATTTTTCCCTGTATCAAATTATTGTTAAAAAGCTTATACTTCTATTACTTCGTGCTAATCGAGAACTAATTAGCCGAAATAGTCTTATTACTTGATTCCTTGTAAGTAGAAGCGAAATAAGGGAGTGGCATAGCTTAAAGTGATAGTCAAAAGCTGGTTGCTATGTGACTGAAGTTCCTTTGTTTGTATGGACACGAGTTGACAAATTCCCGTGAGAAAAGGTCTTAAGGTTTTTAAAGCTGAAACAAATAACAAGGAATATCTTGAAAGTGACCGGTAAAGCTATACAATGGTATCACCACACACACGGACATGTGCGCGGCACGCACGCACGGTCTTAAGACTTTAACTGGCGATCCATACTTGAAAGTGTTGAAAACATTAAGTTGTTTAGATGTGAAAGTTGCCAGATTGACGAAATTTCGATCTCTTCTTGGAATCATTGGAGTTTTAGCTTCACAGATCCCTCTGATACAACCTTCGGCCGCAACTGCTACACTCCTCAATACATAAAAAATATCTCCTGGCTACACTTTGCGGCTTAGGGCGCTCCACGTTGGGCTACGCTTTGCGGCTTAGGACCCTAAATGTTTATAACAAACCAGTAAGTAGTTACAATGTGGCTCTAATGACGAAATAACAAACGTGCCCAAGTATAGAATTAATGCCAAGGGGTGGAACCATCCTACACTAACAATAAACGATCCACCCCACGAAAAAAATGTATATAATATAAACTGTGTGTTTCAAGGAGCTCTACACCTTTTGTTCAGTAAGTTTTTGTCTATCTCTTACGGTTTCACAGATATACAAAATTCCGTAAAATTCATCCAGAATAAAGTAGTCTTCAGAGGCTATTCCTAGAAAATGCAAGATATACATGTAAATATCTTTAATGTACGATATTTTAAACTAAATCACCAGAGCCATTTTTGAGAATATTAAAAGTTTCGAAAACTTCTCCATGTAAAGGATAGTTTGGGGTTCGTGTCGCATCCTTGAAAGACATCAAACTTAAATACCAAGTTTGGTATTTAACATACTTTTCGTTTTTAATCTATTCTGTCCTCACACACAGACCTTTTTCCAAAAATGCTTATTGTGACCCGTCTGTCTCTTGAATAGACTCACATACTTGTTAAATCAAACCATCAGTGACATCAGAAGGCCGCCCATCCCGTGTTTTGTCATGGGCATTGGACAGCTATCATTGAATTACCTAAACCAGCTTTTCAGCATTATGTCATTATATTTTCACCGTAAATCTCTACAAGTTGCCAATGAATTTCGACTGACTTAACATTCCTTGAGTTTAAAACCTATATTACGGCACGCACTCACAGTCGGCGGGGTTAGAATCTGTCTAAACATTTTTAACGATCACTAACAACTGTAAACACATCATGATCCGACTGTAATGTCGCCAGTGGACTGACAATGAATCAGAAAGTTGAGTGCGCATGCGTGGGATGCGACACTAGCGTTGTAATGGTGGCAGACCGAAATGGTACTTATTTTTCGGACACGCATTATACTGTTCCATTTAAGTTACACTAGGCTCATGCGACAGTCAAATGTCTTTAAAGCTGGTTGCTATGTGATTGACTATGACACTCGCGCCCTTTTGCTTGCCCAGGAGTAAAACAAATGAACATCTATATGGTATTTTAACATATTTTAAAATTAAAACAAATAACAACAAATACCTCATAAATCGTTAACCTTACTTAAGCTATATATTATATAAATTTTGTTTTAATCAGATCTACATGTTTTTTGCAATGACTTTTTGTCTATTTGTCACAGTTTACTAATTATACAAAACAACCCCAGAATGAAAAGCCCTTAAGAGGCTATTTTTTTCAGAAGAAGATATTTTAATGTTATTTTATTTCCATGTAAAGGGCAGTTGGGGTTTGAGGATTTTTCTGAAAAGCTTCGTGTAGCATTTCTGGAAAATGCTAAAATTAAATATGAAATGTGGTATTTAATGGTCTTTTCGTTTTTGAGCTGTGCTGCTCACAGACACACACGCACGGACATTTTTTCCAAAACTGTTTTTATTTGGATACAATAAAAAGCTGTATTTCCGGTGAAATTTTGGTATCAAATTTTTGGGTGCAATAAAATATCTTCTCTATACACTATGTACATAGTATGTGTAGAGAAAGTAAAGCTAGCGCAGTGGAAGAGGGCGTTCTATGACCCAGTTCCATTAGTGAACGCAGGAAAGCAATGATTTACCACGCACTGTGTACAAACCCGGAAAGCATTTCTATAAAGTGGGGCACATGTTTCCATGGTAACACACAGGTAGCGCCACCTGATATATGATACTGAGATATACATTTACAAAACACTATCATAAAATACCGTTTGCCTGAAGCAATTTAGAACAGATGCTGAAACTGCGATATTTCATATACGGGCCGGTAAATACGCCCACACACACTTAGGGAATGTAGCCGTGCGGGATAGCTGAGACTGTGGCACGCGGGTTCGATTCTTCACAGCGGTCTATCTCACCCATTCTTTTTCTCAGGGGTTTGCTGTTTAGGTTCTTTTATCCCCTGAATTTTCTTTGCTTCGTGTCGTTTCCATAGGCATTTTATTCTTCCTTCATCCCATTTGTTTCTTTTAGGGTTGGAAGTGTGGCAATGGTGCTCGGTGCGGCGTGGCTGAGAAAAAAGGTGCACATTTTGAAGCTGCGTTTCCAAATTCGGCTAGCTACCCGGATGAGGATCGCCGCCAGATGTCTTAACTTTGGAAAGTAGGTATATATACATATTAATATTTTTACTTCCTCTACAAGTTCTTTGTATATATAGTGTATAGAGTAGCTATTGAATTGCAAAATTTCGTAAAATTCATCCAGAATAAAGTACTCTTCTGAGGCTATTCCCATAAAATTCAAGATATACATTTTATTTATCATATAAATATCTTTAATATGCTGTATTTTAATCAAAATCGTTAGAGCCAATTGTGAGAAAATCGAACTTTTCACATTTTTTTTCTATTTAAAGGGTAGTTTGGTGTATGGGGATTTTTATAAAAATCTTCGTGTCGCAGTCCTGGAAGATACTAAACTTAAATACCAAGTTGGGTATTTTACCGAAGTTTCGTTTTGGAGCTATCGTGTTCACAGACACATGGACACGTTCTTTCTCCAGAAATGCTTTTTTACTTTCTCTATACGTACTATGTACATTGTGTATAGAGAAGCTATTGTATTGCACCCCAAAATTCGATTTGAGATTTCACCGGAAATGTAAGTTTTGAGACCCCTGAGCCATGAAAAAGTATTTTTAGAAGCATGTCTGTGTGTGTGACTGTGTGTAGCATAGCTCAAAAATGAAAAGACCATTAATAACCAAACTTGGTATTCAGATTTGATATCTTCCAAGGAATGCGACGCGAAGATTTCTAAGAAAATTATCCCACCCCAAACTACCCTTCACATGGAAAAATTTTGCACTTTTTTTTCTAAAAAATGGCTCTAACGATTTTGATTAAAATCTCGTAAATTTAAGGTATTTACTTGACATATAAAATGTATATCTTGAATTTTCTGGGAATAGTCTCTGAAGACTACTTTATTGTGGGTGAATTTTACGGAATTGTGTATAACTAGTGAATCACGAGAGATAAACAAAAACTTACCCCATAAAAATTGTAGAGAACATTAAAACACACAATTTATGATATATAATTTTTTTTCGTGGAGTTAATCGTTTTTTAGATACTTTTTGTTTTTGGTTTCAGCCTTGAAAAACTTTTCTCATACAGGAATTTGTGAACTCGTGTCCATAAAAACAAAGGAACTTCAGTCACATAGCAACCAGTTTTTGACTATCACTTTAATCTATGCTACTCCCTTATTTCGCTTCTATTTACAAGGAAGCAAGTAATAAGACTATTTCTGGTAATTTTTCTCGATTAGTATGAAGTAAATAGAAGTAAGAGCTTTTTACCAATAATTTGTTGCAGAGATGTAGAGAAAGTCATGTGAATGGAACACATTGGAGGTCATTTCCTCAGGGCGGATAGAAACACAAGGGACTAGCAATTACCCTTTAAGAGAGAGCTGAACGTGTGTGCTAATTACTGAAACAAGGAATGACACACATCTGAAATGGAACACATCCCAATTGCTATGCTGAAATGCACATGCAAGATCCAGAGCGTGACGAATTATCAGTTTCGTGCAATGTTCTCTAACACACGCTTCTAATTTCACAAACCCCAACCTGAGTCAAAGTAAGTTATGGTATGCGACCACCATTGGTAAATAACATACGACAGCCACCCAGAAAGTGTCACACCATTCGGCATAAGCAAAGGTACAAACACAAAGCTATATTAGCAAAATAACAGTAGCCTACTCTATTACTCAACACATTGTCCATTCTGTCAAGAAATTTGTTGGTACAGTTTTTCAATGCCGATGTTATACTTTTCTACCCTACTACCAAATAGCTTGTTCGTTGTTACTTTCTCGAAAAAATGCATATAACATAAATTATGTGTTCTAAAGTGCTCTACATTTTTTGTGTAGTAAGCTTTTATTTATCTCTTACGGTTTAACAGTTATGCAAAATTCCGTAAAATTCGTCCGGAATAAAGTGGTTTCTAGAGGCTATTCCCAGAAAATTCAAAATATACATTTTATTTGTAAGCTAAATATCTTTAGTGTACGAAATTTTAATCAAAATCTTTAGATCCATTTTTGAGAAAATAAATTTTTTTTAAATTTCTTCCATGTAAAGGGTAGTTTGAGGTGGGGAGATTTATCTCAAAATCTTCGTTTCGCATCCCTGGAAGATACTAAACTAAAATACCAAATTTGGTATTTTACCAGCTTTTCGTTTTTGTGGTATCGTACTCACAAACACACACAGGCAGACACACACACACACACACACACACATGGATCTTTTACTAAAAATACTATTTTTGGATACAGAGGACCCTAAAATTTATATTTCCGGTGAAATTTTTGAGTGCAGTGCAACACCTTCTCTATACACTATGTATATAATACGTGTAGAGAAAGTAATATCATACTCATATAGATACGAGAGAAAGTGTCACACCATTCCGTATAACTAAATAATAACGAAAGATATTAACACAAAACTTTATTGACAAAGTAACAGTATCCTACTCTATTACTCAACATATTGTCCATTTGTTGTCACGCAGTACCTTTTTTCAATGCCGATGTTACGCTTTTCTACCCTACCACCAAATAACTTATTCGCCTTTGCTTGTTGCTTTCTCTACACTAACTATGTACATACTGTATAAAGAAGGTATGGTATTGCACCCAAAAATTCGATACCAAGATTTCACCGGAAGTACATGTTTTGGGTCCCCCTAAATCTAAAAACGTATTTTTAGAAAAAAGGTCCGTGTGTGTCTGTGGACAGCACAGCTCAAAAACGAAAAGACCGTTGAATACAAAGCTTGGTATTTAAGTTTGGTATCTTCCAAGGATGCGACATGAAGATTCTCAAGAAAATCCCCTCACCTCTAGCTACACTTTACATTGAGCTTTTGTCGAAAATCTGGATTTTCTCAAAAATAGCTGTAACAATTTTGATTAAAATATGGTATATTAAAGATATTTACCTGACAAAAAATGTATATCTTAAATTTTGTGAGAATGGCCTCTGAAGACTACATTATCCTGGATGAACTTCACCGAAGTCTGCATAACTGCTGAGGCGTAAGATAGACAAAAACTTATCACACAAAAATGTAGAACACGTTAAAACTTTTTTGTGGAGTTGATTGTTTTTGTTTTCCTTGTTTTTAATTTCATCTTTAAAAACACATTTTTCTCATACAAAAATTTGTCTACTCCTGTCCATACAACAAAGGAACTTCAGACACATAGCAACCAGCTTTTGACTGTCCTTACAAGGAAGTAATAAGACTATTACTGCCAATTTTTCTCGATTAGTATTAAATAAATAGAAGTGTAATCTTTTTAAGGATAATTAGATGCAGAGATGTAGAGAAAGTCATGTGAATGGATGACATTAGATTGATTAGTATTAAATAGATAGAATAATAAGCTCATTAACAAAAATTAGTTGCAGAGATATTCATGTGAATGAAACATCAGATTTTTCATACAAAGAGCCTCAAATCTGTAAAACCTCGTTTTTGAATTTGTTTGTGGAATGCTACACTCCCCTATTTATAAGTACGTGGTAGAGAAAGAAACCTGACTGCGCGATATATCTTCCTGATTCTCCAGAGCTGAAGCTTCCATTCCCTTTAAGAAGCAGGGACTGATATTTACCGAGGTTCTTTGCTATACGTTCCTCACCTTCTGTCGCCTCGCATGCTTTTCGACTTGTGCCTTCCAGCAAGGACCAATGAGATTTCTCTGACGGGAACGTTTAAGATGGCAACAAGGAAATCCTCTTTAGGGCAGGTGACATCTTGCCAGAGAAGCATCCTGCGTGTTAATTAAACACAGAACACCTCCATCTTATAGTTACCGCCATTTTATCTGTGTTACAAAACATAATATTTCACTTCGAATACTAATAATACGTTACCTATAGAAATTGAGCAAAGCGGTGCAATCGGAAGATCTCGGGTTTGAATCCCTGCGACTGCTGACTATCATCCTTCGATTTTTAGTTTACTCGGGCTCGTCAGGAAATGCTGTTTTTTTATTTTCTCTAATAAGCATTATATACGTATGTGTAAAACTCACATGACTTTCTCTAGCTATTCTATAAACTTCTCACATCAAACTATTCTTCTCTACACCTTGCTACTCAAGATAATCAATAACAGTATGTTTTACTGGTTTAATTGTTTCTCTCATACAAGCCGTGTGTGGGGAAGGAGTTGGATAGGTAGAGTCAGACTGAAAAATTCAATGTCATAGCTGGGATTTGAACCACGGATCTCCCGGTCTCTAGCCGTGTGTGGGAAAGGAGTTGGATAGGTGGAGTCAGACTGAAAAATTCAATGTCATAGCTGGGATTTGAGCCACGGATCTCCCGGTCTCTAGCCGTGTGTAGGACAGCAGTTGGATAGGTAGAATCAGAATGAAAAATTGAATGATATAGCTGGGATTTGAACCACGGATCTCCCGGTCTCTAGCCATGTGTAGGACAGCAGTTGGATAGGTAGAGTCAGATAGAAAAATTCAATGCATAAGCCAGGATTTGAACCCCGGATCCCTTGGTCTGTAGCCGCGTGTAAGACAGGCGTTGAATGGGTAGTTTCAGACTGAAAAAATCAATGCTATAGCAGGATTTGAACCACGGATCTCCTGGTCTCTAGCCGGTTGCTCTACCACTGAGCTACCATGGCAACCTGCCGGCGTAACATTGAATTTCTCAACTGACTCGCATGTTTCCCGGTAAACCACGCGGTGACTTACAATGTTGTAAGTACTTTTAAGTCCCAGGATTCATAGTATAGCTAACTAGTAACATTGTAAGTCGCCATTGGGGTTGTCATCTCAAAATATTTTGAGACCATCTTGTGGTTTACCGAGAAACATACGAGTCAGTTGAGAAATTCAATGCAATGCCGGTATATTGCCATGGTAGCTCAGTGGCAGAGCAACCGGCTAGAGATCGAGAGATCCCGGCTATGGCATTGAATTTTTCAGTCTGAATCTACTTATCCAAAATGTTTTATTACTTAGTTCCTTGTAAATAGAATGGAACTAAGGGATTGCACTAAGCTAAACCGACAGTCAAATGTTTTATGCTGTCGTTATGTGATTGACATTGCAAATCGCTTCCTTGTTTGAACAGGAGTAGAACAAAAGAGAAACGGATACTTCCTGTCTGAGAAAAGCATAAGCACTATACAATTGAAGCGAATAACAAAGAATATTTCGCAAACGGTAACCTCCACAAAAAAATGTAAAGGACATAAATTGGGTTTTGATATCTACATATTTTGTACAGTAAATTTTTGTATATCTCTTACGGTTTAGCAGTTAAGCAAAAATTAGCAATATTTATCCAGAATAAAGAGGGTCTTTGGAGCTATTCCCAGAAAGTTCAAAATATACATTTTATTTGTGATATGAATATCTTGAATATACGGAATTTTAATTAAAATCGTTACAACCTATTTTGAAAAATTCAAAATTTTCGAAAATGTTTCCATGTAAACGGTAGTTTGTTGTGGGGGGATTTTCTTAAAAATTTTCATGTCGCATCCTTGAAAGTTACTAAACCTATATACCAAGTTTAGTATTTTAACGACTTCGTTTTTGATGTATCGTGTTCACAGAAACACGGAGACACCGACATTTGTCTAAAAATGCACTATTTGGATACAGGAGAACCTGTGGAATTTTTGTGGAATGAAATGCTTTCTCTAAACATTATGTACATATTCGTGTAGAGAAAGTAATAATTTGATTGACTATTAATAAACGAAAGAGAAGAGAGAGAGAGAGAGAGAGAGAGAGAGTGATGCAAATGCAATATTTGAGAGTTTTTATTCACTTATTGGCGATGGTATAACAGTATAATATTTGGCAATAAATCGCGTTGCGGTTCAAGCTACGCGACGTGAGGACACGAGGAGGCGCTGACAATTTAGTTAACCTCCCGGCTCCATTACTGATGCAAACGAGACGGAAAATAGGAAAGTCGGGAAATACCAAACATGACACTCGAGTCAGAGGCATATGGCTACCAGTTACTCTGTCATATTGGCAGACATGAGAACGGTTATTGAGAATTCATTTCCAATTCTCTTAACAGTCTATATGTTCAATTATATATGATTTTATTTCAATACATAGAACAATAAAACAAAAGGGGATTAAATTTACCCGTTTTTACTTTCTCTACACGTACCATGTACATAGTTATAGATAAGGTATTGTATTGCACCCAACAATTTTATACCGGAAATAGATATTTTAGGATCCCCATCCAAAAGAAGTACTTTCAGAAAAAGGTCCGTGTGTGTTTGTGTGTATGTGTATGTGTGTGTCCGTGTGTCAGTGAACACGATCATTCAAAACGAAAAGTCGGTAGCGTACCAAATTTGGTATTTAAAAGTTTGGGTTTTTAAGTTTAGTATCTTCCGGAATGCAATACGAAGTTTTAGAGAAAAATCCCCCACCAGAAATTCCCCTTTACATGGAAAATATTTAGAAAATGTTGATGTTCTCAAAGTGACTTTAACGAGTTTAATTAAAATAGTTTATATTTAAAATATTTATGTGACATATAAAATGTATATTTGTCCAGGAATAATCTCTTAAGACATCTTATCTGGATGAATTTGGCATAGCTAGTAAACCCTAACAGGTAGAGAAAAACTTACTACACAAAATATGCAGATCTTGTTAAAATACACAATTTCTGCCATATACGTTTTTTTCGTGGAATTGAGCATTTCTGAGGTATTCCTTGTTATTATTTTCAGTTTCAAAATACTTATACATTTCTCATACGGTAACAAAGAAACGGCTATTAATTCCATAGCGACCACATTTTAAAATATTTGACTGTCGGTTTAGTCCAGTGTATTCCCTTATTTTTCTCCTACTTACAAGGAACTAAGTAATAAAATCGTTTCTGCTAATGTTTATCTCTATTAGCATTGCGTATTAACAATAATTTGTTGCGAAAATGTAGAGAAAGTCATGTGAATGGAGCGCATCTGATTTTTTTACATTTGTTGAACTTGTGTGGTCATATCGTTCAACTGTAAATTTCTTAACGTGGTTTTCTCAGTTTTATACTATTAAACACACACACTCATACTTCCAGACTCTGGCTAACGAAAACTTCCCTGCTCCAGCCAGGGATGGAACCCGTCACTTCTGGAAGTTCCCATTTTCTTTAATTAAAGTTTACACTTTCTGGCTACATCTCTTCTCTACCGTTTGCAACACAATGTTTTCTTGCAAAGGTGCAAATTTATGTTTTTTTCACACAAACCTTGTAAAGAAGTTGGATAGGTACAAATAGAGTTAGACTGAAAAAAAAATCTGATCTGTTCCATTCAAATATCTTTCTCTACATCAACAAATTGTTGCTCAAAAGCTTATGTGTGTCTCTGTGTATTTCCAATGTTCTAAAGATATATAGAATAGATATGCAGATAATATTTTAAACTCAGATATTTTTCAACAGCATGTACGGTCACCCGACCCATGCGACTGTGTTGACGCAAATATTGTGTTATTGTAAACTTAATAAATAATACAATCAGCACCACCAGCAGCAGCACCACCACCACCATCACCACCACCAGCACCAGCACCAAAAGCACCAAAAGCACCACCACCACTACCGCTACCACTACCACAGCCACCACCACCAGCACCAGCACCAGCACCACCAGCACCAAAAGCACCACCACCACTACCACTACCACAACCACCACCACCACCACCACCACCACCACCAGCACCAGCACCGCCAGCACCAAAAGCACCCCCACCACTACCGCTACCACTACCACATCCACAACTACCAGCACCACCACCGCCAGCACCCTCAGCACCACCACCACTACCGCTTCCACTACCACCACCACCTCCACAATCACCACCACCAGCACCAGCACCGCCAGCACCGAAAGCACCACCACCACTACCGCTACCACTACCACCACCACCACCTGCACCAGCACCATAAACCGCCAGCACCAAAAGCACCACCACCACTACCGCTACCACTACCACATCCACAACTACCAGCACCATCACCGCCAGCACCCTCAGCACCACCACCACTACCACCACCACCACCTACAGCACCACCACCACAACCACCAGCACCACCACCGCCAGCAATCCCAGCACCACCACCACTACCGCTACCACTACCACCACCACCACCACCGCCAGCAACCCCAGCACCACCACCACTACCGCTACCACTACCACCACCACCACTACCACCAGCTCCACCACCCCACCTACAGCACCACCACCACAACCACCAGCACCACCACCGCCAGCACCACCACCATCACCTACAGCACCACCAGCACCACTACTACCACTACCAGCAGCACCACCACTACCACTGCCACCACCACCAGTACCATCACCACCACCAGCACCACCACCAGCACCACCACCACCCTCAGCACCACCACTACCGCTACCACTACCACCACTAGCACCACTACCACCACCAGCAGCACCACCACCACCCTCAGCACCACCACCAGCACCACCAGCACCACTATCACCACCAGCAGCACCACCACCACCCTCAGCACCACCACTACCGCTATCACTACCATTACCAGCAGCACCACCACCAGCACCACTACCATTACCAGCAGTACCACCACCAGCACCACTACCAGCAGCACCAACACCACCCTCAGCACCACCACTACCGCTATCACTACCACTACCAGCAGCACCACTACTACCACCACTACCACTACCAGCACCACCACCACCCTCAGCACCACCACCAGCACCACCAGCACCACCACCACCCTCAGCACCACCACTACCACTACCAGCAGCACCACCACCACTACCACTACCAGCAGCACCACCACCACCACTACTACCACCACTACCACTACCAGCAGCACCACCCTCAGCACCACCACTACCACCCTCAGCACCACCACTACCACCCTCAGCACCACCACTACCGCTACCACTACCACCACCACTACCACTACCAGCAGCACCACCACCACCACCACTACCACCACCACTACCACTACCACCACCACTAACACTATTACTACTTATATGTTATACGTACATATTATATTCCCTGAATGCTGTAACATTTCTTGGTGTATTTATTTGTAACCATGCAGTCATAGGTACACATCCTCTGACTTCTAAAATTTCCTTTGAAACTGAAATTCTTTGGTTAGAGCATTGCATTAGAGCAAAACACTAATAATTGTGAGTGCCCCGTTTCTTTGTACAAGTGCCAGAAAACTCCACTTACTTCCGCTGACACTTTTGTAATGAATAATATTGAAAAGACCTCAGAGCTACATTAATTATCCAGCCAGGAGTCACTTTCTCTGGTCGGGGTGAGTGACGTGAGGGGTGGCCACCCTCCTTCAATTAGTCCTCGAGAGGTAGCCAAGGAATGCGGCGGGTTGTCCTCGTTAGGCCTGTGACGATATTTCTAACGCTAATGATGGAAACTTTCCTCCAAGGATTAAAAAACGTGAAATGTTGCATTCACTTGAACTTTTCTGTAACAAAGTATTCTTAGGAAAGCTTCCTTTTCTCTCCATATTATATTAATCAAGACAAATGGTCTTATTACTTAGATCTTTATAAATATTATGGGCCAAAATTTGTCACTTTGTGATTGAAACCCGATATTCTTTGTATATCTAGGAGCAGACAAGAAAAAAAAATCTTATGTGTTCCATTCACACGACTTTGTCTACATCTATGCAACAAAAATTTCCATTTACCTCATAACAATTGCAAAAAAATAGCAGAAATAGTCTTATTCCTTGCTTCCTTGTAAGTAGAAGCGAAATAAGGGAGTACCATAGGTTAAAGTGATAGTCAAAAGCTGGTTGCCGTGTGACTGAAGTTCCTTTGTTTGTATGGACAGGAGTTGGCAAATTCCTGCATGAGAAAAGTGTAAGTATTTTAAAGATGAAATCAATAATTTGGAATATCTCAAAAAGGAAAGTGCACGAAAAAATTGTATATAACATAAATTGTGTGTTTTAACGGGCTCTAATTTTTCTGTTAGGTAAGCTTTTGTCTATCTCTTACGGTTTTCCAATTATGCATAGTTCCGTAAAATTCATCCAGAAAATAATAGTCTTCAGAGACTATTCTCAGAAAATGCCAGATATGCATTTTATTTGGTATACATATATCTTAAATATAAGAGATTTTAATCAAAATCGTTAGAGCCATGTTTGAGAACATCAACACTTTCAAAATTTTTTTAATGTAAAAGATAGTTGGGATGGGGAAATATTCTTGAAAATTATCATTTGATACAAATAGTTTTGAGATAATGAGTGATGAATTTTGATGCTTACAGTTTTGAGGTAGTGGATGATGAATTTTGATAATGCAGTTTTTAGATATGACCGATGAATTTTGATAGATACAGTGTCGAGATAATGGATGACGAATTTTGATACATGCAGTTTTTAGGTAATGGGTGATCAATTTTGATACATATAATTTTGAGATAATGGTTGATGAATTTTGATAGATAGAGTTTTGAGATAATGAGTGATTAATTTTGATACATACAGTTTTGAGATACTGGCCGATGAATTTTGATACATGCAGTTTTGAGGTAAAGAGTGATCAATTTTGATACGTATAATTTTGAGATAATGGTTGATGAATTTAGATACACACATTTTTGAGATAATGGTTGATGAATTTAGATACACACATTTTTGAGATAATGGGTGATGAATTTAGATACATACTTTTTTGAGATAATGGTTGATGAATTCAGATACACACATTTTTGAGATAATGGGTGATGAATTTAGATACACACATTTTTGAGATAATGGTTGATGAATTTAGATACACACATTTTTGAGATAATGGGTGATGAATTTAGATACATACAGTTTTGAGATAATGGGTGATGAATTTAGATACATACAGTTTTGAGATAATGGGTGATGAATTTAGATACATACAGTTTTGAGATAATGGGTGATGAATTTAGATACATACAGTTTTGAGATAATGGGTGATGAATTTAGATACACACATTTTTGAGATAATGGGTGATGAATTTAGATACACACATTTTTGAGATAATGGGTGATGAATTTAGATACATACATTTTTGAGATAATGGGTGATGAATTTAGCAGATTGAAGCATCACTTTTGCTTTACTCATGTCTGCCAAAGCGGAACTGAAGCGTGAATAAACAAAATCTAATAGATCTGTGAAAGGCAACGCTCGTTTTAAAAAGTTGTCGCATGTAGCGAACTCTTGTTACGTGAATAGCACCAAAGGGGCACATAGCCTCGACATTTTCTGTTATTATCATGCACGGGTGGCATCATGCTTTTGTTTACAGCTGTATTACTACGCCGCAGGTTATGCGTCAGTGTTGATAGATTTAATGTGTATTGAAGTGACGCTTATGTCCATTGTCTGCACTTTATTTATTGTACATAACACGCGCTACCAACGTGATCTCTCAGATTACGTGCATGGCCTGGTAATAACAACTTTTTTAGGTTGTTTAGTGTCGGCGTGGTGCTAGACTGATTAGAGCACACATTCCAGTGCAATGATACTCCAAAGTGCACCACTGAAATATGAGCGCCATTAAAATAACATGAATGAGAATCAAATATCGAAATATCACGTAACGATATGTTTTCTATTATTTCGTTACAGGCTGCATTACCTTCCTTAACTCATATTTTATATGAATAGCCTTTTTTCTTTCTCTACACGTACTATGTACATAGTGCATAGAGAAGGTATTGCACTCCACCCAAAAATTCGATACTGATATTTAACTCAAAAACGAAAATTCTGTAAAATACCAAATTGGTATTTAAGATAAGTATCTTCCAGGGATGCGATACGAAGATTTTGAGACCTGACAAATAAAATGTATATTTTGAATTTTCTGGGAATAGCCTCTGAAGACTACTTTTGCATAACTACTAAATCATTAGACATGGACAAAAATTTACCACAGAAAATGTAGAGCACATTAAAACACACAATTTATGTTATATAGATTTTTTCGTGGAACTTATCGATTTTAAGATATTCCTTGTTTTTTGTTTCAGCTTTGAAAAACATATTTTTCTCATGCAGGAATTTGCCAACTCCTGTCCATACAAAGAACCTTCAGTCAGTCACATAGCAATCAGCCTTTGACTATCACTTTAACCTATGGTATTCCCTTATTCCGTTCTACTTACAAAGAAGCGAGTAATAAGATTATTTCTGCTAATTTTTCTCGATTAGTATGAAGTAAATAGAAGCATAACCTTCTAAACAATAATTTGTTGCATAGATGTAGAGGAAAGTCATGTAAATGGAATACATCAGAATTTTATAAGAAACATTCGGATTTATTATAACTGCACAGCCTATCCCTTTCAATAGTCCCGTATGTACTATGAAGATAGTGCTAGAGAAGGTATTGTATTCCACCCAAAAATTCGATTTCGAGATTTCAACGGAAATATATGGTTTTTGAGACCAAAATAAAGCATTTTTAGACGTTTAGACGTTGTCAGCTCCTGGCCATGCAAAGAATCTGATTTCAATTCCATAGCAACCACTTTTTAAAACATTTGACTGTCGGTTTAGCCTAGTGTATTCACTTACTTCCCTTGTACGAGTAAGCTTATTAATTACAATTTGTTAGAGAGTACTAGAGAAAGTCATGTGAATGGAACATATTAGATTTTTACTTTCTCTACACGTACTATGTACATAGTATGTAGAGAAAAATATTGAATTACACCCAAAAATTCGAAACCGAGATTTCACCGGAAATACATGTTTCTGACCCCCTGAATCCAATAAAAAAACATTTTTAGAAAAAGGTCCGTGTGTGTATCTGGGCAGCTTAGCCCAAAACGAAGAGACTGTTAAATACCAAACTTCGTATTTAAGTTTGGTATCTTCCAAGGATGCGACACGAATCTTTTTAAGAATATCTGCCCATCCCCAACTACCTTTTACATGGAAAAAATTTAAAATTTTTATTTTTTCAAAAATGGTTGTAACGATTTTGATTAAAGTCTCTTATATTTAAGATATTTACATGACAAATATATTATATATCTTGAATTTTCTGGGAATAGGTTCTGAAGACTACTTTACTCTTGATGAATTTTGCGGAATTTTACATAACCGCTGAATGTAAGATATGGACAAAAGCTTACCACACACAAATGTAGAGCATGTTAAAACACACAATTTATGTTACATGGCTTTTTTCGAGGAGTCAACCATTTCTGAGATATTTATTGTTATTTTTTTTTATTTAAAAGACATAAACGTTACTCACACGGAAAGCTGTAAACTCCTGGTCATGCATAGAAACGAATTTCATCCATTTGGCAACCAGATTTTAGAATATTTGTCTATCATTTTAGCTTAGTATATTCTAAGTAACTAAGACACTTTCTGCTAATGCGTATCTCGATCATCATAAAGCAGACAGAAGAATATGATTTTTAATGTTAATTTGTTACAGCGATGTATGAATAGAACACGTTAGACTTTTGTCTACGTATAATATCTTTGATAGCTCTCCTTGCTTCATTAAAATGCTATAGAGTGAGGGTTCGTTATAACGAGGCTGTCCATGCAACCTGATAGGCATATCTGATGGAGTTTGATTCTGCGCGTGACTATTGCCTTGCAGAACCTTACTTTTTCAAGTCTAGGCGAGTGGAACTAACGTGTTTGACAGCGCGTTTCGTTATCGCCAGACGTTTAGTCACTGAAAGAGTGTAGGTTGGCAGGAAATACGTGAGAAAGAGGCCGGGTCTATCTCACTGCCCAATCACAATCTGCTCAGCTTGGCTGCATTTCAAGCCACAGTTTTCCTCAATATCAGTGGTATATACATTTGGAAAATCTTCAATATGCAAGATACCCTATTTAAATTTATTATAGCTTTTCTACTGTAACAGTATATTAGCACGAATTACATTTCATTACCTTAATTATTAATTTGCACAGGTTTAGTATAGGAAAGATATTTGCTTCAGCAGCCAAGACTTGGCAGATCTCAGCTCACAACCAGCGAGGGTAAGAATGTGTTATTGTATACGCCAAGGTTACTTCTTTTGTCAATGCTTTTCTAAGAGCAAGGTTTTGGTGCATAATATGTATGAGTAACAGAGAGATTCTCAGAGACAGGTTTTTTACTTAAAAGTTCGTAGTTCGGGACTTTTCCATAATAAAGAGCGGTCACTTCGGTAAAATACAATGAACTACCAAAACTAATCACGTGATAACTATATTTTCACGCTACCTAGTAACCAATAGAAAGGAGCCCAAAGTTTGGATATTGTGAGTGTAAAACAGCGTGCACAGAAGAAAAGAGCCCGCCTAGGTGGTGTGGTGGTAGCGTGTCTGTTTCACAAGCAAAATGTGGTGAGATCGTATCTCGCTTAGGGTGAGTTACACGGACAAGTTTTTTTTCGGGGTTTTCTCTTGTTTTGAGAAGACAAATATCCTATAACTTTAAGCTCCATGGAGCCCGAGATCATTTGAGCATCATTTCACCAGTTTCATTTATGTCCAATATGACCAATCAGATTAAAAGACGTTAAACTTATTAAAAAAAAGGTGACTGAATGTAAGTTCCGTTTTGAATTGTTGGTTCCTGATTATTTGACAATCTTACGCGAAAAGGTGCAGTTACCGTATAAGTTGATGTGTCAAGTTTTATATCACGTGATAGTGAAGTAAGTGATAACTATTAACGTGGAAATGAGAAACCTTATAGGTAGAAGAAATAACTTCAGTTGTAAGCATATATTACTAAATCTACAAGAACTTTGTCAGAAGTCACTCGACGGATTAATTCCTCAATAATAATAATAATAATAATAATAATAATAATAATAATAATAATAATTATGAATAAACAGCATAAATTCTGAGGAATCTAGTGAAGTACTTATTTTTGTGAGTCTACCCAGTGTGACGTACCCATGTCGTTCTTCCTGTCCTCAGTGAGAGTCGATGTTGTGTGTTCTAATATTGATGAGCCTAGCCAGCGCATCACTGAACATCAAAGAGGTATGTACACACATATTACTTTTCTCTAACCCAGTATGTACTATGCACCAAGGGATAGAGAAGGTTTTGTATTCGACCCAAAATACAATACCGAGATTTTACTGGAAATACATGATTTGAGTACCTGAATCCAGAAAAGGCATTTTTGGTAAAAAGGTCCGTGTGTGCGTGTGAGTGTCTGCTTATGTGTGTGGGCAGCATAAATCAAAATAAAAAAAAATCCGTTAAAAACCAATGGTATCTTCCCAGGATGCGACACGAAGATTTACAAGAAAAATACCCCCAATCCAACTACCCTTTACATGGAGCTTTTTTCAAAAATGTTGATTTTCTCAAAAATGCCTCTAACAATTTTGAATAAAATATCGTACATTAAAAATATTTACCTCACAAATAAAATGTATATCTTGAATTTTCTGGGAATAGGCTCTGATGAGTACTTTACTGTAGATGAATTTTACGGAATTTTGAATAACTGCTAAACCGTAAAAGATGGACAAAAACTTACCACACAAAAGTGTAGAGCACGTTAAAACACACAATTTATGTTATATACATTTTTTTCATGGAGTTGATCGTTTTTTAAATATTCCTTGTTATTGGTTTCAGCTTTAAAATACGTGTATATTTCTCATAAAGGAATTTGTCAACTCCTGTCCATGCAAACAAAGGAACTTCAGTCACATAGCAACCAGCTTTTGTCTATCACTTTAACCTATCGTACTCCCTTATTTCACTCCTACTTACAAGAAAATAAGTAATAAGCTCATTTCTGCTATTTTTTCTCGATTAGCATGAAGTAAATAGAAGTATAAGCTTTTTAAGAATAATTTGTTGCACAGTTGTAAAGAAAGTCATATGAAAGGTACACATCAGATTTTTACAAATAAAGTTTTCCCCATACTGGACAGTTTATTTATCCAAAAAAAATGTACCTATATATCTGAAAAGCGCCTCGAAATATGCGTAATGAAATTTCCGTTTAGTGTTTTGATGCTGCTTATGGATTGGTTTATAAAATTTATTGGTATAACTATGAGTTATTTTTGTGTAACTCTAAGCACTTAAGCAACATTCGGCAAAATTCATCCAGAATAAAGAGGTCTTTAGAGACTATTACCAGAAAATTCAAGATATACATGTTACTTTAGATGTAAATATATCTAAACTTAAATACCAAGTTTGGTATTTTACCGACTTATCGTTTTTGAGTTATCGTGTTCACAGACACACGGGCATATAAACACACGGACTTTTTTTCCAAAAATATTTTGTTTAGAGAAAGGGGACCCTAAAACATATATTTCCGGTGAAATCTCAGTATCGAATTTTTGGGTGGAGCGGAATACCTTCTCAATACACTATGTATATAGTACGTGTAGAAAATATAAAAATTGCCTTAACATTTGATGCAAGAGTCATTAAACCAGCGGAACGCTCTGAAATGCGTTTCAAATCACTTGTTCTCCTCCTTAGGAGAATTGAGACAAACTTTATGAAGACCTCACTAAGCGGACACAAATATTTTCTTTTCTCCGTCACATATGTACGACGCACATTCTTCTACAAGTTTTTCAGTTTTCAGTACTGCCTTGGATTTCGTCTTATCTCTGCCCTTTCACTCCTCTTTTCTGCATGCCTTTAAAACACCCTAGTAGCAATTATTAGGGGTTCTTCAAGGCTTTTTAATTTCTGTGTATGTAATGTACAGAGAAGGTATTGTATTCCTCCCCAAAATTCGATACCGAGGTTTCACCAAGAATACTTGTTTTCGGGTCCCCTGTATCCAAGGGTCTCTGTGATCCTTGTATTTTTAGAAAAAGATCCGTGTGTGTGTCCGTGTGTCTGTAAACACGTTAAGTCCAAAACAAAAAGTCCCCAAAATACCAAACTTAGTATCTTCCAAGGATGCGACACGAATGTTTTTAGAAAAATCCTTCACCCCAAACTACCCTTCACATAGCAAACATTCGAAAATTTTGTTTAGCTCAAAAATGGCTATCGAATTTGTTTAAAATACAATATATTAATTATATTTACAGAGCAAATTATGTATATATATCTTGAAATTCCTGAGAATTGCTTCTGAAGACTTGTGTATTCGCATAAGTTTTGCTGCTTTTAGCATAACTTTCAAACCGTAGCAGACAGACAAATCCTTACAGCACAAAATATGCAGATATTGTTAAAGGACACAGTTATACCTTTTCCTTGGAGATGACTATTTTAGAGATATACTTTGTTATTGGTTTTAGTTTTGCAATACTTTAAATGTTTTCACATATGCGAATTTATCGATCCCTGGCAATACAAAGAAACGGGATTTCATCCATAAGGCAACCAGCTTTTAAAAGGTTTGACTAACACTTTAGCCCAGTATATTTCCTTATTTCCTTTTTAATTACAAGAAAGCAAATAATAAGGATAAGTTCTGCTGATGTCCAACACAATTAGCATGAATTAGAAAAAGAATAAGCTTTTTAACAATCAATTGTTACCGAGAAGTAGACAACGCCTTGGAACTTATCTCACCCGCAGCACAGCTATGACAGAGTAGTTGCTGAACGTTCTGTTCCCAAACTTAAAACAGGAGGTCGTTCAGATTATAAATATATCAGTTAGGTTTTGTTAACGAACTATTTATTTCTTGTGCATAAAAAATTATTGTCGACAACTCATTGCGATTGCTCTGGAAGCTTATAGACTCTATTTCTCCAAAATTTGGGGTTTCTGGTTGATGATCTCTTCGAAGTTCAATCTGGGAACAGATTTTGAAGATCTCATTATTCTGAATGAATTTTGCATAACTGGTAAATCGTAGGAGATAGACAAGACTTTACTACACAAAAATGTGGATCACGTTAAACACACAATTTATGTCATTACGTCTTTTTCGTGGAAGTGACTATTTCTGATATATTTCTTGTTATTTGTTACAGATTTAAAATACTTACAACGTTGCTCACACAGTAAGCTGTAAACTCTTGGCCCTGCATAGAAACGGATTTAAATCATTCGCAACCAGCTTTTAAAATATTCGACTGTTGTTTTAGATTAGTGTATTCCCTTATTTTCCTTCTTCTTAACAAGGAAGCAGACAATTTCTGCTAATGTTTATCTCTTTTATCATAAAGTAGCAAGAAGAATAAGCTTTTTAATAATAATTTCTTACAGAGATATAGAAAAAGTCGTCTCACCCTCCAATGCTGCACCCCATCCATGACGTCTGAAGTGGACCGAGATGGGGGACGCAGCGGCCAAGGTTCCCCGTGAGCTGTCGTGCCATGGAGTTATATAGAAAAAGTAATATGAGTATAACACATCAGATTTTTACTTTCTCTACACGTACTATGTACATAGTCTATAGAGAAAGTATTGTAATGCACCCAAAAATTTGATACCGAGATTTCACCGGAAATATATGTTTTGGGTCCCCCTGAAACCTAAAAAAGCTTTTTTACAAAAAGGTCCGTGTGTGTCTGTGGACAGCATAGCTCAAAAGCGTAAAGACCGTTAAATACCAAAATTGGTGCTTAAGTTTGGTATCTTCCAAGAATGCGACACGAAGATGTTCAAGAAAATCCCACGATCCCTAGCTACCTTTTACATGGAACTTTTTCCGAAAATTTTGATTTTTATAACAATTTCTCTAATGATTTTAATTAAAATGTCAAATATTAAAGATATTTACCTCACAAATAAAATGTATATCTTGAATTTTATGGGAATAGTTTCTGAAGACTACTTTATTCTGGATGAATTTTACGGAATTTTGCATAACTGCTAAACCGTAAGGTGGACAAAAACTTAACACACAAAAAAATGTAGAACACATTAAAACACACAATTTATGCCATGTGTATATTTTTTTCGTGGAATTGATGGTTTTTGACATATTCCTTGTTTTTGGTTTCAGCTTTGTAAAATGATACTTTTCTCGTACAAATTCCTGTACATATAAAGAAAGGAACTTCAGTCACATAGCAACCAGCTTATGATTATATGTTTAGCCTATAGTACTCCCTTATTTCCCCTCTACTTACAAGGAAGCAAGTAATAAGACTATTTCTGCTATTTTGTTCTGGATTAAAATGAAGTAAATAGGGCAATAAGCTTGTTAACAATAATTTGTTGCAGAGATGTAGAGAAAGTCATGTGAATGGAACACATCAGGTTCATTCTTTACAGAGAGAGGTGACAGGCATCGTTTTCTCTTTTTTAACTGTCCGAATTGAGTTGAGCATGGCTGTCAGTATTAACGTGTTCGAAAATGAGGGACATTCATATTTACATCTCTTTGACTTAGCTTCTTCTGTTTCATTCTTTTGAGCGAGTGCTGATGAAGTTATGTAGAGGTCTCTGTACAATTTTTAGTTTCTGTGATATGTCTTTGATGTCGAGTGCTGTTTGAAATCGTAATGAGAAATGTACGTTCATTTCAATGTATGAGTTGACTGCACTTGTCTTTGAGGCTGCTACTCATATGATTTTCGTTTGCTGTCATACACCGCGCTATAAAATTATTGCTGACACGATAATTCTTCTCTGGTGGCGTGGTTCAAGAGCTATGATTCTCATCTCTGCTTCTCCAACTAAATAACTTTATTTACAAAGCTCTTCTTAATAAAACAATCATATGTGTTCCATTCGCATGACTTTCTCTACATCTCTGTAACTAATTACTGTTAAAAAAACTTATGTTTCTATTTACTTCATAATATTCGAAAAAACATTAGAAAAATGGTCGTATTACTTACTTCCTAGTAAGTAGGAGTGAAATAAAGGTGTACCATAGGTTAAAGTGATTGTCAAAAGTTGGTTGCTATGTGACAAGTTCCTTTGTTTGAATGGAGAATTTTTTTCAAATTCCTGTATGAGAAAAGTTAAGTTTTTTTAAAGCTGAAACCATTTACAACGAATATCTCAAAAACACTAGAAACAAAACTTTTTAAGCATAAATTGTGTGTTTTAACGTGCCCTACAAAGTTTTATATATTAAGTTTCTGTCTATATCTTACGGTTTACCAGTTATGCAAAATTCCACAAAACTCATCTAAAATAAAGTTATCCTCAGAAGATATTCCCAGAAAATTCAAAATATACATTTTGTTTGTTATGTAAAAATGTTTAATATATGATACTTTAATAAAAATAGCAGGTTTTGAGAAAATCAAACTTTTCTAAAATTTTTGCAAGTAATGGGTGGTTGGGTGGTGGGGGATTTTCTTGAAAATCCTCGTGTCGCATCCTTGGAGGATACCAAGTTTTGTATTTAAGGTTCTTTTCGAATTTGAGCTATATTGTACACAGAAACACGCACGCATACACAAACGTGGAAAGCTTTATTCTAAAAATGCTTTTTTAGATTCGGGGGACCCAAAGCATGTATTTGCGGTAATATTTGGTATCCAATTTTTGCGTGCAATAATATACCTTATAAATACACTATGTACATAGTACGTTTAGAGAAAATAAAAATTATGTATAGCTTTGTAAAAAATTATTATTACATTCTTCATGCTAAACGAGATAACACTATGTCTTGTTTGGATAGGTGGAGTTAGACTGAAAAGTGCAATGCCATAGCCGAGATCTGAGCCATGGATCTCCCGGTTTCTAGCCGGTTGCTCTGCCACTGAGCTACAAAGTACTTGCAACATTGGAGTTGTCATCTCAAAATAATTTGAGATCACCGGGAAACATGAGAGTCAGTTAAGAAATGCAATGCTATACGGGCAGGTTGCCAGGTTAACTCAGTGGCAGAGCAACCGGCTAGAGATCGAGAGATTCGTGGTTCAAATCCCGGCTATAACATGGAATTTTTCAGTCTGACTTCACCTATCCAGCTCCTGTCCTACACATGGCTTGTGTGAAAAAACAATTATTCCAATTATACCTTGTTACTTAGTTTGGATAATATACTGCAGATTGCATTAAATAATTCTGAAACACCATTTCGTAATACAGTACAGAATCTTGGAGTTTGGATGGAGCAAAAATTACACTAGAAAACGGAAAATACACATGTATGTAAAAAGGTATCCTCAGTAGTATATTCTTTAAAACTTTCTACCAACTTCAGTTAAGAAAATATTAACAGAAACACTTGTGAAGCCCCGTTTTGATTAATATGACACTCTTTTTACCAGCAAAATTGGAAACTTGACTCTAAGACTTCAAGGGGCTCAGAATACGCTTTGTACGGAATCTCCGTCGATTTGATCATGTTACACCATCACTCAAAACACTTAAATGGCTTCAGCTTAGGGATAGAAGTAAATGGTATTCTCTATCAACTCCTTCATTCTCGCATTCCAAACTATCTAAATGTTCGCTTCAAATATCTTTCCGACTGTCATAACCGAGAAACTCGCTCACGACACTCTTTCCTTCTTACTATACCTGCTCTTCTCTATTCATCATCTTTTACAATAGATATAGCTCGTCTTTGCAATTCCCTCCCTGAAGACGTAAGGGACTGTCGGAACGTTATATTATCAAGCAGAAAGTTATGGCTTATATTTGTAATCAAACCTAATCTGCTGCTACATTAATATACATCACAACTTTCATTTGTTGTCACTAATATTTTAAGTGCTGGCAAGTAATATGCATTTCAATTGTAAATATCACTAATTTGTGTTTCAACCTACAGAATATTTTACTTCAAATAATTTTGTTTACAGTTTTTTCTTTCCATTTCAGTATATCGGTTGCATCTTTCTATATATGTTTTTATTAAGATTTATGCAATTGTATTTTTGTTCTTTCTTCTTTTATTCCTTGTATCATTGCTGTATTAAATTTAATGTATTGCCCGGTAGAATGGAAGCGAAGGCCTTATGGCCTTAACTCCAACCAGGATAGATAAATAAATAAAGTAATAATAAATAGCACTCAAATGTCATAGACCTAAAATTACAGATACTGTCTCACAAATAATGTCGTTTTTTAAGAAAAACAATTGTTTGAAATGTGTTCTGACAAGCAATTAGCTAATCTTCAAAATGCAGACCATTAGATTCAATGAGCAATCTTACAGCGAGGTTTATTATCCCACGATGGTACCAGACTCTGGTTTTTGATGCGAAGAATTCGGTGAGACCAACTTGCACTGCTTCAATGTTGTCAAAATTTCTTCCACGTACAAAATGGGCCATGGATCAAAAAATATGATAATCTGATGGCGTTAGATCAAGGCTGTATGCTGGGTATGGTGGTAGATGTTTTTTTGTGCAGTATGGAGTCTTGCATTGTCCTGTTGCAATAGAGCTCTATTTCGGTTAACTAATGCTGGGTATCTCCGTCTCAAAATTTCATGAACTCGTTCCAGTTGTTGAGAATAAAGATCCGCATCAATCGCTCGCTCGTTTGGAACAAACGAATCACACCTTCAAAATTCCACCAGACACACAACATTACTTTGGGACCGAACTGGTTTCTTTTAACGATGACTTTGGTAGGTTGGCGGGGATCAAGCCAAGGCATCAGGTTTTTGGTAATATACTAATTTTTCATCACAAATGACTATTATCCTAACAAATCTATCATCCATGGGATTACAGATAAGTTGATGACAGATATCCACTCCACGTTGAGCCTGTTGAGGTGTCAGTTCATGAGGTGCAGATCTGCAGCTTCTGTATGATTTTCCAAGTGTCTTAATGTGACGATGTATGGTATCGTTTGATCCACCAAGTTCTTCTGAAAGTCTACGGGTACTTTTCTGCGGGTTTTCTCCCAAACTTGGCGTGTATCTTCAATATTTCATACTTTAGATTTTCCAGAACGTGGTAAATCTTTAGCGTTTTCGTCTCCATTGTTGAAACGTTGGAACCATCGTTGTGTCACACGCTCACTAACGACACCTTCTCCTTGCACTTCACATATTCTTCAGCAGCGGCTTTATAATCTTGTTTCCCGTAGTCCTTTAGAAGGACTCTTAAGTTCAAACTCCATTATCTCCATTTTGTGATTGTTTATTAACAACTGAAGACTGATACATGCTCGCAATGTACGCAACACTAGCCATGGCATCCTCTAAATATCATTACCAAACCAAAGAAACCCAATACATTTTCAAAACACCAAAATAATAAAAACCGACATTACTTGTGAGACGATCTAATACTAGTTTTCCCAACATTTGAGCTCCTCTGTGTAATATGAGAACAATAATTCCATTTTTTATTTTGAATATAACATAAAATAAAATACATATATGTGTATATTTATAAAATAATATATTTATTGAAGTAGGGTCAAAGTAACACATTAAGGGCAACATTAGCTGTAGTTTTTGTCCAGAGTCTCAATAATTTATCAGATAAGAATGATTTATAATGAGAATTGATTGCAATATTCAAACTTGAAAGATAATTGAAGAAGAAGGATGTCCAACATTTTCGGTATACAATATTGTAGCTCAGCAGCTTTGCCTTATATATTATTCGGAATTTGTGTAAACAGTCCGTGAGAGTTGACAGTTATTCATGTTTTAAAAATTGCTGCAGTAGAATATGAAATCCTAAGATTTACAAAGAAACAATATTAAATTGTATGTTAAACTTTAAAACCTATTTTCTCCTGTTTTTATTTTTCAGCATTTTCAATCACTTACGGTATGCTGGCCATACCAAATCTAGAAAAATCTAAATCTCATTAAGGATACCAATCTTTGAAAATTGACCAAAAACTGCAAAAAATGAAACAATTGTTTTTTGCCTAATTACATAATGTAAAGCCCGTGGTTCGATTTCCTATAGTTTTTATTACCATGTAGGGCTTTAAACCACAACACGTGACGATTTAGATGGCTGGCTGTAAGTGGGTGTGGTGCTTTAACCTTTGCACTGTGATGAAAAATGTTCATAGACCCAAAATTTGGTTTTGTCCAATAACGTTTGGCGTTAAATATGCCTGTTTCAAGTTGAAAACACAATAATAGGTACTAATAACTAAAAAAAAGAGAGTATAGTAATATGTTTCAAAATTTACAAAGCAGTTCTCACACCAGGTGCTTCTACCTGCCCCGTCATCATCCAGGCATGCCATACCATCGATTATTTAACCTGGGCCCTCTCCATCCTAAACCACAGGTGAGATAGAGACCCGGCGGTTTGTGTATACTTATAGAATAATACATTTTTCGAAGTTGTGTGAAAGGGCACATTAAGGGCAACATTAGCTCCAGTTTTTGTTCAGAGTCTGAATACTTTATTATGGTAACATTTTTCTGCCTATAATTTATCAGATAAGAATGATTTATAATGAGAGTTGAATGCAATATTCACATTTTAAAGATAATTGATCAAGAAAGGCGTAATGAATTAATTCTACTACCGTATTTTCAGCATACGATATTGTAGTTCAGTCTACAATTGAGGCCATTAGTTGGCTTCTGTATAACAACCATTGTCATTTTTATTAACTGTTTATCAGTTTATATTTAAAGAGTGCTAATAGTCGATTATTTCATGTATTAAGAGCGCAAAAGTCAGGTTTGGGTAAGAGCAGTTGAGAGTTGTTTACGCCAAACTTGGAAAGTGGAGTGGGAGGCTTTCATTGTTAACAGATGCTCTTTTGTGCGGGCACGTACGAGCTGCGTGCGACGGTAAAGACCCTTTTAGTTTGGAGAAAAGTATTTTTGCATTGTGTAACACTTGTCATTTGTGTTGCATCCTGGGAAGAAAACGATGTATTTTGGGTAACATCGACTTCAGTTTCGCGGCCTCTCTCGCCAATCAGAAAGAAGCCGCCATGATAGCAATTCTTCTATATAACGAGAAGATTGCCGCACATCGGGGCTGTCTGTTAGTTGCATTAAAGCACTGAAGTTACGTCAGAATTGTCACATAGTTACATCGGCTTTCAAGTTAAACAACGCAACTCCCACAGATAGTAATCGGTGCCCTCAGTAGTGGAGAGATGAAATCAGTGACGCGCATCCATTATATACAATTATCTTAAAGAGAAAAGGGTTATAAGTAAAATATGAGTGAATTGTCGATAAGGAAAGCTACTAGTAAATAATTGACTTAGCAGATTGTAAAGCAAAGTGCTTGTCTCGTGTCTTCTTGTGATATTGATTGATGAAAAGTAACGTGTGTATAAGGAATTTCATAAGATCAGTCCCTAAGCTACCCTCATTGTTTCCACCCCGAGTGAGTCACACCAGCAAGCAGGCTGAGGCATCTCAGCGGTAGTAGATCTGCACAACATAAGGTACGTAGATCTACTCATCTGGTAGTGGAGTGAATCTTTAAGCACCGCCAACGTCATCGCCCATCTGAGTACGGGGCCAACAATATAACGCTTCATACTTGACTCTGCAACGTGGTGTACATTATAACGCCACAATTTTAATGACTCCTTGCAGGTGTTTATTTAGTAATCTCTGAAGCCAGAGCAATGTAATAAATAGAAAGTGTGAAATCACTGGAAGGCATAAGAATGAATAAGCAGAGAGGGAGCGGAAGAGAGATATAAAACAAGAAAAGGAATCAATAAGGGGAGATTCAAACATTAGAGAGAATACAAACAAGCTGCTGTTTTGAAAAGCAACGCATGGAAATCGATTAGTGCGAGTTGTAAAGGCGGAAGACAACAATAACTGAGGAAGCAGATCCCTCCATACAAAAAATGCTGTTGAAAGTAATCTCGATTGACAGAGAGAAAGGCAGAAGACAAAATCCTTAAGAATTGACGCTTGATTCCAAGAAAAATGCTGCAAGGGGATTCTTCAACAAAGAAAAGGATGTAACTTTGCTGAATTCGAGGCAAGATTTCCCCAGACGTTGAGCATCTACAAAGGAAACAACTTTGGAATACCGTTTCGTTCTTCCTTTCCTAGCTTTTTGATAATGTTGCTTCAAGTGTTAACAAATGATTTCTGGATTTTGCTGAAATACTGCATTTTAACTTTCCCTATACGCACTATGTACCAGTGTATACAGAAAATATTGTATTCCACCCAAAAATTCGATCCCGAGATTTCACCGGAAACACTTGTTTTGTCACCCCCTGAATCAAAAAAAAAAAAAAGATGTGTTCCATTCACATGACTTTCCTTACATCTCTGCAACAAATTATTGTTAATAAGCTTATTCTTATATTTACTTCATGTTAATCGAGAAAAAAGAGCAGAAATAGGCTTATTTCCTGCTTCCTTGTAAGTAGAAGCGAAATTAGGGAGTACCATAGGTTAAAGTGAGAGTCAAAAGCTTGTTGCTATGTGACTGAAGTTCCTTTGTTTGTATGGACAGGAGTTGACTAATTCCTGTATGAGAAAGATATGTTTTTTAAAGCTGAAACCAAAAATAAGGAATATCTCAAAAACAATCAACTCCACGAAAAAAAGTTATATAATATAAATTGTGTGTTTTAATGTGATTTACATTTTTGTAGTAAGTTTTTGTATATCTCTTACAGTTTATGCAAAATTCAATAAAAACCATCCAAAATAAAGAGGTCCTTTGAGGTCATTCCCAGAAAGCTCAAGATGTCTATGACAGAACGAAACGTTAGAAAGAAATAACATATAGACCTTGGCAAAACAGCCCGAAAATGTTAAATTTTAGAATTCTGGGCACTGGCCGTAAAAGATTAGTACACATGTGGAATAATTTGTTTGTAGAGCATATAGAGAAAGTTGTGTGAATGGAATACGTCAAACATTTTTCGGAAGAGAGGGTAGAGGAAGTTAAATGAGGTAAGAAAGCTTCTCCGCAAAATAAAAAATGTTGGAGGTGCCATAGCAGATAAGTGCCACTTCAAATTTGGACGCAAAGTTCACGTTTCGGCAACAGAATTACACGGAGATGTCAGAGAAATATCGTACAAAAGTTGTATTCATGATACTATGAGTACAAGCTGATACCACGTGACCACGCAGTTGCCAATACACAGACCTCGAGTTACCTGCTCGGGTCATAACCTTTATACTCCGTACACACTTTTATATAAAAGGAAGGGAATTCGAAATGCGAGATCTTGCCAATGTTATATAAACATTAACGAGCTATGTTTTTACTTTCTCTACACGTACTATGTACATAGTGTACAGAGAAGGTATTGTATCGCACTAAAAAATTCGATACCGAGATTTCACTGAAAATACATATCTTGTGTCCGCATTTCTAGAAAAAGGTCCGTGTGTGCGTGTGTACGTGTGTGTCTCACTAGGCAGCATAGCTCACAACCTTGGTATTGAAGTTTGGTATCTTGCAAAGATGCGACACGAACATTTTCAAGAAAATCCCCAACTACCCTTTACTCGGAACTTTTTTCGACATTTTGATTTTATAATAAATTACTCTAACGATTTTTATTAAAATATCGTATATTAAACCTGACAAATGAATTTTCTGCGAATACCCTCTGAAGACTACTTTATTCTGGATGAGTTTTACGGAATTTTGCATAACTGGTAAACCGTATTGACAAAAACTTATCACACAGCACTTTAAAACACAATTTATGTCATAGAGGTTTTTTTTAGTGGAATTGATCATTTCTGAGATATTTCTTGTTATTTGTTTCGGATCTAAAATAATTAAACTATTTTCTCACGGAAAGTTTTAAATTCCTGGCCCTGCATAAAAATTGACTTCGACCACATGGTAACAGGTTTTTAAAAGATTTGACTATCGCTTTAGCCTAGTGTCCCTTATTTAACTTTCACACAGTCGTATGGGTCGAGTGACCCATGCTGTCTAAAACTTCTTGAATTTAAATATATATATATATATATATATATATATATATATATATTATATCTTTACAACATTGGAAAAGCACACACACACACAGACACATACCCTCATACTCACAACTACACCACATATTCAAATGTATAGATTACTCAAACACCAAATATATCTATACAATATATTCACAAATAATTTATCTCTTAGTGCACGTAATTCCATTAAGTGTGTGCCCAGGCTTGGCCAATTTTGGTTGTCTTGAATAACACCCCTGTGTGCTGTCCTTCGTCTATTTGAATCTAAAAATGCTTTCGGCAATAATATTTTTCTAACATCCTTCATTTGCTCGCAATCTGCCAAAATATGCTGATCTCCGCATAATGGACAAATCCGCCTACCAGCTTCATCAACTACCTTACGGGTTTCCATCCTCCCAACCTGAGCCACGCTATTCCCGACCTTTCTTTCATACCCAACTCTAAAATATATGTTGTTTTAACCCACCTAAATGTTATTACTTTCTCTACACGTACTATGTACATAGTGTATAGAGAAGGTATTGAAATGCACTCAAAAATTCCATACCAAGATTTCACCGGAAATATGCGTTTTGAGACCCCCTGAATCCCAAAAAAAGCAGTTTTAGAAAAATTTCCGTGTGTGTCTGTGTGTGTGTGTGTGTGAGTGTGGGTGGGTGCCTTTGGGCAGCATAGCTCAAAAATGAAAAGACCGTTAAAAACCAAATTTGGTATTTAAGTTTTGTATCTTGCAAGGATCCGACACGAAGATTTTCAAGAAAATCCCGCCACCCCAAACTACTGTTTACATGGAAAAATTTTGAAATTTTTGACTTCCTTAAAAATGGCTCTAACGATTTTGATTAAAATCTCGTATATTTAAGATATTTACTTGGAAAATAAAATGTATATCTTGAATTTTCTAGGAATAGCCTTTGAAGACTGCTTTAAATTGGATGAATTTTACGGATTTTTGCATAGCTGCTAAACCGTTAGAGATGGACAAAAACTTATCACACAGAAAATGTAGAGCGCATTAAAACAACACCATTTATGCTATTTACATTTTTTTCGTGGAGTTGGTCGTTTTTAAGATATTCCTTGTTTTTAGTTTCACTTTTGAAAAACATACTTTTCTCATACAGGAATTTCTCAACCGCTGTCCATATAAATAAAGGAACTTCAGTCACCTAACAACCAGCTTTTGACTATCACTTTAACCTATGGTACTCCCTTATTTCGGTTCTACTTAAGAAAGCAAGTAATAAGTCTATTTCTGCTAATGTTTTCTCAATTAGCATGAACTAAATAGAAGCATAAGCTTTTTAACAATAATTTGTTGCAAATATGTAGAGAAAGTCATGTGAATGGAACATATCCGATTCTTTTTTTATTTTTAATGTCATTTTTCTACATTAAGATACTTTTTAGTGCTTGCTTATATTGCATAGTCGTCTTTTTACTTTATTTTCCTTCTACTAACAAAGAAAGATATAATGATACCATTTCTGTTAATTTTTATGTGGATTAGCATGATGTAGATACAAGAATTAATGTTGTTGGTGTAGAATAGGTAGAGAAAGCCATGTGAATATCACACATAATAATTTTACTCTTGTTAGGTAAAAGATAAACTAAGACTTTCTTCCAGTATTTTATGCAATGCCTTGTTATGGGAATACCGCATTTCTCTCTCTAGAGAATTTAAACTTTTAATGCAGTTCCATGTTCTCGTTTATTAAGAGGAAAGGAAGGTGATGTCAGACACAATAAGACACTAGACACCTGCCAGGGACTGAAGCAATCAGCAGGTAGCGGATACCTTAGCTCTTCTTTCTCTTCATCTCCCAAGAAACACACACCAACATCCGTAATGGATTCTGTACAGCTGAAAGGAATTGCACTTAAAAGATAGCAGCAACCCCACGTGCTTTTAAACTCTGTACTTACCTCTCTTGAACCTTGACATGTTTGTAGTGAGATTTTGACTTTTCTGCTGGAGTCATGTAGCTTGCAGCATATTTGCGATGTACAAAGTGATTAAATAATACTTTTACTACGTTTGGGGATAGATCCCTAAAATTGAAACAAGAAAATATATTTTTCGCGTCGTCAATTTATAAAAGGAAGTCACCTGCAATGGCTTTCCAGATCCATCTAATAACTTCATTTATTTATGCACTCATTCGTAGAAGGCTTTGACCCATTTTAGCCTGCAGAGTTGGCCTTGTGTTGCCATGGCTACCTGTTATTATACATTCCCGCAGCACGCCTTACAAGTGCTACCTTCATTCATAACACTCTCCCAGACTTATTAGAGGACATAAGTAGTATATTTTAGTCTCTATTTTCGAGAAGTGCTGGCTGGTATCTAAAGTCTATTCAGCCTTAAGTTGATCCTCGTCAAAACAAAACCCTGGCGACCAGTGCACCGTTAAAATGTAACCTTCCGCCATTCGCGCCAGAAATAGTCACACCTTCACGACCGCGTACACGTGGCATATTGTAATGTAAAACGAACAGAGCCTTTGTTCCCACATCTTAAACAGTGACTATAATATTCCGTTAGGTATAATGGTGATAGTCACAACAAAATAAATGGGTACTCATGTGATACCTAACTCTGAAAATCACGAGCGAAAAAATAAAAACATGTATGCGATAACTTACATTAATTCGCTCTCTGGAAGCGACTCTATTCCCTCCAGATCAGAACCGTCGTCTGAAATATTTGCTGCTAATTTCCTCTCAAAGGTTTTTAACCAGGTTGTTATCTCCCAAAACACGCTTCTTCTTTTGTTGCGTGTAGCACTGTATTAACTGTTGGCGGCTCATTTTTATAAAAGATATTGTGCACCTCTACGCGAATTGCATTCTTCACAAAACCATCACATTTCTGCATCATATATTCCACAGGCTTTCCCTTTTTCCCGGGTGCAACCACTTTTTCCGTTTCAGGTTTTTCTTTATGAGCACTGTTTATATTTGTAACCTAAACACCTGGTGAACTCAGAAGCTAATTTCATCACTTCTTTCACGGGAAGTGTTGGATATTTCTCACAAAACTTACCATACATTTTCAGCGCTAGTCAACGGTTTACCTGTTTATGTAACTCAACTGACGGTAGCGACCCTCCGCCATGATTCTCAACAGTAGCGACCGTTACTGTGTAAACAATATTACGGAAATCAGGTGACTCTTACGAACAGCATGTTGGTACTTTTGGCTCTGTTTAACGGTAAGAATCGGTGTCAACTTTACTCTTTGACATTTGTATAGATTATTGTACAGTTTAAGAAAAAATTCATTCTGTAATTTAGATTATTAGCATGGGATTACATTGTTGCGCGCACTACTACTGTGTTGTATCGCGGTGCGCTGACCACGTGGATCTGTATTGGCGCGCATCAACCTAAGAGTGAACAGAAAATAGCATGAGGAATGGATAGGTAGAGAGGGACAAGTTTCATAGCCTGCACGTTCCTCCGACCGAAATCCTTTGGATCTTTATCTTCTGGGGGCAGCTTAAACCGTTAACGTATGCAGCCTAGATGAAGAAACTTAATCTACGTGTGACGTAAGCCTGCGAAAACATACGACACCGACTGGGAGTATTTGACACTCCATGATTCGACGAGTGCAAACTTGTCTAGACGCAAGAGCAGGACATTTGCATCAGTTTCTAGATGTGAAAAAACCTCCTAACAGACCGACAACACCAAAAATATAATAATGTATCACTTTAAAATATTTTGATTAATAGCACTTGGAACCTCAATAAATCGAGAACGAAGTGTTTTAGGACATCTGTTTATATGAACACTTTTTTCTGCTTTGGTGTAAGGTACCTATTCCAAAACGGTTTAAATGTATTTTTGAATCATCCTGTATACATACTGATGGAAGGTGAATAAATGCAAATACCTGTATCAGCGTTTGTTGACTGTGAAGATCAAGTATTTGAACTAGTGTTATTACCTGCTTCCTTGTAAGTAGAAGCAAAATAAGGTTAAAGTGATAGTCAAAAGCTGGTTGCTATGTCACTGAAGTTCCTTTGTTTATATGGACACGAGTTGATAGATTCCTGTCTGACAAAGGTATACGTGTTTTTAAAGCTGAAACTAATAACAAGGAATATCTAAAAAACAATCAAGTCCACGAAAAAAATGTATATAGGTAACATAAATGATGTGTTTTAACGTGCTCTGCAGTTTTCATGTTGTACGTTTTTTTCCATCTCTTACCGTTTACTGTTATGCAAAATTCCATAAATTTCATCCAGAATAAAGTACTCTTCAGAGGATTTTGATAGAAAATTCAAGATATGCATTTCATTTTCAGGAAAATATCTTTAATGGACGATATTTTAATCAAAATCGTTACTGCCATTTTTGAGAAAATCAAAATTTTCGAAAATTTTTCCACGTAAAGGGTAGTTGGGGGGTGGAAGATTATCTTGAAAATCTTCGTGTCGCATCCTTGAAAGATACCAAACTTAAATACCAAGTTTGGTATTTAACGGTCTTTTCGATTTTGAGCTATGCTGCTCAAAGACATACACACACACACACACACACACACACACACACACACACACTGAAAATGTTCTAAAAATGCTTTTTTGTGTTAAGGGGGTATCAAACATATATTTCCTTGAAGTCTCGGTATAGAATGTTTCGGTGCAATACAATACCTTCTCTATACACTATATACATAGTACTTATAGAGAAAGTAAAAAAAATGCAGAGCTCAGTGAAAACATACATTTTTATGTCACTGTGTAGAGTTCTATATATTCCAATTTATTTATTTCCGTTTTAGGCTACTTATATGGTTCTCAAACGAAAATACATGTTTATTTTCATCTCACTTTTATAAACTCCTAGCAAAAAAAAGGACCAAATTTGAATTGTTTCTCATAGCGACCATCTGTTAGAACTTTTGACTGTCGTTTTAGCCTAGTGAAATCCCTTATTCCCCTTCTACTTACAAAGAAGCAAGTATGGGGCCAATTCTGCTCATATTTATCCTGGTTAGCATGATATAGGTTAAAGAATAATATTTTTACTTCCTCTACATGTACAATGTACGTAGTGTATAGAGAAAGTATTGTAATTCACCCAGAAATTCGATAGCAAGATTTCACCAGAAATACATATTTTGGGTCCAATGAACCCCAAAAAAGCTTTTTCTGGAAAAAGGTCCGCGTGTGCCTGCGTGTGTGCATGTCTGTGGACAGCATATCACAAACACGTAAAGATTATCTTGCAAGGGTGCGGCATGAAGATTTTCAAGAAAATTTCCCCACCCCAAGCTACCCTTTACATGGAAAACATTTAAAAGTTTTATTTTCTCAAAACTGGCTCTAACGATTTTGATTAAAATAGCTTAAGATATTTAAATGCCAAATAAAATGCATTTCTTGAAGAGGTCTCTAAGACCTCTTTATTCTGAATGAATTTTACGGAATTTGGTATAACTGCTAAACCGTGAGAGACAGACAAGAACTTGAACACAGAAAATTTAGAAAACAATTTATCTTACATAATTCTTTATCGTGGAGTTGATCGATTTTAAGATATTCCTTGTTTTTGGTTTCAGCTTTAGAAATATTATACTTCTCATACAGGAATTTGTCAACTCCTGTCCAAACAAAGGGACTTCAGTCACATAGCAACCAGCTTTTGACTGTCACATGGTACACTTTTATTTCGCTTCTTCTTACACGGAAGCAAGTAATACGATTATTTCTGCTAATTTTTTCTCGACCAGTGTGAAGTAAATAGAAACACAAGCTTTTAAAAAAAAATGCTGCTGAAATGTAGAGAAATTCATGTGAATGGAACACAGTATGTTTGTTACGCTTGCTTCATATTTATAGAACCTCGCTTTGTTAAAAAAAAAAAAAGCATAATTTCTGAATTTACGGTAGCAACATGAAGTCAGAGAATTCTCTATCTATCGCTTCACTCCCTTTAAAATTACTTTTTCCAAGAAGTATTCTATACTTATCTCCAATACTTTCTTTTTTCTTCCCTTTTTTCTCGGCTCTTGAGCATAAACGCACGGAAGAAGATAGCGTGAAATTGCCCAGGAAATGATGCTGCATGGCCAGAATAGTGACAACATAAAGCCTCGCATCGCCCGGTAGAATACCTCACCTCGACTGTCTCACTCGCTAAATTCATATTACTGTGAGTGGAATAAGGAAGGAGAGGGATAAAAGGATATAATCTGTCGCGGTAGATCGTACCTACAAGCAATCACGCTAAGGGAGGAAAATTATCCCCCCACTATTTTCCACCACACTTCTATTTACCATCTCATTCCCAAACTCCTATTTTCACGCCATTTTAAGAAGCAAAAAAAAAAGTGGAGTAATTTTTTTATGAAGAAGGTTGGATTGTATTTTAACAGGAACCTTGACAGGAGAGAGGAAGGTAACTCGTGATAGGAAACCGGGAAAAGAGCAGGAAGAAGATGAGATAACGCTTTGGTTATCACTTTTCTCTCCTTAAATGCAAAGAGAAGAAAACGAGTGTGCCAGATGCGGTTTCTAGAGACCAGAAAATATATATTTTATTCGCATTGTTTCTTCCACACGTTTCTCGATTTCCGATTTTTACTTTTCTTACTCCGTGCACAATATCACGTACAGAAAGTATTGCATTCAAACCAAAACTTCGATACCGAAATTTCCTTGGAAATACACGTTCATAATCGCATAAAATAAACAAATTAAAATTTGTTTCAAAATGCGTTTCATTCACATTATTTTCCCACCTTTTGCAACAGTATATTACCACGTTTTACATTGTATTATTTTGATTATTAATTTACACAGCTTTAGTATACCAAATGCAGGGGGAGTCAAAAGTCTCCATACAAATGGGGGTAATATTATGTTACAATTATAGAATATGTTCCACATGTTTCCCTGCAATGTGCACACAAAGTGACAGGCGTTCCAACCAATTTCGACAAACATCTGTTAAAGTTGCGTTCATTATTTGTTTGCGCGCTGTAGTGATTTCTTTTTAAAAGTATGCAAATCTCGAACTTTCTCTTGGTACACAATCGATTTCAGTTGGCCCCATGGGAGAGAGATCAGGAGAACTGGGTGGCCACTCCACCGGACCACGCCGACCGATCCAACGCCCAGGATACTGCCGGTCCAGCCATTGGCGCACTTCAATGCCGTAATGTGGTGGTGCTCCGTCTTGTTAAAAGAATGCAGGGAAGTCCCCACTCTCCTCCAAGATTGACATGAGAATGTCATTTTTCCGCATGTCAAAATAACCATTTACGTGAAAGTTTCCTTCAATAAAAATCTGATGCGTTCCTTCACATGGCTTTCTCTACATCTCTGCGACACATTATAGTTAAGGAGCTTATGCTTCTATTTGCTTCATGCTAATTGAGAAAACATTAGCAGAAACAGTCTTATTGCTTCCTTCCTTGTAACCAGAAGCGAAATAAGGGAGTACCATAGGTTAAGGTGATAGTCAAAAGCTGGTTAGTATGTGAATGAAGTTCCTTTATTTGTATGAACACGAGTTGTCAAATTCCTTTTGCAGAAAAGAGTAAGTTTCTCAAATCTGAAACCAAAATTAAGCTACATCTCAAAAAAACAATCAAATCCACGAAAAAAGTGTATTCAACATAAATCGTTTGTCTTTTCGTGCTCAACATTTTTTGTGTGAAAAGTTTTTTTCTATCTCTAACGGTCTTCGTGTCGCATCCTTGGAAGAAACCAAACCTAAATACCAAGTTTGGTTTTTAATGGTCTTTTGGTTTTTGAGCTTTGCTGCCCACAGACATACACATGGACGGACCATTTTCTAAAAATGATTTTTTCGGACTCAGGGGACACCAAAACATATATTTCCAACGAAATCTCGGTATGGAATTTTTGGGTACATTACAATACCTTCTCTATACACTATCTAGATAGCACGTTTAGAGAAAGAAATAACAAATCTCTATAACGAAATATGTTACTTAAATTTAAGAAATTGTTTGTAGCATTGTAAATGGTTTTTATACATCTAAATACCGTTATAACATTTCACGATATGACTACCTTATTGTAAGTTAAAAAATGCGACATAAAATAAACTACTTAAAAGAAGCACAAAAATAGGACATTCTTCTTATCTTGTTAATACGATTGTGTGATAATTCTAATGAAAAACCTTCACATTTATAGAAGGTAATATGACAGACATCTGGGTAATTAACGGTTATCTAGCACAACTCCCCTCTTTGGTAACTATTGTACTCTAAAATACGCGTTGCGTAATGATGCTGTAAATTGAATTTCCTGAGCGCAGAACTTTGTCGCATACTGAACGTCTATGCCTCCGAGGCAGGCATACAGAAATGAGGCACTGGCTTGCGTTATAGATTGTTCCTGACTTTATAAACTGACAAATGACACACGTACACAATTAAATTAAACATTTTTTTTCGTAGTCGGAATACCTTCTTCCTAGTTAGGACTGACACTCCCCTAGGACTTACAAGCGGATGTCTAGGGATCAGAAGCCTGTCGGGGAGCCAACGGCACGAAACAACAGAATGGAGAACCTGGCCCGTAGCCAGGCATGAGCGTGAGGAAGTGGACGAAATGTAGGACTGACACTCCCCTAGGACTTACAAGCGGATGTCTAGGGCCCAAAAGTCTGTCGGGGAGCCAACGGCACGAAGCAACAGAATGGATAACCTGGCCCATAGCCAGGCATGAGTGTGAGGAAGTGGATCATATGTAGGACTGACACTCCCCTAGGACTTACAAGCGGATGCCTAGCGGTCAGAAGCCTGTTGGGGAGCCAACGGCACGAAACAACAGAATGGTGAATCTGGCCCGTAGCCAGGCATGAGTCTGAGGAAGTGGACGAAATGTAGGACTGACACTTCCCTAGGACTTACAAGCGGATGTCTAGGGGTCAGAAGCCTGTCGGGGAGCCAAAGGCACGAAACAACAGAATGGAGAATCTGGCCCGTGGCCAGGCATGAGTGTGAGGAAGTGGATCATATGTAGGACTGACACTCCCCTAGGACTTACAAGCGGATGCCTAACGGTCAGAAGCCTGTCAGGGAGACAACGGCACGAAAGTACAAAATGAAAAATCTGGCCCGTAGCCAGGGATGAGCGTGAGGAAGTGGATGATATGTAGGACTGACACTTCCCTAGAACTTCCAAACGGATGGCTGTCAGGGAGCCAACGGCACGAAATTACAGAATGGAAAACCTGGCCCGTAGTCACACATGAACGTGAGGAAGTGGATGATATGTAGGACTGACCCTCCCCTAGGACTTACAAGCGGATGTCTAGGGGTCAGATGTCTGTCGGGGAGCCAAAGGCACGAAACCACAAAGTGAAGAACCTTGCCCGCAGCCAGGTATGAGCGTGAGGAAGTGGATGATATCTGGGATTGAGATCCCACTAGGACTTACAAACGAATGTCTAGACGTGGAAACCTGTCGGGGAGCCAACGACACGAAATCCAGAATGAAGAACCTGGTCCGTAGCCAGGCATGAGTATGAAGCAGTGGATCTTATGAAATGGAAGCATAATGGATCATAGGAAAGGTGATGATGAAGCAATTGATGGAATGAGTGGCGGGGGAAACCGGAGGACCTAAAGAAAACGCATCCAGACACCACTTAATCCACTACAAATTCCACATGCCGGCGCCTGGGATTGAACCCGGTCCGTCTAGATATAAGGTGAGCGTTCTAACCGCTGGGGAACAGCGCCCACCACATTATAAATACGCCTGGAAATATGTATCATAAGGCAGGATATTTTCGCTGACTCCGTCTATGCCTACCAGTTATTTGGTATGTAACCGAAGGAAAAGGAATTAAAGTGAAATGTAACTTACGACAAATGAAGTCTGAATTACGAACTGGTGATCCCTAAACTTTCTTGCTGGACAAAACTCGATGATACACAAGGAGGTCAATGTTTTCTCTGCGCCACATACTCAAGTTCTAATGCTAAGGTAATGCGCGCAGCTGGTGGACTAAATTAATACATTGCTTCTACAGGTCAAACTAATCTGAGGGAGCGTTTAGCGCGTTCAAGAATCGGTTTTTCTTTTTCTTGCTCACGTGGTATGTTGCGCACTTAAAGACAATAAAAATACGCCTGGCGCTGTAATTATGCTGATAATGTGAATGTTTGCCTGGGACTCGTGTCTTGTCACGATTTTCATTCTAGCACACTGCCACGCGAGTAAGAAAAGACAAAACCTTTTATCCCTGTTACCCGTTCTACGCTCCACTAGAAAAGGTTGACTTGAATAAATAGTATGTTACTTTTATCCATGATGTGCGCCAAACTATAGAACTGAGAAAAAATTAATATAAATATATAACACCCGGTGAGAGGGATCGAGTATTGTCCACCACAGAATTTGAAGATCATCAGTTCGCAACTCAGGACTTCATTTATCTCAAGTTTGCTGCTTCTCTTCCGTAACGTGGCGTGTTTAATACGCTTTTAAGAGCATAGCAAGCAGATGGAAGTCATGGGTAGAGTCAGCGAAAAAATCCCATCTTACGAGAAGTATTTATAATGTCTTTTAGTGTGCCAGAGTGACACCAATGAAAATCGCGGTAACACCGGAGTTCAAGTCAAACGTTTACATTTTCAGTAAAACCAAAGCACCCGTCGTATTTTTATTGTCTTTGAGTGTACAAGGAAGCAAGACAATCCTCAGTTGACCAGTGCTTTCTCCATTAAAGCTCGTGAGATAGCTAAAGCGTTACATTAGTTTAGGTCACCTCTTCTCTCATTTCCAAAGATGCTTTCAATCAAATTGCTTCTGGGTAATTTAGGTGGGTGATTCAGTTATAGTTCGTAACGCAACGGTTTAGGCTAGGCTAATTTAGAGTTGCGCAGGGCAGGTCTGGGTTGTTTACTATATATAGCTTACTTCAGTTAGGGTTGTATAACTAATACATTTATTTCCATCAAAAAGGGAAAACTTCGTATTGCCCAGTGTAATGAATGTGTTCATCTGTGCAGGTCGCGGGAAAGGCTGCTATCAGTTTCATAAGTCAATATTGCTCAAAACAGATTTATATCCTTAGCTGTTCTGATATTTGTATTTTATGTCTACTTTTGATATCCCACAGATATCTATCCTCGTTTCGTATTTTGTTGCTTATCTTCTTCGAATGCAATGCCTCGCTTTAGTTTTGCATTTTAAATATCTGATTGTTGTAGCTTGTAGGATAACAATTGTTCTGTTTCTAGGTTTCTTCAAAATGATCATCCAAATTGCTAAAGGTGATCTTCATATTAACTAGATAAACTACAATTTGCATAGTAGAGTACTACAATACAAAAGGATCTACTCGGTTTGCAGAAACACTTTGCAGAAATTCAAACCATATGCGCGAAACCCTAAAATGTTTACTTTCTCTAGCCCGTATGTCCAATATATATGGTGCATAGAGAAGGTAATGGGGTCATCACCTTAGCGCGGAAGTAGCGCAGCTGCTTGCCAAGTCGGAAACCTGGGGTCGATTCCCAGCACCGGCTTAGGTATCTTTCTCCCGCTATGAGATCTGGTCCGGAACGCACTCAGCCTTGTGAGGTCCCTGAGGGGCCATTTTAGGAGCTACTTGCTGGAGAAGAAGCGGCTCCAGGTCATGAGGACCGCATTAACCGGCCGGGAGAGTTCGAGGCGCTGACCACGTCTCACCCTCCAATACTGCAACCCATCCATACGTCTCTCATGGACGGAGATGGGGAACGCAGCGGCCGGGCGGTAGACCAAGGTTCCTAGTATATTGTCGTGCCATGGATCTATTATTATTATTATTATTATTATTATTATTATTATTATCATTGTTATTATTATTATTAGAGAAGGTAGCTATTGATTTCCTCTCAAAAAGTTGAAACAGCAATATATGTTTTGACGTCGCCTGAATAAAAACAAATATTTACTTTCTCTCCACATACTATATACAGAGTGTATAGAGAAGGTATTGCATTCCACCCAAAACTTCGGTTCCGAAATATCACCGGAAGTAAACGTTTTAGGGTAACCAGTATACCAAAAAAATATTTTTAGAAAAAGGTCCGTCCGTTTGTGTCCGTGTGTCTCTGAACAGGATTACTCAAAAATGAAAGGTCTGTAAAATACCAAACTTGCTATTTAAGTGTAGTATCTTCCAGGGATGCGACTCAAAGATTGTGAGAAAAATCCCCTCACCCCAAACTATCCTTTATATAGAAAAAATTTCGAAAATTTTATTTTTCAAAAATGGCTCCAACAATTTTGATTAAAATACCGTATATTAAAATATTCATATGGCAAATAAAATGTATATCTTGAAATGTAAGGGAAAAGCCTCTAAAGATATCTTTATTCTGAATGAATTTTGCTGAATTTTGGTTACTGGTAAACCGTAAGAGATAGAAAAAAACTTCAAACGCAAAAAATGTTCATCACTTTAAAACACACAGTTTATATCTTATGCGTTTTTTCGTAAAATAGGCCATTTCTGAAATATTATTTGTTATATATTGCAGAGTCAAAATACTGGCTCTGCATGGAAATGGATTTCAACCACATGGCAACCACCTTTTAAGGGATAAAACTGTCGTTTAGGCCTGGTGTATTGTGTTATTTCGCTTCTACATACAAGGAAGCAAGTAATAAGACTATTTCTGCTAATGTTTATCTTGATTAGCATGGAGTACACAGATCAAATTTTAAGAAACATGCTCTTGTGTGTGTGTGTGTGTCTGTATTTGTGTGTGTCTGGGCAGATATATAAAAACGAAAATTCAGTAAAATACCAAACATGGTATTTTAGTTGAGTATCTTCCAAGGATGCAACCGAAGATTTTCAATAAAATACCCCGAATTACCCATTATATGGAACACTTTTCAAAAATGTTGATTTTCATTAAAATTAAAAGATATTGTTCGAATAGACGGTTAGAAGTCTTGAGGCGTTTTTCATATTTCTTCATGTATATCTACTCCCAAGCGTCGACTCCTGCCTGTTGTACTTTTTGTAAAAACTGGATATTTCGTTCAATTTCATGTCGATCATTTATGTGCGCTGATACTGCGAATTTAAGAACTCAATATTCGTCGCTACAAATCTCTTTCCTTTGAGCTAAAGTACATGTGTATGTCTTGTCTGTACCCGTTGATGAAGTTCATCAAACAACACCAGAGGAAGGATAGTCAAACTTAAAAAATCTTATGTGTTTCATTCACATAACTTTCTCTATATCTCTGCAGCAAATTATTGTTAAAAAGCTTATGCTTCTATTTGTTTCATGCTAATTGAGGAAAAATTAGCAGAACTAGTCTTATTACTTGCTTCCTTGTAAGTAGAAGCGAAATAAGGGAGTGCCATAGGTTAAAGTGATAGTCAAAATCTGGTAGTAGCAATGTGACTGATGTTCCTTTGTTTGTATGTACAGGATTTGACAAATTACTATATGAGAAAAGTACAAGTTTCTTAAAGCTAAAACCAAAAACAAGCAATATCTAAAAACTCTAAATGTTTTGTGCTGTAAATTTTTCTTCATCTCTTACGGTTAAGCAGTTATGAAAAATTCCGTAAAATTCATCCAGAAAACATAAGCCTTCAGAGGCTATTCCCAGAAAATTCAAGATATACATTTTATTTGTGAGGTAAATATCTTCAATATGTGATATTTTAATCAAAATCTTTAGAGCCATTTTGAGAAAAGCAAAATTTTCGAAAAAAGGGGTGGAGGGATTTTTCACAAAATCTTCGTGTCGCATCCCTGGAGGATATTAAACTTAAATACCAAGTATGGTATTTTACCGACTTTTCGTTTTTAAGTTTTCGTGTTCACAGTCACACGGACACATTTTTTCTGAAAATGCTTTTTTTTTTGGATACAGGGGACCCTAAAACATATATTTCCGGTGAAATCTCGGGATCGAATTTTTGGGTGGAGTGCAATATTTTCTCTATACACTATGTTCATAGTATGTGCAGAGAAAGTAAAAATCCTGAGATTGAATCCAACAGTCGAAAACAGTTGACCTTAAATCCAACACGCATGCAAAACTAGTTCTGCATTAGCAAAGTTTTTTTTTTTTTTCTGCACCCGAACATACCTGAGAAGTTCACGAGCTCATTTCAGATCGCAAAATTGATTGAGTCCACGCGCAAAGAAGTGCAGCAAGTGTAAGGTAATTTTGTTCCAACTTTACGCTCGACCAAAATAATTCACGATATTAGTGTGTATACATTACTGATCAATAGACACTGCTTCATAAATTCCTCATATTGTGGCTCATAACATTTTTGGAATTTAGCAAGTAGTAAATTTGATAGTGCTTTTCTAAGAATATCATCACAGAACAACAATGGTTTGTCACGGCCTGCTATAACCGTACCGTCATCGCGCCCAGCAAACACACAGTGCTATTATACTCACTGAACGCACGCACCCTATCAAACGCAGCGAAATAAATAGCCAACTATAACCCTTAGTGAATGACTTAAACTTAAACTCAAATGCATTTCATCTTTGGTTGCTTTTCTTTTAGTACCAGAAAATTGTCATAGAATAGTTATTTGTGATACAAGTGATAAAACTGCTGTATTATATTGCGAGTAGGAAATTTGCAAAATGATGCCGTAATCCTACCAACAATATATAAAACAGCATTAAATTGTGTGTATTACATTATTTTTAGGCAGTTCTCAATATTTACACAAATATTGTACCTATAAATAGATTGGTTTACCTATTTAACGTAGTTCATGCTTAATGGTCTGCGATATTCATTTTTGCCTAGTTTAGCATCAGTTGCCTAGCTGAAAACATAACGACTTACTCTTACAGAACGGAGGCGGTGTAGCAGTTGTAATTTTGCTCTCTCTCTGCTGCTTGCTTAATTTCATGTGCTTCAGCAGATTTCATGTTCATAACATTCAAGATATACATTTAATCTCTCAAGTTAATATCTTGAATATGCGATAATTTAAGCAACGTCGTTACAGCCATTTTTGAGGAAATCAAAATTTTCGAAAAATGTTCCATGTTAAGGGAAGTTGGGAGCAGGGGGATAATCTTGGAAAACTTCGTTAGCTACCAAGTTTGGTATTTAGCAGTCTTTTCGTTATGGTGTCCACAGAAACACATACGCACACACATGGACCTTTCTCCAAAAATGCTTTTTTTACTTTCTCTGCACGTACTATGTACATAGTGTATAGAGAAGATATTGTAATACACGCAAAAGTTCGATACCGAGATTTCGCCGCCAATACATGTTTTGAGACTCCCTGAATACAAAAAAAAAAGTTTTGGGAAAATTTTCCGTATGTGTATGTGTGTGTGTGCATGTCTGTCTGTGGGCATCATAGCTCAAAAACAAAAAGAGCTTTCAGTACCTAACTTGGTATTTAGGTTTGGTTTCTTACAAAGATGTGACACGAAGATTTTCAAGAAAATTCCCCCAACCTTAACTACCCTTTACATGGAATTTTTGTTAAAACATTTTCATTTTCTCAAAAATGGCTCGAACGATTTTGATTAAAATATCGTATATTAAATATAATTACCTGAAAAATAAAATTTATACCTTGAATTTTCTAAGAATAACCTCTGAAGACTACTTTATTCTGGATGAATTTTGCGGAATTTTGCATAACTAAGCTGTAGGAGATACATAAAAACTTAGTACACAAAATATGTAGAGCACACGAAAACACATAATTTATGCTATATAATGTTTTTTTCTACAAGGGTTTTTCATTTTTGAGATATTCCAGGTTTTTGTTTTAAGCTTAACGTCCTTTAACCTGATTGGTCGTATCGGACGTTGAATGAACGCGGAAAATGATCTCAGGGTACCATGGAGCTTAAAGTTACTCGACATTTCGTCCCCGAAAAAAACCAAATACGGGCAACGCACCGTAAGAGAGAGTCGAAGTCACAATCTTTTGAATGTAAAGCAGACACGTTACCACGAATCTACCCAGGCGGGCATTCCTTGTTTTTGGTTGCAGCTTTAAAAAAACTTATACTTTTCTCATACAAGAATTCGTTAACTCGTGTCCATACAAACAAAGGAACTTCAGTTAAATAGCAACCAGCTTTTGACTATCACTTTAACCTATGGTACTCCCTTATTTCGCTTCTACTTACAAGGAAGCAAGTAAATAGAAGGATAAGCTTTTTAACAATAATTTGTTGCAGATATGTAGAGAAAGTCATGCGCATGGGACACATCAGCTTTTTGTTTTTTTTTTTTTTTTTATTCAGGGGGACCCAAAACATATATTTTCGGTATAATCTCGGTATTGAGTTTTGGAGGCGTTACAATACCTTCTCTTTACACCATGTACATAGTAAGTGTAGAGAAAGTAAAAAGTTGTAAGATACGCCACTGCGTCTCGCTTCACAATATTCCCGCTCGAATCAGCAATCATAAGTTTATGCTCTTACGTCATAAATAACTAACTATATGTGGGTATATTTGACTGAATCAGTTCTGTTGAGAAGCGTTCTAAAGTTTGGCTGACGTGCAATACACTATCTGATCAATCTAGAGGCGTGTCATGTAAAACTCACTACTCAAAGCCAAACCGTTGCCTGACTTAGATGGAGATAGAACTCATAGCCAGAGGCAATGATATGATATCAGCAACGTAACTGCTTCGAGACGGACAGACGTCCAAGTTCCAAGTTCTGTAGCGAAGCGCTTTATTCATCTAAACAATAATGCAATTTCCAGTCTTACCTTGCATGTGTTTCCTGCGTATATTTTTCTCCAAAACATGAACGGCACAGCTCCCCCTACAAATGGGCAATAACCATTAGCAAACAAAGACAATCCTGTACTAGGGGCAAGAGACAAATCTCTATCCTGGAGACTCTGCTTGCAAGTCGAGAATCGCGCCTCGATTAAGGGACCAGTAGGTAAGAGAAGAGTGGGGCATCATATTCTGAGAAATCTGATGTTTTCTCTAGTTTGCTGTAACAAATTATTGTTAAAGCCTATTCTTCTATGTACTTAATCGTATTCGAGATAAAGATTAGCAGAAATTGTCTTAATTGCTTGCTTCGTTGTAAGTAGAAGGAATATACTAGGCTAAAACGATAGTCAAATGTTTTAAAAACTGGTTGTCATGTAAGTGAAAACCGTTTCTATGCAGGTACAGGAATTTACAACTTTCGGTGTGAGAAATGGTCAATTCCACTAAAACACGTTAATTGTGTGCTCTACATTTTTGCTGTGGTAAGTTTTTGCCTATCTCTTACGGTTTACCAGTTTCACAAAATTCATCCACAATAAAGTAGTATTCAGATGTTATTCCCAGGAAATGCAAGATATACATGTAGTTTGTCGAAGATATTAAACTTAAATACCAATTTTGGTATTCAGCGGTGTTTTCGTTTTTGAACTACGCTGTCCACAGACACACACACAAACGGATCTTTTTTCAAAAATGCCTTTTTGGATTCAGGGAGACCCAAAACATGTATTTCCTGTGAAATCTTAATATCAAAGTTTTGGGTGCAATACAATATCTTTTCTATACACTATGTACACAGTACGTGTAGAGAAAGTAAAACTCTTTAGAAATGTCAAGAAAATGGAACCATTTTCAGTTTTCTAGCAATAGCATCATTTGTGCGGAATACTGCAATCTAGAAAATAACATGATGCCTTTCCAAATACTTCACACATAAACAGTTGTTGCATCTTATCTGTGCAAACCCGAGGGGAATATAGCAGATGTGCAATTTACTTTCTGCCACGTTTCTTCTCAGTCGTTTCTCCAGATATATATACTTTGTGATACAAACTAATATCAGGACGGAAGCACACACTCATATTGGAACTCGATTCCCAAGTATCGGAATACGTTTAGTAAGAAAACTGTAATATGCTTCCAAGTCAAATAAATGAGAAATACTCCTGAATATTCGAGATGAACAAGGAGCCATGCAGCTGATAATCTTATAACCTGTTGGGGGAATTAATGGAACATCTTGAAACACGAACATCACACAATGGAGAGAATAATAACTGTGGATATTTTATTAGAGAAAAGATGACAATAATCATGTAATCGGAAGTTTATGACTACATTCAAAAAGAGAGGACGAGTGAATGAATGAATGAATAAGTATATTTATTGACATAACAATATCACAAATTGAACTTCAACAATCGCACGAGTCCACAGACCGTACGTGCTTTAGCAATACACAATATAAAAAGTAATATTAAAACAACAACAAAAGAATTAAAAGAGTTCACACGAAAATAAAAATACAAAGATGTTCAAATACACCAAGTTAAATTTACAGCACGCAGTACACCTTGTTCAGAAGCATAAATATACCGTCTTATAATAGAAAATCCTATATGTTCCATTCACATGACTTTCTCTACATCTCAGCAATAAATTATAGTTAAAAAGCTTATGTTTCTATTTACTTCATGCTAATCGAGAGAAAATTAGCATAAATAGCCTTACTACTTGCTTCCTTGTAAGTAGAAGCGAAATAAGGAAGTAGCATAGGTTCAAGTGATAGTCAAAAGCTGGTTGCTATGTGACTGAAGTTGCTTTGTATTGATTCGAATTGACAAATTCCTGTATGAGAAAAGCATAAGTTTTTCCAAGCTGAAACCAACAACAAAGGAATAGATAAAAAACGATCAACTCCACGAAAAAAATGTATAAAACATAACTTGTGTGTTTTAAAGTGCTCTACATTTTTTGTGTGATAAGTTTTTGTCCATTTCTTACGGTTTAGCAGTTATGCAAAATTCCGTAACATTCCTTCAGAATAAAGTAGTCTTCAGAAACTATTCCCAGAAAGTTCAAAATATACAATTTATTTGTGAGCTAAATATCTTTAATATACGAAATGGTAACCAACATTTTTAAGAAAATAAAAAGTTTCGAAAAAAATTCCAAGTAAAGGGTAGTTGGAGTGGGGGGTTTCTTGGGAATCTACGTGTCGCATCCTTGGAAGATGCCAATCTTGAATACCAAGTTTGGTATTTAACGGTGTTTTCGTTTTTGAGCTATGCTGTCCTCAGTCACACATACAGACAAACAGACATAGGGGACCCAAAACATGTATTGTCGGTGAAATCTCGGTATCGAATTTTTGGGTGGTGTGCAATACCTTCTCTATACACAATGTACATAGTACGTGTAGAGAAAGTAAACAGAGATGGCTAGTGGATGTATTGCATTCATGTGAAGGTTTTTACTGAGTTTTTATGCAATGGCGGAGCCAGTGGAAAGACAAATTATTGTTAAACGATATTCTTCTACTTCATGCTAATCGCGATAAACATTAACAGAAATGGTATTATTACTTATTTCCGTATAGTTAGAAGGGAAATAAAGGATTACACAACGCTAAAGCCAGTCAAAGCCTTTAAAGGCCGGTAGCTACTGGGTTGAAATTCGTTTCTTTGCTTGACAAATTCCTGTATGAGGAAAAGTTTTATAAAACTGAAACAAATAGGAACAACCTCGGAAATGCCAGTTTCACGAAAAAATGTATATCTCATACACGGTCTGTTTTAACAAGAGGTAAATATTGTGTAACTATGTCTCCGTCTGTCTCTTACAGTTGACCCGAGGTGCAAAATCTACTCAGAATGAAAAGCTCTTGAGGAGCTACTCCCAGAAAGTTCACGCTATACACTTTATTTGGGATTTTAACCAAAAACATAAGTTACCTTTGAGGAAAAATGTTTCAAATTTGACGTAAAGACACTAGGGAGGATCTTCTTGTTAATCTTCATTTCGTAAGATACTCGTGAACTCAAATACCAATACGGTCTTTTAGTTTCTGAACCACACTATCCAAAAATACACATGGATCATTTTCTAAAAATGCTTTTTTCGGACTCAGGGAACCTCAAAACCTATATTTCAGATGAAATCTCGGCATTAAAATTTTGGTTGCAATAACATATCTTCTGTATATTAGATCACTGTAGTTATTATTGCTGTTATTATTATTATTATTATTATTATTATTATTATTATTATTATTATTATTATTATTATTATTATACCGCTTATTAGGTTTATTTAAATGCCCTTTTTATCCTTGCTACTTTCATACATTGAATGAGAGTGAGGCGAACAAAGATAATATTAAATTTACACGTGTTATTTTCAGTGGTGAATATTGGCACTGACGGCTAATGGCCCCGGGTTATCACGAGGTTGACGTCGAATTGTTGGTCAGTGAAGAGACAGACTGTCCGGTCAAATGTTCTCATGTAGCACATTCATGCCAAGTGCTAGCAGGGATAATCTGCTTTCTCAAGCCTTTGGACATTTTAGAACTTTGGCAAAGGGAAACATTATATAAGCGAGTGTGCTCAACGGTTAGGGACTTATTAGTGGAGACACTGAGATATCTAAAAGGGATCTGCCCTAAACGTGTCAGTTATTACGTACTGATAATAGTTGTTATTCAGTGAATTGGTAACTCAGTTAATAAAAGCATTAGCAGAAGTAGATTCAATTACGTTAGGTATAGCTGGCACCTCAAATTTCTCAGATTGTCCGTTAAATATTCCAGGACGATTAAATCAAAAGATTGCTTCTGTTCGACTCCCCAGCAACTGAAGCAGTTTTTACTTTCTCAACACGTACTATGTATATAATGTATAGAGAAGGTATTGTATTGCACCCAAAAATTCAATACCGACATTTCACCGGAAATACATCTTATGGGTGTCCTTGAGTCCAAAAACAGTTTTTAGAAAAAGTCCGTGTGTGTCTGTGAGCAGCATAACTCAAAAACGAAAAGACTGTTCAATACCAAACTTGGTATTTAGGTTTGGTATCTTCCAAGGATTGGTCACGAAGATTTTCAACAAAATCCCCCCATCACCAACTACAGTTTACTTAGAACATTTTTCGAAAATTTTGATTTCTCAAAAATGGCTCTAAGGATTTTGATTAAAATATCATATATTAAGGATAGCTACGTGAAAAATGCAATGTTTATCTTCAATTTTCTGGGTATAGCCTCTGAAGACATGTTTATTCTGGATGAATTTTGCGGAATTTTGAATAACTGGTAAACCGTGAGGCATAGACAAAAACGTGCCACGTAATTTATGTAGAGTTCCTTAAAACACACATTTTATGTTTTATACATTTTTTTCGTGGATTTTATCGTTTTCTAGATATTATTTCAGCTTTGAAAAACTTATACGTTTCTCATACAGGAATTTGTCAACTCGTGTCCATACAAACAAAGGAACATCAGTCACATAACAACCAGCTTTTGACTATCACTTTAACCTATTGTACTCCCTTATTTCGCTTCTGCTTACAAGGAAGCAAGTAATAAGACTATTTCTGCTAATTTTTCTCGATTAGCATGAAGTTAATAGAAGCATAAGCTTTTTAACAATAACTTGTTGCAGAGATGTAGAGAAAGACATGTGAATTGATCACATCAGATTTTTTAGAGTGTTAATCGCCCGCTTTTATTACTCGTGGCACCACAGGCGATGACACTGATGAATAATGGAATGAAGATGGAGCACCGGTGGAATGCTGTCGGGGAAAACCGGAGAACGCGGAGAAAACGCGCCCCTACAACACATATCTCACATGCGGTGACTTGGGATCGAACCCGGCCGTCTAGTTGAGAGGCGGACTACCTACTCGGCCACGGCGCGGCCTCGAGTGAAGCAGTATAATCAAGAGACTCTTCAGTCGTTACGTTTGCCTCTGTGTTGCGAAGAGCTACTGAAATGAAGTGATAGATAAAATACACGTGGTAAGACACCGAAGATTGAACTGATTCAATTAATGTGGATAGGCACTGAAAATTGATTTAGCTCACTCATACTGTGAAGAGAAGCAGCAGGAGTATTGAACTAGCTCAAATTAGTGAAAGGTAGTAAGAACTGAACTAGTTTACTTTAGTGAAGCAACCGCGTGAAATTAAACCAGTTCACTCTAGCGAAGAGAGAGTGAACATTTAACTAGTTCGTGTTATGAAAATGCAGTGAAAGCGTTTCACGAAGAGACAGTAAAAACTGAACTAGCTTACATTAGTGGATACACATTGAAATTTATACTAGTTTGCATTAGAGAAGAGAAGTAAATGTTAAACAGTTCATAAACGTAAAGAATCTGAGTTAATTGAACTCTTTCACATTAAAGAAGTTACGTGGTAAGTGAATTGTTTCATATTAGTAAAACGACAGAAACTGAACTTGTTCAAATGCGATAGAAAATATAACCAGTTTACATTATTGAAGTGAGAGTGAAAATTAGATTAATTCACATTGCTGTCAGGAATGGAACTTAAAATGAAGCTCCAAACAGTTAAGCGAAATAATGACCATGAAACCTAGATTTTTAGACGTGGAAGATTACTAAACAAGTAACAAGGACGTGGAGAAAACTAAATCCGAACACACCTTGCATCATGAATTTAGCACATTTAACGTTGGCAGATGTCAGTTTTAATGTACGCTTAAATTCTCTTCGAAGCTTCCATATTGACTTTATTGTTTAAGTCACTTTCTCACAATTTACCTATTTTTTGTGAGCAGGAACTGATTCTCTACGCACTGAGAAGCATGCCTGAGTTCTCTTCGGGAAATAAAATACCTGAAGTAAGCCATTTTGAGCTGATTAACACGCTGTTTCACGTCGTCTACAGAACACGTGCTTATCGTGAAAGAGGTCATCACCTCATAATGACGGTCGACGTGACCTTCAGCGTCGTGGAGTTTACTGTTACTTCTAAAGCTGTTTAGCGGAACAGTTCAGGAGTGAGAGCTAGAACTGCTAGGGTATTATCACTACTCTCTAAGAACCAAACCTGATATAAACACATGACGTCATTACTAGTCCGCAGGAAACACAAGCACACCACAACATACACACTGATACAAATATATGTGCCAATATTTTTATTGGTAATTGAGGAGAATGTACTTTTTACCGTTGTAGATTATATTCCTACTTTCTTTACATGTACGACAAACATAGTGTATAGAGAAGGTATTGTAATGCACCCAAAAATTCGATGCCGAGATTTCACCGAAAATGCATGTTTATGGTCCCCCTGAAATAAAAAATTGGGAAAAAATCAGTGTGTGTCCGTTTGTCAGTCTATCTGTCTGTGGGCAAGTGGACAGCATAGCTCAAAAACGAAAAGAGCATTGAATACCAAACTTAGTATTTAAGTTTAGTATCCTCCAAAGATGCTACACGAAGATTTTCAAGAAAGTCCCCCTCTACCAACTACCCTTCACATAGAATTTTATTCAAAAATTTTTATTTTCTCAAAAATGGCTCTAATGATTTTGATTACAATAATATATATTAAAAATATTCACACAAATAAACTGTATATCTTGAATTTTCTGGGAATAATCTCTGAAGACTACTTTATTCTGGATGAATTTTACGGAATTTTGCATAACTGCTAAACTGAAAGAGATGCACAAAAACTTACCACACAAAAAATGTGGAGCAGGTTAAGGCACACAATTTATGTTAGATACATGTTTTTCGTGAGGTTGGTCGCTTTGAGATATTCATTGATTTTGGTTTTAGCTTTGAAAAACTTATACTTTTCTCATACAGGAATGTGTCAACTCCTGTCCATACAAACAAAGGAACTTCAGTCACATAGCAACCAGCTTTTGTATTTTTCCTTAACTTATGTTACTCCGTTATTTCGCCTCTACTTACAAGGAAGCAAGTAATAAAAATATTTCTGCTAATTCGTCCTCAATTAGCATTAAGTAAATAGAAGCATAAGCAATTTAACAATAATATGTTGCAGAAATGTAGAAAAAGTCATGTGAATGGAACAGATCAGACTTTTAGTTATTAAAGCTCTGATGTCTTTCATTCATATGTATTTCTCTAAGCGTCCTGCAACAAAATATTGTTTTAAAATTTTATTCTTTTATCTACTTCATGATACTCGAGATAGAATTAGTAGGAATGACTTTCTTGCGTAGTTCCTTGTAAGTAGGAGGGAAATAAGGATTCTGTGTAAAAGAATACGCTTTCGTAGGAATAGTTTCCAATGGAATAGTTACAGAAAGTCATATGAGTGTTAAACGACTTATATTTTTAAACGCACTCTTCACGCGTTGTTTGAACTTCATAGGTGTGCGGAACATAGCGCTTTGAATTTTCAGGTCAGTGCCTCCTATTTCCCACACTTCTGCTCCCAAACAATCGAGAAAGGAAAACGGTGTCCAGGAAACTTCTCCAAAGAGTTTTTCCTTCCCCTTTTTGTGATTTTAAGTTAAGAGCACAGAGCGACTTGGGGGGGGGCAGAGAACTCTTTTCTTACGTGCCCAGCGATAGTTACTTTCTGTACACGTGCAATGTGCTTAGTATATAAAGAAGGTATTGCATTCCACCCAAAATTCGATTTCGAGATTTCACAAGAAATACGTGTTTTGTGTCCCCCTAAATACAAAGAAAGTATTTTTGCAAAAGGGTCTATGTGTGTGTGCGTGTGTATATATCTGTGTGTGTCCATGTGTCTGTGAACACGATAACTCAAAAACGAAAAGCGGTAAAATACCAAACTTGGTATTTAAGTTTAGTATCCTCCAAGGATGCGACACGAAGATTTTCAAGAAAATACCCCCATCCCCAACTAAACTTTACATGGAACTTTTTTCAAAAATGTTTATTACCTTAAAAATGGCTCTAAAATTGAGATATCGTATATTAAACATATGCATTTTTTATATTTTTTTCTACACGTTTAACAATTTCCCATTCTTTTCGTTTATTTTATTATGTTTTGTGGGGAGATTTCAATTTGGTGTCTATATATAAATTATGAGAAGAAAGGTATATAATAATTTACCTGACAAATGAAATGTATGTTTTGAATTTTCCGGGAATAGCCTCTGACGGATACTTGATTCTGGATAAATTTTACGGAATTTTGCATAACTGGTTAAACCGTAAGAGATTCACAAAAACTTACCACACAAAAATGTAGAGCACGTTAAAACACAGAATTTATGTTATATTCATTTTTTTTTTTTTTTTTTTTTTTTTTTTGTGGAGTTGATTCTTTTTTAAATATTCTCTGTTTTTAGTTTTACATTTAAAAAACGTATACTTCTTTCATATAGGAATTTGTGAACTCCTGTCCATACAATCAAAGGAACTTCAGTCACATTGCAACCGGCTTTTGACTATCACTTTAACCTATGGTACTCCCTAATTACGCTTCTACTTACAAGGAAGCAAGTAATACGTCTATTTATGCTAATTTTTTCTCCATTAGCATGAGATAAATAGAAGCATACGCTTTTTAACAATAATTTGTTGCAGAGATGTAGAGAAAGTCATGAGAATGGAACACATCAGAATTTTTTACTTTCTCTATACGTACTATGTTTCTAGTGTATAGAGAAGGTATTGTGTTGCACCCAAAAATTCTATACCGTAAGACCCCTTGAATCCAAAGAAGCATTTTTACAAACATGTCCGAGTGTGTGTGTGTGTCTGTGGGCAGCATAGCTCAAAAACGATAATACCGTTGAATACCAAACTTTGTATTTGATTTTGGTTTCTTCCAAGGATGTGACACGAATATTTTCAAGAACCCCCCCCCCAACTATCCTTTACATGGATTTTTTTTCGAAAATTTCGATTTCCTTAAAAATGTCTGTAACGCTTTTGGTTAAAATATCGTATTTTAAACATATTTTCCTGACAAAAAATGTATATCTTGAATTTTCTGGAAATAGCCTCTGAAGACTATTCTGCATGAATTTTACAAAATTTTGCATAACTGCCAAACCATATGAGATACACAAAAACTTAATAAAAATGCAGAGCACATTAAAACATACAATTTATGTCATATACATTTTTTTCGTGCAATTGATCTTATTGAGTTATTCATTGTTTTTTATTTCACCTTTCAAAAACTCATACAAGAATTTGTCTACTCCTGTGCATACAAACAACGGAATCAGCCTTTGACTATCACTTTGACCTATTGTACTCCCTTATTTGTCTACTTCTGTCCAAACAAAGGAATCAGCCTTTGACTATCACTTTGACCTATTGTACTCCCTTATTTGTCTACTTCTGTTCATACAAAGGAATCAGCCTTTGACTATCACTTTGACCTTGGTACTCCCTTATTTCGCTTCTATTTACAAGGAAGCAAGTAATTAGATTGTCTCTGCTAATTATTTCTCGATTACCATGAAGTAAGTAGAAGCATTAACAATACTTTGTTGCAGAGATGCATAGAAAGTCATGTGAATGGAACACATCAGATTTTTTTTTATTCTATACCAACAAAATAATTTTCCAAGTATGCTATTAGTTGACCAGCAGCCCATATGCTGGAGCGTTGTATATTTCTTTTTAAATCTTTTCTATCGATAGATTTGCTGAAAGTAATACCAACTGTGTGATTTCAAGTTACGTACCCAGATAATTGCACTCCGACTGGTGTATAAGAATATTACTATAATACAGTAGAGCCCCGGTTACATTCTTAGTTGTGGTTGGTTTACCACGATCATTTAATAGTCGTCTACCTTGTAGTCGGTCCGAATTAGTGCCGGTGAAGTACTATTAAAATACATGTGTACATACCTCCTTGATGTTCGGTGATGCGCCGGATAGGCTCATCGATATTTTAACACACATCATTGACTCTCACTGAGGGGAGGAAGAACGACATGGGTATGTCTTACTGGGTAGACTCACAAACCTAAGTAACTTTAATGTGGATACCTTCCCATCAGGGGATAAAGAGGAACGAAAGAGCAGATAAAGCAGCAAAGGAACAACAAAACAACCATCAGTTTATCCCCATATCCCTATTGCACATGAAGATGCTATGCAGTATGTTAAGAAGAAGCTGAGACAAAAGTGAATTGAAAATAAAAGCAATAGTAAACTGCATGAAGTAAAAATCTGATGTGTTCCATTCACATGTCTTTCTCTACATCCCTGCAACAAATGACTGCTAAAAAGATTATGCTTCTATTTATCTCATGCTAATCAACAATAAATTAGCAGAAATATTATTTTTACTTGCTCCCTTGTGAGTACAAGATAAATAAGGGAGTACCATCGGTTAAAGTGATAGTCAAATGCTGGTTGCTATGTGATTAAAATTTTTATTTGTATGTACAGGAGTTGAAGAATTTCTGTATGAGAAAAGTTGTTCTTCGAAGCTGAAACCTGAAACAAGGAGGATCTAAAAACCGATTAACTCCAGGAAAAAATGTATAAAACATAAATTGTATGTTTTAATGTGCTCTATATTTTTGTGTTATAAGATTTTGTCCATCGCTTACGGCTTAGTAGTTATGCAAAGTTCCGTAAAATTCACTCAGAATAAAGTAGTCTTCAGAGGCTATTCCCAGAAAATTCAAAATATACATTTTACATATCATGGTAAATATTTTTAATATGCGATATTTTAATCAAAATCGTTAGAGCCACTTTTGAAAAAATCAAAATTTTCGACAAAAGTTCCATATGCGGTAGTATGCGGTGGGGGATTTTTCTCAAAAGCTTCGTGTCGCATCCTTGGAAGATACTGAACTTAAATACCAAGTTTGGTATTTTACCGATTTTCATTTTTGGGTTATCGTGATTATAGACACATGGACCTTTTTCTGAAACTGCTTTTTTTGGGTACAGGCGATCCTAAATTATATATTTCCGGTGTGATCTCGGTATCGACTTTTTGGGTGGAGTACAATACTTTCGCTATACACTATGTACATAGTACATGTTAAGAAAGTAAAACTTGATACATCATTTATTAAAATATAGGAAACTCCAAACAGATGATACTCACCAGACTAAAAACTGGACAAACTAAACTAAGTCATGACTATGTATTCACCAAACAGCCACCAGGAACTACCAACAGATGATACTCACCAGACTAAAAACTGGACAAACTAGACTAAGTCATGCCTATGTATTCACCAAACAGCCACCAGGAACTACAAACAGATGATACTCACCAGACTAAAAACTGGACAAACTAGACTAAGTCATGACTATGTATTCACCAAACAGCCACCAGGAACTACCAACAGATGATACTCACCAGACTAAAAACTGGACAAACTAGACTAAGTCATGCCTATGTATTCACCAAACAGCCACCAGGAACTACAAACAGATGATACTCACCAGACTAAAAACTGGACAAACTAGACTAAGTCATGACTATGTATTCACCAAACAGCCACCAGGAACTGCCAACAGATGATACTCACCAGACTAAGAACTGGACAAACTAGACCAAGTCATGACTATGTATTCACCAAACAGCCACCAGGAACTATCAACAGATGATACTCACCAGACTAAGAACTGGACAAACTAGACTAAGTCATGACTATGTATTCACCAAACAGCCACCAGGAATCAACAGATGATACTCACCAGACTAAGAACTGGACAAACTAGACCAAGTCATGCCTATATATTCACCAAACAGCCACCGGGAACTATCAACAGATGATACTCACCAGACTAAGAACTGGACAAACTAGACCAAGTCATGCCTATATATTCACCAAACAGCCACCAGGAACTACCAACAGATGATACTCACCAGACTAAGAACTGGACAAACTAGACCAAGTCATGACTATGTATTCACCAAACAGCCACCTCCATCCTTTGAACAGTGCAGCCAGAGACTATCAGTCAAACACATCATAACGGAATGTGTCCACTCTTCTAAGTACAGAACCAGCCACCAAACTCCTCCAGATCTTCAGGCAGCACTCGACGAACCAACCTATTCATCATCATTGTTCAAATACATAAAAGATTTTAAGCTTGCTACTGTACTGTAAAATATTGTATATTTTTAATACACTGTTGTATGAATCACTATATAATGCATAAGTATTATTGTTAGAATCCCGATAACTAATGTTATAAGCTAGATACAATTATTAATTTAATATGTAAATATTGTATTGTACTATATTATTATTGCACAATGTTGGCGCTATAAGACCTATGCAGTTAGGCGATATTAAATAAAATTATAAATAAAAAAAATAAGTATTTCACTAAATTTGTCGGAATTGATGCTGTTTTCTTCCTAATTATATTATTATTATTATTATTATTATTATTATTATTATTATTATTATTATTATTATTATTGAGGCACTAAACCGTTGAGCGACTCCCGACAGAGTTCTTGTAGATTTAGTAAATTCCGCTTATAACTGGTACTACTTTTATGTATACCAACTTTTTTATTACCGCGGTGGTTAATATGAGGACCGTTTTTCTCAACCTCCGATCGGCTATAAATAAAAGACAAGTTCATAGAAAATAATGTTTTATTACTAAAAGTTTTGTACACTAATGGTTACTTTTCAACATAATCACCGAAAACATTTAGACATTTATCGTACCTGTGCACAAGCTTTGCAATACCCGCTTCAAAAATGTTGCCGCCAATGGTTTCAAATGAGCATTGACGTTGTTTTGAATATCTTCGCAAATTTTTACGTTTGCGGAGAGCCATTCAAAACAAACGAAGAAGAATGAAACTTCAGGAATTGTGTTGATCCATGACAACGCTCATCCACACACTGCTGGCACAACCCATCGGCTCCTTGAACAATTTCAATGGGACATTTTCGATCATCCGCCGTACAGTCCAGACCTGGCATCCAGTGACTTTAACCTTTTCCCTGAACTGAAGATATGGCTAGCAGGGCAGCACTTTCAAACCAACGAAGATCTTCAAAACAACGTCAATGCTGAATTGAAATCATTGGCGGCAACATGTTTTGATGCGGGTGAAAGCTGAGTACCGAACTTTTGGCTGGAAAACAATATTTTCTATATCTTTTATGTACCTACGTACATAGTATTTGTAGAGCCAGTAATAATTAAAACGAGAAAGGTATAAAAGGTGCTAAATTTAAACTGCATTCTTGTGTGATAAACGCAGCTGGGAACAAGGATTGAAGTAACTGCGTGTTACAAGCCGATGGAAGGTTTGCCTCCCTTGTGTCAGTCACCACGCGTTGCCTGGGATTTAATTTTGGCTCACAAAGGCTGCAAGACCAGACCAGCGACGTTTTATCGAAAACCAAAAGAATTAAAATTCTATTTCAATTTGAAATGTTGTCGTGCTGGGCCGAAGAGAGCTTAAGCGGAAAACGTGTTTTGCCGGTGTTCGCTTTGACGTATTTTATTTGCGGAATGGCAATGATAAAAAGAGGGAAAGTGTTCTCATTAGTTTAACAAAACTGAACACGCGGTCGAGTTGCTTTAAATGGAAGCTATAAAGGGAAACGTTTCAATCGCTTTAATTTTCGCATTTCCATCAACCAAAGATACCACTACAAAAGAGAAGCAAAAAAAAAAAAAAAAAAAAAAAAAAAAAAAAAAAAAAAAAAAAAAAAACGACATTTGTGAACACCAGCATGCAATGGAAACATCCAAAATCTACATACATTTTGGTATAATCAAAACAACACTTCAAAAGATTTCACAATTATAAACATATTAACCTACCATTTGAGGTTAAAGTTATGCACCGAAAACTAGAATACATTATTAATATATCTGATGTGCTACATTCACATGATTTGCTCAACTACAAACAAACCACTAGATGGACCTACGTCGCCATATTTCGCGTGTGCAGATAAACCTTCGTGCGTTACGAGGTTGTTGAAAAGTTCTCGGCCTAATAGTGAAAAACCACAATTCTTGCTTTCAAAGTAGTTTTATTTTACAACATAATGTCCTCTAATATCAATACATTTTGTCCAGCGGTGTTCTAATGCCATTATCCCCTCTCTGTAGTGCTCCTCTGGAAGTGCTGCAAAGTACCCATTTACAGCCGCAATTGCTTCTTCATTGGACGAAAGCGCATACCAGCGAGGAATTTCTTCAGTTTTGGAAACAGATGGAAGTCCAAGAGCGTCAAATCTGGGGAATAGGGTGCATGTTCCTGCACTTTATAGTGCAGATCTCTCAATTACCCCATTGCCAAAACACTTTTGTGGGCACGTGCATTGTCCTGATGGAAAACATTGTTTTCTTTTTTTAGCCATGGTTTGTTTTTACGAATGCTTGCATTTAGTTTGGTTAGAAGTTGAGAGTAGTATTCTTCAGTAATGGTTTTACCTTTTTCGAGATAGTCAATCAAAAAAATTCCTTTGGCATCCCAAAACAATGACGCCATGATCTTTCCCGCCGATGCCACCATCCTCGCCTTCTTTGGGACTGAAGAACCAGCTTCGGTCCACTGCCTCGACTGCTGCTTGGATTCGGTGTGTAGTGGTGAATCCATGCACCATCTTGCGCAAAGCTTTTTCATGTTTAATTCCTGATGCAAGATGTGACCAATATGTTCCTTTGAAATTCCAAGAGCATTAGCAATTTCACGCTCCTTTGTGCGCTGAATTCCAAAACCATGTCATGCACTTTTTCAATTATTTCCGGTGTGGTTACAGTTTTTGGACATCCTTCGAGCGGATCGCGCATTTCTTCACAGTGGAAACTGAAGGTGAAGAGTCACCATACATATTTACAATCCGTAAATGAATTTCTGTAGGTGTTAAGCCTTCTTTTATGAAGAAGTTTATCAGAACACGATACTCGAATTTCTCCATTTTCAGAATAATGCGCACTTCCAGTACTTCAACCAACTGCCTACAGTCAACTATTACCTAGATTGACTTATAATTTGATATAGGGTCTAAAGACATGTGTACCAATGTAAGGAAAAAAAATCATGAGAGCAGTGGCGCGATCTCCGGGTGAGGCCGAGAACTTTTCACAGCACGGTAGTATAAAGATTGCAGAACTTCACGGGACAAATCCAAGCATACGCCGATCAGTGGTGTTGTAAGAACGAATATCGCTCTCGCTTCTCCTCCTGCATATCCGCGAACATTTTGAAGGAATGAGAAACGGTTCCCAGACTTGTACTAGGGCCGTGATGATTTGTTTAAACACACAGAGACACTTAACATGCACTTCACTTCAATGACAGAGGCTTTACTCGTTAAGAATAAAGTCAGCTTTTAGATTCACTGGCAATTAGAAAGTTATTTTGCCTGTCAATTTCAGACAATAACTGGTTTCGTAATTGTGTAATTAGAGACCAGAATCATGTTGGGTTAAAACAGTTTTATTATAATTATTAATACTATTATTATTATTTTTGTTGTTATTATTATTGCTATTATTAATCGTATTATCATTATAATTATCTTTATCATTATTATCATCATTATTAAAAGGTGCCTTTATTCTCTAAATATATTATGTATTCTATTCACATGTCTTTCTCTATATCTCTACAACAAATTATTGTTAAAAAGCCTATGTTTCTATTTACTTCATGCAAATTGAGAAAAAATTAGCATAAATAGTCTTAATACTTGCTTCCTTGTAAGTATAAGCGAAATAAGGCAGTACAATAGGCTAAAGTGACAGTCGAAAGCTTGTTGCTATGGGGCTGAAGTTCCTTTGTTTGTATGGACACGAGTTGACAAATTCCTGTATGCGAAAAGTATAATTTTCAAAGGTGAAACCAAGAAAAGGAATATCTAGAAAACGAACAACTCCACGAAAGAAATGCATATTACATAAATTGAGTGTTTTAACGTGTTCTACATGTTTTGTGTGGTAAGTTTTTGTCCATCTCTTACGGTTTAGCAGTTATACAAAATTACGTAAATTGATCCAGAATAAATTGGTCTTCAGAGGCTATTCCCAGAAAATTGAAGATATACATTTTCGTGTCGCATCCTTGCAAGATACCATACTTAAATACCGAGTTTGGTATTCAACGGTATTTTCGTTTTTGAGCTATGTGTTCCACGGACACACGCGGAACTTTATCTGAAAATGCATTTTTTGGACTCAGGGGGGGCCCAAAATGTGTATTTCCGGTAAAATCTCGGTATCGAATTTTTGGGTGAAATGCAATACCTTCTCCGTACACTACACAGTACGTGTAAGGAAAGTAAAAACTGGTTGTGAAGCAAAGGCCATTATTAGCCTGAAAATAGAAATGAAATGCCATCATGGATATTTGCAACACCTAAAAATCTAATGTGTTCCATTCACATGACTTTCTCTACATCTACTTAACAAAATATTGTTAAAGTTGTATTCTTCTATCTACTTTAAGATAATCGAGATAAACTTTAGCAGAATTTGTCTTATTTACTTGCTTCCTTGTATGAAGAAGCTATATAATGGAATACACTAGGTTAAAGTTTTAGTCAAAACTTTTAAAATCTGGTTACCATGTGGTTGAAATCCGTTTCTATGCACGGACAGGAATTTATTACTTACCGCTTGTCGGTATTTCATCAAAAAATATAACTTCAATAATCATCCAGGAAAAGCCTTACTAAATCGAATCAATAAATAAACTCCTGCTGTAACGAAGGTTGAAGAATGAGGTCTATTGAGTCCGAAAAAAAATTATAAAAAGGTTTGTGTTTGTGGACAGCATTGTTCAAAAACGAAAATACCTTTATATACAAAAATGTATTTATGTATAGTATCTTCCAAGGCTATAATACGAAGATTTTAAAAAAAAAGTACCGCACCATAAACTAAACTTGAGAAGGAAAATGTTTTGAAAGTTTTGTTTTTCTCAAAAATGTCTTTAACCATTTGATTAAAATAACATCGAACCTCAATTGTTTCAGATAAAAATAAGGTTTTAAAAGATTTGCTTATAGCTTTAGCATTATGTATTTCCTTATCTTCCTTCTCCTTACAAGGAAGCAAGTAATTAAGAACATTTCTGATAAGGTTTATCGCTGTTAGTATCATGTAAGTAAAAGAAAAATGTAGAGACAAGAAAAACCGAGGTTTTGAAGCAGCAAATGGAGCACATATAGTTTTACTTTCTCTACACGTACTATGTACAGAGAAGGTATTGAATTCCAACAAAAACTCGATACTGAGATTTCACCGGAAATATCTGTTTTAGGGTCTCCTGTATCCAAAAAAAGCATTCTCAGAAAAAGGTGCCTGTGTTTGTGTCCGTGTGTCAGTATGACCGTGGACAAGATAACTCAAAAACAAAAATTTCATAAAATATCAAACTTGGTATTTAGGTTTAGTATCTTCCAGGGATGCAACACGAAGATTTTGAGAAAAATCCCCCACGCCAAACTACCCTTGACATGGACATTGTTTCCCAAATTTTGATTTTCTCAAAAATGGCTCTTAACGATTTTAATTAAAATATCGTATATTATGATAATAGATCTATTAAATTGTTATATAAAATAACAGCAAAATTAAAAATGAAAATGAATGTAGATCCTTCATTGACTTTTTTGTTTCCAATTAAAAGCATAACATTTTCTTGGAGTTTATTAATAACTAAATTTCAATATACTTACATGACGAATGAAATATATATCTTGAATTTTTTGGGTAATACCTCAGTAGACCTCTTTAATTGGGAAGAATTTTGTGTACCTGGTAAACCGTTTTAGATGGATAAAAAGCTTACTTAATAAAAGAATTCGTTAATACTCATAATTTATGTCATATAAATTTTTATCCTAGAGTTGATCGTTTTTGAGATATTCCTTGTTGTTGGTTTCAGTTTTAAAACACTTATACTTTCTCATACAGGAATTTTTCAACTCGTGTCCATACAAACAAAGGAACTTCAGTCACAGAGCAACCAGCTTTTGACTATCACTTTAATCTATGTTACTCCCTTATTTCGCTTCTACTTAAAAGGAAACAGGTAATGAGAATGTTTCGGCTAATTATTCCTGGATTAGCAGGAAGTAAATAGAAAAATAAGAAATTTAACTATACTTTATTGCAGAGATTTAGAGAAACCTATGTGAATGTAGCACATCATATTTTTATACTCTATTTCGTATTTGCAATGATTATCAACAAAATTTTCAATTGCTCAAATTAAACGCCTGGGTCTAAATACAGCTTCAACTGTCCATTTAGTTGTAAGCTTTTAAAGATGTGGTTTAAGAAAATCAATTTTGAGTTGAGAGATTTTTGTACAGTTTTCTGATCATTTGTCGGAGCAGCTCAGGATTATGAAAGTGCATGTGTTGACACGGAACGGAAGCTGGTTTCCTCTCCGCTACTTGAATCTCGGAAGGTCGGGAAGATTAAGCCGTCAGCAGTACCTAACTTGTCCTTTCCATCTTCATCAATTTCCCACCCCTCGGTTTATCAACTTCCCTCAAGTCTTCTAATTTTCTCTTCCCGCCCCGCGCTCTTAATGTTAATCACCCCGACTTTGGGCAAGGGATCTCAATCACAACTTCTTCTTAATTAAAAGGGAAATGAAAAGATTTTTAGCCAATCCCGCCCTCCGCTATTCTTTTTTTTCATTATGGCCTGCACTTTATTTTAGACTTCTTCCTCTAATTTTTATGACAGGAAAATGTGCGACTGCATATAAGGATCCAATGCTTTTGTTTCAGGGGAGGGGAATATTAATGGTTGGCGCAGTGACGGCGGGGAAATGGAGGAAAAAGGAGAGATGGAGGAATCAAATTATTGCAAAGCCTCCAGTTAACAGGGCAACGCTCTTCTCCAGAAGCGAGGCGGAACTGTTAATGTTTCTCAGACAGAAGCAATAACTAGTCCAGTCTGCCCCCGTGGTCAGCGAGCTAACTTCTCACCCGAAGGTCCCGGGTTCGATTACCGCCTGGGGCGTGCAATTTTTCTTTAACCAGAATTACCCCCTATCCCCCACAGAGTCTGGAAGTATGTGTGTGTTTGAGGAAAATAAAATGATTTAAAGCAAACTTAAAGAAACTACAGACGAGTTGTTTCGAGCGCAATGTTCCCGATATGACCTTAGATGTTAAAGGGGCTATATAAATAAACCTACAATAATTATTCCAGCAAGTATTCTAAATTTGGGGAGAGATTTTAATGGACAATAAATTTTCTTAACCACATAATTTAGCTTAAGAGGTTTCACATAGGTTATATAATAACAGGTGGCTCACAAGTTTTGTCTGGGACTGTCATTCGGGAGGTCCGGATTCGATCCCTGTTGACCGCGCACACTATCCTGGGTTTTTCGTGGTTTAGGCGAATGCTGAAGTGCTGTATATCTAACAAGGTTCCTTTCATTTCTTCATTTTTAATTTCTCTATACGTACTGTGTACTTTGTATAGAGAAGTTATTGTATTGCAACCAAAAAACTGATGTGTTCCATTCACATGACATTCTCTACATCTCTGCAATAAATTATTGTTAAAAAGTTTAGGCTTGTATTTACTCCATGCCAAAAGGGGAAAAAAAAATAGCAGAAATAGTCTTATTACTTGTTTCCTTGAAAGTGGAAGCGAAATAAGGGAGTGCCATAGGTTAAAGTGATAGTCAAAAGCTGGTTGCTATGTAACTCAAGTTCCTTTGTATATATGGATAGGAGCTGACAAACTCCTGTATGAGAAAAGTATAAGTTTTTAAAGCTGAAACCTCAAACAAGGAATATCTCAAAAACGATTAACTCCACGAAAAAATGTTTGTAACGTAAATTGCGTATTTTAATGTGCTCTACACTTTTTGTGTGGTACGTTTTTGTCCATCCCTTACAATCTTAGCAGTTATGCAAAATTCCGTTTAATTCTTCCAGAATAAAGTAGTCTTCAGAGGCTATTCCCAGATATTTCAAGATAAACATTTTATATGCTAGGCAAATATCTCTAATGTGCGATTCTATAATAAAAGTCATTAGAGCCATTTTTGAGAAAATCAAAAATGTTGAAAACATTTCATATATAGGGTAGTTGGGGGTGGAGGATTCTTTTTAAAATCTTCGTGTCGCATTCTTGGAAGATGCCAAACTTAAATACAAAGTTTGGTAATTAACGCTCTTTTCGTTTTTGAGCTTCGCTTACCACAGACACACACACGGCCATTTTTCTAAAGATGTTTTTTTTTTTTTAAATAAGGGTACCCAAAGTACATATTTCCAGTGAAATCTCGATATCGAAGTTTTGGGTACATTACAATACCTGCTCTATACACATAGTACGTGTAGAAAAAGTAATAATAATTACTCCAACAAGTATTTTAAATTCAGGGAGAGATTATAATGCCAATTACCTTTCTTAAGCACGTAATTTAGTTTAAGAAATGTCACATAAGTAATATAATAACATATTCCAGTACCGAGCCAGGTGGCTCAGAAGTTTCGTCTGGGGCTTCCATTTGGGATGTCCAGGTTCGATCCCCGTTGACCACTCACACAATTCTAGGTTTCCTGTGGTTTAGGCGAATGCTGAAATGCCGTATATCTAACACGATTCCTTTCATTTATTCATTTTTACTTTCTCTACAAGCCCTATGTACATATTGCATAGAGAAGGTATTGCATTCCACCTAAAAACATTTTTACATAAAGGTCCGTGTGTGTGTGTGTTCTTGTATCTCTGAACAGGATATCTCATAAACGAAAAATCTGTAAAATACCAAACTTAGTATATACATTTAGTATATAAGTTTAGTATCCAAGGATGCGACACAAAGGTTTTTAAAAAAATTCCCCCATCACTTTACATGGAAAAAATTAAGAAAATATTGATTTTCTCAAGTATGGCTCTAACGATTTTGATTAAAATACCGTATACTAAAGATATTTACACTGAAAATGAAACGTATATCTTGAATTTTCTGGAAATAGCCTCTGAAGACCTCCTTATTCTGGATGATTTTGCGTAACTAGTAAACCGTAGGAGATAGACAAAGTTTATTACACAAAAAACTGTAGATCTCGTCAAAACACACAATTTGTGACATTTAAATTTTTGTTGTGGTCGTAACCGTTTCTTGGGATATTCCTTGTTATGTACTTATATTTTTCTCAGACAGTAAGTGTCCGTTTTTCTTTTGTTCTACTCCTGGCCAAGCAAAGAAGTTGTTTGTAATGAAAATCGCATAACGATAGCTTTTAAAACATTTGTGAGGTCCCGGTTCGATTCTCAGCTGGGGCGGGGAATTTTTCTTTAACCAGAATTATTCCCTATCCCCCGCAGAGTCTGGAAGTATGTATGTGAGAGTGAATGTGTGCGTGTTTCAGGAAATAAAATGGTTTAAACCCAACGTAAACCTACGGACAACGAGTTGTTTCTAATTGAAAGCCCTCGATATGACCTTAGATGTTAAAGGGGGCTATATAAATGAAACAAAAAAAAACCACATTTGACTATAGGTTTAGCCTACTGTATCCCTTATTTTCTTCTCACTTATAAGACACTAAGTAATCCGCTAAAGATTATGTCGATTAGCATGGTTTAGGAAGAAGAATCTTATGTAAGAAGTATGTAAAACAGCTAGAGAAAGTCATGTGATTGAAACACTAAGGTTTTTTTCATTTCCCTTCTTCATCTTTCAGGTCAGCGACAGTTGCGGCTCGAGGCTTTACAGGCAGATGGTACGGATGTTTGCTCCGAGTGAAAGTCTCTTTCCCCTGGTTGATGCCTTTGCAGAGGAGTACTTCCGGTTTGCCGGCACCTGTATAGCCTCTGTGGCGCACCAGGACTGCCATCTAATGGGCTGTTAATTCAAAAATGACTCTAACGGTTTTGATTAAAATATCGTATATTAAAGATATTTACCTGACAAACCTAATGTAAGTTTTGAGTTTTCTGACAATATCTTCTGAACACTACTTTATTCTGAATGAATTTTACGGAAGTTTGTACAACTGCTAAACCGTAAGAGATACACAAAAACTTACCACACAATAATGTGGAGCATATTGCAACATACTATTTATGCTATGTTTTTTTTTTCGTGGAGTTGATCGTTTTTGAGATATTGATTGTTTTTGGTTTCCGCTTTAAAAAAATACTTTTCTCATACAGGAATTTGTCAACTGCTGTCTATACAAACAAAGGAACTTCAGTCACATAGCAACCAGCTTTTGACCATCACTTTAACTTATGGTACTCCCTTATTTCGCTTGTACTTACAAGGAAGCAAGTAATAAGAATGTTTCTGCTATTATTTTCTGGATTAGCATGAAGTAAATAAAAGCATTAATTTTTAAGAATAATTGGTTTCAGAGATGTTGAGAGGGTCATGTGAATGGAACACATCAGAGTTTCTTTTTGGTGAAACCCGTTGCTCTAGTATTGAGATAAGCTCAGATTTTCTAAACGAATACGTTGGATCCTTTTTAAATATTCTCGTAGCCATCTTTTGCAACCAATATGCCTAACTAGAACAAAATGATGTTTAAGATTATTTCAGCTTTAATATGATTATACTTTTCTCATATGGGAATTTGTCAACTCCTGTTCCATAGAAACAAAGGAACCTCAATCAAATAGCAACCAGTTTTTAAAAGATTTTACTATTGAATTAAAGATGGCAACTTATTTATGGACGCTCTTTAACTACTGTGGTTTTCAGTCTCCCATTCTAAATTTGACGTAAAAGACCGCTTAATTTTGCTCAGAGGCCTCTCTATCAGGCTTGATGTTTTATTACGTACTGTAAATCTTCGACACAGGACCAACAGCTTTACTTCCCTTCCGAAGGAAGCCATGCTAAGGATTTTTACACCCCAAAAAATCCCGTCCTCCGCCGGGTTTGAACAAGTGACCCTGGGTACATGAATTTAGCATGGTAACCATTACACCCTAAGGGTGACATGACTATCTTCTACTTACAAGGAAGCAGGTAATAAGACCCGTTCTGCCATTTTTTCTCTATCAATATTGAATAGATAGCTTCATAAGTTTTTTTAACAATAATTTGTTTTAGGGATATAGAGAAAGTCATGTGAATGGAATATATTAGATGTTTACTTTCTCTACACGTACTATGTATATAGTGTATACAGAAGGTATTGTATTGCACCCAAAAATTCGATACTGATATTTCACCGGAAATACATGTTTTGGAACCCCATGTTTCAAACAAAATTTAGAAAAATATCTGTTTGTATGTGTCTGTGGTCAGCATAACTAAAAACGAAAACTCCGTTAAATACTTGACTCGATATTTATGTTCATAATCTGCAAAGGATGCGACACGAAGATTTTCAAGAAAAATCCCAACCCCAACTATATGGAACAATTTTCGTAAATTTTAAATTTCTCAAAAATGGATCTAACGACTTTGATAAATATCTCTTATTTTTGAAGATAGTATACTTTGAGGTTATTTTGATAGTCTGCGTGTCACTCCCGAGCGAAGCGATGTCCTAAGAGAGCCGGTCCCCATGGCCAGGCCTCTCGCTTTGGTGCTTCGTGGGCAGGGCATCGTGGGTTCGAGTCCCGCCTTGGGCATGGGTGTTATATGTTTGTGCTGCAGTGTGTATATGTTTGTGTAAAGGAACAGTAAAAGCAGTAATCATACAGGGGGGAATGTAAATAAGGGATACAAAAAAAAAAAGATGAAAACACGTGTTCTATTTGATAAGACAATTCAGCGAAAAAAATTATTAATAATCTATAATATATAGGAATGAAGATTTTATCAGGCTATCATTGAACACTTACATTAGTTCTCAAATGGTAGATGACGCATTCGGCCATGTTTATACACGTAATGTTTTTTTTTCTTTCTTCACTGCGTCCTGAATTATGACACCTTGTACGAATACCGATAGCAACAATAGAAATAGTGAATAATCATATTTAATAAATGATACGTGAAATGGAAACAAACATTATTTTATTTGAAGTTATTTTATTCATGTCATACTTAAGAAATACACATATTATTATTTTCACTCTTTTTTAACTAAATACATTACGAACTGGATAATACTTTAAATAAATATTGTAACTGAATTAATTTAAAGTACAATTGTAGAGCTGAGAGTTATTCAAAGTGAAAGTTTTCTGACGGATTGTTGCCTTGTCACCAATAACCAAGACGGGAGATTAAACAAACGAACGTCAGGTGCGATAAGGTTTCAAAGAAATGAACATCAGCTGCGGTTAGATGTTTCCACAAATTGCCTAATCTCGGCCATTATTTTGGTGATATAATAAATGGCTAAACTATCATAAGCAATACGACGAGTGTTTTCATTTGTCAATAGTTTACGACCAGAGCGAATAGTCCTAAGAGATGAAAACACGTGTTGTATTCGATAAAACAATTCAGCGAAACAGACTATTTATAATATATAGGAGGGGAGATTTTATCATTGTAATACTTACATTAGTTCTCAAATGGTACATGACACTTTCGACCAAGTTTTTCTCTTTTTTGTTTTCACTGCCTCCTGAATTATGATATGACCTAGCGTACCTACACCAAATATATGAATATCGATAACAACAATAGAAATAGTGAACAATTACTTTATTTCAGATTTTAAAACCAATACATGAAGTGGAGAAAACTATAATTTATTTGAGGTTATTGCACTCATCTCATATATAAGAAATAGAAATAAATATTGTTATCACTCCTTTTTTTAACCAAATACATTATGAACTGCATAACTTTAAATAAACATTATAACTGAATTAACTGAAAGTACAATTGAATAAATAACAGCTATTAAAAGTGAAGTTTGGTTGACTGTATTGTCACCTTGTTACCAATAACCAAGACAGGAGATTAAGCAAACGAACGTCAGGTGCGACAAGATTTCAAAGAAATGAACATCAGCTGCGATAAGATGTTTCGACAATATCGCTCCAGTCAGATTGGTTGAAATTACCTAATCTCGGCCATTCTATTGGCGCTTTAATAGTTGAGCTAAATTATCTCCGTAACGCTGTCCTGGTTATTGTGGCGGTGTGCATTACAAAAGTTAGCTTTATCTGTGCTAGGCTTTACAGCTATAATTGAGTTCTGTAAGTTCCAACATTGCGGCGATCAGATAGCTTGTTCGAAAGTCGCCAGCTAAACTATACTAAAAATACAGCTCAAGAACTTCACAGAACACTTCTTTAAAGTTAAGCAGTTCAAATCAGAATCGTTTTCCAGCTAACAAACTTATATCCTAATAATCCCCTTGTGTAAATAATTCATAAAAAAAATTATGATGTTTTGCAACCACATGACTTTCTCTAAACTATTGTTTAGAAACATTATTTTGTTATCTATATTGTGGTACCCGAGATAAAAATTAGCAGAAATTAGTTATTATTTATTTTCTTGCAAGTGGAAGGTAAATCAGCTAGTTAATATAGCGATAGTTAAACATTTTAAAAAGCCAGAAGTTCGGTTCTATTGCAGACCAGGAGTAACACAAAGCGGTAATGAAACGAAAGATGATTTTCCGTTTGAGAAAAGTTCAAGTAACTTAAAATTGACTTCAATAACAATGAATATCTCATAAACGGCTAACTCTACAAAACCATACGGTTCAATATGTAAGTTAATCAAATGTTTAAGCGCTTGTCCCGGTAAAAATGAACCATCATGGAATCAAACCTTAAGCAGGTCTTAGAGGCGGTGCCGCGCCTGAGTGGTTACAGGCGGCTCGGGTTCGACCCCAAGCGCACGCATGTATGATTTATAGTGGACTAAGTGGCGTCTGTGCGGGTTTTCTCAGAGTCCTCCGGTTTCCCCCTCGACTCATTTCACCAGTTCCTCCATCACCTTTTCTATCATCCATTTCGTTTCCATTTTATATCAAGCCGCGCTGTGACAGAGTGTATACACCACTCGCCTGTCACCTAGACGGCCCGATTTCGATCCCAAGAGACCGCATGTAGATTTTGGTGCGGGTTTTCTCTGGGTTCTCCGGTTTCCCCCGCCATCGCATTCCACTGGTACTCCATCTTCATTCCATATGTCATCAGTGCCATCGCCTGCGGTGCCACAAGTAGTAAAATTGGGCGTTAAGCACTATAAAAAATCACTTCATCCACTTCCTCACGCTCATGCCTGGCTATGGGCCGAGCACTTGTTCCAGGTACTTCATTCTGTGCGGTTCCGTGCAGTTGGCTTTCCGACAGGCTTCTCATTCCCTAAGCACTCGTTTATAAATTCTTATCGCACATTTACTGCGGACATGGTTAGCACGCAGCACTATCGGCCAGCTAAGAGATTTGACACCTGTTCTGCTCAATTCTGATTGTCTACTACATAAGTCGCAGTTGTCTCTTTCTGTTGTCTATTCCTAACCCATTTATCCTTTTAATTACATACACAGGGAACGCAATGTCGGGTGCTCCTAATATTACGGGCACTAATCAATTACCAAATCCTACAATTAGAATAGAAATAACTATGAAGAAAATTATGATAAAAGAATGAGCAGTTATAATAACATTAAATATTTGATCGTCTCCAATTAAATATCCAGGTTGTCCTAATTCAGTTGGAATTAAAATTCTTAATGACGTTTCTGGAAGCATTTTGCTAATCCTCTCCTGGATGTTTCTTTAGTATTAGAGGCTCGTGAGGTGAGGAACGTCATCAGCGTTAGATTAGACTTGCGCTAATGGTGATTCCCTCTTCATTAGAATGTCCCAATTCCAAATACGGGAAGGTCTGAAGATCTGTGCCCAGCGCTAATTACTCGGTAAGGTATGAGGGTAATGATCATCTGTGAGAACATTACAACACATTAGGTTGTATACATCCAAATATTCTGACAATACTGCGTCAATGTGTTGGGTGTGATAGTTTGTTCACTTTCTCTACACGTATTATGTACATAGTGTATAAAGAAGTTATTGTATTCCACCCAAAAATTCCATACCGACATTTCATCGGAAATACATGCTTTGTGTCCCTCTGAATCAAGAAAATGTGTCACCCTCCGTGGTGCAGTGGTTATCATGCTAACTTCATGTATTCAAGGTCGCGGGTTTAAACCCGGCGGAGGACGATGGATTTTTTTGGATATAAAGATCCTTGGTATGGCTTTATTCGGATTTCCGGCACTCAAAAGAACCTCAAGCCTGATAAAAGAGGCCTCTGAGCAACATTAATCGGTCTTTCACGCCCAGTATAGAATGGGACGCTGAGAACCGCATAAGTTAAAGAGCGTCCATAAAGGGGAAAAAAACATCTTTTCATTTCAAGAAAAAGCATTTATAGAAAAATCTAATACATTGCACATTAATAACCTTATTCTTTATACACTTCATGTTAATCGAGATAAACACTGGCAGAAACGGCCTTATTACTTAGTTCCTTATAGGTAAAAGACAAATAAGGGAATACACTAGGCTAAACCGACAGTCAAATGTTTTAAAATATAGTTGCTATGGGATTGAAAAAAGCTTCTTTGCGTGACCAGGAGTTTGCAAGTTCCTGTAAGAGAAACATTAAGTATTTTAAAACTGAAATCAATGTCAAGGAATATCTCCAAAACAGTCAACTACTGCAAAAAAGTGTATATGTTATAAATTGTGTGTTTTATCGAGAAATGCATTTGTGTTGTGATTAGACTAACCTACTCGTTAACTAAGGATATAAGCCTAATCACTACACATAATAATTTATATTACTATTATTATAACTATTGTTGTGGACACCTTACTGGTGAGTGGTTGCGAATCGGTTCTACCTTATAGAGGAACGGAAGGTAGGTAGGCTCCACGGGGTGACATCGAGACACACAACCGAGGGTTGATTCTCAGCGAGCTCAAGATGCCAAGCTGGATCGTCCTTTGGGTCCAAGTAGTGACCGTACAGGAGTACGTGCCTAGCAGGTTCTGCGGAACTGCATGAGACACACGGTACAGGGCTTGACGAGCTGAAATGCAGACGGGTCACCTCGGCCGGGAGTACAGAGGCAGGGTCGTATAAATAAGAACAAGAGATCAAGGTAGAATGAGATAGGTCCCCATGCTACGGAGATGTTGCTTCTTACGTAGCTCAGACTTGACTGCCTTCCGTGCGTGCGTGCCTGCGTGTCTGGTAGGTTCGTGGTGAGCCTAGGTGTTGTTGCTGTGTACCTAACATGGTAAGGGTTTAACCACAGGAATGAGGGGAAGGTTGAGATTTTAATTTTGGAGTTTTCGAGTGTTGGTGTTAAGGAGGTAGCACTGGTTGGCTCCTCGAGCGGTTGCATTTTCAGGAGCAGCATCCTTTCCTCTGGTGTTTATTTTTTATTTAATTTGGTGGTGAAATTTTGATAGGCCTCTCCCAATGGGTGGGGGGAGTGCTTTGTTCAGCTATTACTCTGATGGCTGGTTTAAAGCCGTTTTACCGGGGTTGTCCACAAGCCATGCGGGGAACCCGGAACCGCCTCTTTCGGCGTTCAGAGGGTAAGTACTCCCCCAGTGATCTGACAAGTGCGTTCTCATGGTCGCCCAATCTCGCGTAGAGTTTTTGAGCCCGGCGCCTAATAACATCTTCCACATATGGGAGGGCCGAAGCTTCATGTAGTAGCCTCAAAGGGAAACGTCGACATACAGAATATATGGACCGGAGTCCTCTATTCTGTACCCGCTGTAACCAGAGAAGCCAGGAGTCTGCTGATACCCCACATTTCGCAGGCATAGAGCATCAGGGGGACTATAAGCGCCTTGAAAGGTCGTAACTTTAAGTGAACAGGCATCTGGGAGGCAAGTACAGGGTAAAGGGAGGCTACCGCCCCCTTCGCTCTGTCCGACGTTCCCCGCTCGTGTTCACGAAAGGTTAAACCCTTATCAAGAGTGACCCCAAGTATTTGATGGAGTTCCCCCACTCTATCCTTTGGCCCTGATAGGAAAAGTTGGGTATCTAATTAATTGCGGGGCGTTTTCTGGAGAACAGAGTAGCATGACTTTTGCACGGGTTAACGGACATCCGCCATTATCTGCACCAGTCCTAGACGAGACGGAGGTGTCTCTGTATGGGATTGAAGGCTCTGCGTATGTTCCTGTCAGTGCGGTAGAGCAGGACGTCATCAGCAAACTGGGCCATGTTGACGCCCTGCACTGTTGGGAAGTCTGCCATGAAAAGGCTAAATAAGGTGGGTGATAATACAGAACCTTCGGGGACTCCGCCTCGTAGAGGTTTTTGTGTAGATGTTTGCCCCTAGGCGGCCCGGGTTCGTTCCCAAGCACCCGCATGCGGGATTTGTATTGGACAAAGGACGTCTGGGAGGGTTTTCTCCGGACACTTCAGTTTCCGTCGACACCAATAGCTCCATCATACATTTTGTATCATCATTTTCGCTTACATTTCTCCACTTCTTCACACGGGCCAGGTTCTTCATTCTGTGGTTTCGTACCCTTTGCTCCTCGACAGGCTTCTGACACCTAGACATCCGCTTGTAAGTCCTAGGGGAGTGTCAGTCCTAGATATCATCCACTTCTCCACACTCATGCCTGGCTACAGGCCTCTTTCTCCATTCTGTGGTTTCGTGCCGTTGGCTCCCCGACAGACTTCTGACCCCTAGACATCCACTTGTCAGTCCTAGGGGAGTGTCAGTCCTACATATGATCCACTTCCTCACACTCATGCCTGGCTACGGGCCAGGTTCTCCATCCTGTGGTTGGCTCCCCGACAGACTTCTGACCCCTAGACATCCGTATTTAGGTGTCAGGGTAAGCCGGCTATGAAACGTAGCGTATTATAACAATCCTTTTCTCAGCAAATCCTCGTGAAAAAAAGTGACGTGTCACACTCTCATGACACTCTCTAGCTGATCTACGAACAAACTTCTTATCTGAGTAAAGTATAAGTATTTTACAATGGAAACTGATAACAAGGAATATCTTGAATACGATAAATTCTACGAAAAGAATGTGTATAACATAAATTGTTTTTTTAACAATATCTACATTTTTAAGTAGTAAGTATTTGTCTATATCTTACGGTTTACTAACGCAAAAGTCAGCAAAATTATCTAGAACGAATGGGCCTTTAGAAACTATTCCCAGAAATTCAAAATAAACATTTCCTTTGTGATGAAAATTGCTTTGTGATGGTCTTTTAATCAAAATCGTTACAGCTATTTTTAGGAAAACAATTTTAAATTTTTTTCCATGTATAAGGTAGTTAGGACTGGGGTTCTTTCTTGAAAATATTCCCTTCGCAACCTGGAACATACCATACTTATATACCAAGTTTGGTATTTAACCGTCTTTTCGTTTTTTCAGTTATGTTGTCCACAGTCACATACACACATACAGACATACGCTGACCTTTTTCTAAAAATGCTTTTTTTAGATCCAGGGGCCCGAAAACATGTATTTCTAGTGAAATCTCGGTATCGAATTTTTGGGTGGAATACAATACCTTCTCTATACCCTATGTACATAGTACATCTAGAGAAAGTAAAACAATCTACCAATGACATTTTTATTTTACAATAAAAAAGTTAATATTTTATGTGAACAAAGCAGTTATCGGTGCAGGGAGTTTCTTGAAAATCTTCTGTCGTATCATTTAACCGTTTTTTCATTTTTGAGCTATGCTGTCCAAGGACATACAGACAGACAGACAGAAACACACACGAATCTTATTCTGTAAATGCATTTTTTTTTGGATTCAGGGGGTCCTAAAAGATGTATTTCCAGTGACATCTCGGTATCGAATTTTAGGTTGGAATACAATACCTTGTCTATTTACTATGTACATTGTTTATATCTTAAATTATATTAATAATAAATAATAAAATAAACTATATTAAATAAAAATTAAAATAATAAATAAAGAATAATGAATTAAAAAAGTAAATTGATAAAAGGATAATACTAAATATTTAAATATATTAATTATAGTATAATAAAGTGATAATTAATATTAATTAACAATAATAGTGTAAAATAATAACCTAAATTTTGAAAAAATATATATATATATATATATAATTTCAAGTTTTTAGGGAATTAATAACAATTAACTTAACACATAAATGCTTAAATATTAAATTTAATTCTGATAAATATATAGTTTCATATATTTAATTTAATTTAGGTTATTAATCTGACAATTATATATTTATCTTATTTTGTAAAATTTAAAATAAAATGTTTGTTAATAAACAAAATAAGGTATGAGATATTTGCCCCGGTGTAAGCAATTAAATATCGGAGTATAGTATGCACATTCTATTTTTATTTGTATTTCTATTTTCATTTTTTTTCTACATATGGGACTAGTAAGTAATAGTTATGGTCTTATTAATAAGATACTCCATTTCTGAATCTACAAGAATATTGCCAAGAATATACAGGTTGGTATGCTGCAGGGAAATTAGATATAGAAAGAATAAACCCTGATGATGAATATAATCCTCTGATTATGCTGTTTTCTATTTACCTACTGCAATCGAAACCGTATCTCACTTAGGGAACTGAATCCACGAGCAAAGCTGCTTGTACTCGTATGTCTGTAGCGCATGAATTGTATTAATGCAATTGGAGACTTGCACTGGGAGATCGCACATAATGGTCATACCCATATTAACGACACAAATCGATATTAACGATACGAGGGTTCGCTTATCATTTCCGTATTGAGTTGAGGTACACAACTTGAAGCTTTACAATCACTGTAGAGGGTGACACTGTCAAATAGCACGTTAGGGACTCAGCAGGAAATGATGGTATTACGGATAGTAGAAAACCACTTATCCTATTATCCTTTACTGCAGGCGAAAATCTGATTACGCGCAGGAAATTCACAACTGCAAAGCTGGAAATTGTAGTTCCATGCTGCTTCTAGGATTCGGAGCTTGCAATAAGCGAAGGGTTTAACTTTCTATCTGTACACACTTCTATGACTCTCTCTATCCATGCTATAATTATAGAATATTGAATCCCACACATACTAGTGATAGACGCCATTACTATGCAGAAACGGCGTAAGAAAACTTGGACTTTAAATCAAAAAATCTTATGTTTCCATTCACATGACTTTCTCTACATCTCTGCAAAAAAAATATTATTAAAAAGCTTATACTTCTACTTACTTCATGCTAATCCAGAAACATTAACAAAAATAGTCGTATTACTTGCTTCCTTGTAAGTAGAAGCGACATAAGGGAGTAACATAGGTTAAAGTGATAGTCCAAAGCTGGTTGCTAAGTGACGGAAGTTCTTTTGTTTGTATGGGCAGGAGCTGACAAATTCCTGTATGAGAAAAGTATGTTTTTCAAAGCTGAAACCAATAACAAGGAATATGTAAAAAACGATGAACTCTACAAAAAATGATATTACATAAATTGTGTGCTTTAACGTGCTGTACATTTTATGTGTGGTAAGATTTTGTCCATCTCTTACGGTTTAGCAGTTATGCAAAATTCCGCAAAATTTGTCCAGAATAAAGTACTCTTCGGAGGCTATTCGCAGGAAATTCAAGATATAGATTTTATTTGTCATGTACGCATCTTTAAATTAAGACATTTTAATCAAAATTATTAGAGACATTTTTAAGAAAATCAAACTTTTCAAAAAAGTTCCATGTAAAGGGTAGTTGGTAGTTGGTAGTTGGACATACACATACACACAGACAGACAAACACACACGGATATTTTTCTAAAAATGCTTTTTTTAGATTCAGGGGGTCTCAAATCTTGTTTTCCCGGTAAACTCTCGGTATCGAATTATTGGATGCATTACAATACCTTCTCTATACACTATGTACATAGTACCTGTAGAGAAAGTAAAAGTTATTAGCGCAAAAGTTGGTATAAAGTAAACAAAATTCACTCGTTGCTTCGGTAACGAGTGGCGTAAATTAAATAAATAAATGGTTGATAAGTACACATTTTCTATAACCTTTTATCAGCAACATTTTATTCTTTACATACATTACTGACTTTAAGAAAAGCCAACACCTTGTGTCTTGGAACACTTTTAATGCTGATTTAGACCTGCAACTTTTTGAAAGGAAACTAAAATAAGCCATAATCACTTCTTCATCAATACCCTGAACATTTCTTTGCATCTGGCAATCCTTAAGTTGCTAACATTCCTTTTACTTTCTCTATACGTACTATGTGTGGAGAAGGCATTGTATTGCACACCCAAATTCGATAGCGAGAGTTCACCGGAAATACATTGATGCATTTTTAGAAATATGTCCGTGTGCGTATGTCTGTCTGTCTTTCTGTGTGTGTCTGTGGGCAGCATAACTCAAACATGAAAAGACCGTTAAAACCAAACTTGGTATTTAAGTTTGGTATCTTCCAAGGATGCGACACAAAGATTTTGAGAAAAATCTCCCACTGCAAACAACACTTTACATGGAACTTTTTTCGAAAATGTTGATTTTCTCAAAATGTTTGTAACGATTTTGATTAAAATCCGGTATATTTAAAATATTTACTTGCCAAATAAAATGTATATCTTGAATTTTCTGGAAATAGCCTCTGAAGATCTGGATGAATATCACAGATTTTTGCTTAACTGCTAAACCGTAAGAGATAGACAAAGACGTATCACACAGAAAATGTAGAGCACATTAAAACACACAATTTATATAATATAAATGTTTTTCATGGAGTTGATCGTTTTGAACATATTCCTTGTTTTTAGTTTCAGCTTTGAAAAACTTATACTTTCCTCATACAGGGATTTATCAGCTCCTGTCCATACAAACAAAGGAACTTCAGTTACGTAGCAACCAGCTTTTGGCTATTACTTTAACCTATAGTACTCCCTATTTCTCTTCTACTTATGCAGGTAATAAACTATTTCTGCTAATGTTTTCTTAATTAGTATGAAGTAAATAGAAGCCCAAGCTTTTAACAATAATTTGTTACAGAGATGTAGAGAAAGTCATGTGAATGGAACACATCAGATTTTTTGCATAATTTCCGTGAAATCGACGGTAATAAAACCTCGAATATTTCTTTTGCTTCATTTAATGTATTATTTGGAAGCGATATATTGACGTTCTCAACGTGCATCGTAAACTTAATCAATTTGAAACTAGCAGCAATAAAAACAAAATTAGTATTCATACATGGCCTACCATGTTTTATAACTATAAGAACGCCGCAGTTCAATGCCTTATTCCTTATTTAATCATTAACTTAATATTTGTCATATGTTAATTTATCCTATCTGTAGGATAAAATTATGCGTTATAAAAGTAGACAAACCTCTATTACTCAATCGTATAATAAAGAACCATTATCTTATCCAATAGACTTCATAGATACACTTCATGTGTCCTAAGAAGCAATAAACATTTGTTGTGTTCCATTCACATGAATTTCTCTACATCGGTCTAACAAATTATTATTCAAAAGCATATTCTTCTATCTACTTTATGATAATTCAGATATAAATTAGCAGAAATTGTATTAATTACTTGCTTCCCTGTAAGATAAGGGAAATAGGAAATCCAGTAGGTTAAAACCACACTCAAAAGTCTCAAAACCCGGTTGCCCTGTGGATGAAATCCGTTTCTTGCAGGGTCTGGAGTGTACAAGTATTTTACATCGGAAACAAATAACAAGGGATATCTCAGAAATGGCTAATTTAACGAAAAAAAATATATATCACATAAATTATGTGTTTTAACGTGATCCACATTTTCTGTGTAGTGAGTATTTGTCCATCTCTTAGGGTTTACCAGCTACGCAAAATTCAGCGAAATTCATTCAGAATAAACAGGTCTTTAGAAGCTATTCCCAGAAAATTCAAGATATACATTTTATTTGCCATATCAATACCACAGCGTATTATAAATATCTCTACACGTACTATGTATATAGAAGGTATTGCAATGCGCCAAGAAGATTCGGTACCATGATTTCACAAGAAATAGAAGTTTTAGAGTCCCTTGTATCCCAAAAAAAAAAAAACAATTTTATAAAAAAGGTCTGTGTGTCTGTAAGCACAATAACTCTAAAATGAAAAGTCCCTAAAATACACACTTTATGTATAAGTTTAGTATCTTACAAGAATGCCACACGAAGATTTTGAGGAAAATCCACAAAATCCAATTACCTTTCATGGAACAATTTTCGAAATTTTTTATTTTCTCAAAAATGGCACTAACGATTTGAATTAAAATATGGTATACTAAAGATATTAAAATAACAAATAAAATCTATTTTGAATTTTCTGGGAACAGCCTCTGAAAACCTTTATACGTGCTGCATTTTTCTGGATTTTGCATAACCAGTAAATTAAAAGAGATGCACAATAACTTACTACAAAAATGTAGATCTGGTTTGAACACACAATTTATGACATATACATATTTTCGTACAGTTGGCAATTTCTTATGTGTTTCTTGTTATTGTTCTCAGTTTTAAAATAAATCTTTTCATATAGGGAATTTGTCAACCGTTGAAATGCAAAGCAACCAGCTATTGAAACGTTTGACATTTACCATTGAGTATAACACTGTTTCTCTTTTATTTACAAGAAATCATTTCTGCCAATGCTTATCCCGCTTGGTATAAAGAGATTGAGGCATTCGCTGTTTAAAACTAATTTGTTACAGAAATGTAGAAAAGTTATGTCAATGGAACACATTAGAATTTTTATGGTATATGTGAGTGTACATTTGGTCTTAGAATACGTTGAAGATGTTCTGGCAAATAAATAATATATTGAATAAGGATTTAGTTTTTTTATAATTTTAAATTACTAATTTTAAGAACAACAATAATAGTAATTATTATTATTATTATTATTATTATTTTGACGAATGATGGTGCTGTGGACACTGTGGGAGGCTGATGAGAAGCGGTCATAACTCAGAAACTAGGTGTAGTAGTTTGGCACTGCAGGGTACAGCCGCTGGGACGTGCAGTATGGGGGATGAGGCAGCAGTCTGCGCTCATAAATTATCCATACGCGACCCAAGCCGTGATCCAACATGCCGCGTTTTCTCAAACAATTGAATAGCCCTGCGCAGGGAAAAGCAAACAGGTCCTTCCACTCCTGGTATCTCTGCTCGGTTTTAGAAGCTTTGCGTGAAAAACAGAGGGGTACAAAGAAAAAAAAAAATTGTTGGAAATAATTCAAGCGAAATCTCACTCTTTCCCCCAACCCTCCAGCTCTCCCCCTCTATTCCGTGATACCTATCCCTTTTACCATTTACGGAGCATCTCTGCTTTCTGCTAATCCGTAAGCTATAACGAAAAAATGGCAAGAGCAGAAATAATTTCCTTTATTTGCTGAACTTGTTGCTCCATTTAAATCGCGTTTTATATTTTTTTGCGTCAACACAGTCTGTTCACTTCTGTTTTACTCATTAACGCTTCGCTTGTGTTTGCAAATAAAATTTTAACACATTCTCAAAAATAGATGGGAAATACAGTTCTGTCATCAGCAGATACCATTTTGTTTTCATTGTTTCAGTTGCAGACAGGAAATACATACTTTTTCTTATTAGAGCTTAAAATACTATACACGACCTACTTCATCAGGAAACAGGGTACACGAGGGAGTATACTAGTTTAGAAGTAGGTGCTTGTTCATTAGAGCACTCGCTTCTATATTTTGTTTGTTCCTAAATGACTTAAGGTGAAGCATTCAACAAATATAGAAAATTCAATATATGTAGGATACCTTATTAAAGTAATAATATTTTTGAACGGTGTGACTAACTAAAAGCATTTTTAGAAAAATGTGCGTGTGTGTGTGTCTATCTGTCTGTTTGTGTCCGTCTTTGGACAGCATAGATCAAAAACGGAAATACCGTTAAATATCAAACATGATATTTAAGTTTAGTGTCTTCCAAGGATGCCCCTACACTTTACATGGAACTTTTTAAAAAAAAATTGATTTTCTCAAAAATAACTCTAATGCTTTTGATTAAAATATCGTCTATTAAAGATATTTATCTGACAAATAAAATGTATATCTTGAATTTTCAGGGAATAGCCTCTGAAAACTACTTTATTCTGGATGAAGTTTACGGAATTTTGCATAACTGGTAAACCGTAAGAGATGGACAAGAACTTACTTCACAGAAAATGTAGAGCACATTAAAACACACACTTTATGTTATATGCGTTTTTTTCTTGGGGTTGATGTTTTTTTTTAGATACTCCTTCTTTGTTTACAGTTTCGAAAGACTTATACTTTTCTCATACAGGAATTTGTCAACTTTTATCCATACAAACGAAGCAACTTCAGTCACATAGCAACCAGCTTTTGACTATCACTTTAACATATGGTACTCGCTTGTTTCACTTCTACTTACAAGAAAGTAATTTTTTCTCGATAAGCATGAAGTAAAGGAAGCATACATTTTTTAACTATATGTAGAGAAAGTCATATGCATGGAATACATCAGATTTTTTAACACTGCCCAATATTGTTGCTATTGCACCAAAGTTATCACCCTCACATTTAACCTGCTTCCTATAGAAACAAAAGAAGTCAGAATTCTATATCGGATTCAAAAGTGGTAGGTAAGTTGCTATATTTTTTTGATGTAATAAATATGAAAGTATGTCGCCCTCCGGGGTGTAGTGGCTAGCATGTGAACCTCTGAAACCAAATATTTTGGAAAATAAAAAGCTTTGGAACTTTTTCCACGTAAAGGATAGTTTGGAGTGGGAAATTTTTCTCAAAATATTCATGTCACATCCTTGAAAGATAATTAATTTAAATACCAAATTAAGTACTCTACGTTCTACTGAGATTTCAGCTATGCACTCGGACACAAGCGCACGGATCTTTTACTAAGAATTTTAGTTTTTTGGTCAGGGGAGCTCAAAGCATATTACCGGTGAAATCGCGTAACAATTTTTCCAATGCAATACAATAAATACATCCTCTATAAATTATGTACATAGTATGTGTAGAGAAACAAAATCCTGCAGTGCTTAGTTGACATGACTTTCTCTACATCTCTGCAAAGAATTATCATTAAAAAGTTTATGCTTATATTTATTGCATGCTAAACGAGAAATAATAGAAATAGCCTTATTACTTGCTTCCATGCAAGTAGAAGAGAAATAAGAGAGTACCATAGGTTAAAGTGATAGTAAAAAGCTCGTTGCTTTGTGAGTGAAGTTCCTTTGTTTGTGTGGACAAGAGTTACAAATTCCTGTACGAGAAAAGTGTATGTATTTTAAAGCTGAAGTCAAAACATGGAATAAGTAAAAAACGATCAACTCCACCAAAAATATATAACATGAATTGTGCGTTCTAACGGGCTCTACATTCTGTATTAAGTAACTTTTTGTCCATCTCTTACGGTTAAATTTATGCAAAATTCAGCAAAATTCATCGAGAGTAAAGAAGTGTTTAATAGCTATTTCTAGAAAATTCAAGATATACGTTTTATTTTAAATGCAAATATATTCCATAAAAGAGATTTTAATCAAAATCTTTACAGGCATTTTGGAGAAAATCAAACTTTTCGTAAATGTTTCCATGTAAAGGGTGATTGAGAATGGAGGGATTTTCTTGAAAATCTTAGTGTCGCATCCTTGGAAGATTTGAAACTTAAATACCAAGTTTGATGTTTAATAGTCTTTCCGTTTTAGATCTATGTTATCTACAGAAACACACATGAATAGCTTTCTAAAAATTACTTTTTTTATTCATGCGGTCTCAAAATATGTATTACTGGTAAAAATTTGGTATGGAATTTTAGATTGCAATACAATACTTTCTCTATACAGTATGTACATACATAGTACGTGTAGAGAAAGTACAAATGCATGGTCGTATATTTTGTCAAGATTTGCCCAAATAAAACTGAGGAAAAAGTGATCTTACAGTTGTTAAACTTCTGAAGAACTATGACATTATTAAGTAAAGCTCCAGTAACTTTGAAAGAATTTTAAGAGTAATACTCCGCTATAAGTGTGTAAACCCATCCATTAAGTTCTCCGCTTATAAGTGCGCACTCGAGAGTTTTTGATTACACACTGAGAAGTAAATAAATGGCTTTGCCGTGCGAAATGTGTCAGGTGGTGACAACCAATCTAATTGAGGTTTTATAATCTTTTTCTCTCAGTTGCCAAGATAAATACTGCCAGATTGAATATTCAATATCGTGACCAAAGTATAAGCTTTCTAGGAACATCTCAGTGTTTAATTAGAGAAGCTGTTACGAACTGGTCCAAAAGAGAACATTACAACACCTGGCGTTAAACCCCAGTAAATAGACATGAGAAACTGTTGTAAGGAAAGAGCTGAGAGCCTGCTAAAATATAGCAGACTTCAGCTGAGAACAATTGCTGGGCATGTCCCTGTGGAAAAGCATCTGAACACACTAGGGTGCTTCAAAGCAACTTAGACCGCAGATTTTGCAGAAAGGAGACTGAAAGAGCCCAGCATAGCTCATAAGAGATACAAAGCTCTTCGAAAAATGCTTATAGAAGCAGAAGTTTCATCCATATACATTTCAAGGTTGCAATCCTTTTAGAAGATGTTGGCTCTAATCGATACACATAATACAATAAACCTCAGGCTGAAATGACGGGAATCTGTGTCCTTAAAGAAGTACAAGAAGTACAAGTTTCACATTCGGTCTAAAACAATAGTTTGGTTACGCATTAGGCTCACCCTTCCCCTAGTTAGGAATGACGCGCCACTAGGACATAGTAGCGGTTATCTAGGGGTCCGAAGCCTGTCGGGGAGCCAACGGCACGAAACCACAGAATTGAGAACTGGCCTGTAGCCAGGCATGAGTGTGAGGAAGTGGATGATATGTAGGACTAACACTCCACTAGGACTTACAAGCGGATGTCTAGGAGTCAGAAGCCTGTCGGGGAGCCAACGGCGCGAAACAACAGGATGGAGAACCTGGTCCGTAGACAGGCATCAGTGTGAGGAAGTGGATGATATGTAGGACTAACACTCCACTAGGACTTACAAGCGGATGTCTAGGAGTCAGAAGCCTATGGGGGAGCCAACGGCACGTAACCACAGAATGGAGAATGTGGAACGAATCATTTTCCAAGTAAGGTGTAGCTTGTATTGGGAGAATTATTTTGAATGTCTTCGTGTCGCATCCTTGAAAGATACTAAACCGAAATATTACGTTTTGGTATTTAACGTTACTTTTGTTTTTGAGCTATGCTGCACACAGACACAGACACACACAACGGACATTTTCTAAAAATGCTCCTTTTTTGATTCCGGGGTCTCAAATCATGAGTTTCTGGTATCTCGGTATCGAATTTTTGTGTAAAAATGGCCCATGTCCTATTTTGAGAAAATAAAAATATAAATTTTGTTAACTCAAGGGACCTCGGAACATATATTTGCAATGGAATCTGGGTATCGAATTTTTAAGAGAATGCAATACCTTCTTTAGGCTAATATTTACATACGTGCTAGAGAAAGTAAAATGGGGTTTTAAGATTAATGATACTGATAGTTTTCATTTTAGTTATGTCGCTAAAACTTAATTTTGCCCGAACATAGGCACCAGAATAATGTAAATTGGTGATAAATATTCATCACAAATTAAAGTGATTAAAGGATTAGTTACTCGCTGTATAAAGAAACTAACTACCTAGCAAGCGAGGTGGCTTGGGGCTTTATGCGAATACTGAAGTGTTTATTCTCCACGTCACTCTCTCCATCATTTCCCTTTCATCGTTTCCTTGTCATCTTTAGTTGTGTGTGTCTCTAGGCTCGTCGATTTGGCAGTGCTGACAGATGGTGCGCGGGTGCAAGCTGTAGGCGCGTCGTTTTGGTCGCTGCCCTCACGGGAGCGGGGATTGTTAACTTGCCGACACCCAGACACTCTCTGTTGGCATCGCATGGCTTTTCAGAAATGAAGGACTGTAAGCCAAAGGGGTTTTCGGGTGACTCTGTGGTCTATTTGCACTCCCCACTTCATCCCTTCTTCGCGGGTTGGGGTGGGCCTGGCGTTTTCTGGCCTTCACCTTTATGGACTACCTAGTGAGTTTAACATTCAGGAGTCCAAAGCTTGATTTCCATCGCCGCTCTTCTTAAGCCATGAATTTTTTGGGTCTTTTTCTTGGGTCATCCTCCTCGAATTTCATTATTTTCTGCTCCCATCAACTCCTGGTTATTTCTTTCACTGCCGTTGAGTGCTTTTGGGTTAGGGCCTTTTTGAGGCACCCCCACAAGATTGGGACTTGCCAGTTGGGTTCCAGCGCGCGTCAAACGTGTTCAATTCAAAACCGTTAGGGAGCCCATACTTGTCATTCGGGTTTGGTTATCCTTCGAATCTCTCTTGCATCCATCTCTCCCTGGGGTCAGAAAGTCATAATGGAACTAATACCTTTGCGCGGTAGGGCCTTAGACCCAGTGACTGGGGATCCCTCCATGCGTTAATTCTAATTCTAATCCATGATTACTAACCTTGTTATAAATTACTGTGTATTGATACATTCTTGGCATTCCTCGTCGTTAAGAGGTTCTAATTTATGAAGAACAATCACTCTGTAGGGTTTCACTTTTAAAATTCAGTTTCGATCAGTGGAGAAAGTGGAAGAGGGAGAAAGAGGGCACCTGAGCACGAGCAACCTATTACCTACAGGAATCCTTTTATTAACTTAAAATAATCTGAGCAAATAATACAACAAAATAGAAATATGTCTTAAAAATCTTTAATGAGAAGTATACTGAGAGATATATTTGTGTTTGAGTGCTTTGTAGAACAATGAGTAGAGTAAATCATGGGACTATAATAAAACTATTTTATAAATCAGTTTTGAATCACTTTTACAGTGGTTTCTTGATCAGGTAATTTATAGTTTATGAGTTCGCCACGATGTGTGCATGATGAGATGGAACAGATGGTACTGCAGGAAAATGTTATGATGATTGACATTTTTAAATGAGAGGTTACATGCGAGTCGCTTGCCTTTACTGGAGCATTGGTACACAGAAGCAGGAAGGGCAGTCAGATGTTGTGTCTTTTATTCTTATGTTTCTGCGCTACAACAGTACAATCACTACAAAGCGAATATCACACCTCCAGTGATGTCAATCACATGCATTCACTCTCAACCTCGGTTACTGCTTACACTGCACTTTACACCTAATGTTGTTGCAGATCTTTAATTTCCGATATTTCTGCCTCATCTTCTTTACCGAATTGCTTATTTTCAGTAATAACTATCACTGGGAAAAAGTGCCAATATCATATACCCGTAACACACCACTTTGTAGTATATTGAATATATTTGAAATATAATCATAAACAAGCAGAGATATTTATCTTATCACTACCTCAATTTTAACCGTAAGTGTCAAACCCAAAATCTCCTGACATTCCTGTTGTTATGACATTAAACAGGCTCACCAGAGTCTCCCGGATCACGCGCGCACCAAGGAGTACGACAACTTTATAAATATTAACAATATAAAGATAATAGTCTGAAGATTTTAATCTCAAGTGTGCCTCAGCCGACATTCCAAGCTTCTTCCTTGCGAATCTCGGACTAGCTAAATGGAGCAGAAATTCGCTTTATTTCCAAGTGACGTGATATAACGCCTTAAATAATTCACTCAAGATGAGCGAGAAGATAAAACTGCTCTAAGATGTGCACAAGGGTTTTAATTAAAAGATTATACAGCACCAAGTTAATCCTTGAGCATTAAGAAATGAAAATGAAGCGCAAAATTCACATGTAAAGTTAGATATTCTGTAAAATATCAACTCGCAGAAGTGCTTTACCTGAAACAGACACTTGCTTATTTTATAAAGTAATGTAATCCAAGCAATATGCAGTGCTGTTTATCAAAATTACAACATCATGACAGCACCGCAAGATTGAAATGAATTTTGTGAAACAGATTGGATTAATGAATGAATGAATCAACCTTGTATTGTTCCATTAAGGGGGAACACGTCCTACAACAAATGTAACTCTATAATAGAGATGGGGTAAACCGCCTAGATGTGTTCTTTCCTCTAAATAAGGTTGGGCAGGAGTCACCTGTCACTTGACCTTCAACTTCTTCCCTTTTTAATAGAGATGGGGTAAACCGCCTAGATGTGTTCTTTCCTCTAAATAAGGTTGGGCAGGAGTCACCTGTCACTTGACCTTCAACTTCTTCCCTTTTTAATAGAGATGGGGTAAACCGCCTAGATGTGTTCTTTCCTCTAAATAAGGTTGGGCAGGAGTCACCTGTCACTTGACCTTCAACTTCTTCCCTTTTTAATAGAGATGGGGTAAACCGCCTAGATGTGTTCTTTCCTCTAAATAAGGTTGGGCAGGAGTCACCTGTCACTTGACCTTCAACTTCTTCCCTCTTTAATAGAGATGGGGTAAACCGCCTAGATGTGTTCTTTCCTCTAAATAAGGTTGGGCAGGAGTCACCTGTCACTTGACCTTCAACTTCTTCCCTTTTTAATAGAGATGGGGTAAACCGCCTAGATGTGTTCTTTCCTCTAAATAAGGTTGGGCAGGAGTCACCTGTCACTTGACCTTCAACTTCTTCCCTTTTTAATAGAGATGGGGTAAACCGCCTAGATGTGTTCTTTCCTCTAAATAAGGTTGGGCAGGAGTCACCTGTCACTTGACCTTCAACTTCTTCCCTTTTTAATAGAGATGGGGTAAACCGCCTAGATGTGTTCTTTCCTCTAAATAAGGTTGGGCAGGAGTCACCTGTCACTTGACCTTCAACTTCTTCCCTTTTTAATAGAGATGGGGTAAACCGCCTAGATGTGTTCTTTCCTCTAAATAAGGTTGGGCAGGAGTCACCTGTCACTTGACCTTCAACTTCTTCCCTTTTTAATAGAGATGGGGTAAACCGCCTAGATGTGTTCTTTCCTCTAAATAAGGTTGGGCAGGAGTCACCTGTCACTTGACCTTCAACTTCTTCCCTCTTTAATAGAGATGGGGTAAACCGCCTAGATGTGTTCTTTCCTCTAAATAAGGTTGGGCAGGAGTCACCTGTCACTTGACCTTCAACTTCTTCCCTTTTTAATAGAGATGGGGTAAACCGCCTAGATGTGTTCTTTCCTCTAAATAAGGTTGGGCAGGAGTCACCTGTCACTTGACCTTCAACTTCTTCCCTCTTTAATAGAGATGGGGTAAACCGCCTAGATGTGTTCTTTCCTCTAAATAAGGTTGGGCAGGAGTCACCTGTCACTTGACCTTCAACTTCTTCCCTTTTTAATAGAGATGGGGTAAACCGCCTAGATGTGTTCTTTCCTCTAAATAAGGTTGGGCAGGAGTCACCTGTCACTTGACCTTCAACTTCTTCCCTTTTTAATAGAGATGGGGTAAACCGCCTAGATGTGTTCTTTCCTCTAAATAAGGTTGGGCAGGAGTCACCTGTCACTTGACCTTCAACTTCTTCCCTTTTTAATAGAGATGGGGTAAACCGCCTAGATGTGTTCTTTCCTCTAAATAAGGTTGGGCAGGAGTCACCTGTCACTTGACCTTCAACTTCTTCCCTTTTTAATAGAGATGGGGTAAACCGCCTAGATGTGTTCTTTCCTCTAAATAAGGTTGGGCAGGAGTCACCTGTCACTTGACCTTCAACTTCTTCCCTTTTTAATAGAGATGGGGTAAACCGCCTAGATGTGTTCTTTCCTCTAAATAAGGTTGGGCAGGAGTCACCTGTCACTTGACCTTCAACTTCTTCCCTCTTTAATAGAGATGGGGTAAACCGCCTAGATGTGTTCTTTCCTCTAAATAAGGTTGGGCAGGAGTCACCTGTCACTTGACCTTCAACTTCTTCCCTTTTTAATAGAGATGGGGTAAACCGCCTAGATGTGTTCTTTCCTCTAAATAAGGTTGGGCAGGAGCCACCTGTCACTTGACCTTCAACTTCTTCCCTTTTTAATAGAGATGGGGTAAACCGCCTAGATGTGTTCTTTCCTCTAAATAAGGTTGGGCAGGAGTCACCTGTCACTTGACCTTCAACTTCTTCCCTCTTTAATAGAGATGGGGTAAACCGCCTAGATGTGTTCTTTCCTCTAAATAAGGTTGGGCAGGAGTCACCTGTCACTTGACCTTCAACTTCTTCCCTCTTTAATAGAGATGGGGTAAACCGCCTAGATGTGTTCTTTCCTCTAAATAAGGTTGGGCAGGAGTCACCTGTCACTTGACCTTCAACTTCTTCCCTTTTTAATAGAGATGGGGTAAACCGCCTAGATGTGTTCTTTCCCCTAAATAAGGTTGGGCAGGAGACACCTGTCACTTGACCTTCAACTTCTTCCCTTTTTAATAGAGATGGGGTAAACCGCCTAGATGTGTTCTTTCCTCTAAATAAGGTTGGGCAGGAGTCACCTGTCACTTGACCTTCAACTTCTTCCCTTTTTAATAGAGATGGGGTAAACCGCCTAGATGTGTTCTTTCCTCTAAATAAGGTTGGGCAGGAGTCACCTGTCACTTGACCTTCAACTTCTTCCCTTTTTAATAGAGATGGGGTAAACCGCCTAGATGTGTTCTTTCCTCTAAATAAGGTTGGGCAGGAGTCACCTGTCACTTGACCTTCAACTTCTTCCCTTTTTAATAGAGATGGGGTAAACCGCCTAGATGTGTTCTTTCCTCTAAATAAGGTTGGGCAGGAGTCACCTGTCACTTGACCTTCAACTTCTTCCCTCTTTAATAGAGATGGGGTAAACCGCCTAGATGTGTTCTTTCCTCTAAATAAGGTTGGGCAGGAGTCACCTGTCACTTGACCTTCAACTTCTTCCCTTTTTAATAGAGATGGGGTAAACCGCCTAGATGTGTTCTTTCCTCTAAATAAGGTTGGGCAGGAGTCACCTGTCACTTGACCTTCAACTTCTTCCCTTTTTAATAGAGATGGGGTAAACCGCCTAGATGTGTTCTTTCCTCTAAATAAGGTTGGGCAGGAGTCACCTGTCACTTGACCTTCAACTTCTTCCCTTTTTAATAGAGATGGGGTAAACCGCCTAGATGTGTTCTTTCCTCTAAATAAGGTTGGGCAGGAGCCACCTGTCACTTGACCTTCAACTTCTTCCCTTTTTAATAGAGATGGGGTAAACCGCCTAGATGTGTTCTTTCCTCTAAATAAGGTTGGGCAGGAGCCACCTGTCACTTGACCTTCAACTTCTTCCCTTTTTAATAGAGATGGGGTAAACCGCCTAGATGTGTTCTTTCCTCTAAATAAGGTTGGGCAGGAGCCACCTGTCACTTGACCTTCAACTTCTTCCCTTTTTAATAGAGATGGGGTAAACCGCCTAGATGTGTTCTTTCCTCTAAATAAGGTTGGGCAGGAGTCACCTGTCACTTGACCTTCAACTTCTTCCCTTTTTAATAGAGATGGGGTAAACCGCCTAGATGTGTTCTTTCCTCTAAATAAGGTTGGGCAGGAGTTACCTGTCACTTGACCTTCAACTTCTTCCCTTTTTAATAGAGATGGGGTAAACCGCCTAGATGTGTTCTTTCCTCTAAATAAGGTTGGGCAGGAGTCACCTGTCACTTGACCTTCAACTTCTTCCCTTTTTAATAGAGATGGGGTAAACCGCCTAGATGTGTTCTTTCCTCTAAATAAGGTTGGGCAGGAGTCACCTGTCACTTGACCTTCAACTTCTTCCCTTTTTAATAGAGATGGGGTAAACCGCCTAGATGTGTTCTTTCCTCTAAATAAGGTTGGGCAGGAGTCACCTGTCACTTGACCTTCAACTTCTTCCCTTTTTAATAGAGATGGGGTAAACCGCCTAGATGTGTTCTTTCCTCTAAATAAGGTTGGGCAGGAGCCACCTGTCACTTGACCTTCAACTTCTTCCCTTTTTAATAGAGATGGGGTAAACCGCCTAGATGTGTTCTTTCCTCTAAATAAGGTTGGGCAGGAGCCACCTGTCACTTGACCTTCAACTTCTTCCCTTTTTAATAGAGATGGGGTAAACCGCCTAGATGTGTTCTTTCCTCTAAATAAGGTTGGGCAGGAGCCACCTGTCACTTGAACTTCAACTTCTTCCCTTTTTAATAGAGATGGGGTAAACCGCCTAGATGTGTTCTTTCCTCTAAATAAGGTTGGGCAGGAGTCACCTGTCACTTGACCTTCAACTTCTTCCCTTTTTAATAGAGATGGGGTAAACCGCCTAGATGTGTTCTTTCCTCTAAATAAGGTTGGGCAGGAGTCACCTGTCACTTGACCTTCAACTTCTTCCCTTTTTAATAGAGATGGGGTAAACCGCCTAGATGTGTTCTTTCCTCTAAATAAGGTTGGGCAGGAGTCACCTGTCACTTGACCTTCAACTTCTTCCCTCTTTAATAGAGATGGGGTAAACCGCCTAGATGTGTTCTTTCCTCTAAATAAGGTTGGGCAGGAGTCACCTGTCACTTGACCTTCAACTTCTTCCCTCTTTAATAGAGATGGGGTAAACCGCCTAGATGTGTTCTTTCCTCTAAATAAGGTTGGGCAGGAGTCACCTGTCACTTGACCTTCAACTTCTTCCCTTTTTAATAGAGATGGGGTAAACCGCCTAGATGTGTTCTTTCCTCTAAATAAGGTTGGGCAGGAGTCACCTGTCACTTGACCTTCAACTTCTTCCCTTTTTAATAGAGATGGGGTAAACCGCCTAGATGTGTTCTTTCCTCTAAATAAGGTTGGGCAGGAGTCACCTGTCACTTGACCTTCAACTTCTTCCCTTTTTAATAGAGATGGGGTAAACCGCCTAGATGTGTTCTTTCCTCTAAATAAGGTTGGGCAGGAGTCACCTGTCACTTGACCTTCAACTTCTTCCCTCTTTAATAGAGATGGGGTAAACCGCCTAGATGTGTTCTTTCCTCTAAATAAGGTTGGGCAGGAGTCACCTGTCACTTGACCTTCAACTTCTTCCCTTTTTAATAGAGATGGGGTAAACCGCCTAGATGTGTTCTTTCCTCTAAATAAGGTTGGGCAGGAGTCACCTGTCACTTGACCTTCAACTTCTTCCCTTTTTAATAGAGATGGGGTAAACCGCCTAGATGTGTTCTTTCCTCTAAATAAGGTTGGGCAGGAGTCACCTGTCACTTGACCTTCAACTTCTTCCCTTTTTAATAGAGATGGGGTAAACCGCCTAGATGTGTTCTTTCCTCTAAATAAGGTTGGGCAGGAGTCACCTGTCACTTGACCTTCAACTTCTTCCCTTTTTAATAGAGATGGGGTAAACCGCCTAGATGTGTTCTTTCCTCTAAATAAGGTTGGGCAGGAGTCACCTGTCACTTGACCTTCAACTTCTTCCCTTTTTAATAGAGATGGGGTAAACCGCCTAGATGTGTTCTTTCCTCTAAATAAGGTTGGGCAGGAGTCACCTGTCACTTGACCTTCAACTTCTTCCCTCTTTAATAGAGATGGGGTAAACCGCCTAGATGTGTTCTTTCCTCTAAATAAGGTTGGGCAGGAGTCACCTGTCACTTGACCTTCAACTTCTTCCCTTTTTAATAGAGATGGGGTAAACCGCCTAGATGTGTTCTTTCCTCTAAATAAGGTTGGGCAGGAGTCACCTGTCACTTGACCTTCAACTTCTTCCCTCTTTAATAGAGATGGGGTAAACCGCCTAGATGTGTTCTTTCCTCTAAATAAGGTTGGGCAGGAGTCACCTGTCACTTGACCTTCAACTTCTTCCCTTTTTAATAGAGATGGGGTAAACCGCCTAGATGTGTTCTTTCCTCTAAATAAGGTTGGGCAGGAGTCACCTGTCACTTGACCTTCAACTTCTTCCCTTTTTAATAGAGATGGGGTAAACCGCCTAGATGTGTTCTTTCCTCTAAATAAGGTTGGGCAGGAGTCACCTGTCACTTGACCTTCAACTTCTTCCCTTTTTAATAGAGATGGGGTAAACCGCCTAGATGTGTTCTTTCCTCTAAATAAGGTTGGGCAGGAGTCACCTGTCACTTGACCTTCAACTTCTTCCCTTTTTAATAGAGATGGGGTAAACCGCCTAGATGTGTTCTTTCCTCTAAATAAGGTTGGGCAGGAGTCACCTGTCACTTGACCTTCAACTTCTTCCCTTTTTAATAGAGATGGGGTAAACCGCCTAGATGTGTTCTTTCCTCTAAATAAGGTTGGGCAGGAGTCACCTGTCACTTGACCTTCAACTTCTTCCCTCTTTAATAGAGATGGGGTAAACCGCCTAGATGTGTTCTTTCCTCTAAATAAGGTTGGGCAGGAGTCACCTGTCACTTGACCTTCAACTTCTTCCCTTTTTAATAGAGATGGGGTAAACCGCCTAGATGTGTTCTTTCCTCTAAATAAGGTTGGGCAGGAGCCACCTGTCACTTGACCTTCAACTTCTTCCCTTTTTAATAGAGATGGGGTAAACCGCCTAGATGTGTTCTTTCCTCTAAATAAGGTTGGGCAGGAGTCACCTGTCACTTGACCTTCAACTTCTTCCCTCTTTAATAGAGATGGGGTAAACCGCCTAGATGTGTTCTTTCCTCTAAATAAGGTTGGGCAGGAGTCACCTGTCACTTGACCTTCAACTTCTTCCCTCTTTAATAGAGATGGGGTAAACCGCCTAGATGTGTTCTTTCCTCTAAATAAGGTTGGGCAGGAGTCACCTGTCACTTGACCTTCAACTTCTTCCCTTTTTAATAGAGATGGGGTAAACCGCCTAGATGTGTTCTTTCCCCTAAATAAGGTTGGGCAGGAGACACCTGTCACTTGACCTTCAACTTCTTCCCTTTTTAATAGAGATGGGGTAAACCGCCTAGATGTGTTCTTTCCTCTAAATAAGGTTGGGCAGGAGTCACCTGTCACTTGACCTTCAACTTCTTCCCTTTTTAATAGAGATGGGGTAAACCGCCTAGATGTGTTCTTTCCTCTAAATAAGGTTGGGCAGGAGTCACCTGTCACTTGACCTTCAACTTCTTCCCTTTTTAATAGAGATGGGGTAAACCGCCTAGATGTGTTCTTTCCTCTAAATAAGGTTGGGCAGGAGTCACCTGTCACTTGACCTTCAACTTCTTCCCTTTTTAATAGAGATGGGGTAAACCGCCTAGATGTGTTCTTTCCTCTAAATAAGGTTGGGCAGGAGTCACCTGTCACTTGACCTTCAACTTCTTCCCTCTTTAATAGAGATGGGGTAAACCGCCTAGATGTGTTCTTTCCTCTAAATAAGGTTGGGCAGGAGTCACCTGTCACTTGACCTTCAACTTCTTCCCTTTTTAATAGAGATGGGGTAAACCGCCTAGATGTGTTCTTTCCTCTAAATAAGGTTGGGCAGGAGTCACCTGTCACTTGACCTTCAACTTCTTCCCTTTTTAATAGAGATGGGGTAAACCGCCTAGATGTGTTCTTTCCTCTAAATAAGGTTGGGCAGGAGTCACCTGTCACTTGACCTTCAACTTCTTCCCTTTTTAATAGAGATGGGGTAAACCGCCTAGATGTGTTCTTTCCTCTAAATAAGGTTGGGCAGGAGCCACCTGTCACTTGACCTTCAACTTCTTCCCTTTTTAATAGAGATGGGGTAAACCGCCTTGATGTGTTCTTTCCTCTAAATAAGGTTGGGCAGGAGCCACCTGTCACTTGACCTTCAACTTCTTCCCTTTTTAATAGAGATGGGGTAAACCGCCTAGATGTGTTCTTTCCTCTAAATAAGGTTGGGCAGGAGCCACCTGTCACTTGACCTTCAACTTCTTCCCTTTTTAATAGAGATGGGGTAAACCGCCTAGATGTGTTCTTTCCTCTAAATAAGGTTGGGCAGGAGTCACCTGTCACTTGACCTTCAACTTCTTCCCTTTTTAATAGAGATGGGGTAAACCGCCTAGATGTGTTCTTTCCTCTAAATAAGGTTGGGCAGGAGTTACCTGTCACTTGACCTTCAACTTCTTCCCTTTTTAATAGAGATGGGGTAAACCGCCTAGATGTGTTCTTTCCTCTAAATAAGGTTGGGCAGGAGTCACCTGTCACTTGACCTTCAACTTCTTCCCTTTTTAATAGAGATGGGGTAAACCGCCTAGATGTGTTCTTTCCTCTAAATAAGGTTGGGCAGGAGTCACCTGTCACTTGACCTTCAACTTCTTCCCTTTTTAATAGAGATGGGGTAAACCGCCTAGATGTGTTCTTTCCTCTAAATAAGGTTGGGCAGGAGTCACCTGTCACTTGACCTTCAACTTCTTCCCTTTTTAATAGAGATGGGGTAAACCGCCTAGATGTGTTCTTTCCTCTAAATAAGGTTGGGCAGGAGCCACCTGTCACTTGACCTTCAACTTCTTCCCTTTTTAATAGAGATGGGGTAAACCGCCTAGATGTGTTCTTTCCTCTAAATAAGGTTGGGCAGGAGCCACCTGTCACTTGACCTTCAACTTCTTCCCTTTTTAATAGAGATGGGGTAAACCGCCTAGATGTGTTCTTTCCTCTAAATAAGGTTGGGCAGGAGCCACCTGTCACTTGAACTTCAACTTCTTCCCTTTTTAATAGAGATGGGGTAAACCGCCTAGATGTGTTCTTTCCTCTAAATAAGGTTGGGCAGGAGTCACCTGTCACTTGACCTTCAACTTCTTCCCTTTTTAATAGAGATGGGGTAAACCGCCTAGATGTGTTCTTTCCTCTAAATAAGGTTGGGCAGGAGTCACCTGTCACTTGACCTTCAACTTCTTCCCTTTTTAATAGAGATGGGGTAAACCGCCTAGATGTGTTCTTTCCTCTAAATAAGGTTGGGCAGGAGTCACCTGTCACTTGACCTTCAACTTCTTCCCTCTTTAATAGAGATGGGGTAAACCGCCTAGATGTGTTCTTTCCTCTAAATAAGGTTGGGCAGGAGTCACCTGTCACTTGACCTTCAACTTCTTCCCTCTTTAATAGAGATGGGGTAAACCGCCTAGATGTGTTCTTTCCTCTAAATAAGGTTGGGCAGGAGTCACCTGTCACTTGACCTTCAACTTCTTCCCTTTTTAATAGAGATGGGGTAAACCGCCTAGATGTGTTCTTTCCTCTAAATAAGGTTGGGCAGGAGTCACCTGTCACTTGACCTTCAACTTCTTCCCTTTTTAATAGAGATGGGGTAAACCGCCTAGATGTGTTCTTTCCCCTAAATAAGGTTGGGCAGGAGTCACCTGTCACTTGACCTTCAACTTCTTCCCTTTTTAATAGAGATGGGGTAAACCGCCTAGATGTGTTCTTTCCTCTAAATAAGGTTGGGCAGGAGTCACCTGTCACTTGACCTTCAACTTCTTCCCTTTTTAATAGAGATGGGGTAAACCGCCTAGATGTGTTCTTTCCTCTAAATAAGGTTGGGCAGGAGTCACCTGTCACTTGACCTTCAACTTCTTCCCTTTTTAATAGAGATGGGGTAAACCGCCTAGATGTGTTCTTTCCTCTAAATAAGGTTGGGCAGGAGTCACCTGTCACTTGACCTTCAACTTCTTCCCTTTTTAATAGAGATGGGGTAAACCGCCTAGATGTGTTCTTTCCTCTAAATAAGGTTGGGCAGGAGTCACCTGTCACTTGACCTTCAACTTCTTCCCTTTTTAATAGAGATGGGGTAAACCGCCTAGATGTGTTCTTTCCTCTAAATAAGGTTGGGCAGGAGTCACCTGTCACTTGACCTTCAACTTCTTCCCTCTTTAATAGAGATGGGGTAAACCGCCTAGATGTGTTCTTTCCTCTAAATAAGGTTGGGCAGGAGTCACCTGTCACTTGACCTTCAACTTCTTCCCTTTTTAATAGAGATGGGGTAAACCGCCTAGATGTGTTCTTTCCTCTAAATAAGGTTGGGCAGGAGTCACCTGTCACTTGACCTTCAACTTCTTCCCTTTTTAATAGAGATGGGGTAAACCGCCTAGATGTGTTCTTTCCTCTAAATAAGGTTGGGCAGGAGTCACCTGTCACTTGACCTTCAACTTCTTCCCTTTTTAATAGAGATGGGGTAAACTGCCTAGATGTGTTCTTTCCTCTAAATAAGGTTGGGCAGGAGTCACCTGTCACTTGACCTTCAACTTCTTCCCTTTTTAATAGAGATGGGGTAAACTGCCTAGATGTGTTCTTTCCTCTAAATAAGGTTGGGCAGGAGTCACCTGTCACTTGACCTTCAACTTCTTCCCTTTTTAATAGAGATGGGGTAAACTGCCTAGATGTGTTCTTTCCTCTAAATAAGGTTGGGCAGGAGTCACCTGTCACTTGACCTTCAACTTCTTCCCTTTTTAATAGAGATGGGGTAAACTGCCTAGATGTGTTCTTTCCTCTAAATAAGGTTGGGCAGGAGCCACCTGTCACTTGACCTTCAACTTCTTCCCTTTTTAATAGAGATGGGGTAAACTGCCTAGATGTGTTCTTTCCCCTAAATCAGGTTCGGGCACTTTTGACCCGGCGGGTCACCTCTCACTTGACCTTCAACTTCTTCCCTCTTTACAACGCGCAAACTGTCTTCAACGTAGAGCAGAGGTGGAACAATGATGCATTTCGGAATGTACAGTCGCAATGGTTAGTCGGAAGTTTACGGAGGAAGAACATATAGGCTCTTTCCAAAGTCACTTCAAACATTAAACTGCTATAAATATTATAAACTTTCAGATAGTAAACACAAAAACAAACATTAAACTGCTATAAATATTATAAACTTTCAGATAGTAAACACAAAAAAATCACATCATGGGAAAAAGGCTTGTTTTCCTTAGTTTTTCTTCTTTTCTTCAGTTCACCCTTGTTGAATAAAACATTAGAAATTGTGGGTAGAATCAAACTGAATAAAGTCAATACCATAACCAGAATTGGAACCAAGGATATCCTGGTCTCAACCAATGAGCTACCCTGGCAACATGCTGGCACAGCATTAAATATCTCTACCGACTCGCAAGTTTCCCCTTAAACCACAAGGTGATCTCAAATTATTTTGATGGTACATACCGCAATGGCGAAGTACAATGACGTTAATCACTATAGTAATAATAAAAATATACTATAAGTAACAACTCCTTGGCACGGCAGCCCAAGGGAACTTTTGCCTATCTCCCGACAGCAGCCTACCCCAACTCGAACTGGAGGGTGAGATGTGGTCAGCGGCTCGAACCGCGCTATCCGGCCGGTTAATGCGGTTCTCATGACCTGGAGCTGCTACATATACTATAAGTGCTATAATAAAAATACCAGTTAGTACTTTTCGGAGAAAAACCCACATGCAGTCACCATAGTCTTATTGTGCGTCAGACCGCAGAAGAATATTATGATATGAGAGTATCCAACGGGCAGGGAAAGAGCCGCCGTGGTGGGTACCTAACATAGGCCAAGCAGTTCTTCATTTCAATGCGAGAAGTGCTAGAAGCCCGCTCCCTGGACCCCGAATGTAGATACATGAAGAAACGGAAAGATAGTGGGAATGAACACCTATTGTCCCTATGTCCAGAAAATAATTATAAAGTATGAGGGGATTACAGGATACTAACTGAAATGTGCATTGTTAGGGGGCAGTAGGTACAGGGAATACTTGCGCATGCTTAGAGGGAAGCAGATGGTCTCAGGATTTTAGATGCTGGAGGAGTACATTGGACAGAGAGATCAGGGGACCTTAAATATGTACAACAAGAGTCGAGGAGACTGCTGTTTCTGTCACTTACAGAAATTAGTAATTATACTACGTCGCTAGCGAGCTAAGGCAAGAGCCCAATAGATTACCCTAATTTCACACAACTCAGCAAGTTCATCCAGGGCGAGTCTGCAAGTGTTTGTGGTCTGACCTAAGGGCTTCTCGTGACTTGGTTGTCAGGGTATTTACGGCTAAAACTATACTTATGCTAGGGATGTACCTATCATTTTCGAATCTTGCCACTAACGTCGATTGCTCAAACTGATGCAATGAAATAACTAATTTACTTAAAATGACAGTTGAGTACCCTACAATATTGATACGTTGATAAACTATGCATTTCACTTATTTAAATAAAAATTGCTATCATTTTGGAGGAAATCTAACTTTGGAATTGTTTTCCATGTAAAAGTTAGCTTGGGGTGGCCGATTTTCCTCAAAATCTTCGTGTCGCATCGTTGGATGAGTCGTTTGTAATCGGCTTACCTTCGTCGTATTCGTAGGTCTGACACCCCCCTTGGACTTACAAGTGGATATGAAATTTAAGCGGAATTGATGATGGAGCAATTGATGAAATGAGTGGCGGGGGAAACCAGAGAAAATCCACCCAGACACCGCTTCGTCCACCACAAATCCCACATACGTGCGCTTGGAATATCCTTGTACGATATGGAAATTAAATATCAACTTTGGTATTTAACGGCATTTTCGTCCTGAAGCTATGCTGTCCACAAACACAGGCACGCGCATAGAAAGGGCGCACATCGATTTTTTTTTTAATTTTTTTAACAAGGCTTGTATTTCCGGGAAAATTTCGGTATCTAATTTTTGGTTGGCCTACAATACCTTCTCTATCTACTTCAACAAATTATCGATATTTGCTATATTTTGCAAATAAGAGTTTGCTTAATTATACATAAAATACAACCGTTGGGCTGTGAGTAAATCAGGTAAGGATCCAGCATACATTGGACCGTACCCTTGCAGTATAGATTACTCGCTCCACTCACCCGTTTGTTGGTTGCATATGCTACTAGGCTACCGTCGCCTCTTCTTGTTTCCCGTCTCAAGTTTGGACGCTGCACGCCGCTAAAACAGAAACCCTAAGGACCTCATTAGCCCATAAGTATTACATTGCAGAGGTATCAGTTCTGTTTTACTAGATGGCCCTCAGTAAATGACCAAGGTGACCATATGTCACTGTTGAGTAATCAACCCGGAAGAGGATATCTTTCTCTTCCTTTACAGTGCCCTATCTTTATTCTAGAGGTCATTCAAACGCTGACGTCACTCCACTTTCTACCGTAGCTAAAAGCTGCGCAGCGAACTATATCAGCTGTTTCTTCTAGTCCGGTCACGGCCCTATGAGGTAAAACTAATAAACCCTGATTCTACTCAAAATATCTGACATGTTCCATTCACATGACTTTCTAGCTGCTACAGTAAATCATTTTTCTTACAAAATTGATTATTTTATCAACCACATGATAATTAAGGTAAACATTATCAGAAATGTTCTTATTTCTTGCATCTTTGTAAGCAAAACAAAATTATGGAATATACTAAGCTAAATCGAAAGTCAAATCTTTAAATGATTAGTCCTATGTAAAACAATTGAAGTTCAGTTCGGTTTGCGTGGGTTGCAGTAAAACAACAGGGATGAAACAAATCGTCACTTGAGGTATGAGAAACGTTTAAGTAGTTTAAAATCAGGAACATCTCCGAAACGGTTGAATCTACCTAAAATACGTATATGACATAAATTGTATATTTTTACGAGTCCTTGTCTATCTCTTACGGTTTACCAGTGACGCAAATTTCAGAAGAACTCACCGAAATAAACGTCTTCAGATACTATTCGCAAAATGCAATATATACGTTTTATTTGTCATGTAAATAATATTAATATACCGCATTTCAACTAATATCGTTAGATACATTTTTGAGACAGTCAACATTGTTGAAAATTTTTCATGTACAGGGCAGTTAGGGTGGAGGAATTTTCTTGAATATCTTCGTGTCGTATCCCTGGAAGATAATGAACTTAAATTCCGATTCTGGTTTCTGAGCTATGCTGCCCACAAACACACACACACACCCACACACACACACACACACTCATACAAACACTGACGACAGACACACATTGACATTTTTCTGAACATGTTTTTTTTTTTTTATTCATGGGATCCTAAAACATATATTTCCGGTGACATCTTTTATCGAATTTTGGGTGCAATACAATATGTTTTCTATATACTATATACAGTGGGTGTAGAGTAAGTAAAAATCTGATGAGTTCCATTCACATGAATTTCTCTACATCTCTGTGCCTATTCATTGTTAATAAGCTTATTCGCCCATCCTCTTCATGCTGATCGAGTTAAACATTAGCGGAAATTGTTTTATTGCTTAGTTCCTTATAAGAAGACGAGAAATATGGGAATACATTAGACTAAAATGAATGTCAACTGTTTTAAAATGTGGTTGCTATGGGATTGAAACGCGCTTCTTTGCGTGGCCAAGAATAGTTACCGTATGAGTAAAATTTCAAACTGAAACCTATAACAGGGAATACAAACACCATGAAAATAATGCATATGAATTTTGTGTTTTAAGGGGATCTACATTTTAAGTGTGGTGCGATTTTTTCTAGCTCTGATGGTTAAAACGTTATGAAAAATTCTGAAAAGCTCACCCAGAATAAAGAGATATTCAAAGGTATTCGCTAGAGCCATTTTTGAAAAACAACATTTTTTTCAAACATTTTTACAACTAAAGCGTAGTTTCTGGTACGGTAATCTCTTTTGAAAATCTTTGTGTCGCATCCTTGGAAGATACATAAGACAAATACCAAGTTTGGTATTTAACGGCACTTTAATTTTTGAGCTTTGCGATCCACAGACACACGCATACATACACAAACCTTTTTCTAAAAATGTTTTTACACAGTGTTGGCACCTCAAAACATATAAATTCTCGACATTGATTTTTAGGTAATATGCAACATCTTCTCTATCCACTATTTACATTTTATTTACGGGCTAGAGAAAGTGAAAATGGACTTGTCGCTAAATTCGTATAAAATATGCAGTTAAATCATGAAGCTGCTCAAAGTGTTTACTTTGCAACATTTGACTCCGTCGCAGCCAGTCTACCTGTTCTCTACGGCGTTCTATTCGACGATGTTCATGCCCTTTCTTTCTCTATACTCTTATGACGAAAATAATAATTTTTCACCTGGAATAAACGTTTTGAGGGCCATGGATTAAAAGATAATTAAGCTGTTCTGGTATTGGATTCCATCCAAAACTCGACACCCAGATTTAAGTAGAAATAATGTCTTGAGAAAACCTGGATCCAGGTATTCAGTTACGGCAGCGCATACAGTGCATTACATACATGTTTTACTTTCTCTACACTTACTATGTATATAGACAGGTATTGCGCCCAAAAATTCGATACCCACATTTCACTGGAAATACAGGCTTTGGGTCTCCCTGAATCCAAAAATAGCATTTTTACAAAAAGGTCGGTGTGTGTGTCTGCATGTGTTTCAAAAGCCGGTTGCTATGTGACTCAAGTTTCTTTGTTTGTATGCACAGGAACTGACAAACTCCTGTATGATAAAAGTATGAGCTTTTCAAAGCTGAAACCAAAAACAAGGAATAACTCTAAAACGATCAATACCACCAAAAAAGTATATAGCATAAATTGCGTGTTTTAACGTGCTCTACATGTAAGTGTGGTAAGTTTTTATCCATCTCTTACAGTTTATCAGTTATGCAAAATTCCGTAAAATTCATCCAGAATAAAGCATTCCTCAGGGGCTACTTCCAGAAAATTCAAGATATACAGTTTATTTGGCATATAAATATCCTAAACATAAGAGATTTTAATCAAAATCGTTAGAGGCATTTTTGAAAAATAATAATTTGCGAAAAAACTTCCATGTAAAGTGTAGTTGGGGGTGTGGGGATTTTCTTGAAAATCTTCGAGCCGTATCCTTGGAAGATACAAAACTTAAATACCAAGTTTGGTATTCAATAGGCTTTTAGTTTTTGAGCTATGCTGTCCACAGTCACACAGATACACTCATAGACAACCATTATGTAAAAATGCTTTTTTTGGATTCAGGGGGACCCAAAACATGTATTTCCAGTGTAATATCGGTATTCAATTTTTGGATGGAATGCAATACCATCTCTATACACTATGTACATAGTATGTGCTGAGAAAGTAACAACAAAATTTTTTCGGAAAAACAAAACCTTTGAAATCGTCATCAGAAATACAAAGTCAATGAATCACACATTCGATTGTTAGAGCGGCCGTAGTTCTGCATAATAACCATTCCTTCTTATTTGTTTCAATTTTAAGTATGTATCTTCTCAAACGGGATCTCCTTTCGTTTCATGTCTCTTTTGTTTTACTGACAATTTCTACTGATGTTTATCTTAATTAGCTTGATGCAGATAAAGGAACAATATTTTGTACGGTCAATAGTTAGGGACGTGGAAGGGATAGTGAACCATCTACGGATGACAGTTTAGCTCTCGTGCTACTGTACCTTGGTTACGTAAACACTCGCCATGTATGAGTACATCAAGAACTGATGGAAGCGAATTTGCCTCTGCGCATTTCCATCCGTGACTCCTTATCGCGATGCAAGCAGAACGTCTGAGATGAGAAGTAGTCTGTGTACAACAACGCCCCCGGAGGCGCAGGAAAAGTAAACACGGGTTACCCCGAGAAAGGTCGTACTACATGCTTAGTATGATTCCAAAGGAATCCTGTATTACGAGCTTCTTCCGAATAATGAGACTATCAACTCCGAGAAATACTCTTCTCAGTTGGATCGTCTAAAGGGAGCCATTGAAGAGAAAAGATTTAAATTTGGAAACGTCTTCCAGCACGACCACGCCAGACCACATCCCTTCAAAAGTTACATAATTTTGTGCGGAATGTGGTACCCCAACCGCCGTGCTCTCCAGACATTGTCCCATCCGGCTTTCATCCATTCCGTTCCCTGCAGAATTTCCTGAATGGCAAACGTCTCACTTCCTTGGAGGACTGTAGATTGAACCTCTAAGAGTTTATCAACCAGAAAAGCCCCACATTTTAGACAAAGGGAATTTACAAGCTTCCAGAGAAATTACGGTATATTGACGGCAGTAATAATGTAAACAACAGGAAAAATAGTTTGTTTACAAAACCTAAACTATTATTTATATTTTAAACGACAGTGACTTTACTACCTGTCCCAGCTCATGTTACCAGTGGTGAACCCGCGCACAATTACGTCATACACTAGACAGGCGCTGTGGAAAATCACTGTATGTTAAAGAAAAGTTCGAGTACACTCGTGTGTTAAACAAATATGTTTACTCATCTGTAGTGCCCCATTACATTAGCTGAGCTATAATAAAACCGATAATGATTCTCTGTTGTCTGATGTTAACGACATTAATTTAAATAAATGTCCATTATTTATATCATTAGTGACGGACTGTACAATGCGCTCGCATAGTAGTGTTTATTCGTCAGTCGACAGCAACACTAGCGACACCGGCATGAGCGGTATCCTGAACTGGAACGGGATACAAAATGTGGATACAGTAATAACTGAATTTTTTTTTTTCACACAGACCGTGTGTAGAACCGCAGTTGGATAGATAGAGGCAGACTGAAAAATTCAATGCCATAGCCGGGATTTGAGCCACAGATCTCCTGATCTCTAGCCGGTTACTCTACTACTGAGCTACCATGGCAACATGCCGGCATAGCACTGAATTCTTCAACTGGCTCGCATGTTTCCCGGTACACCTCATGATGTTCTCAAATTATTTTGAGATGACAATCCCAAAGGCCACTTACAATGTTGTAAGTACTTAAGTCCCAGGATTCAAAGTATAGCCAACTATTATAGTCAGTTAGTATTTATTTAATTGCCGTTTTCCACACCAGCCGTGTGTAGTACAGGATTTGAATAGGTAGAGTTAGATTAAAAAATTCAAATCCCCGCTACGGTATTGAATTTTTCAGTTTGAGTCTAACATGGTTATAGTAAGTTCGGCAACTACTCTATCGGAGCTATGCTGCGGGTAAGATATGTTCCAGGCGTTCTTAGAAATTGAAACTTTACAAAAAACGGGCGAACTTATGAGACAACCTTGTACTTCTTCAGCTTACTATACGTAGCAGATAAAGTAAAGGTAAAGGATAAATAATGGCGGGGACACCCTCATACACTGCGACCTTTATAGACCTATTGTGATATAACACCCCTTAGAAGGAAGGAATGAAGTATGTAGTCACTTCAAGGGGAAGTGACAGAAAAGGTCATGTGAATGTAAGACATCAGATTATTTTTGACAAGTCATTAGCTATCTCAAGTTCATTTTTGAGATAAAATTCGTCTGTTTGAAATATTCAAATAATTTGTTTGCTTTATAGTTCTTATTAATAGAGCTCGGTGCGGGGTCGAGAAATTACCGGACTGAGGTTTGAAGAACACTGCTCACTGCCCAGCTTTGTTAAGTTCCTGCTAGTAGATATACAACAGTGAATACTGAAATAGAGTGCAGATTGAAAACTGTCAAAAATGCGATAGGGTAGGCGTTCGACCTGAACAAACTTGTGGATGATTCAAACAGATATGAATGACAGGAGAAGAGCCTTTTCTAACAATACAGTAAATATGTATCTTGTAATTCACTAAAATGAATTGTGTGTGTTGGGTTGATTTGTGTTCATTGTTTAAAGCTATGAACATCATTATCCTGAATTTCTTATATCTAGCTTTATATATTTATTTATTCTTAATTTCTGATCATAGTATGAAATAATTGTTTTATCGTATTATTTTATGTTTTAAAGCGATGCATATGTCAATGCATTTAATGTGCTACTTTTAGATATTATAGAATAATTGGTTGAATATGAATAGTTATATTATTTTTAATAATAATTTCGTTTTTTAGAGCTAATTATACTTTATATTTATATTCTTATAGTCAACATGGAATTTATTATTCTGGAATTTATAGAAAAGTAGGAGGTTATTGTCCTGAATATTTATTACTTATGTTACATTGATTATCTTTAAATTGGTTAAGCTTAGCGTGTGCATGTTTACATTACATTGCTTTATACAGCTGACTGCTTTGTGCATTCGTAACTGTGTGCATTTCGGAACTAAATCCCGAGCTCTACACATTTACCTACAATGTGCCTCCCTCTGTGGTGTAGTGGTTACCATGCTAGACCCTAAAACACAGGGTTGCAGGTTCAGATCTGACGGAGAGTGATGAATGGTTTTTGAATGGAAATTCGGCTTTCTTCGGAAGGAAGGTAAAGCTGATGGTCCCTGTAATGTTTATTTACACGTAACAGAATCCCGTTCCTTGAAGAAAAAAAAGAAGGTTGCTGGGCAGAATTCCATCATTTCGCGTCCCCAGTTCATGATTACGTCCTACATTGCCATCTGTGAGTGACGAGCTGATCCATAATCACCGTGGCGCATAGCGGATAGTTCATGAACTAGAAATTCATATATCATCACAAAAACATGCTCCACTTAGTGGAAAAAAACTGACAAACTAGCATACAGTGTTAACAAGGTAAATGTTATTTCTTAGTTTAATTAACGGTTTGAGCATAGCTACATCTCTGCTAATAGTTTAAGTTTCAAAGCAAGGTGTTTTCTGCATACCAGCCTCACTATAAAGTTTGAAATTCAGAGATAGACGCGAAATAATACAGTAACAGAGAATGGGGAAGACCGGAAATTAAGTGCAAGGTGACGTCATTTACCCAGCTTGCTATTCTTTTGTCCCCTTTGTGTGTAGGTTTATCGCTCGACTCTCACAAAGAGTATTACATTCACCAGAAATTAGTGTCATTCAGGAATAGAGTATCAGTGTTTAGAGGTAGATTAACTGAAATTCAAACAAGTTTCAAAGCGTAGCGACTGCAAAACCTCCACAAGTATGAAAAGCCTGAGCGGGCCATTGCGAAGTCTCTTGTGTACAATTGCAGTGCAAACTTCAGTTGGAGAGAAACTTTTCCCGTTTTCTGCCGTCCTTTCTTCTTCATCCGTACTCATTTCCTTGCCTGCTATCTGCCAGGGACTATCAAAAGTCTCCTGGAGCGATAACTGCCACCTCACACCAGCGCCCTCACACCACGACGGATGAATGTCTGGCTGCGTCCTCGACCTTATCGTGCTTAAGAAGCTTCTCTTTTAATGGTTATCTGCTTTTTAATTTCTCTACAGATTACGAACCGCCTATGTGAGATTTACACACAGAAAATAACTGCGTAATGCACGAAGAACGTTTCGTTGGAAGTACCGTCTTCTCTAAAATCTCAGTGGGCTAATCCTATACATAAAAAAATCTGATGTGTTCCATTCACATGACTTTCTCTACATCTCTGCAACAAATGATTGATAAAAAGCTTATACTTCTATTTACTTCATGCTCGAGAAAAAATTAGCAGAAAGTCTTATTACTTACCTCCTTGTTAGTAGAAAAGAAATAATGGAGTACCATAGGTTAAAGTGATAGTCAAAAGCTGGTTTCTATGTGACTGAATTTCCTTTGTTCGTATAGACACGAGTTCAAAAATTCCTGTATGAGAAACTAAAAACAAGGAATATCTCAAAAACGACCAACTCCACGAAAAAATGTACGCAACATAGGTTGTGTGCTTTAATGTGCTCTACATTTTTTGTGAAGCAAGTTTTAGTGTATCTCTTACGGTTTAGCATTTGTGCAAAATTCCATAAAATTGATTCATAATAAAGTAGTCTTCAGAGACTATTCCCAGAAAATTCAAGATATACATTTTATTTGTCAGGTCAATATTTGTAATATACGATATTTTAATCAAAATCGTTAGAGCCATTATTAGCAAAATCAAAAATGTCCAAAAAAGTTCCAAGTAAACGGGACAACATAGCTAAAATACGAAAATACCGTTGAATACTAAACTTGGCATTCAAGTTTGGTATCCTCCAAGGATGCGACACGAGAATTATCAAGTGAATCCCCCTCCCCACCCAAAACTACCCTTTACATGGAGCTTTTTTGGAAAACTTTGATTTTCCAAAAATTGCTCAAACAACTTTGATTACAATATCATATATTAAAGATATTTACCTGACAACTAAAATGTATATATTGAATTTTCTGGGAATGTCCTCTAAAGACTACTTTATTCTGAATGAATTTTACGTAATTTTGCATAACCGTTAAACGGTATCAAATAAACAAAACCTTACCACATAAATAATGTAGAGCACATTAAAACGCACAATTTATGTTATATACATTTTTATCGTGGAGTTGATCGTCTTTGAGTTATTCCTTGTTTCTGTTTTCAGCTTTGAAAAACTTATACTTTTCTCATACACTAATTTGTCAACTCGTGTCTATACAAAAAAGGAAGATAAGTTCCATAGCAACCAGATTTTGACTATAACTTTAACCTATGCTACTCCTTTTTTTCGCTGCTACTTACAAGAAAGTAAGTAATAAGACTATTTCTGCTAATTTTTTTCTCGTTTAGCATTAATTTAATAGAAGCATAAACGATTTAACAATAGTTTGTTGCAGAGATGTGGAGAAAGTCATGTGAATAGAACACATCAGACTTTTATGATTCAGAAGAAAGTAATTGGTGCCATTTCTAGTAAAGCATTAATGCTACATGTTATTTAATGAAATGGGGACTAAAAACATTCCTCAATTTTCCGGGTGTAACTTGATACGCCAGGTTTCCTGTGAGGCAGTAACTTGGTGCGTGAGATATGTACCTATCTGCCGGCCAAAAGAGTAATAGAAGAAAACCCCGGTTTCGTATCTCACTTGTCATAAACCACAGCCTTCTTACAGGAACAGAGAGCGCGATAAGTCTGGTTTACATACTCTCCTCTTACAAAAATGCAGAAAACAACGGAAACGGAGTTGAAACATTATATGTGTGTTACTTTTTCTAGGCAGAGAATATATTGCATTCCAACTAAAATTTCGATACCGACGTATTAGTGTAAATAAATGTTTAACGATCCCTGAATTCAAAGAGAGCGTTTTACTTTCTCTACACGTACTATTTACATAGCATATAGACAAGGTATTGTAATGCACCCAAAAATTCGATACCGAGATTTCACAGGAAATACACATTTTAGAGCCTCCTGAATCCAAAAAAAACAAAACATTTTTAAAAAAATCGTGTTTTGTGTGTGTCAGTGTGTTTGTGTGTCTGTAGACAGCTTAGCTCAAAAACAAACGACCATTGAATACCAAAGTTGGTATTTAATTTTGGTATCTCCGAGAAAATCTCCCACCCCAACTACTCTTTACATGGAACTTGTTCCGAAAATTTTAATTTTCTCAAAAATTGCTCAAACGATTTTGATTAAAATCTCTTATATATAAGATTTTTACATGCCAAATAAAATGTATATCTTGAATTTTAAGGGAATAGTCTCTGAAATGTACTTTATGCTGGATGAATTTTACGGAATTTTGCATAGCTGCTAAGCCGTAAGAGATGGATAAAAACTTACCACATAAAACTGTAGAGCACGTTAAAACACAATTTAAGTTATATACTTTTTTTCGTGGAGTTGATCGGTTTTAAGATATTCCTAGTGTTTGGTTTCAGATTTGAAAAACTTATATTTTTCTCATACAGGAATTTGTAAACTCTTGTCCACACAAACTAAGGAACGTCAGTCACATAGCAACCAGCACTTTAACTTATGGATTCAAGGGATCCCAAAACATGTATTTCCGGTGCAATCTCGCTATCAAATTTTTGGACGCAATACAATACCTTCTCTATGCACTATGTACATAGTACCTGTAGAGAAAGTAAAAATGTGTTAAGGAATATTCGTGCATTTACAAATAAATTTTGCTGCGAAAACAAATATTTATTAATTTTTTATCCCAAACGTTACTTTTTTTTCCAAACCGCATCTGAAACACATTAGTACGGAAATATCTCACTAGATGGTAATGATGAATGATTGTTTTATGACTCGATATTTAAGCTTGTTCTGTTCCCCTCAATGACGTAATGAGCATCTCATGGAATATGAAACCATTATTAGCTCTACAACCATATATATACGTGCAAGGACGATATTGTGAAACTGCTCAGAAATTTTAAGGGAATGCTCGGGTTTGCATATAAAACAAAAGCCACTGAATTGAGTGGTACGCAGATAGAAGGGGAAAAAGTGTTCTTTACAGCTGCAATGGTGGTTAATAACTGAAACACGGTAATTAGTGCCTGGGATGCAACCCGCTCTGCCACTTGCTGCAATGTGCATCTTTATCCAGTCCTCGCAAGCACCCTAAGCTATTTCCTGCAACACAAACACATTTTCATACATCCACAGAAAAGTATCATAAACATCCTGCAAGCAAGGACATTTACAATAATTCTGGTTACATATGATGCCATCCATTCACATGACTTCCTCTACATCTCTGCACAAAATAGACCAAATGGTCTTCCTTGTAAGTGGAAGCGAAATAGGGGAGTACTACAGGCTAAAGTGATAATCAAAACATGATTCCTAAGTGACTGAAGTTTCTTTGTTTGTATGGACAGGAGTTGACAAATTCCTGTATGAGAAAAGTATAAGCTTTTTAAAGCTGAAACCACAAGCAGAAATATTTGAAAAACGATCAACTCCACTAGACAGTGTATGTAATATAAATTGTGCGCTTTATCGTGCTCTATATTTTTCCTGTGGTAAATTTACGTCCATCCGTTACGATTTAGCAGTTATGCAAAGTTCCGTAAAACTCATCCAGAATAAAGAAATCTTCAGAGGATATTCCATGAAAATTAAAGATATGCATTTTATTTATCAGGTAAATATCTTTAATATGCGATATTTTAATCAAAATCGTTAGAGCTATTTTTGAGAAAATCAAAATTTTCCAAAAAAAAATTCCATATAAAGGGTAGTTTGAAGTGGGAGGATTTTCTTGAAAATCTTTGTGTCCTATCCTTGGAAAATACCAAGTTTGGTATTTAACGGTCTTTTCGTTTTTAGTTATGCTGACAACAGACACACAGACATATACACGCACACACACATGGACTTTTTCTAAGAATTTTCTTTTTAGGATTCAGGCGGACCCAAACCATATATTTCCGGTGAAATCTCGGTGTCTAATTTTTAGTGGTATTTAATACCTTCTCTATACACCATGCAGTAGTAGGTGTAGAGAAAGTAAAAAGTTATATCTCGTTAAAACACTTAATTTATGTCATTCGTGTTTTTCTGGTAGTGTTGACCGTTTCTGTTTTAAAGTACCTCAACCTTTCTCAAACGAGAGCATGCTAAGAGAAACCTCAATTGTTTCACATACTGACTGACTTTTAAAAGATTTGACTATCGGCTGGCATAATGTTTTCTCTTATTTCTTTTCTACTTACAAGGAAGGTAGTAATAGCACCAATTCTGCTAATGTTTATGTCGATTAGCATGATATAGATAAACAATCTGATGTGTTCCGTTCACATGACTTTTTCTACATCTCTGCAACAAATTATTGTTAAAACGGTAATGCTTCTATTTATTTCATGCTAATCGAGAAAAAACTAGCAGAAATAGTCCTATTACTTGCTTCCTTGTAAATAAAATCGAAATAAGACAGGACCATAGGCTAAAATGATAGTCAAAAGCTGGTTGCTATGTGACTGAAGTTCCTTTGTTTGTAGGGGCAGGAGCTGACAAATTCTTGTATGAGAAAGGTATAAGTTTTTCAAAGCTCAAACGAAAAACTAGGAATATCTTAAAAGCAATCAACTCCATGAAAAATGTATATAATTTAAATTGCATGTTTTAACGTTCTCTATATTTTTTGTGTGGTGAGTATGTCTATCTCTTACGGTTTAGTATTTAAGCAAACTTCGACAACATTTTATCCAGAATAGAGGTCTTCAGAGGCCATTCTCAGAAATTTTGAGATGTATAGTTTATTTAGGATATAAATATCTTTAGTATACAGGATTTTAATCAAAATATTTAAAGCCATTTTTAAGAAAATCAACATTTTCGAAATGTTTTCTATGTAAAAGATTGCTTGTGTTCGGGAGATCATCTCGAAAATCTTCGTGTCGCATCCTCGGAAGATTGCAAACATAAATACCACGTTTGGTATTTAATGGTCTTTTCGTTTTTTAGCTATGCTGTCCACAGACTCATACACACACATACACACAGACAGACACATACACACGGACATTTTTCTAAAAATACTCTTTTTTGGATTCAGGGGTTCTCAAAATATGGATTACCGGTGACACCTTGGTAGAGAATCTCTGGGTGCAATACAACACCTTCTCTATACACTATGTACATAGTGCGTGTAGAGAATCTTTGTGTGCATTGCAATACCTTCTCTATACACTATGTACATAGTACGTGTAGAGAATCTTTGGGTGAATTACAACACCTTCTCTATACACTATGTACATAGTACGTGTAGAAAATCTTTGGGTGAATTACAATACCTTCTCTATACACTATGTACATAGTACGTGTAGAGAATCTTTGGGTGAATTACAACACCTTCTCTATACACTATGTACATAGTACGTGTAGAGAATCTTTGGGTGAATTACAATACCTTCTCTATACACTATGTACATAGTACGTGTAGAGAATCTTTGGGTGAATTACAACACCTTCTCTATACACTATGTACATAGTACGTGTAGAGAATCTTTGTGTGCATTACAATACCTTCTCTATACACTATGTACATAGTACGTGTAGAGAATCTTTGTGTGCATTACAATACCTTCTCTATACACTATGTACATAGTACGTGTAGAGAATCTTTGTGTGCATTACAATACCTTCTCTATACACTATGTACATAGTACGTGTAGAGAATCTTTGGGTGAATTACAACACCTTCTCTATACACTATGTACATAGTACGTGTAGAGAATCTTTGGGTGCATTACAATACCTTCTCTATACACTATGTACATAGTACGTGTAGAGAATTTTTGGGTGCATTACAATACCTTCTCTACACACTATGTACATAGTGCGTGTAGAGAAAGTCATACATTTTTGTAAGAATAGTTTGTATTTGGAACAGCTAAAAGGTTCTGTGAATGGACCATGTCAGATTTTCAAATTAAAGGAAGCCGTTCAACCCGAGTACGCAAAATATCGTGATTGAACATTCTGTAGATAAGCGAAACAAAAGCGAACCGCTCCTCATTGAAAGCGCATGAGCAGTAAAAGTAAGACTGTTTCATGTTCTCGGGGAGAGCAGAGGGCCATTTGCATATCGTGGTGCTGGATGACCTTGTATCCCTCATCTCCAAGGTAACGAGCGAGCGGAATGAGAAGCTGGTGTACCTGTAATACTTATATCATACGCTCAAACCCACAAGCTTTTAATTGTCTGAATTATGCAACAGATAGCACTCTAGGGATTTAAAAAGAAACAAAAAAACTCATACCCAGAAGTACGGTATACTCACGTTATGATGTGCTTTATTCACATCACTTTCTCTACCAGTTCTTCAAATAAAAAATTCATACGAAAGCTAATTTTCTATCTATTTCATTTTTACTTTCTCTTCACGTACTATGTACATAGTGTATAGAGAAGGTGTTGTAATGCACCCAAAAATCCGATACCGAGATTTCACAGGAAATATAAGTTTTGAGACTCCTGAATCCACAAAGAGCATTTTTAGAAAAATGTTCGTGTGAGTGTCTGTCTGTCTCTCTGTCTGTGTGTATGTGTGTGTGGGCAGCATAGCTTAAAAATGAAAGGACCGTTAAAAGCCAAACTTGATATTTAATCATTTATTGCAGAGATGTAGAGAAAGTCATGTGAATGGAACACATCAAATTTCTTTTTGTAGAGTTGTCCGTTTTTTAGATATTTCGGAATATTGGTATAAATGTTAAGCCTACAAACTTTTTTCGAACGGGATATCGTCTTTCTTCTCGTTTCTAATTTAATTACTGCCGGCAATCAAAGAAATACAATTTGAATTTGTATGGAATAATTGTTTTTCACACATGCCGTGTGTAGGACAGGAGTTGGATTTGTAGAGTCAGACTGAAAAATGCAATGTCATAGCCGGGATTTGTTGCCATTGTAGCTCAGTGGCAGAGCAACCGGCCAGAGATCGGGAGATCCGTGGCTCATATCCCGGCTATGGCATTGAATTTTTTATTCTGATGTACCTATCCAACAATTTGAATTGTTTCATATAGCGGCCGGCTTTTTAAAGGCGAGACTATCGCTTTAGCCTATGCATTTTATTATTTCCCTTTTATTTACAAGGAAGCTAGTAATAAAACTAATTCTTATAATGTTAATTTTTTAAATAAAAGTTTGTTTGTGGAAAAGCTAGAGAAAGTAATGTGTATGGAACGCATTTGATTTTTGCACCACGATTTCATATATTTCTCCTCTCGTGAAAACGCTCTCCCCGCACTAATTTAACACCCTTGTGTATTAAAATGCCAATAGCACGCAGACATTACGTGGAGAACCCAATCCGTTCCTCCTATTCATTTTACAATGTAAGCGTAGATAAAACGGATCAGATTTTACAACAACATGGCCATAAACTGAGCATTGGAGGGATTATTAATCCGGAGAGGGTTGGGGGGGGGGCTGCATACTTGCAATCTCTTGATGCCCTCCCTGGGGTTATTTCCACCAATCTGATCCCTCACCACCAGCCACCCTTCTTTTGGCCTCTTGCATCTCCCACGCACTCACTCCCTTCCCAAAAAAGAAGTATTTGTGCCCGGGGCTCGTTCTATTGATTCGAGGCAGGGACCGACCGCTTTACTGGGAGAGAAGGATTCCGTTCTGTATCTCACTGCCTGTCGGCGGCGACCTTCTGGAAGGCAGAGCTTCCTTCGGCAAAATATCATACCATTACTTGCAACTACAGCTATGTTCATGCCGTTGCGCTAACCTCATTTCTATCTCTCTCTCTCCCTGCGAGCGCCGTTTGTTTTTTCAACTTCCGATAGGTTATAAATAACACACAAGTTCATAGAAATAAATTACTTTATTACTAAAAGTTTTGTACACTTATGGTTACTTTTCAACATAATCACCGAAAAGATGGAGACATTTATCGCACCTGTGCCCAAGTATACAATACTCGCTTAAAAAAATGTTGCCACCAATGGTTTCAAATAAGCAGTGACGTTGTTTTGAAGATCTTCGTTGGTTTAAAAGTGCTGTCCTAGCCACGTCTTCAGTTCAGGGAACAAGTGAAAGCCGCTGGGTGACAGGTCAGGACTGTGCGGCGAATGACCGAATATGTCCCATTGATATTGTTCAAGGAGCCGATCGGTTGTGTCAGCAGTGTGTGGACGAGCGTTGTCATGGATCAACATGACTCCTGAAGTCAACATTCCTCTTCGTTTCTTTTGAATGGCTCTCCGCAAACGTCGTAGAGTACGGAGATCTTCAAAACAACATTAATTCTCATTTGAAATCATTGGCAGCAACATTTTTTGAAGCGGGTATTGCAAAGCTTGTGCACAGGTACGATAAATGTCTCAATCTTTTCGGTGATTATGTTGAAAAGTAACCATAAGTGTACAAAACTTTTAGTAATAAAGTAATTGTTTTCTATGAACTTGTCTATTATTTATAGCCAATCAGAGGGTAAAAAAACCGGCCCTCGTATTACACAAGCTCTCCCTCTCTTCTTCCCATTTCCCTTTCTTCGACATTCTCCTTGCAACATACAAGTCATATCATCTCTTATAAGCCATGGCAAATCTTAATACGGCAGAGAAGTCCTTTTTTCGTTATTACAAATATTACGAATATTTACCAAACTAAAAGTGCAAATGTCTATAGCTTCATTCTCCTAGGATGAACATAACACATGTTATGGAATCTATTTTAAATAATTGAGCTCCTTAAATTACCATGGCTCTAATTTCAATCTTCCATAATTACTAAGGAATTATGAATATTTTAAACAAGTTTCATTACCAGATTTTTGCAAGAAAATGTGTTTAATAAAGTTTTCAAGTATTGCAAATTTGTGGCACTTTTGTAATGCGGCTGTATTTTACGTCGTTCATTTGTGTATAGCTCAAATCCTTCAACACTTTTCACTTTAGTGGACTCACATCTTGGCAAGATGTAGGGGTACGGAGGAATGGCGGGAAAAATATTTGCCGCGATTTTTAACCACTGCGAATGTAGGGCTAGAAGCATGTTGGACGCTACTGGCAGGCACGAAAAACATGGACGGGCTAGGTAAATTTATACTTAAGGCAAGACAGCTGAGGTCTGAGGAGGCTGCCAATAGAGAAGGGGGGGGGGAAGAATAAGATCAACTAAACAAAAGTGACTACAATGTTCTACATACTATATATTATGTCATACTTAGGTCACTGTTGTGCTATGGTTTTATATATGGTGTATATATTATGTGTATATATGTCTTTTAAGTGTAATTATCTATTATAAGAGGGTGCATTTATGAAGGTGTACTCTGTGCTGTAAATTTAAATTGCTATATTTGAATATCTTTGTATTTTTATTTTCGAGTTCACTCTTAATTCTTTATTGTTGTTCAATATTGCTTTTGACTGTGTATTTCCTTTGTCTTTTTATTTTCGTGTTTACTCTTTTAATTCTTTGTTGTTGTTGCTGTTGTTTTAATATTGCTTGTCATGTATATTGCAAAAGCACGTACGGTCTGTGCGACTGTTGAAATTCTATGTATGATATTGCTATGTCAATAAATACACTTATTCATTCATTCATACTTTAGTTTGTGTAACTAAACCTGTCCTGTGGTATTCCATGCCCCGGTTTCACGTTGTTCTTACACACACTCTATATAGCTCCACAGCCCTACTATGTTGCTCAATGACACCAATACTTCTCCGTTTTCTTCTTATAACTTCCTAAACCTGTCCTTCTGTGGTATTTCATGGCCCGGTTTGACGTTCTTACACACACTCTATATAGCTCCACAGCCCTACTATGTTGCTCAATGACACCAATACTTCTCCGTTTTCTTCTTATAACTTCCTAAACCTGTCCTTCTGTGGTATTTCATGGCCCGGTTTGACGTTCTTACACACACTCTATATAGCTCCACAGCCCTACTATGTTGCTCAATGACACCAATACTTCTCCGTTTTCTTCCTATAACTTCCTAAATACTAATAAGTATCAATATTTACAGGGACAATTTAGTTTGTGTAACTAAACCTGTCCTTCTGTGGTATTCCATGCCCCGGTTTGACGTTGTTCTTACACACACTCTATATAGCTCCACAGCCCTACTATGTTGCTCAATGACACCAATACTTCTCCGTTTTCTTCTTATAACTTCCTAAATACTAATAAGTATCAACATTTACAGGGACAATTTATGAAACCACTCTACTTATGCTTTATGTTTCTTTCTTTCATTCTCTGGAATCGAACTCGGTTCAGTGGTTAGGATTTGAGTGATAGGCATTTCTAATCAAACCAATAGCAGACGGACATAGCTAGCGGGTACCTTCCAAGCACTTGGGTAAAGTATTACTTGCGCCACTCACTTTATTCAAACCAATAAGAGACGGAGAGCTGTAGGATACGACTATTAACCGCCTACTTTACTTTATCTTTAATTTTTGATAAAGATATTTACCGGAGCGTTTTTAAGTTGGAATTCATTTATTTTTATATGTTAGAACACTACAGGAGGTGAGTGAGTGCAAATAATGTTATATTTAGTAGTGCATAATACTATATTAGTGTATCTCATTTGGTCCAATTACTAATGGCATTGTCATATGTGAAGCATTAATTTCAGGATCTAATATGTTTGGACGACCTGTATTATACCTCTCCTGTGTATATATATATATATATATATATATATATATATATATATATATATAATACGCAACAGCCAACTCCTGTTTAGTACAACTCGCACACCACTGATCTGCATATACATGACTCAAAGTGAACTTTCTTTTTATTTGTTGAAATAGCAGATGTTTACTTAATTTACGCCAAAACAAAAGAATCAGTCAATGCTTTGAGGAATTTTATCATTGATTTCTAAATCAACTTCTTAGGAGACGAACGTTAGCTGCAGTATACCAAAGCCTCTGTGACAAAAGTGCTTGTATTTGTCGATTTGCTATTGTTTTTTCTAATTGTTAGGATATAATAATACACTTTCTCGTTTTCGTAAGAGCAATGAGGATGAAATGAACTGGAGTTTTATTTATGAACGCTCTTTAACTTCTGCGGTTCTTAACGTCCCATTCTATACTGAACCTGAAAGACTACTTAATTTTGTTCAGAGGCCTCTATTATCAGACTTTAGGCTCTTTTACGTGCCGTAAATCTACGACACGGGACCAGCGGCTTTACTTCCCTTCCGAAGGAGGCCATGCTAAGGATTTTTAATTTCTATACACGCATTTTGTACATAGTGCATAGAGAAGGTTTTATACTACACCGAAAAATTCGATACCGAGATTTTACCTAAAATATACGTTTTAGGGTCACCTGTATCCAAAAAACAGCATTCTCAGAAAAAGGTCCGTGTGTGTGTCCATCTTTCTGTGAACATGTAAATCAAAACCAAAAAATCGGTAAAATACCAAACTCTATAATTAAGTTTAGTATCTTCCAGGGATGCGACAAAAAGATTTTGAGAAAAATCCCGCCACTCCAAACTAACTTTTACTTGGAAGAATAATGTGGATAATTGAGATTTTCTGAAAAATGGCTATAACGATGTTGGCTAAAATACTGTATATTAAATATAGTCATATGGCAAATAAAATATATGTCTTGAATATTCTGCTAAAAGCCTGTAAAGAATCTTTATTCTGAATGAAGTTTCCTGAACTTTGCGTAACAGTTAAACCGTAAGAGATAGACAAAAAACTTATTACACGATGATAAGACACACAATTTATGTTATATACGTTTTTTCATAGAGTTGACCATTTCTGAGATATTTGTTTCAGATTTAACATACTTAAGCTTTTCTCACACAGAAATTTGTAAACTCCAGGCCATGCAAACAAACGGCTCTCAGCCACATGGTAACCAGCTTTTAAAAGGTTTGACTATCACTTTAGCCTATACCCTTATTACCCTTCAACTTACAAGAAAGCAAATAATTAAGACAATTTCTGCTAATGTTTACTCCGATTAGCACGAAGTAGATAAAGCATAAGGTTTTTATCAATAACTTGTTATAGAGATGCAGAGAAGGTCATGTGAATGGAAAACGTTAAATATGTACTTTTTTATACACGTACTATGTACATAGAGTATAGAGAAGGCCTTTTAATGTACACAAAAATTCGATACCGAGATTTTTTTGGAAATCACTGATTAAAAAAAACAAAAACATTTTTAAAACATTCTGTGTGTATGTGCAACAGCACGCTCAAAAACGGAAACACCATTAAATACCAAACTTCATTTTTAAGCTCGGTGTCTTCCAAGGATGCGACACGAAGATTTCCATGAAAATTCCCCCAACCACATCTACCCTTTAACTACGTTAAACTTTTCTAAAAGTTTGATTTCTGAAACATTACTAACGATTTCGATTAAAATACCTAATGTTTCAGGTACTTTAATGACAAACGAAATGATTGAGTAAGTTTTTGTCTATCTCTTATGGTTTGCCAATTATACAAAATGCAAGAAATCATCCAGAGGTCTTTAGAGGCTATTCCCAGAAAATCAAAATATACATTTTGTTTGTAATGTAAATATCTTATATATAAGAGATCTGAATCCAAATCGTTGGACCCACTTTAGAGAAAATCAAAATTTTCGAAAAAGGGTAGTTTGGGGGAGGGGGATTTTTTTGAAAATCTACGTTTCGCATGGTTAGAAGTTTGGTATTTAATAGCATTTTCGTTTATGACATGTGCTGTCCACAGACACACACCACGCGTGCACACACGCGGATATTTTTCCAGAAATTGCATTTTTTATTCACGGGGACCCAAAACATGTATTTCAGGTGAAATATCGGTTTCGAATTTTTCGGTGAAATACAATACCTTCTCTATACACTATGTAAAGAGTACGTGCAGAGAAAGTAAACCTTTATCTTTTGAATAAAGGGTTTGTTTACCGAACAGATAGAGGACATCATGTGAATGGAACACAAGATGTGATAAGATTTGCCCCCTTCTACTTACAAGGGACCAAGTAATGAAGACGCTCCCTGCTAATGTTTGTCTCGATTAGCATGAAGTGAATATAGCTTTTTAACAAAAATTTGTCACAGAGAGGTAGAGAAAAGCATGTGAATGGAACACAATAGATTTTTCCCCTTTTACTTACAAGGAAACAAGTAATAAGGACAATTCCTGCTAATGTATATCTCGATTAGCATGAAGTGAATATAAGAATAAGCATTTTAACAACAAATTTGTCATGTAGTTGTAGAGAAAGTCATGTGAATGGAATACAAATCGTTCCTAATCTAATTGTGTTCTCTTGGTTTATAATTATCTCGGATGAGGCGTTTGCAGTGTAGGGAGCGGCCGGCATCTTGTTCACATGCACGCATTTCATTTGTTGCTGGCAGGGATCTGCCACTGGCAGCCCTAGCCCTGACTTGGCATCGCTTGCGGCAATGGATATTATGTAGTGGACATGGACCAGATCTGGCAACAGGATGTCACATCAATTGTTCTCGAATTGCTAGACTCATGTCGGCAAATTGGCAGCTGCTTGCGAACTAAGAGACGTGTATGAAAAATGAGCGTTACTCCGCTGTCATCACCAAGAAATTTAAACTAGAGGCATACCGTGAAACTGGACAACTTTGTACTACCTTTCATGTTTAGATTCAATGTTGGTTTTAATTTTTTTCACACAATCCGTCTGTAGTTCAGGAGTTGGATAGGTAGAGTCAGAATGAAAAATTCAATGCCATAGCCGGGATTTGAACCACGGATCTCCCGGTCTCAAGCCGGTTAAAACCAATACCAAATGACCATAATAGTAGCAACATTGCAAATCGCCATTGGGGTTGTCATCTAAAAATAATTTGAGAACACCCTGTGGTTTGCCGGGAAACTTGCAAGTTAGTTGAGAAATTCAATGCTATACCGGCATGTTGTCATTCTAGCTCAGTGGTAGCGCAACCGGCTACAGATCGGGAGATCTGTGCTTCAAATCCCAGCTATGGCATTTAATGCTTTAGTCTGACTCTACCTATCCAATTTCAATTTTGTTTCATCCATATGTGCACTTACATCGGATACGTCAACAGTTTTATAAATATATACAGTATTTACAGACAGTTTTCTGCAATTTTAATACCATGTTTCATCATAATGATATTAGAACATTTATAAATGTTAACTGTAATTTAACGTTTCCATTAATTTTAATCTCGTACTTTAAAGTACTCCCATGTGAGATTTATGGTGAGCAAAGTGGCGTTTGGAGGGATTTTGTCTGGGTCCTCAGGTTTCCCCCACCACTCATTCCACCAATGGCACCATTATCTTTGGAATCACCAATTTGGCTTACATTTCATATCATCCACCTCATGCTCATGCCTGGCTACGGGTCAGGTTCTCCATTCTACGGTTACGTGTCGTTGGCTCCCCGACAGGCTTCTGACCTCTAAACATCCGCTTGTAAGTCCTAGGGGAGTGTCAGTCCAACATATCATACAGTTCCTCACACTCATGTCTGGTTACGGGCCAGGTTCCCCATTCTGTTGTTTCGTGCCGTTGGCTCCCTGACTGGCTTCTGACCCCTAGATATCTGCTTCCAAGTCCTAGGGGAGTGTCAGTCCAACATATCATCCACTTCCTCACGCTCATGCCTGTTTACGGGCCAGGTTCTCCATTCTGTGGTTTCGTGCCGTTGGCTCCCCGACAGGCTTCTGACCCCTAGATATCCGCTTGTAAGACCTAGGGGAGTGTTATTCCTACAAATACGGGGAGGGTACGCCGATTACAAACGAAACTTTTAAATACACTTAATATTGTCACGTGTGTCATTGACGAGAGTATAACTTGTATTGTATATTTGATTAATTAGGAATTGATGGAATTTAATTCCTACATATTCTTGGAAGAATACAAGTTTTGTTATCAGCTGATTGAGTAACAGGATGGAAGTGACTAGCCTCTTCCAATGACACTGCTAGTGGACTTTTCGATAACACCAGCTTCCGTTGGGCTAAGTGCACATTCGCACTTTGACGTCACGCCGGATATTCTGGAACATTTAAATATACGATGCTGATTGGTTAAGACTACCCACTATCAGGGTGTTGGTTCTCCATATTAGGAGTACGGCCAGCATGTTGGAATACCTTTCCGGGATGCCGCTTGAGGGACTGTAGACCCGACCACCAGGTCTTGAACCTCTGCTTCGTTGTGTGTGTCTTGGGGCGACGCTCCGGGCTCAATCGCTCGACCACTTCATCCCAGACACACCATGATACATTTCTTAAGGTAAGGCTTTTGTATTAGCAACCAGGATAATATTGACCAGGACTAATGTAATATATTACAATCCCCTATCTTTGTAAACCAAACATTCCCAAATTATTTAATCTTTCTCATTATTATTGCTCCATGATCTTCTTCATTTTAATACCCTCAAACAGCTATCCAACACGTCACAGAATATTGTTCGCGACAATATAACCTGTTTACATTAAACACAGCATTATTACATATATTTTTATTTTCTCTAGCCCTGTATGTATAATGTACATAGGAATAGAGGAGTATTGTATTCTACTCAAAAATTCACCTCAAATACATGTTTTAGGATCTCCTGATCTAAATGAGGTTCCAGAAAAAGGTCCGTGTGTGTGTGTGTGTGTGTGTGTGCGCGTGCCTCTGGACAGCATAGCTCAAAAACGAAAAGACCGTTAAATACCAAACTTGGTATTTAAGTTTGGTATCTTCCAAGGATGCGACACAAAACTTTTAAAGAAAATCCCCCTACACTTAACTACCCTTTCCATGGAAAATTTTTGAAAATTTTATTTTATTTAAAAATGGCTCTAACGATTTTGATTTAAACATCTCATATGAAAGCCATTTCTACCACTTATAGAATGTATATCCTGAATTTTCTAGGAAGAGCTTATAAAACCTATTTATTCTGGATGTATTTTGTTTAATTTGGCATAAGTAGTAAACCGTAAGAGATAGACAAAAACTTACTAAACAAAAAGTTTAGGTCTTGTTAAAATACACAAGTTATATACCTTTTTTGTGTGGAGCTTACCGTTTTCGAGGTTTCCTTGTTATTAGTTACAATTTTGAAGTACCTATACTTTTCTCAGACGAAGTGTCCGTCTTTGTTTTGTTCTACTCCTGGCCTAGAAAAGAAGGCATTTGCAATGACAGACACATAATGAGAGATTTTAAAACATTTGACTATCACTTTAGCTTAGTGCATTCCTTTAGTTCCCTTCTACTTATAAGGGTTTAAGTAATAAGAACATTCTGTTAATGTTTGTCTCGATTAGTATGGAGTATAAAGAAGAATTCTTTTGTAAGAAGTTTGTTTGTAGAGTAGCTAGAGAAAGTCACGTGAGTGTAACACATCAATCAGTAAATACTGTTTGAAAATTCGGTCATCTGGTTCTACTGCTCTTTAGATCCACAATAGAACAATAGACCGGTCTCCTGGCATAATATTACTTCATTAATTAGCACTTTTCCTCAATACTATTTTTTCATACCTTTAAAGCCTTCCTCGGGACCAAGGTTTTACTTGCTCTAGTATGTATGTATGTAAAATGTACGAGTACATAGTGGACGGCAATCTATTCCACTCAAAAATTTAATAGAGAAATTTCACCGGAAATTTATATTTTGGGGTCCTTGAAAACAAAATAAAATATTTTCAGAAAAAATATAATTTGCATGCTTATTGTGTGTACGTCCGTTAAATACCGAAGTTTTGATTTCAATTTATTATCTCCGAAACAGGATACCCAAAAATTGCTCATTTAATTGTTTTTTCAGACAAGCCGTGTATTGGGCAGGAATTAGATAGATGGAGCCAGATCGAAAAATCTAATGTGTTACATTCACATGACTTTCTCTACATCTCTGCAAAGAATTATTGTTAAAAAGCTTATGCTTCTATTTACACTAGCTAATCGAAGAAAAATTAGCCGAAATAGTCTTATTACATGCTTTCATGTAATTAGTCAAGAAATAAGGGAGTACGATAGGTTAAAGTGATAGTCAAAAGCTGGTTGCTATGTGACTGAAGTTCTTTTGTTTGTATGGACACGAGTTGACAAATTCCTGTGTGAGAAAAGTATAAGTTTTTCAAAGCTACAACCAAAATCAAGGAATATCTAAAAAAGGAACTAATCCACAAAAAAAAAATGCATATAACATGAATTGTATGTTTTAATGTGCTTTACATTTTTTGTGTGGAAAGTTTTTTCCTATTTTTCACGGTTTAGCAGCTATACAAAATTCCGCAAATTATATCCGGAATAGTCATCTGAGGTTATTCCCAGAAAAATCAAAATATACATTTTATTTTCATTTTGTACATATGGGCTAGAGAAAGTAAAAATAAGTTCTAAGTTTATTACAGTGACGAGTATAGCCCCAGCATTTGTGGGCTTCACGAACATTAGTGGGACAGAAGCGTGCGTGGCTATTTAGAAGAGAAACTGTTATTTTGGTCTGTTTAGAAGTGTTTGCTGCAGCGAGGCCTGCAATAAAGAAAGCGGTATCTGTGGCGCTATCTGTTATCGGATATCTAAATGGCTTCTGTTTTGTTACCCTTACGCTCTGAGGAGAGGCAGAGATTAAACCATCCATAACAATCACACGCTCTCTTCCTATGCCAATATTACTACACTTTTTGCATTTCGAAAAGGTAAAGTTTGGTAGTCGACTACTCAATAAATTGGGATACTCTCACATAACTTTCTCTACCTGTTCTGTAACAAACTATTCTTACAACAAAAAATCTGATGTATTCCATTCACATGCCTTTATCTACATCTCTGTAACAAAATATTATTGAAAAGGTTATGCTTCTATTTGCTTCATGCTAATGGATAAAAGATCAGCAGAAATAGTCTTATTACTTGCTTCCTTGTAAGTCAAAGTGAAATAAGGGAGTACCATACGTTAAAACACACAATTTATGTAGTTTACATTTTTTCATGGAGTTGATGGTTTTTTGTTTCATCTTTGAAAACTTTGTCAACTTCTGTCCATACAAACAAAGGAACTTCAGTCACATAGCAACCAGCTTTTGACTATCACTTTAACCTATGCTACTCCCTTATTTCTCTTCTACTTACAGGGAAGCAAGTGATAAGACTATTTCCGCTATTTTTTTCTAGATCACCATGATGTAAAAATAAGCTTTACCTTTTTGAACAATAGTTTGTTCCAGATATGTAAAGAAAGTCATGTGAATGGAACACATCACTTTTTTTTTATTTTAGCGTCCTTTAACATGGTTGCTCATATCGGACGATGCATGAAATCGGTGAAATGATCTCGGTGTCCATTGAGCTTAAGTTTCACCACATTAGTCTTCTCAGAGTAAGAGAAAACCCAAAAAAGCCTCTCTCCGGGTAACTCACCCTAAGCACGATTCGAACTCACGACCTGTTGAATGTGAAGCAGACACACTACGACCACACTGGGCCTGAAAGGTTTGTTGGTGACGTTGCTATGAATACGAAGCCTATTCCAAAAGTGTCTCGAGAAGCAGCATGAAATAACAGCGGCATTCTGCTCCAGACTCTCAGAGATGAAGGAAGAGCAAAAGATAAATATCTGTCATACTGCAGTTCCCTCTACCAAATTGAGTCTGGAGAATGTGAATCAGCTCTGTACTTTATCACTGAGGAAACCTGGTTCATTCCTCAAGACATGCATATTCTGGGAAACACAATAAAACGCTGCTACGAGATATTGCATGACTAGCGTTGCAAAATCTTTAATATGTGTCACTTTTGAAGAAAAATGTTATGTGTTACATTCACATGAATTTCTCTACTCTTTATTGCTGAGCCGTTACTCACTTCTACAGCTCAAACCGCACTGCCACTTATAGTTTTGGTTGAATTGTTTTTTCACACAAGCCGTGTGAAGGACAGGAGTTGGATAGGTAGAGTCAGACTGAAAAATTTAATGCCATAGCTGGGATTTATATTGACCATAGTAGTTAACTATACTATGAAACCTGGGACTTAAAGTACACACAACATTGTAAGTGGCCATTGGAGTTGACATCTCAAAATAATTTGAGATCACCTTGTGGTTTACCGGGAAATATGCGAGTCAGTTGAGAAATGCAATACTATGCCGGCATGCAGCCAAGGTAACTCAGTGGTAGAGCAATTGGCTAGAGATCAGGAGATCTGTGGTGCAAATCCTGCCTATGGCATTGAATTTTTCAGTCTGACTCTACCTATCCACCTCCTGTCCTTCACACGACTAGATACCGGGAGATCCGTGGCTCAAATCCCGGCTACGGCATTGAATTTTTCAGTCTGACTCTACCTATGCAACGGATAGTTTTCTCTAAAACATGATGGGCCTCAAACGGGACCGCTCTCCTCTGCCACTGTGAAATTTCCATTAGTAAACAAAAGACGAGCCTATACTAGGAGTGAGAGACAACATAGTAAAATCTCTTTCCCAGAGACTCGAAGACACTGGTTGCAAGTCGAGATTCGCGCCCCATTTAGGGGAGCAATAAGTGGAAGACTTGGCAACTGCGAAGAATGGTTTCTAAACGCAAACCTCCTAAACCACAACTTCAAAGTCATAAACATGTTCTGAAAAATACTGTACGTCACAGCTACGGTGGAAGCAAGCTCACCATATCTACAACTTACCAGAGTGACGTAATATGCAACTGTGCTGTGACCTGGTGGGCAAGAGCAGAATGATCCATCCCCCGCTGCCTTTAGCAAGCCATCGCGGGAGAAACAAAGTCGGTTCAGCTGGGACGTCACTACGCGACGGTCTTCTCTTCACTAAGCACAGCGAAGCTTGCTACGTAGCCGTCTAGGACAGGAAAAAGAGGGGTTTCTTTCGGATACTATACTTTTGGTAAGTCAAAATGCTGTAATTGTGAAAATTCACAGTCGTTTGGGATAATCACAACTTATTATATTGCCTGTGACATGTGTTTCATTCACATGATTTTCTCTACATCTCTGAAACAAGTTCTAGTTAAAAAGCTTATGCCTCTATTTACTTCATGCTAATAGAGAAAAATTAGCAAAAATAGTCTTATCGCTTGCTTCCTTGTAAGTAGAAGCAAAATGAGGGAGTACCATAGGCTAAAATGATAGCCAAATGCCGGTTGGTATGTGACTGAAGTTCCTTGTTTGTATGGACAAAAATTGACAAATCCCTTAATGAGAAAGTATACAGTTTTCAAACCTGAAAACAAAAACATGGAATATCTCAAAAATGATCAACTCCACGAAGAAAATATATATAAAATAAATTGTGTTTTAATGTGCTCTACATCTTTTGTCTGATAAGTTTGTGTCTATCTCCCACGGTTTAGCAGTTTTGCAGAATTCCGTAACATTCATCCAGAATAAAGTAGTCTTCAGAGGCTATTTCCACAAAATTCAAGATATACATTTTGTTTGTCCTATAAATATCTTTAAAATACAGTATTTTAACCAACATCGGTGAAGCCATTTTTGAGAAGAAAAAAATTTCCAAAAAAGTACCATGTAAAAGATAGTTGGAGGTGGAGGGATTTTTTTTTAAATTGTTCCTGTTGCATCCTTGGAAGATACCAAACTTAAACACCAAGTTTGGTATTCAACGGTCTTTTCGTTTTTGAGCTGTACTGACCAAAGGCACACACACAGACGTTTTTCCAAAAATGCTTTTTTTGGATTCAGGGAGGCCCAAAATGTGTATTTCCGGTGAAATCTCGGTATCGAATTTTTGGGTGTAATACAATACCTTCTCTATACACTATGTACATAGTACGTGTAGAAAAAGTAAAAAAGACATATATTAGTAATGACTGTTTCATAAAAAGGTTTTTCAAAATAAGTATGATAAAACTCTGCCTGTGTTTTTGTAGTTTCCGAAACATTTTCCCTACATTTTTAAGAAACTTGTGAATGTAAAGATTCCCTCTGGGGTTTCTGTACGCAGTATTTTCTAGGATTATGTTGCTTATTAGTAGCTATAAAAGTTATTCCTCAGATATCATACCAATCCACTTCGTTATAGTCGAGATATATCGCCGCCCTGCCTGACCCATGGAGCTTTTCAAGGGGTTTCCCCGGGTTGCCAGGCGAATATTGGGTAGGCATCCACCTCCTGAATTTTCGTGTCCTCCATGACATTTTCACTTCCATTTAATTGATTCTTCTTCCCGTTGGTTTCTTTCACATTTAGAAGTGTCGGCTACTGTATTCGGTATGGCGAGGCCAGGAAGTCATAGTGGCTATGCTGCCAGGAGCGTTGGGCACCATGTACAACGGAATCACCGTTCTGTCTTGTTCCACTGTCGGGGTAGGTATACTAATGTCTGCAAAGGGTAGCAACCATATCATTGTTATGCCTGGTTCCAGCCGCCCGTATCCTCAAATTCTTGGAAGACCCTGCAGTTTGGTACCAACCTTATAAAGCTTAAGTTTGAAGTTTGACCATTTTACAATGTTTAGCATTTGTTTGGCAGCCATCATTTGTGAATGCTCTCGGTGAATTTGTAAATATGGATAAAACTGGTCATCGTTATGTGACACAATACTTTCATTTGAAAGGTCTTAGTCCAACTAATATTAAAACTGAGCTAGATTCTACCCTGGGGGATTCTGCTTTTTCGTTTACAACACTGAAATATTGAGTGGCATACCTAGTTTAAGCGCGGCCGTACGAGCTGCCAAGACGAACATCGCAGTGGTCGAACAAATGAGGTTACCAGTTTAGAAATTGTAAAGAAAATCCACACAATAATATTGGATGACCGTCGACTGAAAGTGCACGAGCTAGTAGACATTGCAGGCTGAAGTTCTGTACATCGCATACTAACTGAAAATTTGGGTATGAGAAAGTTGTGTGCAAGGTGCATTTGCTCGCAATAGAACAAAAACGGCGTCTTGAGAACGTCTCAGTCGAGTGTTTGGCAATGCTTCGCTGCAATAAATCTGAGTTTTTGTGTCAATTCATAACAATGGATGAAATCTGGGTCGTCACTTCATACCTGAGATCAAGTAACAATGAAAGCAGTGGATTGGAAGGGGAGAATCTGCGTCAGTCATGGCGTCAGTTTTATGGGACGCACGAGGAATCATTTTCACTGATTTTCTCAAGTAAGGAAAACTAATCAACGGCGAATACTAAGCAAACTAATAACAGCATTTGAGTGATGAAATTGAGCAAAAAAAGCCCGCACTTAGCGGAAAGAAAGCTTTGTTTCATCAAAACAGCGCACCAGTTCACACGTCTATTATCGCCATGGACAAAACCAATAAGTTAAAGCTCGAATTGCTTCCTCATACATCCTAATCACCAGATTATTTTCTGTTTCCAAACTTGCAGAATTGGCTTGCCAACTATGAAGAGGTGGAGTCGGCAGCTGATGGCTATTTTGCAGACCTCAATAGTTCTCACTATAAACAGGATATCGAAGCTATTGAACATCGCTGGGAAAAGTGTATCAAGCTGAAAGAAGAGTATATACAGAAATAAATATGTTTTTCCCCAAACTTTTTGTGCTTTCTTTGTTATGTCGGGTGCTTCTGAGACAGCCCTCGTACAATGTACATAGTGCATAGAGAAGGTATTGTATTCCACCCAAAACCTCGATCTACATTTTATGCGCGTTTAAGTTTTTGTCTGCGGTTTGCCAGTTATGTATAATTCAATAAAAATTATCCAAAATATAGAGTTCATTAGAGGCTATTCCCAGAAAATATTGATCAAGAAATCATATTTAATTAACGGTATTTTAATTACAACAAAGACAAACATTTTTGTGAAAATCAAACTTTTTTAAATACTTTACAGGTGAACGGTAGTTTGGGGTAACTTAAATTCCAATTTTGGTACTCTATCAACATTTTCATTTTTAGTTATTTTGTTCACAGACATATGGACACAAACCCTGACCTTTTTCTGAAAATCCTTTTTTTGATTCAGGGGAGCCTAAAAAGTGTATTTTCAGTAAAACCTCAGAATTGAACTTCGGGTGGAATGCAATGCCTTCTCTGCCTACATACTATTTACTAAGTAGACGAGAAATGTTATCTCCTAAGTCTCGTTATTTTAAAGAAACAGCAATATAGTCTGCGATTTTAACAATATCAGCCCTACCTTGGGCACCAGAACCTCTTCATATCTCTTATCATTTGGACTTTTTCAGTAACATCCTAGAGTTGGTATAACGAGAACAGGAATAGCCTCCGGGCTTCCATTACCAGACGTCACATATAAGAAAGTAATTTGCTAGCAACAGACTCTACAGCTGGAATCTCACTATGTAGTGTTCTAGGGAACACTTTTGCTAATAGAAAGTGGAAAACTTGTTATCTATTTTATAACTACATTATTTCTTCATTTTATACACTTTAATTATGACAAAATATATTCATTAAAGTTGTCTCAGAACTAAATTCGGTGTCAAAGTAAGAATTTATTTTTAGAAAATCTAAGAAGTTTTGTCTAAGTGCCTAGTAGACAAACTATGCTTACAAAATATTATTCTTTCTTATAAAAACGAGAAGGAAAATAAGGGAATGTTTACCTATAGTCAAGCGGCTAAAAAGCTGTCACTACCGATTGCCTTTTAAAATCTTGGTTCTTCTTTCAAGATCACGAGTAAAACAAAAGAGGTAGGAAACGAATGATAATTTCCCTTTAGAGAAACATTTTTAGTAATTTAAAATTGAAACCATATCGTGAAATATCTCTGTAAATTTTAGCTCTACAAATAATTGATATGTTGCACTTACTTGACTTTCTCTGCATCCCTGTAACAAATTATTCTATAAAACCTGTTCTTTTATCTACGAGGGCCTTTTTTCAATTTCCGATAGGCTATAAATAAAAGACAAGTTCAAAGAAAACAATTATTTTGTTACTAAAAGTTTTGTACACTTGTGGTTACTTTTCAATATAATCGCCGACAAGATTGAGACATTTATCGTACCTGTGCACAAGCTTTGCAATACCCGCTTCAAAAAATGTTGCCGCCAATGTTTTCAAATGCGAATTGACGTTGTTTTGAAGATCTTTGTACTTTACCACGTTTGCGGAGAGCCATTCAAAACAAACGAAGAGGAATGCTGACTTCAGGAATTTCACACCAACAAAGATCTTCAAAACAACGTCAACGCTCATCATTTCTAGCAACATAGCGGGTAGTGCAAGGCTTGTGCACCGGTGCGATAAATGTCTCAATATTTTCGGTGATTATGTTGAAAAGTAATCATAAGTGTATAAAACTTTTAGTAATAAAATAATTGTTTTCTATGAACTTCACTTCTATTTGTATCCTATCGGAGGTTGAAAAAAATACGGTCCTCGTACTTCATACTAATCGATATAAGCATAGTAGATATCCTATTACTTCCTTACTTGTAAGGGAAATAAGGAATTAAAGTAGATTATAGCTATAGTTGAGAAAAAAATGTAAGTATTTTAAAGTTGTAATCAATAACAAGAGATATCTCGAAAATGGTTAACTGTACAAAAATTGATTTGACGTAAATTTCTATGGAGTAACTTAAAGTCTATCTCTTATGCAAAAGCCATTCAGAATGAAGAAGTCTTCCGAGGTTACACTCAAAAAGTTCAAGGTATCTATTTTATTTGCCGGATAAACATCTTAATATTAGATGCCTTAATCAAAATTGATACAGATATTTTATAACATCGAAATGTTGACTAATATTTCCACGCAAAGCGTCGTTTGATTTGAGGGCTCACTCGGAGGCCCAGGGGCTTGTGAGTAGGGCCTAGGAGGCTTCGGAAGCATTTCAACTGTAACATCCGTGCGCATGTTATCTTAATCTGGTTGGCCTAGGGTCTCTCCCTCCTGGGGCCATGTGAGTAGCACAGAGTCACAAAAGCCTACGATTAGGGGCCGTTCCATCATTTATTCTAATCTGCTGGAAAAACTCTGATGTGTCCCATTCACATGACTTTCTCTACTTGTCAGCAACAAATTATTGTTAAAAGTGTATGCTTCTATTTTCTTCATGCTAATCGAGAAAAAAAAAAAAAACAGCAGAAATGGTCTTATTACTAGGCTAAAGCGACAGTCAAGTATTTTAAAAGCTGGTTGTTATGTGATTGAAATGCCTTGTTTGTATGAACAGCACTTCACAAATATCCTTATGAGAAAGGTATAAGTAGTTTAAAGGTGAAAGTAGTAACAAGCAATATCTCAAAAATATATATAACATAGGTTGCGTCGGTATCTCTTACGGTTTGCCACTTATGCTAAATTCCGGAATATTCGTCCAGAATAAACACATCATCAGAGGCCATTTACAGAAAAGTGAAGCAATACATTTTCTTTGTTGTTTAAGTATCTTAAATATAAGAGATTTTAATCATAATCTTTAGAGCCATTTTTGAGAAAATTCAAATTTTCGATATTGTTTTTATTAAAGGGTAGTTGCGACTGGGGAGGCTTTCTTGAAAAGTTTCGTGTCATATACTGCAAAGATAGCGAACTTAAGTACTAAGTTTCATATTTAACGGAGCTATGCTGCCCACAGACACACACACACATACACACACACACACTGACGGATACAAACAGGGTATTTTTCTTAAACTAATTTTTTTGGATTCAGTGGTCCCAAAACATATATTTCCGGTGAAATCTCGATATCGGGTTTTTGGTTGCAATACAGTACCTTCTCTATACACTATGTACATAGTACGTGTAGAGAAAATAAAAACTTAAAGAAAACAACATGAACGTATTCCCACCTCGGAGGCGAAGAGCAGGTGTCACAACTGTGCTCGAAGGCCTAGAGAAGATGTGACGTTTCTGTCACTAACCGCAGATAGCAGGTGATACCAGGCCCGCCCAGCTACAACCTCACGAGTGGTGTTGAGTCCAAGAAACAGAAAATGTGGATTACCCTCATAAATGTAATCGAGTCAGATGTTTCGTCTTTTTTTTTCTTTGATAGTGGGGGAAAAGGCACTTGCACCCTAGCCCCAGGCTATCCCGGGAGTGTGAAACTCCCCACACTGGGCTCGAACCAGTGTTACACTACCCACTAAAAACCTCCACCGGAAGTAGGAGGCCCATGACTCTCTTGTGCAGTACCGCATAAAGCACCTGCGCATTTATTGTGAACTATGGATGCTGCCTGCCAATGACTGTAACAGCGAGTGATGGAATGAATTGCCAGGAGACACACGTGACTTGCACCCTGAGTGCCCCCTGGAGAAGTAGTTCATGATATGAATGGTTAATTACGGTGGTTTGTAAAGTGACAAAGCTTGCTGTTCCTTTTTTGAAGTGAGCTGAGTGGGGACTGGCATTCGGGAGGCTCCCCGCGGTTGACCTCTCTGAACCCCGGGCTTCCCGGCTCACCAGTCATATGCTGGGGAGAATTCTTCATTCCCCCGAAATTCCTGTCTCTTCATTTCATCTCAGCCGGTCTCTTTTAGGGTTGTGAGTGTTGACACATAGACGCATTTTCATGTGAAGTGACTTTATTCTGGATATACAGCTCTCGGCGGCGGGATGACGCTGGGTTTGTCTGCACACCGGGATAGATGACAATGATATAAAGACTGCAGGATGAATGCCATCCACTTCCAGGCCCCTTACGGACATTTATATGGAACAATGAGTCATCTACAAAACATGAAGTGTTACAGATGAATCACTGAATAAGAAAACTGAAAGTGGAAGTGTCTAGAGTTGTTTAAAGGCACTGCTGACTGATGCGAAAATTAAGATGTGTGTTGTCAGCAATGCGAGCCAAGCGGTTTCTCCATTGGTGATCCAGTTGATGAAGAAGAGCAGGAAGGGGTTTCCTATCGGTAATGTCCAGAACGGTATGGTTTCTGTAGCCATGTTATAACATGGGACATCCGCCGACTAGGAGAGCTTGTCTGGGACTGAGCCACGGGTTCCTGGCGCTCCCCGCGGTGAGGTGAGGAACTGCATGTGAGCTATTAACCCTGCTCTGCTCGTGTGGCCGGGACTAACGTAGCATCTCGCGTGGCTTCTGAGAGACGTCAGTACCATTAATACCTTGCAATTTAATTTAGCTGCACATATGCAATTAACATATACTCAAAATTAATTCGGGAAAATATCTAACCCAGAATAACAATTATTAGCTCAAAATACACATTAGATTTGAAAAAAGTGGGATCTCTAACGTAACCGTTCTGTTACGACAAATCAAATAATTAAATTTACAGAAACACATCTATAATGTTTAGATAAGTAAATACAAAAAATTATCACATAAACTACAATAACAATTGGTGTCTCAACAATTGTAATAAATGAAAGGACAATACACAAAGAAATAAGCGGCCATCTTCAGAAACCTTAGTAAAAATATAAAAGTAACTGAAGTACAGTAAATTGTAATAAATGAAAGGACAATAAGTGGCCATCTTCAGAAACCTTAGTTAAAATATAAAAGTAACTGAAGTACAGTAAATTTGTATGCTTATAAACAAAAACATAAAACAAGACACTGTAGCCAAGAGAGCAACTAGAACCCATCGTTACCTAATCACAGTATAAGCAACCCAATTGTTCCATAAAGTTGCCAAGTAAAATGGATTTTCAGCTCCAGGCAAATATACCTATTAGCTTATTACAACTTCGCCACGTATATCAGTTCTTGGAGCGCCCGCAATCATTACACCTTTGCCTTTTTGTACCAGAACCATCATTTGGAAATTCTGGTGTTTTCTCATTGTCAGGACAGATATCTGCGATATCCATCTTCAGTTTCTTAGGAAGAATTTGACTCAGACACCGAAACAGCAAACAATCTTTTGCTAGCTCATGGTTTCCGTATCCTGCTTTCTTTTCTTGTCTCTACAACATTTTCTTCCTCGTCACTGTCAATCTCTAACTTCTTACGCTCCTAATTCAAGAATAATCTTCATATCTTCTTGAATACTGGGATTAAGTCTGTTCTTGAACCCTAGAAATATAAAAATGTATTTACCTGAGAATTTCCACGACTTGCGAGGCCAAATGAAAAAGAAACAAAGTTACCGTTGTAACAATGAAGGTCACGTGACATCTCACGGACTCCCATCACACTTCTGAGGAAACAACCTGCTTTTTTGAGCTCCAATGTGAGACTGACACGCTTGTGGCGGTGACTATATATGTGTGATTAGATGACTGAAATGTAGATGGAGGCACCGGTCAGTGGCTCATGTGGAGTCTCCCAGACATCACGCGAGCAGAACAGGGTTAAGGACCCTGCACAGAGACTCTCTCCTTGTCCGGATATCGGCTACCCATTGTTATAACTCTCCTCCAGGGGTCTGACGTACAATAGCCAACGGCTACAGCTTGGAACACTCCTCCGTAACGCAAACACAAACATACACCCTCACAAATGTAGACCAATGTGACTACGCAGCCGGGTAGTCATATCGCGTTGAGACGTCCCACGGAACACCTCCACAACGAACCTGTGCCGGAGTAGTGAAGTGGAATTTGACGGCAGAGAGTGTGCGATTGCGGCAGCTCTAGCCCGCGGCCATGGCAATGCTCTCCTGTCACCGAATACCGAAAAGTAGTTGCACTTGAGACAGTATTCTTTCCACATGTGTAAATACATTAATGAATCATAATTGCCATGCTCTGATACACGATATGGATGTCTATAATACTGCATATATAGGCACGGAAATATTTAGTTAAAGAAACATTTTAAAGCGTTTGCAGAGGCAAGGCTATTTTCAAAGGAAAACCTTTGTACGACGTAGAGACTCTTTGTTAGTAAGGCAAGAGTCTGTTGGGATTTTAGTGCAATAAGACACTATGTTAAAGTGACGGGGAGTAAATTTTAATATATAGTGTGGGTATTTTTATTGTCTGCTGGTCACATGATCACTTCTGGAACGCAACCAAAACTTTAGAAAGTGACCAATGAGGAGAATCCAATTGTCGCGACTGTATCACCCAGATTTTGATAAACGATAAAGAGTTCGACTAGATTTCTCAGAGAGAGAACCAGCGATACAATATATGAAAACCTTCCCACATTACCCGATTTAGCTTAACGCCACCTAACTAGGGAAAGAATTAGTTAATTACATAGGTAATTGAAAGCTAGGAGCAGAAAGTAAAATGTGGGAAGTTCAGCACTTGTTTGTTAATTAATTGATAGCCGAAATCAAGAAATAAACTTCTAGAAGCAACAATGTTTAACTTACTAAAGTGTACCTTATTCCATTCTCATATCCCACTCCGAGTGACTTGCCTCAGTGTACTCCAAATGTAATCTTGACGACTGAGCACCAATACACTAAATACATCACAACACTTTTAGACGCAACAAATATAAAGTGCAGCCTTGGTATTGCAGCTGGAATGTCGCGATTTCACATAAATGTAGTTTAAAACTTGCACTACAGAGGGTACTTTTTCATGTGCAGCTCTAACGAGAGACGCGTGAACTACGCAATAAAGATGGGTCGCATGCTTCTGTCGTCCACGTATGAAGAGCAGAGAGATGTGGTTCGATATTTGTTAGCAAAAGCATAAACCGAGTGAAATTCACAGGGACTTGCGTGGCATGTACGAGGATGATGTATGGACCGCAGTAATGGATCCGGGTGGTGTGCATTCCTCCAAGAGAGCCGTGATTCGCCATTTTCCGGGAGGCCGGAACAGCTGCAACCTCGCACAATGTCAGAGTTATTAAGGCGGGAATTTGAACGACCAGCTTGTGCAAATGTGAATCTTATCGCAACAGTTCGGCAGTGTACAATATTGTTCATGACACGTTGAAATTTCGTAAACTTAGTGCTCGCTGGGTGCATAAAAACCTGACGGAGAACCACAAGAGCCAGAGAATGATGACAAGCTTGGATCACTTAATGCGGTACAGCGCAGAAGAGCACGCCTTTCTGAAAGGAAGTCACTGGTGATGAGTCGTGGGCATACTACTAGATGCCCGAAACAAAGCATGGAGTGGAAACATTCTGGTTCCCCAGTAAAGTGACTCAATCTGCTGGGAAAGTGCTAGTGCTAGAATTCAGTGGACTTGCTGAACACGAACCATTGTGAATGCTGCACCTACATTAAAACTTTGGTGAAGCTGTGTCTTGCCCTTCGTGGCAAACGCCACAACATTAATACTGACGACGTCACACTTCTTTAGGACAATGCTCGCTCTCACGTAGCTGCTGAAGTTGGTCAGAAAATCTTCAAATTTGGTTGGGAGGTGCTCCAGCATCCACCATACAGTCCGAACTTTCATATGTTTGTTCCCATGAAGACATTTCTGGCCGGCCAACGCTTTGCGACAGCTGCGAAAGAAATCAGCAGATGGCTGTGCTCCAGGGAGACGAACTTCCACGCACAGGGGATATTAAAACTAGTATCATGATGGGACATACGTAAGTTGGTGACTATGTCGAAAAGTAGATAAAGTGTAAGTCCATTTATGATTATTTTTTTAACTATTAAACTTTTTTGTAAAAAAAAAAAGAACATTGTGCGGTACTTTTCGGTTTGCCCTCGAATGACAAGACAACCAGCGATCCTTTTAGCCTAGTGTATGTCTTTATTTCGCTTGTACTTACAAGGAAGCAATTAATAAGCCATTTTCTGCTAATGTTTATCTCGAATAGCATGGTGAAGATAAGACAATAGCCTCTTATAAAATAGTTTGTGTGCAGAACAGCTAGAGACAGTCATATGAATGGATCACATCAGATTTTTACCGTATATGGACCAAGAGAAAAGCGCGGTTTTATCGCTCCAGCTGAACAGACTCCGCGTCGTGCAGATATACGAATGACGAAATAGCTATAAAAGTCGGTATAGCGGTTAGTTAAGGTTAGCTATGGCCCCGCGCTGGTCAGTAATGATCTTCCTGTAGTTACGTCTCTATCCAGGGTTTTACGACCCGTTTTTATGCCACCCAATTACCACTCGTGCATCATTCCCCTCGATTGGAATACCGTCCAACAACTCAAAGTTATTACTGCCCATATAAAGCCTTCGTTCTGTAGTATAAGATATCTCATTGTCAGCATTTTTACTTTCTCTTCTACATATAGATAGTAGAGGAACGTAGGTATTGAACCCATAAATTGGATGCCCAGGTTTAACCACTCTCTGAATCCTAAAAAGTATTTTTAGAAGAATATGCAAGTGTGTGTGTATTTGTGTGAGAGGCAGAATTATTCACTATATTTTACATTTAATTTCAAGCATTTCTCAATGTTAACCATAGTTGAGATGGGGAATTTTCTTGAAAAATCTTCTTGTCGCATCCATGGAAAGTGCTGAAGTGGTATTTAACCTAGTACCTCATACCTATTTGAAGTTAAAGTGGTCATAAACACACACACATGTCCTATCTAGTGTATAGTGAAGGTATTCTATTGCACCCAAAATTCGATACTGAGATTTCATCGAAAATATATGTTTCAGAAACTTGCGTGCATGATACACAAACTCAACGTTGTGTATATCTATACCGCTCGTTTTGTCATTTGTAAACGATGGATATCTGTTGGTCCGCATGTGTATTTTACTCTCCATTCGACGCTTTGTTTACCAGATTAAATAAAACATATCTGATATGTTCCATTCACATGATTTTCTCTACATCTCTGTAACAAATTATTTTTAAAAAGCTTATGCTTCTAATTATTTCCATCTAATCGAGAAAAAAATATAGCAGAAATAATTTTATTACTTACTTACCTGTAAGTAAAACCTAAATAAGGGAGTACCATAGGTTACAGTGATAGCCAAAAGCTTGTTGCTATGTGATTGAAGTTCCTTTGTTTGTATGGACAGCAGTTGATAAATTCCTTTATGAGGAAGCTAAAGTTTGTTAAAGCTGAAACCAAAAGGAGGGAGTATCTCAAAAATGATCAGTTCCACGAAAAAAATGTATATAAGGTAAATTGTATGTTCATCTCTTACGGTTTAGCAGTTAAGCAAAACTCCTTAAAATTGACCCCGAATAAGGAGGCGTTCAGAGGGTATTCCCAGAAAATTCAAGATATACATTTTATTTGTCAGGTAAATATATTTAATATACGATATTTTAATCAAAATCGTTAGAGCCAATTTTGAGAAAATCAAAATTTTCGAAAAGAGCTCTATGTAAAGAGTAGCTGGGTTTGGGGGGATTTTTTCTTTTAAATCTTCGTGTCACATCCTTGCAAGATACCAAACTTAAATACCAAGTTTGGTATTTAATGTCTCTTTTTTTACCACACATAAATGTAGAGCACGTTAAAACACACACTTTATGTTATATATATTTTTTTTTCGGGGAGTTGATTGTTTTTAGACACTCCTTTTTTTTTGGTTTCAACTTTGAAAACTTACCTTTCTCATACAGGAATTTGTCAACTCGTATCCATAGAAACAAAAGAACTTCCGTCACATAGCAACCAGTTTTTGACTATCACTTTAACCTACGGCACTCCTTTATTTCTCTGCTACTTACAAGTAATAAAGACAATTTCTGTTAATTTTTTCTCGATTAGCATGAAGTAAACAGAAGCATAAGTTTTATAACAATAATTTGTTGCAGAGATGTAGAGAAAGTCCTGTGAATGGAACACATCAGATTGTTATACTTGCCGAGGACGTCAACAGAAGCTTTCAGAAGTAGAGCTTTATTTCGCAGGTGTAATAAACTGACACACAGGTGCAATAATTGGAGCTTCGATGTAAAGTGCTCGCAGACCCCGCACGTGTTCACTCAAATAAGAAATAAAAGAAATAGAAAAAAGTCAGTGTGTGTGCCCGTAAACAGCGTGGCTCAAAACGAAAAGTCTCTTAAATAACAGGCTTGGTATTCTGTTCAAAAATCCCCCAATCTGAACTACCCTTTACAGGGAAACATTATCAAACATTTTAATTTGTTCAATCTGCATGACAGGACACTGTGGCTGTTTAAGCGTGTAGTGCCTTTCATTTCTTTAACATTTAAAGAAATCTTATATATTGTACATTTTCCAAATATTTATCAAAAATAATATAACAAGTGTCCCAGCATAAAAAAAAATCGCGAGCAATTTGTTGAGAAAAGTTGTAACTCGAGTTGTATTTAATAAGACTATTTCGTGAATAAAATAACATTGATTAGCCTATATGGACACGAAGAATAATATTCCTAAACTCCCATTTGTCTTGACATTTATTTGATGTCCATTCCATAAATCATGGCCTCGTTGCTTACACAATTCCTTGAACTGTTTCACACACTCTCTTTGTTGTTTTTAGTACTCTGCGGTAGACCTTTCCCAAACTGCCGCCATTATGTGCGGGAATATCACTGCACACTGATACTATAATTATGAGACGAACATTAGTTCCGAGGGAAAAAAATGCATGTGGGTGCGATAAATTTAAGAAAACAATTGCACATGAGTATGACACAAAAAACGATTAAAATGCAGAAATAAAGAGTTCCGATTGGTTGGAATTTTACGCGCCAATGTACTTCATGAAAAAATATATAGCGTAAATTGTGTGTTTTAACGTGATCTAAACTTTTTGCTAAGTAAGTTTTTACCTATTTCTTACGGCTTACCAATAATGCAAAAATCCGCAAAATTCATTCAGAATAAAAACGCTTCCGACACTATTCCCAGAAAACTCAAGATATATCTACATTTTATGTGTCATGTAAATATTTTAATTATAGGTAACTTTAATTAAAATCGTTAGAGTCATTTTTGAGAAAAGCAAAATGTTCGAAATATGTCCATGTAAAGGGCAGTTGGGGTGGGGGTTTTCTTGAAAAATCTTCGTGTCGCATACTTGGAAGTTACTGAATTTAAGTATCAAGTTTGATATTTCACCAACTTTTCGTTTTTGAGCTATCGTGTTAACAGACACACGTACGTCTTTCTGAAAATACTTTTTTGAATACAGGAGACCCTAAAACGTCTATACCCGGTGAAATCTGGGTATCGAATTTTGGGTACAATGCAATACCTTCTCTATACACTATGTACGCAGCACGTGTAGAGAAAGTAAAGAGATATATATATATATATATATATATATATATATATACATTTTTACGCTGATTTCAAGCATTTAAGTGTAGCAGTAGAGCTTTATTTATTCTCCCTTTGGATACATTTACAGACCTCAGCCAACCACATATTAACTTGCAATATTGCTTCATGAGGAATGCGTAGAAAAATGCGTATAATAACGGGAACTAAGAGCGTAAGCCTAATTACTACGTAACTGCGGGAGTATTATGCACTTTCATTTCCTTTCGGCAACTTAGTGCTTGAATTGGCCATTATTTCAAATTAATATCTCATTAGGAAAGGGGCAGTATATCAAGAAAGTTGGCCCAAACTGTGCTCAGAAGCTTTGGTGCAACTGCAATTTAAATTCTTTATTCCCTTTATCCAGGTTGAGAATTAATAGCCTGACTCATGTATTCCAGAGAGTAATTACAAAAGGATTCTTCTCCTCGCTAGAAATCTAAAATGTAAGTACCTAGTAAAACATCCGTTTTCTGTTCAGTATTTACAGTATTATTACTACGACCTCAAGACTTCAAGTTAGGACTTGACAGTTCTTTTTCCAGCTGTAAACCGTGTGATATCTAGAGCTTGACCCGGTGTCCGAAGTTATCGAATAGAGGATCGGTGTACACAGAGTATACCTAAGACCATCGGGAATGGAGAGCTTACAGCATGTTGGATGCTACTGGCAGGCACGAATAGGTAAATTTCTACTTAAGGCAAGACAGCTGAGATCTAAGAAGGCAGACAATAGAGAAGAGGCAGGGGATAAGAATAGCTAAAAAAAGTGACTACAATGTTTTTATACACATATATTGTACGACATACTTATGTCATTGTGTTGTGGTGATAGTATCATGCGTATATATTACTTTCTCTAGCCCCGTATGTACAATGTACATAGGGATAGAGAAGTACTGTATTTCACCCAAACATTCGATGTCGAGATTTCACCGGAAATGTATATTTTACGACTCCCTGAATAAAAAAGGGCATTTTCAGAAACATAACCGGTGTGTGTGTGTGCGTGTCTGTCTGTGTGTGGGCATAGCTCAAAAACGAAAAGACGGTGAAATACCAAATTTGGTATCTTCCAAGAATGCGATACGAAAATTTTCAAGAAAATCCCCCCTTCCCCTAACTACATGGAAAAATTTTCGACATTTTTGTTTTTCTTAAAAATGGGTCTAACGATTTTGATTAATAACGACATATTAAAGCCATTCTATCACAAATAAAATGTATATCTTGAACTTTCTGGGAATAGCTTCTAAACACCTGATTATTCTGGATGAATTGTGCTTAATTTAGTATAACTAGTAAGCCTAAGAGATAGACAAAACTTATTTTATAAGAATGTAGATCTTGTTAAAATACACAAGTTATGTCATATGCATTTCTTCGTGAAGCTTACCGTGTTCGAGGTATTCCTTGTTATTAGTTTCGATTGTGAAGTAACTATACTTTTCTCAGAGGGAAGTGTCCGTGTTTCTTTTGTTCTACTCCTGGCCAAGCAAAGAAGCTATTTGCAATGACAATTGCATAACGACAGCTTTTAAAACATTTGACTATTGGTTTAGCCTAGTGCATTCCCTTAGTGCCATTCTACTCATAAGGAACTAAGTAATAAAATTCTGCTAATGTTTATCTCAATTAGCATGGTGTTGAAAGAAGAAATATATTTTGTAAGAAGTTTGTAGAGTAGCTAGAGAAAGTCATGTGAGTGTAACGCATCAGATTTTTGTCTTAGGTATATTTGTCTATTATAATAGGATATATTAATGCATCGGAATAAGGTGTACTCTGTGACGTAAATTTAAGTTGTATTTTAATACCTTTGCCTTTTTATTTTCATTTTTACTCCTTTAATCCTTTATTGTCATTTTTCTAATATTACTTACTATTTTGTGTATTACAAAAGCACGTACGGTCTTTAGAAGTTTGATGAAGCGCAATGTATGATACATTTATTTCAATAACTACACATTCATTCATTCATGTCGTGATGGAGTAGGATGGTATCTACAGTCCGTTTCAAAACGTTTTGAGTTATCTAGCATTGCTCACTTCTGTTCTCGTGCAGTTCCTGCTAGTAGATAAACCAATGAACGCTGAAAGAGAGTGTTGATTCAAAATGTCGAAAATACGAAAGGAAAAGCGTTCGAAATTGAACAAGCTTAAAGATGATTCAAGTATATTTTAGTGGCAGAAACAGAGCCTTTTCTTTCGATACAGTAAAGTAACGAGGTTCTCAGTCGCGTCGTGTAGGCGTGGTTTGATAGACACGCCGGCGCGGCACAGGTCACCTTAGTAATGGAAAACGTAGCATGTGGGTTTTGTTATGTGTTTCGTATAACACGTTCTGAGGTTGTATGACAACCCCTGTTCTTTCGCTGCCTAATCCCAAATGTGTACAATTTTTAAACACATTAAATAGAAGAGTTTGAAAGTTGCGACATCAAGTTTGGACAAGTCAAAGTGTAAGCTAATCGACTGTTATCTTCGTTTGGTGTCCTTGTGAAACGGCCTGTATTATTGTTAGAAACAGACATTCATTGTCGATAGATTTTATATGTTTTAAATAAACTTCCTATTCGGTGACAAATATTCCAATGAGACAAACTTTTCTCGATGAATAAATAGTACTTGCATGAGGGCAGCCAATTGGTAAATTTGTTGTAAATAAACCGGGTTTTTGTCTTGGTGGTAATGTTTGTGGTTACGACGGAATAAAGTAGAAGCATATTAAAGTCCAACACACCTCCAACCACTGACCTATACAAACGGTCATTACTTTTTCCCCCCACGTTCCAATTTCTGAACAGATTTATTAGGAAACGCTGTCGGAAGACCCAAGTGGGTTTGTAATGACCGAACTGATGTTAACAGTGTTCCAGCGAGAAAAACTTTGCACCCCCCCACCCCGACATGTTGGGGGGCTAACGTCCCCTCTCTCAAGCTAAGTTATGGCGTTTTGCTCGAACCCCTAACGAAGTGCATGGCGTGTTCTGCCCACCCACTGAAAATTAATCACACCAAGTAACAGTATGTGTGTATTTTACAATTGCATGAACCAGAGATTGGTTGGGAAGTGCCGTTCTGTTCAATCCCATTTCTCCATAACGTGACGTGACTGTCGCATTTTCAGACAGGTTTGCACTATTCTCTCAAATCATTTCCAAAAAGGCAGTGAGAGGCATAAAATGAATCATACTGCATGTCGTTCATTGTTGTTATTTAGTATTTATTGCGCGCCATAACAGCCGCTGCTACTCTGTTTTCAGTTGGCTTTTGTCCAAAACGCACCTCTATTCGATGCACTTTCCTATAAACATCCCAGCCTCATTTCTAACCAGACTAAAACGCAACTGGGGACTACAAATATGATTCTGTGCAACTAAGAGAAAAATCTGGTGCGTTCCATTCACATGGCTTTCTCTACATCTCTGAACAAATTAATTTTGAAAACTTATGCTTCTACCTACTTAATGCTAATGAGATAAATATTAGCAGAAATTCTTTTTGTAAATAGGAGGGAAAATGAGGGAACACACTACGCTAAAACGAGAGTCAAACATTTTAAAACCGTTTCTTTGCATCGCCAGGAGTTGACAAATTCCCGTATGTGAAAAGTTTAAAGCTGAAACCAATAAAAAGAATACCTTAAAATTCGATACCATCACGAAAAAAATAGCGGATGTGTTCCATTCACATGAATTTCTCTACATCTCTGCACCAAATTATTATTAAAAAGCTACGCTTCCATTTACCATATTAATCGAGAAAAAGTAGCAGAAATAGTCTTATTACTTGCTTCCTTGTAAGTAGAAGCGCAATAAGGGAGTACCATAGGTTAACATGATAGTCAAAAGCTGGTTGCTATGTGTCTGAAGTTCCTTTGTTTGTATGGACAGGAGTAGACAAATCCATGTGTGAGAAAAGTATAAGTTTTTCATAGCAGAAACAAAAAACAAGGAATATCTAAAAAAGGATGAACTCCACGAAAAAACTGTATATAACATATATTGTGTATTTTAACGTGCTCAACATTTTTTGTTCAGTAAACTTTTGCCCATCTCTTACGGTTTAGCAGTTATACAAAATTCCGTAAAATTCATTCAGAATAAAGTACTCTTCAGAGGCTTTCCCCGGAAAATTCAAAATATACACTTTATTTTTCACGTAAATAGTTTTAATTTACCATATTTTTATAGAAATCGTTAGAGTCATTTTTGAGAAAATCAAAATGTTTGAAAAAAGTTCCCTGTAAAGAGTAGTTTGGGGTGGCGACTTTTTCTCAAAATCTTTGTGCCGCATCCCTGGAAGATACTAAACTTAAATACCAAGTTTGGTATTTCACCGACTTTTCGTTTTTGAGTTATCGTGTTCACAATCACACGGACACACACGCATATTTTCAAACAAAGCTTTTATTAGATAAAGGGGACCCTAAAACATATATTTCCAGTGAAATCTCTGTATCGAGTTTTTGGGTGGAGTGCAATACTTTCTCTATACACTATGTACATAGTACGTATAGAGAAAGTAAAAATTTTACGTGTTTCATTCACATTAATTTCAAAACCTATTCTACAATAAATTATTATTACTTTCTCTACACGTACTGTACACATTGCGTTCCATCCAAAAATTAGATACCAAGATTTCACGGAAAATACTTGTTTTCGGTCCCCCTGAAACCAAAAAAAGCATTTTTGGAAAAACGTCCATGTGTGCGTGTGGTCTGTGTGACTGTGTGCGAAACGAAGATTTTAAGGAAAATCACCCCACCCCCAACTTCCCTTTACATTAAATTTTTTTCGAGAATTTTGATTTTCTCAAATATGGCTCTAACGATTTTGATTAAAATATCGTATATTAAAGATATTTACGTGACAAATAAAATGCATGTCTTGAATTTTCTGCAATAGTATCTGAACACTACTTTACTCTGGATGAATTTTACGAAATTTTATATAACTGCCAAACCTTAAGGGATGGTAAAAAACTTAACACACAAAAAATGTGGAGCACGATAAAACACACAATTTATGTTGAACACTTAAATCCTTTAGTATCTAATTATTTATTATATTATGTTTATCCTATTTTTTCTTTAATTTTTTTTTATCTCGAATTTAAGAGATTTAATTTAGTGTTTTGGTTATTGTTTCATAAATCACAGTTTTAATTTTTATTGCATTACCATCAATCCGAATTCTTTATTTAATTGATGAAAGTATCAAACCCACATTAACACTCAAAACTATTGGGATATCCTTTATTTTTGGCGTCAGCTTTGAAAAGTATTTTTTTCTCATTCAGGAATTTGTCAACTCCTGTCCATAGAAATAAAGGAACCAGGAGCCAGCTTTTGACTTTCACTTTAACCTATGGTACTCCCTTATTTCCCTTCTACTTACAAGGAAGCAAGTAATAAGACTATTTCTGCTAATTGTTTCTTGATTAGCATGAAGTAAATAGAGGAATAGAAACACAAACAGACACACAGATAGACAGATAGACTCTTATAACACACGGACCTTTTTCCAAAACTGTTTTTTTTCTTTGGTTACAGAGGGATCCAAAACATATATTTCCGGCGAAATCTCAGTATAGAATTTTTGGTTGCAATACAATACACCATGCACATAGTACGTGTAGAGAAAGTAAAAATGAAATCGAACTTACCAAACACAACTTCGCAGTGTTATATGAAGGAAATGTGAGCGCGATACCAGGGCTGCCAATAACTAATGTAAAACTTTCCGATAAAAAAAAACTGTACTCTAACACTAATATTTAAAAAGTTATTAAATTGTTTAACCAAGCGGGTGTAACTAAATGATCTAAAACACTATTACGCAATATTATTTTCAACAATATTTTTAAACTATTTACAATCAAAGTACCTCTATAAAATTTATACCAATATGAGCGGAAGATTCCAAATATTCATGAACAATTAAAACATCAAAATGGGTCGAAAAAACATGATAATGCCATTTCGACTCTCTTTAAGGGCATAATTCTAGATCTTAAACATTTGCCTGTCGCTATTTCCTTTGCATCTAAGGAGTAATGTAGACTTTTGGCAAATGTTTTCGATTAATGCAAAGGAAGCAGAATAAAAAGCTTTTGTAGGAATTGTGTACCCTGCAATAAGCGAGGGAGGGTAGTGAAATCATGTGAGTTTAACATCAGATTGTTTTCAGAGTGAGGAAAGAATAAGATGCTCAGCCAAACTGGGGAACCAAATCACATTATCGAAATGCCATGCAGTGGGAAATAAGACGGTGGTTGGATTGCATTAAAAATTCATTGGTTTGGCGCGATTCAGTAATGGGCATCACGTGATCTTCTTTCCTTCATGAGAGCTTTACCCAAAACTACATTCTACATTTCAAGAGAAAACAAACCATCCGTTTTAGAGTCTCCACTCAGTCGCTGATGCTTATAGAAATAGCTAAATAGTTTGGCACAGAAGCCAATGAAACTTTCCAAAGAGCATCTCATATGGAAAAAAATAATACACTATGCTGTTTTACTATTTCTTGGTATATATAAGAAGATATTTTATTGCACCTTAAAATTCTATACTGATATTTCACCAGAAATGGATGTTTTGGGACCTTCTTAATAATAATAAATCGTTTCTAAAAAATCTGACTATCTTTGGAACAAATTATTATCAAAAAGCTTGTTTTTCCTTGTTATTAGTTTCAGCTTTAAAATACTTTAAAACACACAATTTATGTTATATATATTTTTTCGTTGAGATATTCCTTGTTATTGATTTCAGCTTTAAATACTTATACTTTTCTCATACAGGAACTTACTTGTCAGCTCCTGTCCTTACAAACAAAGGAACCTCAGTCATATAGCAACCATCTTTTGACTATCACTCCCTTATTTCGCTTCTACTTATAATAAAACCATTAGCATGAAGTAAATAGAAGCATAAGCTTTTTAACAATAATTTGTTACAGAGATGTAGAGAAAGTCATGTGAATGGAGCACATCAGATTTTTTTTACTTAAAACCAAAATAGCGAACTTCAAAGTTTGGAAGAATAGTGGTAGGGTCATGATGTTCTGAAAATACTGTAAAAGAACCTCAAGCCTAATAAAGAGGACTCTGAGCAAAATTAAGCGGTTTTTCACGCCCAGAATAGAATGAGTCGCTGAAAACTACAGCAGTTAAAGGGCGTCCATAAATAAAACTCGATTTCAAGCTCGTCTAAATATCATCGAAACCATTTCTTTCTCTTTGGGTACATAAAACAAATTTCAATTGTTTTACTTTATAGAAGAGTCATATAAACCTTGGTTTCATAACCTCACAAATATTTTCCGTCATAAAGAGATATTTTTGATTCAATTTCGTCGTAAGCAATGCTTCGTTTTCTGGCTCCATATACAATAACCTGCACCGATAAAACCTTTTATTGCTTTTTCAATGCGGTGATAAAGTTGCAATAAAACTGTCAGAATTGCAATTACATTAAATTAAATCGGTAGGTTAGCTGAGCTGCAATAATGCATTACATTGCCTTTAACATTCCCCAGTAATGCCCTGAAGTAGAAATACAAAACGCGTGTTTTTAATGCTCTCAATTACATTTTGCAATTCTTTTTCTATATTAGGGGTTCTTCTTAAGTTGCAAGGCCAAATTTAAGACCTAATGGCTTGCTTTCCTCCATACTGAAAACTGAACTGAATTAGAACTAAAAAACCTGAAGTGTTCCACTCACATGACTTTCTCTACATCTCTGCAACAGATTATTCTATTTACTTCATCTAATCGAGAAAAAATTAGCAGAAATAGTCCTATTACTTGCTTCCTTGTAAGAAGAACTGAAATAAGGGAGTATCATAGGTTAAAGTGATAGTCAAAAACTGGTTGCTATGTGACTGAAGTTCCTTTGTTTGTATGGAAACGAGTTCAGAAAGTCCTGTATGAGAAAAGTATAAGTTTTTCATAGCTGAAATCAAAAACAAGGAATATCTAAAAAAACAATCAACTCCACGAAAAAAATGTATATAACGTAAATTGTGTGTTTTAATGTGCTCTACATTTGTTGTGTGGTAAATTTTTGTCCAGCTCTTACGGTTTAGCAGCCATGCTAAATACCGTAAAATTGACCACCCAGAATAAAGTAGTCTTCAAAGGCTATTCCTAGAAAATTCAAGATAAACATTTTATTTGTCAGGTAAATATCTTTAATATACGATATTTGAATCAAAGTTTTCGAAAAAAGTTCCATGTAAAGGATAGTTTGGGGTGGAGGATTTTTCTCAAAATGTTCGTGTGGCATCCCTGGAAGATATTAAACCTAAATACCAGCTTTGGTATTTTACGGACACACACACGGATCTTTTTCTGGAAGTGCTTTTTTTTTTTGGATATAGGGGACCCTAAAACATATATTTCCGGTCAAATCTCGGTATCGAATTTGTGAGTGGAGTGTACTACCTTCTCTACACACTCTGTTCATAGTACTGATAGAGAAAGTAAGAATGAAAGTTAAATTCAGTTCAGTTACATTGTTTTTTCCTAGAAAACTGCACATCATTAAAATGGTTGAGAAGGTTGCATGGCAGTGAGAAAAATGGGTTGGAGTTGGATATTTTGATGTTGTTTTTGATGAATTAACAGATAGTACTGATAGTAAACAAAGTTACTACATCACGAGGTTAACCCGCCATAATGCCAGTCTGTTGTACTTCAATTTATTCCAGAATCTTTGAAAGAGCTAAAACTGACTGAAAATTATTAAACATTATACAGCAAATCTTATTTCCTCTCCCAACTCCTTCCAAAGCCTCTGTTTCTTCTCTATATTTCTATAATCAGCATGTTTTACGTTGCATAAAAGTTCGTTATGACGAACAAAGTCAATTATTCTCTCTTCCTCAATTTGTGAAAACTTTTGCTTTCCACTCATTAGGTACAAATATTTAAACCAACAAACAAATACCGCAACTATAACCTCAATTATGCTATCTCGTCCAAAGCTCAACTGAACTGAACTGAAAATACGACTTCCACCGTAATTTTCGTCACCTATATTTCTAGAGAAAAACTTAGAAATTCTAGTAACAAATGAGAAATTAAAGATTCAGTTCAGTTTCGTTAAGTTCTCGGCCGGAGGAAATCACTTCCATAATAAACAATGGCACAGTTCGTAATCACGTGATCCCAACTAAAAAATATTAAGTTCAGTTTTCAGTTGAGTTTTCAGATTGGAGGGCGGTCCTCTCATTGGCCTGGTGATAGTGCGGCTGCTTGTCAAGCGGGAGACCTGGGTTCGATTCCCGGGACCGGAGTTGGGTATTTTACCCCGCTGGATACACTCAGCCAATTGAGGAGCTACTTGTATGAGAAATAGCGGCTCCAGATCAAGAAGGCCGCATCAACCGGAAGGGAGGGACTCGAGGAACTGATCTCACCCTCCAGCACGGCACACCATTCATGACGACTCCTGACAGAGATGAGGCATGCAGGGGCTGTGCGGTAGGCCAAGGTCCCTTATGGACTGTCATGCCATAGAGTTACGTTGACCCTAATGTAATTTTGAATAAACTATATTTCGTTAGTTTAATTGTTTTTCCACACAAGTGAGAAGTTGGATAAAATAGAGTCAGACGGAAAAATTCAATACCATAGCCGAGATTAGAACCACGGATCTCCCGGTTTCTCGCCGGTTGCTCTACTACTGAGCTACCATGGCAGCATTCCGGCACGGAATTAATTTCCTCAACTAACTCACATGTTACCCGGTAAACCATTGGGTGATCTCAAATTGCTTTGAGATGACATACCCTGACACACCTATTGGCGACTTGCAATGTGGTAAGTACTCTAAGTCTCGGACTTCATAGATAAACCAATTATTGTGGTCAATTAGTATAATTTTAATTGTTTTTTCACACAAGCCATGTATAGGACAGGAGTTGGAAATATGCAATGCGGGATTTGTATCATATGTCTCCCTGACTCTTGCTCTCATAGAATTGAGGGATTAAATGCCGTGCCAGCATGTGGCCATGGTCCCTCAGTCGTAGAGTAACCGGGAGATCCGTGGTTCAAATCCCAGATATGACATTGAAGTTTTCAGTCTGACTCTACTTATCCAAAATATATTTAATTTACCAAGAGGTAATGTTGCAACAGTTTGAGCAATCGATATCGGTGAAAGGGTGTCTTAAATGCTCATAAGCACAACCCTGGCATAAGTGTGGTTTATCTGGAAGCTTCTCACGACTAGGTCCCGAGAAGACCTCGCATCTGAGCGTCAGATGTTGCCGGACGCACCTATTCGTTACAAAATCTCATTCGCACGGCTTTCTCTATCAGTTCTGCAAACAAACTATTCTTAGAAAAGAGTATTCCTCTATCTAGGTCCTGCTAATCCAGATAATCATTACCAAAAATTGCCTTATTACTTGCTTCCTTCTAATCAGAAGAGAATTACGGGCTAAAGCGACAATAAATTCCCTTTAAAAGCTTCCTAAAACGAGAACAACTGATCTTCTGTTCTCCTTCCATGGCCAGTAGTAAAACAAAAGAAAAATGCAAAGGAAGATGATTTCCAATTTCAAATACGATTAAGTAGACGGCTGACACTAAACAAATCTGATGTGTTCCATTCACATGACTTTCTCTACATCTCTGCAACAAATTATTGTTATAAAACCTGTGCTTCTATTTACTTCATGCTAATCGAGAAAAAATAAGCTTATTACTTGCTTCCTTGTAAGTAGAAGCGAAATAAGCGCGTACCATAAGTTAAAATGAAAATCAAAAGCTGGTTGATTTGTGAATAATGTTCTTTTGTTTGTATGGATAGGCGTTGACAAATTCCTTATGAGAATAGTATAAGTTTTTAAAGCTGAAGCCAGAAAAAAGGAATATGTTAAAAACGATCAACCCCACGAAAATTATGTATATAACATAAATTGTGTGTTTTAATGTGTTATACATTTTTTGTATGGTAAGTTTTGTCAATCTCTTACAGTTTAGCAGTTATGCAAAGTTCCATAAAATTCATCCAGAATAAAGTAATCTTCAGAGGCTATTCCCAGAAAATTCAGGATATAAATTTTATTTATCAGATAAATATCTGTAATATACGATATTTTAATCAAAATCGTTAAAGCAATTTTTAAGAAATAAAAATTGGGGATTTTCTTGAAAATCTTCCTGTTGCATCCTTGGTAGATACCAAACTTAAATACCAAGTTTGGTTATTAACGGTCTTTTCTTTTATGAGCTATGCTACCCTCAGACACACACACGGACATTTTTCTAAAAATGCCTTTTTTGCTTTCAGGGGGACCCAAAACATGCATTTCCGGTGAAATCTCGGTATTGCATTTTTTGTTGTATTACAATACCTACTTTATACACTATGTACATAGTACGTGTAGAGAAAGTAAAAATGTGAATGATATAAATTGTGTGGTTTAACGAGATGTAGTTTTCTGTGTTTTAAGATATTATCTACCTTTTACTACTTATCTGTTATGCAAATTAGTTCCGAATGAAGAGATCCTCAGAGACTCTTCCCAGAAAATTCAAAATATACATTTTGTCATATAAATATATTTAATATACAGTATTTTAAACAAGTTTCTTAGAGCCATTTAAGACAGACATAACATTTACAAAATAGTCATGTAAAGGGAGGTTACGGTTGGAGTGGTTTTCCTGAATATCTTATTATGGCTTTCTTGGAAGATACTGAACTTAAATACCAAGTTTGGTAATTAACGGACCTTTTGTGTTTGAGTAATCTGCGCACCGACACATAGCGTCATCCTTCTATTCAAGCTTTTCTCATACGAGAACTTGTGAGGCTCTAACCTGCTGAAAAATGAATTTCAAACATAGTAACCAGCTTTAAAAGATATCACTAAAGGTTGAGCCTTGTGTGCTCCCTTATTTCGCTTCTACTTACCAGAAAGCAAGTAATAACACCATTTCTGTTAATGTTAATAATTAGCACGAGGTAATAGAAGATACATCATTGTAGGATGTTTTTTAATGGAACAATCAGAGAATGGATCATCGGAATTTTAGAAAAAAATCCGTGTATATATGTGTGTGTGTGTCGACAGCATAACAGAAAAATGAAAATACAGTTAAATGCCAAACTTGGTACGTGGGTACCTCTATAACGTTATTGTAACTGCTCACGCTTTCAATATAATTTTCTTTACAGTAATACAATCCCCCTAATTTAAATAAAACTCCTCCTAACAATTTAACCTAACACGTAATTTTTTTTTTCTAAAATGGCTCTAACGATTTTAGTTAAAATACTTACATAATAATTAAAGTATATATGATGAATTTTCGAGGAATAGCGTCTGAAAACTTCTTTATTGTGGATGGATTTTGCAGAATTTTTGACAGATGGTTAACCGTAAGAGCTGGACGAAAACTTACTAAACAAAACAGATAGTCTTGCTAAAACACGTAATTTTTGTCATAGAAGTTTTTGGTGCAGAATCGAACATTTTAGATATATTCGTTTGTTATTGGTTTAAATTTTAAACTTTAAACTTTTCTCAAGTGAAAAGTCACATTTCGTTTCATCTCTCTTGTTTTACTGCTGGTCATGCAAAGCGAACCGAAGTTAAATTGTTTCGCATTGTAACCAGCTTTTAAAACATCTGATTATAGCTTTAGCCTAATATGTACCCTTAATTACCTTACACGTACCAAGAAGCAAGTAGTATGGGTCATTCTCCCCTTACTACTCGCTTCTTGATTAGTATAATGTACAATATAAGAATAGTTTGTATATAGAACAGCTAGAGAAAGTCATGTGGATGCAACGCACAAGATTTTTGGACATATTATGGAGCCACAAAACTTAGTTTTCCGCTATTTGCTGGAATGCAATGTTTTTCCTACTTACTATACCTGAACTAGAGGTAAATCTGATACTTGCCATAAAACGGCATTTTAATATAAAAATATCGGTGCAGCTTGGCGCATTAAACTGCCTTTTGACAAACAGATATAGTATGTGTGTGTATGAGATAGTGAGAACAAACACAGTGCTTTGTATCGGATTTTAGCTTTCATTTTTATCCTCAGCAACGACACGATACGTTTAATAGCAAACGTTGTTATTAAACCTTACATGCTATAGAATAAACGAGTGATTGTGGTCATATATTTGCTGTCTTTCGTACTCATGTAAATACTTTTATTTTACAACATTCAACTATTATCACTTTGCTGCAGTTCGAAGGTATATAAAACGAGATTTCTGCCTTATTATATATTACATAATTATATTGCCCTGAATTGCGGAATTGCATATATTGCTCTGAACTCTTATAAATTCGAAAGCATGATAACGTTAAAAAAATGTGTTCCATTCACATGACTTTCTGTATATCTCTGCAACAAATTATTCTTAAAAAGCTTATGTTTCTTTTATACTTCATGCTAATCGAGAAAAAATTAGCAGAAATAGTTGCTTCCTTGTAAGTAGAAGTGAAATAAGGGAGCAACATAGGTTAAAGTGATAGTCAAAATCTGGTTGTTAAGTGACTGAATAGCCTTTGTACCGACAGGAATTGACAAACATCCGTATGAGAAAAGTATAACTAATTTACAGCTGAAACCAAAAATAGGCAATATCTAAAAAACAATCAACTCCAGGAAAAACATGTATACGAAATTTAAATACCACGTTTAGTGCTTAAGAGTATTTTCGTTTTAGAGTTATGCTCCACAGACACACACACACACACGCACACACGGATATTTTTCCAAAGATGCATTTTTTTGGATTCAGGGGCCCATAATATGCATTTCCGGTGAAATCTGAATATTGAACTTTTGGGTGCATCACAATACCTGCTCTATATACTATGTACACCGCAGTAAGTGTAGAGAAAGTAAAACTGTGTATGTATTAATTACAAGTGTATGCTAGCAGCATTGTGAACATTGCTGATTGTTGCCGTGCTGTGAAACGGCTGCGTGAGTGGACACGTGTGTCGTCGGCGCCTCCTTTAACATGTGCATCTGTGTGAGTTTGCGACACCTTCGGTGATCTGCACATGCAAATTTCCAACTTGAAGTTGCTTGTTACGTCATCTACAGCTATAAAAAGAGAGAACGAGCCCTGCAGAGAGTTGTTGTCCCCTCTTTATTCTTCTATACACTATGTACATAGAACGCGTAAAGAAGTAAATTGTCCTATTACTTATTTATATAATAATTATTATAGTAATGTATCAATAGGTAACAAAAAGTAATATATTAACCATCAATTATTATATTTTACTAAAAATGAAATTTAAAGATGAAAAAAGTTTGTTATTTTATTTTAAATATTTGTTATTGTTGCTTAGGAGTAGTAATAATAATTCTGAAAGTTTGCGTGTTAGGTGTTTGATATTTTAAAATTGTATTAATATTTTTATTGTTATTTGTTTAAAGTTATATTTATACTTTTTATTTATAATTTATATTTATAATTATGTTAGTTAAATTCATCTTAAATGATTATGTATGCATACATGTGAAGTTTAATAATTCTTAAAACTTAGGCACACTAAAAGCTGGCTTAGGTATTTAGGTACCAGGTTTCTTATTATTTATTTAATACATGCAGGGAAAGTAAAAGTGGTATCCGACTCAAATGTGTTTTACCGAGATGTACATTTTACTTTCTCTATACGTACCATATACATAGTGCATAGAGAAGGTATTTTATTGCACCCAAAAATTTGATAGCGAGATCTCACCGGAAATACAGGTTTGAGTTTCCCTGAACCCAAAAAAAAACATTTTTTTGAAAAATGTCCGTGTGTGCTTTTGTCTGCCTGTGAGTCCGTGAGACTGTGAACACGATAACTCAAAAACGAAAAGTCGGTAAAATACCAAGTTGGTATTTAAGTTCCTATTTCCCAGGGATGCGACACGAAGATTTTGAGAAAATATCCCTACCACAAACTACCCTTTACATGGAAACGATTTTGAAATTTTAATGTTCTTAAAAATGGCTCCAAAGTTTTGGTTTAAAATCTCTGATATTTAAGATATTTACTTGCCGAATAAAATGTGTATGTTGAGTTTTCTGGGAATGGTTTCAAAAGACCTCTTTATTCTAGATGATTTTTATTGGATATTTACTTGCCGAATAAAATGTGTATCTTGAGTTTTCTGGGAATGGTTTCAAAAGACCTCTTTATTTTAGATGGTTTTTATTGACTTTTTACATAACTGGTAAACTGTAAGAGAGAGACAAAAACTTACTACACAAAACCTGTTGATCATGACAAAATATACAGCTTATGTTACATACATTTTTTTCATGGAGTTGATTGGTTTTGAGATATTTGAGATATTGTTATTGGTTTCATCTTTAAAAAACTCATACTTTTCCATAGAGGAATTTTTCAACTCCTGTCCATACAAACAAAGGAGCATCATAGCAACTAGCTTTGGACTATCACTTTAAGCTTTGATACTGCATAATTTCGCTTCTGTTTTCAAGGAAGCAAGTAATAAGACTATTTATGCTAATTGTTTCTCGATTAGTATGAAGTAAATAGAAGCATAAGCTTTTTAACAATAATTTGTTGCAGATATTTAGAGAGAGTCATGTGAATGGAACACATGAGATTTTGCCTTTTACTGTAACGATATAACACATTGTAATAATGATGGCGACACATATAGTGGTATCCACCATCATTGAAAGTGTCAGAGGTTTGAGAACGTGTGTTACACGAGAGATTTTGTTGACAGTAAAGTAATCACGTGACCTAGACAGTCCTAAGTTAGTAGCTATGTTGCTAATGCACTTACACACGCTGCCTGCAGCAATGAGCTTATTTAATGGGGTATCGTTTTCCTCACGTAAAGGCAGTTCGATTACAGCACACGTGTATGTACAAGCTTATGACCTCTCAAGACAATATCCGCTCTTGTTCTTTTTATGGAAATCACATTCTGTATGCATGTAGAGGTAAAGTAGTTCATAGTTAACTACATGTGCCTCTATTTGATGCGATCTTACGAGAAACACTGCATAATATACAACAAAAATCATATTGCAGCACACCATGACTCTCTACTTGCTTATTTTTGTACATTTAAACTATTCCTACCAAAGCTCATCAATGTCCCTACTATGTACATGGAAGGTAGCGAAGATATTTCATTCCAATCAAAACTTCAATACCAGGATTTTCCTGGAAATATACGTTATGGGGGTACCCCGAATAAAAAAAAAGTGATATGTAGTATTCACATGACTTTCGCTATATCTCTGCAACAAATTATTGTTAGAGCGCTTATGCTTCTATTCACCTCATTATAATTGAGAAAAATAAGCAGAAATAGTCTTATTACTTCTTCCCTTGTAAGCAGACGCGAAATAAGGGAGTACTGTAGCTTAAAGTGATAGTCAAAAGCTGACTGAAATTCCTTTGTATGAACAGGAATTGACATATTCGTGTGTGAGATAAGCAAATGTTTTTAAAGTGAAAACTAATAACAAGGAATATCTAAAAAACGATCAACTCCACGAAAAACATGTATATCACATAAATTTTGTGTTTTAACGTACTGTACATTTTTTGTGTGGTAAGTTTTTGTCCATCGGTTACGGTTTAACAGCTATGCCAAAATCAATAAAAATCATCCAGAATAAAGAGGTCTTTAGAGGTTATTCCCAGAAATTTGGCATGTAAATATCTTAAATAATAGAGATTTTAAACAAAATCGTTACAGTTAATTTTGTGAAAATCAAATTTTTCGAAAGCTTTTCCACGTAAAATTTAGTATTGTGTGGGAGAATTTTCTTGAATATCTTAGTGCCCCATCATTGGAAGATAGCAAACTTAAATACAAGTTTCCTATTTACCAGTTTTTTCGCTTATGAGCTATGCTGTTCACAGACACACACATACGCACACACACGCAAGAACTTTTTTACAATTGTTTTATTCAGGGGGAACCAAAACATGTATTTCTGGTGAAATCTCGGTATAGACTTTTTGGGTGTAATGGTTACCATTCTAACTTCATATACCCAAAGTCGCGGGTTCAAACTCGAAGAGAACGATGGGATTTTTTCGGGCGTAAAAATCCTTGGCATGGCTTCCTTTGGAAGAGAAGTAAAGCCGGTGGTCCCATGTCATAAATTTACGGCACGTAAAGAAACCTCAAGCCTTATAGAGAGGTCTCTGAGCAAAATTAAGCGGCCTTTTACGCCCAATTTAGAATGTGACACTGAAAAGCACAGCAGTTAAAGAGCGAAGATAAATATCAAGCTATTTCATTTTAACGAAGATTTTATAGAAAATCCCCCCACGCCCAAGTATGTTCAAAAATTTTGATTTTCTCAAAAATGGTTCTAGCGATTTTGATTAAAATATCGTGTATTAAAGATATTCATATAACAAACAGAATATTAAGATTCATGAGAATAACTTGTGAAGACATCTTTATTTTAATACAAAAGTACTTCAATCGCACAGCAACCATCTTTAAAGATATTTGACTACCACTTTAGGCTAGTACATATCCTTATTTCCTTTCTTATTTACAAGAAAGCAAGTATAAAGACAGTATCTGTTTATTTTTCCACAATTAGCTTTAAACAAATGAAAGAATAAACGTTTTAACAATAATTTGTTGCAGAGATGTACAGAAAGTCATGTGAATGCAACAAATCAGATTTGTTGTGACATTTTCCGTTCTCTTCGTACCATTACCATCAAACACGTCACACTCAGCAAATAAACTCTCCATGGTAACAGCGCAGTTGACTGTTTCAACGGTACTGCAGGGCTCGGTGATAATTCCAAGAGACAACAGGATTATCCCTCAATATATGTCAAGTGAAGTTTATGCAAGTGCATCAGCGCTGTCTAACGCTGGGATTGTATGTATCAATAAGGATTTTCAGCCTGCTGGTTTCTGGTTTTGTCCATCTGTTGCGGTTTACCACTCATCCAGAATGAAGAAGTATTTAGAAGCTATATACAGATGATTGAAATATACATTTAATTTGTCATGTATGTATAATATAAAGCATTTTTAAACAAAATCTTTATGGCCATTTTTAGGTTCTCTACATAGTAAATGGTATATATAGAGAGAAGGTATTGCACTCCAACTAAAAATTCGATGCCGTTCACAGGCTCCTGTATCCAAAAACATGTTTAAAAATAGGTAGGTATTGTATGTGTGTGTTAGTCTGAACACAATAATTAAAAAGTGAAAGTTTAATTCAAGTGTAGTGTCTTTCGAAAATGCGATGCGAAGGTTTTGAGGAAAATTCCCCCGCCCAAAATTACCCTTTACAGGGAAAATTTTAGAAAATTTTGATTTTAAAAAATGATTTTGATTAAAATACATATATTAAATAATAAGGTAATTCCTGTCAATGTCTCTCTCCACTGCGCGAGAGATCCGAAATAACCGTCAAAGGCGCACTGGAGTCCTTACCTTAAATAAATACTGAAAACATCTGCTCCCAATACAGGCAGCAGTATAACGTGTTAAAGATGTTTTCAGAAATCTACAGAAACTTAGTGATAACATCACAAGGATTCCTTCTGCTAAGCTCAGACGAGTGCTGAACGTATGTCAACATTTATCTTATTTTAGTGCGCCTTATCCGGCAACTCTCGGATCTCTCGAGCAGTGGAGAGAGTCCGCGACATGCAGGGCTACCTTATAATTTAACGACCCTATACTTACATGACAAATAAAGTGTATATTTTGAAATTTCCGGAATAGTCTCTGAAGACTACTTTATTCTGTATGAATTTTGTATAACTAGGATTTCGTTAAAACACACAATTTGTTCATGTTATAGTGGTTTAAGCCCGCTTTTACTAGTGGGCACCGTAGGCAAAGATATTAAAGATGCTTGGAATGAATATGGATCACGGTGGAATGTGATGGCGGGGGAAATCGGAGAATACCGTCCCTGCGCCGTTTTGTCCACACAAAGGAAACGAACCCGAGCCGCCTAGGCGAGAGGCAAGTGCTCTAATAACTCTGCCACGTCGTGGCCATTTTTGTGTCATATACATTTTTTTCAGTGAAATGAATATTTTTTTTTTAGTTATTCCTTGCTATTGGTTTCGTTTTAAAATACTTTTTCATACGAGAATTTGTCAACCGTGACTGTGGCTTTAAACTAGTTTTTGTTATCTCGATTAGCATGAAGGAAATACAATAATACAAGTAACAAAAATTTGTTATAGAGATGAAGAGAAAGTAATATGAATAGAATATATCAAAACAACAACGTTCTAGAAACAAAATTTTCGAAAAATGTTCATCTATAGGCTGGTTTGGGGTTGGGAAATTTTACTAAAACTTTTCGTATAGCATTCTCGGAAGATATCTCCTATATTCAAGTACAAACTTTGTATTTAAAGGTATTTGTCTTTTAGAGGTATGCTATCCAAACACACACACACGCACACACACATACACACACACTTTTTTATTTTTTCATCTTTGTTTCTCGGGGACATCAAACCATATTTCCGGTGAAATGTTCTCTATATGTAGGGAACATATATATAATAAGATACATGGGGCATTTACTAAGACTCCAATATATTTTGAAAATTATAATTGGAATTATCTGTGAAGGAAAGAACTTCAAAGGAAAACAAACAACGCCACAAACTGCGGAACGTATGACGAATTAAAAAGAAAGCAGAGAGAACAGACAAAGGACTTAAAAGCAAATAAGAAGGAAAAAAATTATGATGCTTTACACTCACATGACTTTCTCTAGTGACTCTACAAACTTCTTATAAAAGATTGTTCTTCTTTCTACACACTGTTAATCAAGATAAACATTAGCAGAATGTTCTTATTACTTAGTTCCTTGTAAGTAGAAGGCAACTAAAGGAATGTACAATGCCAAAGTGATAGTCAAATGTTTTAAAGCTGTCTGCCTTTTGCGATTGTCATTTAACTGCCTTCTTTGCTTGGCTAGGTGTAGAACAACAGTAAAACGGACATTTCCTGTCCGAGAAAAGTATAAGTACTTGAAAATTGAAACCAAAACAAGGAATATCTCGGAAACGCTTACCACCAAAACAAAAAGGTAAAGGACATAACTTGTGTGTTTTGACGAGATCTGCATTTTTTGTACAGTAAATTTTTGTCTATCCCTTACGGTTTAGTATTTATGCGAAATCCGCAAAATTCATCCAGAATAAAGAGGTATTCAGAGGCTATTCCCAGATAACTCAAGAAATTTATTTTATTTGGGATGTAAATATCTTTAATATATGGTATTTTATCAAAATCTTTAGACCCATTTCTGAGAAAATAAAAATTGAAATAAGAGTTGAAGCTTTCCTGGCGACGAATATGCTCTAGACGTTCTCGGGCTTAAAGTAGGTGAGGTGATGTGGAGACATCTGAAGCCTGAGAATGTCTAAAGCAAAATAAACATTTTCTAAAATGTTACCATGTAAAGGGTAGTTTCGTGGAGGAATTTTTTTGAAAATCTTCGTGCAGCATCCTTGGTGGATACTAAACCTAAATATCAAGTTTGGTATTTGACGACATTTTCGTTTTGAGAGGAATACAGTACCTTCTCTATCCACTGTGCACTTGTACATACGGCCTAGAGAATGTAAAAATCTAAAGTGTTCCATTCCCATGGTTTTTCTCTACATCGCTGTGACAAATTATTGATAAAAAGCATATCCTTCTATCTGCTTTATGATATTTTCAGATAAATATTAGCAGAAATTGACTTGCTTCCTTATAAGTAGAAAGATAATAAGGAAATACCCTTGGCAAAAACGTTAATCAAGTCTTGTAAAAGTCGGTTGCCATGTGGATGAAATCCGTTTCTATGTAGGACCAGGATTTTACAACTTCCCGTGTGGAAAAATGCAATTTAAATCTGAAACAAATATCAAGGAACATCTCAGAAATGGCCAATTCAACAAAAAAAAAAAGTATATGACATAATCTGTGTGTTTTAACGAGATCTACATTTTTGTGCAGTATGTTTTTGTCTATCTCTTACGAATTACAGGTTTCGCATTATTCAGCAAAATTCATTAGGGGCTATTCCCAGAAAATTAAAGATATACATTTTACTTGGGGTATAAATATCTATAATTTACGGATTTCAATTAAAATCGTTCGACTCATTTTTGAGAAATAGTTTGGGGATTTGGGTACCTTATTCAAAATCTTTGTGTCACATTCTTGGAAGATATCAAATTTACATACCAAGTTTGGTATTTTATCTACTTTTCGTTTTTGAGTTATCGTGTTCACAGACACACGGACACAAATACAAATATACAGGCAGCTTTTTCTGAAAATATTTTTTTGCATATAGGCGATTCTAAAACTTATATTTCCAGTGAAATCTCGATATCCAATTTTGGGTGGAATGCAATACTTTCTCTATACACTACATACATAGTACGTGCAGAGAAAGTAATGACTGAAGAACATATAAAACACGAAACGTTTTACGTATCGATACACAATAACCAATGTGTTCTTGTACGTAAAGTTGATGCATATTTCAAAGAGAACGCCAGTCGCAGCATGGCAAACTTCCCCTGGGTGCGGGATAAATTCTCGAGAATCGATGGCAAGAGCAAGTTGCAAGTTAATAGCATCTCCTAGAGGGCTGTAGGGTATACGGCAACAAAAAGGAACTCCATATAGAGCGCGCGCGCATCATCACTGAACCGGGAAAGCAATATGTGTGCTTTAAAAGCGGCTTTCATTTGAAATGGACAATGCGCTATTGTATGCAGTTTGTATATATACACACAAATGTGATATTGTAAACATCTGATGTGTTCCATTCACATGACTTTCTCTACATCTCTGCAACAAATTATTGTTAAAAAGCTCTTGTTTCTATTTACTTCCTGCTAATCAGAAAAAAATTAGCAGAAATAGTCGTATTACGCTTCCTTGTAAGTAGAAACGAAATAAGGGAGTACCATAGATTAAAGTGAAAATAAAAAGCTGGTTGCTATGTGACTGAAGCTCCTTTTTTTTTTTTTTTTTTTTTTTTGTATGGACAGGAGTAGAAAAAATCCTGTATGAGAAAAGTATAAGTTTTTTAAAGCTGAAACCAAAAACAAGGAATACTTAAAAAATTATCAACTCCATGAATAAATGTATGTAATATAAATTGTGTGCTTTAAACTGCTCTACATTTTCTGTGTTGTAAGTTTATTTCCATCTCTTACGGTTTAGCAATTATGCAAAATTCCGTAAAATTCTACCCGAATAAAGTAGTCTTCGGAGTCTATTCATAGAACATTCAAGATATGCATTTTATTTGTCAGGGAAATGTATTTAATATATGATGTTTTAATAAAATCGTTAGAGCCATTTTAGAGAAAATCAACATTTTCGAAAAAAGTTCTATTTAAGGGTAGTTCTGGTGGGGGGGGGGATTTCTCCAAATCTTTATGTCGCATCCCTGGAAGATACTAAACTTAAGTACTAATTCGCTATTTTACCGACTTTTCGTTTTTGAGTTATCGTGTTCACAAACACACGCACACACGGACCTTTTTCTGAAAATATATATTTTTTTTTTTGGATACAGGGTATCCTAAGACATATATTTCCGGTGAAACTTCGGTATCAAAATTTTGGGTGGAGTGCAACACATTCTCTGTACACTATGTGCATAGTACGTATAGAGAAAGTAAAAAGGGAAATAAGGAAATACACTAGGCTAAACTGACAGTCAAATGCTTTAAAATGTAGTTGCTATGGCATTGAATTCCGATTCTTTGGGCACCCAGATGTTAATAAGTTCCCGGATGAGAAAAGTATTTAATATTTTAAAACATAGAGATATAACTTGGAATATCTTAAAACGGCCAACTCTAGGAAAAAATGCACATAACATTAATTGTATGCTTCAATAAGCTCTACATTTTTGTGTATTAAGTTTTTGTCTATCGCCTACGGTTTCCCAGTTATGAGAAAAATCCTGCAAAACTCCTCCAGAGTATGTATATATATATATGTCTTCAGAGGTTATTCCCAGAAAATTCAAAATATAAATTTTATATGTCTTGGAAATATGTTTAATATATGACCTTTTAATTAAAACCCTTACAGCCATTTCTGAGAAAATGAAGATTTTCAAAACTTGTCCATGTAAAGGGTAGTTGGGTATGGCGGACTTTCTTGAAAATCTTCGCGTCACAACATTCGAAGACACTGAAACAAAGATCAAGTTTAATATGTAGCGAGATTTTCGTTTTTGAGCTATGCTGTTCACAGACAAACAGACACCCACACGGACATGTTGCTAAAGATGTATATTTTTTGGATGCAGGGGATCAGAAAATATATATTTCCAGTGAAATCTCGGGATCGAATTTTCTGTTGCAATACAATATTTTCTCAATGCACTATACTTAGTACGTGTAGAGAAAGTAATAGTGTCCCATTATAAACTAATAGAGATGGAGATAGAGAAAACCATAGAAATGTAATACATCAGATTTTTACTTTCTCTACATGTACTATGTACATAGTGTATAGAGAAGGTATTGCACTCCACCAAAAAATTCGATACAGAGATTTCACCAGAAATAATGTTTCAGGGTCCCCTTTATCCAGAAAACGTGTGTAATGTTTCAGTGTGTCTGTGTGGCTGTGAACACGGTAACTCGAATACGAAAAGTCGGCAAAATATCAAACTTGGTATTTAAGTTCACCATCTTTCAGGGATGTGACACCAAGTTTTTGAGAAAAATCCCCCCGCCCCAAACTACCCTTTACATGGAACTTTTGTCCAAAATTTTGATTTTCTATTAAATGGCTCTAACGATTTGGATTAAATATCCTGTATTAAAGATAATTACCTGAGAAATAAGAGGTATATCATGAATTTCTGGAAATAGCCTCTGAGGACTACTTTATTCTGGGTGAATTTTACGGAATTTTACATATCTGCTAAACCGTAAGAGTTAGATAAGAAGTTATCACACAGAAAATATACAGCACCCTAAGACAAAATTTATGTTATATACATATTTTTCGTGTAGTTGATACTTTTTGAGACATTCCCGACTTTTTGTTTCAGCATTAATAAACATATTTTTATCATACAGGAATTTGACAACTCCTGTCTATAACAAACAAAGGAACTTCAGTCAAAGGGCAACAAATTTTCGATTATCACTTTAACCTATGGTACATCCTTATTTCAGTTCTGCTTTCAAGGAAGCAAGTAATAAGTCGATTTCAGCTAATATTTCTCAATTGGCATGAAGTAAATAGAAGCGTAAGATTTTTAACAATAGTTTGTTGCAGAGATGTAGAGAAATTCATAAGACAGGAACACATCAGATGTTTGATAAGACTAATCACATACTACTGCTGGTATAAAGCTGGAAGGTTTACTATCTGGAGGGAAGTTGGAATATTAGAATTGGACTCAACCTGAAGATTGCTAGTCGAGAGAGACTCAGGTTATGATATAGATATCGCGACGTGATGGTTCTCTACCACGTTCTGTATTCCTCACGTAAACTTCGTGATGAGGTGAAGCATCAGTATTGGCAGGATAAGGTAGTGAGCACGGATCAAACTTCATATTCTCCCTACAAGAGCTCCACACTTTAGTGTCTTTCTCGCATTTAAGGCAGTATAAAGAAAATGGAGATAGATATAAGGAAACCTTTATGAATACAAATCTGACGCTTTATATGCATATTACTGTCTCTAACCACAGCGCCTCAAACTGCTTTTACTGTACAATATTTTCTGACACTATTTCAAATATCTAATGTATTCCATTTACATGACATGTTAAAAGTATTATTCCTCTATCTACTTCATGTTAATCGAGAAAAACCTTAGCAGAACTTGTTTTATTGGCATTAACCTTGTCAGCAGAAGGGAAATAAGCGAATACACCGCGCTAAAGCGACAGTGAAATCTTTTAAAACAGACGCAATGTGATTGATAATTTTTTTTTGCATGAACTGACAATGACACGTTTCCCTATGAGAAAAGTTTAACTACTTTAAAACTGAAAAAAAAAAAACAAAAAAAAAAACAACGAAAAATCCCGAAATTGTGTGCTCCTCGAAAAGAAAATTTCGTTTCGTAATCAGCATACCCAACCCGTATTTATAGAACTCACTCAACCTAGGGCTTACAAGCGGATGTCTAGAGGTCAGAAGCCTGTCGGGGAGCCAACGGCACGAAACCACAGAATGGAGAACCTAGCCCGTAGGCAGGCATGAGTGTGAGGAAGTGGATCATATGTAGGACTGACACTCCCCTAGGACTTACAAGCGGATGTCTAGGGATCAGAGTCCTGTCAGGGAGCCAACGGCACGAAACCACAGAATGGAGAACCTAGCCCGTAGGCAGGCATGAGTGTGAGGAAGTGGATGATATGTAGAACTGTCATTCCCCTAGGACTTACGAGCTCATGTCTAAGAGTCAGAGGCCTGTCAGGGAGCCAACGGCACGAAACCACAGAATGGAGAACCTAGCCCGTAGCCAGACATAAGTGTGAGGAAGTGGATGATATGTAGGACTGACACTCCCCTAGGACTTACAAGCGGATGTCTAGGGATCAGAGGCCTGTCAGGGAGCCAACGGCACGAAACCACAGAATGGAGAACCTAGCCCGTAGCCAGACATAAGTGTGAGGAAGTGGATGATATGTAGAACTGTCACTCCCCTAGGACTTACGAGCTCATGTCTAGGAGTCAGAGGCCTGTCAGGGAGCCAATGGCACGAAACCACAGAATGGAAAACCTAGCCCGTAGGCAGGCATGAGTGTGAGGAAGTGGATGATATGTAGGACTGACACCCTCTAGGACTTACAAGCGGATGCCTAAGAGTCAGAACCCAGTCGGGAAGCCAATGGCACGAATCCACAGAATGGAGAACTTTTAACGAGCGGTCGGACCCTAGTCAGGCATGAACCTAAGGAAGCGGATATGAAATGTAAGCAACATTCATGGCTGGAAACTGATTGTGGAATAATTAGTGCAATGAGTGGAGGGGGAAACCTGAAGACCCGGAGAAAGCCCACTCAGACGTCGTTTCGTCCACCATGAATCCTATATGCGGGCATTTGGGATCGAACCTGGGCTGCCTAGATGGGAGGCGAGAGGTCTAACCACTCACCTGTTAAGAAATGTAGGTGTATGATGTAAATTATGTGATTTAACGAGATTTACATTTATTTGCCTCTTATGTTGTTGTTTATCTTTTACGGTTTACCAGTTATGCATAAATTATAAAAAGATCATTCAGAATGATGACGTTCTCAGTCGTATTCCCAGAAATTTTAAGATATACATTTGGTTAGCCTACTCGTTTTTCACCAAAGCGGACTGTTTATGATCCCTGGCGACAGCATGAGGGATTTGTGGTTCACAAAGCGGTGCAGTGGCGGATATTCTCCGGGTTCTCTGATTTCTCCCGCCAGCCATGCTGCCGCTGTTTCCATGTATCTTGAATATCATAGTCAACGTTGGCATTTGAACATCATTTCGCTGATTTCGTTCCCTGTCCAACATGACCAACCACGTTAAAGCACGTTAAGTTTCGAAAAAGAAGCATACCCCATTGTTTGCCTGGTGATCTATTTTTTACTTTCTTAGTCCATATGTACAATGTACATAATGGATAGGGAAGGTATTGTATTGCACCCAAAAATTTGATACCGAGATTTCACCCGAAATACGTGTTTTAGAACCCTCTTAATCCTAGAAAAAGGAATTCAGAAAAAGGTCCATTTGTTTGTGCTTATGTCTGTCAGTCTGTCTGTCTGTTAACCTGTGGACAGCATAGCTCAAAAACGAAAATATCGTTGAATACCAAACTTGGTATAAGTTTGGTATCTTCCAAGGATGCGACATGAACATTTTCAGGAAAATCCTGCCATCCCGAACTATCCTTAACATGAAAAAATGTTCGAAATTTTGTTTGTGTTAAAATGGCTGTAATGATTTTGATTAAAATATCGTATACAAAACATATTCACCTGTTAAATATCATTTATATCTTGAATTTTCTAGGAATAGCCTATGAAGACTACTTTATTCTGGATTAATTTTACGGAATTTTGTATAACTGGTAAACTGTAAGAGACAGACAAAAACTTTCCCCACAAAAACGTAAAGTATGTTAAAACACACAATTTATGTTATATATATTATTTTCATGTAGTTTATCATTTTTGAGGGATTCCTTGTTTTTAGTTTCAGAGTGGATGTCAGCTTATACTTTTTCTCATACAGGAATACAGGAATTTGTTAACTCGTGTCCATACAAACAAAGGTACTTCAGTCACATAGCAACCAACATTTGAATATTGCTTTAACCTAAGGCACTCCCTAATTTTGCTTCTCGTTACATGCAATCAAGTAATAAGATGATTTTTGCTAAGTTTTTCTCGATTAGCATGAAGTAAATAGAAGAATAAACATTTTAAGAATGAATTGTTTTAGTGAATGTCATGTGAATGTATCACATCAGATTTTTTTAACTCCCGCCTTTACTACAAATAGCATTGCAGGAAATGACATTGATGAAACATGGAATGAAGGGAGCTCCGGTGGAATGCAATGGTGAGGGAAACCCAAAGAAAACCCTCCGTTTTGTCCACCACAAGTGAGTAGTCCAACTTCTTTTGTTATTTGCCTAGGAAATGACATTTTTTGCTTTTACCCTATCTATAGTATAATATTTGTAGCAGTTTAAAATGACTTAAAGCCTTTAAAATGAACTTGAACGTAGAAGCTTAAGATGACATTAGTGTGAGTTTAAAAAGCGGCGCATCTTGAGTGCAGCAGCAGTAGCAGAATTTGTAGCTGTAAAAGTTTAACATGCTAATGATGTTAATCAGACGAGACTGGGTTACAAGCTCAAGTGGTTGATTTGCTTGCACAAAGTTCCTCAGATAGTTACGCGAGTTTGATGTTCTTATGTAAAGTTACCTTACTTGGACATGACGCTATTATCTCCAGCACAACTTGCTCCAGCCCACCGACTCACAACGTACTTCTCGACACAACCTTTTATACCGAGCGAATACAAAACCATCCACTTGGTGACTTTAAAGTGAACATTTTTTACTTTCTAAACATGTACTATATACATAGTGTATAGAGAATGTATTGTATTCCACCCAAAATTAAATACCAAGATTTCACAAGAAATACGTGTTTTACGACAACTTAGCATTTTTAGACAAATTTCCGTTTGTCTGTGAATGTCGGCAGCATAACATACCTTGCAAGCAGAAGTAAATAAGGCAGCACCATAAGATAAAGTGATAGTCAAAAGCTGGTTGCAATGTTGTATTGGCCGGAGTTGACAATTTCCAGTATGAGAAAAGTATAGGTTTTTCAAAGTTGAAAACAAAAACAAGGAATATCTCAAAAAGGATCAACTCCACAAAAAATGCATATAACATGGAATGTATGTTTTAAAGTGCTCTACATTTTTTGCCTGGTAAGTTTTTGTCGATCACTTACGGTTTACCAGTTATGCAAACTTCCGTAAAATTCATCCAGAGTAAAGTAGTCTTCAGAGGCAATTCCCAGAAAATACAAGATATACATTTTATTTGTAAGGTAAGTACTTTAATATACAATATTTTAATCAAAATCATTATAGCCATTTTTGAGAATATCAAAATGTTTGAAAAAAGTTCCATATAAAGGGTAGTTGGGTGTGGGGAAATTGTTTTGAAAATCTTCGTGTCGCATCCCTGGAAGATACTAAACTTAAATACCAATACTGTCCTTTCGTCTTTGAGTTATCGTGTTCACAGACACACGGGCACACGAACACACTGACACACGGACACACGGACAAACACACACACACATACACACGGACCTATTTCTGAAAATGTCTTTTTTATATAGTGACTCTAAAACATATATTTTCGTTGAAATTACGGTATTGAATTTTTGGATGGAGTGCAATACCTTCTCTACACACTATGTACATAGTATACATAGTACTCATAGAGAAAGTAATAAGCATATTCTTCTATCTACCTGATGATACTCAAGATAAACATTGGCAGAAAATGTCTTAATTACTTGCTTCCTTGTAAGTAGGAGGAAAATAAGGGAATAAACTAGGCTGAAACGACAGTCCAATCTTTTAAAGCTGGTTGTCATGTGGATTAAAACCGTTTCTGTGCAGGACCAGGTGTTTAAAACTTTTCGGGTCAGAAAAGGAATATTTCAAAAACGGTTAATTCAAAGAAAAAAAACGAATATGACATAATTACGTTTACTGTGTAGTAAGTTTATGTGTAACTCATACGGTTTACCTGCTACAAAGGGTTCAGTAAAATTTAGAGATTATTTCCAGAAAATTCAAGATATACTCCGGTCCATACAACATAGCAACCAGCTTTTGACTATCACTTTAACTTATTTACTTCTGCTTGCAAGGAAGCAAGTAATAAGATTAATTCTGCTAATTTTTTCTCGATTAGCATGAAGTAAATGCAAGCATAAGCTTTTTAATAATATATTTCTGCAGATGTAGAGAAAGTCATGTGAATGACACACATCAAATTTTTGTAACGTATGTCACAGTTACAGAAAGGTATACAAATCCCAGGAATTAGTCTGGTAGAGCACTACTTAACGTAGTCCGCCCAGCGCTGCTAAGTGGAGCCTGGACATGGACAGTAAATTACGCTGCATTTTCTTGCTAGCTGTATAACAGCGCAGCTATATTAAACCACCCTTAACGTCATCATTTTCCTGTAGCTTGGCAACCTCTTAGCTCAGGTAGAACACAGCTTTTAGAAAACATATCAAGTGCTCCATTCTTCATTAAAGCTACACAGTTTACACTTCACGTTATGCTTTACATTTGCACGGCATTTATTTATCGGGCAATTCCATCTTCACTTTCTCTGGTACGTGCGGTGAAAGTTGAAGTGCGAGGGTCGGCTCATAAGTCCCGGGCCTCTCAATGAAAACAACATTTAATTTTTACTTCCTCTACACGTACTATATACATAGTGTATAGAGAAGGTATTGTAATGCACCCAAAAAATATATATATCAGTATTTCAAAGGATATATATGTTTTGAAACCCCCTGAATCCAAAATAAAAGCATTTTTAGAAACATGTTCGAGTGTGTGTCTGTCTGTCCTTGTGTATATGTGTGTGTCTGTGGGCAACATGGCTCAAAAACGAAAAATACCAAACTTGGTATTGAAGTTTAGTATATTGTAAGGAATGCGACATGAAGATTTTCAATTAAATAACCACACCGCCAACTACCCTTTACATGGAACTTTTTTCGAAAATTTTGAATTTCTCAAAAATGGATCTAACGATTTTGATTAAAATGTCGTATACACTAAAGATATTTACCTGACAAATAAAATATATATCTCTAATTTTCTGGGAATAACCTCTCAAGACTACATTATCATGGATGAATTTTACAGAATTTTGCATAATTTTTTCATGCATGGTAATAAGCCGCCTCAAAAATTCACAGGGATTTTTACGGTAGAGCTCCACATTATTAACAGAAACAGTTTTTCTTCACAACTTTTGATCAGGTGTCAACAAACGCGGCACTCAAATTACACAGACCTTGTGAAAGCCCAAAACAATACTTAAAAAATTACATGCACGTTCTTTTGACATGTTTACAGCCTCTGCTTTCTCAAACAACTTTAATCTGTGGTCTTCCAGTACTAAACGATAACTTTTTTCAATGATCTCTGGAGTTGTCACTTCTACAGGGCGTCCAGAGCGAGGCTCATCACTAGTGCTCGTACGTCCCATTTTAAACTCTGCAACCCACCTTTTATTCATTGAATATAATGGTCTTTCCTTCTTGATTTTTAGGCGTTAAGCCTTTAAAATGGAAATATTTAATCACTGCCCAAATCCTCCATTTTCGTGAAAACTCTAAAGTTGTCTTGTTTAAAATTCGAAAACTAACCAAGCTATAGACCTGTAACTATGGATACAAGCTAGTCTGGAGTTAAACTATACGATGCTACCGTCTAACTGGTCTAGTGGCGTCATATCTGTGTGAGGCCTGGGACTTATCAGCCGGCCCTGGTATTGGTTTTATACTTCCTCTAGCTTATAAGTACACAATAAATAGTAGCTGGAGACTGTATGTAGAGACTTCACCAGAAACGTATGTTTTTAGAGTGCCTAGTCCAAAAAATGTGATGTGTTCCATTCACATTACTTTCTCTACATCAAGGTAGCAAATAATTGTTAAAATGCATATTCTTCTATTTAATTTATGATAATCGAGATAAGCATCAGCAAAAATTGTCTTAATTACTTGTTTTGTTGTAAGTAGAAGGAAAATAATGGGGTACATTAGACCAAAACAACAGTAAAATCTTTAAAAGCTGGTTGTCGTGGTGAACTCCGTTTCTATGCAGGGCTAGGAGTTTACAACTTTCCATATGAGAAAAGCTTAAGTACTTTAAATCTGAAAACAGTAACAAAGAATATCTCAGAAACGGTCAATTCCACGAAAAAATGTAAATGACATAAATTGTGTGTCTTATCCTGATCTATATTTTTGAGTAGTAGGTTTTTGTCCATCTCTTACAGTTTTTCAATTAGGCAAAATTCATCCATAATAAAGAGGTATTTAAATGCTATTCTCAAAAAATTCAATGTATACATTTTATTTGTCAGGATAATTTCTTTAATATATGATATTGTAATGAAAATCGTTGAAATTTTTGAGATATCAATATTTCCAAAAATGTTCCAGTAACGGTTAGTTGGTGTAGGGGGACTTTTTCTCAAAATCTTCATGTCGCATCTCTGGAAGATACTAAACTTAACTTTGGTATTTTGCTGAATTTTCGTTTTTGAGTAATCGTGTTCACAGACACACGGACACTAGAACACACAGACACACACACGGACGTTTTTGTGAAAATGCTTTTTTGGATACAAGGGACCCTAATATTTCCGGTGAAATCTCTGTATCGAAGTTTTGGATGGATTGCAAACCTTCTCTATGCACTATATACATAGTATATGCAGAGAAAGTAAAAATGTGCTATATGAATAGAAATTTCGAAGCAGTATCAGGGTTTTATATATGCTGTCAAACTTTTGTCATCGTTGTTTGAAGATTTTCTAAAGGCCTTGCTGTCCCATGAGATGTTTGCATCTCCGCTGATAAAGAGATGAATCAGTTGATCAAAGTTTTCTGTGATAAGCAGGAACAAAACACATATGAGTGAATCTATCCGCTGATAAAGAGATGAATCAATTGATCAAAGTTTTCTGTGATAAGCAGGAACAAAACACATATGAGTGAATCTATCCGCTGATAAAGAGATGAATCAGTTGATCAAAGTTTTCTGTGATAAGCAGGAACAAAACACATATGAGTGAATCTATCCGCTGATAAAGAGATGAATCAATTGATCAAAGTTTTCTGTGATAAGCAGGAACAAAACACATATGAGTGAATCTATCCGCTGATAAAGAGATGAATCAATTGATCAAAGTTTTCTGTGATAAGCAGGAACAAAACACATATGAGTGAATCTATCCGCTGATAAATAGATGAATCAATTGATCAAAGTTTTCTGTGATAAGCAGGAACAAAAGACATATGAGTGAATCTATCCGCTGATAAATAGATGAATCCATTGATCAAAGTTTTCTGTGATAAGCAGGAACAAAAGACATATGAGTGAATCTATCCGCTGATAAATAGATGAATCAATTGATCAAAGTTTTCTGTGATAAGCAGGAACAAAAGACATATCTGTTGCATGTGGGACAAACACAGCAAGTTTTCTATCCTGAGGGAGAAAGTTTGGACGTGCTCAAGTAGCACTTTGTATCATGAGAACGCTTCCTTCAACATTGCGGGCGGGCGGGTTGCAATTTTATCACATTCAAACTTTCCTTGCTTGATAAACCTCATCTTAAATTCCAGACATCAGAGTGATGGAGAGCTACTTACCGGTGGTTGCAGAAAGAAATTCTTCTCACGGAGAACCATGGCGGAGGTAGGTGCATACAAACTCAGAGCAAATTGCGCTAGGCCACACAGAAAACTGAATATGTCTTCAAATGCTTGTGGCTTGCTACTAGGAGCGTTGGATAAGCCAAGAAGTTACCCCTTAGTATAGAAAAAAATATTCAGTAACCATTGTCTCTTAATAGATGGCAGTTAAGGCTTCAGCTACATCCATCACGTGGTTTGAATGCCAAAGTGTTTGAATCAACAATCTTGTACTTATTTAGACAAATGGAGAAAAAATCTGATTTGTTCCAATAACATGCCTCTCTACATCTCTGTAACAAATTGTTGTTCAAAAGTTTATCCTTCCATTTATTTAATTCTAATCGAATAAAAAATTATCATAAATAGTCTTATTACTTGCTGCTTTGTAAAAAGAAGCAAAAATAAGGGAGTAGCATAGGCTAAAGTGATAGTCAAACCTGCTTGTTATGTGACTGAAGTTCCTTTGTTTATATGGACAGGACTTGAAAGATTCCCGTATGAGAAAAGTAAAATTGTTTCAAAAATGAATCCAGTAACGAGTAATATCTCCAAAATTATCCACTCCACTAAAAAATGTATATAGCATAAATTATGTGTTTTAACGAGCTGTACATTTTCTGTTTTGTAAGTTTTTGTCTTTCTCCTACTGTTTGCCTGTTATGCAAATGTCCGTAAAATGTATCCAGAATAAAGTAATCTTCAGAGGCTATTCCCAGAAAATTCAAGATATACATTTTATTTGTCAGGTAAATATATTTAGTACACGATACCTTAATAAAAATCATATTGAATATTGAATTTAAATACCATGTTGGTGTTTAACAGACTTTTAATTTTTGGGCTACGTTGTCCACAGATAAACACACACACACACACACACACACGGACCTTTTTCTTAAAATGCATCTTTTGTATTCAGGGGGACACAAACAGTGAAATCTCGGTATCGAATTTTTGGGTGGAATACAATTCCTTCTCTGTACACTATGTACATAGTATGTGTAGAGAAAGTAAAAGCTGAATTGCCTGCGGAGATTAAACACTTCTATTTAAAAGACTCAACACTGGAAAAGATAAAAGCCGAGTTGGACGAAGTGTATGGCACATCTGCTCCTGCATTTGCAACGATTTACAGTTGGATAAATGAATTTAGACGTGGTCGTAATTCCACAAATGATGAACATCTTTCCGGACGTTAAGTAAAAGTGATTTCCTTCTAAATGATGCAGTGCTTGACGAATCAAAGTTCGTGAAACAGTAGATGCCACAAGCATATCACATGGTGTAGTGTTCTCAACTTTGCACCAATGGAAAATAAACGCAATCTTCTGATCGATTCGGAAGCTGGTTTGACACTTTTGCGTCGCAATTCTCACGAGTTTCTGCGTCGATATATAACTATGGATGAAACATGGATACACCACTACTTTCCAGAGACAAAAACACAGTCAAAAAAGTGGGTTATAAAGGCTCAGAAGAAGGCAAAAGTTGTGAAATCTGGAAAAAAATTTATGGCCTCGGTTTTTTGGAATGTATTCGCAATAACCTAAATTGATTCCTTGCAAAAAGGAAGGCATTGTCTTTGAACCGGTTTAACGAAGAAACCAAGAAAAGAATGCCCTCAACTGGCACAGAACAAGATTCTCTTCCACCAAGACAATGTAGGGCTGCACACCTGCGCATTTTCTATGGCGAAAATTGTAGAATTAAGGTTCGAATTACAACATGCGTCGTAATCACCAGATTTGGCCACGGTGACCTTTTTTTATTTCTAAACTTAAAAAAGAGGTTCTATGGAAGACGTTTCTCCCAAACAGATATTGAAACCTTCCGAAATCCTACTTTTTGGAAGGCTTAAAACATTTGGAGAAACGCTGGGAAGTGTACGAACTAAAAGGGGATGATGTGAAAAACGAAAGCAATGTTGAATTTTCTGGGAATAGCCTCTGCAGATTACTTTATTCTCGATGAATTTTATGGAATTTTGCATAACTGCTAAACCGTAAGAGATGAAAAAAAAAAAAATTACGACACAAAAAATGTAGAGCTCGTTAAAACACACAATTTATATTATATACATTTTTTAGTTCAGTTAGTCATTTTTGCTGTATTCCTTGTTTTTAGGTTCAGCTTTGAAAAACTCATAAAGAATTTTTTTCTTTTTAAGCTTAAGTCTTTTAACCTGGTTGGTCATATGTGACGATGAATGAAAATGGTGAAATGATGCTCAAATTATCTCGGCGTCCATGGAGCTTAAAGTTACTTCACATTCATCTTCTCAGGATAAGGGAAAACCCCGAAAAAACCTTATCCTGGCAACTCACCCTAAGCGAGCTTGGAACTCACGATCTTTTGAATGTGAGGCAGACACGCTACCCCACACTACCCATGCGAGCTCCTATACTTGAATTTGTCAACTCGTGCCCATACAAACAAAGGATCTTCAGTCACATCACTTGACTATCACTTTAACTTATGGCACTCCCTTATTTCGCTTCTACTTACAAGGAAGCAAGTAATAAGACTATTTCTGCTCATTTTTTCTCAATTAGCATGAAGCAAATAGAGGCATAATCTTTTTAACAATGATTTGTTGCATAGATGTAGAGAAAGTCATGTGAAAGGAACACATCAGATTTTTTTTCATTGATTTCTATAAAGCACCGCAGCACATGATATCAATTTGATGGTAACCTGTGAGCATCTCGTGGGATCTGGTCTGGATCGAAGCGCGGTTCAGCCGTGAAGGGGCCCCGGCCCATTGTTCCTCTAGCCAATTAACAAGTTCTCGGCTCCACGCGATACGACCCGCTCATCCCCACAGCAAATTGTTGAGTGCCTGTAATTGATGACGTGCTCGTCTTAGCCCTCAACTGTTTTATCCTTAGCAGGTTTTTTAAACGCCTGCCAGCTAATTCTATATCTGAGCAATCAAACTTGGATTTAAACGTTATGATCTATGACTGCAAGTTCGAAACTGCAAACTAAAAATGCTAGCCTCTCTAAATTTATATCACAGATATGATATAATGCAAATAAGTTACACTGTACATTTCATCAATTTTGCTCTAATGTATCTCTTTGGATCCAGGGGGTCTGAAAGCATACTTTTGAGGTCAAATTAAAATACCAAATTTTATGGTAGAATACAATACCTTGTCTATATTTACGTTATATATACGTGCTAGTGAAAGTAAAAACTATGAAGCTAAAAATGAAGAGGGCAAAAACTCGTAGGCGAATTTACGGGAAGAGCAAGGTAAAAATTGTTTAGAAGAAGAAGCAGAACAAGAACTGACCTATGGATTATTGTGTTCTGACACCCATGGGCTGAAATATATGTTGGCCTTTGTGATAGGATAGAAATTCATAGACTATTTAACAAAGTAAAGAAAAAAAAGCTGATGGTTCCATTCACATGACTTTCTCTACATCTCTGTAACAAATATTGTTTAGAAACGTATACTTCTATTTACTTCAGGCTAATCGATTAAGAAATACCAGAAATATTCTTCTTACTTGCTTCCTTGTAAGTAGAAGGGAAATAAGGAAGTACCATAGGTTAAAGTGATAGTCAAAAGCTGGTTGCTATGTGACACGAGTTGACAAATTCCTTTATGAGAAAAGTATAAGTCTTTTTTTAAAGTTGAAACCAAAAACAAGGAATATCTGAAAAACAATCAACTCCACGAAAAAAATGTATACAACATTAATTGTGTGTTTTAATGTGCTCAACATCTTTTGTGTGGTAAGTTTTTGTCTCTCGCTTACGGTTTAGCACTTATGCAAAAAACCGTACAATTCACTCAGGATAAAGTAGTCTTCAGAGGATATTCCCAGAAAATTGAAAATCTACATTTTATTTGTCAGGTAAGTATCTTTAGTATACAATATTTAATCAAAATCGTTAGAGCCATTTTTAGAAAATCAAAATTTTCACAGACACATGGACACACTGACAAACGGACACACGGATCACACACACGGACCTTTTTCTAAAAATACTTTTTTTGGATACAGAGGACCCTAAAACATATATTTCCGTTGAAGTCTCGGTATCGAATTTTTGGTGGAGTACAATACCTTCTCTATGCACTATGTACATAGTGCGTATAGAGAAAGTAATAAATCTAAAAATGAAAAGGACAAAAGCTCATAGTGAATTTATGGAAAGAGCAAGACAAAACTAGTTTTGAAATAAAATAAATAGAAAAAGAATTAACCCATGGACTACTATACATTGATAGCTGCGAGTTGAAGTTGTGTATTGTCCTATGGGATAGTTCATAAAATGTGTGAAAATGTAAAGAAAAATCAAAATACCATAAAAAATTCGTTTTGTTTTCTCTAAGAATGAAACAGACATGAGAGATCCTTATGCGTTTCATTGCGTGGGGAAGTGTTTACCATAATTCTCGCGCACTTGTGAAATAATTGTGTTGTGGCAGTAATTTAGGAGAGGAATGCTGGAACAGTTCCTCGCGAGCTTAGCTTGGTGCTAATGAATCTAGTAGGGCCATTAGTTTAACGTATTTACTCTACTGCTTTACATGACTTACAATTAGGCCCTTGTCTCACATGCAAGATGCCTGCAAGGGAAATATACTCGAGCCAAGCCGCCCTGAACGCTCCAGGGGGTCTCAAGGGCTTCTAGGGCCAGGGACAGGGTGTTTACTAGCACCTGACTCCTTCCCAGTCTTGTTGGGGGGTGTTAAGAGCTGCTAGAGCCAGGCACAGGGTGTTTCCTAGCACCTGACTCCTTCCCAGTCTTGTTGGGGGGTGTTAGGAGCTGCTAGAGCCAGGCACAGGGTGTTTACTAGCACCTGACTCCCTCCCAGTCTTGTTGGGGGGTGTCAAGAGCTGCTAGGGCTAGGCACAGGGTGTTTCCTAGCACCTGACTCCTTCCCAGTCTTGTTGGGGGGTGTTAAGAGCTGCTAGAGCCAGGCACAGGGTGTTTCCTAGCACCTGACTCCTTCCCAGTCTTGTTGGGGGGTGTTAGGAGCTGCTAGAGCCAGGCACAGGGTGTTTCCTAGCACCTGACTCCTTCTCAGTCTTGTTGGGGGGTGTCAAGAGCTGCTAGTCAGGCAAGGGGTGTTTACTAGCACCTGACTCCCTCCCAGTCTTGTTGGGGGGTGTTAAAAGCTGCTAGGGCCAGGCACAGGGTGTTTGCTAGCACCTAACTCCTTCCCAGTCTTGTTGGGGGGTGTTAAGAGCTGCTAGAGTCAGGCAAGGGGTGTTTACTAGCACCTGACTCCCTCCCAGTCTTGTTGGGAGTGTCAAGAGCTGCTAGGGCCAGGGACAGGGTGTTTACTAACATTTGACTCCTTGCCAGTCTTGTTGGGGGTGTCAAGAACTGCTGGGCCAGGGACAGGGTGTTTATTAACATTTGACTCCTTGCCAGTCTTGTTGGGGGTGTCAAGAGCTGCTAGGGCCAGGCACAGGGTGTTTCCTAGCACCTAACTCCTTCCCAGTCTTGTTGGGGGTGTCAAGAGCTGCTAAGGCCAGGCACAGGGTGTTTCCTAGCACCTGACTCCTTCCCAGTCTTGTTGGGGGGTGTTAAGAGCTGCTAGAGCCAGGCACAGGGTGTTTCCTAGCACCTGACTCCTTCCCAGTCTTGTTGGGGGGTGTTAGGAGCTGCTAGAGCCAGGCACAGGGTGTTTCCTAGCACCTGACTCCTTCTCAGTCTTGTTGGGGGGTGTCAAGAGCTGCTAGTCAGGCAAGGGGTGTTTACTAGCACCTGACTCCCTCCCAGTCTTGTTGGGGGGTGTTAAAAGCTGCTAGGGCCAGGCGCAGGGTGTTTGCTAGCACCTAACTCCTTCCCAGTCTTGTTGGGGGGTGTTAAGAGCTGCTAGAGTCAGGCAAGGGGTGTTTACTAGCACCTGACTCCCTCCCAGTCTTGTTGGGAGTGTCAAGAGCTGCTAGGGCCAGGGACAGGGTGTTTACTAACATTTGACTCCTTGCCAGTCTTGTTGGGGGTGTCAAGAACTGCTGGGCCAGGGACAGGGTGTTTATTAACATTTGACTCCTTGCCAGTCTTGTTGGGGGTGTCAAGAGCTGCTAGGGCCAGGCACAGGGTGTTTCCTAGCACCTAACTCCTTCCCAGTCTTGTTGGGGGTGTCAAGAGCTGCTAAGGCCAGGCACAGGGTGTTTACTAACATTTGACTCCTTGCCAGTCTTGTTGGGGGTGTCAAGAACTGCTGGGCCAGGGACAGGGTGTTTACTAGCACCTGTCTCCTTCCCAGACTTGTTGGGGGTGTCAAGAGCAGCTAGGGCTAGGGACAGGGTGTTTACTAGTACCTGACTCCTTCCCATTCTTGTTAGAGGGTCTCAAAAACTGGTAGGGCCAAAGATAGTGTGTTTACTAGCACTTGACTACTTCTCAGTCTGTTAGGGGGTGTCAAGAGCTGCTAGGTCGAGGGACAGAGTGTTCAAAAACATCTGACTTCTTTCCAGTCCTATTAGGGGATTTCAAGAGCTGCTAGAGCCAGGGACAGGGTGTTTACAAGCATTTGTCATCTTTCCAGTCTTACTAGGGTGTCTCAAGAGCTGCTAGGGCCCGGCACGGGGTGTCCAGAAACATTGAACTAATTCTCAGACTTGCTATGGGATCTCAAGAACTGCTACGGCCATAAACAGGGTGTTCACAAACATCTGACTCCTTCCCAATTTTGCTAGGGGTTCTCAAGAGCTGTTAGAGACAGCGACAGGGTGTTCAAAAACATCTGATTTCTGCTCAGTTTTGGTAGTGTCTAGATCTCAGGGACAGCGTGTACACAACTCCCACACTTTCTTAATCTTACTGCCGACTGGATCTTAGGGTCAGGGTGTTCACAAAACAGACACTTTCCTAGTATCACAACTGACTCTATATCAGAGACAGGGTGTTTACAAACTTCTCACTCTTTCCCATGCTTATACCTCACTGGATTTCAAGGACTGGGTGCTTCAATACCTTCCACTCTTTCCAATGCTTATACCTCACTGGATTTCAAGGACAGGGTGCTTCCATACCTCTCAATCTTTACCAGTGTATAGCTAAATGGATAACAGGGACGGGGTGTTCACAAATCCTTCACACAATCTCAGCCTACTTCCCGTGTAGATCAAAGTGGCGAGTGTCGACAATCCTCTTCTCTTCATTCTGGATTACTTTTTCAAACTGGTTAACCGTAAGAGAGAGAGGGAGAGAGAGAGAGAGGGAGAGAGAGGGAGACAGAGACAAAAACTTTTTTGTTGTTTATTTATTTATCACTTATTGTATTTTAAAGTATTTAACCTGATTAAGGGGACAGTCAACCGAACCCAACATGTGTGTTTTAATGTGCTCTACATTTTTTGTGTATTATGCTATATACATTTTTTCGTGGAGTTGATCGTTTTTGTTACATTCCATGTTTATGTTTTCAGCTACGAAAAACATACTTTTCTCATACAGGAATTTGTCAACTCCTGTCCATATAAACAAAGAAACTTCAGTCACATAGCAACCAGCTTTTGATTATTGGTTTAGCCTATGGTACTCCCTTATTTCCCTTCTGCTTACAAGGAAGCAAGTAATAAGACTATTTGAGCTAATTTTTTTCTCGATTAGCCTGAAGTAAATAAAAGCATAAGCTTTTTAACAATAATTTGTTGCAGAGAGGTAGAAAAAGTCATGTGAATGTAACACATAAGAGTTTTATTATTGTAAAGCATTTTTACCTCTCTATTTAAAGGTTTATTATTTTTTACTGTGCGTCCTTTTTAACTGTTTTTGTGGTCGCCCAAACCTTGGAGAGCCCAAGTTTTATTTTTTCATTTCTCTAAGCTACAATTTGATCGCATAAAATGTTCCTTGCGGAGCAATTTTGACCGGAATGTTATGAAATTGAGAACATAAGCTCTTTAGGACCTTTGTTTTATAATTTGGTTCTGGGATTTGATGAGAATCAGTTAGTTGAGTATTTGTGTGGCAATAAATATTAAAAAAGCATGGTTGAAAATAAAAATTTCAGATAAAACAAACAATTCCTGTAGCTTTTATTTTTATAATGCAGCAAACTCTAGATCTAATTCTATATTAACAAAATTCATACCGAGTATTATACTTGAAACATGAAAACTATTAAAAAAATGTCATTATATATCAAAAAATTAAAAATTTAATTACAATTAATAAAGCAGAAACTAATTGGAATAGTGGATGAAATCAAGGCTATAACCAACAAATGGCATAAATGTATACAATTTGAAAGCTATATGTTTAAAAATATGGAATGTGGGATGTTCACTTGACAGTCCCCTTAATCCCTAACTTCCAAAAAAATAATTTTACAAAAATGTTCGTGTGTGTATGTCTGTGTGCGTATGTGTATGCGAGTGTGTGTGTGTGTGTGTGAGGGCAGCATAGCTCAAAAACGTAAAGTCTATTAAATGCCAAACTTTGTATTTAAGTTCAGTATTTGCCAAGTTTGTGACACCATGACTGTCAAGAAAATTCCCGTAAATGCAAAAATGTTCAAAAATTTTGATTTTCTCAAAAGTGGCTCTAAATGACCAATAAAATATGTATCTTGAATTTTATGAAAACAGCCTCCGAAAACACTTTTAATCAAGGTGAATTTTGTTGAATTTTGTATAATTGGTAAACGTAAGACATAGTAAGGAACTTACTTAACAAAAAATTTAGAGTTCGTTAAAACGAACAATTCATGTTATATAGATTTTTCGTTTTTGAGATATTACTTATTTTGTATTTTAAAGTGCTTCTACTCTTCTAATACGGGAATTCCTAAACTCTTGACCATACAAAGGAACCTCAGTCATATAGTAACCAGTTTTTCAAACATTTGACTATCGCTTTAGCCTAGTGTATTCCCATACTTTAATATGTGTTATTGCTTTCTCTATAAATAATATGCACATAGTGTACAGAGAACGTTTTGCGTTCCATCCAAAAATTCGATACTAAAATTTCACCAGAAATACATGTTTTGGTTCCCTCTCAATACAAAAACAGCATTTTTATAAAAAGGTTAGTTAGTGTGTGTGTATGTGTGTATAGCTCTGTGTGTGTGTGCCTGTGTCTGTGGACAACATAGCTAAAAATGAAAAGACCGTTGAATTCCAAACTTGGTATTTAAGTTTAGTATCTTCCAAGGATGCGACACGAAGATTTTCAACAAAATCCCTCCACCCCAACTACCTATTACGTGGAACTTTTTTTAAAAATAAAATGGCTTTAACCATTTTGATTAAAATCTCTTATATTTAAGATATTTATTTACATGACAAAAAAAATGTATATTTTGAAATTTCTGGGAATACCCTCTGAAGACTACTTTATTCTGTACGAATTTTACGTAATTTTGCATAACTGCTAAAGCGTTTGAGATGGATAAAAACTTACCACACAAAAAATGTAGAACACATTAGATCACACAATTTATGTTATGTATATTTTTTTCCCCTAGAGTTGGTCGTTTTTTGAGATATTCCTTGTTTTTAGTTTCAGTCTTGAAAAACTTATTCATTTCTCATACAGGAATTTGTCAACTCCTGTCCATACAAACCAAGGAACTTCAGTCACATAGCAACCAGCTTTAGATTGTCATTCTAACCTATGCTACTCCGTTATTTCGCTTCCACTTACAAGGAAGAAATAAGACTACTGATAATTTATTCTCGATTAGCATGAAGTGGAAAGAAGAATTGGAAAGGTTTTTAACAATACTTTGTTGCGGATATGCACAGGATGACATGTGAATGAAATACATAAGATATTTTCTTTGGTGCAGAAAATACTCAAATATTTGAAATTTCCTGCGGAAATGTTCATAGCTGTGGATATTTTTCCATCCTTGCGGTTTGACAAATCACAAAAACAGTCCCAAGAGTTTGGGAATGTTCATTCATCATCCGCCGTTCGTCACCTCCAAGACTGCCACTATAACTGCACCTTGACCTCACGCGATTCATCTCTGCCAGCCCACCCACTCCGACTTTCAAAGCAATTAGTCTTGCTCAGAAAAACAATGTTTTTTATTTTATCCACACATAACATGTTCATAGAGCATAGAGCAGGTATTGTATTGCACCTAAAAATTCGATAACAAGATTTCGCCGGAAATATGTGTCTGGAAGTGCCCTGAGTAAAAAAAAAAAAAAAAAAACATTAGATAAAAGTCGTGTTTGTCTGTGAACAGCTCCGCTAAAAAACTAAAAGAGTGTTAAATACCAAAGTGTCTTCCAAGGATGCGGAATCAAGATTATCAAGAAAATCCCTCCACCCCCAAATACCATTTACTTGCAAAAATATATAAGAAAACTGTTGTTTTTCCAAAAAATTACTAATGATTTTGATTAAAATACCGCATATTAAAGCTATTTAAATCCCGTACATCGCAAATTAAATGTATATTTGAAAGTCTCTGGGAATAGCCTCTAAATACTTGTTTACTCTGGATAAATGTTGGTGAATTATGCATAACCGTAAAACATACAAAAGCTTACTACACTGAATATAGAGATCTCGTTAAAGCACACAATTTATGTCATATACATTTTTGTTTAGAATTGACCGTTTCCGAGATGTTCCTTCTTATTGGTTTTAATTTTAAATTACGCATCGTTTCAGCTCTCTTTTTTATGGAAATGCAAAGTGAACGGAACTTCAATTGCTGACATATCGATTGGCTTTGAAAAGATTTGAGTATCGTTTTAGCCTGGTATATTCCTTTATTTCCGTTTTACTTATAATGAACTAAGTAGCAAGACCATTTGCGTTAGTATTTATGTCGTTTAGATTATGCAGGAGAAGAAAAGTCTTTTGTAAGAATAGTTTATTTTCAGAACATGTAGAGAAGGTCATGTAAATGCAACAAATAAGATTTTTGTTATTTTACTAACGTGAAAGCATTACTTAATTTGCAGATTAGATCAATGTTTGGTCAATGTTTACTTTCTCCCTAGTATTTAGTGCATAGGGATGACATTGCACTTCTCCCATTAAACTCGATACTAGGTTTTAACTAAAAGTGCATATTTTTTAATCCCCTCGATTCCAAAAACTTCGTGTGTGCGCCCGTGTGTCTTTGAACACGATAACTCAAAAACTAAAACACCAAATTGAATAAATACCAAACTTAATATTTAAGTTCCGCAAACTTTAACCCTTAGTTGCTGCCTGCATTTCTATACTACATATGCAGTATTTTCTTTAATTCAAGTTTAAAACTGGAGTTGTAGTAAACATATTTGGAAATAAACCTATAAATTTATTATATAAAATAATAGAAAGAATAAAAATGGAAATAAATATAGATCGTTTATTAATATTTTTCATCCCAATTAATAGTTTAAATTTTACTAAACCAGTTTTTATAATAATGCTTTTGGCCATGAGTGTTAGGTGATAGGTAAGGGAATGGCCATTCATTCAAAGCCAAATGTTGTAAGTTCAAATAACAGTTATTGTGGTAAATGAGGGGGAGAGCCCAAGTGAAATAATCGGTGTGACGCTTGGAAGTTAACGGAGTTATTATTGACTGTTAGTTATGTTGGTTTTCTCTTTTATTTATTTAAAATATCACTGTAATTTAGGGCAACATTGTATATATTTTTATTATATAAAACAGCCTTGATTACTTGTCGTTTATGGTTGAAGTTTAGTACAACATGAAATTAATCCTAGAGTACAACCCTATTTGTTTAGTTACGATTAAAACAAGCGGAACTTATAGGTGCCGGCAGGCAACAAAGGGTTAAGAATGCGACACGAAGGATTCCAATATAATCTTTATATTAAAAATCTTAAAAAAATTGTTTTCTAACAATAACTCTAACAATGTTTATTAAAATACAATATTAAAGCCAGAAAAATAAAATTTAACAAACTGTTAAATACCAAACTTGACATTTAGCCTCAGTATCTATCAATAAAATTTTCCCATCACCCCTTTACATGGAAAAAGTTAAAAATATGATATGCTCCATTCACACGACTTTCTCACAAATTATTAGAAATTATAGAAAGCTTATTCTTCTATTTCTTGCTAATTGAGATAAACATTAACAGAAGTGGTATTATACCTTAGTTCCTTAATAAGTAGAAGACAAATAACGGAATACACTAGGTTAAACCGACAGTCATATGTTTTAAAATGTAGTTACTTAGCAATTGAATCCGTTTCTTTGTGTGGCCAAGCGTTGACAAGTTCCTGTATGAGAAAACTAAATATTTAAAAACTGATATCAATAAGAAGGAATATCTCGAAAACGGCCAACTCCACGAAAAAATCTGTATGTCATAAACCGTTTGTTTTATCGTGATCTATATTTTTGTGTTGTAAGTTCTTTCTATCCCTTACGGTTTACCAGTTATGCAAAATTGAATAAAAATCGTCCAGAGTAAGGAAGTCTTTAGAGGCTATTCCCAAATACATTCAATATATACATTTTATTTGGTATGTAAATATCTTAAATATAAGAGATCTTAATCAAAATTGTTAGAGCTATTCTTGAGAAAATCAAAATTTTCTAATTTTTTTCATGTAAATGGCAGTTTGGAGGGAGGGATTTACTTGAAAATCTTCGTATCGCATTCTTGGAAGATATTAAACTTAAATACCAAGTTTGGTACTTAACGGTCTTTTCGTTTTTGAGCTAGGCTCTCCACAGACACACACAGACCTTTTTCCAAAAATATTTCTTTTTTGGATACATTGGGACTGAAAACATATTTCCGGTGAAATCTCAGTATCGAATTTTTGGGTGCAATACAATACCTTCCTTAGTTCGAATCTCGCTTAGGGTGAGTTACCCGGATAAAGTTTTTTTCGGGGTTTTCCCTTATCCTGAGAAGACGAATGTCGAGTAACTTTGAGCTCCATGGACCCGAGATCATTTGAGCATCATTTCACCAATTTCATTCATCGTCCGATATGACCAACCAGGTTAAAGGACGTTAAACCACCAACAACAACAAAAATACCTTCTCTATACACTATGTACATAGTACGTGTAGAGAAAGTAAAAAATCTTCCCACTAGCGTTTACATGGACTCCAATAGTTTTTATTAAAATATCAAAAAACTATTGGAGTCCATGTAAATGCTAGTTAATCCTAAATAAAGTGTATATGTGAGGCTGTGGCGAAGTGGTTAGACCACTTGCATACCATCTAGGAGGCCTGGATTCGATGCCAAGCGCCCGCACCTGGGATTTGTGGTAGGCGAAGCGGCGTCTGGGCGGTATTATAGAGTACGTACTGCTAGCGTCTATTGGGAAGTATGCACGGTCTCTATGTAAGACAGTGCAGTTGTTGAATATTTTGCCACATGCCGCCACTGTCGCCCACTTAGAGCTGACACGTCATTATCATCTTGCTCTGCTGTAATCTATGCAGACATTCGGCCCATTGGGAAATGTTGGTGGCTGAGCATGGCGACTAATGGAGTCAGAGTAGATGTTGAGAGCGTGATTAGTGACTTGCTATTGTCAAAGGTCGGGAAAACAACGACAGAAGACACAGCGATATAATGTGTGTGTGCGCCCCAGGGTAGCGCTTCAGCATTTCGCTTATGCCCACAACACAGGAATACCTAGCCCAAACACAATGACGCAATTAGCAATGTTTGCAAATGGCTACCACAGGAATGTACTACAGGGTATGACAGAGTCGACTAAATGGGCAAAAAGTCTTATGTGTTCCATTCACATGACTTTCTCCAGCTGTTACACAAACAACTTTCCTTACAATGGTTATTTGTGATACAAGTGGTAAAAAACTAGATGTTCCATTCACATGACTTTCTCTAGCTGTTACACAAACAACTTTCCTTACAATGGTTATTTGTGATACGAGTGGTAAAAATGTAGATGTTCCATTCACATGACTTTCTCTAGCTGTTACACAAACAACTTTCCTTATTATGGTTATTTGTGATACAAGTGCTAAAAATCTAGATGTTCCATTCACATGACATTCTCTAGATTGCTGTAACAGATTACTGTTAAAAAGTATATTCTTCCCAGATAATTTATATAATCGAGATCGATTGTATAATCGAAAAATTCAATATTTTTAATCTCAAACAATAACAAGAAATATCTCAGAAATGGTGATTCCACGAAAAATATGTGTGTTCCATTCAAATGACTTTTTCTACATCTCAGCCACAAATTATTGTTACAAATCTCAAAAGCTTCGAGTCGCATCCCTGGAAGATACTAAGCTTAAATACCATATTTGGTATTTTACAGATTTTTCCTTTTTTAGTTGTCGTGTTCACGGACACTCGGACACACATACACAACACCCACAGACGGATCTTTTTCTGAAAATGATTTGTTTGGATACAGGGGACTCTAAAACACATATTTCCGGTGAAATCTTGATATCCATTTTTGGGTACATTACAATACCTTCTCTATACACTATACACATAGTAAGTGTAGAGAAAGTAAACATGTAGCACATTATGTTAAATAGTTGGTGAGATACCGTGTCAAACTTTAGTACAGAGCGACTACTCTTAAGGTTCCAGATAATCTTACAGCAGTGTATGTTCTGAAGGCAGCTGGTAACGATCACATTTAGGGAGACTTATGGCTCATTTGGCGCCAGCTAGTAGGCTCACCCTCAGATAAACATCTAGGCAACAGCTAGAAATATATCTGGAACTGCTGTAGCGTGAGGATCCTCACTTTATGCCCAAGAGCTAAGGCTTCATATGCAGCTTTTGTTACAGCAAAATGGCAGCTTGCGAGTCTAATTACATGGACACCAACATTATGTTCCTCAAGTAGCATTTAAGGCTCGTTATCTTTATGTAGTTGCCCCTCTGCAACAGTGCTGAACTGTGAGATCTTTCTCACTGGGTATTGTAGTGGCAGTGGGAGTGGTAGTGGTCGTGGTACTGGTAGTGGTAGTGGTAGTGGTACTGGTAGTGGTACTGGTAGTGGTAGTATTACTGGTAGTGGTACAGGTAGTGGTACTGGTAGTGGTACTGGTAGTGGTACTGGTAGTGGTGGTGGTAGTGGTAGTGGTCGTGGCTGTGGTACTGGTACTGGTAGTGGTAGTGGTCGTGGTAGTGGTACTGGTAGTGCTACTGGTAGTGGTGGTGGTAGTGGTAGTGGTACTGGTAGTGGTAGTGGTCGTGGTACTGGTAGTGGTGGTGGTAGTGGTAGTGGTGCTGGCAGTGGTAGTGGTCGTGGTACTGGTAGTGGTACTGGTAGTGGTGGTGGTAGTGGTAGTGGTCGTGGCTGTGGTACTGGTACTGGTAGTGGTAGTGGTCGTGGTAGTGGTACTGGTAGTGGTACTGGTAGTGGTGGTGGTAGTGGTAGTGGTACTGGTAGTGGTAGTGGTCGTGGTACTGGTAGTGGTGGTGGTAGTGGTAGTGGTGCTGGCAGTGGTAGTGGTCGTGGTACTGGTAGTGGTGGTGGCAGTGGTAGTGGTACTGGCAGTGGTAGTGGTCGTGGTACTGGTAGTGGTACTGGTAGTGGTGGTGGTAGTGGTACTGGTAGTGATACTGGCACTGGTAGTGGTACTGGTAGTGGTGGTGGTAGTGGTAGTGGTAGTGGTAGTGGTAGTGGTAGTGGTACTGGTAGTGGTAGTGGTAGTGGTACTGGTAGTGGTGGTGGTGGTAGTGGTACTGGTAGTGGTAGTGGTAGTGGTACTGGTAGTGGTACTGGTAGTGGTGGTGGTAGTGGTCGTGGTACTGGTAGTGGTAGTGGTCGTGGTACTGGTAGTGGTACTGGTAGTGGTACTGGTAGTGGTACTGGTAATGGTAGTGGTACTGGTAGTGGTACTGGTAGGGGTGGTGGTAGTGGTACTGGTAGTTGTGGTGGTAGTGGTACTGGTAGTGGTAGTGGTAGTGGTACTGGTAGTGGTAGTGGTCGTGGTACTGGTAGTGGTAGTGGTCGTGGTACTGGTAGTGGTACTGGTAGTATTACTGGTAGTGGTACAGGTAGTGGTACTGATAGTGGTACTGGTAGGGGTGGTGGTAGTGGTACTGGTAGTGGTGGTGGTAGTGGTACTGGTAGTGGTAGTGGTAGTGGTAGTGGTAGTGGTACTGGTAGTGGTAGTGGTAGTGGTAGTGGTAGTGGTAGTGGTACTGGTAGTGGTAGTGGTACTGGTAGTGGTACTGGTAGTGGTACTGGTAGTGGTACTGGTAGTGGTAGTGGTAGTGGTAGTGGTAGTGGTACTGGTAGTGGTAGTGGTAGAGGTAGTGGTAGTGGTGCTGGTAGCGGTAGTGGTACTTGTAGTGGTAGTGGTGCTGGTAGTATAGTGGTGCTGGTAGTGCTAGTGGTACTTGTAGTGGTAGTGGTGCTGGTAGTGGTACTGGTAGTGGTACTGGTAGTGCTAGTGGTACTGGTAGTGCTAGTGGTACTTGTAGTGGTAGTGGTACTGGTAGTGGTACTGGTGCTGGTAGTGGTAGTGGTACTGGTAGTGGTAGTGGTACTGGTAGTGGTAGTGGTACTGGTAGTGGTAGTGGTGCTGGTAGTGGTAGTGGAGCTGGTAGTGGTAGTGGTGCTGGTAGTGGTAGTGGTACTTGTAGTGGTAGTGGTGCTGGTAGTGGTAGTGGTGCTGGTAGTGGTAGTGGTACTGGTAGTGGTAGTGGTGCTGGTAGTGGTAGTGGTGCTGGTAGTGGTAGTGGAGCTGGTAGTGGAGCTGGTAGTGGTAGTGGTACTTGTAGTGGTAGTGGTGCTGGTAGTGGTAGTGGTGCTGGTAGTGGTAGTGGTACTTGTAGTGGTAGTGGTGCTGGTAGTGGTAGTGGAGCTGGTAGTGGTAGTGGTGCTTGTAGTGGTAGTGGTACTTGTAGTGGTAGTGGTGCTGGTAGTGGTAGTGGTGCTGGTAGTGGTAGTGGTGCTGGTAGTGGTAGTGGTACTTGTAGTGGTAGTGGTGCTGGTAGTGGTAGTGGTGCTGGTAGTGGTAGTGGTACTTGTAGTGGTAGTGGTGCTGGTAGTGGTAGTGGTGCTGGTAGTGGTAGTGGTACTTGTAGTGGTAGTGGTGCTGGTAGTGGTAGTGGTGCTGATAGTGGTAGTGGTGCTGGTAGTGGTAGTGGTGCTGGTAGTGGTGGTGGTGCTGGTAGTGGTAGTGGTACTTGTAGTGGTAGTGGTGCTGGTAGTGGTAGTGGTACTTGTAGTGGTAGTGGTGCTGGTAGTGGTAGTGGTACTTGTAGTGGTAGTGGTGCTGGTAGTGGTAGTGGTGCTGGTAGAGGTGGTGGTGCTGGTAGTGGTAGTGGTACTGGTAGTGGTCGAGCTAGTGGTAGTGGTACTGGTAGTGGTCGAGCTAGTGGTAGTGGTACTTGTAGTGGTAGTGGTACTTGTAGTGGTAGTGGTGCTGGTAGTGGTAGTGGTACTTGTAGTGGTAGTGGTACTTGTAGTGGTAGTGGTGCTGGTAGTGGTAGTGGTGCTGGTAGTGGTAGTGGTACTTGTAGTGGTAGTGGTGCTGGTAGAGGTAGTGGTACTTGTAGTGGTATTGGTGCTGGTAGAGGTAGTGGTACTTGTAGTGGTAGTGGTGCTGGTAGTGGTAGTGGTACTGGTAGTGGTAGTGGTACTTGTAGTGGTAGTGGTGCTGGTAGTGGTAGTGGTACTGGTAGTGGTAGTGGTACTGGTAGTGGTAGTGGTACTTGTAGTGGTAGTGGTGCTGGTAGTGGTAGTGGTGCTGGTAGTGGTAGTGGTACTTGTAGTGGTAGTGGTACTTGTAGTGGTAGTGGTGCTGGTAGTGGTAATGGTGCTGGTAGTGGTAGTGGTACTTGTAGTGGTAGTGGTGCTGGTAGTGGTAGTGGTGCTGATAGTGGTAGTGGTGCTGGTAGTGGTAGTGGTAGTTGTAGTGGTAGTGGTGCTGGTAGTGGTAGTGGTGCTGGTAGTGGTACTGGTAGTGGTAGTGGTGCTGGTAGTGGTACTGGTACTGGTAGTGGTAGTGGTGCTGGTAGTGGTAGTGGTGGTGGTGGGTGATGGTGGTAGTGGTAGAGGTGGTAGTGGTGGTGGTAGTGGTGGTGGTAGTGGTAGTGGTGGTGGTGGTAGTGGTGGTGGTAGTTGTGGTGGTAGTGGTAGTGGTGGTGGTAGTGGTGGTGGTAGTGTTGGTGTTGGTGGTAGTGGTGGTGTTGTTGGTAGTGGTGGTGTTGGGGGTGGTGGTAGTGGTGGTAGTGGTGGTGGTAGTGGTGGTGTTGGTGGTAGTGGTGGTGTTTTTGGTAGTGGTGGTGGTAGTGGTAGTGGTGGTAGTGGTGGTGGTAGTGGTGATGGTAGTGGTGGTGGTAGTGGTGGTGTTGTTGGTAGTGGTGGTTGTGCTGGTAGCGGTAGTGGTGGTGGTAGTGGTGGTGGTATAAGTAGTGGAGTTAATGGTGGTGGTAGTGGTAGTGGTGGTGGGTGGTGGTGGTAGTGGTAGTGGTAGTGGTGTTGGTGGGTGGTAGTGGTAGTGGTGATGGTAGTGGTGGTGGTGTTGGTAGTGGTGATGGTAGTGGTGGTGTTGGTGGTAGTGGTGGTTGTGGTGGTAGTGGTTGTGGTGTTGGTAGTGGTTGTGGTGGTGGTAGTGGTGTTGGGTGGTGGTAGTGGAAGTAGTAGTGGTGATGGTAGTGGTAGTGGTGGTGATGGGTTGTGGTAGTGGTAGTGGTAGTGGTAGTGGTGGTGGTAGTGGTAGTGGTAGTGGTAGTGGTAGTGGTGGTGGTAGAGTGGTGGTGGTAGTGGTAGTGGTAGTGGTAGTTGCAGTGGTGTTCTTTACTTCCTTCAACTTTCAAGGAAGCTTATATTAAGGCTAATTCAGATTATGTTCATTTTGATTAGATACAAAATTGATATAAAAATTAATCCATTGAATAAAAGGATTGTTGGTTTGTTTGCGGAACAGCTAGAGAAAGTCGTGTAAATGTAATACAGACTTTTTTTTTTTTTACTTTGTCTACATGTACTATAGAGAAGGTATTAATTACTCTCCGACAGAAAATTTGATACCGATGTCTCACTAGAAATACACATTTTAGGGTCTTCTGTATCAAAAGAAAAAAAAAATAAATAGAAAGTAAATGCAAATTAACCTAAGTTCCAAGAGTGTGAAGTCCGTGAACACGATACTCAACACGGAAAGTCGGTAAAATATCAAACTTACGACACGAAGATTTGGAAGAAAATCCGCCAACCCAAAGCACTCTTTATTAAAAAGCAATTTCGAAGATATTAATTTTATCAAAATCTCTTTATCGATTTGAATTAAAATAACGTACATATAATATATTTACGTGGCAAACAAAATGTATTCCTTAAATTTTCTGGAAATGACCTCTTAAGACAACTTTATTCTACATACATTTTGTTGAATTTCGCATATGTAACCATAAGGAATAGACAACAACTTACCATACAAACAATGTAAAAGTCGCCCAAACACAATTAATGCCATATACATTTTTTTCATAGAGTTGACCACTTCTGACATATTCTTTGTTATTTTGGTTTCGTTCTAAAATAATTAAAACATTGCACACACAGAAATCTACCAGTTCCTAACAATGGAAAGAAAGAATTTTGATCACATTGCAACCAGCTTTTAAAAGATTTGACCATCGGCTTTAGCCTAGTGCCGTGATGGCCAAATGGCGGCACTCGAGCCTAATCCGGCCCGCAAGTATATTTGATTTGGCTCGCGAATAAATATATGATTTATTCCCTCTTTTAACTTCCTGCATAGATCTGATATTAGAATTTTATGGCATATTTCAAGATTTTGAGGTATCTCGATCACAGATGGGACTTTTCAACAATGCCATGAGATGTTAGGTAGAGTGTCAGCCCGGGGGTCTGCAGTTAGAACTGTGTGAGCTCCAATGTAATTCATCTCTTCAAACAACAGCGGCAACTTGTGTTGATTTTTGGAAACTCGTTTCAAAGGAACATTTTCCACATCTTAGAACCTGGGCTTTAAAACTTATTTCCATATTTGGTGGTATTTACATATGTGAAACTGCCTTCTCTGATATGAAACTAGTGCAATCAAAGCCCAAAAACAGATCAACTGTTTCAATGTTATCTCATATTTTTAATATTGCAACATCAGAACTGAAAGTGGATTTTAAACATTTTCTAAAATATTTTAATATAACCTCATTGAACTTAGTACAAACAATGCTTGTTCCTTCCCTGTGCATGTAATACTATTAAAAATAATATGCTTTTAAGTTGGCATCGATGTTATTTTATTTTAAATATAGTTGTACTATTAATTTTCCAGGCCAACAAAGTAAGGTCCTAATCGTATTCAGTGCATTACAAATTGGCCAGCACTGGCCCAGTGAGTTTCCTTAATTCACTACTATCTACAAGAAAGTAAGTTATAAGACCATTTTGATAATGTTTTTCTCGATTAGCATGAAGTAGATAAAAGAATAAGACCTTGAACACCAGATTTTCGATTGAAGAGGAACTTTTTGTAACAACAGTTTATTTGCAGAACAGGTAGAGAATGTAATGTGAATGTGACACATTAGATTGTGTTTTGTTTCTGGAAAGGATTCATGCTGAGACTTTAATTATCTCATCTGAATTTGTTTATATTTGTATAAGTGTTCTAAAGCGTTTTAATTTGTGCTGAATTGCTTAGTCTGTAAGCTCATTACTAGCAGCACTAGCACTAATGAGATGTATGTGCAGTGAACGACACTCTCGGGAACTCTTTGTCTTATTGCAGCGAGAATCTATTAAATCTCTATTTTCCACCCTCTAAATCAGGAATAAACAGCAATAATGGGGACCGCTGGAGCACGTAGATTTATATGGGCAATAACACCTTTCAGTGAAAGCAGTTCTGTCTGGTTTTTTAACACTACATTGTCCATTGTTCCATAAAATATATTTCTGACACACGATCTTAAAAGGGGTCGAATTGAAAACATCACATAGAAAGAATATTCAAAATCACCAGTGCAAATTTTGTCATAACTAGTTTATATATTGATTTTGCTCAAGGTAAATGAATCTGTGAAACCGGGAGATCCGTGGTTCAAATCCCGGCTAAAACACTGAATTTTTCAGTCTGACTCTACCTATCCAACTCCTGTCCTACACACGGCTAGAGACCGGGAGATCCGTGGTTAAAATCCCTGCAATGGCATTGAATTTTTCAGTCTGACTCTACCTATCGAACTCCTGTTCTACACACTACTAGAGACCGGGAGATCCGTGGTTCAAATCCCGGCTATAACACTGAATTTTTCAGTCTGACTCTACCTATCCAACTCCTGTCCTACACACGGCTAGAGACCGGGAGATCCGTGGTTAAAATCCCGGCAATGGCATTGAATTTTTCAGTCTGACTATTTATCCAACTCCTGTCCTACACACGGCTAGAGACCGGGAGACCGTTGTTCAAATCGCGGCTATAGCATTTCATTTTTCAGTCTGAATCTACGTATCCAACTCTTGACTACCCTATACACTGATAGAGACCGGGAGATCCGTGTTTAAAATCTCGGCTATGGCATTTTTCTCTGACTGAAGCGATATTATCGAAAAATCTTATTGCAGTTGATGTCCATTTCTTTGAAATCTTGTCGTACCTGACGTTCTTTTTACTTTCTCTATACGTACTATGTACATAGTGTATAGAGAAAGTATTGTTAATCCACATAAAAATTCGATACCGAGATTTCACCGGAAATAAATGTTTGAGGACCCCCTGAATCCAAAAAAATTTTTTTCAGAAAATGGTCCGTGTGTGTGTCTGTCTGTCTGTGTGTATGTCTGTGGAAAGCATAGCTCAAAAACGAAAAGACCGTTAAATACTAAACTTGGCATTTAGGTTTGATATCTCCCAAGGATAGGAGACGAAGATTTTCAAGAAAATCCCCCCACCCACAACTACCCTTTACATGGAATAATTTTCGAAAATTTTTATTTTCTACAAAATGGCTCAAACAATTTTGATTAAAATCCCTTATATTAAAATATTTACGCCCCAAATAAACTGTATATATTGAATTTTCTGGGAATAGCCTTTGAAGATCCTTTTATTCTGGATGAATTTTGTTAAATTTTGCTTAACTGCTAAAAGGTAAGAGATAGAAAAAAACCTACACACACGATTTTAAGTCCTTTACATTTTTGTTGTGGAGGTAACCGTTTCCGAGATATTCCTTGTTTTTGGTTTCACTTGTGAGTACTTATACTTTTGTGTGACAGAAAGTGTCCGTTGATCTTTTGATCTACTCCTAGACAAGCAAAGTAGCGATTTGCAATGACATCGAATAATGACAGCTTTTAAAGCATTAGACTATCGGTTTAACATAGTGTATTACCTTATTTTCTTTCTACTGATAAGGAACTAAGTAATAGTAACATTCTGCTAATGATTATATCATTAGCAACGTGCACAAAGAAGAATATTCTTATGTGAGAAATTTGTAGAAGAGCTAGAGGAAGTCATGTGAGTGTAACATGTCAGATTTTTTACTTTATCTAGCCCCATATGTACAATGTCTTTAGGGATAGAGAAGGTATTGTAATGCACCCAAAAATTCGATACCGAGATTTCACCGGAAATAGATCCCTGAATCCGAAAAAAACATTTTTAAAAAAAGGTCCGTGTGTGTGTCTGTCTGTGGACAGCATAGCCCCAAAACGAAAAGACCGTTAAATACCAAACTTAAAAACGGCATTAAGAGTTTGGTTAAAATCCCGTATATTAAAGCTATATATGTCCGACATAAAATGTATATCTCGATTTTTTTGGGAATAGCCTATGAACTCCTCTTTATTCTGGATGCATAAAGTAGTCTCCAGAGGCTATTCCCAGAAAATTCAAGATATACATTTTGTTTGTCAGGTAAATATCTTTAATATATGATATTTTAATCAAAATCGTTAGAGCCATTTTTGCGAAAATCAAAATTTTCGAAAAAAGTTCCATGTAAAAGGTAGTTTTTGGTTGAGGGAATTTTCTCAAAATCTTCATGTCGCATCCCTGGAAGATACTAAACTTAAATACCAAGCTTGGTGTTTTACCGCTTTTCATTTTTGAGTTATTGTGTTCACAGACACACGGACACACGGACACTCACACACACACACACACACACACACACACACACACACACACACACGGACCTTTTCGTGAAAATGCTTTTTTTTTGGATAAAAGGGTGCCTAAAACATATATTTCCGCTGAAATCTCGGTATCCGATTTTTGGGTGGAGTGCAATACCTTCTCTGTACACTATGTACACAGTGTGTGTAGAGAAAGTAATAACAAACTGAAAACATTCGGTAAATAAACATGGTTGGTTGCGTCATCTACGGGGATCGTCTTCTTTTCAACCACCGATAGGCATAAATAAAAGACAAGTTTATAGAAAACAATTATTTTATTACTAAAATTGTTGTACAATTATGGTTAACTTTCAATATAAACACCGAAAAGATTGAGATATTTACTGTATCTGCGCACAAGCTTTGCAATACACGCTTCAAAAAATGTTGCCGCGAATGATTTCAAGTGATAATTGACGTTGTTTTGAAGATCTTCGTTGGTTTGTAAGTACTGCTCTCCTAGCCACGTCATCAGTTCAGGGAAAAGGTGAAAGTTGCTGAATGCCAGATCAGGACTGTATGGCGAAAAATGTCCCATTGAAGTTGTTCAAGGAGCCGATGGGTTGTGCCAGCAGTGTATTGCCGAGCGTTGTCATGGTTCAACACAATTCCTGAAGTCAGCATTCCTCCTCGTTTGTTTTGAATGGCTCTCCGCCATCAATCAATCATCTTCAAAACAACATCAATGCTCATTTGAAATCATTGGCGGCAACATTTTTTGAAGCGGGTATTGCAAAGCTTGTGTACCTGTACTATAAATGTCGTAATCTGTTCGGTGATTATGTTGAAAAGTAACCAGAAGTGTACAAACTTTCAATTATAAAATAATTGTTTTCTATGAACTTTTCTTTTATTTATAGCCAGTCGGTGGTTGGAAAAAAAGGCTCTGGAATTTGCAATTAAATTCTGACATTGGGTGGAACAATAGCTTCTATAGCTATTATGGTGCGTGTAGGGAAAACAAAAGTATTTTTTAACTGAGTACAACCTTAATTCCGACTTCAGTACGAACTAAGGTCCTCTAGAAGGCGGGTTTCCTGCGTTACTACAGAGTCATCTTCTTCGATGTGATATAATATCTTCCGGTTCAACTCTAGTTGGGTTATCGGCATTCAATCGTCTGTCTGAGATATAAAATAGAAAAAAGAGAGGATGGAATTGCGAGTAATCCGCACCGGGCGACCGTTGGATTTCTTACCTTCGTGTACGTTAAAGTTTCGCAAACCTTAGACGAAGAGCAGCGAAGTAGAGGAAGGGAGGAGGAGAAAACTCTTAACACTCTTCCTGACAAATGGCAGGAAAGGGAAACGGCAGAGAAAGAAGAGGGAAAAAGTGCCCTTCTTGTTGCGAAATTACATCGCTACGAGGAAAAAGTATAGCTTCTGGCTTCCACCGCCGTCTCTCTGTGTCGCTGCTGTGAATGGATTGCTGCCTCAATTAACTATTTATTGGTTTAAAGTTAATTCCTTAATTACGAGGCTAATTAACGTTGTTGGAAGAAGTTTGAGAAAGAAATGAGAGAGGGAGACATGAAATGAAACAGTGGGATGGCACATATGTTGTCGCCACCAAGTGACGAAATGTAATTAAGGTTTCGTGCGTGAAGCAGAGAGAAGTAATGGACGTGCTTTCGTGAAGGTCTTTTGTATCCTGCGATTGAAAATGATGTTGCTAATGTTGCTAAGAAAGCTCTGCTACCGCTGGATGAACTGCTTTTAGGAGTACCTGGGTTCAAATTCCATTGACCGACCAATATAACTGGCTTTTATTAGTGGTTTTCCTCCTTAGTTGCCAAAGTAAATACCAAATTGAATATTCAGATATTTCGCGTAAGGCGAGTGGTGGTACGCATTCCACAAACGCCCACATGTGGGATTCGTGAAGGTCTTTTGTGTCCTGGAATTGCTAATGTTTCTGAGAAAACTCTGCTACCGATGGATGGCTGAGGAGCTAAAGTCAGTCAATGGTATTTGGAGGTCCGGGTTCGTCCCTCATCGACTGTGTACTCCAGACCTATGTTTTTCCATGGTTTTCATGGATCGAATCCTGGGGTACTGGAAATCTACAACGATTTCTTTCCCTTCATTTCTTCATTTCATTTCCCTTTTCATCTTTCAGGTCCGCTAGAACCTGGACTTGGCGTCGAACCTAGTCCAGGACATAGAAATCATGGTGACTTGCGGACTCGTGGTCAGAGGGCATAAGATGAAAGTTGCTCCGTCCTCATTGATCTGTCTGTAACACAGAAAGACGCTTTGCATAGTGCCTGTCAATGTCCTTCCGGCCTCCCGGCTCAAGTATAGCCTCCGTGGCGCGACATTTAATGAACTATTAGGGACTTTCGTGAGTCTCTGCGCGTAGCTGCTTCATTTTCTGTGTGCTGGCCTGTAGATTCCCCTTCTGTCATCCTTTCCGCCAGGGTTCGTCCCTTGTCGACTGTACACCCGGGTCGAATGCTGGGGTACTGTAAATCTATAATAATTGCTTTCCGTTCATTCTTTCGTTTCATTTCCCTGTTCATCTTTAATGTCCGCTAGGCCCTGGACTTGGCGTCGAACCCAGTCCAGGACCTTAAATCAGTGGTGACATGCGGACTTATGGTCAGAGGGAAAAAAGTGAGAGTCTCAAGCAGTTGCATAAGCTTTATAACAATAAGTTTTGCAGAGATGTAGAGAAAGTTATGGGCATAGAACACATCAGATTTTCTGGATTCAGAAGGTTTATTTTCCCGTGAAATCTCAGTATTGAACTTTTTGATGCTGTAAAATACCTTCTCTATACAGTATGTACATAGTAAGTACAGAGAAAATAAAAAGTTGCTGATTTTAAAGGAAATCCTGAAGTTTGTATATGGTAAGATAATAACCTGGGATAATAACAGTCATATCTTTGTATCTGCCCTTAGTGCAAATAAATTACGAGGGTCATTTTTTTCAAACTCCGATAGGCTGTAAATAAAAGACAAGATCATAGAAACCAATTATTTTATTACTAAAAGTTTTGTACACTTATGGTTACTTTTCAACATAATCACCGAAAAGATTGAGGCATTTATCGTACCTGTGTACAAACTTTGCAATACCCGCTTCAAAAATTTTTGCCGCTAATAATGCAGCTGTTTATTGTGAAACTTTATGACGTTTGCGGAGAGCCGTTCAAAACAAACGAAGAGGAATGCTGACTTCAGGAATTGTGTTGATCCATGACAACGCTCGTCCACACACTGCTGGCACAACCCACCGGCTCCATGAACAATTTCAATGGGACATTTTCGATCATCCGGCGTACAGTCCTGACCTGGCACCCAGCGAGTTTCACCTGTTCCCTGAACTGAAGACGTGGCTAGGAGGGCAGCACTTTCAAAACAACGAAGATCTTCAAAACAACGTCAATGCTCATTTGAAATCATTGCCGGCAACATTTTCTGAAGCAGGTATTGCAAAGCTTGTGCACAGGTACGATAAATGTCTCAGCCTTTTCGGTGATTATGTTGAAAAGTAACCATAAGTGTACAAAACTTTTAGTAATAAAATAACTGTTTTCTATTAACTTGTCTTTTATTTATAGCTTATCGAAAGTTGAAAAAAAAAGGCCCTCGTACTATATCTCCCTTCAATTATTAATTTATCAAACCATAATCTAGTATGAATGCTTACATTGGACGTCATAAAGTCGCAGAAGTTGTTTACCAGCTGCTTCATTACTTACTCATATATATTTTTATTCTATTTTCTTCATGTGATTTATGTGTGCTTAGCAAACGTTGGAAGTGACCTGAAATAATGCAATTGCAACTGAGAGCTGAGTTTTTGTTGCTGGCACAAAACCTTTTTCATGGCTGCCAGCCAACTCTGTTGGTCCACGTTGTTACAATGGAAACCTCGCCTTTTGTATCGACAATCTTTTTATACAAACTACAAAACTTGAGCTTTTATGATACTGTGCAAACAGTGTTTCCCGCCAAACCAATCAGCAATATCCCATTTAAAAGGAGGGCTGGTAGTATTCTATAGCTATGATGCCCATAAGCGACACTCGAGCAGTAATACCATTAGCGTACGTTTGTAACAACCAACTCTTTTCATATGAATATAAGAACGCCATCCTCTGTTAAATCCTTGTGGGTCTTTCTTCCGTAAATAGTGTTAAGGCAGTGCATTTATGAAAAACTGCACCTCCACAGTTTTCTTTTGATTACCATACACAAGGAGAATAAAACATTGAAGATAAATGCTAACAGTTCTTGTTAAACATTTCCTAACATAACAATGTTCAATTTTTCAATTTCGAACGGAAAGCATTGTATTCCATCCAACTTTGATGAGTCAAGACTTCAGTGGAAGCGCACATTTAAAGTTTCCCGGATAAATTAAAATAAATGAAAAAATTTGCGTTTTCTGTAGAGCAAGAACTGCATTCTATCCAAAACTGACCTGTCGAAATTTTATCGGAAATACACATTTTCAGTTTATCTTGCGGCGGTAGCCAGGGCGTATCCCGGATGCAGGTTTCTGCTATTAGGTACGGTGTGGACATGTGCGTGCCCTAGATCAGGATTTTATTTCCATGGAATCTTTCTCAAGTTAGGTAAGACAAAGAGATTTTCTTGAGTTCCAGGTTATTGTTGAAATAATTTATTCATTTAGTTCGGTCTTTTCCGCCGTCGAACACCCACACATTACTCCTGAATTTTTACTCTTAAGGTATACTTTAGCCGAACGCGCCTATTATCACTTTTGGTGCAGTGATTTCGTGCATACTCTGGTCTGTATTAAGTCAACTATTTCCGTCACAGATAAAGGTTCGGCTCCATTCCGGACCCAAATATCACATCCTAGCTCAGCGGATGTTCCATGGCAAGTGCCAAAAGTATCGCTCGACCAGCAAGAGAATTGTTTCTGTTTTCGTGCTATGTCCACCCTCGGGCAGTGTAACCTCACCCCTTCAGCTCAATGCCCTTCCCTTAACGGTACTGTTCTACCTGGGTCGCTTGTCAGCTTTTAACCCCAAGGCACGATATGTACTGTCTCTACCTGAATAAATTCAAATACATATACAAATTTACTTTCTCTATAGGGCAAGCACTACATTCCATCCAAAATTGACATGTCGAAATGTCATCGGAAATACACGTTTTGATTTTCCCTAAATAATTTAAAATCAATAAATCAATTTATTTTCTCTGTGGGGAGATTATTTTATTCCACCCAAGAGTTAGATAAAATCTCATCAAAATTTGCATTTTAATACTCTGAACAAGAAATTGAAAAAAGTCACCTTCTCTGCCACGTATGGTAAGTGCATTCCACCAAGAATTAGATGTCGAGGTGTGTTCAAAAATACAACGAGAGGGGTCAGTTTGACCATATTTAAAGCATAATAGCAACTTTTAGGCGGGATATAAATGACATAACAATGCAGACAAATCAACAATGTGCCGTGTCCAACAGCGGTACATTATTGGTTCCTTACACATGCATTTTGTCAGTTGGTGTGGACATTTCACTCTTATTGTATTATGCCAGCTTATTTAGCCAGTGTCGTTTGTTGAAGATAGTCTCCTTGAATTACGTTTCGTAAGCGTGGTAGAGCTGCTGAGTATTTTACTTTTTCTACACGTACTACGTACATAGTGTATAGAGAAGGTATTGTATTGCACCAAAAAATTCGATATCGACTTTTCACCGGAAATACATGTCTTGAGACCCTTTGAATCAAATAACATTTTTAGATTAATGCCCGTGTGGGTGTCTGTGTGTGGGCACCATAGCTAAAAACGAAAAGACCGTTAAATACCAAACTTGGTCAACCCTGAATCCAAAAAACATTTTTGGAAAACTATTCGTGGTTGGCTGTGTGTGCGTGTGTGTGTGTCAGTGTGTGTGTGTATCTGTGTATGAGTGTGTGTGTGTATCTATTGACAGCATAGCTGAAAAACGAAAAGTCCGTTAAATACCAAACTTACAAAGTTCAGTATCTTCTAAGGATGCGACACGAAGATTTTCAAGAAAATCCTCCCACCCCAACTAACCTTTACATGAAAAAAAATCGAAAATTTTTATTTTCTCAAAAATGGTTATAACGATTTTAATTAAAGACCCTTATATTTAAGATGTTTACATTACAAATAAAATTCATATCTTAAATTTTCTAAAGATAACCTCAGAAGACCTCTTTATTCTGGATGATATTGATTTTTGCATAACTGGTAAACCGGAAGAGACAGACAAAACTTACAATACAAAAAATGTAGATTTTGATAAAACACACAATTTATGTCATACATATTTTATTCCTGGAGTTGTTCGTTTTTGAGATATTCCTTGCTATTGATTTCAGTTTTTAAAATTCTTACTTTTCTCATACGGGAACTTGTCTAAGCTTGGCCACGCAAAGAAACGGTTTTCAATCCCATACCAACCACATTAAATAATTGCCTGTCTGTTTAGCTTAGTGTATTCCCTTATTTCCCTTCTACTTCTAATGAACTAAGTAATAAGACCGTTTCTGCTAATGTTTATCTTGATTAGCATGAAATACCTTAAAAAAACTTGTTATAGAGATGTGTAGAGAAACTCATGTGAACACACAGAGTAGAAATGGCTCAGTCCTAACGAGCTCCGTTTGAAACTCGTGTAGCAGCTAGCGTAGGTTCGAGACCAGTAACTCGCGTAATTTTTTTATATTATTATTTCTAAGAACACGTTCCAGCATACCTGCACCTTCCCGATATATCCAGGCCCAAGCAGTAACGCTTGTTCGACCACTCCTGCAGCTGTTGCAACATTTATCAAGGAAGTTCTGCAGGTAAACCATAAGTATGGCAAAATAATGATGTCAAATAAAAATAGAGATAACTCAAACTGAAGTAATTAAACAAGAAAAATGAACACCATGGTGTCATCGTCTCCAGCAGTTCCAAGAGACGTAATATGACGGCAGTGGGGGGTTTTAGTTAGTGAAAATCCAAGTCACACTCAGATTCGTGTCTTGGAAAGATCTTCTCCTAGTATAAAAACAAAACTCCTTGCACTAGTGGTCAAATATCGAGAACCACTAGACCTGTAAAGAAACACAGTCGAATTGACACCTGCAGTAGAATGTAACTTCGTCGGAGACAACTCTTTGGGTCCAATCGAAGTTTTCATACTGGACAGTAAATGCCAATCTGTCAATTTTTGGGCTTCAGTTAGCAATTCCTTTACTGCCGCATGTCTAAGCCGAATTCTGGCATCTTTACAGCGGTTGCTATCCGTCCGTGCACTACCTGGGAATTAAGATAAAGCCTTGTGCTCTTCAGCAGCCGTCAGAAACGGATCTCTGTCGACCTCTGCCATGAGAGATCTGTCTTCATTCTCGGTAGAGCGACCAGTGCTCTTCCTTGCAACAACCTGTTCCTCTTCACGATATAACTTTGCTCACCTCTTCGCAGTGGACTGTGGAAAATCACAAATGCAAGCCTCTCTGGTGGCCTTAAAACTCTGTGAAACCAGGGTGAGAACAGCAGGACGTTTATCAACGGCCTTTCTAAAGTATGAATGAGTGCGACGTTGAAGTAGTGATTAAGAACTCTTTCGGCAACTAATTGGACCAAACACAAACATTTGACCAACAGAAAGAAACACAATATCGACAAAGGAATTTAATACTCAAATTATAACTAACATAGCGGAAACTCAGTATAAATTAAGTATGTAAAACAGAAAATATGATAGAAGAAATAACATAAATGTGGAAGAAAAAATATATGCTGTTGCAGAGGTTTGAACTTAAGTTCGGTAATTTCCAAAACGCTTGCGTTACCTCTGAGCTATATATATTTGGGCCAAGAGACGTCTGCTGCCACATTCATATAAGCGCTGTAATACTGGTCATGGTTCTTATGATAACGTACATCATTTATCCTGTTTCATGGCTTCTGAACCAGCTCATTGGTTGGTTGGGAATTGCTTGCTCCACCCAGATGTATAACTACCAAAGAGTATAGCATCAGGTAGAATGGGTAGCTGGCGCTTGTTGTCGAATGCTTTATCAGGAACCAATACAAACGCGAGGCACAGCCTGTTACGCATGTCGCAGACACTGTTAGGTAAGTCTAGCTGCATATTTGGAATTGCGACCAGTGTGAACCTCGCTGCGATACGAAGTGGGACTGAAATATTCTGCTCTCAGAGTGCGCTCAGTCACTTTTTCCAAGACTGTACAGAGAAAGCAAAAATAGTAAAATGAGTCAATTTCGGCTAATATTATCTCCATTAGTAAGGGGCAGATAGGAGAATAACCTTTTTAACAGTAATTTTTACAGAGATGTAGAGAAAGTCAAGTAAATGCAACATGTTGTATCTTTTAAGCATCGTATGCGCATACCTTGAGGTTTTGTTACAATAATTCTAGAGGTATAATTTGTGGAAAAATAAAATGCTTTTTACAATAAAGTACGCATTTGACACGGTGAATATTTCAACATAACGCTACAGCACTTAGGGACTGCAAAGTGTAAAATATACCAGTCACATTAAAAGAATATAATGCAAAAGCTACTATCAATTTCAATTGTAAATCTATGTTAAAAAGGGAATGGGTGTGCAGAAAGGAATGAGGAATTATGGGTACTATTTGGATGTGAGTTATGGGTTATATTGCAGCAGAAGGCCGCATGCCCCTGATTTCTTTCCCGGGCGTGTTTCTTGTACTCCCTACCGTCGTTATTGAATCCAATAACTTGGGGAATGAATTATGATAGAGCTCTTGCGACAGATCTCTGGATATTGGCGACTTTCCTTCCTCCATAGGCAAAACTTTTGTACAAACTCTGCCGCTGCGCAGCGGATAAGCTTTTCTGAGAACCTAATAAAATAATTCTCCCATAAACTGCGAACGAGGACTATCGCGGAGATTCCATATACTGGCGGTAACCAACTCAGAGGGTTCCGGTTCGTATCCCGCGTAGAGGTTTTCGATATTTAGCAATGGTGTGAGGATATAGGTGCCCTAGCTCAGGATTTTGTTGGCATGAACTTTTTCTTCTCCACTTTTAATTACTTGGGATGTCAGATAAATATGTAACGAATGAATGACGACCTACAAACGAACATTGTAAAATACAGAGTGATTTATATAGAGCTGACACATTTCTTTCATTAATTGTTTCAAAACGTGTTATGCTAGCGACAACTTATTATACCTAAATTGTAGAGGAATTTTGGGAGATTATTTACCTCTATAGCAAATGTTGAAAATGTCCACCATCGTGCATAAGGCACAACTCAACACGTCGTTCCATGATACTGGCCACTCGTTCGGAATGGAAATGGCGTCTTATTAATGGACTACACTTTAACTACTGTGGTTCTCCGCGTCCCATTCTAAATTGGGAAAGAAGGACTCTGTTGTCAATAGCTTGAATCTCCTTTGTGATGTTGTGCTTCAGATCGTCCAATGTCTAGGGACGTGTGGCGTAAACCCTGTCTTTTAAGGAACCCCATATAAAGAAGTCTGGCGATATCAAATCCGGAGATCTTAGTGGCCACAGGTTCCTGGAAATTATCCGGTCGTCAAAAAAACTTGGAATTAGTTTCATGGATTCATTTGATGCATGGCATGTGGCACCATCTTGCTGAAAATATCCTTGACTCAGCTCTACATCGTACTGCATTTTCACGTTGACTACAAGAACAAAATGTCGAAACAGCTGCCAACAATACAATTAGGAATAAAACATAAACATCTGCGCATCTAGTGACAAGGAAACAAAACTCCAGAACATTCTGCTTAATTTGGTGCTAAAATTGGGCCAATGAATGCATTTCCAACGGAATAATTAAAGAAAGAAATGCGTCAGTTCTATATAAACCACTCTGTACAATCAACCGATTTGATGTATTAAAACTATTCTGGAAGGAGCATGAGAACTGAAATAAAACAGAGATTATGCATGGTGTTAATGAACTACACACTATAATTTGAGAGATTGTGCATGTGACTGATATAAGTAATTGGTCCCCGGATAAGCATAACGTTAACCCTGTGGGTATAAGGTGCTCATACTTCGGTGTTAAAGCAAAGCAGCTTGAAAAAATGGCTTAGAATGTCTTTATAGCTGCTGCCCGAGTATAGAAATATCGATATTTAGCAGCTCGATACTAGCGTTCACAGGATTTTATGTCGCAAAAATCTGTAAAATCTTGAACTAATCACTGGATAGTGCGACACTGAGCATTTATTAACCACGTTGTTGACTTACATAAATTCTAGAGGCGTTTTTCCCACTGCTCTGCTGGCTTAATACAAATCGGGGGAAGCTGCTATCCACAAGTTCATGAGTTCGATTCCTGTCGCAGTGTAAGTGTTTTTTATTAACGAAGTGTCGTGATACGTGGCGTGCTGGCACTTCAGAAACTTCAAGCCGTTACTGCAATAAACAGGGCATAAGCCTACTATCTCAAATTACTTATTTAAGTAATGTACATATTCGGACATATTTCCCAAAATGTTATTTTTGGAATAAGGGAGCCTAAACGGTGTGTCTTACTATGTAGAGAAAATAAAAATAAGGTTCACAAGACTTTCTCTACATCTCTGCAACAAATTATTGTTAAAAAGCTTATGCTTCTATTTACTTCATGCTAATCGAGAAAACATCATCAGAAATAGTTTTATTACTTGCTACCTTGTAAGTAGAAGCGTAATGAGAGAGTGACGTAGGTTGAAGTTATAGTCAAAAGTTGGTTGCTATATGACTGAAGTTCCTGTGTTGGTATGGACACGAATTGTTATAAAATTGTTATGGGAAAAGTATGTTTTCAAAGCTGAAACAAAAAATAAGGAATATCTCAAAGACAATCAGCTTCACGAAAAAGTGCATATCGGATAATCTGTGTGTTTTAAGGTGCTCTACATTATTTTTGTGGTAGTTTATATATATCTCGTCCGGTTTAACAGTTATGCAAAATTCCGTAAAATTCATCCAGAATAAAGTAGTCTTCTGAGGCTATTCCCAAAAAATTCAAGACATGTATTTTATTTGTCAGGTAAGGGTTAAATCCCCTTATTAAGTTTATTACTTAACTAAACATTTAAAAGAAAAAATTTAAGCCTGTTTAATATACGATACTTTAATCAAAATCGTTTGAGCAATTTTTTAAATAATGACCATTTTTAAATTTTTTCCGTGGAAAGGGTAGTTTGGAGAGGGGGGAATTTTTCTTAAAATCTTTGATTCCCATTTCTGGAAGATACTAAATTTTAATACCAAGTTTAATATTTTACCAATTTTTGTTTTAGAGTTATCGTGCTCACATACACACACGGACCTTTTTGTAAAAATGGTTGTTTTTTATAGGATTCGGGGGGACCCAAAACATGTATTTCCGGTGAAACCTCGCTATCGAATTTTTGGGTGAAATGCAATACCTTCTCTATACACTATGTACATAGTACGTGTAGTTAAAGTAAAAAAAGATATGATGTCTTCCATTCATATGACTTTCTCTACATCTTTGCAACAAATTATTGTTAAAAAGCTTATGCTTCTATTTACTTCATGCTACTCCAGAAAACGTTGGCAGAAATAGTCTTATTACCCCTTGTAAATAAAACCGAAATAAGGAAGTACGATAGGTTAAAGTGATAGTCATAAGCTGGTGGCTATATGACTAAAGCTCCTTTGTTTGTATGGACAGCAGTTCACAAATTTCTTTATGAGAAAAGTATGTTTCTCAAAGCTGAAACCAAAAATAAGGAATATTTAAAAAACGATCAACTTTACGAAAGAAATGTGTATAACATAAATTGTGTCTTTTAATGTGCTCTACATTTTTCGCATGGTGAGTTTTTGTCCATCTCTTACGGTTTAGCAGTTATGCAAAATCCCGTAAAATTCATCCAGGCTAACGTAGTCTTAAGAGGCTATTCCCAGAAAATTGAAGACATACATTTTATTTGCCAGGTTAAATATCTTTAATATACAATATTTTAAATCAAAATCGTTAGAACTATTTTTGAGAAAATGAAAATTTTCGAAATTTTTTCTATGAAAAGTGTAATTTGGAGAGGGGAAACTTTTCTCAAAATCTTTGTGACGCATTCCTGGAAGATACCAAACTTAAATACCAAGTTGGTTATTTGACCAAGTTTTCACTTTTGAATCTTGTTCAAAGGCACACGGACATACACAAAGACCTTTTTCTGAAAATGCTTTTTTTTTTGGTTACAGGGGAACCTAAAACCTATATTTCCGGTGAAATCCCGGTACGAATTTTTGGGTTACAATGCAATACCTTCTCTATACACTATGTACATGATATAATCAGTGAATCATGTCATCCATTACGTGTTGTGAATTGCTATTGAAAAAGGAAGACTGTTCCAATTGGTTTAAAAACCATCAGGTGTTTGTGCCGCTACCAATATGGAACGAGTATTCATTCATATGAAGACTTATAATGGCTTTGCGTGTACATCGATTCAGAGAAGCGTAACTCAAACCGGCCTAGAGAAATAATAGCTCATATTCTATTAATGATTTCTGTTGTAATTTGTGGTGTAATTCACGCTTTTAAGTCCCTAAATCTTTTATTTGGGAATATAATTTGCTTGCAATTATAAAAAATCAGTCTCTACCATTAATCCCTAGGGATACCACTAATCTATGAGAAATAGTATCTATATAGGTGTCCAGTAATCTGCAGGGATTGGGGCGCATAAGGGCTTTGGGGTCGTGAGTATCAAATCCCTGGTTATTGGTGTGGAGAGGAAAAATATTTTGAAATAAAACATTTTGAATTTTTGAAAATTTAAAATTTCTGAATTTTAAGGCAAAGAATATTTGTATTAATTTCAACAATTTTTTGTCTATATATTTCAATATATAAAAATTTTAATCTGTTCGTTTTATGCACCACTAACTGTTTTATCTCTCCTAAAAAATTGGATTTTCTGTGAAAACAATTCTGCCAGTTATGTGTACCTAAATAGTAATTATGTGTTTAGAAAATTTAGTTTTTTGACGTAATTTTAGAAACCTTCTGAGAAACATTATGAATTTATATTACATACTTTACATCATCAACATATTAAGAAATAGTTTCTTGTTATATGAAATGAATTTCATTGTCCACGACAAAGTAAACCACTGAATTTTGATTTTTCAAAAGTGTGTAGTTAAACACAAATATTGTGCCTTCCACACGTCCCACTGTCCTTAACTGTTTTATTCGGGAATATAATTTGCTTGCAATTATAAAAAAGCAGTCTCTCCTATTAATCCCAAGGGATACCACTAATCTATGAGGAATAATGTCCACATAGCTGTCCATTAATCTGCAGGGATTGGGGCGCACACGGCCGAGGGGTCGTGAGTATCAAATCCCTGGTTACGGGACTTTGCAACTCTATATTTATGACTGTTTTTTGCTATTTTGACTTTCATCCCTTTGCTCAGGCGGGAAGAGGGGAAGACTTTATTTATTGGTCTATCGACGGCTCCAGTTTACGTATCGCGGAGTTTTTAAAACCTTCTGCAATATTCCTGGTAGTGGAGCAGTCAGCCTTCACTGCCTAATCTTACAGTCATACAGAAACAGAAAAATCTGATGTGTTCCATTCACATGAATTTCTCTATATCTCTGCAAAAATATTATTAAAAAGCTTATGCTTCTTTTAATTCATGCTAATCGAGAAAAAATTAGCAGAAATAGTCTTATAACATGCTTCCTTGTAAGTAGAAGCGAAATAAGGGAGTAGCATAGGCTAAAGTGATAGTCAAAAGCTGGTTGCTGTCTAACCGAAGTTCATTTGTTTGTATGGACAGGAGTATACAAACTCCTGTATGAGAAAAGTAAGTTTTTCAAAGTTGTAACCAATAACAAGGAATATCTCAAAACGATAAACTTTACGAAAAAAATGTATGTTACATAAATTGTGTGTTTTAAAATGCTCTACATTTTTTGTGTGGTAAGTTTTTGTCCATCTCTTACAGTTTAGTAGCTATGCAAAGTTCCGTAAAATGTATCCAGAAAAAGTAGCCTTCAGAGACGATTCACTGAAAATTCAAGATATATATTTTACTTTTCAGGTGAATATCATTAATATACGATATTTTAATCAAAATCATTAGTCATTTTTTAGAATATTAACATGTTTGAAAAATTTTTCATATAAAGGGTAGTTGGGGGTGGGGTGATTTTCTTGAAAATCTTCTTACCGCATCCTTGAAAGATACCAAACTTAAATATCAAGTTTGGTAATTAACGTCTTTTAGTTTTTGAGCTATGCTATGCACACACACACACACATACACACACAGGCGGACTTTTTCTAAAATGCTCCTTTTGGATTCATGGGGTCCCTAAAGAATATATTTCCATTGAAATCTCGGTATTGAACTTTGTTTCGCTTTACAACACCTTCTGTATGCACTATGTACATAGTACGTGCAGAGAAATAAACAGAGTGAAAAAACTCGAGAACATTTATATTACGTTAAAGAAAATAAAACTTTTTATATGATCCATTCACATTACTTTCTCTACCTATTTTACAAGAAAACTATACTTACAAAAGATTACTCCTCTATCTACTATATACTAATATGATAGACATTGGCAAAATACTCTTATTTCTTGCTTCCTTGTAAGTAGAAGGGAAATAAGTGAATACAGAAGGCTAAACAGATACTCAAATGTTTTAAAGTTTGGTTGCTATGTGGTAAAATTGAAAGGCCTGAGTATACCAAAAGGTGTGTAAAACGTATTTTAAAATTGAATCATAAAAGGGAATGTGTAGAAAGCAAAACTATAAGGGACATAAATTACGTGTTAAACGTATGCTACAATTTTTGTTTGGTGAGATTATGTTACGGTTTACGACTTATGCAAATAGTAGATAAAGAAATTATTTTATTCCAACCAAATATCCGATATCTAGATTGAGGGGGAAATATATGTTTTGATACTTCCTGAATTTAAGAAAAACTATTTTTATGAAAATATATGTGTGTCTATATGAGTATGTGTTGTGATGTGAACAGCATAACACAAAATCAAATATCCGTTAAACATCAAACTTGGTATTTAAGTTAAGCATATTCCAAGGATACGACACGGAGATTTTCTGAATATATCGTACTCCCAGCTACCCATTACGTGGAACTTGTTTCGAAATGTTTATTTTATGAAAAATGGCCCTAACAATTTTAAGTGAGACACTTTTATTACAAATACAATATAATAGGGCCGTTGTTTTTCAACCTCCGATAGGCTATAAATATAAGACAAGTTCATAGAAAACAATTGTTTTATTACTGAAAGTTTTGTACACTTATAGTTACTTTTCAACATAATCACCGAAAAGATAGAGACATTTATCATACATATGCATAAGCTTTGCTATACCCGCTTCAAAAAAACGTTGCCGCCAATGATTTCAAATGAGCATTGACGTTGTTTTGAAGATCTTGGTTGGTTTGAAAGTGCTGCCCTCCTAGCCACATCTTCAGTTCAGGGAAAAGGTGAAAGTCGCTGGGTGCCAGGTTAGGACTGTACGGCGGATGATCGAAAATGTCCCATTGAAATTGTTCAAGGAGCCGATGGGTTGTGCCAGCAGTGTGTGGACGAGCGTTGTCATGGATCAACACAATTCCTGAAGTCAGCATTCCTCTTCGTTTGTTTGGAATGGCTCTCCGCAAACGTCGCAAAGTACGAAGATCTTCAAAACAACGTCAATGCTCATTTGAAATCAATGGCGGTAACATTTTTTTGAAGCAGGTATTGCAAAGCTTGCGCACATGTATGATAAATGTTACAATATTTTTGGGGATTATATTGAAAAGTAACCTAATTGTACAATATTGTTAGTATTAATATATTGTTTTCTATAAACTTGTTTTTTATTTATAGCCTATCGATGATTAAAAAAATAAAACGGCCCTCGTATATCTTGAATATTCTGGCAATAACCCCTGAAGAACTCATCATTCTAGATAGCTTTTGTGCAAGTGATAAACTGCAAGAGAAAGAGAAAACCTTAATACACAAACAGCATTCATATCGCTAAAACACACAATTAAATCCGATATATTCCATTAATTAGTCTCAATATTTAAGTACTTAAAGATATCTCTAACGGAAGTCGTCTTTCTTTTCATAGCTCTTTTGTTTTAGTCCTGGACTTTGAAGAGTACCGAATTTCACTGAAACGCTTTAGCAAAGTGTATTCCCTTACTTCCCTTCTATGTACCGGAAAATAAGTAAAAAGACAATTGCTGATCTTTATGGCGATTAGCTAGATGTATAGAAATTAATAGTTCTTTGTAAGTCCTTAATTATGTTTTCATTATACACTTGATTTTTAGTGATATTAGCCCGCCCGTTAAACTTATTGATATATTAAGTCTGCGTTTAAAACAAGCTAATATCCTGCAAAGTTAATAATAAGGATATTTAGTTTCTTTGCAGTATAGTAAATAATAATATCAATAACTAAAATTACACATGTTAATCCTCAAAATGTAGAAAAGAAAATGAATAAATAAAAATGAATGTGCAACCTTTATTAATTTTTTGCTTTCCAATTAACTGTTTAAATTCCTCAAGAAACTAATATGAATGGAACACATCAGATTTTTCTAAAACGATATTTATTTATTCCACAGGTTCACAAAGCATGTATTTCCAGTGAAATTTTGATATCCAGGTTTTGGGTGGATTGAAGTACTTCTCTAATTACTACGAAGAGAAAGTACCTATTATTTTTCACCATTATTACTTTCTCTACACGTGCTATGTACATAGTATATAGAGAAGGTATTGTATTGCACCCAAAAATGCGATACCGAGATTTCACCGGAAATATATGTTTTGATACTTCCTGAATCCAAAAAATAGAATTTTAGAAAAATGTCGGAGTGTGTGTGTGTGTGTGTGTGTCTGTGGGCAGCATAGCTCAAAAACGAAAAAACCGCTAAAAAACCAAACTTGATATTTAAGTTTAGTATATTCCAAAGATGCGACAGCAAGATTTTCAATAAAATTTCCCGCCCCAAACTATCCTTTACATGAAAAAAGTTTAAAAAATTATGATTTTCTTAAAAATGGCTGTAATAGTTTTTATTAGAATCTCTTATTTAAGATATTTATCTGCCAATTAAGAAGTATATCTTGAATTTCCTGGGAATAACCTCATAAGACGTCTTTATTCTAGATGCTTTTTATTCAATTTATCATAATTGGTAAACCGTAAGAGAGAGACAAAAACCTACTGAATGAAAAATGTAGATCACATAAAAGACACACTTTATATCATATACACTGTTTCATGGAGTTGATCGGTTTTGAGATATTTCTTATTTTTAGTTTCAGCTTTAAAAAACTTATATTTTCCCATACAGAAATTTGTCAACTCCTGTCCATACAAACAAAGCAACTTCAGTCACATAACAACCAGCTTTTGACTATTACTTTAACCTATAGCACTCCCTTATTTCGCTTCTACTTACAAGAAAGCAAGTAATAAGACTATTTCTGCATAAGCATAAGCTTTTTAGCAATAATTTGTTGCAGAGATGTAGAGAAAGTCATGTGAACGGAATACATGAGATTTTTTTTCCTATGTCTCACTGCTATTCTATAACACGTTTATTAATTAAACAAAATGATAATTAAAGTATAAAGTATATAAAACTAAACGTTATGGCTAGTCCTATTATTTAAACAAAACCCATTTATTTTGAAAGTCAATACGCGAATGTTTATTTTCTCAGCTATGTGAAAGGAAATATTATTTTGAAGAATGAATTGCCTCTGACTTCGTCGGCCACAAAAACGTTTTGGCCGCTTCGACAAAGACGAAATGCTCCTTTGTACGGAATACAATGGAATTCTATAACAGCCTCATACGCTCGACAACTTCACATATATATTTTACTTTTGTCATTTCTTTAAGCTTGGAGAGCAACTTTACGGATGAAACCAGAAATGTTGCTCTATTATTAAGCACGTAATTTGCACCTGGTAGTAAAGTTGTTCCAGTCACATGAGTTTCTCTACATGTTCTGTAAATAAAACTATTCTCACAAAAGTTTATTCTTTTTACTTTCTCTACACGTAATGTGTACATAGTGGATAGAGAAGGTATTGTATTGCACGGAAAAATTCGATACCGAGATTTCACCGGAAATAGACGTTTTATTCATATAATACTCGTTTATGAATACAATTATTAGCTAAATGAAATATCCGTCATATACGGAAAATACCAACCATTGCAAAATTGACACGAATTTGTCTATAATAAAACAAAAAAGCTTGACCGAAAAATAACGCATTTGAAATCGTCATCACAAATACAAGATGAATCCATTGCACTAAGATTCATTCGATTTTTCGAGCGGACCAAATTATTCACATTAACGTAGAAAAATAAAATGTTTAATTACTGGATATTCATCGTTTCGAGATAACGGAAAACCCCAAATCGGGTAACTCACCCTAAGTTAGATTCGAACTTGCGACTGTTGAATGTGAATCAGACACGCTACCACCCAGAGGGGCACAATGGCTAATTATCAAAGTTAGTTTAGATAAATCATGGATATATACCGCTCCATAACTCAATGGTTAGCTATTGCTTTTGTGGCATTGAATCCTTCGGATGGTTCTAACAAAAAAACATCTGATGTGTTCCTTTCACATGACTTTCTCTACATCACTGTAACACATTAATGTTAAAAAGCATATTTATCTATATGCTATATGATAATAGAGATTAACATTAGCAGAAATTGTCTTAATTAATTGGGGGAACATGATGGAATACAATAGGATAGAAGATAGTCAAATATGTTAAAAACTGGTAGCTAAGCGGATGCAATCCGATTCTATACATAGGAGAAAAGTTTAAGTATTTTAAATCTGAAACAAATAGCTTGAAATATCTCCGAAATGGTAAATTCCTCGAGAAAAAAAGCGCATGCGACATAAATGCTGTGTTTTAATGAGGGGTACATTAATTATGCAGAAAGCTATTGCTTGTCTCTTACGGTTTACAGTTACGCAAAATTAATTCACAATAAAGAGGTCTTTACAGAATATTCCCAGAAAATTGAAATTGTATATTTTATTTGCCATGTAACTAACTTTAATATACGGTATTTTAATTAAAATTGTTACAGCCATTTTTAGAGAATGAACATTTTCGATTTTTTTCACCCATGTAAGGGTAGTCTGGGGTGGAGTATTTTTCTCAAAAGCTTCCTGTAGCATACCTGGAGGATACTAAACTTAATACCAAGTTTGGTTTTTGAATTATCATGCTCCCAGATACACGGCGCACTGACACACACGGACCTTTTTCTGAAAATGCGTCTATTTTATACAGGGGACCCTGCAACTTATATTTCCGGTAAAATCTCGGTATTGAAGTTTTGGAGGAATGCAATATCTCCTTTATACACAATATACATAGTACCTGTAGAGAAAGTAAAAATAATAAGCAAACAGGACATAACTCTTTCAGAAAACGGCAAATAATTAGATAGCATAAAATAACATTTAGGCGACGCCGTGGCCTCTCACCTAGGGGACAAGTGACTGGGATTCGTGGTGGACAAAGCAGCGTCTGGGCGGCTTTTATCTGGGTCCTTCGGTGCCCCCGCCCAATTCCTCCACCATCAGCTTTTCTTTCATTCATGTCACGTGCATTTCGCATCAACCGGTTCCTCATGCTCATGCCTGGCGACGGGCCATGTTCTCCATTCTGTGGTTTCGTGCCGTTGTCTCCCCGACAGGCTTCTGACCCCTAGACATCCGCTTATAAGTCCTAGGGGAGTGTCAGTCCTACATATCATCCACTCCCTCACACTCATGCCTGGCTACGGGCCAGGTTCTCAATTCTGTGGTTTCGTGCCGTTGGCTCCCCGACAGGCTTCTGACTCCTAGACATTCGCTTTAAGTCCTAGGGGAGTGTCAGTCCTACATATCATCCATTTCCTCATGCTCATGCCTGTCTAAGGGTCAGGTTCTCCATTCTGTGGCTTCGTGCCGTTGGCTCCCCGACAGGCTTCTGACCCCTGGACATCCGCTTGTAAGTCCTAGGGGAGTGTCAGTCTTACATATCATCCACTTCCTCACACTCATGTATGGCTACCAGCCAGGTTCTCAATTCTGTGGTTTCGTGCCATTGGCTCCCCGACAGACTTCTGACCCCTAGACACCCGCTTATAAGTCCTAGGGGAGCGTCAGTCCCACATATCCACTTCCTCACAGTCATGCCTGGCGACGGGCCAGGTTCTCCATTCTGTGGTTTCGTGCTGTTGGCTCCCCGACAGGCTTCTGCCCTCTAGGCGTGCGCTTGTGAGTCCTAGGGGAGCGTCAGACCTACATATCATCCACTTCCTCACACTCATGCCTGGCGACGGGCCAGGTTCTCCATTCTGTGGTTTCGTGCCGTTGGCTCCCCAATAGGCTTCTGACCCCTAGACATCCGCTTGTAAGTCCTAGGGGAGTGTCAGTCCTACATATCATCCACTTCCTCACACTCATGCTTGTCTACGGGCCAGGTTCCCTAATCTGTTGCTTCGTGCCGTTGGCTCCCCGACCAACTTTTAACCCCTAGACATCCGCTTGTAAGGCCTAGCGGGGTATCAATCCTAAGGGTAAGCGGAGGGTAAGCCGACTACGAAACGAAACAATAACACATAAACTACACGAACTTTTAATCAGTGATTTAGAAAGTGGGATATAATTACAGGTAATTTACCTCACTGGCGACAGTTTATGATTTTATTGCCTTTTTATTATTTGTAAGCATAACGTGATATTTGTAACAAGTGATAAATTGCAACTAGAAACATAGTTACTGCATTTGCTGAAGCACTTCCCTTCGTTACACATGTTTGAGTTTTGTTGTAATGGAATCTAACCGAGAGCTACAAAAATGGAAGCCATTATGGTTAAATTGGTGTCTGAGTACAGACTGTCGATTAGTTCGCCGTTTAGCTCAGTAGAATGTTTCTGTATGACAATGGCAGGCACTTGTTTCTGTTGCTTGGCAACTACACACATATACTAGGTTTTCGCTATTCATTTTTATCGTTCTCTGGACACACAAAAAGAGAAAACGTCAATTGCTAACGCTTTTTATACGCTTAAATATTCATTCAAACATTAAGGGGTGTCGAAATTGTGTTTTCATAACTTTTTTCCATTTTCAAGTTTTAATTGGCTATAAATATTTGGAATCTCTCTCTCATTTTGGTATAACTTTCATAAAGGTACGTTAATTATAAATAGCTTAAAAATATTGTAGAAAATAATTCTGTGCAGTAGTTTTTACTTTCTCTACACGTACCATGTACATAGGGTATAGAGAAGGTATTGTGTTCCATCCAAAAATTCCATACCGAGGTTTCATCCCCTAGTCTCGTATATCCATAAAAAGCATTTTTAGCAAAATGGCCGTCTGTGTGTCCGTGTGTATGTGACCAGATAAATTAAAAACGAAACGTCGGTAAAATACCAAATTTGGTATATAAGTTTACTATCTTCCAAGAAATGTGACTGGAAGAGTTCGAGAAAATCCCCCTACCCCAAAGTGCCCATTAGCTACAAGGAAGGAAGTAATAAAGACAAATACTGATAATATTTATATTTATTACTATGCATTAGATAGAAAAAATGTCTTTTAAGAATAATTTGTTACAAAGATGTATAGAATATCATATGAGTGAAACATGGGGCGGATTATAAGATCTGTGGTGTGGTGTAATGTACAGCTGGGCGTCTCGGTGTGGGATTTTATTTTAATTTACTGCTGGTTTTGAAGATGGTCACGCTTGCTGTTGGCGAGACTGGAATTCACTGTTTGCGCCAGATTTGATTGTTGCAAGAGTATTATCAGCGGCGAATTTCTTATTCATTTACACCTCAACCACGTGTCCCATATATGATTGCCAGCTTCAGTCGGTGAGTAAAACAGTTTAACCCTCTTGCTTGGATTTAATACAGTACAGAATTAATTTTAAAAAATGTCTTGTTAATTTTAAACTTTTATTGCGTAAATCGTTGAAACAATGTAGGCACGCAACTTCAACTGAACTCTTTTTGAGAAAACTTTGTTATAGGTACTTACACTGAGTTTCTTGTTGATAACATAATACAATATTTCACACTAAATTGCTGTATTAGAGATTAGCTCTAGCTTGTAGAAAGCGTCCCGGAACCTCTTAAAATGTATGTAAAAGCTGAAGATCACTGTTCTCTAACATTGTACTCTGTCCGTCTCCATGGGAACGCCACATTTCCTTGCTCCACGTTTCCTCAAATTCGTATTCACGATACATTTGTATAATTTGCATGAAAAATGGTCTTATAAATAGCTGACATTCCTTAAATCAATTGTGTTTACTCTGTTTTTATGCTTTGCTACCGGTATAAACAATTTATAGCATCCGGTATCTGGTTCACTTTTATCATTCTTCTTCTTATTCTCTCATATTACTACTTTAATTATGATTTATTATTAATATACTTTCTAAACATCAATTCTTATGTATACTTTATACATTATAATGCGCTGTATTCGTTACATAACCTTGGCTGTGTCATTTTCGTAAAAGCACGCCATTGTTAACAATTTTCGTGCGTATTGTGAGGCGATGACGTCATGCAGCCCTTTTTATACATTCAATTCTTTGGCTTACATTGTAAAACTATATGTTTTATTATTTTATAACATTATTTTAGGGCAGTATTCTTTCATTTTCTCTTAACTTGATTTATTTAACATTCAATCCTGCGTTTAAAATATCAGATATTTTGGAACATTTTGGTACACTCACTTAGTAAACCATCAATAACTTTTTAAATATTAATGATAGAGAAGAGGTGTTTTTACTTTCTCTATACTTACTATGTATACAGTGTATAGAGAAGGCATTGCACCCCTCCCAAAAACTCGATACCGAGATTCCACCGGAAATATATGTTTTAGGGTCCCCTGCATTAAAAAAAAACATTTTCAGAAAAAGGTCCGTGTGTGTCCCTTGTCAGTGTGTACGTGTGTCTGTAAACACAAGAACTCAAAAACGAAAAGACCGTTAAATACCAAACTAGGTATTTAAGTTTGGTATATTCCAAAGATGCAACACGAAGATTTTCAAGACAATCCCCCCACCCCCGACAACCCTTTTATATGGAAAAATTTTCGGCAAGTTTGATTTTGTCAAAAATGGCACTAACAATTTTGATTAAAATACGTATTTTAAAGATATTGACACAATAAATAATATGTATATCTTCAATTTTCTGGGAATAGCCTCTGAAGACTACGTTATTTTGGGTGAATTTTATGGAATTTTCCCTAACTGCTAAACAGTAAGAGATGGACAAAAAGTTACGTCACAAGAAATGTGGAGCACATTATAGCACAACATTTATGTTGTATACATTTTTTTCGTGAGTGGATCGTTTTTCAAATATTCGTTGTTTTTGGTTTTAGCTTTCAAAAACTTAATTTTTCTCATACAGGAATTTGTTACCTCCCATCCATACAAACAAAGGAACTTCAGTCACACACCAACCAACTTTTGATATCACTTTAACCGATGCTACTCTTTTATTTCTCTTCTATCTACAAGGAAGAAGGTAATAAAACTGTTTCAGCTAATTTGTTGTCGATTAGCATGAAATAAATAGAAGCATAAGCCTTTTAACAATAATTTATAGCAGAGATGTAGAGAAAGTCATGTGAACGGAACACATCAGATTTTCTCTGAGCACAGAAAAAGAGAAAGCTTCAATTGCTAACGCTAACCTTTGAGTACTTTGCAATAAATCATTTTACTCTGTAGATGAATATTTAAGTGACAAATCTGTCTGACAATACCGTAATAATCATTGTATTTATAAGTATTATAATGTATTGCATTTTGTGTATATTAGTGTGTGTGTTTTATATTCAAATTAAACTGATGTATACTTTGACTTGCACAAATGCGTCAAATGAATTTTTTTAGTATTTAGCAATGACACAAGGTCTGTAAAGCCTGATGCTTTGATATTTTACCCTCTAGTACATTATTGTAAATGTTTGCGTTTTAAATTCTACAATATATTTGTAAATATGTATTGTAATTTGTTGACATTTATGAAGAGTACTTAGTACAATAATCATATTTTAGTTTTATATAATTACTAGTAGTAACTATTATGTCGATAATTAGAAAACTACCATTTGACATTGCATCAGTGTTACATAAATTGAAATTGTATTTATTTATACATTTTAACACTAATTTTGATACCCTTTGTTTATATACGCATGCAAAAAAGGAACTACATATGCTTTTTTGGAGCACATTAAGTATAGTGCAGTGGCGTGCAGGCCTCAAAACAAATGGTGTGATTATATGTCTGTTCTGTTGTTTTTGTAACCCGTGTTTCTAGCACTAGAGCTTTATACATTGCTTTCTTCCTTTTTTTTTTTCTTAGTATATAAACATATCTATACATATATGTCCCTTGACAATTTCTATATTCAGTTGCTTCCTGGCCTAAATCAAACCTACAGAATGCGTCTAATCTAATCTAATTTAATCTTCAACATTCATTCAAACTTTAAGGGCCGTCAAAATTATGTTTTCATAACTGTTTTCCATTTTCATGTTTTAATTGCATATGGATATTTGGAATCTTCTGCTCATTTTGGTATAATCTTCATAGAGTTACACTAACTACAAATAGTTTTAAAATATTTCTCAAAATAATCCTATGTAGCAGTTTTTACTTTCTCTACACGTACTATGTACATAGTGTATAGAGAAGGTATTGTATTGCACCCAAAAATACAATACCGAGATTTCACTGAAAGTAGCGTTTGAGGGTCCATAACAACATTTTTAGAAAAGGTGTTATGTGCCCGTGTGCTCATATGGCTGTGAACACAATAACTCAAAAACGAAAAGACCGTTAAATACCAAACTAGCCATTTAAGTTTGGTATCTTCCAAGGATACGACACGAAGATTTTCAAGAAGAATCCCCCACCCCCGACAACCCTTTATATAGAAAACAGTTTGGAAAGTTTGGTTTTGTCAAAAATGGCACTAACAATGTTGATTAAAATATCGTATATTAAACATATGTTCCTGACAAATAAAATGGATATCTAGAAATTTCTGGGAATAGCCTCTGAAGACTATTTACTCTGGATAAATTTTGCGGAATTTGGCATAACAGCTAAACCGTAAGAGATAGACAAAAACTTATCCAACATAAAATGTAGAGCACGTTAAAAGACAATTTATGTCATATACATTTCTATATATATTCGATAGTTTTTAGATATTCCTTGTTTTTGTTTTCAGCTTTGGAAAACTTATACTTTTCTCATACAGGAATTTGTCAACTCCTGACCATACAAACAATAGGAACATCAGTGACATAGCAACAAGCTTTTGACTATAACTTTAACCTATGTACTCCCTTATTTTGCTGCTGCTTAAAAAGAAACAAGAAATAATATTATTTTGGTTATTTTTTCTCGATTAGCATGAAGTAAGTAGAAATATATGCATTTTAACAAAACAAAAATATTATTGTTTTACATCAATCAATAGTAAAGATATTGCTGAATATACTTAACTGCTTTAGCTCGTTATGCTAAATAGTTTGTATGTAAAACAGGTGCAGAAGCTTATGCAAATGGAATACAAACATTTTAATGTAAACATTTTTAAAAATATCTCACGTCACTCATATTATTAAAGTAGTGAATTTAAACAGTAAAACCTGATGTGTTTCATTCACATAACTTAATCTAGCTGTTTCAAATTCAAAATATTCTTAAAAAAGAATATTTTTCTTTTATCTACATCATGCTAATCGAGATAAACATTGGCAGAACTTGTTTTCTTACTTGTTTCTCTATAAGTAGTAGGGCAATAAGGAAATCCGTTAGCCTAAAGCGACTGTCAAATCCTTTAAAGATTCTTTGTTATGAGGAATGATTCAAGTTTGCACTTTGTATGGTCCCGTTGGAGAAAAGTATATTTTAAAGCTAAAACAAATAACAAATAATATTTCAAATCTGTCACTTCTAAAGAAAATGTATACGACATAAATCATGTGTTTTAACGAAATATACATTTTATGCGTAGTAAGCTTTTGTCTATTTCTTACGGTTTACCACTTGTGCAAAATTTAGCAAAATTCATCCAAAATAAAGAGATGTTCAGAGGGTATTCCTAGAAAATTCATCCAAAATAAAGAGATGTTCAGAGGGTATTCCTAGAAAATTCATCCAAAACAAAGAGATGTTCAGAGGGTATTCCTAGAAAATTGAAGATATTTTATATCTTTAAAATGGGATATTTTAATCACAACTTTTAGTGTCATCTTTGAGAAATCAAAACGTTTCGAAATATTTTTTTCACGTAAAAGATAGCTGAGGTGGGTGGATTTTCTTGAAAATCTTCGTGTTGCTTTCTGGAAGATACTAATTTTAATTGGTATTTAACGGACTTTTTATTTTTGAGCTATTTTGTGGGCACACACACTGTTATTTCTAAAAAGTTTTTTTATTCACGGGGTCTCAAAATATATATTTCCGGTGAAATCTTGAATTTTTGGCTGCACTATGTGCACTGTACATAAGGGGCTAGAGAAAATAAAAATTATTATTTGAAGGACCATAACTTCATGGCACGACAGCTCACAAGGAACTCTGCCCTACCGCCCGGCCGATGCGTCCCCCAACTCGGTCATTGAAAGACGTCATGCATGAGGTGCAGTATTGGAGGGTGAGACGTAGTCAGCGCCACGAGCCCCCCCCCCTTCTGGTCCTCATAACCTGGAGCGGCTACTTCTCCATCAAGTGGCCCCCCAGAGACGTCAAGAAGCTGTACAGGTCCCCCAGTAGGAGGAAAATCCCCACGCCGGAACTGAGAATCGAACCCAGGTCTCCCACTTGGCAAACAGCAACGCTACCACTGCGCAAATTAGACGACCACGCCAAACACAAATTAAAAATGTGCCAAAAATGTCACTATTACCTTGGTGTAAATTTTAGCAAGACCGTTTTTTATCAACCTCCGATAGGCTATAAATAAAAGACAAGTTCATAGAAAACAATTATTTTATTACTAAAAGTTTTGTGCTCTTATGGTTACTTTTCAACATAATCACCGAAAAGATTGAGACATTTATCGTACGTATGCACAAGCTTTGCAGTACCCGCTTCAAAAAATGTTGCCCTCAATGATTTCAAATAAGCATTGACGTTGTTTTGAAGATCTTCGTACCTTACGACGTTTGCGCAGAGCCATTCAAAACAAACGAAGAGCAATGCTGACATCAAGAATTGTGTTGATCTATGAAAACGCTCGTCCACATACTGCCGGCACAACCCATCGGCTCCTTGAACAATTTCAATGGGACTTTTTCGATCATCGCCATACAGTGCCGACCTGACACCCAGCGACTTTCACCTTGTCCCTGAACTGAAGACGTAGCTAGGAGGGCAGCACTTTCAAACCAACGAAGATCTTCAAAACAACGTCAATGCTCATTTAAAATCATTGGTGGCAACATTTTTTGAAGTGGATATTGCGCACCGCGCCGTGGCCGAGTGGTTAGACCACTCGCCTCTCACCTAGACGGCTCGGGTTCGATCCCAAGCGACCGCATGTGATATTTGTGGTGGACAAAGCGGCGCTGGGGCGGGTTTTCTTCGGGTTCTCTGGTTTCCCCCGCCATCACATTCCACTGGTGCTCCATCATCATTCATGTATCATCAGTGTCACCGCCTGCGTTGCCATAAGTAGTTAAAGCGGGCGTTAAACACTACCAAAAAATCTTGTGCACAGGTACCATAAATGTCTCAATTTTTTCGGTGACTATGTTGAAAAGTAACCATAGGTGTAAAAAACTTTTAGTAATAAAATAATTTTTTCTATGAACTTCTCTTTTATCTATAGCCTGTCGGAGGATGAAAAAAAAAAGGCCCTCGTAAATTATGCATTAAGATTTATCCCAAAGTTTCGGATGCAGTACCTTATTGAAAAGATTACGTGAGCAGTGAGCCCCCATTCTGACCTAAGGCTCCAATAGCCTTCTTCTCATGGTCCAACAGTACTTATTCAGTTATTTGGACGCCTTTCTGATTCTAAAAGCCAAAGCTCTGAGAGCGAGGAAGTTTTTATGCTGTGTTTATCTCCGTGCACGTTCTGAATCCACGCATCGTATTATCGGATTTTCCCGGCCGAGCAGTGTCTCCGCTCTGCTGATGATGATGTGGGATGAAGTCATGAGGGGGGGGGGAGCAGGTGAACCAGCTCTTTCATCCCTTCCCCTTCATCTCGATGCTCGTTAAGCTTTAATCCATAGACGCGAGACTAAAAAAAGCAAAAAAAAAATAAAAATAAAAAAGTGACACAGTGAAGTTTGAGGGAATGCGGGGAAAGGGCGGAAAGGAAACGTGAATATGATTTCTTATCTCGTTAAGCCACTCCTTGATTACACAAAACATGACGAATTTAGAGATATTTGCCTTTCCAACTTCCTTATAAACGAGTTACTAACATTTTCTCTCACCTGTACGTGACTGCTGATATGATCGCATTAAGTTTTTGCAGAAGTTTATCAAACATTAAAAAAAAAAAATTCTTTCGTACTAAAAGAATACTGAATTCAAAGAAACATTTTTATGAAAAAGTCCGTGCGTGTAAGAGGGTGTGTATGTATTAGTATTTAAGTTTGGTATGTTCCAAGGATGCGATATGAAGATTTAGAACCCCTCCACCTCCAACTACCCTTCAAATGGAACTTTTTTAAAAAACGTTGATTTTCTCACAAATGGTTCCAACGATTTTGATTAAAATATCGTATATTATACACATATTCCTAACAAAAAAAGGTGTATATCTTGAATTTTCTGAGAATAGCCTCTGAAGACCTCATTATTCTGGATGATTTTTATTGAATTTTGCTTAACTGGTAAACGGTAAGAGATAGACAAGAACTTACAGTATACAAAATGTAAATCACACAATCCATGTCATATACATTTTTTTCGTGGAGTGGACCGTTATTGACATATTCCTTATTATTATTTTCAGCTTTAAAAAACATATTTTTCTCATGCAGGAATTTGTCAACTCCTGTCCATACAAACAAAGGAACCTCAGTCACATAGCAACCAGCTTTTGAATATCATTTTAATCTATGGGACACCCTTATTTCGTTTCTACTTACATGAAAGCAAGTAGTAAGACTATTTCAGCTAAATTTTCTCGATTAGCATGAAGTAAATAGAACCATAAACTTTTTATTAATAATTTACAGCAGAGATATAGAGAAAGTCGTGTGAATGGAACACATCAATTTTTTTTCTCAATAAAACCGCTAGAGATTTATTAAAATAGCAAATATCTTTCCTGCTAATGAACAGTAAAGTCATTTTGTTAAATAGTTTCTGAGATAACGCATCAAACTTAAAATATGCAAGATAGCGCAGTTCGACTCCGTTAACGCCCGCTTTTATGATGATTCATGGATATGGTGCACCGGTACAATGCAATGGCGCAAAAAATGAATTGAAATGCCGTTTTATTTATGGACGCTCTTTAACTGCTGTGGCTCTCTGCGTCCCATTCTACAATTGGCGTGAAAGACCGCTTAATTTTTTCAGAACCTCTCTTTCAGGCTTGAGACTCTTTTACATGCCGTAAATATACGACACGGGACCCACGGCTTTACTTCCCTTCCGAAGGAAGCCATGCTAAGGATTTTTACGCCAGAAAAATTCATTGTCCTCCGCTGGGTTTAAACCCGCGACCTTGTTTATACGTCGCCCTCCATACTAGAGGGCGACGTAAAAAGGTATTGGAAATGATGCATAATTTATTCTAAAACCTATCACATCTTTTAAAAGCCCTTGCTATGCAATGGTGTTGAAAAGCGTTTTTCCTTGTATGGCCAGAAGTAAAACAAAAAATCTGATGTGTTCCATTCACATGACTTTCTCTGCATCTCTGCAACAAATTATTGTTAAAAAGCTTATGCTTGTACTTACTTCATGCTAATTGACAAAAAATTAGCAGAAATACTACTTCCTTGTAAGTAGGAGCAAAATAAGGGAGTACAATGGGTTAAAGTGATAGTCAAAAGCTGGTTGCTGTGTGACAAGTTCATTTGTTTGTATGGATACGAGTTGACAAATTCCTGTACGAGAAAAGTATACGTTTTTCAAAGTTGAAACTAAAAACAATGAATATCTTAAAAACGATCAACTGCACAAAAATGTGTATAACATAAATTGTGTGTTTTGATGTGCTTTACATTTTCTGTGTGGTAAGTTTTTGTCCTTCTCTAGCGGTTTGGCAATTATGCGAAATTTCGTAAAATTCATCTAAAATAAAGTAGTCTTCAGATGCTATTCCCAGAAAATTCAAGATATACATTTTATTTGTCGCGTAAATATCTGTAATATATGACATTTTAATCAAAATCGTCACAGCCTTTTTGAGAAAATCAAAATTTTCGAAAAAATTTCCGTGTAAAGGGAAGTTGGGGGTGGGAGGATTTTCTTGAAAATCTTCGTGTCGCATCTTTGGAAGATCACAAACATAAATATCAAATTTGGTTTTTAACAGGCTTTTCGTTTTTGAGCTATGCTGCCCACAGACACACACATACACACAGACAGACACACACGAAAATGTTTCTAAAAATACTTTTTTTGGATTCAGGAGATCTCAAAACATCTATTTCCTGTGAAATCTCGGTATCGAATTTTTGGGTGCAATACAATACCTTTTCTCTACACGTACATAGCACGTGTAGAGAAAGTAAAAATATTTTACACAACTGATGAGTAGAGCTATGGCAATGTTAATCTTAAATTTGATTGGGGTGACACTGAGCAGCTCGTTTTGGTTTTGTTTTTGATAGTGGTTAACGCTGGTTTTACTACAATAGCACCGCACACGATGATATGTGGAATAAATATGGAAGGAAATGGCGGAGTAAACCGGAGAATCCCGGACTGCGCCGCTTTGTCCCTCACAAATAGGAAAGGGTCCTTACCGCCTTGGTGAGAGGCGAGAAATCTAACCGCTCTCCCTGTTACAGAAATTGTGCATCCTCGCTATTCTGTGAGGATGAACACAGAGCGTCATCGTCCATCAGAGATTTGGAATTCAGAACATAATTTAAAATCCCTGGGGCCCTGACAATGGACTGTGTTTGAACAAGGACAGTGATGTGTTCAAATGGTAAATTAGCACTCAGCGATGATATCACGCGCTTCACAGCGTCAATCATGTGTCCGTCTATTACATGCCTATACCAGCAGCAAGCTGTAATTGTAAACACATAACTAGCTCATTATATTAGATAACTCAACTCTTGTGGATTTACAAGTGGATCATTGTCCATGAAGACGGAGTATGCTGTAATTATGTTACCCATGGGCAATAAAAATTTGAAATGTGTACTATCGTTATCCTAGGCAAAATAATCGTTAAAAAAAGGTCGATGTGTTCCTTTGGTGGTCGAATGATGAACAACCTGACTTCTCGTCCGGAGGTCTTGGGTTCGATTCCCAACTACGGTGGGGCGTTTTTCTTTAACCAAAATTATTCCATATCCCCCACAGACACCTATTTCTAAAACTGCTTCTATGTTTGGATTCAGAGGGTTCCGGTGAAATCTCGGAAAAGAACTTCTGGGTACAACACAATACCTTCGCTATACACTATGTATATAGTACGTGTAGAGAAAATAAAATGCACCAGGAGTTTTCCATTTGAGATATGTATGTATTTTGATGTAGCACTAACAATTAGGAATATCTTGAAAAAAGAAATGGTGTTTTATTTATGGACGCTCTTTAACTGCTGTGGTTCTCAGCGTCCCATCTATGCTGGGCGTGAACGACCGCTAAGTTTTGCTCAGAGGCATCTCTACCAGTCCGAAAAAATCCATCGTCCTCCTCCGGTATATGAAGTCAGCTCGGTAATGATTACATCACGGAGGGCGAACAAATGTTTTGGAAACGGTTAACTCCACCAAAAAAAGTGTATTTGACATAAATTGTTAATTTTAACGAGTTCTGCCTTTCTAACGGGATCTATCATACAGAGTCTGGAAGTATTAAAGTGAAAGTGAATGTGTGTGTGTTTGGTAATACGGGTTGTTCCACAAGTCAAAGCCCCCGATATGAACACTGAAGTTAATGGGGGCTATACAAATGAACCAATTAAGAAAATACTCTGATGTGTTACATTCACATGACTTTCTCTACATCTCTGCAACTAATTATTGTTAAAAAGATTATACGCGTAACGGGGGAAGCTGCAATCCCAAAGGTCATGTGTGCTATTCCTCCCATTGATTAAATGCTTCTTCATTATTAATTTTTTCATTCCAGACGAAGTGCCGCGATACGTGAACGAGACCCGAACTCGGGAACTATCTTTCACTTGAAAGCCAGTATCATAACCACTACCCTAGAGAGGTACGCTGTAATATGTCCCTTAGTTTTTCGTGTTATGCTCTCGAATGGTTGATAAATTAGCCAATGGCGTACTGGCACTTCAGAAACTTATAGCCGTTACTTTGATATTCCAATAAACAGGCCATGAGTATCCTATCTCAATTTACTTATTTAAGCAATCTACATATTCTGTGAAAATATTTCGGTATAGTTCATTAACACCCTGTATATAGAATGTATACCCAAAAATTGTTGTCGCGCTTTCACCGACAATATATATTCTAGGTCCCCGCATTATTATAAAAAGGTCCGTGTGTGTTTGTAACTGTGGACAGCATAGCTCAAAAACGAAAACTTCCGTAAATACCAAATTTGGTGTTTAAGTTCAGTAATCTCCAAGGATAAGACTCAAAGCTGTTCAAGAAAATTCCATCATCTCCATCTACCGTTTACATGTGTGTGTATGCAGCACAGCTCAACAACGAAATATTGATTTTCTCAAAAATGTCTCTAACGATTTTGTTTAAAATCTCTTTTATTTAAGATAGGTATTTGCATAATAAATAAAAAAATATATCTTGAATATTCTAGGAATAGACTCTATTCCGGATGATTTCTTTTATATTTTGAAAAACTAGTGAAGCGTAAGAAATAGAAACTCTTGCTACACAAAAAAATGTAGATCTCCTGAAAACACTTAATATATTACATATAATTGTTTTCGTGAAGTTGACCATTTTTGTGATATTTTTCGTTTTAGTTTCAGTTTTAAAATAATGAAGACTTTTCTCATACGAGGACTTGTCAACTCCTGGCCGCGCAAAGAAACGGATTTTAATCCCATAGCAACCACATTTTAAAACATTTGACTGTCGCTTTAGCCTAGTGTATTCCCTTATTTCCCTTCTATTTAAAAAGAACTAAATAATAAGACTATTTCGGCTAATTTTTATCTCGAATAAATGAAATGGTGTTTTATTTCTGGAGGCTCTTTAACTACTGGGGTTCTCACCGTCCCATTCTATACTGGGCGTGAAAGACCGCTTAATTTTGCTCAGAGGTCTCTCTATCAGGCTTGAGGTTCTTTTACGTGCCGTAAATCTACGACACGGGACCCACGGCTTTACTTCCCTTCTGAAGGTAGCCATGCTAAGGATTTTTACACCAAAAAAAAAAAAAAAAGAAAGCCATCGTCCTCCGCCGGGTTTGAACCCGCGACCATGGGTATATGAGGTTAGCATGGCAACATTTACACCACGGAAGGCGACTTGTCTCAGATAACAAGAAGAATACGTTTATTAGCAATGACTTATTACAAAGATGAAGAGAAAGTTATGTGAATGGAACACACCAGCACACAGCTTTTCTCTCTTTATGATATTGTAGCATGTGTTTTTGATCAGTGCAGCTTTTTGACTTATAAGGGCTTTAAAAGCTTGCATACATTTATATTGAAGGATTTGTTTTGTATGTATTGTGATTTTATTTGCCTTCTGGCAAGCGAAGCATGTATATCCCTTTTCTCAGCGGTATCAGACATTTTACTGCGCTAAAGCAAAGCATTTTGGTAAAAATAAAAAGGCGATTCCCACTAGATTACTGTTCTCTTTTCAATCAAATAGAATTGAAAATTGCGGATTTATCCGCATTTACTCGCTCAGAGGAAGGTGTAACTGTTCAGAATAGTAACTGTGTTAGAAAATAAACACCAGACAAATCTTGATATTATCAATCGAGAGTCAGAGGAAATTAGCTCAAGTCTTTTACATCAGATATAATATCATTAGATATGTCATAGATATTATGTATTATTAAAGATGTCACTAGTCTAATCTCGAATTAGATTAATTATCTTATGTGGGGCTTACATTTAATATACCTAATCTTTCTTCTTCTCCTCCTGTTTGTCCCTCTTATATTTCTCCGCCTACCACTCCTCCTCCTCCTTCTTCTACTTCTGCTTCTCCTCATTATCCTCCTCTTCTTTTTTCACACGTACAGTGAACAGAGTGTATAGAGAAAGTTTTGTAATGCAACCAAAAATTCCATACCGATTTTACACCGAAAATACATGTTTTCAGATTCTCTGAGCTCAAAAACAACATTTTTTTAGGAAAATATCCGTGTGTGTGCGTGTGTGTCTGGGTGTGTGAGATGGGTATATGTGTGTATGCAGCACAGCTCAACAACGAAAAGGTCAATAAATACCAAACTTTGTATTTAAGTTAAGTATCTTCCAGGGATGCGAAGGTTTTGTGAAAAAAAATCCACCCCAAATTATCCTTTACATAGAAAAAAATTTTCAAAATGTTGAGTTTCTCCAAATACCTCTGAAAGATTTTCATTAAATGCCTATGTTATAGATATTTGGATGCCAAATAAATGTATATCTTGAATTTTCTGAAAATACCCTCTGAAAACATGTTTATTCTGGATGAATTTTGAGTAATTTTGCATAACTGTTGTACGTACCATAAGAGATAGATAAAAACTTTCTCAACAAAAAACGTAGAGCTCGTTAAAAGGCACAATTTAAGCTACATACATTTTTCGTATAGTTGGCAGGTTTTCAGATATTCCTCGTTATTGGATTCAGTATTAAAGTATTCGTACTTTATTCATATTGAAATTTGTCAGCAAGGAGCTTCAATCCCATAGCAAGTAGATTTTAAAATGTTTAACTAGCGTATTAGTCCATGACGTTCCTTTATTTTTCTTTTACTGACAAGGAAGCAAGTAATAAACCATTTCTTTTAATGTTTAGCTCGATTAGCATGAAGTAAATAGAATAACACGCTTTTTAACAATAATTTGTTGCAGAGATGTAGAGAAAGTCATGTGAATGGAACACATCTTAGTTTTCTCCTTCTGCTACTGCTGTCTACCATTGTTTAGACCAGCGATGACCAGAACACGTGGTCTGTGAAAACTTAAGACATAAGCAAACAAAATAGATCAAATACTAGGTGAACAATTCGGTTTTATAAAACATTGGAAAGAGGTTTTTACTTTCTCTATATCTGCTGTGTTTACAGACGGTATTGCACTCCACCCAAAAATTCGATACCGAGATTCCAACGAAAATATATATATATATATATATATATATATATATATATATATATATATCACGTGTATCCAAAAAAAACATTTTCAGAAAAAGGTCCGTGTGTCAGTGTGTCCGTGTGTCTGTGAACACGATAATTCAAAGTCGGTAAAATACCAAAGTTGGAACTCTTTTCGAAAATTTTGATTTTCTCAAAAATGGTTATAACGATTTAGATTAAAAGTTCGTATAATAAAGATATTTACTTAAAAACAAAATGTATATTACGAATTTCCTGGGAATAGCCTCTGAAGACTACTTTATTCTGCAGGAATTTCGCGTAACTGCTAAACCGTAAGAGATGGACGAAAACTTACAACACAAAAAATGTAGAGCACTTTAAAACACACAATTTATCTTATACATATTTTTTTCCTGGAGTTGGTCAATTTTTAGATACTTTTTGGTTTCAGCTTTAAAAAACATACTTTTCTCATACAGGAATTTGTCAACTCCTGTCCATATAAACAAAGAAACTTCAGTCACATAGCAACCAACTCTTGACTATCACTTTCGCTTCTACTTACAAAGGGGCAAGTAATAAGACTATTTCTGCTACCTTATTTTCAATTAGCAGAAGTCAATAGAAGCACAAGCTTTTTAGCAATTGGTTGTAGAGATATAGAGAAAGTCATGTAAATGGAACAGTTTTTCTGTTTTCTTGGTAAACGTACAACATTCTATCTGCGCTTCCATGCACAGCATTTTGCACATTACTTGGAATATTAGCAATTTCTACTGCCTTAACTATTTGCATGAAGCTCCTTAGCAACAGTGACAACATTGATTACGTTTGTCCACTCCGATTTCTTTTTATCACAGAAGAATCAGTTTTCTCAAACATCATTATAAAATACCCATTATTACGGATGGAATATGACCTGCACTTAAAGTGTTAAGGATTGTAAATTACCTCAGATCTTTAGAAAAACTCATCCTGCTCTTACAATAGCATTAAAATGGGTTTCCAGGGCTTGGCTATTCTGTAACCGCCGTCTTTCTTCAAATTGTTCGGATGTGTGAGTGAGTCAAATACTTCCACTGCTGCTGTAAACAAGGTCATCTTCTGACGGAAACAGTTAGCTTCACAACAGTATTGTAAAGAACTTTAATTAAGTGTTTTGACGAATTGCGTGCTCAGCTTTTTAACTATTTCTTACGGTTTACCACTTATGTAAAAGTCATTGAAATAGAGAACTTCATAAGCTATTCCCAGAAAATTCAAGATATACATTGTAAATGTCTTTAATAACCGGTGTTTCAAACAAAATTGTTCAGATCTTACGCCAGCTACAGATATACGAGGGTCGTTCAGAATGTTATCAATACAAAACTTTATTTTCAAAGTTACAGTACCTTTCTCTAATTCTCAACATAACCGTCATTGCTAGTAAGGTATTTACTGTCACGTGGTACCGGTTTTCAACGCATATGTTTTACTCTTTCACCGCTAAAGATCTGATGCTGTTCATGGCTGGGAATTCTTTTCCATCCAAAAAGTGATTTACGGTGACCAAATTGAAACAACGGTTTTTCTTAACTCTTTTATCAACATTTGCTTTCAACTCCTCCCCCTTCCCAAGTCCCCCCTTTTCTATTATATCTTCCTGTCTCTTTTCACCTCCCCCCCACAAAAAAGGTAAATAAAGAAGAGAAAATACAAAACGTGGACATATTATGTTTTTGTTTGATCTCTTAAAACTGACCAAAATGGTTTTGGTGTAAACATTTTAACAACTTTTTATTAATATATAATAAAAATATGTATTGCAATTTGTGGTTGCATAGAAAGGATAAATTAGAGGCGGCTGGTTTACTGTAATATTAATTTTATGACGCATCTTTCTATAAAGAGCTATCTGAACACAGCAGCTGAACCTATATTTGACAGGGGGAAAAAAATCCTCCATAACAGCGATGAGCTGCCATTCCGGTCTTTTTTGTATACATTGGTTCTTCCTTGATTAATCGTAAATTATACGCCAATCCTCACTGTAGATTTGTTTATTGCATTAAGAGGCAGTCTTGTCACGGGGCTAAGAAACATTATAGCAAATAAAATAAATATTACCAAGAGGGTACAAATGTAGGCATTGAAAATAGCTAGGGAAGAAATATTTCAAACGTGTCTAAGTAGCGTTAAGAGAGTACGGCATTGAACCAAAGGGGTGAGGTTACAGTGTCCAGGGGCAACGTAACAGGAAAGAGAAAACAATGCTCCCGCTGGTCAGGCGACACTTTTTGTGGCACTTGGCGTAGAGCATCGGCAGAGCATGATGTGATATTTGGTGTCCGTGGTGAAGCCGATCTACTTTTGGTTGTGAGGGGAATGTTTATTTTAATACAGACCGGAGTACGGAACAAATCACTGCATCAAAATTAATAAGTAACAATAGCTGAGGTCGCGTAAAGCATAGTTTGGCAGTAGAACATTTAGGAGGAATGCGTGTGTGTTCGACGGCGGAAAAAGGCCGAATAAAGCACTTGTGTCTTACCACACCCTGAAAAGAGTTTCCATGCTAGTAAAAATCCTGAGCTGGAGCATCCACATATCCACACACCTCCTAACAGCCAAAAGCTGCACCAGAGATACGAAACAATAACCCCTTTACCGCCCCAATTATCACTATACACTTGCATTATTTTCCTATAAAATATGATTCACTAAATATTTTGTGCATTCAAAGAAACCGAATAAGTTCGCTGTCTGTAGAAAGGTATAACATTGAAAAACTGATACCACATTACAGTAAATAATTTCACAGCAACGGCGATAATCTGGAGTAATAGAGTAAGGTACGATAACTTTGTGCGGCAACGTGGCTGAGTGCTTAGACCTAGGCGGCCCGGGTTCAATCACAAGCGCCCACATGTGGGATTATTAGTGAATTCAGCGGCGTCAGAGTGGATTTTCCTCGGGGCCTCTGGTTTCCTCCGGCACTCATTTCACCAATTGCTTCATCATCACCTTTCCGGTCATAAATTTCGCTTACATTTTATATCATCCACTTTCTCATGTTCATGTCTGGATATGGGCTGACCCCTTGCACAGGTTCTTCACTTTGTGTTTTTATGCCGAAGGTTCCCCGACAGGCTTGTAACTCCTACATAACATCCACTTCCTCACACTCATTCCTGGCTATGAACCAGGTTCTCCGTTCTGTGGTTTCGTGCCGTTGGCTGCCCGACAGACTTCTGACCCTTAGACATTTGCTTGTAAGTCCTAGGGGAGTGTTAGTCCTACATATCATCCATTTCCTCATACTCATGCCTGGCTAGGGACCAGGTTCTCCATTCTGTTGTTTCGTGCCGTTGGCTCCCCAACAGTTTCTGACCCCTAGACATCCGCTTGTAAGTCCTAGGGGAGTGTCAGTCCTACATATCATCCACTTCCTCACGCTCATGCCTGGCTACGGGCCAGGTTCTCCATTCTGTTGTTTCGTGCCGTTGGCTCCCTAACAAACTTGTGACCCCTAGGCATCCGCTTGTAAGTCCTAGGGGAGTGTCAGTCCTACATATCATCCACTTCCTCACACTCATGCCTGGTTACGGGCCAGGTTCTCCATTCTGTTGTTTCGTGTCGTTGGCTCCCCGACAGTTTCTGACCCCTAGACATCCGCTTGTAAGCTAGGGGAGTGTCAGTCCTACATATCATCCACTTCCTCACACTCATACCTGGCTACGGGCCAGGTTCTCCATTGTGTTGTTTCGTGCCGTTGGCTCCCCGACAGTTTCTGACCCCTAGACATCAGCTTGTAAGTCCTAGGGGAGTGTTACTCTTACGGGGAGGATAAACTGATTAGAAACGAAACCAAACTTTGTAAATAAAGGTTTGTTTTTAAATATTTGTTTATTATTTAGTTATGCCAAATCGTTCATTACTTTCTGTATAACCCTCGTATTTTAAGATCGACCCTGTTCCCTTCCTGAGATAGACAAGAAGGAATATAAAAGACTAGATACCATTAGCTAGCAGGAAATGAGTCCCTTGCTACCGCATACAACTAATGAGAGAATGTACAGCACTGTCCTGGAACTTGGGTTAAAGGGACAAAAACGCTCCACTTTTGCATACGAAGCAGTAACAAGAGAGTTATAAAACTTTGGTAAGAATCCAGTAAAAGTTATGACTGTACACAGAGGCAGCGAAAGAACTAGAAAAGGGCTGCCGAAATGGCCAGGCAGGGCATAAAGAGGATTGTGAGCAAATTATGGATAATTCAAGTGGGCTGCATGAGCAGTTAGTGGGGTGGTCCGCAGTCAAAGTTCCCTGGTGCGGTAATGGGGCCAAAGTTTACATCACAAGATTGTCTCTACACGTACTATACAAATAGTGCATAGAGAAGGTATTGAATTGCACCCAAAAAATCGAAACCGAGATATCACCGTGGGGCGGTAACCGGGATGACGGGTTCGTGTCCCTGTGGCAGGTTTTGGCTATTAAGAATGGTGTGGATATGAGGGCGCCCTAGATCAGATTTTGCTAGCATGGAAACTCTTTTCAGGTGTGATAAGACACAAGTGATTTATTCAATTATTCGGCCTTTTTCTGCCGTCGAACACACACGCATTCCTCTTAAATTAACTGTGCTTTACGCGCCCGCAACTTTTGTTACTTATTACATTTGTTGCACTGATTTATTCCGAACTCTGGCCAGCATTAAAATAACTATTTCCCTCACAACTTCGGCTCCACTACGGACCCTAAATATCACATCTTTGCTCTGCCGATATTCTACGCCAAGTGCATCAAAAAGTGTCTCTTGACCAACGGTAGCATTGTTTTCTCTTTTCATGTTATGTTTCCCTCGGGCAGTGTACCCTCACCCCCTCAGGGTCAATGCTCTACCCCTAACGGTACTTTTCTACCAGCTCGTGACAACTCGGCTACTTAGACGTGTTTGAAATCTTTCTTCCCTGCCCATTTTTAATGTCTGCATTTTCCCCCTCTGGGTATAATTTATATTTGCTATAGTTTATATTTCCCTCTTAAATCACTCTTAGCCCCGTGATAAGACCTGTACTGCCTCAACAGGAAAATTACATTTTCAGACCTTCTAAATCCCTCAAAAACTGACATTTTTCATTCGCATTACTTTTTCTACATCTCTACAATAAACTATTGTTAAAAATCTTATTCTTTTATTTACTTAACACTAATCGAGAAAAAATTAGCAAAAAGGGTCTATTTCTTACTTTCTTGTAAGTAGAAGCGAAATAAGGGAGTACCGTAGATTAAAGTTATAGTCAAAAGCTGGTTGCTATGTGACTGAAGTTCCTTTGTATGGAAAGGAGTTGACAAATTCTCGTGTAACAAAAGTATAAGTATTTTAATGCTGAAATAAATAACAAGGAGTAACTCAAAAACGGTCAACTTCACGAAATAAGTGTATGTAACGTAAATTCTGTTGGATAGGTAGAGTCAGACTGAAAAATTCAATTCCATAGCCGGGATTTGAACCACGGATCTGCCGATCTCTAGCCGTTTGCTCTACCACTGAGCTACCATGGCAACATGCCGGCATATCATTGAATTACTCACCTGACTCGCATGTTTCCTGGTAACCACAAGGTGATCTCAAATTATTTTGAGATGACAACCGCAATGATGACTTACAGTGATGCAAGTGCTTTAATTCCTAGCATAGCCAACTATTATGGTGAATTGGCATTGATTTAATGCCATAGTAGCTCAGTCTTATAGCAACCGGGAGATCCGCGGTTCAAATCCATGCTATGGCATTGAATTTTTGAGTCTGACTCTGCCTATCCAACTCTTGTACTACACATGGCTTGTGTGAAAAAATAATTAAATTAATGTAAATGTGTGTTTTAACTATATCTACTTTTTTGTGGTTAAGTTCTTGTCTAACGCTTGCGGTTTACCAGTTAAGCAAAATTTCGCAAAATCCATCCAGAATAAACCACTACAAAGACTATTCCCAGAACATTGAAGATATGCATTATATTATTAAATTATTCGTAAACTTCTTTAAAGTCAGAGGGCAGCCCTACAGGCAATTCAGTCCATTCTTCAATGGTCCTGTTAGCAAAAGAGAATTATCTTCTATCCTTAATGTTATACAAATGATCGTTTCCTACGTAATTTTCCGGTCTTTGTAACCTCTTTCTAAGTCCACCCATGCATTTAAAGCGGTATCATTTTTATATGAAGGGTATACAGACATTTTGGCATAACTAACTGATGACGAAAAATATCAACACAAAAGTTTATTGACAAAGTTAGTATATCCTACACTATTTCTCAACGTATTCTCCATTCTATCAAGATATTTAGTGTCACGTGGTACCTGTTTTTCAATGTCGATGTTATACTTTTCTACCGCCAAAGAATTTATTTGTTCTTTTGATTGCATAAAATGTTTGGCAAATCAAATAACGCAAGTGTATAATGATAAAGCAAGGAACGGGTGTTCAGTGAGGAAATGGCTCATAATTTACGATTAATCAAGGAAGAACCAGAGTGTACATAAAATACTGGAGTGGAAGTTCATTAATCGCTGTGGAGGAATTGAAAGCAAATGTTGAAAGAATTGAGAAAAGCTGGTATTTCACTTTGGTCACCACACATGACTTCAGATTTCGCAACCGGTGTAAACCTTAACACCTTGGCTCAGATCTTTAGCGGTGGAAGAGTATAACATAGACACCAGTACCACGTGACAATAAACACCTTGGCTCAGATCTTTAGCGGTGGAAGAGTATAACATAGACATTGAGCCACCGGTACCACGTGACAATAAACACCTTGGCTCAGATCTTTAGCGGTGGAAGAGTATAACATAGACACCAGTACCACGTGACAATAAACACCTTGGCTCAGATCTTTAGCGGTGGAAGAGTATAACATAGACACCAGTACCACGTGACAATAAACACCTTGGCTCAGATCTTTAGCGGTGGAAGAGTATAACATAGACATTGAGACACCGGTACCACGTGACAATAAACACCTTGGCTCAGATCTTTAGCGGTGGAAGAGTATAACATAGACATTGAGACACCGGTACCACGTGACAATAAACACCTTGGCTCAGATCTTTAGCGGTGGAAGAGTATAACATAGACACCAGTACCACGTGACAATAAACACCTTGGCTCAGATCTTTAGCGGTGGAAGAGTATAACATAGACATTGAGACACCGGTACCACGTGACAATAAACACCTTGGCTCAGATCTTTAGCGGTGGAAGAGTATAACATAGACATTGAGACACCAGTACCACGTGACAATAAACACCTTGGCTCAGATCTTTAGCGGTGGAAGAGTATAACATAGACACCGGTACCACGTGACAATAAACACCTTGGCTCAGATCTTTAGCGGTGGAAGAGTATAACATAGACATTGAGACACCAGTACCACACGACAATAAACACCTTGGCTCAGATCTTTAGCGGTGGAAGAGTATAACATAGACACCAGTACCACGTGACAATAAACACCTTGGCTCAGGTCTTTAGCGGTGGAAGAGTATAACATAGACATTGAGACACCAGTACCACACGACAATAAACACCTTGGCTCAGATCTTTAGCGGTGGAAGAGTATAACATAGGCATTGAGACACCAGTACCACGTGACAATAAACACCTTGGCTCAGATCTTTAGCGGTGGAAGAGTATAACATAGACATTGAGACACCGGTACTACGTGACAATAAACACCTTGGCTCAGATCTTTAGCGGTGGAAGAGTATAACATAGACATTGAGACACCAGTACCACGTGACAATAAACACCTTGGCTCAGATCTTTAGCGGTGGAAGAGTATAACATCGACATTGAGACACCAGTACCACGTGACAATAAACACCTTGACTCTGATCTTTAGCGGTGGAAGAGTATAACATAGACATTGAGACACCAGTACCACGTGACAATAAACACCTTGGCTCAGATCTTTAGCGGTGGAAGAGTATAACATAGACACCAGTACCACGTGACAATAAACACCTTGGCTCAGATCTTTAGCGGTGGAAGAGTATAACATAGACACCAGTACCACGTGACAATAAACACCTTGGCTCAGATCTTTAGCGGTGGAAGAGTATAACATAGACACCAGTACCACGTGACAATAAACACCTTGGCTCAGATCTTTAGCGGTGGAAGAGTATAACATAGACACCAGTACCACGTGACAATAAACACCTTGGCTCAGATCTTTAGCGGTGGAAGAGTATAACATAGACATTGAGACACCAGTACCACGTGACAATAAACACCTTGGCTCAGATCTTTAGCGGTGGAAGAGTATAACATAGACATTGAGACACCGGTACCACGTGACAATAAACACCTTGGCTCAGATCTTTAGCGGTGGAAGAGTATAACATAGACACCAGTACCACGTGACAATAAACACCTTGGCTCAGATCTTTAGCGGTGGAAGAGTATAACATAGACACCAGTACCACGTGACAATAAACACCTTGGCTCAGATCTTTAGCGGTGGAAGAGTATAACATAGACATTGAGACACCGGTACCACGTGACAATAAACACCTTGGCTCAGATCTTTAGCGGTGGAAGAGTATAACATAGACATTGAGACACCGGTACCACGTGACAATAAACACCTTGGCTCAGATCTTTAGCGGTGGAAGAGTATAACATAGACACCAGTACCACGTGACAATAAACACCTTGGCTCAGATCTTTAGCGGTGGAAGAGTATAACATAGACATTGAGACACCGGTACCACGTGACAATAAACACCTTGGCTCAGATCTTTAGCGGTGGAAGAGTATAACATAGACATTGAGACACCAGTACCACGTGACAATAAACACCTTGGCTCAGATCTTTAGCGGTGGAAGAGTATAACATAGACACCGGTACCACGTGACAATAAACACCTTGGCTCAGATCTTTAGCGGTGGAAGAGTATAACATAGACATTGAGACACCAGTACCACACGACAATAAACACCTTGGCTCAGATCTTTAGCGGTGGAAGAGTATAACATAGACACCAGTACCACGTGACAATAAACACCTTGGCTCAGGTCTTTAGCGGTGGAAGAGTATAACATAGACATTGAGACACCAGTACCACACGACAATAAACACCTTGGCTCAGATCTTTAGCGGTGGAAGAGTATAACATAGGCATTGAGACACCAGTACCACGTGACAATAAACACCTTGGCTCAGATCTTTAGCGGTGGAAGAGTATAACATAGACATTGAGACACCGGTACTACGTGACAATAAACACCTTGGCTCAGATCTTTAGCGGTGGAAGAGTATAACATAGACATTGAGACACCAGTACCACGTGACAATAAACACCTTGGCTCAGATCTTTAGCGGTGGAAGAGTATAACATCGACATTGAGACACCAGTACCACGTGACAATAAACACCTTGACTCTGATCTTTAGCGGTGGAAGAGTATAACATAGACATTGAGACACCAGTACCACGTGACAATAAACACCTTGGCTCAGATCTTTAGCGGTGGAAGAGTATAACATAGACACCAGTACCACGTGACAATAAACACCTTGGCTCAGATCTTTAGCGGTGGAAGAGTATAACATAGACACCAGTACCACGTGACAATAAACACCTTGGCTCAGATCTTTAGCGGTGGAAGAGTATAACATAGACACCAGTACCACGTGACAATAAACACCTTGGCTCAGATCTTTAGCGGTGGAAGAGTATAACATAGACACCAGTACCACGTGACAATAAACACCTTGGCTCAGATCTTTAGCGGTGGAAGAGTATAACATAGACATTGAGACACCAGTACCACGTGACAATAAACACCTTGGCTCAGATCTTTAGCGGTGGAAGAGTATAACATAGACATTGAGACACCGGTACCACGTGACAATAAACACCTTGGCTCAGATCTTTAGCGGTGGAAGAGTATAACATAGACACCAGTACCACGTGACAATAAACACCTTGGCTCACATCTTTAGCGGTGGAAGAGTATAACATAGACACCAGTACCACGTGACAATAAACACCTTGGCTCAGATCTTTAGCGGTGGAAGAGTATAACATAGACACCAGTACCACGTGACAATAAACACCTTGGCTCAGATCTTTAGTGGTGGAAGAGTATAACATAGACATTGAGACACCGGTACCACGTGACAATAAACACCTTGGCTCAGATCTTTAGCTGTGGAAGAGAATAACATAGACACCATTACCACGTGACAATAAACACCTTGGCTCAGATCTTTAGCAGTGGAAGAGTATAACATAGACATTGAGACACCGGTACCGCGTGACAATAAACACCTTGGCTCAGATCTTTAGCGGTGGAAGAGTATAACATACACATTGAGACACCATTACCACGTGACAATAAACACCTTGGCTCAGATCTTTAGCAGTGGAAGAGTATAACATAGACATTGAGACACCGGTACCGCGTGACAATAAACACCTTGGCTCAGATCTTTAGCGGTGGAAGAGTATAACATAGACACCAGTACCACGTGACAATAAACACCTTGGCTCAGATCTTTAGCAGTGGAAGAGTATAACATACACATTGAGACACCAGTACCACACGACAATAAACACCTTGGCTCAGATCTTTAGCGGTGGAAGAGTATAACATAGACATTGAGACACCAGTACCACGTGACAATAAACACCTTGGCTCAGATCTTTAGCGGTGGAAGAGTATAACATAGACATTGAGACACCAGTACCACGTGACAATAAACACCTTGGCTCAGATCTTTAGCGGTGGAAGAGTATAACATAGACACCAGTACCACGTGACAATAAACACCTTGGCTCAGATCTTTAGCGGTGGAAGAGTATAACATAGACACCAGTACAACGTGACAATAAATACCTTGGCTCAGATCTTTAGCGGTGGAAGAGTATAACATAGACACCAGTACCACGTGACAATAAATACCTTGGCTCAGATCTTTAGCGGTGGAAGAGTATAACATAGACATTGAGACACCAGTACCACACGACAATAAACACCTTGGCTCAGATCTTTAGCGGTATAAGAGTATAACATAGACATTGAGACACCAGTACCACGTGACAATAAACACCTTGGCTCAGATCTTTAGCGGTGGAAGAGTATAACATAGACACCAGTACCACGTGACAATAAACACCTTGGCTCAGATCTTTAGCGGTGGAAGAGTATAACATAGACATTGAGACACCAGTACCACGTGACAATAAACACCTTGGCTCAGATCTTTAGCGGTGGAAGAGTATAACATAGACACCAGTACCACGTGACAATAAACACCTTGGCTCAGATCTTTAGCGGTGGAAGAGTATAACATAGACATTGAGACACCAGTACCACGTGACAATAAACACCTTGGCTCAGATCTTTAGCGGTGGAAGAGAATAACATAGACACCATTACCACGTGACAATAAACACCTTGGCTCAGATCTTTAGCGGTGGAAGAGTATAACATAGACATTGAGACACCGGTACCACGTGACAATAAACACCTTGGCATAGATCTTTAGCGGTGGAAGAGTATAACATAGACACCGGTACCACGTGACAGTAAACACCTTGGCTCAGATCTTTAGCGGTGGAAGAGCATAACATAGACATTGAGACACCGGTACCACGTGACAATAAACACCTTGGCTCAGATCTTTAGCGGTGGAAGAGTATAACATAGACACCAGTACCACGTGACAATAAACACCTTGGCTCAGATCTTTAGCGGTGGAAGAGTATAACATAGACATTGAGACACCAGTACCACGTGACAATAAACACCTTGGCGCAGATCTTTAGCGGTGGAAGAGTATAACATAGACATTGAGACACCGGTACCACGTGACAATAAACACCTTGACTCAGATATTTAGCGGTGGAAGAGTATAACATAGACATTGAGACACCAGTACCACGTGACAATAAACACCTTGGCTCAGATCTTTAGCGGTGGAAGAGTATAACATAGACACCAGTACCACGTGACAATAAATACCTTGGCTCAGATCTTTAGCGGTTGAAGAGTATAACATAGACATTGAGACACCGGTACCACGTGACAATAAACACCTTGGCTCAGATCTTTAGCGGTGGAAGAGTATAACATAGACATTGAGACACCGGTACCACGTGACAATAAACACCTTGGCTCAGATCTTTAGCGGTGGAAGAGTATAACATAGACATTGAGACACCAGTACCAGGTGACAATAAACACCTTGGCTCAGATCTTTAGCGGTGGAAGAGTATAACATAGACACCATTACCACGTGACAATAAACACCTTGGCTCACATCTTTAGCGGTGGAAGAGTATAACATAGACACCAGTACCACGTGACAATAAACACCTTGGCTCAGATCTTTAGCGGTGGAAGAGTATAACATAGACACCAGTACCACGTGACAATAAACATCTTGGCTCAGATCTTTAGCGGTGGAAGAGTATAACATAGACATTGAGACACCAGTACCACGTGACAATAAACACCTTGACTCAGATCTTTAGCGGTGGAAGAGTATAACATAGACATTGAGACACCAGTACCACGTGACAATAAACACCTTGGCTCAGATCTTTAGCGGTGGAAGAGTATAACATAGACATTGAGACACCGGTACCACGTGACAATAAACACCTTGGCTCAGACTTTAGCGGTGGAAGAGTATAACATAGACACCAGTACCACGTGACAATAAACACCTTGGCTCAGATCTTTAGCGGTGGAAGAGTATAACATAGACATTGAGACACCGGTACCACGTGACAATAAACACCTTGGCTCAGATCTTTAGCGGTGGAAGAGTATAACATAGACACCAGTACCACGTGACAATAAACACCTTGGCTCAGATCTTTAGCGGTGGAAGAGTATAACATAGACATTGAGACACCAGTACCACGTGACAATAAACACCTTGGCTCAGATCTTTAGCGGTGGAAGAGTATAACATAGACACCGGTACCACGTGACAATAAACACCTTGGCTCAGATCTTTAGCGGTGGAAGAGTATAACATAGACATTGAGACACCAGTACCACACGACAATAAACACCTTGGCTCAGATCTTTAGCGGTGGAAGAGTATAACATAGACACCAGTACCACGTGACAATAAACACCTTGGCTCAGGTCTTTAGCGGTGGAAGAGTATAACATAGACATTGAGACACCAGTACCACACGACAATAAACACCTTGGCTCAGATCTTTAGCGGTGGAAGAGTATAACATAGGCATTGAGACACCAGTACCACGTGACAATAAACACCTTGGCTCAGATCTTTAGCGGTGGAAGAGTATAACATAGACATTGAGACACCGGTACTACGTGACAATAAACACCTTGGCTCAGATCTTTAGCGGTGGAAGAGTATAACATAGACATTGAGACACCAGTACCACGTGACAATAAACACCTTGGCTCAGATCTTTAGCGGTGGAAGAGTATAACATCGACATTGAGACACCAGTACCACGTGACAATAAACACCTTGACTCTGATCTTTAGCGGTGGAAGAGTATAACATAGACATTGAGACACCAGTACCACGTGACAATAAACACCTTGACTCAGATCTTTAGCGGTGGAAGAGTATAACATAGACATTGAGACACCAGTACCACGTGACAATAAACACCTTGGCTCAGATCTTTAGCGGTGGAAGAGTATAACATAGACATTGAGACACCAGTACCACGTGACAATAAACACCTTGGCTCAGATCTTTAGCGGTGGAAGAGTATAACATAGACACCAGTACCACGTGACAATAAACACCTTGGCTCAGATCTTTAGCGGTGGAAGAGTATAACATAGACACCAGTACCACGTGACAATAAACACCTTGGCTCAGATCTTTAGCGGTGGAAGAGTATAACATAGACACCAGTACCACGTGACAATAAACACCTTGGCTCAGATCTTTAGCGGTGGAAGAGTATAACATAGACACCAGTACCACGTGACAATAAACACCTTGGCTCAGATCTTTAGCGGTGGAAGAGTATAACATAGACATTGAGAAACCGGTACCACGTGACAATATACACCTTGGCTCAGATCTTTAGCGGTGGAAGAGTATAACATAGACATTGAGACACCAGTACCACACGACAATAAACACCTTGGCTCAGATCTTTAGCGGTGGAAGAGTATAAAATAGACATTGAGACACCAGTACCACGTGACAATAAACACCTTGGCTCAGATCTTTAGCGGTGGAAGAGTATAACATAGACATTGAGACACCAGTACCACGTGACAATAAACACCTTGGCTCAGATCTTTAGCGGTGGAAGAGTATAACATAGACACCAGTACAACGTGACAATAAATACCTTGGCTCAGATCTTTAGCGGTGGAAGAGTATAACATAGACACCAGTACCACGTGACAATAAATACCTTGGCTCAGATCTTTAGCGGTGGAAGAGTATAACATAGACATTGAGACACCAGTACCACACGACAATAAACACCTTGGCTCAGATCTTTAGCGGTAGAAGAGTATAACATAGACATTGAGACACCAGTACCACGTGACAATAAACACCTTGGCTCAGATCTTTAGCGGTGGAAGAGTATAACATAGACACCAGTACCACGTGACAATAAACACCTTGGCTCAGGTCTTTAGCGGTGGAAGAGTATAACATAGACATTGAGACACCAGTACCACACGACAATAAACACCTTGGCTCAGATCTTTAGCGGTGGAAGAGTATAACATAGGCATTGAGACACCAGTACCACGTGACAATAAACACCTTGGCTCAGATCTTTAGCGGTGGAAGAGTATAACATAGACATTGAGACACCGGTACCACGTGACAATAAACACCTTGGCTCAGATCTTTAGCGGTGGAAGAGTATAACATAGACATTGAGACACCAGTACCACGTGACAGTAAACACCTTGGCTCAGATCTTTAGCGGTGGAAGAGTATAACATCGACATTGAGACACCAGTACCACGTGACAATAAACACCTTGACTCAGATCTTTAGCGGTGGAAGAGTATAACATAGACATTGAAACACCAGTACCACGTGACAATAAACACCTTGACTCAGATCTTTAGCGGTGGAAGAGTATAACATAGACATTGAGACACCAGTACCACGTGACAATAAACACCTTGGCTCAGATCTTTAGCGGTGGAAGAGTATAACATAGACACCAGTACCGCGTGACAATAAACACCTTGGCTCAGATCTTTAGCGGTGGAAGAGTATAACATAGACACCAGTACCACGTGACAATAAACACCTTGGCTCACATCTTTAGCGGTGGAAGAGTATAACATAGACACCAGTACCACGTGACAATAAACACCTTGGCTCAGATCTTTAGCGGTGGAAGAGTATAACATAGACACCAGTACCACGTGACAATAAACACCTTGGCTCAGATCTTTAGTGGTGGAAGAGTATAACATAGACATTGAGACACCGGTACCACGTGACAATAAACACCTTGGCTCAGATCTTTAGCGGTGGAAGAGAATAACATAGACACCATTACCACGTGACAATAAACACCTTGGCTCAGATCTTTAGCAGTGGAAGAGTATAACATAGACATTGAGACACCGGTACCGCGTGACAATAAACACCTTGGCTCAGATCTTTAGCGGTGGAAGAGTATAACATACACATTGAGACACCATTACCACGTGACAATAAACACCTTGGCTCAGATCTTTAGCAGTGGAAGAGTATAACATAGACATTGAGACACCGGTACCGCGTGACAATAAACACCTTGGCTCAGATCTTTAGCGGTGGAAGAGTATAACATAGACACCAGTACCACGTGACAATAAACACCTTGGCTCAGATCTTTAGCAGTGGAAGAGTATAACATACACATTGAGACACCAGTACCACACGACAATAAACACCTTGGCTCAGATCTTTAGCGGTGGAAGAGTATAACATAGACATTGAGACACCAGTACCACGTGACAATAAACACCTTGGCTCAGATCTTTAGCGGTGGAAGAGTATAACATAGACATTGAGACACCAGTACCACGTGACAATAAACACCTTGGCTCAGATCTTTAGCGGTGGAAGAGTATAACATAGACACCAGTACCACGTGACAATAAACACCTTGGCTCAGATCTTTAGCGGTGGAAGAGTATAACATAGACACCAGTACAACGTGACAATAAATACCTTGGCTCAGATCTTTAGCGGTGGAAGAGTATAACATAGACACCAGTACCACGTGACAATAAATACCTTGGCTCAGATCTTTAGCGGTGGAAGAGTATAACATAGACATTGAGACACCGGTACCACGTGACAATAAACACCTTGGCTCAGATCTTTAGCGGTGGAAGAGTATAACATAGACACCAGTACCACGTGACAATAAACACCTTGGCTCAGATCTTTAGCGGTGGAAGAGTATAACATAGACATTGAGACACCGGTACCACGTGACAATAAACACCTTGGCTCAGATCTTTAGCGGTGGAAGAGTATAACATAGACACCAGTACCACGTGACAATAAACACCTTGGCTCAGATCTTTAGCGGTGGAAGAGTATAACATAGACATTGAGACACCAGTACCACGTGACAATAAACACCTTGGCTCAGATCTTTAGCGGTGGAAGAGTATAACATAGACACCGGTACCACGTGACAATAAACACCTTGGCTCAGATCTTTAGCGGTGGAAGAGTATAACATAGACATTGAGACACCAGTACCACACGACAATAAACACCTTGGCTCAGATCTTTAGCGGTGGAAGAGTATAACATAGACACCAGTACCACGTGACAATAAACACCTTGGCTCAGGTCTTTAGCGGTGGAAGAGTATAACATAGACATTGAGACACCAGTACCACACGACAATAAACACCTTGGCTCAGATCTTTAGCGGTGGAAGAGTATAACATAGACACCAGTACCACGTGACAATAAACACCTTGGCTCAGATCTTTAGCGGTGGAAGAGTATAACATAGACATTGAGACACCGGTACTACGTGACAATAAACACCTTGGCTCAGATCTTTAGCGGTGGAAGAGTATAACATAGACATTGAGACACCAGTACCACGTGACAATAAACACCTTGGCTCAGATCTTTAGCGGTGGAAGAGTATAACATCGACATTGAGACACCAGTACCACGTGACAATAAACACCTTGACTCTGATCTTTAGCGGTGGAAGAGTATAACATAGACATTGAGACACCAGTACCACGTGACAATAAACACCTTGACTTAGATCTTTAGCGGTGGAAGAGTATAACATAGACATTGAGACACCAGTACCACGTGACAATAAACACCTTGGCTCAGATCTTTAGCGGTGGAAGAGTATAACATAGACATTGAGACACCAGTACCACGTGACAATAAACACCTTGGCTCAGATCTTTAGCGGTGGAAGAGTATAACATAGACACCAGTACCACGTGACAATAAACACCTTGGCTCAGATCTTTAGCGGTGGAAGAGTATAACATAGACACCAGTACCACGTGACAATAAACACCTTGGCTCAGATCTTTAGCGGTGGAAGAGTATAACATAGACACCAGTACCACGTGACAATAAACACCTTGGCTCAGATCTTTAGCGGTGGAAGAGTATAACATAGACACCAGTACCACGTGACAATAAACACCTTGGCTCAGATCTTTAGCGGTGGAAGAGTATAACATAGACATTGAGACACCGGTACCACGTGACAATAAACACCTTGGCTCAGATCTTTAGCGGTGGAAGAGTATAACATAGACACCATTACCACGTGACAATAAACACCTTGGCTCAGATCTTTAGCAGTGGAAGAGTATAACATAGACATTGAGACAACGGTACCACGTGACAATAAACACCTTGGCTCAGATCTTTAGCGGTGGAAGAGTATAACATAGACACCAGTACCACGTGACAATTAACACCTTGGCTCAGATCTTTAGCGGTGGAAGAGTATAACATAGACATTGAGAAACCGGTACCACGTGACAATAAACACCTTGGCTCAGATCTTTAGCGGTGGAAGAGTATAACATAGACACCAGTACCACGTGACAATAAACACCTTGGCTCAGATCTTTAGCGGTGGAAGAGTATAACATACACATTGAGACACCAGTACCACACGACAATAAACACCTTGGCTCAGATCTTTAGCGGTGGAAGAGTATAACATAGACATTGAGACACCAGTACCACGTGACAATAAACACCTTGGCTCAGATCTTTAGCGGTGGAAGAGTATAACATAGACATTGAGACACCAGTACCACGTGACAATAAACACCTTGGCTCAGATCTTTAGCGGTGGAAGAGTATAACATAGACACCAGTACAACGTGACAATAAATACCTTGGCTCAGATCTTTAGCGGTGGAAGAGTATAACATAGACACCAGTACCACGTGACAATAAATACCTTGGCTCAGATCTTTAGCGGTGGAAGAGTATAACATAGACATTGAGACACCAGTACCACACGACAATAAACACCTTGGCTCAGATCTTTAGCGGTGGAAGAGTATAACATAGACATTGAGACACCAGTACCACGTGACAATAAACACCTTGGCTCAGATCTTTAGCGGTAGAAGAGTATAACATAGACATTGAGACACCAGTACCACGTGACAATAAACACCTTGGCTCAGATCTTTAGCGGTGGAAGAGTATAACATAGACACCAGTACCACGTGACAATAAACACCTTGGCTCAGGTCTTTAGCGGTGGAAGAGTATAACATAGACATTGAGACACCAGTACCACACGACAATAAACACCTTGGCTCAGATCTTTAGCGGTGGAAGAGTATAACATAGGCATTGAGACACCAGTACCACGTGACAATAAACACCTTGGCTCAGATCTTTAGCGGTGGAAGAGTATAACATAGACATTGAGACACCGGTACCACGTGACAATAAACACCTTGGCTCAGATCTTTAGCGGTGGAAGAGTATAACATAGACATTGAGACACCAGTACCACGTGACAATAAACACCTTGGCTCAGATCTTTAGCGGTGGAAGAGTATAACATCGACATTGAGACACCAGTACCACGTGACAATAAACACTTTGACTCAGATCTTTAGCGGTGGAAGAGTATAACATACACATTGAGACACCAGTACCACGTGACAATAAACACCTTGACTCAGATCTTTAGCGGTGGAAGAGTATAACATAGACATTGAGACACCAGTACCACGTGACAATAAACACCTTGGCTCAGATCTTTAGCGGTGGAAGAGTATAACATAGACATTGAGACACCAGTACCACGTGACAATAAACACCTTGGCTCAGATCTTTAGCGGTGGAAGAGTATAACATAGACACCAGTACCGCGTGACAATAAACACCTTGGCTCAGATCTTTAGCGGTGGAAGAGTATAACATAGACACCAGTACCACGTGACAATAAACACCTTGGCTCACATCTTTAGCGGTGGAAGAGTATAACATAGACACCAGTACCACGTGACAATAAACACCTTGGCTCAGATCTTTAGCGGTGGAAGAGTATAACATAGACACCAGTACCACGTGACAATAAACACCTTGGCTCAGATCTTTAGTGGTGGAAGAGTATAACATAGACATTGAGACACCGGTACCACGTGACAATAAACACCTTGGCTCAGATCTTTAGCGGTGGAAGAGAATAACATAGACACCATTACCACGTGACAATAAACACCTTGGCTCAGATCTTTAGCAGTGGAAGAGTATAACATAGACATTGAGACACCGGTACCGCGTGACAATAAACACCTTGGCTCAGATCTTTAGCGGTGGAAGAGTATAACATAGACACCAGTACCACGTGACAATAAACACCTTGGCTCAGATCTTTAGCGGTGGAAGAGTATAACATAGACATTGAGACACCGGTACCACGTGACAATAAACACCTTGGCTCAGATCTTTAGCGGTGGAAGAGTATAACATAGACACCAGTACCACGTGACAATAAACACCTTGGCTCAGATCTTTAGCGGTGGAAGAGTATAACATACACATTGAGACACCAGTACCACACGACAATAAACACCTTGGCTCAGATCTTTAGCGGTGGAAGAGTATAACATAGACATTGAGACACCAGTACCACGTGACAATAAACACCTTGGCTCAGATCTTTAGCGGTGGAAGAGTATAACATAGACATTGAGACACCAGTACCACGTGACAATAAACACCTTGGCTCAGATCTTTAGCGGTGGAAGAGTATAACATAGACACCAGTACCACGTGACAATAAACACCTTGGCTCAGATCTTTAGCGGTGGTAGAGTATAACATAGACACCAGTACAACGTGACAATAAATACCTTGGCTCAGATCTTTAGCGGTGGAAGAGTATAACATAGACACCAGTACCACGTGACAATAAATACCTTGGCTCAGATCTTTAGCGGTGGAAGAGTATAACATAGACATTGAGACACCAGTACCACACGACAATAAACACCTTGGCTCAGATCTTTAGCGGTATAAGAGTATAACATAGACATTGAGACACCAGTACCACGTGACAATAAACACCTTGGCTCAGATCTTTAGCGGTGGAAGAGTATAACATAGACACCAGTACCACGTGACAATAAACACCTTGGCTCAGATCTTTAGCGGTGGAAGAGTATAACATAGACATTGAGACACCAGTACCACGTGACAATAAACACCTTGGCTCAGATCTTTAGCGGTGGAAGAGTATAACATAGACACCAGTACCACGTGACAATAAACACCTTGGCTCAGATCTTTAGCGGTGGAAGAGTATAACATAGACATTGAGACACCAGTACCACGTGACAATAAACACCTTGGCTCAGATCTTTAGCGGTGGAAGAGAATAACATAGACACCATTACCACGTGACAATAAACACCTTGGCTCAGATCTTTAGCGATGGAAGAGTATAACATAGACATTGAGACACCGGTACCACGTAACAATAAACACCTTGGCTCAGATCTTTAGCGGTGGAAGAGTATAACATAGACACCGGTACCACGTGACAGTAAACACCTTGGCTCAGATCTTTAGCGGTGGAAGAGTATAACATAGACATTGAGACACCGGTACCACGTGACAATAAACACCTTGGCTCAGATCTTTAGCGGTGGAAGAGTATAACATAGACACCAGTACCACGTGACAATAAACACCTTGGCTCAGATCTTTAGCGGTGGAAGAGTATAACATAGACATTGAGACACCAGTACCACGTGACAATAAACACCTTGGCGCAGATCTTTAGCGGTGGAAGAGTATAACATAGACATTGAGACACCGGTACCACGTGACAATAAACACCTTGACTCAGATATTTAGCGGTGGAAGAGTATAACATAGACATTGAGACACCAGTACCACGTGACAATAAACACCTTGGCTCAGATCTTTAGCGGTGGAAGAGTATAACATAGACACCAGTACCACGTGACAATAAATACCTTGGCTCAGATCTTTAGCGGTTGAAGAGTATAACATAGACATTGAGACACCGGTACCACGTGACAATAAACACCTTGGCTCAGATCTTTAGCGGTGGAAGAGTATAACATAGACATTGAGACACCGGTACCACGTGACAATAAACACCTTGGCTCAGATCTTTAGCGGTGGAAGAGTATAACATAGACATTGAGACACCAGTACCAGGTGACAATAAACACCTTGGCTCAGATCTTTAGCGGTGGAAGAGTATAACATAGACACCATTACCACGTGACAATAAACACCTTGGCTCACATCTTTAGCGGTGGAAGAGTATAACATAGACACCAGTACCACGTGACAATAAACACCTTGGCTCAGATCTTTAGCGGTGGAAGAGTATAACATAGACACCAGTACCACGTGACAATAAACATCTTGGCTCAGATCTTTAGCGGTGGAAGAGTATAACATAGACATTGAGACACCAGTACCACGTGACAATAAACACCTTGACTCAGATCTTTAGCGGTGGAAGAGTATAACATAGACATTGAGACACCAGTACCACGTGACAATAAACACCTTGGCTCAGATCTTTAGCGGTGGAAGAGTATAACATAGACACCAGTACCACGTGACAATAAACACCTTGGCTCAGATCTTTAGCGGTGGAAGAGTATAACATAGACACCAGTACCACGTGACAATAAACACCTTGACTCAGATCTTTAGCGGTGGAAGAGTATAACATAGACACCGGTACCACGTGACAATAAACACCTTGGCTCAGATCTTTAGCGGTGGAAGAGTATAACATAGACACCAGTACAACGTGACAATAAATACCTTGGCTCAGATCTTTAGCGGTGGAAGAGTATAACATAGACACCAGTACCACGTGACAATAAATACCTTGGCTCAGATCTTTAGCGGTGGAAGAGTATAACATAGACATTGAGACACCAGTACCACACGACAATAAACACCTTGGCTCAGATCTTTAGCGGTGGAAGAGTATAACATAGACATTGAGACACCAGTACCACGTGACAATAAACACCTTGGCTCAGATCTTTAGCGGTAGAAGAGTATAACATAGACATTGAGACACCAGTACCACGTGACAATAAACACCTTGGCTCAGATCTTTAGCGGTGGAAGAGTATAACATAGACACCAGTACCACGTGACAATAAACACCTTGGCTCAGGTCTTTAGCGGTGGAAGAGTATAACATAGACATTGAGACACCAGTACCACACGACAATAAACACCTTGGCTCAGATCTTTAGCGGTGGAAGAGTATAACATAGGCATTGAGACACCAGTACCACGTGACAATAAACACCTTGGCTCAGATCTTTAGCGGTGGAAGAGTATAACATAGACATTGAGACACCGGTACCACGTGACAATAAACACCTTGGCTCAGATCTTTAGCGGTGGAAGAGTATAACATAGACATTGAGACACCAGTACCACGTGACAATAAACACCTTGGCTCAGATCTTTAGCGGTGGAAGAGTATAACATCGACATTGAGACACCAGTACCACGTGACAATAAACACTTTGACTCAGATCTTTAGCGGTGGAAGAGTATAACATACACATTGAGACACCAGTACCACGTGACAATAAACACCTTGACTCAGATCTTTAGCGGTGGAAGAGTATAACATAGACATTGAGACACCAGTACCACGTGACAATAAACACCTTGGCTCAGATCTTTAGCGGTGGAAGAGTATAACATAGACATTGAGACACCAGTACCACGTGACAATAAACACCTTGGCTCAGATCTTTAGCGGTGGAAGAGTATAACATAGACACCAGTACCGCGTGACAATAAACACCTTGGCTCAGATCTTTAGCGGTGGAAGAGTATAACATAGACACCAGTACCACGTGACAATAAACACCTTGGCTCACATCTTTAGCGGTGGAAGAGTATAACATAGACACCAGTACCACGTGACAATAAACACCTTGGCTCAGATCTTTAGCGGTGGAAGAGTATAACATAGACACCAGTACCACGTGACAATAAACACCTTGGCTCAGATCTTTAGTGGTGGAAGAGTATAACATAGACATTGAGACACCGGTACCACGTGACAATAAACACCTTGGCTCAGATCTTTAGCGGTGGAAGAGAATAACATAGACACCATTACCACGTGACAATAAACACCTTGGCTCAGATCTTTAGCAGTGGAAGAGTATAACATAGACATTGAGACACCGGTACCGCGTGACAATAAACACCTTGGCTCAGATCTTTAGCGGTGGAAGAGTATAACATAGACACCAGTACCACGTGACAATAAACACCTTGGCTCAGATCTTTAGCGGTGGAAGAGTATAACATAGACATTGAGACACCGGTACCACGTGACAATAAACACCTTGGCTCAGATCTTTAGCGGTGGAAGAGTATAACATAGACACCAGTACCACGTGACAATAAACACCTTGGCTCAGATCTTTAGCGGTGGAAGAGTATAACATACACATTGAGACACCAGTACCACACGACAATAAACACCTTGGCTCAGATCTTTAGCGGTGGAAGAGTATAACATAGACATTGAGACACCAGTACCACGTGACAATAAACACCTTGGCTCAGATCTTTAGCGGTGGAAGAGTATAACATAGACATTGAGACACCAGTACCACGTGACAATAAACACCTTGGCTCAGATCTTTAGCGGTGGAAGAGTATAACATAGACACCAGTACCACGTGACAATAAACACCTTGGCTCAGATCTTTAGCGGTGGTAGAGTATAACATAGACACCAGTACAACGTGACAATAAATACCTTGGCTCAGATCTTTAGCGGTGGAAGAGTATAACATAGACACCAGTACCACGTGACAATAAATACCTTGGCTCAGATCTTTAGCGGTGGAAGAGTATAACATAGACATTGAGACACCAGTACCACACGACAATAAACACCTTGGCTCAGATCTTTAGCGGTATAAGAGTATAACATAGACATTGAGACACCAGTACCACGTGACAATAAACACCTTGGCTCAGATCTTTAGCGGTGGAAGAGTATAACATAGACACCAGTACCACGTGACAATAAACACCTTGGCTCAGATCTTTAGCGGTGGAAGAGTATAACATAGACATTGAGACACCAGTACCACGTGACAATAAACACCTTGGCTCAGATCTTTAGCGGTGGAAGAGTATAACATAGACACCAGTACCACGTGACAATAAACACCTTGGCTCAGATCTTTAGCGGTGGAAGAGTATAACATAGACATTGAGACACCAGTACCACGTGACAATAAACACCTTGGCTCAGATCTTTAGCGGTGGAAGAGAATAACATAGACACCATTACCACGTGACAATAAACACCTTGGCTCAGATCTTTAGCGATGGAAGAGTATAACATAGACATTGAGACACCGGTACCACGTAACAATAAACACCTTGGCTCAGATCTTTAGCGGTGGAAGAGTATAACATAGACACCGGTACCACGTGACAGTAAACACCTTGGCTCAGATCTTTAGCGGTGGAAGAGTATAACATAGACATTGAGACACCGGTACCACGTGACAATAAACACCTTGGCTCAGATCTTTAGCGGTGGAAGAGTATAACATAGACACCAGTACCACGTGACAATAAACACCTTGGCTCAGATCTTTAGCGGTGGAAGAGTATAACATAGACATTGAGACACCAGTACCACGTGACAATAAACACCTTGGCGCAGATCTTTAGCGGTGGAAGAGTATAACATAGACATTGAGACACCGGTACCACGTGACAATAAACACCTTGACTCAGATATTTAGCGGTGGAAGAGTATAACATAGACATTGAGACACCAGTACCACGTGACAATAAACACCTTGGCTCAGATCTTTAGCGGTGGAAGAGTATAACATAGACACCAGTACCACGTGACAATAAATACCTTGGCTCAGATCTTTAGCGGTTGAAGAGTATAACATAGACATTGAGACACCGGTACCACGTGACAATAAACACCTTGGCTCAGATCTTTAGCGGTGGAAGAGTATAACATAGACATTGAGACACCGGTACCACGTGACAATAAACACCTTGGCTCAGATCTTTAGCGGTGGAAGAGTATAACATAGACATTGAGACACCAGTACCAGGTGACAATAAACACCTTGGCTCAGATCTTTAGCGGTGGAAGAGTATAACATAGACACCATTACCACGTGACAATAAACACCTTGGCTCACATCTTTAGCGGTGGAAGAGTATAACATAGACACCAGTACCACGTGACAATAAACACCTTGGCTCAGATCTTTAGCGGTGGAAGAGTATAACATAGACACCAGTACCACGTGACAATAAACATCTTGGCTCAGATCTTTAGCGGTGGAAGAGTATAACATAGACATTGAGACACCAGTACCACGTGACAATAAACACCTTGACTCAGATCTTTAGCGGTGGAAGAGTATAACATAGACATTGAGACACCAGTACCACGTGACAATAAACACCTTGGCTCAGATCTTTAGCGGTGGAAGAGTATAACATAGACACCAGTACCACGTGACAATAAACACCTTGGCTCAGATCTTTAGCGGTGGAAGAGTATAACATAGACACCAGTACCACGTGACAATAAACACCTTGACTCAGATCTTTAGCGGTGGAAGAGTATAACATAGACACCGGTACCACGTGACAATAAACACCTTGGCTGAGATCTTTAGCGGTGGAAGAGTATAACATAGACATTGAGACACCGGTACCACGTGACAATAAACACCTTGGCTCAGATCTTTAGCGGTGGAAGAGTATAACATAGATATTGAGACACCAGTACCACGTGACAATAAACACCTTGGCTCAGATCTTTCGTGGTGGAAGAGTATAACATAGACATTGAGACACCAGTACCACGTGACAATAAACACCTTGGCTCAGATCTTTAGCGGTGGAAGAGTATAACATAGACATTGAGACACCAGTACCACGTGACAATAAACACCTTGACTCAGATCTTTAGCGGTGGAAGAGTATAACATAGACATTGAGACACCAGTACCACGTGACAATAAACACCTTGGCTCAGATCTTTAGCGGTGGAAGAGTATAACATAGACACCAGTACCACGTGACAATAAACACCTTGGCTCAGATCTTTAGCTGTGGAAGAGTATAACATAGACACCAGTACCACGTGACAATAAACACCTTGACTCAGATCTTTAGCGGTGGAAGAGTATAACATAGACACCGGTACCACGTGACAATAAACACCTTGGCTCAGATCTTTAGCGGTGGAAGAGTATAACATAGACATTGAGACACCGGTACCACGTGACAATAAACACCTTGGCTCAGATCTTTAGCGGTGGAAGAGTATAACATAGACATTGAGACACCGGTACCACGTGACAATAAACACCTTGGCTCAGATCTTTAGCGGTGGAAGAGTATAACATAGACATTGAGACACCAGTACCACGTGACAATAAACACCTTGATAGTAATGGTGATTAATTTGAAAAATAAAGTAAGGTACTGTAACTTTGTAAATAAAATGTCGTGCTGATATCGTTCGTTATTGTTTAGTTATACTAAATGGTCTGTCACTTTCTGGATAGTACTCGTATCTGCAGGAATGGCATTGAGAGGTGTCCCCTCCGTGCTACCCTTTACTCTCTAATCACTAGAGAAGGTAAAACTTTTTCTTGGTAAGGCAAGAGTGTGAGGAACTAAAAGAATCTCTCACTAAACGAGAAAATAAAGGTTAGAGCGCCCACCCGGTCATGGAACGAGACTCTGATATGTAATTTGTTTCCCTGCCTTTGTTGGTAGACAGTAGAGTACGCAGTACTTTACCGGGCGGACATGCACCATGATTTAAGGAACAAAAAGTGCCTTGGGAACAATTGGCTATAAATTTCCTACTTCTTCCTTACTTCATGAGTAAAACTCGGGAAAAACCTATGCAGGTGCGGCAGAGCGACTTAGGATCAAATACTCTTAAACATTGGATAGGAGCCAAATATACTTTCCAAAATTGCGATAGTAAGTTTTCTGTTGTAGTTAAGCATATTATTATGTCCATTCAATATGCATAGCAGCTAGAGAAGGTATTGTACGCCACCGAAAAATTTAATGCCGAGATTTCACCGGAAATGTATGATTTAGGGTTTGCTGAGTCAAAAAGAATATTATAGAAAAAATTGCTGAGTTCCATTCACATGACTCTCTCTACATCTCTGCAAACAAATTATTGTTAAAAAGCTCATTGTAAGTAGAAACGGAATAAGGGAGTACCATAGGTTAAAGTGATAGTCAAAAGCTGGTTGCTATGTGACTGAAGCTCCTTTGTTTGTAAGAACAGTAGTCGAAAAATCCCTCTATGAGAAACGAATACGTTTTTCAAATCTGAAACTAAAGCATTAATATCTCAAAAACGATCAACTCCACGAAAAAAATGTGTACAACATAAATTGTGTATTTTAACATGCTCTACAATTTTATGTGGTAAGTCTTTGCCCATTTCTTATGGTTTAGCAGTTATACAAAATCCATCCAGAATAAAGTAGTCTTCAAGGGTAATTTCCAGAAAATTCAAGATATACATTTTATGTGTCAGGTAAATATCTTTAATATACGATATTTTAATAAAAATCGTTAGATCTATTTTAAGAACATCAACATTTTCAGGAAAAAAAAGTACCATGTCAAGGTAGTTGGGGATGGGGGATTTTCTTGGAAATCTTCGTGTCGCATCCTTGCAAGATAGCAAACTTAAATACCAAGATTGGTATTTAACGGTATTTTGGTTTTCAGCTATGCTGCCCAAAGGCACACACACAGACACACAGACACAGATATAGACACACACACGGTAATTTTTTTAAAATGGCTTTTCTTTTTGGATTCAGGTGGACCCAAAACATGTATTTCGGGTGAAATCTCGGTATGGAATTTTGGGGTGTATTAAAATACCTTCTCTATACACTATGTAAATAGTACGTGTAGAGAAAGTAAAATCAATGTTGTCTAACTGCGGATATTAACCTCCTCCAGGAGAGAGGAATAAGGTGAGATAAAAGCAGAACGGCTGCAGACAGGCTACAGATTCACGCAGAATCTGTGTTTGTCTGTTAGCTGTTCATCTCGGCGCTACAAACGTCACTTGGTAACAGCACCACAGGTTTCGGATGTCGGCAAGCTACCATAACGCCAACCCAACGTCAACAGCAATATTCACAAAGAATGTGTCCAAGTGCCACCTGCCAGTAGAATGACACACCACGAGTCACACACACTCCTCTAGGTTGATATAACATTACTTGAAAGGAAAATGATAAAGAAGTAGTGGAGAATAACTCTCCAGCATTCACAAGAGTGAAAAAGGAAAACCCCAACGATTACATCAGAGAATTATATTGCAATAATTGAGTTTATTAAATTTTTATATGAATTTAATGCAAAACTTATATTTTTAGGAACATTAATTTTAACTTAAGCTAATGCAACTGTACAATTTGATCAAAGAGTGCAAAAAATGAAAAAAAAAGTTTTTGACCAATTAAATAATGTAATGCTTGTTGTTCAATTTCCTGTTGTTTTTATCACTTTAAACCGTATCACGTGACGACTTAACTGGATGACTGTAGGTGGGTGTGGTGCTTTAACCTTTTCATTATGGGGAAAAAATATGATTAAAAACATTTGGCCTTAAATGTGTCTATTTTAAGTTGAAAATACAATAATATGCACTAATAACTAAGAAAGTGAGTACAGTAATATGTTTCAAAACAGGTCTCACACCGGGTGCTTCTACCTGCCCCGTCATCATCCTGGCATGCCGCACCACACATTATTTAACCTGGGTCCTCCCCATCCCAATAAATTCAAATGATGGTTCTATTCCTGATACTTAAATGTATATTTTGAAAAATAACAAAACTACATTTTCTTATCATTTTCATCGTGTGAAGTGATTTGAATTTGGCACCAGATTTTTAATTTAAAAATTAATAACTCAAAAACTACGTATGATACTTAAAGTAAATTTTAAAGCATGTAGCCACTGTACAACATAAATGCATGTTCAAAATTTCAGCCTGATTAGTTGAAGACTGCCAAATTTAGGCATTTAACAGGTGCATTACCTTAAAAGGCGAAAGAAACGCTTTTTCTTTCCCTCTCTCTCTTTCAGAAAATGTAGGCTGTTTTAGCTTAATTGTCAAAATCGCTTTCTCGAATGCACATGTTGCATACAATATCACGTTGGTGATGGATAAAGAAATGTACCACATCGGAGGTTTTTCTATCCTTTATTTTGACGCTGTTAACGCTAAGTTATTTGCCTAAAGCGGTTCCAGGAACAACACAGATTGCCAACTTTGCCTCCCGATTAACAGGGGACCGATAATCGATGGGTCACTCGTGTTTGTTGACCCTGTGATCCGTTGCTAAGAGTTTTGGGTTAAGGGTGGATGCAGCATCCAATACATCATTCCGTAGGGCAGTTTAGTGCACTAAAGAAAAGCAATCAATACTTCAACATCATCATCGTGCTGCAATGCAAAATGCCAACCAGAATTTATGGACACAGAGAAGAAAAACAAAGCTTTTGATCTGCTTTTGTAGATAGACTGCAATGCAATAACCTACTTGTGCACTTGGCAAAATAACGAATAGCTTCTGTATCTTGTGTATCAGCATTACGTGACATATATCTTATTATCTTGCTTGTAATACAGCTAAATGTCATAGTACTGTAGTATAAACGAACAAAACTAAATTACAAACTATGGAATCAAAAAAATCATCTTTAAAACTCTTTTAAAACATCTGATGTTCCATTCACATGATTTTCTCCATACTATTGCACACCATTGGCATACATATAGTCCACCTTCTTTTTGTCTTCCATCAAGCATTAAGGCTTTCCTAAGGATTAGCACACACGTTCCGGTTTACCTATACAGCTCACCTACACTACGTGATCAAATGTATCCGGAACGTCTTGCATCTTACGTTCATTGTGCTGCCACCTACTGTCTGGTACTCATTATTCGCGACCTTAGTAATCGTTAGACGTCGTGAAACAGCAGAATGGGATGCTCCGTGGAGCTCACGGTCTTTGAGCGTGGTCAGGTGGTTGAGTGTCAGAAGTCTGTACGCGAGATTTCCACACTCCTAAACATCCCTAGGGCCACTGTTTCTGATGTGATGCTCCGTGGAGCTCACGGACTTTGAGCGTGGTCAGGTGGTTGAGTGTCAGAAGTCTGTACGCGAGATTTCCACACTCCTAAACATCCCTAGGGCCACTGTTTCTGATGTGATAGTGAAGGGACATGTACAGGCCGACCTCGTCTGTTGACTGACAGAGAGCGCCGACGTTTGAAGAGGGTCGTAAAGAGTAACAGGCAGACATCTATCCGGACCATCACGAACTGCATCAGGATCCACTCCAAGTACTATGACAGTCAGGCGTGAGGTGAGAAACCTTGGATTCCATGGTCGAGTGGCTGCTCATAAGCCATAAGCCACACACCACGCAGGAAAATGCCAAACTGCATCAGGATCCACTCCAAGTACTATGACAGGCGTGAGGTGAGAAACCTTGGATTCCATGGTCGAGTGGCTGCTCATAAGCCATAAGCCACACATCACGCAGGAAAATGCCAAACTGCATCAGGATCCACTCCAAGTACTATGGCATTCAGGCGTGAGGTGAGAAACCTTGGATTCCATGGTCGACTGGCTGCTCATAAGCCACACATCACGCAGGAAAATGCCAAACGACGCCTCGCTTGGTGTAAGGAGCGTCAAAATTACACGACTGAACAGTGGCGAAACGTTGCGTGGAGTGACGAATCACGGTACACAATGTGGGGATCCAATGGCAGGGTGTGGGTATGGCGAATGTCCGGTGAACGTCATTTGCCAGCGTGCTTATTGCCAACAATGAAATTTGGAGGTGGTGGTGTTATGGTATGGTCGTATTTTTCCTGGAGGGGGCTTGGACCCCTTGTTGTTTTAAGTGGCATGATCACAGCGAAGTGATAATTTAAGCACCTTCTTGCTTCCCATTGTTGAAGAGCAATTCGAGGATGGCAATTGCATCTTTCAACATGATCGAACACCTGTTCATACTGCACAGGCGGAGTGGTTACACGGCAATAACATCCCTGTAATGGATTGGCCTGCACAGAGTCCTATAGAACAACTTTGGGATGTTTGGAACACCGACTTCGTGCCAGGCCTTACCGACCTACAGCAATACCTCTGCTCAGTTCCACACTCTGTGAACAATGGGCTGCCATTCCCCAAGAAACCTTCGAGCACCTGATTGAAAGTATGCCTGCGAGAGTAAACGCTGTCATCAAGATTAAGGGTGGGCCAACGCCATATTGCCTTCCAACATTACCGATGGAGGGCTCCACCAACTTGTACGTCATTTTCAGCCAGATGTCCCGATACTTTTGATCACATAGTGTACATGGGAACGTGTGTGCGGGCCGCTGCAGGCCAAACCTCACAGAGACCTGCGCAGACGACCGGAGAAGAATCAAAATTCATCATTCTACCTGCGCAAGTGGGAGTCTATCCGGCACACCTGTACAGTTTTTAGGCTAGTTCCTTGAGTAGGGAGTGTCGACCCAACTGTTTTATTATTCTATATACTATTATACTATACCCAACCTAACAAAAAAAGCACAAAAAACATTTGTATTTCTCTACATAGTCTGTTTTCAGCTCGATTCACATTTCCCAAGTGATATTCAATAGTTTAGATACTCAGATGTGAAATGATGGGTCTAGGTTTCACCCATTGTTACAAATCGACGCAAAAACTCAGCTTCATTGTACGCAAACTCGACTGAAACATCCTCACGACGCTGTTTTTGTTTTATTGTGAGCAAAAGCGCCACCCTTCTTACAGACAACTTTCTCATATGCAAATTTCCAATCAGTATGTAATGTACAGACCTTTTAGAAATACCTACATTGTCTGTAGCTGTCGCAATTTCAGTCGACAGTCATCCAATACCATTTCGTAATTTTATTTACAATTTCTACACTGGTAATCTCATTTCGTCGACCACTGCGATGTTCGTCTTGTCAGCTCGTACGGCCGCGCTTAAGCTCTACCACCCAATATTTCACTGTTGTAAACGAAGAAGCGGACTCCACAAAGTAAAATCTAGCTCAACTTTAATATTAGTTTACAAATTCGCTGACAGCATTCACTAACTATGTCTGCCAAACTAATGATAAACAAACTTCAAACTTAAGCCTTCTAAGGTTGGTACTTTTTACCATTGTTGTTCTTTGAAACCACCACCACTATCTACGTCAGGCTGGGTATTTCTAGGGCAACCTCTATATATAACAATTATAATATATTACATTCTAAATAAAAAGAGATAAAAACTCTTTTAGTAATCTTGTATGATTGTGTTCATTTCTATTTGTAAGCAAATCTTTACGCCAGTTTTTTTTTCACTTCTTTTTACACTTCATTAACAAACCGACTACGGTTTTTTTTTTTTCTTCTTGTTTGCCACCATCTCTCGATTGAGTTAAAATCCTCTTGTTAACCGTAGAGTATGTGTGCTATAACCTGCACAGGTATACCTTTCCGGTTTTACCTGTACAGGTATATTGTAACGTGTGTGCCGGACCCACATTTAGTTGCGTACTCAAAATGTTGATTTATTCATAGTCTCCTGAGTTTTCAAACATTTCGTTTTCCTTTGGATATAAAGTAAAGTACTTTCTCTGGGTCACGCTCTTCATTCATTGTCTCTACATGTTCTATCCACCTTTGTCCGTTATCATCCATTTCTTCATTTACGTCAAATTTCTTTAACTTATTTCTTATGTCATCATTCTTTATTCTCTCTCTTCTAGTGGTTCCTAAATATATTCTAAAAATCTCATTTAATTATAATCGTTTAATCTACTATTATCTCTATTTGTCACTTTCTATATAGGGTGTTTTAAAATCCTTTTATAAAGTTTGGGAATGGATTCCTGGCATCTAAACAGGAAAATACGTTCGTATAAACATATGCTCTAAAACGCTTCATTTTCGAATTATCTATTTATTAATGGAAGTCATCTTCAACGACTTTCCGGGTCCAACCTAATAACTTCATTTATTTGTGTACTCATGCACAGAAGGCTTTGACCTATTGTACCCTGCAGAGTTGGCCTTGTGTTGCCATGGCTACTTGTTAACCTTTGTGTAGTACGTTCCCCCAGCACGTCTTAAAGTGCTGTCTTCATTCAGAACACTCTCCCAGACTTATTAGAAAATGTGCCTCTGCAAATAAGAAGAAACATGTGGTTTATAAATGATGCTTAAGCACATTTTAGTCTCATTGTTGGAGATGCACTGGCTGGTCTCTAGCATGACAAATGGATAGGTAGAGAGGGACCAGTTATATGGCCTGCACGTACCCCGACCATAATCTTTTGCATTTTTGTCCCATGGGGGTAGCTGAAACTATTGATTTATCAGCAGACATTCTAGACGAAGAAACTCTTAATCCATGTCATGTAAGCCTACGAAATCTTACGATACCGACTGGGAGAATTTGACATTCCATGTTTCGACGAGCTCATGCGTGTCTAGACGCTAGAGGAGGACATTTGGATCATTTTCTATAAGTAGTGTTGGGGTGGAATACCTCGCTTAAAAATGTTTTGATTAATAGCATTCTGAACCTCAAAAAATCGAGAACAAAAATTTTGGGACATGTGTTCATATAAACATGTTTGCTTTCTCTACATGTACTATATCCATAGGATATAGAGAAGGTATTGCACTCCACGCAAAATCTCGATACCGAGATTCCACCGGAAAAATACGTCTTAAGGTACCCTGTATCCAAAAAAGCATTTTCAGGAAAACATCCACGTGTGTGCCGTGAACACGATAACTCAAAAACGAAAAGTCCTTAAAATACCGAACTTTGTATTTAAGTTTACTATCTTTCAGGGATGCGACACAAAGATGTTTAGAAAGTTCCCGCACTCCAAACTACCCTTTATATGGACTATTTTTTGCAAAATTTTATTTTTTCAAAAATGGCTCTTACGATTTTGATTAGCTATCATATATTAAAGACATTTACATGAAAAAAATGTACATCTTGAATTTTCTGGGAATATCCTCTAAAGACCTCTTTATTCTCTATGAATTTTGCGTAACTGATAAACCGTAAGAGTTAGACAAAAGCTTACTATACAGAAAATGTAGATCACGTTAAATCACACAGTATCTGTCATATACGATTTTTTGTGGATTTGACCATTTCTTAGATATTCCTTGTTATTTGTTTCAGATTTAAAATACCTAAATTTTTCTCACACGGAATGTTGTAAACTCCTGCATAGAAAAGGATATCCACTACATGGGAAGCAGCTTTTAAAAGATTTGACTATCGTTCTAGCTTATGTATTCCCTTATTTTCCTTCTACTTACAAGGAAGTAATTAAGACAATTTGTGTTAACGTTTATCCAGATTGTCATAAAGGAGATAGAAGAATATGCTTTTTAAGAATAATTTGTGATAGCGAAGTAGAGAAAGTCGTGTGAATGGAACACGATGTAAGGAACCTGTCCCCAAACTTTGTAAAAGTATTTTTGAATCATCCTGTACAGTCTCCCTCTACGAACAGATCTCAATATGCCATGACGTCAGGAGTTTGCAACTTTTCCCATCCTGAGACAAGTACTTCTGGGGCGGTACAGCGTCATCCTGCAGACGTTCTCGCCCGCTCTGAATTGGAAATGAGATGTGGTCCATGTTCCTGACATAACCTCACTGTTTGCGACATTGCAAGTATCGTATCGAAGAGCTGTTGACATATATCGAGTTATGGTCTTTGTGCGGTCGTGTGTTGACATTGATGTTCAAATGTAGGCTCTTGCCAATGTAGGCCCGCACCGAAATTACGTAAGCTTGTAACTTACAAAGCTTCAGATAATAACATCAGTTATGCTTGCATTGAGGTTGTTTGTAACAGAAGCATATGGTCTGTGTAAATGTCACTAGTTTCCTTTCTACGAGAGCGGTTGGATAAGTATCCGTTTATCAAAAAAATCTTATGTGTTCCATTCAAATGGCTTTCTCTACTTCACTGCGACAAACTATTGTTAAAAAGCTAATGCATCTATTTACTTCATGCTAATCGAGGAAAAAAAAATAGCTGAAATAGTCTTATTACTTGCTTCCTTGTAAGTAGAAGCGAAATAAGGGAGTAATATAGGTTAAATTGATACTCAAAAGCTGGTTGTTAAGTGACAGAACCTCGTTTGTTTCTATGGACAGGAGTTGACAAATTTCTATATGAGAAAAGTATAAGTTTTTCAAAGCTGAAACTAAAAACAAGTAATATCTAAAAAACGGTCAACTCCATGAAAAGCATGTATATATCATAAATTGTGTGTTTTAATGTGCTCTACATTTTTCGTTTGGTAAATTTTTGTCTATCTCCTACGGTTTAGCAATTATACAAAATTCCGTAAAATTCATGTAGAATAAAGTAGTCTTCAGAGACTATTCCCAGAAAATTCAAGATATACATTTTATTTGTCAGGTAAATATCTTTAATATACAATATTTTAATCAAAATCGTTAGAGCCATTTTTGAGAAAATTAAAAATGTCGAAAAAAGTTCTGTATAAAGGGTAGTTGGAGGTACGGGATTTTCATGAAAATCTTCGTGTTTGATTACTTTGTCTTCGTTTTCGAGCTATGCTGCCCACAAACATACACACATACACACAAACAGACATACAGACAGACACAGTCGGACATTTTTCTAAAAATGCTGTTTTTTTGGATTCAGGAGGACCCAAAACATGTCTTTCCGGTAAAATCTTGGAATGAAGTTTTGGGTGTATTACAATACCTTCTCTATGCACTATGTATATATTACGTGTAGAGTAAGTAAAAAAGACACACCTTTTCTCTCTTTCTGATATTAATATATAATACATAACACGTATTTTTGATCAGTGCAGCTGTAGGATTTATAAGGGCTTTAAAAGCTTGCATACATTTATATTGAAGGATTTGTTTTGTATGTATTGTGATTTTATTTGCCTTCTGGCAAGCGAAGCATGTATATCCCTTTTCTCAGCGGTACCAGACATTTTACTGTGCTAAAGCAAAGCATTTTGGTAAAAATAAAAAGGCGATTCCCACTAGATTACTATTCTCTTTTCAATCAAATAGAATTGAAAATTGCGGATTTATCCGCATTTACTCTCTCAAAGGAAGGCGTAACTGTTCAGAATAGTAACTGTATTAGAGAATAAACACCAGACAAATCTTGATATTATCAATCGAGAGTCAGAGGAAATTAGCTTAAGACTTTTACACCAGGTAATTTATGTTTATCATAGATATTATGTGTTTTTAAAGATATTACTAAACTAATCCTGGATTATATTAATTATCTATAGTGGGCTTATATTTTATATCCCTAATTCTCCTCCTAATGAAAATTTAAAAAATAGATTAACCGCAAAACTTCTCCCCAATAATTCTCTATTAAAAATATGTAATCAACCCATTAATATAATTATAATCTTAATTGCATAATAGTTAAGAAAGGTAAGAAGAACCTTTTCGGTAATATTTATATGGATTAAGAATACCCATCTATGAAAATTGATCAAAAAGTGCAAAAAATGCAAAAAATAATGTTTATCTAATTAAATAATGTAATGCTTGCAGTTCAATTTCTTGTTGTTTTTGTTATCTTGGGGCGCTTTAAACCGTGTCACGTGACGATTTAAATGAATGACTGTAAGTGAGTATGGTACTTTAATTTTTTTACTGTGGTGAAAAATGTTAAACCGTAAAACCTATTTTCTCATGATTTTATTTTCAGCGTTTTCAAAACCTCAAATTGTCCCACACTCAGCAGTATATGTCGTATCTGCTTCCAATTTTCACCGCAGACTCAGAGAATATTAATAAAAATAATTTATAGTGATTTTTGCTAAAAATTAAAATTACTTGATATATTGCACAATCAATATAACAACAAATATAAATTGTATTAAAATAATAACACTTAAATATTTAATTTTTTTTTCTGAAGCAACCAGAAGAGTAACAAAAATGCTATATGCTAATTCTATTTACTAACACGAAACAAATATACTAATATTTTTGGTTTTCCAAAAAGTAATTTATGCATCGTGCACTACTTCTGATGAATTGACATAATAAACACATTTAATTATTTTTTAAAAACAAAATGAAAAAGGATATCTTAATGAAATTCAACTGCTATGGATAATTGTATCACAGCAATATGTAAAAAAGATTCAAAATGATTGCTTGAAAAATGCAAGATTTGGAAATTTCAGTTTAGGGTACCATTAAAATGAAGTAGATAGAAGAATAAGTTTATTAAAACTAATTAGTTACAGAGCTGTAGAGAAAGTCATGTGAATGGATTCTTCTTGTGTTAATGTTCCATACGTATAAACGGAGGAAATAAAGAAGGTAAGGAGATAAAGCTGCTTGCCATCTCCGCGGTGTGAAAACAAATGTCAAAGATTGCACATGCCTGTGCTCTGTGTGCGTGCGCATGTTCTGTGCAAGGTTTCCGGCGCACCAGGCAGAGCTAGGCGATCAATACACGGAACCTCTGCAGCGGACAGCATACCAAGTACGTCCAGCCTCCCACCCACATCATCCCAATGCTGACCTCTCTTAACCTTAGCCCACAAACACCGTGTCATCCCCGGCACTCTCGATAAACCACATCCATATTTGTCGGAGCTGTACTCTACAGGTAAACATTGCCTAATCGGAATTCATTACATCATCTGACTTCCCTTCACCAGGTGCGATCGAAACGGGGTGTTTGACCGCTTACTGTAAACATCTATCTTGTAGATTTTTACTTTCTCTACACGTACTATGCACATAATGCTTAGAGAAGGTAATGTAATACACCCACAAATTCCATACCGACATTTCATAGAAAATACATGTATTGGGACCCCCCTGAGTCCAAAAAAAGCATTTTAGAAACAATTCCGTGTGTGTGTCGTCTGTCTGTCTCTGTGTATGTGCATGTTTGTGTGTGTGTCTGTTGGCAGCATAGCTCAAAAACCAAATGTTCATTAAATAGAAAACTTGGTATTTAAGTTTGGTACCTTCCAAGGATGCGACACGAAGATTCTCAAGGAAATCCCCCCACCCCAACTACCCTTTACATGGAACTTTTTTCGAAACTTTTGATTTTCTCTAAAACGGCTCTAACAATTTTGATTAAAATGCCGTGTATTAAAAATATTTGCCTGACAAATAAAATGTATATTTTTAATTTTCTGGAAATAACCTCTGAAGACTATTTTAATCTGGATGAATTTTACGGAATTTTGCATAATCACTAAACCGTAAGAGATAGGCAAAATCTTACCACACAAAAACTGTAGAGCACGTTAAAATACAAAGTTTATGTTATATACTCGTACATTTTGTTCGTGGATTTGATCGTTTCTGAGATATCTTACAAGAATTTGTCAGCTCCTGTCCATACAAACAAAGGAACTTCAGTCACATAGCAACCAGCTTTTGACTATCACTTTAACCTTTGATACTCCCTTATTTCCCTTCTACTTACAAGGAAGCAAGTAATAAGACTATTTCTGCCAATTGTTTTCTCGATTAGCATGAAGTAAATAGAAGCAAGGGATTTTTAACAATAATTTGTTGCAGAGATGTAGAGAAAGTCATGTGAATGGAATACATCAGATTGTTTTATTACTTGATCATTCAATAAATAATACATTTAATGTTATATCTCTAAAGTCTTTAATTGAAAAAAAAAACTTTAAAAAACGCATCTCTAATTCTGCCTTTATAAGGTCAAGAAATGTGTTTTCACGCAAATCAAAGTTTTAAAATAATTTTTTTAATATAATTTATTTTCCATTATTAGATTATTACATGATTACGATAGGTTTAAGCCATAAATCAATTGAATGTGAAATACAAAATACATTTTGTTTTGGTTATGTTTATTTCATGTCATTTTATTTTGTTGAGCGCGCCATAGAGGTCAGTCCTATTCTACGTCTTGGAGAGTGGTGGCGTTTGTGTTTTGTCCTCCTCTCAGAAGCGGGAAGCTGAACCTAACAGCATTGTCAGCGCTTCTGAGTGTTGAGGTGATAGTCCACCGAGGGACCAACCTCAAACCGTGTGACAAATGGCTGATATCGCCGATAATCAAGTTCTTGTCTCAGGAAGCCCAACCAGTCTTACCTCTTTGCCACAGAGTCGATATTCTGTTTCAAAAACCAACGGAGTGTACCCGCTACCAACCAAATCACACTGCGTTGAAGGTAGGTGTTCGGGAAATGAAAATGTTGACTGGCTGGGAAACACGTACAAAGCCGATATGTCATTTTCTTCTTTTAATGAAGCAGAAGACCATTTTAGAATTCACAAACGCATAGAAAATATCTATAGAAATCAGCAGTGGATAGGAGCAAGATTTTGGGTAAATAGAGTGTTAGAGGTAGAACGAGGTAAAGCAAGACGATCAGAGCACCCACGCTCCGGATACGAGACTAGCTGAATGATACGGAAATAGACATTTAGATGGCGCAGGGTCATAGAACGGATTGAAAAGTATGTGGATCATTACCCTTGTAGCTAAGAAAGGGGGGAATAATATATAGTGTATTTGGATTTCTATAAGCCAAACTTTGTAGCTAAGAAAGGGGGGAATAATATATAGTGTATTTGGATTTCTATAAGCCAAACCTTGTAGCTAAGAAAGGGGGGAATAATATATAGTGTATTTGGATTTCTATAAGCCAAACCTTGTAGCTAAGAAAGGGGGGAATAATATATAGTGTATTTGGATTTCTATAAGCCAAACCTTGTAGCTAAGAAAGGGGGGAATAATATATAGTGTATTTGGATTTCTATAAGCCAAACCTTGTAGCTAAGAAAGGGGGGAATAATATATAGTGTATTTGGATTTCTATAAGCCAAACCTTGTAGCTAAGAAAGGGGGGAGTAATATATAGTGTATTTGGATTTCTATAAGCCAAACCTTGTAGCTAAGAAAGGGGGGAATAATATATAGTGTATTTGGATTTCTATAAGCCAAACCTTGTAGCTGAGAAAGGGGGGAATAATATATAGTGTATTTGGATTTCTATAAGCCAAACCTTGTAGCTAAGAAAGGGGGGAATAATATATAGTGTATTTGGATTTCTATAAGCCAAACCTTGAGTAAGAGGGAAATTATGTGTATTGCTTATCGAACGACCATCGTAGTACTTTCCCTAGCACGTAGAGAAAGTATTGTGTTCCCCGAAATATTCCATTTCCCTGGAAATACATGATTAGGAATGCTGCATCAAAAAAAAAAAAACAAAAAACAACAACACATTTTTAAAAAAACGGATCCCAGTCAGTCTGTTTGTTGGTGTGCATGTGTGTGTTTGTAGACGCATAACTCAAAAACAAAGAATTTTTCAGAAAATGTCCGCCTCCCCAATCTACTCTTTACATGCACATTTTTTTTCAAATTTTACTTTTTCTAAGATTCTAAAAACTTTTTTAAACATCGCTTCAAAACACATTTCCGGTGAAATCACGATATCAATTTTTGGGTAGAAAACGCATAGTACGTGTAGAGAAAATAAAATTTCTTTGCGCAAACCGTAATATTACTTCCAAAGCTGCATTTGTTGTAATTAAGAATTTTTTGACTTATTAAGATTAATAGTTTAGAATTTTTGCTCACAACGCATTTCTATTGCAGAAAATCAGCAAGAGTGCAATCTGTCATATTTAGATGGCATGGCGGTACCTGTGAGAGGAGGAGTTGCTACTGAAGTGCAAGTAACGGAGACTTCTCTGAGTAAAGCCCTTAACCGGGTCAGGACGCCCCGTCTCATTGAGCGCGAGTTGTAAAGGTAAGAAATAGCGCATTATTAGCTAGTTAGTGAACTGTGTACTCTTATCCACTATCTTCACGTGAGGGATAGCTATCAACGGACGCGCTAGCCTGCTAGCTGTTCCATGTGATACGTATAACACCATTTATAAAGTCCAGTGACCGTGACGATGACTTGTGAGTCCACATATTGACTTGAAATATTTAAAAATGTCCAAACATCTATTTCACCAATCATGAGAAATTGATTATTTTTGAGTCCAAGAAAATGAACAAGTAATATGCTTAATCTGTACAAAATGTATGAAATAAAAGTCTGAATAAAATAATAAATAACATGTATTACCACGATTAAATATTGTAATAAAGAAGTCTAGGAACTCTTTAAATGACAGACGTGTGATAGATTTCACAGTTGCATGTGTTAATATTCCTAGACAGTTTATCCCCCCCTTATGTAGGAATGACACCCTCCAGGACTTATAAGTGGAGCCTAGTGTCAGAAGCCAGTCAGGGAGCCAACGGCAGGAAACCACAGAATGGAAAACCTGGTCCGTAGCCAGGCATGAGCATGAGGAAGGGAATGATATGTAGGACTGACACTCCAGTAGGAGTTACAAACGGATGTCTAGGGGTCAGAAGTCGGGAAGCCATAGAACCTGGCCCATAGCCAGGCATGAGTGTGAGGAAGTGGATGATATGTAGGACTGACACTCCCCTAGGACTTACAAGTGGAGCTAGTGTCAGAAGCCTGTCAGGGAGCCAACGGCAAGAAAACACAATGAAGAACGAGTGGTCATGAGGAAGTGGAGGATATGAAATGCAAGTGAAATGTATAATAGGAAAAGTGATTATGGAGTTATTGGTGGAATTAGTAGTGGGAGAAACCGGAAGATCAGGGGAAAACACGCCCAAAAGTCGTTTCGTCCACCAGAACTTCCACATGTGGGCGCTTGGGATTGAACCCGGGCCACATAGGAGGGAGACGAGCGGTCTAACCACTCGGCCACGGTGCCGACTGCAATAAATATAATGTCAATATTCGGATACAGATTCACTTGGAACAAACTTTTTCCAAAATTAATGAAATTAAAAGGCAAAATCGTAATAGGTTAAGTGATTATTTCTTGGTGAATATTCTGAGACTTAGTGGAAAATTTCGGAAACCTTCTTTAAAAACCTGATATGTTCCATTCACATGACTTTCTCTACATCTCTGCAACAAATTGTAGTTAAAAAGCTTATGCTTCTATTTACTTCATGCTAATTAGCAGAAATAGTCTTATTACTTGCTTCCTTGTAAATAGAAGCGAAATGAAGGAGTTCCATAGGTTAAAGATAGCCAAAAGCTGGTTGCTATGTAACTGAAGTTCCTTTGTTTGTATGGACAGCAGTTACGAAATTCCTGTATGAGAAGTATACATTTTTCAAAGCTAAAAGGAAAAACCATGAATATCTTAAAAATGATCAACCCCATGAAAACAATGTAAATGACTTAAGTTTTGTGCTTTATCGTGAATTACATTTTCTATGTAGTAAGTTTTTCCATATCTCTTATGGTTTAGTAGTTATGCACAATTCGTAAAATTCATCTAGAATAAATTCAGAATATTCAACACATACATTTTATTTGTCAGGTAAATATCTTCAATATACGATATTTTAATCAAAATCGTTAGAGTAATATTCAAGGAAATCAAAATTTTCAAATTTGTTTCCAGATAAAGTGTAGTTTGTGGAGAGGGGATTTTCTAGAAAATTTTCTTGTCGCAACCTTGGAAGATACCAAACTTGGGCTTTAACGGTATTTTCATTTTTGAGCTATGTTGCCCACAAACATACACAGACAGACACACATACGGACATTCTTCTAAAAATGTTTCTTTTTTGATTCAGAGAGTCTAAAACATGTATTTCCGGTGAAATCTCAGTATCGAATTTTTGGGTGCAATGTAATACCTTCTCTATACACTATGTACATAGTTCGTATAGAGAAAGTAAAAATATATATTCTGTTCCATTGACATGACGTTTTCTAGTTGCTGCTCAAACAACTTTCCTTACACAAAAGATCATTCTCTTATATATATGCTAATCAAGGTAAACATTACCAAAAGTTATTTGCTTTCTTGTAAGCAGACGGGAAAATCGATAGTCAAATCTTTCAAAAGCTGATCATATGTGAAACAATTAAATTTCGGCTTGCTTTGTATGGCCTGCAGTAAAGGAAGACAGAGAAACGAAACGTCACTTCACGTTTGAGAAAAATATAGCAAGTTAAAAGTTGAAATTAATAACAACGGATATCTCCGAAATAGTCATCCTGCACGTAAAAATGTAAATGACATAAATTATGTTTTTGAATGAGATCTAACGTTGTTGTGTGGTAAGATTTTTACTATCTCTTTCGGTTTGGGCGTTATGGAAAATTCTGTAAACTCATATAGAAAAAATATGCTATTCTCAGGAAATTCAAAATATACAGTTTATTTGTGAAGTAAGTAACCATAATATGCGGTATTTTAATCAAAATCGTTCGAGCTATTTTTGCTAAAAACAATATTTTTAAAAATTGTTCCATGTAAAGGGTAGTTTGTGGTGAGGGCATGTTCTCGAACATCTCTGTGTCGTATCCTTGGAATTTGTTGAACCTAAATACCAAGTTTGGTTTAATGGTCTTTTCGTTTGGGAGCTATGTTGTCCAAACACATAGGCACACAGGGGTCTTTGCCTAAAAAACGATTTTTCGGACTCAGCGGCCTCACAAATATATATTCCGGTGAAATCTCTACATCGAAACTTTGGGGGGAATACATTACTTTTTCTATCCTGATGTATTTTGTACATACGGAGCTACAGAAAGTAATATGTACCAGTAAAGTCACCTCGAGAAATGTGAGTACAAACGTCACAATTATACGGTGTATTGTATCACATAGTCTAAACTGCATCACAGTATTTTCAAACGACCTTGAAATTCGGCAATATAGACCATTCTTTGCAACAATATGTTGGAGCAAATAAACGGAGGTTACTCTCTCCGCCCCGTCGCTAACCTGGGCATCACTGATTGAATAACTCCATTGCAAGACAGCTCACGTGGAAACCTGGCCTCCCGCCCGGCCGCTGCGTCCCCCATCTCGGTAAACTTCTGACATCATGGATCTGTGCAGTATTGGAGGGTGAGTCGTGGTCAACGCCTCCAGCCGCTCCGACCGGTTAATGCGGTCCTCATAACCTGGCATCACTGATTTAAAAGATGGAAATCCTTCCATCGTTCCCTGAGCCCCGAGAAGCTTCGGCAACTTCTGCGACAAGTGTGTCATGCAAGTATCGTCCAATCGGGGGCTTAGTTGCCTATACTCTACATAAGACCAGGGTGGCCATATTGCTAACAAGCAAAGTCACGTCTTTGACTCTTTAATCCAGTGTCGCCAATTTATTTTTCTCGCAGACGACTTACTCTACCCATATTTAAGACTGATATCACCTAGGACTTATTAGTAGGGTCTTAGGGGTCAGAGGCCTATCGAGTAGCCAACGGCACGAAACCAAAATAAAGAACCTTGAACGAGTGTTCAGCCAGTAGCCAGGAATGAGTTTGAGAAGGTGGATGATATGAAATGCAAACGAAATGGATGGTGGTTAAAGTGATGATGAAGCAAGTGGTGGAATAAGTGAAGAGGAAATCTGGAGGACCAGGAGAAAGCCCGCCCTGATGCCGGTTCGTTCACTACAAATGCCACATGCGGGCGCTTGGGATCGTACCCGGGCCGCCTAGGTGGAAGGCGAGTGGTCTAACCACTCGGCCACGGCGCGCCTGCAATAAATATAATAGTAATATTTGAATACAGATTCAGTTTTTAACAAACTTTTTCCAAAATGTATTACACTAAACCAAGCGATCACTTTATAAGGTTTCTGAGATTCTGTTCGTCATCATTGTTGGCAACCTTTTCAAAAAAATGTACCAGAAAAGTCATCAAGAGAAATGTGACACACTAACGACACTAATACACGCCGTATTGTATTACGTATATTTAAATAATATCAAAATTGCCTTCAAGCAACCTTGAGATTCGGCAATATAGACTATTCTTTGCAACAACAATATATAGGAGGAAGTGCAAAGAAGCTCATCCACTTTTACCCTTCTATTGGCGTGGCTGATTTAAAAGATGGAAATCCTTGCAGCTGGATTCTAGATCCCCGCGAAGCTTCGGCAACTTCTGTGACAGGTATGTTGTGCGTGTATCGGCCAGTCAGGGGCTTAGCTCCCTACACACTACAAAAGACTATGGTGCCCAGATTGGTAATAAGAAGTGTCACAGTTTTGAATCCAGTGTCGCCAATTCCTGTATTTCCAAATTCTCTTTTATTTGCGGCCGCACATCTACAACTACATAATAAACCCCTAAAACGTTAGAAGCACAATATTCTTAAGTCTGCAATTGGGATACAAAAATCAAGCATTTGAACAATTGCAACTAGGAAATAGTGTCTAAAAAGAAGTCAAGGTCAAACCTTTTCTATTTGCTTTACACTTTCTCTACCAGCTATGTACAGTGTAGTAGTATGTAGAGAAGGTATTGTATTATACTGAACATTTCTATACTGAGATTTCGCTGAAATGTATGTTTTGAGAAACCTTGAATTGGGAAGCATTTTAATTAAGAGGTACATATGGGAATAACTAAAAATAATCTGATGTGTTCCCTTCACATGACTTTCTCTACATTTCTGTAAAAAATTATTGCTAATAAGCTTATTTTTCTATCTGATTCGTGCTAATCGAGATAAACATTAGCAGTAATTATCACATTACTTGCTTTTTTTGTAAGGACAAAGGAAATAATGGAATACATACGGCTAAAACGATAGTCAAATCCTTTAAAAGCTGGTTGCCATGTAGATGAAATCCGTTTCTATGCCTGGCCAGGGGTTTACAACTTTCTGAGGCGAGAAACGCTTAAATATTTTAAATCTGAGACACCCAACAAGTAATATCTCAGAAATGTACAATTTCTTGAAGTAAAACACAGTTTACATAAATTTTGTGGATTATAACGAGATCTACAGTTTTGTCTATATCTTACGGTTTAGCAGTTACGCAAAATAGAGAACCTCAAGTAATTGTAGCGCATATGATGTTTTATATATGCTGTTCTGTCTCTCTCTATCTCTCTCTCACACACACAGACACATACACACCTACACATTAAGTTTCTAAAACTGTTTTCTTGTTTGCTCAAAGGAGCCCAAAAATATAACGAATATTTCCGGTTAAACCTAGTTTGATTTCACCATAAATATATTTTTGAGGTTCCCTGAGTCCGGAAAAGGCATTTTTATAAAAACGTCCTCTGTGTATATGTGTGTGTCTGTGTGTGTATGGGGGTGTTCGTGGACGAAAAGACCACTAAAAACCAAATTTGGTATCCATATTTACAATCTTCTCAAGAATTTGACAAGAAGACTTCCAAAAAAAAGATCCCCCACCTCAAACTACCCTTTACATGGAAAAGCTTTTGAAACCTTTGTCGTTTTTTAATATGTTCTAACGATTTTGATTTGAATACCATATATACTTTACAAATAAAAGGAATATCTTTAACATTCCGGGAATAGCCTATGAAGGCCCCTTTATTCTGGATGAGTTTGGCGATAGACAAAGTTACTGCACAAAAATGTAGATCTCGTTAAAATACACAATTTATTTTGCATACATTTTTTTCGTGGAGTTCATTGTTTTTGAGATATTCCGTGTTTTTGGTTTAAGATATAAAAGCTTATATTTTTCTCATACAGGACTTTGCGAACTCGTGTCCATACAAACAAAGGAACTTCAGCCACATAACAACCAGCTTTTTACTATCATTTTAACCTATGGTACTCCCTTATTTCGTTTCTACTTGTAAGGAAACAAGAAATAAGGCTTTCTGCTAGTTTTTTTCTGTATTAGTAGGAAGTAAATAGAAGCATAAGTTTTTTAACAATAATTTATTGCAGAGATGTAGAGAAAGTCATGTGAATGGAACACATCAGATTTTTTGGGGAACGCTGTTCATTGTTATGCAGTGATTCAGGCCTTGGATTAAACGAGAAATAACAATTCTTTCCATCAGAATCTTTGCCTATTAACAATATTGTTCATGCATTTTCTCTGTTGTCTAATCCCAGTTTTGTTGTCTGCACGTTTTGCAAAACAAAATTTATAATCCTCGTAAACAAAATTAAATGTAAATGAACGTATTTTGTAGCTTCAGGACATATTTCAATTTAGCGCTTCTATCTCATTTCATTTTCTTTTAGAGGAGATGCTTCGTGCTTTAAATTGTTTAGCTTAACTTAATCTGAGTGAAGTAAAGCTGAAGTGAGAATGTTTCTTGCCAATCTTCTCAGACAACAAAGAAATCTCCTTAACTGCTTTAATCATATGAACACTAGCTTCATTTGCATTGCAATATATCTAGCACTCTCTCCATTTTATTTTTCTCCTCTTTTACCTTCTACTACTTTAGGAAAGCTTCCATCTGAACCAAAAAATCTGCCTTGTTCTATTCAATGACTTTCTCTACAATTATGCAACAAATTATTGATGAAAAGCTTACTCTTCTATTTTCTTCATAATAATTGAGAAAAAATTGGCACAAATGGTCTTATTATTGCCTCCATGTAAGCAGAAGCGAAATAAGGGAGTACCTTAGGTTAAAGTGATAGTGCAATATTTTTAAACCTGGTTGCTATGGGATTGAAGTTTCTTTGTTTGCATGTCTAGTAATTGACAAACAATTATAAATATTGTAAAATTGAAACCAATAACAGGGAATACCGCAAAAAAACCAACCCCACGAAAAAAAATTCATGTAAAATAATTTGTGTGTTTTAACAAGCTCTATATTTTTGTTAAGTAAGTTTTGTATATCTCTTGCGCTTCACTAGTTTTGCAAAATGACACAAAATTCATCCAGAGGAAAGATGTCTTCACAGGCTATTCCCAGAAAATTCGAGAAGTACATTCTATTTGCCTTGTAAATATCTATAATATATGATATTTTAATCAAAATCATTATAGCGATTTTTGAGTAACTCAAAATCTTCGAAAATGTTTCCATTTAAATGGTAGTTGAGCATGAGGGCTTTCTTCAAAATCTTTGTCGTATCTTTGTAAGATACTAATCTTCGGTACCAAGTTTGGTATTTAAAAAGCTTTTCGTTTCTGAGCCATGCTGACCATAAACACACACACGGACATTGTTTTAAAAATGTTTTTCTTTTTACTTCAGGGGGTCTCAAAATATACATTTCCGGTGAAAACTCCGTATTGAAATTTTGGGTGCATAGTACGTGTAGAAAAATCTGATATATTCCATTCACATGACTTTCTCTACATCTCAATAACAAATTATTGTTAAAAAGTTTATGCTTCTATTTACTTCATTCAAATTGAGAAAAAATTAGCAGATATAGTCTTATTTCTTGCTACCGTGTAAATAGAAGCGAAATAAGAGAATACTATTGGTTAAAGGGATAGTCAAAAGCTAGCTCTTTTGTTTATATAGACAAATGTTCACAAATTCCTGTATGAGAAAAGTATAAGTTTTCTAAAGCTGAAACCAACAGCAAGGAATATGTCAAAGACGAGAAACTCCATGAAAAAATGTATACAACATAAATTGTGTGTTTCAGCGTGCTCTACATTCTTGGTGTGGTAAGTTTTTGTCGATATCTTACGGTTTAGCAGTTATGCAAAATACCTTCTGAATTGTCTCTCCAGGGACCTCAAAAGGCTGAGTGCACCCGAACCAGATCTCTCAGATCCCTCACGCCGGCACCGGGAATCGAACCCGGGCTTCTCGCTTGGTAAGCAGCCACACCACCGCCACGCTAAGGAGACCAACCATTCACTACCTCTTGAATCTTAAACAGTTAAATTACTTCAGAATTACAACAAATATTACACTTGGGAATAACCCGGAGATTGCTGCAACTCTTATAACGTACGAAGGGTTATCTACACTCACGAAATTCGGCGCTGATGGGCCACATGTTGTAGTAAAATCTGTAATTAGGCTTTTCTAATTAGGCTTATCTCGATTTATATAAGTGAATAGAAAAGTTAACGTTCTTAAGAATAAGTTGCTTAATTTTTATTAAACAAGAGTGTAGAGAAAGTAGTTTGAATGGACTTGTGTTGTTTAATTGAAGTCTATGAAGGTACATAATGGGCTTTGCGTTCTCTGAAACAACACTGAATAAAAACATCTGTTGTGTTCCATTCGCAAGACTTTCTTTACATCTCTTTAAGAAAGTATTGTTAAAAAGCTTAAGCTTCTCTCTACTTCATTCTAATCGAGATAAATACACATCTCAAAAAAGTGTAAGGGATAATTATAATTTGAATCACATTTCTGGTATATTTTATAGTACACTTCTGGTAATGATATCAGTGAAATACTTACTCCATGGCGTTGCCATGGCAACATGTAGTACAATGCTTTGTTTATTGTCTGGGATTTTTCTAGAATTTATCCTGTTGTAGGTCTTTGTGCTTGATTCTTTAATGCAATATTTTTAAAGATATCGTCTTGTTTTCTTACTGCATCATAAGAAGTTCTCGTATTTAATCATGGAACGCCATCATCTCACAACTTCTGAAATGCTCAGAGCTGTTGGAATAATAGAATATGGCCAAAGCCAGAGTCAGGTTGCTCGAGTGCTGAACACATCACGGAGTGTTATAGCTACGTTATCAAGCCACAGGTGATGTTAAGGAACGTCATCAAGGCCGAGGAAGGAAAACAACAGCACGGCAGGATCGATTTCTGGTTTTGCATACTAAGCGTCATCGGAATATAACTGCCAGGCAAGTTGTTTCTGTCCTCCAGGGCACTCATGGAACTCTTGTAAGTGACCAGACTGTAAGAAACCGACTTCATGAAGCACCACTCTTCTCTCGCCGCCCTCTCAGAGTACCAGCCTTGCGGAGAAACTATCGGGCAGCGCGTCTTACATGGGCACAAGATCATGTGAATTGGGGCTATGAAGAATGGGCTAGTTATGTTTTCGGATGAGTCTAGATTCAGTTTTCACCCTGATGGAAGGCGTATCAGAGTTTGGCGTCAACCTGGGTCAGCAGAAAGACTTCATCATGTTCAGGAAGTCCATAGCTACGGTGGTGGTACAGGCATGTTGTGGGCAGGAGTAATGATGGACAGAAGTACACAGCTCGTTTTCTTGGAAGAGCATATGAATCATAATGTATACTTAAATTCTGTTCTTCATCCAATTGTAAGACCATTTGCTAATGCCCATGGAGAACATTTCATTTTTATGCATGATAATGCACGCCCTCATGTTGCTCGAGTGGTTTCTGAATGGTTTCAGCAAGAAGAAATTTCTGTACTGCCTTGGCCTGCTCAGTCCCCGGATCTTAATCCCATAGAACATGCATGGGATCAACTTCAGAGGGCTGTGACACCACAAATGGAGAATGTAGAGAACGTTGGAGACTTCCGGTTTGCTCTAAGTCAGGCTTGGGATAATCTTCTGCAAGCAAACATTGAACATCTGATATTGAGTATGCCGAGGCGATGCCAAGCAGTGTTAAATGCAAGAGGAGCTCATACTGGTTACTGACAACTGGATTCATTTCAATCTGTATAGGATTTTTTTCAATTTTGTTTGTTTACATATTGGACGTTTTACTCATTGATATGCAGCATTTCAGTTATTGTTTAATCTTCAACATTAAAAATAAATAAACAACAGTTAAAATGTAATTGATTTGTTTGTTAGTCAAGGTAACATACCATAGATAGGGTAATATCCATTTCACATCTAGGAATAATTAACTGAAGTAAATAATGTACTTGTACCTTAGACTTTTTTGAGCAGTGTATTAGCAGAAATACCTTCTTATAAGCAGAAAGAAAATAAGGGAGTACACTAGGCAAAAGTGACATTAAATCTGGTTTCCATGTGGATGAAATCCGTTTCTATGCATTACCTATGTGAAAATTTTTAAGTATTTCAAAACTGAAACAAATAACAAGCAATATCTCAAAAATGGTCTTCTCTACGAAAAATATTTATATGACATGGATTGTGTATATTCTGTAATATGTTTTTGTCCATCTCATACAGGTAACTAGTGATGCAAATTCCTCCAGAATAAAGAGGTCTTCACAGGCTATTCCCAGAAAATTCAAGATATACATTTTATTTGCCGTGAAAATGTCCTTATTGTATGGTATTTTTGAGAAAATCAAAGCTTTCGAAAATTTTTCCATGCAAAGAATGGTTTGCGAGGGGCCCCCACATCAAAACTTTCGTGTAATATCTTTGGAAGATAAACTTATATACCAAGTTTGGTACTTTAGCAACTTTTCGTTGTGGAGTTGTCGTGCTCAGACACACTGACACACGGGTATACACATTGACGTTTTTCTAAAAACGTTTTCTTTGGATACCCTAAGATGTTTATTTCCGCTGAAATGTCGGTATCGAATTTTTGGGTGGTATGCAATGGTACATTCTTTATACACTATGTACATGGTACGTTTAGAGAAAGTAAAAATGAATGCGGTCTACGCAATCTGCAGCCGCTGCTTTTCCCTCAAGTACTCGTACCTCCCCCTCAGGGACCTCACAAGGCTGAGTGCACCCCGAACCAGATCTCCCAGGGCAGAAAATCCACCACTTCGGCACCGGGAACCGAACCCGGACTCCCGCTTGTTAAGCAGCCTCACTACCACCACGCTAAGAAATCTTCAAGAGTTAAACTACTTTAGCATTAAAACACTTGGAAATAACCCGTAGATTGCTGCAACTCTTTAACGCACGAAGGGTTATCTACACTCGCGAAATATGGCGCTGACTGGTCACCTCTTATAGTAATGTGGGCATTTCTAAACAGGTTTATCTCGATTACAGTAGGTAGATAGAAAAAGTTAGTGTTCGTAAGAATATTTGTGTCTAACCTTCAATAAACAAGGGTGTAGAGAAAGTAATGTGGGCATTTCTAAATAGGTTTATCTCGATTACAGTAGGTAGATAGAAAAAGTTAGTGTTCGTAAGAATATTGTGTCTAACTTTCAATAAACAAGAGTGTAGAGAAAGTAATTTGGTTGAAATTTTATTGTTTAATTGAAGCCTATGAAAGTACATGATGGGCATTGGGTTCTCTGAAAGCAGGGCTGAACAAAAAAAATCTGATATGTTACACTCACATGGCTTTCTCTAGCTGCTCTACAAAACTCCTACAAAAGATTATTCTTCTTTGTACACAATGCTAATCAAGATAAATGTTAGCAGAATGTTAAAGGGAATAAGGGAATGTGCTATGCTAAAGAAATTGTCAAATGTTTTAAAAGTTAACGTTATGCGATTGTCATTGCAAATCGCTTCTTTTCTTGGCCAGAAGTAGAACAAAAGAAAACTAACACTTCCTGTCTGAGAAAAGCTTTAGTACTTCACAATAGAAACCAGTAACAAGGAATATCTCGGAAACGGGTACCTTCACAACAAATACATAAAGGACATATATTGTGTGTTTTGTCGTGATGAACATTTGTTGTGTAGTGAGCTTTTTCTATCCCTTACGGTTTAGCAGCTAAGCAAAATTCGGCAAAATTCATCCAGAATAAAGAAGTATTTTCAGAGGATATTCCCAAAAAATTCGAGATACACATTTTATTTCGGACATAAATATTTTTAATATACAGGATTTTAATCAAAACCGCTAGAGCCATTTTTAAGAATATCAAAAGTTTCAAAAAATGGTTCATGTAAAGGGTAGTTTGTGGTGGGGGAATTTTCTTGAAAATCTTCGTGTTGCATCCTTGGAAGATACTAAATCTAAATACCAAGTTTGGTATTTAACGGTCTTTTCGTTTTAGAGGTATGTTGTCCACAGGCACACACACATGGACATTTTTTTAAAATTGCTTTTTTCGGACTCAGGGGATACCAAAACATATGTTTCCGGTGAAATTTCGGTATCAAATTTGTGGGTGCATTTCAATGCCTTCTCTATGTACATTGTACATATGAGAAAGTAGTAAAAACTAAAATCTAAGTGACAGTAGAAGTGGAAACGTTAAAACGTTAAAATTTTCATGTGTAACGATTCTGGAGATAGTGTTCTTTTTTGCGGCCGAAGCTCGCTCTGCTATTGACCGGGCAGTATGGGAGATGAAGGAGAACGGCTGTCTCGCCCGCCGTGGAACGGAAGTGATAAATACATCGGTAGTCAAGCAGACGAGCAAGAGGGGGAAAAATGAGGCCAGGAAAAATTGTAGGGGCGGGGGAGGTGCGGGGGATGGAGACACACGTTCGAGAGAGAGAGTGATAAGATAAATGAGGGAGTGAGCTGCGCGCTAGGATGCGTTATTAAGATGTAAAGATGGGAGATAAAACAGGAAGAGCGGGCTACGGAAAATAGAAGACTGGAAGGCAGACTTCATCTCCGAATAATGATGGGAATGTGATGATCCAGCAAGCAGGGAAAAATGAAGGGAAGCAGAAAAATTAAAATAAAATTTTGATCGTTGTCAGTGCATTGAGGAAGAAGCGAAAAGTTAAAATGTCCCTTCTCCTGCAATCTGCGACATACATCTTCATTGAGTCATACATATGTATAGCGTGACGTCGGGAAGAAAGTCTAACCTCTAGGGACCATTATCGTGACGTTCATCTGGCAACTTGCTTTGTTAAATTAATATATTTGGTTCCCTGACTCTCTTACTCTCTATAGACCCTTACCTCAACGATCATCTGGTAACTTGCTTTGTTAAATTAATATATTTGGTTATCTGACTCTCTTACTCTTTATAGACCCTTACCTCAACGATCATTTGGTAACTTGCTTTGTTAAATTAATATATTTGGTTCCCTGACTCTCTTACTCTCTATAGACCCTTACCTCAACGATCATTTGGTAACTTTCTTTGTTAAATTAATATATTTGGTTCCCTGACTCTCTTACTCTCTATAGAATCTTACCTCAACGATCATTTGGTAACTTTCTTTGTTAAATTAATATATTTGGTTCCCTGACTCTCTTACTCTCTATAGACCCTTACCTCAACGATCATTTGGTAACTTTCTTTGTTAAATTAATATATTTGGTTATCTGACTCTCTTTCTCTAGATCATTTGGTAACTTTCTTTGTTAAATTAATATATTTGGTTATCTGACTCTCTTACTCTCTATAGACCCTTACCTCAACGATCATTTGGTAACTTTCTTTGTTAAATTAATATATTTGGTTCCCTGACTCTCTTACTCTTTATAGACCCTTACCTCAACGATCATTTGGTAACCTGCTTTGTTAAATTAATATATTTGGTTATCTGACTCTCTTACTCTCTATAGACCCTTATCTCAACGATCATTTGGTAACTTTCTTTGTTAAATTAATATATTTGGTTATCTGACTCTCTTACTCTTTATAGACCCTTACCTCAACGATCATTTGGTAACCTGCTTTGTTAAATTAATATATTTGGTTATCTGACTCTCTTACTCTCTATAGACCCTTACCTCAACGATCATTTGGTAACTTTCTTTGTTAAATTAATATATTTGGTTCCCTGACTCTCTTACTCTTTATAGACCCTTACCTCAACGAGCATTTGGTAACCTGCTTTGTTAAATTAATATATTTGGTTATCTGACTCTCTTACTCTCTATAGACCCTTACCTCAACGATCATCTGGTAACTTGCTTTGTTAAATTAATATATTTGGTTATCTGACTCTCTTACTCTCTATAGACCCTTACGTCAACGATCATCTGGTAATTTGCTTTGTTAAATTAATATATTTGTTTATCTGACTCTCTTACTCTCTATAGACCCTTACCTCAACGATCATTTGGTAAATTTCTTTGTTGAATAAATATATTTGGTTATCTGACTCCCTTACTCCCTATAGACTCTTACCTCAAATTTTATTTGGTAATTTTCTTTGTTGAATCAGTATATTTGGTTATCTATATCACTTACTTTCTACTTTCTAGTTGATTTGGTAATGTTCGTTGTTAAATTAATATATTTGGTTATGTATCTCACTTTCTAGAGAAATTTATCTGAACGTTGATTTGGTAATTTTCTTGGTAAAATTATTATGTTTGGTTATCTATCTCTGTTACTATCTAGAGACGTTTATCTCAACGTTGATTTGGTATTTTTTTATAATCATATATTTGGTTATCTATCTCTCCGTTACACTCTATAGACGTGAATTGTTAGTTCTTATGTTAAATTAATATATTTACTTATCCATTTCTCTTACTTTCTACAGACGCTTATCTCGAATAAATTTGGCAACTTTCTTTGCTAGATAAATGTATTTGGTTGTCTATTTACAATATAAACCGTTATTGTAACAAAAGCTATTTACTCCAACAAACAACTCTTTATCACTTCCGCAAAATGATTCCATTTATAAATACCTAGACATTAGCGGCTGAGGTTGTTAACTTCATTATATATGATTGCCGTAGTTCAGTTTTCATCACCGACGTTTTGCCGAAATTTGCAAAAGAAAAAAATCTACGTGTAAAATTCTGGAGCCCAAACAAGGTACCAGACCCATATTTCGGCAAGACGTCGGTTTCGTAAGCATTTGGACCAAGAGTCCTAAGAAATTTTAAGTCCAGGGCTTCATAGTTTAACTATTATGGTTAAATTGTAAGCCGCCATTGGGGTACGTCATCTCAAAATTATTTGGATCAAGTTATAGTTTACCGGGAAGCATGCGAGGCATTTGGGAAATATAAAGCCGTGCCGGCATGTTGCCATGGTATCTCAGTGGAAGAGCAACTGGCTAGACACCGAGAGACCCGTGGTTCAAATCCCGGTTATAGCATTGAATTTTTCAATCTGACACTATCTATAAAAGTCTTGTTCTTCACACGGCTAGAGATCAAGATATCTGTGGTTCAAATCCCGGCTATGACATTGAATTTTTCAATCTGACTCTACCTATCCAACTCCTGTCCTATACATGGCTAGAGACCAGGAGATCCGTGGTTCAAATCCCGGCTATGGCATGGAATTTTTCAGTCTGGCTCTACCTATCCAATTCCTGTCCTACACACGGCTAGACACCGGGAGATCCGTGGTTCAAATCCTGGCTATGGCATTGAATGTTTCAGTCTGACTCTACCTATCCAACTCCTGTTCTACACACGGCTAGAGACCGGGAGATCCGTGGTTCAAATCCTGGCTATGGCATTGAATGTTTCAGTCTGACTCTATCTATTCAACTCCTGTCCTACACACGGCTAGACACCGGTTCAAATCCCAGCAATGGCATTGAATGTTTCAGTCTGGCTCCACCTATCCAACACCTATCCTACACACGGCTAGACACCGGGAGATCCGTGGTTCAAATCCTGGCTATGGCATTGAATTCTTCAGTCTGGCTCCACCTATCCAACACCTATCGCACTTGTATGATAAAACAATTAAGAATCTGATGTGTTCCATTCACATGACTACCTCTAGCTGATTTGCAAAGAAAAGTGTTAATCTTTTATCTACACCACATTAATCAGGATAATCATAAGCACAATTAGTCTTATTGCAGTTTCCCTGTGATTAGAAGGGAAATAAGTCAATGCACAATCAAGTCCTTTAAAAGCTGGTCGCTATGTAAACCATTTGAAATTCTATTCTGTTTCCTTGCCAGGAGTAACAAACGAGAAGATGTCTTCCCATTTGAGAAAAATTTAAGTGGCTTAAAATTTAAACCAATAATCCTGAATATCTCGAAAGCAGTTAAGTGTTCAAGAAATTAAAATAACAAAAATGTTGTGTTTTAATGAAATCTACATTTTTGTGTAGTAAGCTTTTGTCTATCTTTTATTGTTTGTCAGGTACACAAACGTCATCCAGAATGAAAGGTCTTCAGAGGCTATTCCCACAAAAATGTAATATATGCATTTCATTTGCCAAAAAAATGTCCTAAACATAGAGTTCGTTAATTAAAATCGTTAGAGGTACTTTTTTAGAACATAACATGTTTCAAGAAATGTCAGAAGTAAAAGAGGGGTGAGGAAATTTTCTTGTAAATATTATTGTCGCATCCTTGGAAGATACCCAAATTAAATACCAAGTTTGGTGCTTAGCAGATTTTTCATTTTTGAGCTATGCTGTCAACGACACACACGGTCAGGTGTCTAAAAATGCTTTTCTTGGATTCACGGGGTCTTAAAACATGTGTTTCTGGTAAACCTCGGGATGCAATTTTTGGGTGTAATACAACACCTTCTCTATACACTATGTACATAGTACGTGTATAGAGAAGGTATTGTATTGAAAAAATTTTGATACCAAGATTTCACCGGAAATATATATCTTGGGACCCTCTAGTTCCAAATAAAATGTTTATGTGTGTGTTTGTGTGTCTGTCTATTTGTCTATCAGTGTGTGTGTGTGCGTGTGTTTGCGGACAGCATAGCACAAAATACTAAACTTATTATTTAAGTTTAGTATCTTCCAAAGATGCAAGACACAAGGTTTTCAAGAAAATTCCCCCGTCTCCAAAGAGCCATTAAGACAAATTGTTCAAAATTTTGATTTTTTCGAAAATTACTCTATTTTGATTAAAATATCGTATATTAAACATATTTACATGAAAAATAAAATACTTATTTGAATTTTCAGGGAATAGTCTCTGAAGACATCCTAATCTGGATGAATTTTGTGAAATTTGGTATCACTGTAAGAGATAGACAAAAACTTACTTGACAAAAATGTAGAGCTCGTTGAAACACACCACTTATACTAATATACATTTGGTATCACTGGCAAACCGTAAGAGATAGACAAAAACTTACTTCACAAAAAGTGTAGAGCTCGTTGAAACACACCACTTATACTAATATACATTTTTTTGTGCAGCTGACTATCTTTAAGATATTACTAGTCATTGGTTTCCTTTTTAAAATACTTGTCATTTCCGCTCCATACTAACAAAAGAAATTCAGTCCCAAAGCAACCAGCTTTACTCTATGGTAATCCCGTATTTCCCTTATTAGGAAGCAACTGGCCGCGCCGTGGCCGAGTGGTTAGACCACTCGCCTCTCCCCTAGACGGCCCAGGTTCGATCCCAAGCGACCGCATGTGATATTTGTGGTGGACAAAGCGGCGCTGGGGAGGGTTTTCTCCGGGTTGTTCGGTTTCCCCCGCCATCACATTCCACCGCTGACCCATTTTCATTCATGTATCATCAGTGTCACCGCCTGCGGTGCCATAAGTATTTAAAGCGGATGTTAAACACACCAAAAAAAAAAAAATAAAGAAGCAACTGATAAGATTATTTCTACTAATTTTTTCTGGATTTGCATGAAGTAAATAAAATAATAAGTTTTTAGCAATGATTTGTAGCAGAAATGTGGAGAAAGTCATGTGAATGCAACACATCAAATTTTCACAAAGCGATGTGGTTCAGAGAGAGCTATTTCTGGACGCTACAGAATGTAAATTGTTGTATACAAATAGAATGTGCGGAGTTATCTGCAAGAAGCAGCGCGTTCAAAAATCGACGTGTGCTCTAAGCAAAAAAGAACGCATATGATCGCCACTTTCATCGTTACAAAGGAAATCAAGGACAGCTGCGCAGCTTTGCATGTAAACTCTGAAGTGACATGAGTCATTAAGCGAACAGCTTTGAGCACCGTCAACAGTGACGTCACTGCTACCGCGACTTGCAGCACTTCATATTGACAGGTTTAAAATAAGGACGTGAAAAACCAAATCTGATGATTCATAGACAAGACTTTCTCTACATCACTGCAGCAATTATTGTTAAATAGTTTATGCTAATCGGGAAAAAATTAACTGAAATAGTCTTATTACTTGTTTTCTTGTAGGTAGAAGCGAAATAGCATAGGTTAAAGTGATAGTCAAAAGCTGGCTGCTATGTGACTCAAGTTCCTTTGTTTGTAAAAGCAGAAGTTGACAATTCCCGAATGAAAAAAGTATAAGTATTTTAAAACTGAAACCAATATAAGGAATATCTCAAAAATGGTCCACTCCACGAAAGAAATGTATATGACATAAATTGTGTGTTTTAAAGAGTTCTACATTGTTTATTAAATCAGTTTTTTTTTATCTCTTACGGTTAACCAATTATGCAAAATTCCGTAAAATTCATCCAGAATAAACACGTCTTCAGAGGCTATTTCCAGAAAATTAAATATATACATTTTATTTGTCACGTAAATATCATAAATATAAGAGAGTTTAATAAAAATCGTTACAGCCATTTTTCAGAAAATCAAAATTATCAAAATTATTCCATGTAAAGGGTAGCTTGGTGTTGTAAGTAAAATGAAAATAAGAGAATATACTGAGTTAAAATGACAGTCAAATCTTTTAAAAGCCGGATGCTATGTGATTGAACTCAATTTGTTTGCATAGTCAGGAGTTCACAAATAAGCGTATGCGAAAAGTTAAATATTTTAAAACTGAAATAAATAACAAATTATATCTTGTAAAAAATGTATATAACATAAACTCTATGTTTAAGGACGTTTATATTTTATGTATACAATTTTTGTCTTTTTTTATCGGTTTACCAACAATGCAAACTTCAGGAAAATTCATTCAGAATGAAGAGATTTTCTTCAGCTGTTCCCAGAAAATTCACGATACACAATTTTTTTGGCACGTAAATATATTCATTTCCGGTATTTCAATAAACATTGTTTGATCCATTTTTAACAAAATATATTTTCGAAAATGTTTCCATGTAAAACCAACTAGACTTTACATGGAAAAAAAATTGAAAATTTAGACTTTCTCAAAAATTACTCTAACGATTTTGATTAATGTATGCTGTATTAAAAATATTTGCCTGACATATAAAATGTGTATCTTGAATTTTCTGGGAATAGCGCCTGAGGACATGTTTATTCTGAATGAATTTTATAGAATTTTGCATAACTAGCAACAGTAAGAGATAGACTAACACTTATTACACGAAAGATGCATCTCGATTATACACCAATTTACATCATATATATTTTTTTCGTGGAGTGGATCGTTCTTGACATTTCCCTTGTTCTTGGTTTCAGTTTAAAAAAACTTATACTTTTCTCTTACTATTGGCCATGCAAAGCACCGGATTTCAAATCCATAGCAACCACATTTCAAAACATTTGATTGTCGGTTTAGCCTAGTGTATTTGCTTATTTCCATCAATAGGAACTAAATAATAAGACCATTTCTGCTAGTGCTTTAGAATTAAATAGATAGAATAATAACCTTATTAACAATAATTTGTTACAGAGTTTTAGAGAAAGAGTGGAGCACAGCAGAGTTTTATACTGGCGAAAATAAAATAATTATTTCTGATAATACTAGGGCCGTTTTTTTTTCAAACTACGATGAGCTTTACATAGAAGACAAATTCATAGAAAACAATTATTTTATTATTAAAAGTTTTGTAAATTTATGGTTACTTTTCAACATAATCGCAGAAAAGATTGAGACATTTATCGTATCTGTGCACAAGCTTTGCAATACCCGCTTCAAAAATGTATCCGCCAATGATTTCAAGTGAACATTGACGTTGTTTTGAAGATTTTAGTACTTTACGACATTTGCGGAGAGCCATTCAAAACAAACGAAGAGGAATGCTGACTTCAATAGTTGTGTTGATCTATGACAACGCTCGTCCACACACTGCTGGCACAACCCATTGGCTCCTTGAACAATTTCAGTGAGATATTTTCGATCATCTGCCGTACAGTCCTGACCTGGCACCCAGTGACTTTCACCTTTTCCCTGAACTGCCATAGGAGGGCAGAAATTTCAAATCAACGAAGCTCTTCAAAACAACGTAAATAGTCTTTTGAAATCATTGGCAGCAGCATTTTTTGAAGCGCGTATTGCAAAGCTTGTGAACAGGTATGATAAATATCTCAATCTTTTCGGTGATTATGTTGAAAAGTAACCATAAGTGTACAAACTTTTAGTATTAAAATAATTGTTTTTATGAGCTTGTCTTTTGTTTATAGCCTATCGGAAGTTGAAGAACGCTTATGAGTTCCATTCACATGACTTTCTCTGCATCTCTGCAAGAAAGTACCGTTAAAAAGTTTATGCTTGTGCTTACTTCATACTAATCAATAAAAAATTAGCAGAACTAGTCTTATTACTCTTCTCCTTGTAAAAAGAAGCGAAATAAGGAAGCACCATAGGTTAAAGTGATAGAAAAACCTAGTTGCTATGTGACTGAAGTTCCTTTGTTTGTATGGAAGGAGTTGATAAATTCCTGTATGAGAAAAGTATAAGTTTTTTAAAGGTGAAATCTAAAACAAGGAATAACTCAAAAACGATGAACTACACGAGAAAAATATATATAATATAAATTGTGTGTTTTAAATGTTTTCGCAGCAACTATTTGTCCACCTCTTACGGTTTAGCAGTAAAATAAAATTCCTTCAAGTTCTCCAGAATAAAGTAGTCTTCAGAGGTTATCCCAAGAAAGTTCAAGATATCATATTATTTTTCAGGTAAATATCTTTAATATACGATATTTTAATGAAAATCGTTAGAGCCATTATGTAAAAAAAGCAAATATTTTGAAAAACGTTCTATGTAAAGGGTAGTTTGTGGTGGGGGAATTTTTCTGAAAATCTTCATGGCGCATTCCTGGAGGATACTAAACCTAAATACCAAGTATGGTATTTTACCTACTTTTCGTTTTTGAGCTATCATGTTCAAAGACACGAGCACACGGACACACACGGACCCTTTTTCTGAAAATACTTTTTTTGGATACAGGGGACCCTAAAACGTATATTTTCGGTGAAATCTCGGTATCGAATTTTTGGGTGGAGTGCAATACCTTCTCTATACACTATGCACATAGTACGTACAGAGAAAGTAAAAAAGGCCCTCATAACTGGTACAAATTACAATAATATGTCTTACATCTTATGGATGTTACAAATTTCACACATGCATTTAAGCAATTGAGTGAGAAGACAGAAGCGCTTGGCGTTATTCATCTGTTGGAAGGCTTATTTGGAATGCACAGATTGTTTGCGTCATAAGTTAAGAAGATTATGAATGAGATATGTAAGACTGAGCCAGACTTATCCACTCAGGTGGAGTCCTGGTGACATCTCCGCTTCGCGAGTAACCACTCAGGAAGTGTGTTTCAGGGGTTGCAGCCATCGCGGAATATTAAGTGGCAAACTGACATTGCATGATCAATTTTCGGGAGAAGTAGCAAAGAAGCCAAGAGCGCAAAAGGAAGAAAGAACGATAGAGAAGCAGAGTGACGCCCTTATAAAATGCATAGGAAAAATAAACGTGAGAGATTGCGGGAGCGCTAGAGATTCAACAAAGAAGGAAGGAAATTCATAAAGATAACGGAATTGGGGGAGAAAGTGCCTTTAGAACTGTAATACAGTTAAAGACTGAAAACACAGTGATTCTGTGACATGAGCATTTGCTCAAAGCCACTTCTTTCACATTGTTATAAAGCAACATTAGTATAATGGGCGAAAACATTAAAAATCTGACGTGTTCCATTCACATGACTTTCTCTATATCCCTGTAACAAATTATTGTTAAATAACTAATGCTTCCAACTAAGCGAGAAAAATTTAGCACAAATAGTTTTATTACTTGTTTCCTTGTAAGTAGAAGGGAAATAAGGGAGTACCAAGGGTTAAAGTGATAGTCAAAACCTGGTTGCTATGTGACTGCAGTTCTTTTGTCTGTGTGGACAGCTGTTGACAAATTAGAAAAGTATTAGTTTTTAAATGTGAAATCAAAAATGAGGAACAACTTAAAAGTAATAAACTCTGCGAAAAAAATGTATAAAACATAAATTGTGCCTCTTATCGTGCTCTACATTTTTGTGTGGTCAGTTTTTGTCCATCTGTTACGGTTTAGCAGTTATGAAAAATTCAGTAAAATTCATTCAGAACAAAGTAGTTTTCAGGGTCTATTCCCAGAAATTTTAAGGCATACATTTTATTTCTCAGGTAAATGTATTTAATATGCGATATTTTAATCAAAATCATTAAAGCCATTTTTGAAAAAATGAAAATTTTCGAAAAAGTTCCATGTAAAGTGTATTTCAGTGTGGCATCCCTGGAAGATATTAAACTTAAGTGCCAAGACTTTTCGTTTTTGAGTTGTGATGTTCACAGACACACGGATACACAAACGGACCTTTTTCTGAAAATGCTTATTTTGGATATAGGGGACCCTAAAACATATATTTCAGGTGAAATCTCAGTATCGGATTCTTTGGTAGAGTGCAATACCTTCTCTATATACTATGCACATGGTAAGTGTAGAGAATGTAAAAATCTGTTATGTTTCATTCACATGACTTTCTCTACATCTCTGTAACAAATTATTCTTAAAAAGCATATACTTCTATCGGTATCATGCTAATCGAGATAAACATTAGCCTCCTTGAAATAAGGGAATTGTTTTTATAGAGTTTAACGCTCGCTTTCACCACTTTGGTACCACAGGCGATGACACAGATAGATGATGGAATGTGATGGCGGGGGACATCGGAGAATCCGGCGAAAACCCGCCCCTGCGCCGCTTTGTCCACCACAAATCTCACATGAGGTCGCTTGGGATCGAACCCTGGCCGTCTAGGTGAGAAGCGATTGGCGAACCTGGCCTAAATAAGGGAATACAACGATAGTTTAAAAGGTGGTTTCTTTGCAAGGCCAGGGGTTGACGAAAGGTTTTATACATTATAAATCTGTAACTAATGACAAGGCATAACTCGAAAGCGGCCACGAAAAAAAAAATGTATATGACATAAATTGTGTGTTTTATCGTAATCCACTTTCTGTGTACTGTTTACCTATTTCTTACGATTTACAAGTTACACAAATTCAGCAAAATTCATTCGGAATAAAGAGGTCTTTAGAGGCTATTCCCAGAAAATTCAAAATATACACTTTATCTGCGATATAAATATCTTTAATATACAAAATTTTAATCAAAATCGTTACACTTTTGAGAACATCTAAATTTTCCAAATTTTTTTCATGTAAAGGGTAGTTTGGAGTAGGAGGATTTTCTCAAAGTCATCGTGTCGTATCCCTGGAAGATACTATACTTAAATACTAAGTTTGGTATTTTAGCGACTTTTCGTTTTTGAGTTATCGTGTTCAAACACATATACGAACCTTTTTCTAAAAATATTTTTATGGATACAGAGGACCCTAAAGCGTGTATTTCCTTCGAAATCTCGGTATGGAACTTTTGGGTGGAATGCAATATCTTCCCTATACACTATGTATATAGAATGTGCAGGGAAACTAAAAATCAGTACTTTGTCTTTGAAGAGTTCATTATTGTTACTCCATATAATTTTCCTTATGATGAGTATATTTTGTAAGCCTTCGAAATATTGTCCTAGTATTTTGTTTTCTAATCTAAGAGAGTTTTTGAACGCACCAAAAGCTTCTTCTGCCAACGAAAATCGTTGTCCACGCATTTTATTCTTGATGTTTGGCAACAGCAGAAGACATTGTGTTCCAAATCAGAACTCTGCGTTAGACTGTAGTATTGTTATGGTTACCAGGGAACAACATATAGACGATGTTAGACCCTTAGTGGAAAACCCGCATAGAAAACAGTTTCATATAACTAATAAGTGAAGGTGTTATTGTTTTGAGTTTACGCAGAATTTTCAGCATTTATATATTTAGTGTGACAGTTACCTCTTTCCACAGCTGTTAGTAACTACTTACCTCACAATTACAGCAGAAGCAAACTCACCATATAACTTGCTTAGTGACGTAACAGGCAACCTTGCTGCGACCTAATGGGAAAGAGCAGAATTATTAATCCTGCACCTTTAGCAAGCCATCGTGGGAGAGAATAAATTAATTTTAGTTTGAACATCGCTATGGGACGGTCTTCTTCTCAATAAGTACAGCTGAGCCACCTAGGGTACTCAAAAGTGTTTTTTTTTTTCAGCTTGGATAAAATTGGGGATATTATACATATGGCAAGTAAAAACAGTGTAACTGTGAAAAGCAATTTTGCTCGGGGTATTCAGAGTAAACTAGAGTTTGTTTGATTGCCTGTAACTTGTCTGTTAAAATGAGTTACGTTAGGCCCTAACCGTAGTAAAGTAAAAACCACAGAAATAATTTAAATTGTGAAAGGTACAAATAAGAATAATACCCAGAGACAAAGGCAAAAAGTTGGTGAACTTTGTTAAACTCAGAGGCCAAATAAATTACATTTACTAAATAAAACAGTGCAATATTTACAATTAAAATACAAGATATACATCTCCTTTATCAAAAGTCCAAGACAGCACAACGTTTGAAGGACAAGCTCTTCCACAGAATTGTAAAATGAATCTATGATGTCATTAGTTATTTCTTGCCGATTAATAAGGTTAAAGCTTCTCTCGTTGCGAATGTGGTTAAAATGTTAGCCAAGTTAAATGCATGATGCAACAGGAAAAGTGAAAATAACTTAGACAAGCCCAAATATACTCACACCAGACTTACGCTGCTCTCCTAGACATTGGCCTTTTCCTCCCTCCAGGAAGACTGAAGTGAATGCACACTTGTTAGGTAGGCCTTGTGTTTGGGCATGCGTGACTTGAAACTGGCTCCGACAAATTCCGAGGATAAGAGTTTCTTGGAGCCTCTCCATGGAGATCGCAATACAGTTAGCGCTTGGGCACAGATTATCCCGTACTAACGCCGAAGTCGACGTGTAGTCGTAACGGTTTCAACCGTAAATACGTAATCAAGTTTAAAAATACATGTATTAGTAATGACTATTTCACAAGAAAATGCTATTAAACATAAATATGACCAACTCTTTCAGGATGTTTTGCAGCTTTCTAGAAATGTTTCGCCAGACCTTTAGGAAATTTGTTTATGTAAAGATTCCCTCTGGGGGTTTTGAACAAAGTGTTGTCTAAAATTACTACTGTACATGCCATCTTCTGCAGTGGTTCTCACGTTCCACTTGGCATAAGAATCATTGCAGTTGGAGACCGTAGAATGTGAAACAAAACAGAAAATACGGCGCGATGGTAACCACAAGCTTCAGAATGCGACACATCTGATATATTCGATATTCGTCCAGAAGATCCCACAAATATTCAAAAGATTATGTGACATCATTTTATAGCTATAACATCAGGAAGAATTGCAAGCCTGGGGTATCGTGAATTTTACTGAGTCGTGATTAGCTGAAGTGCTATGTAGAGAAAGGCATGTGAATGGAACACATCATATTTTTACTTTCTCTATGTACCATGTACATAGTGTAAAGAGAAGATATTGTATTGCACCCAAAAAATCGATACCGAGATTTCACCGGAAATACCCTGAATCAAAAAAAAAATATTTTTAGAAAAATGTACGTGTTCGTGTCCGTCTGTCTGTCAGCCTGTGTGTGTGTGTGTGTGTGTGTCTGTGGGCAGCATAGCTCAAAAATGAAAAGACCGTGAAAAACTAAACTTGTTATTTAAGTTTGGTATCTTCCAAGGATGCGACACGAAGATTTTCAAGAAAATCCTCCCACCCCAGACTACCCTTTACATGGAAAAAATTCGAATATTTTGATTCTCTTAAAAATGGTTCTAACGATTTTGATTAAAATGTCGTATATTTAAGATATTTACTTGACAAATGAAATGATTTTGCATAACTGCTAAACCATAAGAAATGGACAAAAACTTACCATACAAAAATGTAGAGCACGTTAAAACACACAATTTATGTTATTAATATTTTGTTCGTTGAGTTTATGCTTTTAAATATGTTCCTTGTTTTTGGTTTCAGCTTTGAAAAACTAATACTTTTCTCATACAGGAATTTGGCAACTCCTGTCCCTAGAAACAAAGGAACTTCAGTCATATAACAACAATCACTTTAAACTATGCTACTCCCTTATTTCGCTTCTACTTACAAGGAAGCAGGTATAAAACTATTTCTGTTTTTTTTTTTATTAGCATGAACTAAATAGAAGCATAATCTTTTTAACAATAATTTTTAGAGAGTTGTAGAAAAAGTCATGTGAATGGAAGACATCAGATTTTTTTTTAATTCGCTCCTCCATGTGTGGGAATGCCAAAGTATTTTAACGGAACCGAACTGAAAATTTAAGACGAAAATGTTGGATTAGAAACGAGATGTGTGAGAAGAAAACAATAACATAGAGTGCGACAAAATCATGAGAGCATTAGAGCAGATTGCTTGGGTTTTTGCTTAATATTTCTCTTTGAGATTTCTCCGCCTTTCGCTTTGAATTCCTGCTTTAAATTCTATAAGAGTGGCGTGTCCTATTGTCGGGCGTAGAACAGCCCGCTTCTCCTTTGCTTTCTTTTTACTTTTTATTCCTCTCCGTTCCCTGAACCCTCTTCCTCAAAGCTTCGGGAGGAAAGAAAATAATATTGGCAATATAAGTTAGAGCGACATTTGGGATTCTCATTTCATTCATCTCTTCTGTCTAAAACTCACTTCCATCGTTGTGACCATGGTGCATTAAAGCTCTGAATATGCTCTTAACCACCTCCTCTTCTTCACGAACCTGTTAACACTTCGAGCAACCGATAGTTTATATAGCTACGATATAGCTGAATATGTATAAGCAAAGAAGCATTTATTTGTACTTTCTCTATACTTCTATGTACTTACTGTAGAGCTTTCCACCCAAAAATTCGATACCGAGATTCCGCCAGTAATATATGTTTTGGCGTCCCCTTTATCCAAAAAAAGCATTTTCAGAAAAAGGTCCGTGAGTGCGTCCGTGTACCTGTGAACACGATAACTCAAAACCGAAGAGTTGGTAAAATACCAAACTGTGTATTTAGATTTAGTATCTTCCAGGGATGCGACACGAAGATTTTGAGAAAAATGCTTCCACCCCAAACTACTTTTTACATGGAAAAAATTTCGAAAATATTTATTTTCACAAAAATAGCTGTAACAAATTTTGATTATAATATGGCATATTAAAGACATTTACCTGAAAACAAAAACGTATATCTTGAATTTTCTTGGAATAGCCTCTGAAAAATACTTTATTCTGGATCAATTTTACGGAATTTTGTCTAGTTGCTAAACCGTAATAGATGGACAAACAATTACCACACAAAAATCTAGAGCACGTTAAAACACGCAATTCATTTTATACAATTTATTTCGTAGAGTTAATCACTCTAAAGATATCTCTTGTTTTTGGTTTCAGCTTTAAAAAACATACATTTCTCATACAGGAATTTGTCAACTCCTGTCAATAAAAACAAAGGAATTTCAGTCACATAGCAACCAACTTTTGACTATCACTTTAACCTATGGTAGTCGGTTATTTCGCTCCTACTTATAAGGAAGCAAGTAATAAGACTATTTCTGCTAATTTGTTCTCGATTAGCATGAAGTAAAAAGAAGCATAAGCTTTTAAACATTAAATTGTTGCAGAACTGTAGCGAAAGTCATGCGAATGGAACACATCAGATTTTTATAATCTGAAGTGCAAATCTAAGATTACTCACTTGCGTATAACAATTATATAAAAAAGTCTAATGTGCTCTATTCACACGAATTTCTCTACATTTCTGCAACAAATTATTTTTAAAAACTTTATGCTTCTATTTACTTCATACTAATCGAGTAAAAACTAGTATAAATAATCTTATTGCTTGCTTCCTTGTAAGTAGAAAGGAAATAAGGGAGTACCATAGGTTAAAGTGATAGTCAAAAGCTGGTTGCTATGTCACACGTTCCTTTGTTTGTGTGGACACGTGTTGACAAATTCCTGTATGAGAAAAATGTACGTTTCTCAAAGCTGAAACCAAAACACAGGATATCTCAAGAACAATCAACTCCACGAAAAAAGTGTATATGATATAAATTTAGTGTTTTAATGTGCTATATATTTTTTGTGTGGCAAGTTTTTGTCCATTTCTTACGGTTTAGTAGTTTGCAAAATTCCATAAAATTCATCCAGAATAAAATAGTCTTCAGAGGCTATTCCCAAAAAATTCATGATATACATTTTATTTTTCCGATGAATATCTTTAATATATTACATTTTAATCAAAATAGTTACAGCCATTCTTGGAAAAATTAGGATTTTCGAAAATTTTGACATGTAAGGGTAGTTTGGGTTGGGGTATTTCTTGAAAAGCTTCGTGTCACTTTCTAGGAAGATACGAAACCTAAATATCAAATTTGATATTTAAAGGTATTTTAGTTTTTGATCTATGCTGTCCAAAGGTGCACACACACACACATAGTCAGATGGACAGACACACACAATGACCTTTTCCTAGAAGTGCCCTTTTTGGAATCGGGGGACCTCAAAACATGTATTTCTGGTTAAATCTATACATTGAATTTTTTGTTAGAATATAATAGCTTCTCTCACCACTATGTACATTATACATACAGGCCAGAGAAGGTAAAAATATATATTTTTGGATTCAGTGAATAACTACATTTGCATTACCTGTGAAATTTCGGTGTCGAATATTTTAATGAGTTCCAATATCTTAAGTATCTACTAAGTACATATATTTAGTATGGAATATACGAGGGCCGTTTTTTTTCAACCTTCAATAGGCTATAAATAAAAGACAACTTCATAGAAAACAACTATTTTATTACTAAAAGTTCTGTACACTTATGGTTATTTTTCAATAATTTCAAATGAGCACTGACGTTGTTTTGAAGATCTTGGTTGTTTTGAAAGTGCTGCCCTCCTAGCCACGTCTTCAATTCAGGGAAAAGGTGAAAGTTGCTGGGTGCCAAGTCAGGACTGTACGGCGGATGATCGTAAATGTCCCATTGAAATTGTTCAAGGAGCCGATGGGTTGTGCCAGCAGTGTGTGGACGAGAGTTGTCATGGATCAACACAATTCCTGAAGTCAGCATTCCTGTTCGTTTGATTTGAGTGGCTCTCCGCAAACGTCATAAACAACGAAGATCTTCAAAACAACGTCAATGCTCACTTGAAATCATTGGCGGCAACATGTTTTGAAGCGGGTATTGCACAGGTACGATAAATGTCTCAATCTTTTCAGTTTGGTGATTATGTTGAAAAGTAACCATAAATGTAAAAAGCTTTTAGCAATAAAATAATTGTTTTCTATGAACTGTCTTTTATTTATAGCCTATCGGAGGTTGTCAAAGAAACGGCCCTCGTAAAATGGGATATGTTCATTTTCACTAGTGAGTCTAAGGTCTATTAAGAACCATAGTCCAGCTTCTCTTTGGGGACATGTGCGAGACAGTAACTTGAAGTTTCGAGTACTTTATTCCTTATGTAGCATAAAGTTAACGCCAACACTTGCAACGTTGCAAAATATAAAAGTCTGAAGATATCCAGGATTTGTCTCAAAGTATTAGGCGCTCTTCTACATCGTCTAAGATCAATTTTGCAACCTAACTTTAAAATAAAATCTGTGTTTTAGTTTAAGAAGCTTAACACTATTGCGAGGAAGCATGATATAAATTTAGCCTTGTGTTTTCTTTAGAGGGGTTTTGGGTTCGTTGCTTGTGTCGTAGCCATTTTACTTCCTAAGAATTGGTGAACAAAAACGCAAGTCTTGAGTATAAGTGGTTTGGGTTATATTTTTACGACTTTTCTCCGACCCAAATGTGCAGTACAAATACCTCTGTTTTTCGATTTTGTCGAGGATTTTGAAAGCAGTATCCGGAGTTAAGACCACAACCTCACAACTGTGACCTATTTTGTGATAGAAAATGGCTGTCACTTTATTTATATTCAGTGTTCTTTCTCAAAGTTACTTTTGTCCATTGCACAATTTCTCTGCACTTCCTCAGACGTATCTGCAATTCTTATTTATAATGTTACCCACTACAATGTTAACGCAGTATTTGTTTTTAGCTGTGGTAATTTTTACTTTCTCTACACGTACTATGTATATAGTTTATAGAGAAGATATTGCATTTCACTCAAAAATTCGATACCCAGATTTCACCGGAAATACATGTTTTAGGACCAGAAAAATGTCCGTGTTTCTGTGTGTGTTTGTGTCTGTGTCTGTGTGTGTCTGTGAGTCATAAACGAAAAGAACGTTTAATACCAACTTTGGTATTTAAGCTTGGTATCTTTCAAGGATGCGACAGGAAGATTTTTCAAGAAAATCCCCCCAATCCCAACTACCCTTTACGTGGAACGTTTTTAGAAAATTTTGATTTTCTTAAAATAGGGTCTCACAATTTTGTTTAAAATACCATATATTCAAGATATTTATGCTACAAGTGAAATGTAAATCTGGGAATAGTCTCTGAAGACATGTTTAATCTGGATTAATTTTGCATAGATGGTAAACCGTAAGAGATAGACCACAACTTACTACCAAAAACTGTAGAGCACGATAAAACACGCAATTTATATTATATGCATTTGTTTCGTGGAGTTTATCGTTTTTTAGATATCCCTTTTTTTTTTCAGCTTTAAAATGCCTAAACTTTTGTCAACGCTTGGTGCATTTCAATCCCACAGCAATCATATTCTAAAACATTTGACTGTCGCTTTGCCTAGTGCCACTAAGCCACTATAAGCCACTAAGTAATAAGACCGTTTCTGCTAATGTTTAACTCGATTAACATGAAGCAGATAAGAGAACAATTTGTTACAGAGATGTAGAGAAAGTCGTGTGAATGAAACACTTACATTTTTTTAACTTAAGATGCTTCAACACTGTTGTAAGGAAGCATGATATAAATTTAGCCTTGTAGCTTTCTTTCTTTGGAGGGGTTTTGGGTTCGTTGCTGATGTAATAGTTTTACTGTATTAGGAATTGTTGAACAAAGAACGCAAGTCTTGAGTATAAGTAGTTTGCGTTATATTTTTACGACTTTTCTCTGACCCAAACGTGCAGTAAAAGTACTTTTATTTTTCGTCTTTGTCGAGGTTTTTGAAAGCAGTATCTGGAATTAAGACAATCTCACAACTGAGGTAAAAGTAAGCAGAACTTGAAACGTGACCTACTTGGTGCCAGAATGGCTGTCATTTTATTTATATTTGTGTTCTTTCTCAAAGTTACTTTTGTCCATTGCACAATTTCACTGCATTCCCTCAGTCGCGTCTGCAATTCTTATTTATAATGTTACCCTCTACAATGTTCACGCAGTATGTGTGTTTAGCGGTGGCAATGTTTCGCTTTGTGCCATGTTTGGAATTAAAAAGTTTTATTTTGTGTTCGGAACCCCCTTTCTACTGTTCTCGTAAGCACATATTGACACCATTTCCCTTCTGTATATCTTTGCAGCTAATATATCATGAGCAGAGACATAAAAATCTGATGTGCTACACTCACATGATTTTCTCTAGCTCTTCTACAAACTTCTAACATAACTTAATTCTTCTTTCTGCACCTTGCTAATCGAGATAATCATTAGCAGAATGTTCTTATTACTTAGTTCCTTATAAGTAAAAAGAAAATAAGGGAATACACTATGTTAAAGTGATAGTCAAATGTTTTAAAAGCTATAGTTATTCGATTGTCATTGCAAATCGCTTCTTTGCTTGGCCAGGAGTAGAACAAATGAAAAACGATTATTTATGGTCTGAGAAAAGTATAAGAACTTCACAAGTGTAACCAATAACAAGGAATATCTCAGGAACGGTTACTCCACAACAAAAATGTAAAGGACATAAATTGGATGTTTAATCTATTTTAATATACTCTGATACACAAGATACAATTAATAAAATTACATTTAATTAATTATATTATAATCATTTAAATTGTTCTGTGATCAGGAACAAATCAACATTTTCTGTGTAGTAAGTTTTTGTCTATCTCTTACCAGTTAGCAGTTAAGCAAAATTTATCAAAATTCATCTAGAATAAAAAAGAGCTCTTCAGAGGTTATTCCCAGACAATTCAAGATGTACATTTTATTTGGTATGTAAATATCTTTAATATACGGAATTTTAATCAAAATCGTTAGAGCCATTTTTTAGAAAATCAAAATTTTTGAAATTTTTTCCACGTAAAGCGTAGTTGGGGTTGGGGGATTTTCTTGAAAATCTTCGTGTCTCAAATTTGGAAGATGCCAAAAATAAATACCAAGTTTAGTATTTAACGGTGTTTCCGTTTTTGAGCTATACTGTCCACAGACACACAGACACACGGGCTTTTTCTGAAAATGCTTTTTTTGGACTCAGGGGGTCCTAAAACATGTATTTCCGGTGAATTTCGGTATCAGTACTTCCTCTATACACTATGTTCATATGCAGTACGTATAGAGAAAGTAAAACATCGTGCATACACAACAAAGATATTATTGGAACGTTAATTACGATCTAAAACTCTCTTCACATTTGAAATATGTGCTTCCAACTTGACTACGGTGTTTTTCCCGCCGTGCGTGTGGACATATGATTCCACACTGCTGCTGTAAACAAGGTCACTCTGCTCTGGAAGAACAGTGATATGGTGTAGTTCAGTGTACCTTATTACTTAGTCACAAATTGTGTTATGACTCAGCATTTGTTTTCTACTCTACACGTACTATGTACATAGGTTTAGAGAAGTAATTGTAATGCACCCAAAAATTCCATCACTAGATTTCACCGGAAATACATATTTTGGGTCAGAAAATGTCCGTGTGTGCGTGTGTCTGTGTGTGTGTCTGTGGACAGCATAGCTCAAAAACGAAAAGACTGTTGAATACCAAACTGGGTATCTTCCAAGGATGTGACAGGAAGATTTTTAAGAAAATCCCCACACCACCAGCTACCCTTTACATTGAACTTTTTTTTCGAAAAATTTGGTCTTCTTAAAAAATTACTCAAACGATTTTGATTAAAGTATCGTATATTAAAGATATTTACCTGAAAAATAAAAGGTTTATATTGAATTTTCTGGGAATAGCCTCTGAAGACTGCTTTATTCTGGATCAATTTAACGGAATTTTGCATAACTGCTAAACCTCAAGGGATGGACAGAAATGTAGAGCACGTTAAAACACACAATTTATGTAATATACATCCTTTTCGTGGAGTTGATCGTTTTTTCGATATTCCCTGTTTTGGGGTTCAGCTTTGAAACACATATTTTTCTCATACAGGAATTTGTCAACTCCTGTCCATACAAACAAAGAAAATTCAGTCACATAGCAACCAGCTTTTGTCTATCACTTTAACCTATGCTACTCTCTTATTTCGCTTCTACTTACAAGGAAGTAAGTAATAAGGCTAATTCTTTTATTTTTTTCTCGATTAGCATGAAGTAAATAGAAGCATAAGCTTTTTAACAATAAGTTGTTACACAGTTGGAGAGAAAGTCATGGAATGAAGCGCATCCGATTTTTTAGAGAAGTATTATACAAGGAGCGAGATTTTTCCTGTTTTCAACAACAATTTACAAAAGTTCATAGGTCAATCTTTTCATTAGAACAATTGAAAGTGTACTTCAGGACAGAGTTATAGTAAAAATGTTTGGCCATCTCGGTTCCTAGACCAAATCCCTCGCGATTTATATTTCTGAGATAAATTAAAACATAAAATGCACAAGACAAATCCTCACACCCTGGAAGAATTAAAAGAAAATATCCGCCAAGAAATGTCCAGCATTTCTCACCGTGAACTACGGCGAGTGATGGATGGTTACCTAAAGAGGTACTAAAAATGTTTGGACATGGTGGTGGCCAGTTTCAGGTTCTCCTCTCAAAAATGTTTATCCCTAAGAGAAATTGCTTTCCTTCCATCCCTCTCTGCTAAGGCGAGTAAGAGAGATGCCAGCTTGGCGGGCATGACTGTTAAACACAACCACAACAGCGTGCAGCGTTAAACAATTATTGCAATTCACACAAAAATAATTGTTAACACATAAATAGTTATAGCGAGATCATTTAGTTTATTATAGAGCTAATTTATGTAGATATACGAGGGCGATTTAGAAATTAATGAACGGTTTGTAATAGCTAAATAATAACAAAAGATATGAACACACAACTTTATTTACAAAGTTACAGTATATGACTCTATTTCTCAACGTAGTCGTTATTACTATCAAGGTATTTACTGTCACGTGGTACCGGTTTTTCTTGCACCGCTAAATGTCTAAGCCAAGATGTTCAGGATTTCACGTTGCGAACTCATAAGTCAGGGATAGTGACCAACGGTTGTTTTTTAAATACTTTTGTGAACATTTGCTTTAAATTCCTGTACACAAAAATGTAGATCTCATTAAAAGACATAAATGATGTTATATAAATTGTTTTTGCACAGCTATCCGTCTTCGAGATATTATGGACATTTTAGTCACACAAACCTTTCTGAAACTAGAGGATATATTTCATTTCGTTTGTTTACTCCTGGAAAGCAAAGAAATTGGAATGTCAATTGTTTCACATGGCGACCAGTTTTTAAAGGTTGAGGCTATCGTTTTATCCTGTGCATTTTCTTATTTCCCTTCTACTTACAAGGGACCAAGTAATAAGGACAATTTCTGCTAATGTTTAACTCAATTAGCATGATGTGGATAGCAGAACAAGCCTTTTAACAATAATTTGTTACAGAGATATAGAGAAAGGCATGTGATTGTAACACATCAGATTTTAAGAATGCTCAAAAACGAAAAGATTTTCAAGAATATCCTCTCACCGCAACTACTGTTTACATGGAAAACTTTCAAAAATATGTTTTTTTATCAAAAATGGGTCTAACGATTTTGATTAATATGGGACATATCAAAGCCATTTCTATCACTAATAAAATGTACATTTTGAATTTTCTTGCAATGGCATCTGAAAACCTGTTTATTGTGGATGAATGTTACTGAATGTTGCATAACTGGTAAACCGTAAGAAATATACAAAGATTTACAAGACAAAAAATTAGATTTTGTTAAAACACAATGTATGTCATATACACTTTTTCCCTGGAGTTGGCCGTTTTCGAGATATTCCTTGTTATTAGTTTCAGTTTTAAAATATTAAAACGTTTCTCATACGGAAACTTTCTCAGCTCCTAGCCACACAAAAGAATGAGTTTCAGTTCCATAGCAACCTTTTTAAAACACGTGACTGTCGGTTTAGCCTAGAGTATTCTCTTATTTCCCTTCTATTATAAGGAACTAAGTAAAAAGGCGTTTTAACAATCATTTGTAGCAGAAACGTAGAAAAATTAAGAGAATGAAACACATCAGAGTTTTGCCTAACGTGTCTCTGTCTCTCGACTCCAAGATTAGGGCGTAAGGGTAGGTTATGATCATTAAACAGCGCTCACTGCAATTGGGGAAGTAATTGTCAAAGTCTCCTAGAATCATCTGTTGCTGTGGAAACGAACATATGCTCAAACTAATCTCAAAGCAGGTTTAAATCAATGATTTATTATTATTGATCATTTTGTGTGGCTTATAATGACAAAAATAAACAACGTTTTCCATTCTCATGACGCTGTCTACCTGTTCTGTCACAAATTATTCCTTAAAAATCTCCTAAGTGACCTTCACACGACTTTCTCTACATCTCTATAAAATTTTTATTAGAAAACTTAGTCTTGTATCTGCATAATTCTGATCGAGAAAAGTTAGCAGAAGCACTCTTGTCTTCCTGGTAAGTAGAAGGGAAGTAAGGGAGTAGCATTGATTAAACCGACAGTTAATTCCTTTAAAAGCAGGTTGTTGTGTGATTCAAATCCGTTTCTTTATATGATTAGTTGCTGAAATATTCCCACATGAGGAAAGTTAAGTATTTTAAAACTGAAACTAATAATAAGGAGTATCTCAGAAACATCAACTCCACGAAATATATGTGCTGACATAAATTATGTGTTTTAATGAGAATCCACATTTTTTTCTAGTAAATTTGTGTCTATTACTTTACTAATTTTGCAAAAGTAATTTGGAATGAAGAGATCTTCAGAAGACTCCGTACACAATTTTTTTTATTTATCATGTACATATTTTTATTCAGAATTGTAGTATTCAGTTTTTAGAAAATCGATATTTTCGAAATTTTTCACACATAAAGCATTGCTTGGAAGAAATATTAAATTTGTATACCAATCAGACCCACCTACAGACACACACACACACACACTGACGTTTTTCTTCAAAAGTTTTTTTTTTTTAAGATTAGAGATCCTCAAAAATACATTTGGGTGAATTTTGATATGGTATTTTTAGATGCAATACAATACCTTCTTTATATATTATGTACATTGTACGTGTGGAGAGAGTAAAAATCTTATTCATAATAATAATCAAGAATAGTTTAATAATACATCTACCAGAAAGCATGCAATTAAACAATTTCTGTTAATGTTTATACACGCACATATATATATTAGCATGAGCTTGAGAAAGGTATAAATACGTTTTCCATACAATAATTTGTGGTAGAATGGGTAGAGAAAGTCATATATGCTACATATTGGATTTTTTTTTTCATGTTCTTGAAATGTTCTGTACCTTCGACAAATTTTGTCTTTTTATTTGCATTGAAAAAGCAATAGGTATAGCAGTTTTAAAATTTAACGTACTCTAATTATCCAAGAAGCTATTGGACCATTCTTTACCGCTAAAATTTAGTTAAAGGAAATGGCGCAATGTCAGAATATAGAAGACACGCTTGTGAACATGAAGAAAGTATGGCAGGCAACGTTCCACACTCTTTTAGTAAATATAAGCTACGTTTTACTCTCTAGTAAGCATATGCTGTGCACACCCAAACATTCGATACCGACATTGCAACGGAAGTACAGGTTTTGAGAACACCTGAATGCAAAACAAAATCCAGAGTGTTCCATTCCCTGACTTACTCTATTGTTCCACAAACAAACTTTCCTTACAAATGATAATTCTTTTATCTATCAAGTAATTAAGATAAACATTCCCAGATTTGGTTTTATTATTTGCTATCCTGAAACTAGAATGGAAACAAGATACTACCGCAGGCTAAATCGACAGTCGAATCTTTTAAAACTGGTTGCTAAATACAAAATTGAACTTCAGTTATCTTTGCTTGCTAGGAAAAAATCTGATGTTTTCCATTCACATGACTTTCTCTACATCTCTGCAAAAAATTATTTTTAAAAAGCTTATACTTCTATTTACTTCATGCTAATCATAAAAGATTAGCAGAAATAGTCTTATTACTTGCTTCCTTGTAAGTAGCAGCGAAATAAGAGGGTACCATAGATTAAAGTGACAGTCAAAAGCTGGTTGTTATGTCACTGAATCTCCTTTGTTTGTATGCACAGCAGTTGACAAATTCCTGTATGAGGAAAGCATAGGTTTTTCAAAGCAGAAACCAAAAACAAGGAAAGTCTCAAAAACGATGAACTCCACGAAAAAAATGTATATAACATAAATCATGTGTTTTAACGTGCTCTACATTTTTCGTGTAGTAAGTTTTTGTCCACTACTTACGGTTTAGCAATTAATCAAAATTCCGTAAAATTCATCCAGATTAAAGTACTCATCAGAGGCTATTCCCAGAAAATTCAAGATATACATTTTATTTGTCAGGTAAATATCTTTAATATACGAAATTTTAATCAAAATCGTTAGAGCCATTTTTGATAAAATCAACATTTTCGAAAAATGTTCCATGTATAGGGTAGTTGATGTTGGGGGGATTTTTCTCAAAATCTGTGTGTCGCAACCCTGGAAGATACTAAACTTAAATACCAAGTTTGGTATTTAACCAACTTTTCGTTTTTGAGTTATCGTGTTCAAAGACACACGGACACACACACAGACCTTTTTCCGAAAATGTTTTTTTTAGATAAAGCGGAACCTAAAACATATATTTCCGCTGAAATTTGGGTATCAAATTTTTGGGTGTAGTGCAATACCTTCTCTATACACTGTGTACATAGTGCGTATAGAGAAAGTAAAAAAGAGACAAAGAGAAAGATGTCTTCCCGTATGAGCAAAATTAAATTTGCTTAAAACGTAAGCCAATGAATCGGACTATCTCGAAAACGGTTAACTCTTCAAAAATCATGTATATGCTATAAATTGTGTGTTTTTATGAGCTCTAAGTTTTTTGTGAAGAAAGTGTTTGTCTATCGCTTACTGTTTATCCGTTATGCAAAATTCTGCAAAACTCATCCAGAATAAACAGGTCTTCAGCGGCTATTCCCAGAAAATTCAAAATATAGATTTAACTTACTATGGAAATATCTTTAATATACGGTATTTTAATCAAAATCGCTAGAACAATTTTTTTTGAAGAATAACATATTCGAAATGTTTGTACCTGTAAAGGGTAGTTTCTGGTGGGGGTTTTACTTGAAGATCCTCCTGTGGTATGGTTAGCAGGTTTAAAATGTGGTTGTGATGACGTCATATTCTGTTGCATTGCGTGGTTGGGAGTTGACAAGTTCCCGAATGTCAAAAATTAACTGAAACCAATACCAAGAAATATCTCAAAACGGCCAACTCCAAGAAAAAAGTAAATATATCATAAATTATGTGTTTTAAAGAGATCCACATTTCTGAGTGGTACACTTTTGTCTATCTCTTATGGTTTACTAGTTATGCAAAATTCAGCAAAGTTAATTCAAAAGTTATTCCCAGAAAATTCAAGATATGCATTTCGTTTTTTATGTAAATATTTTTAATATGTGGTATTTAAATCACAATTGCTACAGCCATTTTGGGAAAATAAAATTTTTCGAAAACTTTTCCATGTAAAGGATAGTTGGGGTATTTAACTGACTTTTAGTTTTTCAGCTATGTTGTCCACACACACAGACTCACAGACACACACTGAACTTTTTTCTATAAATACTTTTTTGAACTCATGGAACCTCAAAACTTTTATTTACGTTGAAATGTCTATGTTGACTTTTGGATGCAATACAATACTTCCTCTATATACCATGTAGAGAAAGTAAAATTGACGTGGACATTACAAGTAGAGGAAACACCCGATCAGGGAAAGCCGTGAAAGTACCGGCCCAGCGATAACCAAACTCGGCACCTCCCGAATGCGGCGACACTGGCAAGTGTTATACAGGAATCTTCTCTCCGCCGCTCCAGTTAACCTAATCTTTAACAGCCACATTTACGAGCAAGAAACTTTTTCTTCTCTTTTATTGGAAGAAGGGTATTACATCCTTTATTCCGGTCGACCTGGTTCGTGTCAGAACCGGGAGCTGCGAACCATATTCTAATGACGACTAATTCCTTTCTGCCTTCTTTCATCATCTTGGGAAAGACGAGCCACTAACACTGTTAGCATCTTAATTCCATCACTCGCTGCAGCAAAAGTTACTCTTTTTGTTTGCTTTCCTATTTTTCTCTTCAATGCTCTTTCATAGCAGACTAAGCTATCTGCTTCTGTATTATTATATATTTCTCTTTTAAACCGACGCGGCATGTGTTATGATTATGTAAATAAAATATAAGAAAGTGTTTCTTAGATATATATTTCGTTTACTTCCCAAACTGATTGCCTTTCTCTTGTTAAACTATTCTTCCCTCTCCCTAATTAGCACTGACACTCCCCTAGGACTTACAGGTGGCTGTCTAGGGCTCAGAAGCCTATCGTGGAGCCCACGGCACGAAACCACAGAATGGAATACCTAGCATGGAACCAGGCATGAGCGTGAGGAAGTGGATGATATGTAGAAGTGACCCTCCCCTAGGACTCACAATCGAACGCCTGGAGGTCAGAAGCCTGTCCGGGAGCCAACGGCACGAAACCACAAAATTCAGAACATTACCCGTAGCCAGACATGAGTGTGAGGAAGTGGATGATATGTGGAACTGACACTCTCCTAGGACATACAAGCGAACGCCTAGAGGTCAGAAGCCTATCGGGGAGCCCACGGCACGAAACCATAGAATGGAATACCTAGCCCTGAGCCAGCCATGAGCGTGAGGAAGTGGATGATATGTAGAACTGACAGACCCCTAGGACATACAAGCGAACGCCTAGAGGTCAGAAGCCTGTTTGGGAGCCAACGGCACAAAGCAACAGGATGGAGAACCTGATCCATAGCCAGGCATGAGTGTGAGGAAGTGGGTGTTATGAAGGACTGTCACTCCCCTAGGACTTACAAGCGGATATCTAGGGGTCAGAAGTCTGTTCCCCTAGGACTTACAAGTGGACGTCTAGGAGTCAGAAGCCTGTCGGGGAGCCAACGGCACGAAAACACAGAATGGAAAACCTGGCCCGTAGTCAGGCATGGGCATGAGGAAGTGGATGATATGTAGAACTGACCCTCCCCCTAGGACTCACAAGCAAACGCCTAGAGGTCAGAAGCCTGTCTGGGAGCCAACCACACGAATTCACAGAATTGAGAACATTACCCGTAGCCAGACATGAGTGTGAGGAAGTAGATGATATGTAGGACTTACAGTCCCCTAGGACTTACACTCCCCTAGGACTTACAAGCGAATGTCTAGAGATTAGGAACCTGTCGGGGAGCCAACGGCACGAAACATCAGAATGGAGAACCTGGCCCTTAGCCAGGCATGAGTGTGAGGAAGTTGATGATATGTAGGACTGACACTCCCCTAGGACTTACAAGCGGATGTCTAGGGGTCAGAAGTTTGTTGGGGAGCCAACGGCACGAAACAACAGAGTGGAGAACCTGGTCCATAGTCAGGCATGAGTGTGAGGAATTTGATGATATGTAGGACTGACACTCCCCTAGGACTTACAAGCGGATGTCTAGGGGTCAGAATCCCATCGGGAGCCAATGGCACGAAACAGCAGAATGGAGAATCCTGGCCCGTAGCCAGGCATGAATGTAGGGAAGAGGATCATATGTAGGACTGACACTCCCCTAGGACTTACAAGCGGATGTCTAGGGGTCAGAATCCTGTCTGGGAGCCAACGGCACGAAACCAGAATGGAGAACATTACCCGCAGCCAGGCATAAGTGTGGGGAAGAGGATCATATGTAGAACTGGCACTCCCCTAGGACTTACAAGTGGATGTCTAGGGGTCAGAATCCTGTCTGGGAGCCAACGGCACGAAACCACAGAATGGAGAACATTACCCGCAGCCAGGCATAAGTGTGGGGAAGAGGATCATATGTAGGACTGACACTCCCCTAGGACTTACAAGCAGATGTCTAGGGGTCAGAATCCTGTCTGGGAGCCAACGGCACGAAACCAGAATGGAGAACATTACCCGCAGCCAGGCATAAGTGTGGGGAAGAGGATCATATGTAGAACTGGCACTCCCCTAGGACTTACAAGTGGATGTCTAGGGGTCAGAATCCTGTCTGGGAGCCAACGGCACGAAACCACAGAATGGAGAACATTACCCGCAGCCAGGCATAAGTGTGGGGAAGAGGATCATATGTAGGACTGACACTCCCCTAGGACTTACAAGCAGATGTCTAGGGGTCAGAATCCTGTCTGGGAGCCAACGGCACGAAACCACAGAATGGAGAACATTACCCGCAGCCAGGCATAAGTGTGGAGAAGTGGATGATATGTAGATCTGACACTCCCCTAGGACTTACAAGCGGATGTCTAGGGTCAGAAGTCTGTCGGGGAGCCAACGGCATATATATGTTCGAAATTTTAGGGTTAGCTATTTTCCTCCAAACCACTCCCAATAAACTGTGTATGCAAAATATTTCGAAAATTTTTGATTTTCACAAAAAATGCTGTAACAATTTGTATTAAAATCTCTTAAATTTAGGATATTTATGTAACAAATAAAATGTATATCTTCGATTTTCTGGGAATAACCTCTGAAGATACAATTAATTCGGAATTTTGCATATTTGGTAAATCATAAAAGATAGACAAAAACTTACAACGCACCTCGTTAAAACACACATTTTATGTCAGATACATTTTTCGTGATGATACTGTATTTGTTTTCTAATACATAGCATCGCTGCGCAAGACTGTAGAAAGCAAATCAAAGAGGAAGTGATTTAGATACTGGTTGCTAATACATAATTTTAAATGATGTCCTTTTTATCAGCCATTCACTGTATAGATTTAAACATGGCTTCCATAAAAGCTGCAAACACATAAATTGGCTACCATGACAACCGTATAGTATTAAAACAAATGCTAAAACATGTAAATATATTCATGTTTTAATAAAGAGTGCAGTACAAATCTTGCCATGCGCATCATTTCGTTGTCCAGGTCGAATGTCCTCTGCAGGCAGCATATATAAAAGTCCTTATCATATATTTCATTGTTATTACAGTATCTGTTCAACTGTGTATTGTTGCTTTTATATCGTCTCGAATTAAACCTCTCTCAACAGAACGTTACTTCTATGTTTTTTTTTTTGTTTTTTTTGTTCTGAAACAAACTGTTCTTATGAAAGATTATTATTACTTTCTCTGAGCGTACTATGTACATAGTGTATAGAGACGGTATTGCATTCCACCCACATTTTCGAATGATAATACGTGTTTTGCGTCCCCTTGAATCCAAAAAGGCATTTTTACAAAAACATCCATGTGTTTGTCCGTGTGTCTGTGTGTGCATAGTTCAAAAACGAAAAGACTGTTGAATACCAAACTTGGTATTTAAGTTTAGTATCTTCCAAGGAATCGACACGAAGATTTTCAAGAAAACCACCCATCCCCAACTACCCTTTACATGGAAGTTTGTTCGGAAATTTTGATTTTCTGAAAAATGCGTGTAACGATTTTGATTCCAATAACGTATATTAACGATATTTACCTGACAAATAAAATATATATCTTTAATTTTCAGGGAATAGCCTCTGAAACCTATTCTGGATGAATTTTACGGAATGTTGCATAATTGCTAAACAGTAAGAGATGGACAAAGACTTACCATACCAAAAACTTAGAGCACACAATTTCTGTAAGAAACAGTTTTTTCGTGGAGTTCATCTTTTTTTAAGATATGCCTTGTTTTTTGTTTCAGCTTTGAAAAACTTATAGTTTTCTCATACAAGAGTTTGTCAACTCCTGTCCAAACAAACAAAGGAACTTCAGTCACAGAGCAACCAGCTTTTGACTATCACTTTAACCTATGGTACTCCCATATTTCACTTCTACTTACAAGGAAGCAAGAAATAAGACCATTTCTGCTAATTTCTTTCTCGATTAGCATGAAATATATAGAAGCATAAGCTTTTTAACAATAATTTGTTACAGAGATGTAGAGAAAGTCATGTGAAAGGAACACATCAGATTTTTTCCCTACAGCTATGTGTAATAGACACGTTGCTTGCAGAAACGATTCCCAATATCAATTGACCATAATAGTAGGCTTTACAATGAATCCTGGGGCTTAAGTGCTTACAACATTGTAAGTCGCCAATGGGGTTGTCGTCTGAAAATAATTTGATATCATCTTGTAGTGTACCGGGAAGCATGCGAGTCAGTTGAGAAATTCAATGCTACTGGCATGTTGCCTAGGTAGTTTAGTGGAAAAGCAACCGGCTAGAGACCGGGAGATCCATGGTTCAAATCCGGCTATGGCATTGAATTTTTCCAGGCGACCGCATGTGAGATTTGTGGTGGACAAAACAGTGGAGGAGCGGGTTTTCTCCGGGTTTTCTGGTTGCCCCTCATTGCATTCCACCAGTGCTCCATCTTCTAATAAAAAAAAAAAAACATCAGTCTGACTGTACCTATCCAATTAAGTTATGGAAGATGCAATTGTAGCGCCTTTGTTTTTGCGCAAGCATAGATGCAGGCTGTAATAATTTGTATGTTGTGTTAATACTCCATGATCAATGTCAGAGACGAAATCGACGAATAGCCTGTGAACTCGCTGTTCCTTTGTTATTTTCCGTGAAATCATAAGTAGTTATTATTTTTGTGTTGGCAATGTTGAAACAAATACATACACTAAGTTATATTTTGTAATTATTAATTAAATGCAACCAGAATGAAATCCTGAATAAATTTCAGTATGAAACCCTTTGATACAACGCCATCTACCAAATAAGGCAATACGTTATTGAAGCTCAGCACACTGCTACAAGCCAGCTCAGGTTGGTATTGCCGGAGGAAATGCATTTGTGGGAAGAAAAGCAATCTAACTCATTGATCCGTGCTTTCTGTCCTCTGATATATGCACACAACGAAACCTTCTTATATATTGATCTACATCTCAGATATTGGGTCTTCGCGCGACCTCTCGCGGCTGTACATAGCTTGCTCTTCTCTCACAGCAGAATGTAGCTAGGTAGGTGATATTAGTTTGTTTTACGTAACATTATTATGTGTATAAAATGTACTGTGTTCTATTCACATGATATCCTCTAGCTGTTCGGCAAACAAATCTTTTATTGAAAACATTAATCTGATAAACATTCCCAGAATTACTCTTATTACTAGCTTCCTTGTAAGTAAAAGGAAAATAAGAAAATACTCCCTTAAAAAACCGGTCGCTATGTGAAGAAATGTAAATTCCAATCCTTTGCCAGAAGTAAAAAAACGAAATGATATATGTCTTACTGTTTGAGAAATTCAGAATATCTCGAAAACGATTAACTCAACCAAAAAAAAATCTAATTTGTTCCTTTCACATGACCCTCTCTAAATCTCTGCAAAAAATATTATTAAAAATCTTATGCTTCTATTTACTTCATGCTGATCAAGAAAAACGTAACAGAAATATTCTTATTACTTGCTTCCTTGTAAGAAAAAGCAAAATAAGGGAGTACCATAGGTTAAAGTGATAGACAAAATCTTGTTCCTTTGTTTGTCTGGACAGGAGTGGACAAATTCCTGTACGAGAAAGCTGTAAGTTTTAAAGGTGAAACCAATAACAAGCAATATCTAAAAAACGATGAACTCCACGAAAAAAATACATATAACATAAATTGTGTGTTTGAATGTGCTCTTCATTTTTATGTGGATAGTTTTTGTCCATCTCTTACCGTTTATCAGTTATGCAAAATTCCAAAAAATTCAAGATATATATTTTTTTGTCAGGTAAATATCTTTAATATACGATATTTTATTCAAAATCGTTTGAACCATTTTTCAGAAAATCAAAATGTTTGAAAAAATTTCTATGTAAATAGTAGTTGTTGATGGGGGATTTATATTAAAATCTTCGTGTCGCATCCCTGGAAGATATTAAACTTAAATTCCAAGTTTAGTATTTTATCGACTGTTCAATTTTGAGTTATCGTGTTCACAGACACACTGACACACGGACACACACACACGTACTTTTTTTGAAAATACTTTCTTTTGGATACAGGGGACCATAAAACATATGTTTTTTGTGAAATCTTGATAGCAAATATTTGGATGAAATTCAATACACAATGTACATAGTACGTGTAGAAAAAGTAATAATTATTATACCTTCTATTAAATAATATTTATTCTTGCAACTCCTAAGCTGAGTAGAGGGTATCGTTATGATGTTTTCTTGATTGGATTTGAATTTCTATTTGTGGGTGCGCCACAATGCGACATGGTGTATAGGGATCAGGTCGTCGACCACAGATGGCACTGCCGGACGAATTACGCCTAACGTAAATATTTCAGGTCGAAACAGATTACAGGTAATTAATTTCCTTCTTACTTAATTTCAACTAAAAAGGATAATTATTTACCTTATTATCAGCTCAAAACTGATTAAAACGTTCTTACTTAAAAAGAAGATTGACAATTCAATATCTTTTGAATGTAAATTAAATGTGTAATTTTTCCCAGGAACCTACTTATTTCAAGTTATTGAGATTTCTTTTACGTGCAAAGAAATTTAATTTCGCTCCGAAGGAAGAGCTGCTATGGATTTTGCTTTACGAAAAATCCGTTACCCTCCACCAGTTTTGAGCCTACAATCTTGGTTGGAATGGTAGAGTCAGACAAAAATTCAATGTCATAGCCGAAATTTGAACCATTGATCTCCCGGTCTCTAGACGTGTGTAGTCAGGAGTTGGATAGGTAGAGTCATACTGAAAAATTCAATGCCATAGCCAGGATTTCAACCACGGATCTCACTGTCTATAGCCGTGTGTAGGACAGCAGTTGGATAGGTATAGTCAGACTGAAAATTAAATGCCAAACGAATCTCTTGGTCTTTAGCCGGTTGCTCTTTCACTAAGCTACCATGGCAACATGACGGCAGAGCATTGACTCGCATGTTTCCCGGTAAACCATAACGTGATCTCAAAATTGCCATGTTAGCTCAGTGGAAGAGCAACCGGCTGGAGGCTGGGAGATCCGTGGTTCAAATCCCGGCTATTGTATTGCATTTTTCAGTGTGACTCTGCCTATCTAACTCCTGTCCTACAGGCTAGAGACCGGCAGATTCATAGTTCAAATCCCGGCTATGTCATTAAATTTTTCAGTCTGACTCCATCTATCCAATTCCTGTCATACACACGGCTAGAGACCGGGTGATCCGTGGTTCAATTTCCGGCTGTGGCACTGAATTTTTCAGTCTGACTCTGCCTATCTAACTCCTGTCCTACACACGGCTAGAGACCGGGTGATCCGTGGTTCAATTTCTGGCTATGGCACTGAATTTTTCAGTCTGACTCTGCCTATCTAACTCCTGTCCTACATACGGTTTGTGTGAAAAAGAAAAGCAATTAAACCTACTACAATCTTGAGATATTGATGCCAGCAGTATAACCACTACACCACTGAGGATGATGTTACATTATAGAGGTTCACGAGAGTGGAATAGATAAGATTTTTAAGTTAGTTACAAAACTTAGAGTAGGTAAGTTTGCTGATATTTTCAGAATTGTAAAGGAGTGTATTTTGGGGATGTATGAATATGAAGCAGACAGTGTAATATCGATAAGCGAACAGAGCGATGTATACATAACATGAGAAAAACGGCACTTGGGTGCAAGACGAGCTTTCCTGAAGCAGGAAGCGAGGTTTCGTGGAGGAAATGAGCCTCGAAAATAACTATTAGGCTGTTGGGGAAGGGAGCGTCTTCGGAGAGATGCCAAATATATTCCTATCTATCAAGAAACGAAATATTTACGCTTCCTTTATTTTCTTATAAACGGGGAAATATTTTCCTGCAAGCTAAAGGCATTGGAAATGTCACATTTTAGATCCCAAAACATTCAAGAAAAACTGTTGTATTTTTCAAATAAAAAGTATATAAGTGAATATTATTTGACGTCCTCCACAGTCGAGAATATAACTTTTTTCAAACGTAATCGAGAGGTCAAGGGTTCAAATCTTGGGTACAAGAACTTCTAAAATTCAGTAATAATAGACATGGGTCATCTGTGGCGTGGTGGTAGCGGAGCTGCTTGACCTGGGTTCGATTCCCAGTATCGGCGTAGGGATTTTTCCCCCGCTGGGAGACCTTAACTGGGGTGCACTCAGCCTAGTGAAGTCCCAGGGGGGCTAAATGAGGAGCTACTTGATGGAGCAGTAGCGGCTCCAGATCGTGAAGACCGCATTAACCGGGATTGAGAAGCTGACCACGTCTCACCCTCCAATACTGCACACCATCCATGACGTCTGTCACGGACCGAGATGTGGGACTCAGCGGCCGGGTGGTAGGCCAAGGAGTTTTAATTATACAAATGAAAACCAAAGTGCAGTATGACCTCCGTGGTCGAACTGACTTCTCACCCGGAGGCCCCGGGTTCAATTCCCGGCTGGGGCGGGGACTTCTTATTTAACCAGAATTATTCCCCTGAGTTTGGAAGTATGTATGTGAGAGTGAATGTATGTTTGAGGAATAGAAAATGATTTGAAGGAACTAAAGATAAACGAGTTTTTCAAGTGCAAAGCCCCCGATATGACCTTAGATGTTAAAGGGGGCTATGTAAAAAAGTTACCATGTAACACTGATAGCATGACAAAACGGAGCCAGGTGGCTCTGGCGGTTTGGTCTGGGACAGGCGTTCACTCCCCATTGATCGTGCACTCTGACCCTCATTTTTCTGTGGTTTTCCTGGGGCCACTTAGGCGAATATTGTCTACCACGTTTCCTTTCCTTCGTTTCATCTCACTATTTAATCTTTCAGATCGGCGGCAGGTGTGGCTTGAGGATTTGCAGGCAGATGACACGGTCGCTTGCTCCGAGTAAAACTCTTTTCCCGCTGGTTGCAGACGTCTCTTTCCGGCCTCCCGGCGCCTGTATAGCCTCCGTGGCGGATTGGGACTCCATCAAGTGACACTGTTAGGGACTTCCGTGCGGCTTTGCGCTTAGCTCCGTCGCTTTCTGTGGCTTCCCCTCCGCAATAGGTCGCAGTTGCCAAGGTGTCCTTCGCCGTTAATATGCTCATATCTCATAGCATGGCAACGCTATTCCTATTCCGACAACAACTACAACATTCCATAACATCACAAATATTAAATACAAGCAGATTACTAGAAAAAGAGAACTCGACAATGTAAGCTGGTAGATGTTTAACAAAAGAAGCCGCATACACAAGATACCGAAATCAAGCATTGTGTGAGTTACCCCCCCCCCCTCTCTCTCTCTGTAGTAAGTTTTTGTGAATCGCTTATAGTTTACCAGTCATGCACACTTCAGAGGTCCTCAGAGGCTATTCCCAGATAATTCAAGATATACATTTTAAATTCGTGTTTGAGAAAATCCATTATAAGTGTAGTTTGGTGTGGGGGACTTTTTTTTTAAAATCTTGGTGTAATATATTTGGAAGATACTAAATCTAATTAACAAGATTGGCATTTTACTGACATTGTTTTTGAGTTATCATGTTTAGAGACACACAGGAGTCTTTTACAAAAAAAAAATCTACGTGTTACACTCACATGTATTTCTCTAGCTACTCTACAATCAAAATGTTATTTTTTTTAACGTCCTTCAACCTGGTTGGTCATATCGGACGATGAACGAAATTGGTGAAATGATGCTCAAATGATCTCGGAGTCCATGGAGCTTAAATTTACTGCACATTCGTCTTCTCTGGATAAGGGAAAAACCTCATCCTAAGTGAGATTCGAACTCACGACCTTTTGAATGTGAGGCAGACACGCTACCACCACACTACCCTGGCGGGCTACAAACAAATTTCTTACGAAAATTAATTCTTCTTTCAACACCAATGCTAATCGAGATAAACATTAGCAGAATTTTATTACTTAGGTCCCTATAAGTAGAATCGCACTAAGGGAATGCAGTAGGCTAAAGTGATAGTCAAATGTTTTAAAAGCTGTCGTTATGCCATTGTCATTGCAAATCACTTTTTTGCGTGGCCAGGAGTAGAATAAGAAAAACGGACACTTCCGTCTGAAAAAAGTTTAAGTACTTCACAATTGAAATCAATAACAATGAATACCTCGAAAACGATAAGCTCCACGAAAAAAATGTATATGAACATAGCTTGTGTAGTTTAACGAGATCTAAATTATTTGTATTGTAAGTTTTTGTCTATCTCTTACTGTTTACTAGTTATTCCAAACTCAGCAAAATTCATCACGAATAAACAAGTCTTTAGAATCTATTCCCAAAAAATTCAAGATATACATTTTATTTGTTAGGTAAATATCTTTAATATACGGTATTTTGATCAAACCCGTTACAGTCATTTTTTATAAAACCAAATTTTTCGAAAAAAATTCCATGTAAAGAGGAGTTGGTGGTGGGGAGGGTTTTCTTCAAAATCTTACTGTCGCATCCTTGCAAGACACCAAACTTATATACCAAGTTTGGTATTTAACGGTATTTTCGTTTTTGAGCTATGCTGTTAACCGACACACACCCCTTCGGAATTTTTTGTAAAAATGATTTTTTTTTATTCAAAGGGTCTTAAAACATATATTTCCTGTAAAATCTTTGTATCGAATTTTTGGGTGGAATACAATACTTCCTCTATACACTATGAACATAGTACGTATAGAGAAAGTAAAATGACTTTTTATACAGGAACCCTAAAACGTGTATCTGCTGTTAAATCTCAGTATGGATTTTTTGGATAGAATGCAATACCTTCTCTGCCAAATTGAGATCACACCATGCAATAATTTTTAAATCATGAACAGCTTGTTTAGTAATGAAGCTATGATTTGTAAGTTACAAACCCTTACTAATATTTTATTCAACATAACTTTTTCTGCAGCTCCACAAACAGCGCTTAAAAAAGATTATTTTATTATGTACGTGATCATAATCCAGGTAAATATTAGCAGCGTTGGTCTCATTACTTGCTTCCTGTTAGCAGAAGTGAAATAAGGGGTTTCACAAGACTAAAGCGATAGCCAAATCATTTAAAAGCTGTTCTCTATATGAAACAATTGAGGTTCGGTTCGTTTTGCTGCTCCCGTTTGACAAAAAGTTAATTAATTTATATTTGAAAGCGATAACAACGAATATCTCGAAAACGGTCAACTCTCAAGAAACATGTACATGACTTGAATTATGTGTTTAAATGATTTCAAATGAGCATTAACGTTGTTTTGAAGATCTTCGTTGGTTTGAAAGTGCTGCCCTCCTAGCCTCAGTTCAGGGAAAAGGTGAAAGGCGCTTGATGCCAGGTCAGGATTGTACAGCGGATCATCGAAACTGTCCCATTGAAATTGTTCAAGGTGCCGATGGGTTGTGCCAGCAGTGTGTGGACGAGCGTTTTCATGGATCAACACAATTCCTGAAGTGAGCATGCCTCTTCATTTGTTTTAAATGGCTCTCCGCTAATGTCGTAAAGTTTCACAATAAAAGCTGTATTTCCGGGCTGCATCATTGGTGGCAACATTTTTTGAAGCGGGTATTGCAAAGCCTGTGCACAGGTACGATAAATGTCTCACTCTTTTCTGTGATTATTTTGAAAAGTAACCATAAATGTACAAAGCTTTTAGTAATAAAATAATTGTTTTCTATGAACTTGTCTTTTATTTATAGCCTATCGGAAGTTGAAAAAAGGGCCCTCGTATTTTTTCGTCCATTCCTCCGTACCCCTACATCTTACCAAGATGTGGGACCACGACTGTTCCTCCTGGCTAATGGGACAGATTCTCATACCATTCTCGTCAGCAATTTTTGTGTGTATTTCTTTAACAAAAGGTCCCTATTTTTTAAGCAAAATTAGAGCGGAACAGAATACTGTCGTCAACTGTTGAGAGGCGTAGTGCAGTGTAGGTTGTCTTTTGTTTCGGCATCACTATTCTTTTCTTTATTTTCGATTGGCTTCTGTTTTCCATATAGCAGATTTGCCTTACTTTTTCGAGTGCCTATTGTATTCGCTAATGACGCATCTGTTCTATTGTGTTTTAGTGTCTATTTTAGGCTTAGAATAGAAACGAAAGCACAAGTATGGCCTCTTTTACAGCGTGTGTAACATTTTCCGGCGGTAAGAGGCATTTTTGATGATGGCAAATGAAAATGCAAGCTACTACCACTCGAAGAGGGTAAGGTTTTCACTGCCAGATTTAAAAGGCATGTTTGCAAGACATGTAAAAGTCTCATTTCAGAATAGAGAACTACAGAAATGAGCTTTAACTTCTGATGTATCCTTGCACACACTTCTCCTTTGTCTATACATTGTTCCCGCATGCTCTTCATTTCTCTAGCACTCATTTTACTTTCTCTACACGTACATAGTTATAGCGAAAGTATTGTACTGCACCCAAAAATTCGATACCAAGATTTCACCGGAAATACATGTATTGGGGCTCCCTGGATCCCAAAATAGCATTTTTAGAAAAAGGTTGGCGTGTGTCTGTGTGTGCGTGGGTATTGACAGCATAGCTGAAAAACGAAAAGCTTGTTAAGTATCAAACCTGGTATTTAAGTTTGGTATCTTCCAAAAATGCGACCCGAAGATTTTCAAGAAAATCCCCCCCCCAAAGAAAACTACTATTTATATAGACACATTTTCGAATGCTTTGCTTTTCTTAAAAATGTCTGTAAGAATTTTGATTAAAGTATCGTATATTAAATATATGTATATGAAAAATAAAATGAGTCTCTTGAATTTTCTGGGAATTGCCTCTGAAGACGTCTTCATTTTGTATTACCGGTAAACCATAACAGATAGACAACGTTTTAATTCACATAAGAATGTAAAGCCTGTTAAAACACACAAATTATGTTACACACATTTTGTTCATGGATCTGAACGTTTTCGAGATATTCCTCGTTATTGAATTCAGTTTTGAAATACATATACATTTTTCATACGGGAACTTGTCAACTCCTGGCCATAAAAACAAAGGAACTTCTTTCACATGGAAATCAGCTTTTGACTATCACTTTAACCTATGGTACTCCCTTATTTCGCTTCTACTTACAAGAAAGCAAGTAGTAAGAAAATTTCTGCTAATTTTTACTTTCTCTACACGTACTATGTACATAGTGTATAGAGAAGGTACTGTAATGCACCCAAAACTTCGATACCGAGATTTCACTTGAAATTCATGTTTTGTTTTCCCCTAGATCCAAAAAAATGTTTAGAAAAAGTTCCGTGTGTATATGTGTGCGTGTGTGTGTACGTGGGTGTGTTTGTGTGTGTCTGTGGACAGCATAGCTCAAAAAGGAAGCTGTCATTAAATACCAAAATTGGTATCTTCGGAGGATGCGTCACGAAGATTTTCTAGGTCTCCCAGCTACACTTTGCATTGAAAAAAAAATTGTAAATTTTTATTTTTTCTAAAACGGCTTAATTATTTAATAAAATCTCTTATATTTAGGACATCTATATTACAAATAAAATGTATATTTTGAATTTTCTGGGAATAGTCTATGAAGACTTCTTCATTGTGAATGACTTTTGTATAAGTGGTAAACGGTAAGAGATATACAAAAACTAACTGCAAAAAAAGTGTAGATCTCATTAAAACACAAAATTTATATTATATACTTTTTTGGAGAGTTAACCGTTTTGGAGATATTCTGAAATATTAGTTTCATTTTTAAACTTTTCTCAAACGTGAAGACAGCGTTCTTCTCGTTTCTCGTGCGTTTGCTCCTGGAAAGCAAAAAGATTGAGACTATAGCTTTATCCTGTGTATTTTCTTATTTCCCTTCTACTTACAAGGGCCTAATTAATAAGGACAATTTCTGCTAATGTTTATCTCGAGTAGCATCATACACATAGAAGAATACGATTATTAACAACAATTTGTTACAGAGAGGCAGAGGATATCATGTGAATGGAAGACATCAGATTTTACTAGGCACGTTGTACAGAAAGTAAAAGAGTGTGTAAGAATGAATGATTGCTTTAGTAACGTGACGACAGAAGCTGTGATGCCGGGGGTTATAGCTTCTGTAATGGATGTGATTGGAGTTGTGCAGCTCTAAAACCTGGAGCTACTCTCTCTGGGTCGTTTAGAGCTGCAGCAAGTGTAATGATAGAGCTTTAACAGCAGAGCGAGCTGGTAGTTGTGTCTACAGCTAGACCAGGGGAACTGTGTTTGCTTCAGCAACTGTAATGATAGAGCTTTAACAGCAGAGAGTAGTGTCTACAGCTAGACCAGGAGAACTGTGTTTGCTGCAGCAAGTGTAATGATAGAGCTTTAACGGCAGAGCGAGCTGGTAGTTGTGTCTACAGCTAGACCAGGAGAACTGTGTTTGCTTCAGCAAGTGTAATGATAGAGCTTTAACAGCAGAGCGAGCTGGTAGTAGTGTCTACAGCTAGACCAGGAGAACTGTGTTAGTTTCAGCGAGTGTAATGATAGAGCTTTAACAGCAGAGAGTAGTGTCTACAGCTAGACCAGGAGAACTGTGTTACCTTCAGCAAGTGTAATGATAGAGCTTTAACAGCACAGCGAGCTGGTAGTAGTGTCTACAGCTAGACCAGGAGAACTGTGTTTGCTGCAGCGAGTGTAATGATAGAGCTTTAACAGCAGAGCGAGCTGGTGGTTGTGTCTACAGCTAGACCAGGAGAACTGTGTTTGCTTCAGCAAGTGTAATGATAGAGCTTTAACAGCAGAGCGAGCTGATGGTTGTGTCTACAGCTAGACCAGGAGAACTGTGTTTCCTTCAGTAAGTGTAATGATAGAGCTTTAACAGCAGAGCGAGCTGGTGGTTGTGTCTACAGCTAGACCAGGAGAACTGTGTTTGCTGAAGCAAGTGTAATGATAGAGCTTTAACAGCAGAGCGAGCTGGTGGTTGTGTCTACAGCTAGACCAGGAGAACTGTGTTTGCTGAAGCAAGTGTAATGATAGAGCTTTAACAGCAGAGCGAGCTGGTGGTTGTGTCTACAGCTAGACCAGGAGAACTGTGTTTGCTGAAGCAAGTGTAATGATAGAGCTTTAACAGCAGAGCGAGCTGGTGGTTGTGTCTACAGCTAGACCAGGAGAATTGTGTTTGCTGAAGCAAGTGTAATGATAGAGCTTTAACAGCAGAGCGAGCTGGTGGTTGTGTCTACAGCTGGACCAGGAGAACTGTGTTTGCTTCAGCAAGTGTAATGATAGAGCTTTAACAGCAGAGCGAGCTGGTGGTTGTGTCTACAGCTAGACCAGGAGAACTGTGTTTGCTTCAGCAAGTGTAATGATAGAGCTTTAACAGCAGAGCGAGCTGGTGGTTGTGTCTACAGCTAGACCAGGAGAACTGTGTTTGCTTCAGCAAGTGTAATGATAGAGCTTTAACAGCAGAGCGAGCTGGTGGTTGTGTCTACAGCTAGACCAGGAGAAATGTGTTTGCTTCAGCAAGTGTAATGATAGAGCTTTAACAGCAGAGAGTAGTGTCTACAGCTAGACCAGGAGAACTGTGTTTGCTTCAGCAAGTGTAATGATAGAGCTTTAACAGCAGAGCGAGCTGGTAGTAGTGTCTACAGCTAGACCAGGAGAACTGTGTTTGCTTCAGCGAGTGTAATGATAGAGCTTTAACAGCAGAGAGTTGTGTCTACAGCTAGACCAGGAGAACTGTGTTTGCTTCAGCAAGTGTAACGATAGAGCTTTAACAGCAGAGCGAGCTGGTAGTTGTGTCTACAGCTAGACCAGGAGAACTGTGTTTGCTGAAGCAAGTGTAATGATAGAGCTTTAACAGCAGAGAGTAGTGTCTACAGCTAGACCAGGAGAACTGTGTTTGCTGCAGCGAGTGTAATGATAGAGCTTTAACAGCAGAGAGTAGTGTCTACAGCTAGACCAGGAGAACTGTGTTTGCTTCAGCGAGTGTAATGATAGAGCTTTAACAGCAGAGAGTTGTGTCTACAGCTAGACCAGGAGAACTGTGTTTGCTTCAGCAAGTGTAACGATAGAGCTTTAACAGCAGAGCGAGCTGGTAGTTGTGTCTACAGCTAGACCAGGAGAACTGTGTTTGCTGAAGCAAGTGTAATGATAGAGCTTTAACAGCAGAGAGTAGTGTCTACAGCTAGACCAGGAGAACTGTGTTTGCTGCAGCGAGTGTAATGATAGAGCTTTAACAGCAGAGAGTAGTGTCTACAGCTAGACCAGGAGAACTGTGTTTGCTGCAGCGAGTGTAATGATAGAGCTTTAACAGCAGAGAGTAGTGTCTACAGCTAGACCAGGAGAACTGTGTTTCCTTCAGCAAGTGTAATGATAGAGCTTTAACAGCAGAGCGAGCTGGTAGTAGTGTCTACAGCTAGACCAGGAGAACTGTGTTTGCTTCAGCGAGTGTAATGATAGAGCTTTAACAGCAGAGCGAGGTGCTAGTAGTGTCTACAGCTAGACCAGGAGAACTGTGTTTGCTTCAGCAAGTGTAATGATAGAGCTTTAACAGCAGAGCGAGCTGGTAGTAGTGTCTACAGCTAGACCAGGAGAACTGTGTTTGCTTCAGCAAGTGTAATGATAGAGCTTTAACAGCAGAGCGAGCTGGTGGTTGTGTCTACAGCTAGACCAGGAGAAATGTGTTTGCTTCAGCAAGTGTAATGATAGAGCTTTAACAGCAGAGAGTAGTGTCTACAGCTAGACCAGGAGAACTGTGTTTGCTTCAGCGAGTGTAATGATAGAGCTTTAACAGCAGAGCGAGCTGGTAGTAGTGTCTACAGCTAGACCAGGAGAACTGTGTTTGCTTCAGCAAGTGTAATGATAGAGCTTTAACAGCAGAGAGTAGTGTCTACAGCTAGACCAGGAGAACTGTGTTTGCTTCAGCGAGTGTAATGATGGAGCTTTAACAGCACAGCGAGCTGGTAGTAGTGTCTACAGGTAGACCAGGAGAACTGTGTTTGCTGCAGCAAGTGTAATGATAGAGCTTTAACAGCAGAGCGAGCTGGTAGTAGTGTCTACAGCTAGACCAGGAGAACTGTGTTTGCTTCAGCAAGTGTAATGATAGAGCTTTAACAGCAGAGCGAGCTGGTAGTTGTGTCTACAGCTAGACCAGAAGAACTGTGTTTGCTGCAGCAAGTGTAATGATAGAGCTTTAACAGCAGAGCGAGCTGGTAGTAGTGTCTACAGCTAGACCAGGAGAACTGTGTTAGCTTCAGCGAGTGTAATGATAGAGCTTTAACAGCAGAGAGTAGTGTCTACAGCTAGACCAGGAGAACTGTGTTACCTTCAGCAAGTGTAATGATAGAGCTTTAACAGCACAGCGAGCTGGTAGTAGTGTCTACAGCTAGACCAGGAGAACTGTGTTTGCTGCAGCGAGTGTAATGATAGAGCTTTAACAGCAGAGCGAGCTGGTGGTTGTGTCTACAGCTAGACCAGGAGAACTGTGTTTGCTTCAGCAAGTGTAATGATAGAGCTTTAACAGCAGAGCGAGCTGATGGTTGTGTCTACAGCTAGACCAGGAGAACTGTGTTTCCTTCAGTAAGTGTAATGATAGAGCTTTAACAGCAGAGCGAGCTGGTGGTTGTGTCTACAGCTAGACCAGGAGAACTGTGTTTGCTGAAGCAAGTGTAATGATAGAGCTTTAACAGCAGAGCGAGCTGGTGGTTGTGTCTACAGCTAGACCAGGAGAATTGTGTTTGCTGAAGCAAGTGTAATGATAGAGCTTTAACAGCAGAGCGAGCTGGTGGTTGTGTCTACAGCTAGACCAGGAGAACTGTGTTTGCTGAAGCAAGTGTAATGATAGAGCTTTAACAGCAGAGCGAGCTGGTGGTTGTGTCTACAGCTAGACCAGGAGAACTGTGTTTCCTTCAGCAAGTGTAATGATAGAGCTTTAACAGCAGAGCGAGCTGGTGGTTGTGTCTACAGCTAGACCAGGAGAACTGTGTTTGCTTCAGCAAGTGTAATGATAGAGCTTTAACAGCAGAGCGAGCTGGTGGTTGTGTCTACAGCTAGACCAGGAGAACTGTGTTTGCTTCAGCAAGTGTAATGATAGAGCTTTAACAGCAGAGCGAGCTGGTGGTTGTGTCTACATCTAGACCAGGAGAACTGTATTAGCTTCAGCAAGTGTAATGATAGAGCTTTAACAGCAGAGTGAGCTGGTAGTAGTGTCTACAGCTAGACCAGGAGAACTGTGTTTGCTTCAGCAAGTGTAATGATAGAGCTTTAACAGCAGAGCGAGCTGGTGGTTGTGTCTACAGCTAGACCAGGAGAACTGTGTTTGCTTCAGCAAGTGTAATGATAGAGCTTTAACAGCAGAGCGAGCTGGTGGTTGTGTCTACAGCTAGACCAGGAGAAATGTGTTTGCTTCAGCAAGTGTAATGATAGAGCTTTAACAGCAGAGAGTAGTGTCTACAGCTAGACCAGGAGAACTGTGTTTGCTTCAGCAAGTGTAATGATAGAGCTTTAACAGCAGAGCGAGCTGGTAGTAGTGTCTACAGCTAGACCAGGAGAACTGTGTTTGCTTCAGCGAGTGTAATGATAGAGCTTTAACAGCAGAGATTTGTGTCTACAGCTAGACCAGGAGAACTGTGTTTGCTTCAGCAAGTGTAACGATAGAGCTTTAACAGCAGAGCGAGCTGGTAGTTGTGTCTACAGCTAGACCAGGAGAACTGTGTTTGCTGAAGCAAGTGTAATGATAGAGCTTTAACAGCAGAGAGTAGTGTCTACAGCTAGACCAGGAGAACTGTGTTTGCTGCAGCGAGTGTAATGATAGAGCTTTAACAGCAGAGAGTAGTGTCTACAGCTAGACCAGGAGAACTGTGTTTCCTTCAGCAAGTGTAATGATAGAGCTTTAACAGCAGAGCGAGCTGGTAGTAGTGTCTACAGCTAGACCAGGAGAACTGTGTTTGCTTCAGCGAGTGTAATGATAGAGCTTTAACAGCAGAGCGAGGTGCTAGTAGTGTCTACAGCTAGACCAGGAGAACTGTGTTTGCTTCAGCAAGTGTAATGATAGAGCTTTAACAGCAGAGCGAGCTGGTAGTAGTGTCTACAGCTAGACCAGGAGAACTGTGTTTGCTTCAGCAAGTGTAATGATAGAGCTTTAACAGCAGAGCGAGCTGGTAGTAGTGTCTACAGCTAGACTAGGAGAACTGTGTTTGCTTCAGCAAGTATAATGATAGAGCTTTAACAGCAGAGAGTAGTGTCTACAGCTAGACCAGGAGAACTGTGTTTGCTTCAGCGAGTGTAATGATAGAGCTTTAACAGCAGAGCGAGCTGGTAGTAGTGTCTACAGCTAGACCAGGAGAACTGTGTTTGCTTCAGCAAGTGTAATGATAGAGCTTTAACAGCAGAGAGTAGTGTCTACAGCTAGACCAGGATAACTGTGTTTGCTTCAGCGAGTGTAATGATAGAGCTTTAACAGCAGAGCGAGCTGGTAGTAGTGTCTACAGTTAGACCAGGAGAACTGTGTTTGCTGCAGCAAGTGTAATGATAGAGCTTTAACAGCAGAGCGAGCTGGTAGTAGTGTCTACAGCTAGACCAGGAGAACTGTGTTTGCTTCAGCAAGTGTAATGATAGAGCTTTAACAGCAGATCGAGCTGGTAGTTTTGTCTACAGCTAGACCAGAAGAACTGTGTTTGCTGCAGCAAGTGTAATGATAGAGCTTTAACAGCAGAGCGAGCTGGTAGTAGTGTTTACAGGTAGACCAGGAGAACTGTGTTTGCTGCAGCAAGTGTAATGATAGAGCTTTAACAGCTGAGCGAGCTGGTAGTAGTGTCTACAGCTAGACCAGGAGAACTGTATTAGCTTCAGCGAGTGTAATGATAGAGCTTTAACAGCAGAGCGAGCTGGTAGTAGCGTTTACAGCTAGACCAGGGGAACTGTGTTTGCTTCAGCAAGTGTAATGATAGAGCTTTAACAGCAGAGCGAGCTGGTGGTTGTGTCTACAGCTAGACCAGGAGAACTGTGTTTGCTGAAGCAAGTGTAATGATAGAGCTTTAACAGCAGAGAGTAGTGTCTACAGCTAGACCAGGAGAACTGTGTTTGCTTCAGCAAGTGTAATGATAGAGCTTTAACAGCAGAGCGAGCTGGTGGTTGTGTCTACAGCTAGACCAGGAGAACTGTGTTTCCTTCAGCAAGTGTAATGATAGAGCTTTAACAGCAGAGCGAGCTGGTGGTTGTGTCTACAGCTAGACCAGGAGAACTGTGTTTGCTTCAGCAAGTGTAATGATAGAGCTTTAACAGCAGAGCGAGCTGGTGGTTGTGTCTACAGCTAGACCAGGAGAACTGTGTTTGCTTCAGCAAGTGTAATGATAGAGCTTTAACAGCAGAGCGAGCTGGTGGTTGTGTCTACATCTAGACCAGGAGAACTGTATTAGCTTCAGCAAGTGTAATGATAGAGCTTTAACAGCAGAGTGAGCTGGTAGTAGTGTCTACAGCTAGACCAGGAGAACTGTGTTTGCTTCAGCAAGTGTAATGATAGAGCTTTAACAGCAGAGCGAGCTGGTGGTTGTGTCTACAGCTAGACCAGGAGAACTGTGTTTGCTTCAGCAAGTGTAATGATAGAGCTTTAACAGCAGAGCGAGCTGGTGGTTGTGTCTACAGCTAGACCAGGAGAAATGTGTTTGCTTCAGCAAGTGTAATGATAGAGCTTTAACAGCAGAGAGTAGTGTCTACAGCTAGACCAGGAGAACTGTGTTTGCTTCAGCAAGTGTAATGATAGAGCTTTAACAGCAGAGCGAGCTGGTAGTAGTGTTTACAGCTAGACAGGAGAACTGTGTTTGCTTCAGCAAGTGTAATGATAGAGCTTTAACAGCAGAGCGAGCTGGTAGTAGTGTCTAGAGCTACACCAGGGGAACTGTGTTTGCTTCTGCGAGAGACACATCTCAACAATTATTATTTATATTATATTAAATATACATTTTATTTTCTCAAGCCCGTATGTACAATGTGCATAGTAGATAGAGAAGCCATTGTAATCCATCCAAAAATACGATATCAATATTGCAGCTGAAATACATGTTTTGAGACCTCCGGAGTTAAAAACAAATATTTTATAAAAATGTCCGTGTGTTTCGGTGGAGGGCATGGGACAGCATAACTCAAAAACGAAAAGTCCTTTAAATACGAAACTTTCAGAATGTGATACAAAGATTTTGAAAAAATACCCCACCCAAGCTACCCTTTCGAAAAGTTTGATTTTCTCAAAAATGGCTCTAACGATTTTGATTAAATTATCGCATATTAAAGATATTCACATGGCAAATAAAACGTATATCTTGGATTTTCTGGGAATAGTTTCTGAATTCTTTTATTCTGGATGAGTTTTACGGAATTTTGCATAACTGGCAAACCGTAAGAGATGGACAAAACTTGCTACACAGGAAATGTAGATCTCGTTAAAACACACGATTTGACTATTTCCGAAATATCCTATGTTATTCGCTTCAGATTTTCTTACACGGAATATTGGAAACACCTGGGCCTGTATAGAAAGGGCTATCAACTACATTACAACCAGCTTTTAAAAGATTTAACTATCGCTTTAGCCTAATGTATTTCCTTCTACTTGCAAGGAAGCAAGTAATTAAGACAATTTCTGCCAATTTTTATGTTAATTATCATGAAATAAATAGAAGAATATGTTTTTACCAATAGTTTGTCTCAGCGATGTAGAGAAAGTCATGTGAATGGAATATAAAATTTTTATAAAAATGTCCGTCTGTGTTTTTGTGTGTATATATGGTGGAGGATTGGACAGCTTAACTAAATAAAAGGTCCGTTAAATACCAAAATTGGTATTTAAGTGTAGTATCTTCCAGAGTTGCGGCGCGAAGAGTTTTAAAAAATGCCCCTCAAACTACCCTTTACATAGAAAAGGTTTCGTAAATGTTGATGCTCTCAAAAATGGCTGTAACGATTTTGAATAAAATATTAAAGATATTTACATGGAAAATAAGATATATATCCTGAATTTTCTTGGAAAAGCCTCTAAAGACCCCTTTATTTGGGACGAATTTTGCTGGAATTTGCATAACCAGTAAAAGTTAAGAAATAGATAAAAACGTATTACACAAAACCGTTGATCTCATTGAAGCACACAATTTATGTCATTTACATTTTTTACCAATTTTGAGACATTCCTTGAACTTTTTTCAATTTTAAAATACCTACACTTCCCTCATAAGGGACTTTCCCAACTCCGGGCCATACAGAAAAGGAACTGCAATCCCATAGCAACCATCTTTTAAAAGATCAGTTTAGTTTAGTGTAGTCCATTATGTTCCCTCTGTCTTATTACTTGTTTCAAGGAATAAGATAATTTATGCTAATTTCTTCTCAGATTAGTATCAAGTAAATAGAAAAATAAACTTTTTACCAATAATTTTTTGCAGAGAACGGTCGTAGACCACTTTGTCTTCGGTGTTTTTCCGACAAGTAAATGGTCTTTAATGAGGGTATCGCCCTCCGTGGTGTAATGGTTACCAAGGTCGCGGGTTCAAATCCGGCGGAGGACGATGGATATTTTCGGGTGTAAAAATCCTTAGCATGGCTCCCTTCGGAAGGGAAATAAAGCCGTTGGTCCCGTGTCGTAGATTTACGGCACGTATAAGAACCACAAGCCTGATGAAAGAGGCCTCTGAGCAAAATTAAACGGTCTTTCACGCCCAATATAGAATGGGACGCTGAGAATCACAGTAGTTAAAGAGCCTCCATAAATAACACGCAATTTCAATTTTTATTTCAATGAGGGTTCAGAGAATTTATCCAATTCTGTTTTGATCTGTGTGACATTCCAACCGTTCAAACGGAAAGGTTTAATATAGAGACTGTCTCACAAATAATGTCTTTTTTTAAGAAAACCAATAATTTGAAATGTGTTCTGACAAGCAATTAACTAATCTTCAAAGTACAGACCATTACATTCTATGGTCTTGAGCCATCTTTCAGCGAGGTTTATTATCCCACGATGGTACCAGTCTCTGTTTTTGATGCGAAGAATTCGTCGAGGCACACTTGCACTGCTTCAATGTTGTTAACATTTCTTCCACGTAGAAAATAGGTCATGGATAAAAAAAGATGACAATCTGATGGTGCGAGATCAGGGCTGTTTGCTGGCAGTTCGATTCCTCCCAATTCCTGAATTTTTCCATGGTTGTTCGTGGAGTATGGGTCTTGCATTGTCCTGTTGCAATAGAGCTCTATTTCGGTTAACTAATGCTGGGTATCTCCGTCTCAAAAGTTCATGAACTCGTTCCAGTTGTTGAGAATAAAGATCCGGATCAATCGCCCGCCCATTTGGAAGAAGTGGCGAATCACACCTTCAAAATTCCTTCAGAGGCACATTACTTTGGGGCCGAACCGTTTTTTAACGATGAATTTGGCGGGGATCAAGCCACTGTTTCGAGGCATCAGGTTTTCGGTAATATACCCATTTTTTTATCACAAGTGACAATTCTGGCAAATTTATCATCCATGGGATTACGGATAAGCTGACGACAGATATCCACGCTACTGAGGTGTCAGTTCATGAGGTACAGATCTACAGCTGCTGTATGATTTTTCCAATAAGGTGATGTATGGTATCTTTTGATGCACCAAGTTCTTCTGAAAGTCTAAGGGTACTTTTTTGAGGATTTTCTCTAAAAACTTGGCATGTATCCACAATATTCCATACCTTAGGTCTTCCACAACGTGGTAAATCTTAAGTGTTTTCGTCTCCATTGTTGAAACGTTGGGACCATCTTTGTGCCACACGCTCACTAACGGCACCTTCTCGTTCCACTTCATCTATTGCAGTGACTTTATAATCTTGTTTCCAGTACTGCTTTTGAAGGACGCTAAGTTCAAACTTCATTATCTCCATTTTGTGATTGTTTATTAATAACTGAAGACTGATACATGCTCGCAATGTACGCAACACTAACCATGGCTTCCTGTGTATAGAGTTGTCAAACCAAAGAAACCCAATACATTTTCAAAACACCAAAACGAAAACAGCCGACATTACTTATGATACAAGCTAGTACAATTGCTGTTAACATAAGTGTTATATCATGGGATTTACAGATTCCTGTAATCAACACCACCTTGACAATGTACATAATGAAACAGATAGACATCTTGTACAGTACTATTCGATGGCAGGTAACCTTCCCCGACTTTCAACCAATATATACCAATGGTTCTAAATGGGATAACAAAAATGAATGTGCATGTTTTTTTTAGCCACACAATGTTCTACAATTTGCCTCACATACTCTCCATCTTCTCTGGTGAGGTGTTTGCCCTGGACTACGTATCGAAGAGTAGAGATCACTCCTTCATTATCTTCACAGATTCTCTAAGCGTTCTACTACCTCCACACTCTTGTATAGCAAATACAGGTACTCGCGATGCTTTGGCTTCGATACCATCACACTGTGGTAGAGCGGGAAATGAGATGGGTGATTCTGCTGCGAAGGAAGCAACAAATCATCCGATCATCACAGATATCAAGATTCTTCATGATGATTACCTCATGCATCTTAGACACAAGATTTTATAACATTGGACACCCACATCTAGAAGCAAATTGCATAAAATCTGCCCAACATACAACATTACTTCCTCTCTTCTGACACTCACCAGAAGAAACCAGGTACTACATACCTTCCCATTCCTATCTCCAGTTACAAGAACCTCCTCCTAGATGTGCTCTGCCTACCCGAGATACACTGCACAAAGATCTCAATGTGGTGTCCCTACTGACCTTCAACTGGCCCTAGGTGATCCACAATACTGGACACATGTTTTAAAATTCCTGAACATCATTCAATTGTACAATAAGATGTAAATACTGTGACTTATCTATATGCATAAATACATCTTACGAGGGATACGCCGCTCAGTGATCTTACTGTGGTGCTCCTACTGACTTTCATTTGACCCAGATGACCCAGAACACAAATGTTTTCCAATTCCTGAATATCATTCAATTGTTCAATAAGATGTAATAATGGACTTATCTATATTAATATGTATACATAGCTACATCTTACCAGGGATACACTGCTCAGTCATGTTACAGTGGTGCTGCAACTGACTTTCAACTGGCCCTAGATGATCCACAATACAGATGTTTTCCAATTCCTGAATATCATTCAATCGTTCAATAAGATGCAATACTGGACTAACTTGTATTAATATACATATTTACAGTCTACCCGAGATACACTGCTCAAAGTACTCGTGTGTTGCTCCTACTGACTTTTAACTGGCCTTAGGTGTTTCACAATATTGAACAAATGTTTTACAATTCCCGAATATCATTCAATTGTAAAACAAGATGAAAGTTCCGTGACTTATCTGTATTAATGCAAATAATTACAGCCTGTCGAGATACACTGCTCAAAGGATTCAATGACTTTCAACTGGCATTAGGTGATCTACAATACTGGACACATGCTTTAATTACTATTCCTGAATATCATTCAATTGTGCAATTAGATGCAAATCCTGTGACTAATCTGTATTAATATTACTATTTTCAGTAATTGTGGTCACGAATTGACTTTGTGTTAAAGCAATATTAATGAATAAAAAAAGAAAACACACCCTCACAGTTTTCTCTATTTTCAATCCCCTTCCACACATTGGTATTTCAGATGGTTGACAACAATAAACTGTATACTTACACGGTTGACATCTTTATATGATTGTTTTAATAAACACGTTACATAATCATGAAACCGCAACAAAAATGTTCCCTTCATTCACGGAAGTTTACCTGACTTATCAAAACATGTTCGTAGAGAACTGATATCGTCTGGAAAGAGCACAGTTTGATTAGCTAAACTCTTCGAGAGAAACAAAAATCTCAAGTGTTGCATTCACATGACTTTCTCTACATCTCTGTAACAAATTATTGTCAAAAAGCTTATGCTTCTATTTACCTCATGCTAATCCAGATAAACATAAGCAGAAATGCTTTATTATAAGTAGAAGGGAAATAATGGAATAAATTAGCTTAAACCAACAGTCCAATCTTTTAAAAGCGGTTGCTAGGATTGAAATGCGTTTTTTACATGCTCAGGAGTTGACAAGTTGCTGTATAAGAAAAGTAGAAGTACTTTAAAACTGAAACGAGCAACAAAAAATATCTTAAAAATGGAAAAAAATGTATATAACATAATATGTGTGCTTTATTGAGATATACATTTTTGTGTAGTAAGTTTTTGTCTATATCTTATGGTTTACATGTTATACAAAGTTCAGAAAAATTCTTTCAGAATAACAGGCCTTCAGAAGCTATTCCCAGAAAATTTCAAGGTATACATTTTGTGATGGAAATGGGTTCAATCAGTGATATTTTCATCATACTCATTAGTTGCTTTTTAAGAGAAATAACACTTTTGAAAATTTTCCATATAAAGAGTAGTTTGAGTTGGAAGGAGGTTGGGTTTCCTCAAAATCTTCGTGTCGCATATGTTGAAGATATTGAAGTTAAATACCAAGTATTTACAGATTGCTCGTCTTTGAGTTATCGTGTTCATAGACACACGGACACACGCGGACCTTTTTCTATTTTTTTATACAGGGAACCTTAAAACATATATTTCCGTTGTAATCTCGGGATCATATTTTATACGAACATAGTACGTGTGGAGAAAGTAATACTACTATAAACCTGGGGGAAGAGGCACTTTTGTGCCCGTGAGTGTACATCTAGACATCTGACTTCTATCACTAGTATTGTTCAGGATGCAATTGTCACGTCATAATGTTGTGGCTATGCTATCTACATAAACTGGAAATGGCTTAATACTACTGTATCAGGAGATAATGGGGTCATTAGTTAACAATGGCACCTGGAGAATACAACCACCCCATCACTGTTGGACTTCGCGAATAATCTGAAAATAACAGTTGAAATGGCTTACTCTGTTATAACAGTGGTGAATGATTTTAGCCAAGATATAAAAAATTAAAAAATATATCAAATTGATGATAAGTCATAGTATGGAAGATAGAATTGCATTTAGAAAAGCAAGAGCTGAAATTAGAAAACAGATATCTGAAGGGAGAAAATGGTGTGTTCCATTCACATGAGCTTCTGTACCTCTCTGTAACACATTATTGTTAGTAAACCTATTCTTCTATCTACTTTATGTTAATACGAAGGCCGTGTTTTTTCCAGCTTCCGATAGGCTATAAATAAAAGAGAAGTTCATAGAAAACAATTATTTTATTACTAAAAGTTTTGTACACTTATGGTTACTTATCAACATAATCCCCTTAACGTATGAGACATTTATCGTACCTGTGCACAAGCTTTGCAATACCTGCTTCAAAAAATGTTGTCGCCAATGATTTCAAACGAGCATTGATATTATTTTGAAGATCTTCGTACTTTACGACGTTTGCGGAGAGCCATTCAAAAGAAACAAAGAGGAATGCTGACTTCAGGAATTGTGTTGATCCATGACAACGCTCGTTCACACACTGCTCGCACAACCCATCGGCTTGAACAATTTCAATGGGACATTTTCGATCATCCGCCTTACGGTCCTGACCTGGCACCCAGCGACTTTCACCTTTTTCCCTGAACTGAAGACGTGGCTAGGAGGTCGGCACTTTCAAACCAACGAAGATCTTCAAAACAACGTCAATGCTCATTTGAAATCATTGGCGGTAACTTTTTTTGAAGCGGGTATTGCAAAGCTTGTGTAAACGTACGATAAATGTCTCACTCTTTTCGGTGGTTATGTTGAAAAGTAACCATAAGTGTACAAAACTTTTAGTAATAAAAAATTGTTTTCCATGAGCTTGACTTTTATTTACAGCCTATCGGAGGTTAAAAAAAAAAAAAAAAGAAAAAAAAATACGGCCCTCACAGAAATAAGCATTACCAGAAAAATTATTTCTTAGTTCTTAAAAAGTGGAAGGAAAATAATGAAATGCACGAGGTTTTAAAATATGGTTGCTGTGGGATTGAAGTCCGTTTCTTTGCATGGCCGTGATTTGACAAGTTCCCGTATAAGATATGTATGTTATTTAAAATTGAAACCTAATGTCTCAAAAACGACCAACTCCACGAAAATAACGTATATAATATAAATTGTGTGTTTTAACGGGATCTACGTTTATTTGTCAAGTAGGATATTATGTATCTGTCGTGGTTTACCAGTTATGGAAAATTCCGTAAAAGTCATCCAGAATAGACAAGTCTTCACAGCATACCCCCAGAAAATTCAAGATATACATTTTATCTGTGAGTAAATATCTTTAATATAAGACATTTTAATCAAAATCGTTACGGTCATTTTTGAGAAAATAAACTTTTTCGAAATTGTTTCCATGTAAAGCATAGTTGCGGGTGGGAGATTTTCTTCAAAATCTTCTTGTGCATTCTTGAAAGATACTGAACTTAAACACCAAGACACACAGACACACTCAGACATTTTTGAAAAATACTTTTTTGAAATTGACGGGATCTCAAAACATATATTTCCGGTGAAACGTCGGTATCAAATTTTGGTTGCAATACAATACCTTCTCCATACACTATGTACACGGTACATACAGAGAAAGTGAAAAATCTAATGTGTTCCATTCATACGACTTTCTCTATATCTTTGTAACAAATTACTGTTAAAAAACTTATGCTTCTATTTACTTTATTACTTATTACTTGCTTCCTTGTAAGTAGAAGCGAAATAAGGGAGAAGTATAGGCTAAAGCGATAGTCAAACGCTGGTTGCTGTGTGACTGAAGTTCCATTGTTTCTATGGACAGGAGTTGACAAATTCCTGTATGAGAAAATTATAAGTTTTTACAAGCTGAAAACAAAAACAAGGGATACCTAAAAAAAGATCAATTCCCCGAGAAAAATGTAAAATGTCATAAAATGTGTGTTTTAACGTGCTCAACAGTTTTTGTGTGGTAATTTTTTTTTTCCATCTCATAGGTTTTAGCAGTTATGCAAAATTCCGTAAAATTCATCCATAAAGTAGTGTTTAGAGTCTATTCCCAGAAAATTCAAGATATACATTTTATTTGTGAGCTAAAACATCTTTTACATACATGTTTTAATCATTATCATTTTTGAGAAAATAAAAATTTTCGAAAAAAGTTCCATGTTGTGAGTGGGGAGATTTTCTTGAAAATAATCGTGTCGCTTCCTTGGAAGATACCAGACTGAAATACCAAGTTTGGTATTTAGCTTTCTTTTCGTTTTTGAGCTATGCTGTCTACAGACGCAAACACACACACACACGGATCTTTTTCCAAAAATGCTCTTTTTGGATTCAGGGGGACCCAAAATATTTATTTCGAATAACATTTCGGTATCAAATTTTTGAGTGGAACGCAATACCTTCTGTTATACAGTATGTACATAGTACGTGTAGAGAAAGTGATAACACAGTAATAGAAATATTTTATAATATGATTGGTAAATAAAAACACCTTGTAATTTTACAAACAAAAGTTTAAAGCTTGATACTCAAAATGTAGGATAATTATATGCAGAGATTTGAAAAAAAAAATACAGTGACCATTAATCAACCAAAATCACCGGGAATTCATTGCAGTGAATTAGAGGATACATCTTTTCTGTATCAAAAGAAAATGTCCATCTCCTTTCACTTAAAATATGTTTGAAATGTGCACAATTTTTAGTGTCGAAAACCTACTCTCTTTGTTTCAATATTCTTCGATCTGCGCCTTCTTCCAATTTTCACTGTTTTATCTACTAGCAGGAACGGAACGAGTCCAGACAGTGAGCAATATGAGATAGTGCAACATGTTTTGAAACGGGCTGTAGACACCACGTCATAGTTATACTCTTTGTGCGCCGATCATAATAGCATAGCATTAAATTTCTCAACTAATTCGGTTATCTGACTCGACCGAATTTTTCAGTCTGACTCTACTTATCCAACTCCGGTCCTACACCCGGCTAGAGACCGGGAGACCCGTGGTTCAAATCCCGGCTATGGCATTGACTCTACCTATCCAAGAAATGATATCATTTATTTTAATGTCTTTCTTGATTAGTATAAAGTACATATATGGATAAGCTTTTATTAAAATGTTGTAAAAGGTATGTAAAGAAAAAAATGTGAATTGAACACAGAGTTTTTTTCTAAAGTGAATATCGAGTATTGACTATTGAATCTGAAATCAGTATCGATATCGAGTATCGAGAAATAGTGGTCATGTGCCGTCAGTAACAGTTTTCTAGAATCTCAAGAAAATGAAATCATTGAAGCCAGACGCGCAGATTATTCTTGAGCAATCAAGTTCTCTGTTTGACAACAGTGGTGTACATGACGAGGATCGATAGTCGCGAGCTGCTACTTTGTGCTGCAACTTAACCACACAGCAGCAGCAACTAAATTCATTGCCAGAGATTTTAATTACCACAGCTCCGAGGGAATAAAAAGCCAACTCCAGTATTTTAAGCAGGTTTTAATTACTTGGCAATTTTGCTCTTTCCTGAAAAACGTGAGAGCTTCTGCGTCGTAAATCTACAAAACAAGTCTGTATTTCTGTATTACGAGAAAGGAATTTTTTCACTTTGTTTACCATTTTGACACCCTAAAATACTATATGTAATGAGAGAACTTTATACCGGGATTTCCTTGTTTTGTTGAATAAATGTTATGTTATTGTATTGTATTTCACCTAAGAATTCGATACCGGGATTTTACCAGAAAAACATGTTTTGGGTCCTCCTAAATCCAAAAAAAAAAGGCACCTTTGGAAAAAGATCCGCGTGTGTGTCCGTGTTTCTGTGAACACGATAACTCAAAAACGAAAAGACGGTTAAATACCAAACTTGGTATTTGAATTTGGTATCATCCAAGGATGCGACACATAAAATTATTATTTAAATAAATATGTAAGCTGTATTTTTGAAACATTGAAAAATTATCATTATTATTGTGTATAATAACTAACATAAATTTCAGTAAGTTATTTTGTGGATTATCCAAATTTCACAGGTGTACTACCTTAATATAAATCACGGAAATGTTGACATACGGGCAGCAGGAATCCTTGTGATGTTGTCACTAAGTTTCTGAGGACATGTTTAACTTGTTATACTGCCTGTTTGGTAGCAGATGTTCAGCAATTATTTTAGGCAAGGACTCGAGCGTTGCTGCTTGCCAAGCGGAGTACCTGGTGCACTCAGCCTCGTGAGGTCTCTGAGAAGCTACTTGATGGAGAAGTAGCGGCTCCAGATAATGAGGACTGCATTAACCGGCAAGGAGGCATTCTCAACCCACCCTGGACCAAGATGGGGAACGCAGCGGCCGGGCGGTAGGCCAACGTTTTTTGTGACTTGTCGTGCCATCGAGTTATGTTAAGGACTGTTGTACGCCTTTGCCAGCGACTCTCGGATCTCTCGCGCAGTGGAGAGAGGCCGCGAGACCCTATTTGGTTTAATGCCCATTCAGCCAGCCAGCAGTATCCTCGTTATTTCATTGGCAAATATGCCAACACGAATAACCAATCCAGCGTGTCACCAGGATGGTTAGATACCTAAGTCTGAAAGAATGGACATTTTCATTGGCAAATATGTCAACACGAACAACCAATCCAGCTTTAGAAACCCGCGTGTCACCAGGATGGTTAGATACCTAAGTCTGAAAGAATGGACATTTTTTGTTGGGGCTTCATATTTGGTAAGCTAGATTATTCAAAAGATTGTATAACAAATTTCAATAATGTATTATATTGCTTCCAAAATTCAATACCTATATTTCACCGGAAATACATGTTTTGAGACCTCTGTCTGTGTGCGTCTCTGGGTAGCATAGCTGAAGAACGAAAAAACCGTTAAAAACAAACTTATATTTAAGAAAACTGTTCCCCCCAACTACCCTTTACATTGGCAAAATTTTGGAGATTTTTATTTTATCAGAAATAGGTCTTTCGGTTTTGATTAAAATATCGTATATTAAAGATATTTTCATTATATTGAATTTTCTGGGAGTAGCCCCTAAAGACATGTTTATTCTGGCTGAATTTAGCGGAATTTTGCATAACTGGAAAGAGATAGACAGAAACATACTCCACATTAAAACACACAATTTTGTTTTCTCGTGGAAGTGACCACTTCTGAGCTGTTCCTTGTTACTTGCTTTAGACGGCTGCTTAGAAACGGATCTCAACCACATAGCAACCAGCTTTTAATATATTTGACTATCACTTAAGCTAGTGTATTCCCTTCTACAAGTAATTAAGACAATTTCTGCTAATTGTTATCTCGATTATCATAAAGTAGATATAAGAATGTGCATTTTAAAGATAATTTGTTACAGTGACGTAGAGAAAGTGATGGTTTATACCTGACATAATTTTATAGTGTATTTTAGCAATGTCTATTACGTAAGACAAATGAAAAAAGTTACAAGTTAAATACTGATGCTGAAAATGCTAGTGATAGTGACATGATGACTCAAAGCTGCGGGGTGGGTAATATCTGCGGGCTGCAGGATGGCTGCGTTAACGGGGCTCGTGTACCATATAAAGAACGCCGGAAATGGAAATGCAGAACTTCCGTCAAGCACACGGAAAAGGAGGCTGGGATTGGACCAGTCTCTCAACGTCCTGCATTCTCACACATATAAAAACAATACTATATGTCAGGCACAGAGGCCTCTCTGAGGTCCATAGCCCAGAAAAATGTCCCCGGGAAGACCTGAACCTGATCGGCTAAACAATGGTTATGCTTTCTCTAAGGCTTTTCCAAACGCCTTCTGCAGAGAATAATATTTATTTATAATGCCAGTGGTCATGTCTTCCATTCACATGGCTTCATCCACATTGACAAATCATTGCTAAAAAGCATATTCTACTTCACGGTAATCGAGATAAGAGGGTTTCTGTGCAGGACCAGGTGCTTACAACTTTCCGTGTGAGAAAAGTTTAAGTGTTTTGAATTGGGTGATTTAATGTGGTCTACATCTTTTGTCTATCTCTTACGTTTTGCCAGCTAAGCAAAAATCAGCAAAATATATTCAGAATTTATTTAGATGCTATTCCCAGAAAGCTTAAGATATATATTTTATTTTCCATATAAATATCTTTAATACACGGTGCCTTCTTGAGAAAATCGAAATCTTCGAATATTTTCCCATGTAAAGGGTAGTTTGGCGTGTGAGAACTTTTCTCAAAATATTCGTGTGGCATCCCTGGAAGACACTAAACTTAAATACTAAGTTCGGTATTTTACCGATTTTTCGTTTTTTATATCGTGTTCACAGACACATGGACATACACACATGGACCTTTTTTCTGAAAAAGATTTTTTCTGGATACAGGGACCCTAAAACGTGTAAAATCACGGTATCGAAGTTTTGGGTGAAATGCAATACCTATCTATACACTATGTAGATAGTACGTCTAGAGAAAGTAAAAATAGTGTTTTATACTGTGAGTAGGAAGTTTGCGAAACGTGCTCGAAGTCGTACGAACAATGTACTCTTGTGTCATATATAGAGAAGGTGTTGTAGTGTCTATACCCCTTTCATTCATCATATACCCCTTTCATTTAGCATATACCCCTTTCATTCAGCATATACCCCTTTCATTCAGCATATACCCCTTTCATTTAGCCTATACCCCTTTCATTCATCATATACCCCTTTCATTCAGCATATACCCCTTTCATTTAGCCTATAAGCTTTCATTCAGCATATACCCCTTTCATTCAGCATATACCCCTTTCATTTAGCATATACCCCTTTCATTTAGCCTATACCCCTTTCATTCGTCATATACCCCTTTCATTCATCATATACCCCTTTCATTTAGCCTATACCCCTTTCATTCATCATATACCCCTTTCATTCAGCATATACCCCTTTCATTTAGCATATACCCATTTCATTTAGCCTATACCCCTTTGATTCAGCATATACCCCTTTCAGTTAGCCCATATCCCTTTCATTTAGCATATACCCTTTCATTTAACATATACCCCTTTCATTTAGAATATACACCTTGCATTTAGCATATACCCTTGTGTCATATATAGAGAAGGTGTTGTAGTGTCTATACCCCTTTCATTTAGCCTATACCCCTTTCATTTAGCATATACCCCATTCATTTAGCATATACCCCTTTCATTTTTCATATACCCGTTTGATTTAGCATATACCCCTTTCATTTAGCATATACCCCTTTCATTTTTCATATACCCCTTTCATTTAGCATATACCCCTTTCATTTAGCATATACCCCTTTCATTTAGCATATACCCGTTTTATGTAGCCTACAACAGCCTATACCCCTTTTATTTAGCATATACCTGTTTCAATTGGCATATACCCGTTTCTATGTAGCCTACAACAGCCTATACCCCTTTCATTTACCATATACCCGTTTTTCTATGTAGCCTACAACAGCCTATACCCCTTTCATTTAGCATATACCCGTTTTTCTATGTAGCCTACAACAGCCTATACCCCTTTCATTTAGCATATACCCGTTTTTCTATGTAGCCTACAACAGCCTATACCCCTATCATTTAGCATATACCCGTTTCATTTAGCATATACCCGTTTCTATGTAGCCTACAACAGCCTATACCCCTTTCATTTACCATATACCCGTTTCATTTAGCATATACCTGTTTTCTATGTAGCCTACAACCGCCTATACCCCTTTCATTTAGCATATACCCGTTTTCTATTTAGCCTACAACAGCCTATACCCCTTTCATTTAGCATATACCGTCGCCCTCCGTGGTGTAGTGGTTACAATGCTGATTTCGTATACCCAAGGTCGTGGGTTCAAACCCGGCGGAGGACGATGGATTTTTTCGGGCGTAAAAATCCTTAGCATTGCTTCCTTCGGAAGGGACGTAAAGCCGTGGGTCCCGTGTCGTAGATTTACGGCACGTAGAAGAACCTCAAGCCTGATAGAGAGGCCTCTGAGCAAAATTAAGCGGTTTTTCACGCCCAGTATAGAATGGGACGCTGAGAACTACAGCAGTTAAAGAGCGTCCATGAAGAAAACGCAATTTCATTTCATTTCATTTAGCATATACCCGTTTTCAATGTAGCCTACAACAGCCTATACCCCTTTCATTTAGCATATACCCCTTTCATTTAGCAGATACCCCTTTCATTTAGCATATACACGTTTTCTATTTAGCCTACAATAGTGTATACCCCATTTTTCGACTACACCAATTTTTTTAGCCTATACTCATTTTTTATATTTAGCCTACAAAAGCCTACATTCTTTCATTTTGGCTATACCCATTTTTATGTAGCCTACAACAGCCTACACTCATTCTTATTAGGCTATACCCAATTCTTAGTAGCCTACAACAGCTTCACTCATTCTGTTTAGCCTACACCAATTTTGTTTTTAGCCTATACCCATTTTTTATATTTAGCCTACAAAAGCCTACATTCTTCCATTTAGGCTATACCAATTTTTATGTAGCCTACAACAGCCTACACTCTTTCTCTGTTTAGCCTACACCAATTTTTTTATATTTAGCCTACAATAGCCTATACCTATTTTTTTTTACACCATACCCATTATATATTAGCCTGTATTCAATTTCAATGTTATAACTAAAGTTCTATCTTGGGTTTGGAAGAGCATCAGTTACGAACACACAGAGCAGCCAGTGGTATAAAGAGAGGTTACTGGAGAGGGGATTGCTGCCTAAGCATGCACACATTGAAGAATTTTTTAATAGCCTGCTTCTACTACGAGTATTTATGGCAACACAGAGATGTCACTGATACATGGAATGAAGATGGAGCACCGGTGGAATGTGATAGCCGAGGAAACCGGAGAACCCGAAGAAAACCCCGTCTCCACCACAAATCTCACATGCGGTCGCTTGGGATCGAACTCAGGCTGGCTATGTGAGACGCGAGTGGTCTAACCACTCGACCACACATTGTTCCAAAAGTAGTTTATTACATGCACTGACAATACATCCATCATTCTAATTCATAAAGTAAAAATAAAACAATTAGTTCATAAAACGCCTTGTACTTTTGCAAACAAAACTATAAATCTCGATACAAAACCATCTGATGTGTTCCATTCACATGACCTTCTCTACATCTCTGCAAACAGTATTGTTAAAAAGCTTACTCTTCTATTTACTTCATGCAAATGGAGAAAAAATTAGCAGAAACAGTCTTATTACTTGCTTCCTTGTAAGTAGATGCGAAATAAGAGAGTAGCATATTTTGAAGTGATAGTCGAAAGCTGGTTGTTATGTGACTGAACGTCTTTGTTTGGATGGACAGGATTCCTGTATAAGAAAAGTATAAGTTTTTCAAAGCAAGAACCAATAACAAGGAATATCTGAAAAACGATCAACTTCACGAACAAAATGTAATTACATAAATTGTGAGTTTTATTATGCTCTACATTTTTGTGTCGTACGTTTTTGTCCGTTTCTTACGGTTTAGCAGTTACACAAAACTTCGCAAAATTCATCCAAAATAAAGTAGTCTGCAGAAGCTATTCTCAGAAAATTCAAGATATACATTTTATTTGCAAGGTAAATATTTTTAATATACGATATTTTAATCAAAACCGTGAAACGCATTTTGAGAAAATCAACATTTTCGAAAATGTTCCATGTAATGGGTAGTTAGGGGTGTGGGAATTCTCTTTAAAATATTCGTGTCGTTCCTTGGAGAATACCAAACCGAAATACCAAATTTGGTTTTTAATGCGCTTTTCGTTTTTGAGCTATGCTGTCCAGAGACAGACAGACGCACACTTACACAAACACAACCGGAAATTTTTCCAATTTTTTTTTTATTCAGGGGTATCAAAACATGTATTTTCGATGAAATCTCGGAGTTGAATTTTTTGGGTGCAATGCAATACCTTCTCTATACACTATGTGCATAGTACGTGTAGAGAAAGTAAAAATCAAGATAACAGTATGCAAACCTTTGAAAAACTGAACATAAATCAACCAAAGTCACTTAGAATTCATTGTAGTGAATTACAAGATACATATTTACTGTATTGGTGGAAAAATATGTCACTCAAAATATGTTTGAATAATTCACTAGTTTGTTCAGCGTCAAAGGCCCTTTCGAATTTTTCACATTTTTACTTTCTCTATACGTACTATGTACGTCTGAGATTTCACCGGAAATATATGTTTTGAGACCCCCTGAATCCCAAAAAAGCATTTTTAGAAAAGTGTACGTCTGCGTGTCTGTCTATCTTTCTGTCCGTGTGTGTGTGTGTGTGTGTGTAAGTTTGTGTCTGTTGGCAGCATAGCTCAAAAACGAAAAGAGCCTTAAAAACAAAACTTGATATTTAAGTTTGGTATCTTCTAAGGATGCGACACGAAAATTTTGAAGAAACCCCCTGCCCACACGAAACTACTCTTTATATAGAAAAAAAAATTGAATATTTTGATTTTCTTAAAAATAGCTTTAACGATTTTGATTGAAATATTTACCTGACAAATAGAATGTATATCTCGAATTCTCTGGGAATAGCCTCTGAAGACTACTTTATTCCTGATCAATTTTACTGAATTTTGCATAATTTCTAAACCGTAAGAGATGGCCAAAAAATTACCACACAGAAAACGTAGAGCACGTTAAAACACACAATTTATGTAATAAACATTTTTTCGTAGTGTTGAACGCTTTTTAGATATTCCTTGTTTTTGGTTTCAGCTTTGAAAGACTTATACTTTTCTCATACAGGAATTTGTCAACTCCTGTCCATACAAACAAAGGAACTTCGGTCACATAGCAACCAGCATTTGACTGTCACTTTAACCTATTATACTCCCTTATTTCCCTTCTACTTACAAGGAAGCAAGTAATAAGACTATGTCTGCTAATGTTCTCGATTAGCATGAAGTAAATAGAAACCTAAGCTTTTTAACAATAAAGTATTGCAGAGTTGTAGAGAAAGTCATGTGAATGGAGCACATCAGATTTTTCAATCTACACCCTCACAGGTTTATCTACTAGCAGAAACTGAACGAGGTCAGGCAGTAAGCAATGCTAGATAGTGAAAAAGATTTGAACCTGGTTGAGGAACCACTCTTACCCCATCATGTCTAGTGTATCAACCCTTTTTTGGTGGCCAAGGACCGAACAATGGTTGTCACATACCGACAGTTTTTAAAATATATTTTTATCCCTGCATCATTTTTACAAGAAGCTAAGTAATAAGGCAAATTCTGCTAACGTTTATCTCGATTAACCTGAAGTAGATAGAACAATAAGCCTATGTAAAAATTTGTTAAAGAAAGGCATGTGGATGGAACGATCTGATTTTTTAAACGTTCCGTTTTCCTTTCGCACATCCTGCTTTTAACATATATGATTTGGTCACCTTTTTAGTTCCATATACGAGGATCATCCAGAAAGTGATAGATGGTTTGGCATAACTAAGTAACAACGGAAGAAGTCAACACAAAGCTTTATTTACAAAGTTACAGTAGCTTACTTTACTTGTGAACGCAGTTTCCATTCTATCAAGATATTTAGTGTCACGTGGTACCAGTTTTTCAATGCCGAAGTTATACTTTTCAACAAAATGTCCGCCAATCAAATTTTATAGGCAAATAATGCAAGTGGATATGATAAAGCCCGAAGTGGAAATTCATCAATCGTTATGGAGTACTTAAAAGTAAATGTTGATGAAAGAATTCAAAATTCATAAATTGAGAGGAAAAGATTTCGTTACCGGTGAAAAACTCAACATCTTGGCTCAGATCTTTAGCGGTGGAAGAGTATAACATAAACATTGAAACACCGGTACCACGTGACAATAAATACCTTGATAGAAGTAATGATTACATTGAGAATTAGAGTAAGGTATTGTAACTTTGTAAATAATGTTTTGTGTTGATATCTTTTGTTATTATTTAGCTATGCCAAATCTTTCTGGATCACCCCATTCTTGGATGCACTGGATGGTTAAACTGGAACATGATGGAATTCTGAAAACAAGGTGACGTCCTTGACCCGTAACCTGACGTCCTCAGAAGCAAAGGCTCTCAGTCAATTAGCCATTCGACACGTCTGGCATCTATTTGCGTCCCTTGATGTCAAGTTATTATTTGGGACATGTTCATTTCCGTCACTGACAGCAGAAACCCATTTGTCACCGCACGTCCGGGCTTCAGCGCAGGATTACACACAGTATTCACTACTCATTATACCATATCATGTTACTCACATTAGCAAATGCCTGTAGAGGATTTACTTTCTAAGTTATTACTAATAATATACTTCATAAAACTATAGCTCAGATAAAACAGTAGTTATACCTACAGTGTGATTCATCAGTTGTGAATTATAATTAAGGAATACTACAGATGAACTCAAAATTAAATCACTTTTATTTTCGTGTCCAATTTTTTTACTTTATCTACTATGTACATAATGTAAAGATAAGGTATTGTGTTGCACCCAAAAATTGTATACAGGGATTTCACTGGAAATACATGTTTTCGACCCCCCTTAATCCAAAAAAGCATTTTTGGAAAAAGGTATATATATGCCTGTAGACAGCATAGCTCAAAAACCAAAATTCCGTTAAATACCAAACTTGGTATTTAAACGTAGTATCTTCCAAGGATGCGACACGAAGACCTTCAGGAAAATCCCCTACCCCCAGCTCCCCCTTTACATGGAAAAAATTTCGAAAATTTTGATTTTCTAAAAAATGGCTCTAACGATTTTGATTAAAATGTCTTATATTAAATATATTTACATAACAGACAAAGAGCGTCTTCTTCGACTCGACAAGATGACAAAGTAGAGACAGCGCAGAGCCATCACTGCTAAAACAGCAACCAACGCCGAGGAAGCAGTACCTCCGTCTCCGCCGTCTGAGGCAAGCCTCGCTTCGCCGCAACTGCAGCCGAGCTCCACGCCGCCGCCCCGGTTCAGTGCCGTGGTATTGGGGTTCCCTCAGGAGCTTTCCACCCGGCATCTGCTCACCGCCGCGCAGTGGCGTTGGCCTTCTTGCTTGAGGGCCACCCGGAAATACTGCGACCGGGGCCAACTCTGTTGGTAAGAGTGGAAGCTGCCTTTGCGTCAGGGTTGCCCCTTTTAGAGCGACTCCTGGTCATCGAGGCTAGCCGACAGGAACGCTACCGGCCCTGCCGACGCTCCTGCGCCTTCGCCAAGACGCCTGCACCTCAGCGCCGCGGTGCCACTAATGTGGGACCCACGTCTTGACGAAGCAGTGCACTGGGCACAATTTCCGCCGCCGTCGCCGGTTCTGTGCCACTTGTGGTGGTGCAGGACATAACACCGGCCAGGCCCAGATAGACGGCGCTCCACTCCGCCGCCAACACGCTCACCGCAGCTTCACACCGGAGACGCCACACCAGCTTTAACGCAGCGACACGGAAGTCATTCAGGACCTCCACGCGGAGATCCTGAAACTTAGCTCTCGCTTAGCTGCTTTGGAGGAGAGCTTCACCAGCGCCTTCACCGAGAAGCTGCAGGACCTGCAAGTAGCCACCACCTCCGCCATCTCCACCCTACAGTCCACTACCGCTGAGCTGTATAACCGGATAGCAGCTACAACAGGGCCTCCCACAGCAGCAGTTCTACTCCGCCGAGCGGTCCCTTCACAGGGGCCAATCACACACCACAACTTCTCCACCAAGCGACTCGAGCAAGCGGCAAGACTCCCAAAAGCAGTGAACACGGCCAAGGGTATCTTCTTGCTACCAGGACACTTCAGAAGAGGAATCACCAGAACTAATCATTCACTCATTTCACCAACTACCTCTCAGTGGACAAACACAGGGCACAAAGCATCTGTGTCTCCTGGCAATTCATACTATCACTCGCTGTTACTGTCAGGCAGCATCCATATTCAACAGAAATGCGCAGGTGCCTTGTGCGGTACTGCATTAGAGAAGCATGGGCCTCCTACTTCCGGTGGGTTTTTTTGTGGGTGGTGCCGCCCTGGTTCGAGTCCAGGGCGGAAGGCTCACACTCCCAAGCTTTCCTGGGGTTAGGGCATCAGTAGCTTTTCCCCCAATCATCAACAAAAAAAAAAAAAATAAACTGTATGTCTTGAATTTTCTGAGAATAGCCTCTGTTGACTACCTTATTCTGGATGAATTTTACAGAATTTTGTACATTTGCAAACCATAAGAGATAGACAAAAACGCACTTAACTCTTTAAGACTCACAATTTATGCTATTTACATTTTTTTCGCGGACTGGATTGTTTTCGAGATATTTCTTATTATTGGTTTCAGGTTTAAGAAGCTTATACTTTTCTCATACAGGAATGTGTCAAATCCTGTCCATACAAAGGATCTTCAGTCACATAGCAACCAGCTTTTGACTGTCACTTTAAGCTATGGTACTCCCTTTTTTCGCTCTTACTTACAAGGAAGCAAGTAATAAGACTAATTCAGCTAATTATTTTTCGATTAGCATGAAGTAAATAGAAGTATAAGCTTTCTAACAATAATTTATTGCAGAGATGTAGAGAAAGTCAAGTGAATATAACACATCAGCTTTTTTCAATAGAGATGTACGAAAAATAACTCATTTTTGTTTATGAATCGAATTTTATATGCAACTACCGCAACCATTGTATGGTTGGTTGTAAATAAATAAACGACTGTTCTGTGATATGGTGTAAAATTTAAGAGTAATGGAGGAAGAACTAGTGTTCACGATAAAGACCTGGGTGGATGTTCGTCAATTGTTATGGAGAAATTCAAAGTATTTATACATATACAAAGTATTTATATATATATATATATGTGTGTGTATATTTGGAATATATATATAGCTTCACATCTTTTAAACTGGTTAGTTATAACGGACGATGAATAAAACTGTGGAACGAGGCACAAATAATGATATAGGGTTCCATGGATCTTAAAGCTGATCTCAGGATAAGGGATACTCCCTAAAAAAGCTTATCCGGGTAACTCATCATATGCGAGATTCGAGCTCGCGAACTGTTGCTATTTGAGACTGCCACGCTACCACTGCACTACACAGGCGGTTTGAGCAAAAGGTAAAGTAATTTAGAAAAACAGGAGTTTCCCTTCGGACACCCTACATGAGTTTTTGGATGGAAAAGATTTCCCAGACAATGAAGACCTCAAAGTAACACTGACATCTAGGCGGTGAAAGAGTATAACATCTGCATTGAAAAACCGGTATCACGTGATAGTAAATTGTCTTTTTTCACACAAGCCGTGAGTATCACAGGAGTTGGATGACAGGGTCAGACTGAAAAATGCAATGCCATAGCTGGGATTTGAACCACGGATCTCCCGGTCTCTAGCCGTGTGTAGGACAGGAGTTGAATAGGTAGAGTCAGACTGAAAAGTTCACTGTCATAGCCGGGATTTGAACCACAGATCTCCTGGTCTCTAGCCGTGTGTAGGACAGGAGTTGGATAGGTAGAGTCAGACGGAAAAGTTCAATGTCATAGCCGGGGTTTCAACCACGGATCTCCTAGTCTCTATCTGTGTGTAGGACAGGAGTTGGATAGGTACGAGTCAGACTGAAAAATTCAATGTTATAGCCGGGGTTTGAACCACGGATCTCCCGGTCTCTACCGTGTGTAGGACAGGAGTTGGATAGGTAGAGTCAGTCTGAAAAATTCAATGTCATATCCGGGATTTGAACCACGAATCTCCCGGTCTCTATCCGTGTGTAGGACAGGAGTTGGATAGGTAAGAGTCAGACTGAAAAATTCAATGTTATAGCCGGGGTTTCAACCACGGATCTCCCGGTCTCTAGCCTTGTTTAGGATAGGAGTTGGATAGGTAGAGTCAGACTGAAAAGTTCAATGTCATAGCCGGGGTTTGAACCACGGATCTCCCGGCTTATAGCCGTGTGTGGAACAGGAGTTGGATAGGTAGAGTCAGACTGAAAAGTTCAATGCCATTGCCGGGGTTTGAACCACGGATCTCCCGGTTTCTAGCCATGTGTAGGACAGGAGTTGGATGGTAGATTCAGACTAAAATACTCCATATAATATAATGTATATTAGGCAAAACACGTATGTTAGTATACCAGCACTGAGTGCAGAAGGTTAAAAAACTGGATCAAAACACCTGTCAAAAAGCATTCTAATGAACTGAAGGTGCACAGTGTAGCGCCGGGTAAGACAGACAGTGAATTAATTATCGTATAATCACAACATACAGAACGAGGGTACCGAGGTGAATTTTCGGCTAAATACATCGTTTTAGAGATGTGTTTACCGGAGTGGCATTTCTCAGATTAAAGTTAGCGTTTGGTCATTTTCGCGTCAAAAATATGGTTACCAAAGGAATTTTTGTGAACCCAAAGGGACCAGGTACATACACGCAGAGGTACGCTTTGAACGCTTAATTGTTTTTGTTTGTTCCATTCTCCCCATTTTCCCTTTTTCTGTTTCACGTACGATAATCCATCATGACATAACGGTATTTTTCCTTATACGCACATTCCCACCAGAACTATCCATTACGGAATTCTGTCCAAATTATTCATCAGCTCCCGTATTCATGTCGGACATTATTCATCACGGTTCTATTCATGTCGGACATTATTCAACACGCTCCCGTAATCATGTCAGACATTACAAATCACTCTCCCGTATTCATGTCGGACATTATTCATCATGTTCCCGTATTCATGTCGGACATTATTCATCACACTTCTATTCTTGTCGTACATTATTCATCACGCTCCCGTATTCATGTCAGACATAATTCATCACGCTCCTGTATTCATGTCGGACATTATTCATCACGCTCCCGTATTCATGTCGGACATTATTCATCACGCTTCTATTCATGTTGGACATTATTCATCACGCTCCCGTATTCATGTCAGACATTCATGACGCTCCCGTATTCATGTCGGACATTATTCATCACGCTCCCGTATTCATGTCAGACATTCATGATGCTCCCGTATTCATGTCGGACATTATTCATCATGTTCCCGTATTCATGTCGGACATTATTCATCACGCTTCTATTCTTGTCGGACATTATTCATCACACTCCCGTATTCATGTCAGACATTATTCATCACGCTCCCGTATTCATGTCGGACATTATTCATCATGTTCCCGTATTCATGTCGGACATTATTCATCACGCTTCTATTCTTGTCGGACATTATTCATCACGCTGCCGTATTCATGTCAGACATAATTCATCACGCTCCTGTATTCATGTCGGACATTATTCATCACGCTCCCGTATCCATGTCGAACATTATTTATCACGCTTCTATTCATGTCGGATATTATTCATCACGCTGCCGTATTCATGTCAGACATAATTCGTCACGCTCCCGTATTCATGTCGGACATTATTCATCATGTTCCCGTATTCATGTCGGACATTATTCATGACGCTTCTATTCATGTGGGTCATAATTCATCACGCTCCCGTATTCATGTCAGACATAATTCATCACGCTCCTGGATTCATGTCGGACATTATTCATCACGCTCCCGTATTCATGTCGAACATTATTCATCACGCTTATATTCATGTCAGATATTATTCATCACGCTGCCGTATTCATGTCAGACATAATTCATCACGCTCCCGCATTCATGTCGGACATCATTCATCACGCTTCTATTCATGTCGGACATTATTCATCACGCTCCCGTATTCATGTCAGACATAATACATCATGCTCCCGTATTCATGTCGGACATCATCACGCTTCTATTCATGTCGGACATTATTCAGGACGCTTTTATTCATGTCGGTCATAATTCATCACGCTCCCGTATTCATGTCAGACATAATTCATCACGCTACCGTATTCATGTCGGACATTATTCATCACGCTACCGTATTCATGTCGGACATTATTCATCACGCTTCTATTCATGTCGGACATTATTCTTCACGGTCCCGTATTCTTGTCAGACATAATTCATCACACTCCTGTATTCATGTTGGACATTATTCATCAGGCTCCCGTATTCATATCGGACATTATTCATCACGCTTCTATTCATGTCGGACATTATTCTTCACGGTCCCGTATTCTTGTCAGACATAATTCATCACACTCCTGTATTCATGTTGGACATTATTCATCACGCTCCTGTATTCATGTCGGACATTATTCATCACGCTTCTATTCATGTCGGACATTATTCATCACGCTCCCGTATTCATGTCAGACAATTCATCACACTCCACTATTCATGTTGGACATTATTCATTACGCTCCCGTATTCATGTCGGACATAATTGAAAATTTGCAAACCCGATTTCCTTTTCCGTTACGCTTTCCATTTCTATTATTGTTGAACTCATTTCATTCGTTTACATTTCTCTTAATGTCCCACTCCCCCAATTCCTTTAACCCCAATATCATCTGGCCCACAAACATATGGTTTCTGCTTGCAGAACCATTCGGTACACTGACGTTAATGCTATGTGATTTATAAACCATAAACTGACACTGCTTTACTTCTCTAGCACCTCATAATACGAAATATTACTGTGAATACGCGTTTCAGGCTCCCTAAATAAAAAACCCATTCATTGTTAAAAAGCTAGTGCTTCTATTTACTTCATATACTAATAGAGAAAAAAATAGTAGAAATAGTCTTATTACTTGCTTTCTTGCAAGTAGAGGCGAAATAAGCGAGTACCATAGGTTAAAGTGATAATCAAAAGCTGGTTGCTGTGTTACTGAAGTTGCTTTGTTTGTATGGACACGAGTTGACAAATTCCTGTATGAGAGAAGTATGTTTTTCAAAGCTGAAACCAAAAACGAGTATCTAAAAATCGACCAACTCCACGAAAAAATGTATGCAAGATAAATGGTGTGTTTTAAGTTGCTCTATATTTTTTGTGTTGTAAGTTTTTGTCCATCTCATACACTTTAGAAGTTATGCGAAATTCCGTAAAATTTCTCCAGAATAAAGAATGCTTCGAGGCTATTCCATTTTATTTGTCAGGTAAACATTTTTAATATACGAAATTTTAATCAAAATCGTTAGAGCCATTTTTGAAAAAAGCAAAATTTTCGAAAAAAGTTCCATTTAAAGGGTAGTTGGGTTGGGGGATTTTTCTCAAAATCTTCGTGTCGCATCCCTAGAAGATTCTAAACTTAAATACCAACTTTGGTATTTTACCGACTTTTCGTTTTTGAGTTTCGTGTTCACAGACACACGGACACACACACGCACACGGATCTTTTCCTGAAATTGTTTTTTTTGGATACAGGTGACCCTAAAACATATATTTCTGATGAAATCTCGGTATCGAATTTTTGGGTGGAGTGCAATACCTTCTCTATACACTATGTACATAATACGTGTAGAGAAAGTAAAAATGTATGACATGAATTGTGTGATTTAACGAGATCTGCAATTGTGGGTGATACATTTTTGTCTGTCTCTCACGGTTTACCAGTTGTACAAAACTCAGTACAATTCATCCAGAATAAATAGCTCTTTAGAGGGTATTCTCAAAATATGCAAAATAGATATTTTATTTTTGATGTAAACATCTTTAATGTACAGTATTTTAATCAAAGTAAATACAGATATTTTTGAGAAAAACAAAGTTTTCAGAAATAATTTTATGTAAAGGATAGTTTTGAGTGAGGGAGGGGGGTTTCTTGAAAAATTCATGTCGAATCCTTCGTAGACGCCAAAATTACATACCAAGTTTGGTATTTAATGGATTTTTCGTTTTTATATTTTAAGCTGCCCAAAGATACACACACGGACGGACATTTATTTCTAAAAAATTTATATTTTCCATTCTCATGACTTCCGCCACAACTAGGAACACATTATTGTTAAAAAGCTTTTTCTTCCATCTACTTCATGTTAATCTAAATAAACCTAAGCAGAAATATTTTCGTGTAAGTAGAAGGTAAGTAATGGAATACTCTTAGCTAAAACGGTAGTCAAGTGTTTTAAAAGCTGGTTGCTATGTAGATGAAATCTGTTTCTTTGCATTGCCAGGAATTGAAAATCCCCTTAAGTGAAAAGTTTGTATTTTAAAAAAGAAACCAATAACAAGGAATATGATCAAATGATCAACTTCACGAAAAAAATATATATTTGACTTTAAATTATGTGTTTCAACGAGCTCTACAAATGTCGGGTAGTATGCTTTTCTCTGTCTTACACTTTACTAGTTATGCAAAATCCAGCAAAATTCATACCAAGTAAAGAGGCCTTCACAGGTTATTCTCAGAAAATTCAAGATAAATATTTTATTTGTCGTGTTAGTACGATATTTTAACCCAAATCGATCGAGCCATTTTTTGAGGAATAAAAATGTTCGAACATTTTTGTATGTAAAAGAAAATGTTGGCTAGGAGGATTTTCCTCAAAATTTTCGGACACGGACCTTATTTCTGTAAATACTTTTCTGGATACTGGGGACCCTAAAACATGTATTTCGAAATGTGGGGTGGGATGCAACACCTTCTGTATAAATAAGTACATAGTACGTGTAGAGAAAGTAAAAATACACGTTTGAATTCAGTGGGGTCTCAAAACAGGTATTTCCGAATAAACGTCGGTATAAAATGTTTGTACATACGTGCTATAGGAAGTAGAAGCGTAAGTTTTTATTTCTTGAGCACTTCTCTGATTTTTACCGTTTTATTATGCGCTGTTACTTAACTGGCTTTAATTACTCTGCTTTTGTATAAACACTTCCTGAGTTTTGGGACGTTTTATTGTAGCTTTTAAACTCGAATACGATTTAATTAACTTCCTCCCTTACTTAGAGAAATTATTTTAAAAACGTTTTCCCATTTATTTATAAAATCCTACAACCCCAGCGGCTGTTGTAATTAATGAGTAAAATATATTCAAGGAAAATTATTTGAAGGATCGATAGAAGTCTCACGTTCTTAATCTCCCCCTGAAAGATCTTCCAAGTCCTCGAAATATTCCCTTTAATGGTGGAATAGTCTTTGGTTGGAGCGGTCCAGTAATTTCTTCCTCTAGTCTATATGTACAATGTACTTCGTAATTCCTGACCAGAATGGTATACGGAGGAATGGCGGGAAAAATATATACCGCGATCTTTTATCACCGCGAATGTAGATCTAGAAGCATGTTGGGCGCTACTGGCAGTCACGGAATTCGCGGACGTGATAGATAGCTTTTTACATAGTATATAGAGAAGATATTGTAATGTACCCAAAAACTCGATACCGAGATTTCACCGGAAATACATGTTTTCAGACCCCTGAATCCCAAAAAAATTATAAAAGGGTCCGTGTTTGTGGGACTGTGGAAAATACCTTTAAATACCAAACTTGGTGTATAAATTTGGTATCTTTCAAGGATGTGACACGAAGATTTTCAAGAAAATCCTCCTTCACCCAACTATCCTTTACATGAAACTTTTTTCGAAATTTTTATTTCCTCAAAAATGGCTCTAAGGATTTCAATTAAAGATATTTACCTGACAAATAAAATGCATATCTTGACTTTTCTGGGAATAAGCTTTGAATACTACCTTATCCTGGATGAATTTTACTGAATTTTTCATAACTGCTAAATCGTAAGAGCTGGACAAAAACTTACCATACAAAATAGAGGACGTTCAAACACACAATTTTTGTAATACACATTTTTTCATGTAGTTCATTGTTTTTTAGATATTCCTTATTTTTGGTTTCAGGTTTGGAAAACTTATACTTTTCTCATACACGATTTGTCAAGTCCTGCCCATACAAACAAAGGAACTTGAGTCCCACAGCAGCCAGCTTTTGACTATCACTTTAACCTATGATACTACGTTATTTTGCCACTACTTACAAGGAAGCAAGTAATAAGACTATTTATGCTATTTTTTTTCTCGATTAGCATGAAGTAAATAGAAGCATAAGCCTTTTAACAATACTTTGTTACAGAGATGTAGAAAAAGTCATGTGAATGGAATTCATCAGATTTTTACCTAATGCAAGATAGCTGATATCTGAGAAGGCTGATATTAATAGAGAAGAGATAAGAAGAGTTAAACAAAAGAGATTATAATATTTTTCATGAATTGTATGTCAGTTTCGGGTCACTGTTTTTTGTTGTTGTGTTAGTATTGTGTGTATAGGTCCATTTGTCTACTATAATAGGGTACACTATTACATCGAAATTCGGTTTGTTCTGTGTAGAAAATTTAATTTGCTGTATTTGAATATTTTATCCTTTTATTTTCGTGTTTACTCTTTTAAATTTTTGTGTTTTAATATTTCTTAAAGCTTTGTATATTACAAAAGCACGTACAGTCTGTGGATCCGTGAGATTGATAAATATCAATGTGTGTATACTGGTATTTCAATAAATACACTTAGAGAAGGTATTGTATTCCTCCCAAAGTCCTGAGATTACACCGGAAATAAAAGTGTTGAGGTACTCTGGGCCCAAAATAGCATTTTAGAAAAAGGTCCATGTGTCTATGGACAGCATAGCTCAAAAAAGAAATTTCCGTTAAATACCAAACTACGCACTTAAGTTACGTATCACCATGGATGCAACACGAAGATTTTCAAGAAAATCCCCTCATCGCCAACTACTCTTTAAATGCAAAACTTTTCCAAAACTTTGAAGTTCTCAAAAATGGCTCTAACGATTTTAATTAAAATACCGTATATTAAAGATAATTGCATATATGTATATAATTAAAATATGTATATCGTGAATTTCTGGGAATAGACTCTGAAGACCTCTTTATTCTGAATGAATTTTGCGTAACTAGTAAACCGTAAGAGTAAAAAAAAAAACCTAATAACAAAAATGTTCATAACATTAAAACACAATTTATATCAGGTACGGGTTATTCATGAAATTGACAATATCTGAGATGTTTTTTATTTGCTTAAAATACTTAAACTTGTCTCACACAGCAAGTTGTAAACTCCTTGCCTTGCATAGAAATGGATTTCAACCACAGGACAACCTGCTTTTAAAAGATTTGACTATCACTTTAGCCTAGTGCATTCTCTTATTTTCCTTCTACTTACAAAGAAGCAGGTAATTAAGAGAGTTTCTGATAATTTTATCATAATGTAGATAGAATATGATTTTTAACAATTATTTGTAACAATGATGTAGAGAAAGTAATAAGAGTGGAACACGTCAGACTTTTAATGCCGTTCAGTGTACTAAACTTAAGTTAGCGCTATAGGTATATAAACGGTGTCTTAAATACAATAACTGCAAACTCATAAGTGAACATTTTAGAAAGAAATAATTTAAACAAATGTTGGCCGATTGTTAAGGACTATTTGTAATTTATTAGAAATAACTCGGAAGTCCTCTTCAGTCTGAATGATTTTTGCATTAGAGGTAAACCGTTAGAGATAGACAAAATGTTACTACATAAAAAATCTGGATAGATCTCGTTAAAACACACAATTTATGCGATATGCCATTTTTTGTAGAATTAGCCATTTCCGATATATTCTTTGTTATTGGCTTCAATTACAAAGCACTTGACAAACAAAGTTTTGGTGTACATAAGTTTGTCAATTCCTCGGGATGCAAAATGAACGAATTTTAAATACATAACCACGAGTTTTAAAATATTTAACTATCACTTTAGCCTGTGTATTCCCTTATTTCCCTTCTACTGACAAGGAAGTAAGTAATAAGATAATTTGTGTAAAGCTTTATCTTTATTAGCATGAAGTAAATAGAAGAATAAGCTTTTTAACAATAATTTGTTTTAGAGATATGTAGAAAGTCACATGAATAGGACACATCAGGTTTTTTTAAAAATATGTACCCAAAGAAACGAGGTTTATTTACCAATTTCAATTGTAATAATAATAACAATAATAATAGTTACAATTACAAATTTCTTAGTTCCATCTTTTTGCAGCCACTTGCCTGTGACCAAAGGTTACAATTCCAGCCCCAAAATCCGAAGCTAGATGAATTTAATAGCAGATAATGTACCAGGTTCTTATCAGATATGAAACAAAGGTTACCATTAGGCAAGTTTACAAGCTGAGCCTGTCCTGAGGGAAATAATATGTTATTATTTCACTCTTTCTATATAACTCTAAGTCTTTAAAAGCCATTTTCCGCATTTAGAGCAATAAATCTTGTATTAATAACTAAGAATGTGACGTAATGCTTTTGGAGAAATCTGATTGTTGCATGTGCTAAACTACAAATCCTTCACAATAATATATAACCTTGGCTTCAAAGGATAAGCATTTATAAGAGAAACTTCAGATACACATAACATTTCGTGTAAACTTACGAAAAGAATATCAATTATAAAGAAACAAAAAGGAAACAATAACAATGGTCTACTAAGCTTATGCTGAGGATAAGAACATAAAATTGATTTCAGTCACGCTCAGGCTTTTACTTTATCTACACGAATTATGTAGAGTGTATAGAGAAGGTATTGTATTGTATATAGAAAATTGTACGTGTGTGTCTGTGTGTGTCTGTGTGTATGTGTCTGTGTTTGTGTGTGTGTGTGTGTGTGTCTGTGTGTGTTTGTGGGCAGCAAGCTCAAAAACGAAAAGACCGTTAAGGCCCAAACTTAGTATTTAAGTTTGGAATCTTCCAAGGATGCAACACGAAGATTTTCAAGAAAATCCCCCCAAAACAAACTACCCCTTACATGGAAAAAATTTTGAAATGTTTTATTTTCTTAGAAATGGCTCTAACGATTTTGACTATTATTTATTATATTGAAGATATTTACTTTTCAAATAAAATGTATATCTTGAATTTTCTGGGAACAGCCTCTGATGACTACTTTATTCTGGATGAATTTTACGGAATTTTGCATAACTGCTAAACGTAAGAGATGCACAAAAACTTACTACACAAAAAATGTAGAGTCCGTTAAAATACACAATTTATGTGATATACTTTTCTCGTGGTTTTGATCATTTTTCAGATATTCCTTGATTTTGGTTTCAGCTTTGAAAAACTTATACTTTTTTTACACACGAATTTGTCAACTGCTGTCCATATAAACAAAGGACTTTCAGTCACATAGCTACCAGCTGTTGACTATCACTTTAATCAATGGTACTGCCTTATTTCGCTTCTACTTATAAGGTGCAAGTAATAAGACTATTTCTGCTAATTTTTTCTCGATTAACATGAAGTACATACAAGCATAAGATTTTTTACAATATCTTTTTAGCAGAGAGGTAGAGAAAGTCATGGGAATGGAACACAACAGATTTTTCTTGTTACTTTCCCTACACGTACTATGTAATAGAGAAGGTATTGTATTGCACACAAAAATTCAATACCGAAATTTCATCGGAATGTGGGTCTCCCTGAATCCAAAAGAAAAGGAGTTTTGGAAAAATGTTCATGTGTGTGTCTGTCTGTCTGTATGTCTGTCTGTCTCGGTGGATAGCATGGCTCAAAAACAAAAAGACCGTTGAAAACAAAGCTTAGTACTTAAGTTTAGTATCTTCCAATTTGCGACTCGAAGATTTTTAAAAAATCCCCCAATTCATGGACCTTTTTTCGAAAATGTTGGTTTTACAAAAATGGCTGTAACGATTTTAATTAAAATATTGTATATTAAAGATATTTACCTTACAAATAAAATGTATATCTTGAGTTTTCTGAGAATAGCCTCTGAAAACACCTTTATATTGGGAGAATTTTACTAAATTTTACCTAACTGGTAAACCGTAAGAAATAGACAAAAACTTACTCTCAAAATACATAGACTCCTTGAAACACACAATTTATGCCAACTACATTTCTTTCGTTGAGTTGACCATTTTTGAGATATTTCTTGTTATTAATTTCAGTTTTAAAACTTTTCACATTCGGGAAACGGATATCAACCACGTGACAACCAGCTTTTAAGATTTGACTATCACTTTAGCCTTGTGTATTTGCCTTCCTTACAATAATGCATTTCTGCTAATGTTTATCTCGATTAGCTTTTTAGGAATAACTAAAGAAAAGCATGTGAATGGAACGCATACGATGTTTTTATTATTAATGCAGAGGCATTTAAATATAAAATTCATTGTCCAAGAACTACAAGAGTATGTGCAGATAAAACAAACACTAACATGAAGTAAAGCATGTGCAGAGTAAGACAATTTTGGGCTGGTAGTAGTTAAAGTATCATCTTTTCTCTGGTCTTCCAAAAGCGATCGACAAAATTACTACATTTTGATTTCATTTGAAACAGCAGCAAGATAAATTCACATGTATTCCATTCACATTACTTGCTCTACATCTCTGCCACAAATTTTTGCTAAAAAGTTTATGCTTCTTTTTATTTCATGCTTATCTAGAGAAAATTAGCAGAAATAGTTTTATTGCTTGCTTCCTTATAAGTAGAAGCGAAATAAGGGAGTACCATTGGTTAAAGTGATAGTCAATAGCTGGTTGCTATGTCACTGAAGTTCCTTTGTTTGTATGGACACGATTTGACAAATTCCTGTATGAGAAAAGTATAAGTTTTTTAAAGCTGAAACCAAAAACAAGGAATATCTAAAAAACGATCAACTCCATGAAAAAATGTATATTACATAAATTGTGTGTTTAAATGAGTTCAACATTTTCTGTTACCTAAGTTTTTCTCTGTCTCAAAACTACGAAACATTCATCTAGAATAATGTGGTATTCATAGACAGGTTACTGGTCAGGTAAATATCTTTAATACACGATATCCGATTCAAAATCGTTAGAGCCATTTTTGAGAAAATTAAAGCTTTCCAAAATTTTTCCATGTAAAGGGTAGTTGTGGTCGGGGCAATTTTCTTGAAAATCTTCGTGTTGTATCCTTGGAAGATATTGAACTTAAATACCCAGTTTGGTATTTAACGGACATTTGGTTTTTGAGCTATGCTACCCACAGACTCACACATAACACAGACATTTTTCTAAATATGCTTTTATGGACCCAGGGGGTCCTAAAACATGTATTTCCGGTGAAATATCGGCATTGACATTTTGTATATATTACAATATCTTCTCTAAACACTATGTACATAGTATGTGTATGGAAAGTAAAAAGAGAGAGACAAAGAAAAGGAAACCTAAGTTTATTTGGTACACCAGATATGTGATTTTGTTAACGTTAAATACATCAGTTGAAAATGAATTAAAGATAAACCGACAGTGCGCAACAGAGAATGTACATGATCACATAATGATTTGTGAGTCTTTATTTAATCAACGGAGAGAGAATGCTCACAATTTCGCCATGGCACAATCAATGTAACTAGTTATTCATACAGTTAGTTATGTCCTTTCATGATAGCTTCAACACAGGTAGGTTGAAAAATCTCTTCACAATATTGACACAGATAGGGATATCTGGCAAATAACTATAACTGTGTTGCTCGTAGCAGAATGCTAAAAGCTTGCTCACCCATATGAAGAAGTGTATGAATATTTAAAAACCTGATGTGTACCATTCACATGACCTTCTCCATATCCCTTGCAACAAGTTATTCTTAAAAAGCTTATACTTTTATTTACTTTCTGCTAATCAGAAAAAATAGCAGAAATGCTGCTTTACTACACAGTTCTGTGTATTTTAATTATCTCAACGTACCAGTGAGAAGAGAATTAAATTCCAAACTATTTCTATATATTTTAAGAAATATGTAAGAAAATTAGGAAAGGGTTTAGAGTATTTGGCGTTTTACCAAGTTAAAGGTCGCCTCCAATAATAAATATTCACTCTGTTTTTAGTTTCTCTACACGTACTATGAACATAGTGGATATAGGAAGTAGTGTATTCCACCCAAAAGTGCGACAGCGATATTTCTCCGGAGATATATATTTAAGGACCCCCTGAATCAAAAAAAAAAATCCGTATATTTATTTAAAAGTATTCCTATACTATACAAGGAAAACTAGATGCACCTGGTGTGTGCCATATCTCGCCTGTGGTTTAGGATGGGGAGGTCCCAGGTTAAATAATTGGTGGTGTGGCATGCCTGAATAATGACGGGGCAGGTGTGAGATCTATTTTGTAAATTTTGAAACATATTACTCCATTGTCTTTTGTTTTAATTATTAGTACATACTGTTGCATTTAACATTTGAAATACACAAAATGATGACCAAATATGTCCAACGTTTGTCAATCCTTCACCATAGTTTCTCGCCTAAAAATATGTTACTATTGAAAAGGTTCAATGATCAGTAGACCATATATATTTTGAATAAGAAAGAAAATGTCATTATTTACTAGCCACTTCTCTTAGCACACGAGGATTGGCGCCAAAGCCACCTATATGACACAAGGAAGACTAAATAAGGAGAGGGAAGTTTATAAAAGAATACACAGATCTTATAACACAGGTTTTATGTTATGAATATATACAGAAATTGACACTACGTGTACAACTTGTGATGTATGTCAATAACGATATCTTCCTCACTGTTTGTCATGCCACCTGCAGTAGTTACCCTGTATGATCGACATGATCTTGATCTGCCCCCACCACTTGGCTGACACTCGAGCAACAAGGTGGGGAGAGACATCTAGTGTACTTGTGTCAAAGTATAACAACGAAATCACAAACATTTGCTAGAATCACTCGAAACAGTTTCAACTGACACTGAATATCACACCAGGCTTCACTTTTTATATTTAAAAAGAACATGATGGCCGTAAATTTATGATCGAGTGTCATCCAAGTGTTTTATTGTACTACTCTACTAGTTAAGATGCGCTTTGCCTTTCAGGTATGCACTGAATTTGCTTTTCTTCACATTGCATTAATGAACGTGTTGCTTCAGCAAATGAAATAAAATATATCGTATTATATCTCCCTTGCTGTCTCTCTGATTCTTCTTTCAAGAAGAAAAAGCTCACGCGAATGATTACTTTGATAAAACGTGACAACGTTGCTTTTCGTGGCATATGATGCACCGCATGTTAACCATTAGTGTAGCACAATTATACAAAAAGTTCATTCCTATAACTCACTGTGTTTTGCCGATGCCAACCGTCCTTATGCGTTGCACACTAAAACTATTTCCTGTGCAAAAGAACCTTCACATTGTCGTCTATAAAACATCCATTTAAAAATGTACCTTGTCCTTTGCTACAGGTGCAAACACATTCCAGTATCGCTGTGAAATAATAGTATGGAAAGTATAATAGTATACACAAACTATAAAACTGCACATTTCTAATGATAAATAGTTCATTTTTTTTAATAATATGAGAGTAATTTTGAGCTGTGGGATTTTTGTTTGTCAGCTTTCTAGTCCACGCTAAGCTGTTCTTTGTAATCAAAACATTTGGATTTATAAAAATGAAGTTACATTTGTAGCGTTATAAAGACCCGCGACATGTTTGGCACTCCAACCAGAATACAAAACATGATACTTACCTTTGTTACAAAATTAACTCAAGTTCCTTGGTTTTAGTCTTTTTTAATTTTTTCCTTCTTGTTTTAAGTCTTTAAATTACAAATATTGAGTATTGTAATATGCGACTCTATCGCTTACTGTAATAAATACAAATACCTTATATTTGTAACAGGGCATTTTGAATGATAGCTTGGATATCCACCATATATTTTAAACATGATCACCTTAGTAAGAATTTTACACAAAAGTTGCCCAAATAGTTATTCATTTTTGAATTAACAGCATTACAAAATAAAGTACTAGAACAGGAATGAACTGAACTATGATAACAAAATCTGACGTGTTACACACTTCTTACAGGAGATAATTCTTGTATAAACACCATGTTAATCGCGATAAACATTAGCATAACGTTTTTATTACTTAATTCCTTATAAGTACAGGAGAGCTGAGGAAAATCGTTATGCGAATGTGATAGTCAACTGTTTTAAAAGCTGTCATTATGCGATTGTCATTACATTTGCTTGGCCAGAAGTAAAACAAAAGAAAAATGGAAAATTTCTGTCTCAGAAAAGTATAAGCACTTTACAATTGAAACTAATAACAAGGAATACCTCGAAAACGGTAAACTTCACGGAAAAATGTATATGACATAACTTATGTATTTTAACAAGATCTACATTTTTTGTGTTGTAAGTTTTTGACTATCTCTTACGGTTTGCCAGTTATGCAAAGTTGCGTAAAATTCATTCAGAATAAAGTAGTCTTCAGAGGTTATTCCAAGAAAATTTAAGGTATACATTTTATTTGTCAGGTAGGTAAATATCTTTAATATACGATATTCTAATGAAAATGGTTATAACAATTTTTGAGAAAATCAAAATTTTCATAAATTTGTCCATGTAAATGGTAGTTGGAAGTGGAGGGATTTTCTTGAAGATCTTCCTATCGCACACTTAGAAGATACGTACTTAAATATAAAATTAGGTATTTAACGGAGTTTTCGTTTTTGACAGCTATGCTGCCCAGAGACACACACACACACAGGGACATATTTCTAAAAAAAAAATATAAATTCAGGGGGTCTCAAAACATGTATTTCCGGCGAAATCTTGGTATCGAATTTTTGGGTGCATTACAATACATTCTCTATACTCATGTACATAGTACGTGTAGAGAAAGTAAAATGTATATAAGAAAAAATCTGTGTTTTAACGAGTTCGACATTTCCTGTGAAGTATTTGTTTATCTCTTACGGTTTGCCATTTAATTACATTTCGTAAAATTATCCAGAATAAAGTAGTCTTCAGAGGCTGTTCCCAGAATATTCAAAATATACATTATATTTGTCAGGTAAATGTCCTTAATATACTATATTTTAACAAGAATGTCTAGAACTATTTTTGAGAAAATCAAAATGCTCGATTTTTTTTAATGTAAAGAAGTTGGGATGGGAGGACTTTCATAAAAATCTTCGAGTCATATGCTTGGAAGATGCTGAACTTAATCACCAAGTTTGGTATTTAAGGTACGTTTTGTTTTTGAGCATTGCTCTCTACAGTCACACACTAACACACACACCCACACGCACACATATGGATCTTTTTCAAAATCTATGGTTCTTTTTGGATTCACGGGGACCCAAAACAGGTATTTCCGGTGAAATTTCGGCATGGAATTTTTGGGTGCAATACATTACCTTCTTTATGCACTATGTACATATTACGTGTAGAGAAATTAAAAACATGGTGTATTACGCTCACATAATCTTCTTCTGTGCAATTCATTCTAATCCAGACAAACATTAGCCGAAATAGTCTTATTACTTGCTTTCTTATAAGTAGAAGTGAAATAAGCGAGTACCATAGGTTAAAGTGACAGTCAAAAGCTGGTTGCTATGTGGTTAAAATCCGTTTCTTTGCATTGCCATGAGTTAACAAATTCCCGTATGAGAATGGTTAAGTACTTGAAAACTGAAACCAATAACAAAGAATATCTCAGATATGGTCAACTATACACAAAATGTACAAAAGTATGTGTTTAAACGAGATTTGTGTAGTAAGGTTTTCTGTTTGCCTTGCGGTTTACTAGTTGTGCAAACTTCAAACAGAGGCTCGTCCCAGGAAATTTATCAGAGATATTTTCTTTTTCATGCACCTATGTATTTACACGGCATTTTAATCAAAATTGTCACAAACATTTATAGCATTGAATTTCTTAACTGACTCGCATGTTTCCCGGTAAAGCACAAGGTGATCTCAAGTTATTTTAGATGACAACCCCAATGGTGACTTACTAAGTTGTAAGTCCCAGGATCCATAGCATAGCCAACTATTTAGGTAATTGTGATAATTTTAACTGTGGGAGACCCGTGGCCCAAATCATTGAATTGTTAAGTCTGCCTCTACATACCCAAGTAGTACTAGTGTTATCCTTTATCTCGATCAGTATGAAGAAGAAAGATTCATCTTTTGTAAGTTGCTTATTGGTAGAGAATGTAACACGTCAGATATTTACTTTTTTTGGTAGTGTTTAACTACTTTGGCACCGCAGGCGATGACACTGGTGACGCGTGAAGTGAAGATGGAGCACCAGTGGAATGCGATGGCGGGGGAAACCGGAGAAAACCCACCTCTGCGCCGCTTTATCCACTATAAATCTCACATGCGTCGCTTGGGATCGAACCCAATTTGTCTAGGTGAGAGGTGAGTGGTCTAACCACTCGGCCAAGGCGCGGCCTTTAACTTTCTATACACATAGTGTATAGAAGAAGTATTGTATTCCATCCAAACATTCAATACCAAGATTTCACCAGAAATGTAAGTTTTGAGATCCATGAGTCCAATGACAGCATTTTTATACCACACTTGGTATTTAAGTTTGGTATCTTCCAAGGGAGCGACACGAAGATTTTCAAGAAAATGCCCCCACCGCAAACTGCCCCTTATATGGAATGAGTTTTGAAAATGTTGTTTTTCTCAAAAACGTTTATAAAGAATTTTATTAAAATTCCACACATTAAAGATATTTACACCAGAAATAAAATGTATATCTTGAATTCTGAGAATAGCTTTTGAAGACCTTTTCATTCTGAATGAATTTTTTCCACTTTTGCATAAACTTGTAAATCGTAAGATATAGAGAAACTTACCACCAAAAGTTGTAGATCATGTTAAAAGACACAATTTATGTTAGGTACAGTTTTGTTACACAGCTGAACGTTTTGGTTATATTTATAGTTATTATTTTCAATTTCAAATTACGCATATTCTCATTCGTTTAATCTCTCTTTTGATTTTCAGAAATGCAAATAGAACGGAACTTCAATTGTTTACTTTCGATCGGCTTAAAAAAATTGTGAATATTGCTTGCACCTTAAGCCCTTAGTGTTAATGTTTATCTCCTTTAGCATGGTGTTTGTAGGAATTATTTGTTATAGGCTAGGTAGAGAAAGTCATGTGAATGTGACGTATCAAAATTATTTAAACATTCTATCCACTTTAAGAAAATTTTAAACAGACAATTTGTTACAAAGATATTAGCGAATGTAATTTTTGAAAGCGATAGAAAATTAAAACCCTATCCACGTTTAGAAAATTTCAAACAGACTAAATAAGTATTACAAAGATATTAAGGAATTTAGCTTTTGAAAGTAAAGCAAAAAGTAATGCTTCGATAGTGGTTAATGCATTTAGAACATACTTTCTCTATTTATTGAGAATAAACTGCTGGACTCCAATATACGAGCTTCAAAATCGAGAATTTGAAACAAATTTAAATCAATTCTCTTTTGATTGGAGTTCTTTTATGCTACAAAATGATCATGTTTGAAATGCATGGTGTGTATAAGGCTTTCGTTGATTAATATTTATACTATTTTCACTGTATTAGACTATTTTTCCGTGGATGTTGCAAAACAATTAAACTTTCTCTTGAATGAGGAAGGTTTAGTAGTTTTGCAATTACTGACCAATGTATAGTCCCAAGCGGGAAGTCCATGGCCTAACTGATCGTTTTCACTTAACTGATCAATGCTGATATCACAACTATATGGGTTTGAGTCTGAGTTGCACTAATGAGTGTCCGAGCCCATATCAATCTTAACATCCTTAGAGCTATTCACTGGATCGGAAAACTTCCAGCGTATTTCCTTAGTAATGTCTTCGACAAAAGACGCTTGCTTGTTCCTCTGGCTGGCAGCACTGTCCACTTTGTCTCTCCTGGGGTCACCCTGGAGATTTCTCTGACGTCAAATTTCCGTGCCTTCGATGCCTTCTCCCTCGTACCCCTCGTCCGGACTTTCTGTGAGGAGCCCTTGCTGGTGGCGATGTCCATGCTGGGTGGCTACCTCGCAAGTAGACATACCTTCGTCCTCGTCCTTCACTGCATCTTGTCCAAGACGACTGCTTCTGGGACCCGTGATGTCTCCGATGTTGTTCTGTGAACTAGAACTTATGGGCGTGACTCCAACTCCGATCCCGCTGGAGCTGGGACTGAAGTTGGAGGGTGATGCGAGATCACCGCTGGATGTTTTCTTTGTTGCTGCCCCGGACGATGAGGATTGTACATGGTAATTTGCCGCACCTGACCATGGTACAGAGGAATCGATGGGTGGACTGGTACAACTGGAAGGATTGCTCACTGCAGAGGTAGGAGTAGGCATGGTAGGCTCGCCTTTATACGGCGCTGGAGGGGAGGGAAGATACGTGCTGTCGGGGAACGATCCTGGGTCACCAGCGTACAGTGTATGGCTACCCTGAGGAAGTTTGGATGGTGTTTGCTGCTGAGGCGGTCCACAGGGATAGCCTTCCACGGTGTAGCGAACATCTGGAGGACTGTAATGTTCGTAAGAAGGTTGAGAAGTTCGCGCTAGGAACTCTGCCTCGCGCGAGTACCTGCTGCAAGGAGTGGCTGCGGTGCCTGCAACAGCCTCTAGCCTGTTGGGTCTACTGTGCGGCAGTGTTCTGTAGAACGCAGCAGCTGCTGGAGCTTGTGGGGCAGCAGCATGTAAAGGTAAATGTGTAGGCAGTTTAGGCAAACCGTAATCTACTGGGTAGCCGTCGCTATCCAGGAAGCGTCCAGGCGAGAGATGGACGTCAGCCGTGTGGTGGTGGTGCTGATATATCTCGCGAGTACTGCCCCGAGGCAATGTTGACATGTGCAGGGGGAACTCTGGTCCTACATCCTGACGCAGCTGATGATGTGAAGCTGATAGAGTCATCGCTATTGCAGTGGCTTTCCCATTTTCATAATCGTGTATGATATTTTCCATTGCTTCTTGATAGCTGTTATTGCCACTGTTTTCTCGTTCACCTTCTTCACCACTTTCGCCATCACCGCGACGTGAAGTACCTCGTCTCTCTTTACCAACACTCTCTGTGTCATTTATTAAATCTGGATTCTGCTCTAATTGATAGTTCCTCAAGGATGGAGGACTACCATAAGAATGTGCAGCTATCACTGACTCACTCAGGATTGCCCCTCCTGCACTTGCGGAAACCAAGATCATGTCATGTTGATGGCGCTCGGTCATGACCACGGTGCCATTTATCTTGGCAGGTCCACTCGTGGCCATTTCAGTGCCACTCATCATTCTTGTGATTTGGTTTCCAGAGTCTACAGTAACGGATTTACCGTGCTGTTGATGCTGATGTTGTAATGCCACAACTTTGCTGCGTTCCTTCTTTCGTCTCCTTCTCCTCTGGCGGTGACATCGCACCAAACAGAGTACCAAAGCGACAATGACAAACAATGCTAAGACGGCAGTAGCAGCGGATACCGTGATTACATATTCATAAGGAAATGCAGTAACACCCACTATTGGCTCCTCTTTCACCACTATACGAATGGTGTAGTTCGACTGAGACTTTCCTGCAGGATTTTCAGCGACGCAGATAAAAGTACCGTTGTCTTCCGTATTGGTGTTAAATATGAACAATTCACTTCTCTTCTCCTCTGTGCCTTCCTCAACAAAATAATAGAGGTGGAGGCCGGGGGCTACTATGGAGTCATTCTGCAAAATGCGCCCCTGAAACCACCATGAAACTCTCGCTTCTGGAATGGCAGATACTTTACAAAGTAAGGATATATTTCTTCCTTCTGCTATTTCTAGGTACAATGTTGTAGGTGTAACATCTGGAAGACAAGCCAGGTCTTCTATTTCAAGAGACTTTATGGCAGTGCCAACAAGTCTGTGGGGAGCCACGCATGTGGGTTCTATTGCCTGAGGAACGTTGTAGTTTATGAGCCAAGCTCTTAAATCAAGCAGACGACAGTCGCATTGCCAAGGGTTTCTGTGAATATCTATTCCACTGAGTGACTCGGGAAGAATGTGATTACCTCGTATTGTGGTCAGTCTATTGCCGTCCAGTTTGAGCCACTCCAGGCTATCGAGACTAATAAATGCTTCATCCTCGATGAGGTCTATCTCACAGTTACTGAGTTCAAGAGTTGTCAAGAAAGACAGAGGTTGGAAGGAGCCGGCCCTTAACACTCTGACAGGATTTCCATTCATAGTTAGCCTCATAAGCGAAGAGTAATCACTGAAGGTTTCTGTTGGAACTTCAATCAAAAGATTCTCCGAAAGATCCAGTTCTACCAGATTTGTCAACCCACGAAACGCTCGATCATCTATGTGGTTAATGCGACAGCGCATCAGGTATATTCTTTGAAGGTTTAGCAGCCCCATTCTCTGAAAGCGTTCACGAGGTAGCATTTGCAGATTGTTCCCTTGAAAATCAAGGACCTGCGTACCTTGGTCCATGCCATCTGGAATGGTAATAAGACTTCCATTGATACATTCAACTGTCTGCTTTCCACCACGCCACATGCACTTACAAGGCATTGGACATGCTTCTGCCGCCCACCAGTACTGCACTACAATCAACAATGCCAGAAAACACAGCCTTTCAGACATCGTGTCCTGAGTTTACCTTTCAAATGCTGCCGTTATTGCACGTGTCATTTATAACACTCATTGCCAAAGAGTTCATTCTGTGCTTCCCTTGTATTAGCTTCTTTCAGTGAGCTCTCGTATTAGATAAATACAGTTTAAAATATTCTAAAATTTGGATCAATGTGTTTTGTTTTCGTAATTAAATACGGCTCGAAGATATGCGCTTGAGGAGTGAAGATTCCTGAACGTCTTCGTACTACATTACGAAAAGTGTTTGGTATCAACTTTCGTGACTGGTTCCTTTTTTGTAGTGTTCTATATTTGAAGTGAACATGCACACATTCTCTCCATCCTTTGAAATACTCATGATGCGAAGAAAAATATTCGTACATTGAGAAAGTTGTTCTCAAGTTGGTAGCTCTTCTTAAACGTATAGGTTCTTGGTGTTAACTTTTAAGCACCTTTATTGCTGTCTACGTCCAAAAATGCTTTAAACACTTTAAAATAAATATGTTAGATGGTTTTGTAGTTTTCTGCTGGAATTATATATTCAAGGTTGTTTCTTTTCCCTCCTTCCAGGATGCATTTTCTCTTTCATTATTTTGAGGCTTGTGATGACGCGGTAGAATTCAGTACTGGAGTATTTTTATTGCTTTGTTTCCTTCGGTCCTCCAATTCAGCATTTTTCTTCGTTAGCAACGTTGCATTCGCTTATTGATGTAGAAAGTTTGAGCGATCCGTTTTGCTGACACAGCATGACATGTAACTGTACATCGATCCAATCCGCGTCCATTCTGACGTTCCTCCAAAGTGATTGTGATTCACTTCCTTCCTCTTTTCGCTCCACCATTCTCTGCAACATAAAGAAACAAAATATCTCCATTAGTGATCACCTCTCGTTGGGAAATATAGATGTTGTATAATATTAAACACCTTTAATTCCTGCAACAATAGGAACAATTTTATTAAAAGGTCTAAAAGTTGATAAAGATCTATGCTCACTATGTGGCAATGTCTATAGCAATTTACCTGCGTAATTGAGTGCGAGGAAACTAAATGTTGGGAGAGACAGAGAGAGAGGCAAAATATGGAACAAAAAGTGGGAAAAGTTGTCACCAGAGATATTGTACTTAGAATTTTTGGAAACAATTTGAAACAATAGGTATGAGAGAAACAAAGGGGGAAAATCGACAAGAAAGAGAGGATCACAATTATAAAACTGGCGGTTGTAACTTATAGAAGAGTTAAACAGATTCAGTTGGTAATGTATAAAATGAAAAAATAGGGAGAAAGTACCTATTCATAAATAACCAGGGTGTTAACTGTATATGATACCAAACTCAGCAACTCCAGTAAAGTAACTACACATTATGAGCTTTAAACCTGAAAAAATAATAGTTATTTATTTTACGAATGGATAAACAGAGTGTTTATTCATGAGTAGAACCGTTTAAAACGCGAACCGAAGGATAATAGAGGTTTGTATAATTCATTATTTTATCCTACAGATGCGATAAATTAATATATGACAAATATACAGTTAATGATTTTAAAACACATAGTAATAAATTAAATAAAGAATATAGCATTGAACTGCGGCGTTCTTATAGTTATAAAATACGGTAGGCTATGTATGAATACTAGTTTTCTTTTTATTGCTGCTAGTTTCAAATTGATTAAGTTTAGAGTGGACTTTGAGAACTTTAATATATCGGCTCCAAATAGCATATTAATTGAAGAAAAAGAAACAGTTGAGGTTTTATTAGCGTTGACTTCACAGAAATTATACGAAAAAGAGTTAAAAGGCTATAGAAAATTTGTAGTTATCAACCATTTATTTATTTGCTCTATCCTACTCGTTACCGGAGCAACGAGTGAATTTTGTTTACTTTATCCCACCCGTTACTGGAGCAACGAGTGAATTTTGTTTACTTCATCCCACTCGTTACCGGAGCAACGAGTGAATTTTGTTTACTTTATCCCACTCGTTACCGGAGCAACGAGTGAATTTTGTTTACTTTATCCCACCCGTTGTGCTAATAACTATCACTTTGATGTAAAGTCCAAGTTTTCTCATGTCGTTTCTGCACAGCAACGAATAAGTTTACAAGTATCTCTAGCATAAAATAAATTACCTTATCTTATATTTGTATATAGGTTGCAAGGTATTAATGCACTATAGGTTCAAAAAGTATTATACAGCCCGCCTTGGTGCTAGCGTGTCAGCTTCACACGCAGACAGACAGACAGACAGACAGACAGACAGACAGACAGACAGCCAGACAAACACGCAAGGATAGTTTTCTAAAAATGCATTTTTGTACTCAGGGGGTCCCAAAATATCTATGTCTGATGAAATCCCTGTACGGAATATTTGGGTTCAATACAATACCTTCTCTGTACATAATACGTGTACTACAACTGCCTAGCAGGTCAATGGGCCGAATGAGTTGATTCTTGCACAAATAAAAGATAGTTTTCTAAAAAAAAAATTACCCTCGCAAGTGTAGGTATTCACCCGGAAATTAACGGGAGTCGAAATGGGATTTTAATAATCCTTTTACTTTCTCTACATGTACTCTGTACATAGTGTACAGAGAAGGTATTTTATTGCACAATGTTCGATACAGAGATTTCACCGGAAATAAATATTTTTGGTCCCCCTGAATATAGAAAAGGCATTTTTGGAAAAAGGTCCTGTGTGCGTGCGTGTGTGTGTGTGTGTCTGTGGACAGCAGAGCTTAAAAACGCAAAGACCTTTAAATACTAAACTTGTTATTTAAGTTAGGTATTTTCCAAGGAAGCGACATGAAGCTTTTCAAGAAAATTCCCCCACCCCCAACTGTCCTTAACATGGAACTACTACTTTGTTCTGGATAAATTTTACGGAAGTTTGCATAACTGCTAAACCCTAAGATATTTACAAAAACTTATCAGAAAATAAATGTATATCACGTTAAAATACACAATTTATGTCATATACACCTTTTTCCTGGAGATAATCGTTTTTGAGATATTCCTTCTTTTTGGTTTTACTCTTGAAAAGCTTATACCTTTCTCATATAGGAATCGGTCAACTTCTGTCCATACAAACAAAGGAACTTTAGTCACATGGCTAACAGCTTTTGAGTATCACTTTAACCTATGGTACCCCCTTATTTCGCTTCTACTTACAAGGAAGCAAGTAATAAGACTATTTCTGCCATTTTTTCTCGGCATAAGCTTTTTAACAATAATGTGTTGAAGAGATGTAGAGAAAGCATGTGGATGGAACACGGCAACTTTTCTTTTCCATGAATATCATTGTTTCCAATTTCTCGCTTATTTTGTTATTGTGTTCACAGAAATACATTAATTGTAAATAGTTTAAATATATTATTGAAAATAATCTGCGTGGTAGGTTTATGGAACTGTCTGGTTCACTCACCTCGTAAAACATCAATAAGTTTGTAACATGGTGTCAGAGAAGGGATGTTTCTTATTTTATCGGGAAGTTTTACTTTATTTATTTGCACCATTGGCAACGGCTCACATTTGCTTCGTGTGAGAAATTTGAAGTTTTGCATGGAAACTTAGATTACATTGTTTTTAATGTTTTCTTTGAAAGCTATTTCTGAAGAAGTAAAATAGGCTATACAAATGATTCATTATATCAGAAAATTTGATACTAAGAGCTACAATTTTCTTTTGAGTAAGCTTTATTTTAACTAAAATGTTTTTATATATGTACATGGATTAGTAACTTTTTTAAATGTAAAAATCATCATTTTTCATTACAACTTTATTAAAACAAATCATACCTTTCCTTCTAATGAACAGCCATATTCCATTTTTTATCAATCAACAGTAAAGGTACCTTGAAAATGTTAGCTCATTATCTTAAATAGCTGCTGAGATTTTGGGTCTAAAATGGCAAGATAAAGTATTTTGACGCTTAAAAATGAACTTTTGCATTAATCCTTGCATTCAGCTACGCGCAAGCCAGAGAAAGTTATGTGAATGGAACACAATAGATTTTTTATGTTTTTCTGCCACCTTTATTTTACACTTTTAATATATCAATTTCTTTCCTGTGGGTTACAACTATGTTTCATTAAATGCATTTCTGTAAATGAAATGTATGATTTTTCCCTTCTCTAACGTCCAGAGAGGTTTATGGTGTGAAACTGCACGTAAAACATGCCCGTTGTGACGTCATAACTGAGCAGGCAGGTGATAAGTATGAATTGAATTATCCATAGTTCCATTAAACGCCAATAGGGGCGGGTAATACGCTAAGTGCGGTATTGAGCTGCGGGATAGTCTCGCAGACAGGGGCTTCACCCTGTAACGAGCTTTGATCGCATTTGCACACGTCACATGCAGTTACCACCCAGTGTTAATTATGGTCAAGTAGACACCTCCGCGTGTATGTGTGATTAAGGAATATACATAGTACAAGCCTCCGTGCAAAAATGTTTGTATCTACTCAACAATGTAACTTCTCAGGCAGTAACAGACCCCGGGGTCAAATACAGCTGGCATACCACAGTTATATTTTAAGTAAAAATTGTGAGTCTAAATCTCTGTAGCAAGCTATTGTTGAAGAACGTTCCTTTCCGTACATCGTGCTAACCGAAATAAACATTAGCAGAAATGATTTCTTGTAAGTGGGAGGAAAATAATGGAATATATTAGGGTAAAACGATAGCCAAATCTTTTAAAACCCGGTTGTCATTTGGATAAAATCCGTTTTAATACATTGCCAGGAGTTTGACAGACTCCCATATGTTAAAAGTATAAGTATTTTAAAACTGAAATCCAAAGAAGCAGTATTTCGAAGATGGTGAAATCCACCAAAAATGTATATGACATAAATTGTGTGTTTTAACGAGATCTAGCTTTTTGTAGTAAATCGTTGTTTATCTCTTATGGTTTACCAGTAATGCAAAATTCCGTAAAATTCATATAGAATAAAGTAGTCTTCAGAGGTTATTTTCATAAAATTCAAGATGTACATTTTATTTGTTAGGTAAATATCCTTAATATATGATATTTTAATCAAATCGTTAGAACCATTTTTTAGAAAATCAAAATTTTTGAAAAAATGTCCATGTAAAGGATAATTGGGTGTGGGGGGGGGGATTTTCTTGAAAATCTTCGTGTCGCATCCTTCGAAGATACCAAACTTAAATACCAAGTTTGGTATTTAACGGTCTTTTCGTTTTGGAGCTATGCTGCCCACAGACACACACACATTTACACATAAACACACACGGATCTTTTTCTAAACATGTTTTTTTTTATTCAGTGGGCTCAAAACATGTATTTCACAGTTTATAATCCCGCTGACTGTCAAGTACGTTCCGTAATACGACTTTTGAACTAAAGGAATGTTAAGTCAGCTGAAATTCATCTTCAAGTTGTTAATATTTACGGTGAAAATTAATGATATATGGGATGGTGAGAAAGTGGGTGAAGCAATTCAACTATAGACGTTCTAATGTTGCAAAGAGGGCGGCCTTCTGTTGTTATTCAGGCATTTTCGATCATCCGCCGTACAGTCCTGACCAGGCACCCAGCGACTTTCACCTTTTCCCTGAACTGAGGCTAGGAGGGCAGCACTTTCAAACCAACGAAGATCTTCAAAAAAACGTCAATGCTCATTTGAAATCATTGGCGGCAACATTTTTTGAAGCGGGTATTGCAAAGCTTGTGCACAGGTACGATAAATGTCTCAATTTTTTCGGTGTTTATGTTGAAAAGTAACATAAGTGTACAAAACTTTTAGTAATAAAATAATTGTTTTCTGTGAACTTGTCTTTTATCTATAGCCTATCGGAGGCTGAAAAAAAACGACCCTCCTACAAAAGTCATTCAGATGTTATTCTCAGAAAATTCAAGATATACATTTCGTTTGGCATAACAATAATGTACACATAAGGTATTTTAATAAAAATCGTTAGTCACTTTTAAGGAAGTCAAAATTTTCTAAAAATGTTCCATGTAAACCGTAGCTGTGGTTGAGAGGGTTTTCTTGAAAATATTTGCGTCGCATCTTTGGAAGATGATAATCTTAAATACGAATCTGTTTTTACTTTCTATACAGGTAGAGATTGTAACTCTACTCAAAATTCTGTATCGAGATTTCACCGGAAATATACCTTGGCTCTGTATAAAAAAGTGTGTTTAAAAAAACGTGCCTGTATATGTGTCCAGGAATACGATAACTCAGAAACGAAAAGACAAAAAGTACCAAACATTGTATTGAAGTCAATATGTTATATGCATTTCCGAGGTATTCCCTGTTATTAGTTTTTTTTTAAAATACTTAAAAGCTTCTCATATGAGAACCTGTCAGTTGCTGACCATGCAAATATATCAATTTCAATCACATAGCAACGAGATTTTGGTATCGCTTTAGCCTATTATATTCCCTTATTTCCTTTCTACCCACAAAGAATCAACTAACAAGACCATTTTTATCTCGATTAGGATGAAATAGATATAAGTTTAAGATCTTGTAACAATAATTTGTTACAGAGATGAAGGAAAAGTCATGTAAATGGAGTATATTAGATTTTTTATACAGGAATGAATTTAAACATTAATAGTGATTGTTTCCGAGTAAATAATGTAAGGTGGTATTTAAACAACTTTTCGTGATCGAACTATGCTGCCCACAGGCACACACACGAACTTTTTCTAAAAATGCTCTTTTTGGTTTCAGAGAGTTTGAAAACGTGTTTTCTATGAAATCTCGGTATTGATTTTTTGAGCGCAATATAGTATTTTCTGTGCATTTTTATAAAAATACTTTTTGGATTCAGGGAGTGTTAAAACATGTATTTTCTATGCAATCTCGGTAAAAAAATTTTTGGTGCAATACAATACTTTCTGAGTATTTTTCTAAAATTGCTTTTTTGGATTCAGGGTGTCTCAAGATATGTACTTTCTATGAAATCTTGGTATCCAGTTTTTGGTTGTAATATAATTCTTTCTGTGACTGCCTCCGTGGTCGAGTTATCAGCGAGCTGGCTTCTCATCCGGAGGTCCCGGGTTCGATACCCGGTTAGGGTGGCGGATTTTTCTTTAATCAGAATTTCCCCACGGATTCTGGAAGTGCGGTTGAGACAGTAAATTTGTGCGTGTTTGGTAATATAAAGTTTATTAACCTAAAGTTCTGAACCTACAGTTTCACAAGTCAAAGTCCCCGATATGACCATTAATGTTAAAGGGGGCTATACAAATGAAACAATAATAATAAAAAAACCTGACGTGTTCAACTCACAAGACTTTCTCTACATCTCTGCAACAAAGTATTGTTAAAAAGCTTATTCTTCTATTTACTTCAGCTAGCAGAAATAATCTCGTTACTTCCTTCCTTGTAAATAGAAGCATAATAAGGAAGTACCATAGGTTAAAGTGATAGTCAAAAGCTGGTTGCTATGTGACTGAAGTTCCTTTGTTTGTATGGACAGGAGTTGAAAAATTCCTGTATGAGAAAAGTATAAAATTTTTTAAGCTGAAATCAAAAACAAGAAGTATCTAAGAAACTATTAACTCCAGGAAAAAATGTAAATTACATAAATTGTGTGTCTTATCGTGCTCTATATTTTGGTGTGTTAGGTTTTTGTCCATCTCTTACGATTTAGCAGCTATGTAAAATTCCGTAAAATTCATCCAAAATAGAGTAACCTTCGGAGGCTATTCCCAGAAAATTAGAGATGTACATTATATTTGACATATACATATCTTTAATACACGGTATTTTAATCAAAATGCTTACAGCTATTTTTGATAAAATCAAAATTTTCAAACTCTTTTCAATGTAGAGGGTAGTTTGGGGTGCCGGGGATTTTTCTAAAATCATCCTCTCACATCCTTAGAAGATACTAAACTTAGATACCTAGCTTGATATTTTACCGATTTTACGTTTCTGAGTTATCGTGTTCACAGACAGACACGTGGATACACAAACACGAACCCCTTTCTGAAAATACATTTTTTTGGATACAGGGAACGTATATTTGCTGTGAAATATGGGTATCAAATATTTGTGTGCAATATAATACCTTCTCTATACACTGTGTGCATAGCACATAGAGAAACTAATGTTTTTTAATCAGGAGCCTCAAAACATGTATTTCCGGAGAAATCTCGGTATCGAATCTACATAATGTATACCTTCTGTATGCACTCTGTATGTAGTACGTGTAGAGAGAGTAATTATTTCGTGGCATTCCGCTCTTACCTTTTGTTTCTACAACTTAAATATTGTCCCTAAAGTAAAATTCTTTCAGTGTTTCAATTTATTTCCTTCCAAATACAATTTGAAAGACAGTGTCCCTACTGGCGCCACCTAAAGGGCTCTTCCCTGCTCCCTGGGGCCTCTTTGGGACCACAATGGCCTACTTGTGCTCCGCCACTCCTCACCTTATCGCCTCACTCAAAAGCTTCGAGACAAATTGATTTGGACACAAGCTGGAAATAAACTTGAATTATGCTCATTAGAGAAACTGAGTAACTCTTCAATGACGGAAGTTCCCTTATTGCTAATTTATCGGAAATTCAATTACTGAAGTTTTCTATTGTGAAAGAGATTTGTCTGTCTCTGCGCGCCCAACTGTCGTACCCGTGACGTTGATTAATGAGGTAGTTAATTCAAGCGCCAATAGGTGTCAGTGGGGAGTTTTTCATGCGGATGTATGCTTTTGGCCGTTAATCATTCGCACGCTTATCAAGAGTTTAACCTTTCTTAATAAGTGATCTACATTAGCTTGTCAGAAGGTTATCAAGATAAAAATCTGACTTTCTCTACGTCGCTTCAACAAATTGTTAAATAGCGCATTCTTCCACCTGCTTTATGATAATTCAGGTAAACATTAGCAGAAATGTTTGCCTCCTTTTAAATAGTACGTAAATGAGAGAGCACACTAAACTATACCATAGTCAAATCTTTTAAAACCTTGCTTTTATATGTTCGAAATCCGGACAACTTTCCGTATGAGAAAAATGTTAAGTATCTTAAATCTCAAACAAATAAAAAGGAATACCTCAGAAGTGGACAATTCCACGAAAAACACCTATATCACACAAATTGTATGTTTTAACAAGATCTGTAATTTTGTCCATCTCTTATGATTCACCAGTGACGCAAACTTTAGCAAAATTCATCCGGAATTATTTTCAAAAGATTCAAGATAAGTATTTAACTTGCCATATAAATATATATCTTTAATTCACTGAATTTTAATCAAAATCTTTAGAGCCATTTTTGAGAAACCAACATTTTTGAAAATGTTCTGTCATGTAGCATCCCAGGAAGATACTGAACATAAATACCAAGTTTGGAAATTTACCGACTGAGCACATGTTTAATCTGAATGAATTTTGTAGACTTTTACATAACTGGTAAACTGTAAGACGCCGACAAAAACTTACTACATCAAAATGTAGAATTCACTAAAGCATACAATTTATGAAACATGCATTTTTTCCTGAAGTTGCCCGTTTTTAAGATATCCCTTTTATTGATTTCAGCTTTAAAATACTTAATAACTTTCTCAAACGGGAGCTTGTCAACACCTGACCACGCAAAGAATCGGACTTCTATACCATAGCAACCACGTTTTATAGCATTTGACTGTGGGTTTAGACTAGTGTATCCTTATTTGCTTTCTACCTACAAGGAACTAAGTAATAAAACCGTTTCTGTTAATGCGTATATCGATTAGAATGAAGTAGATGAAACAATAAGCTTATTAACAATAATTTGTTACAGAGAGGTAGAGAAAGGCGTGTGAAAGGAGAACATCAGATTTTTTATGATACTGCGTGACAACATTTTACTTCCAGCACTACTGACATTTGCTACAACACCTATTTTTACTTTCTCTAGCCCCGTATGTACAGTGTATAGAGAAGTATTGTATTCCACCCAAAAATTTGATGTCGAGATTTCACCGGAAATACATATTTTAGGACCCAGTGAGTCCAAAAAAAGCAATTTCAGAAACAGGTCCGTGTGTGTGTGCGTGTGTCTGTCTGAGTGTGTGTCTGTGGACAGCATAGCTAAAAAACGAAAAAACGGTTAAATACCAAACTTGGTATTTAAGTTTGGCATCTTCCAAGAATGCGACACGAAGATTATCAAGAAAATCCCCCACCCTTAACTACCCTTTACATGGAAACATTTTCGAAAATTTAGTTTTTCTTAAAAATGGCTCTAACGATTTTGATTAACGTATCACATATTAAAGCCATTTCTATCACAAATAAAATGTATATCTTGACTTTTCTGGGAATAGCTGCTAAAGACCTGTTTATTGTGGATGAATTTTGCTTAATTTAGAATAACCAGCAAACCGTAACAGATAGCAAAAATCTTACTATACAAAAGTGTATATCTCGTTAAAATACACATGTTATTTCATGTACATTATTTTCGTAAAACTTACAGTTTTAGAGGTATTCCTTGTTATTAATTTCAGTTGGGAAGTACTTATACTTTTCACAGACGGGAGTGTTCGTTTTTCTTTTGTTCAACACCTGTCTAAGCAAAGAGGCAATTTGCAATGACAATCGCATACGGCAGCTTTTAAAATATTTGACTATCACTTTAGCCTAGTGAATTCCCTTAGTTCCAGTCTACTTACAAGGAACTAAGTAACAAAATTCTGCTGTTTATCCCAAATAGCGTGGTGTTGAAAGAAGAATTATCTTTTGTAAGACGTTTGTTTGTAGAGTAGCTAGAGAAAGTAATGTGAGTGTCACACATCAGAATTTTAGTATCAAAACGATCTAACCCTTTCAGCGATTTTGATTATAGGTTTGAGCAATTGTAAGTCTTAGAGCATTTTTAAATCAATAATATTTGTCAACTGTCATGGACTGTTTACACTAATATATAAAGCAAGGGGAAACTGCAAGTCATTTCGTCCGAGTCAAGCTGCACTCTGCCGCCAAGCAGTCTCTACTTCACGGCCGGAAATATGCTGTTGGTTGGGGTGTGGGGAGGCCCGCTATCTCACCTGTGTTTAGGATGGGGAGGGCCCAGGTGGTGCGGCAAGCCTGGGCAGGTAGAAGCACCCGGTGTGACACCTGTTTAGTATAGTCACTTTTTACTTTCTCTACACGTACTATGTACATAGTGTATACAGAAGGTATTGTATTGCACCCAAAAATTTTGATACCGAGAATTCACCGGAAATACATGTTTTGGGTCTTCCTGAATAAAAAAAAAGCATTTTTGGAAAAAGTTCCGTGTGTGCGTGTGTGTCTGTGTGTCTGTGGACAGCATAGCTCAAAAACGAAAAGATCGTTGAATACCAAACTTGGTATTTAAGTTTGGTATTTTCCAAGGATGCGACAAGAAGGTTTTCAAGAAAATCCCCCACCCCCAACTACCCTTTACATGGAACTTTTACCGGACATTTTCATGTTCTTCAAAATGGCTCTAACGATTTTGATTACCTGACAAATAAAATGTATATCTTGAATTTTCTGCGAATAGCCTCTGAAAAATACTTTATTCTAGATCAATTTTACGGAATTTTGCATAACTGCTAAACCGTAATAAATGGACAAAAACTTACCACAAAAAAGTGTAGAGCACATTAAAACACACAATTTATGTTATATATATTTTTTTCGTACAGTTGATCGTTTTTTTAGATATTCCTTGTTTTTTGGTTTCAGCTTTAAAAAAACATACCTTTCTCATACAGAAATTTGTCAACTCGTGTACATAGAAACAAAAAACTTCAGTCACATAGCAACCAGCTTTTGACTATCACTTTAACCTATGCTACTCCCTTATTTCGCTTCTACTTACATTAAAGCAAGTAATAAGACTATTTCTGCTAATTTCTTCTCAATTAGATGAAGTAAATAGAATAATTTGTTGCAGAGATTTAGAGAAAGTCATGAGAATGGAACACATCAGATTTGTTTAGATATTAGTGCATATTATTGTATTTTCAACTTTAAATACACACATTTCTGACTAAATGTTATTGGTCAAAATCAATTTTCGGATTTTTAGGAATTTTAACCATAGTGTGAAGGAGGTGTTTCTTGCCTAAACATATGTTAGCAGTGAAAGGCTTGAGCGAAGTGTGTCACTTGCATTACAGGGGCTAGGTATCGGCGCCGTGGTTTGGCCGTCTTTTTCACCAGAAAGGTAGTTTAAAGAAGGGTTTTGCGCTGCGCACAAAGAATCCCTTTGTGACACTACATCCCGCCCGGGGAAAATTACTCTGAAAACTTAATTATTGCACGGTGCATAGAACAGAGTGTTTCCGGACTGTTAACCAAAGGGCTTTTGTCTTACTTTTCCTTTCAGCTTATTCCGAGGAACACCAATTTTTTTTATAGCTCGCTGCCGAGACGTACATAATGAGTAGCAAGGTAGGTTAAATGGCCGACCTTATTTCAAAATAAAAACCTACAGAAAAACTCGTTCAGTTTAACTTGTCCTCGCAGCAAGACTGAGGAGTTGATCGCAAGCTCACTTCTGTCCGACATTCATTTGCAGCTGGAACAACTAAGGTAGATACTGAAAGCTAAAAAAACATGATGTGTTCCATTCACAGGAATTTCTCTACATCTCAGCAACAAATGATGCTTCTATTTACTTCATGCTAATCGAGAAAACATTAGCAGGAATAGTCTTATTATGTTGTTCCTTGTAAGTAGAAGTGAAATAAGGGAGTACCGTAGATAAAGTGACTGTCAAAAGCTGGTTGCTATGTCACTGAAATTCCTTTATTTGTATGGACACCAGTTGATACACTCCTGTATGAGAAAATTATATTTTCAAAGCTGAAACCAAAAAACAAGGAATATCTCAAAAACGAACAACTCCGCGAAAAAAGTGTATATGATTTAAATTGTGTGTTTTAATGTCCTCTACATTTTTGCATGGTAAGTTTTTGTTCATCTCTTATGGTTTACTAGTTATGCAAAATTCATCAAGAATAAACAAGTCTTTAGAAGCTATTCCCAGAAAATTCAAGATATATATTTTATTTGTCCGGTAAATATCTTTAATACACGATATTTTAAACAAAATCGTTAGAGCCATTTTTTAGAAAATCAACTTTTCGAAAAAAGCTCTATATAAAGGGTAGTTGAGGTTTCCTGAAAATCTAAGTGTCAAATCACATGAAAATACTAAACTTAAGTACCAAGTATAGTGTGTTAACGATTTTTCGTTTTTGAGTTATCGTGTTAGCGGACACACATGTACCTTTTTCTAAAAATGCTCTTTTATGGATACAGGAGACTCTAAGACTTATATTTCCGGTGAAATCTGTATGCAATTTTTATGTAATACAATACCTTCTCTGTACATAGTACGTGAAGTAGAGAAAATAAAAACGTTCATTCACTTTACTTGTATCCATGCAGCAAAACTGAAGATTAGATGGCAAGCTCACTTTTGTTCGTCCTTCATTTACACTGTAACAATCAAGGAAGACTGTAAAAGGGTTAAAGTGCAAAAAATCTTATGTGTTTCATTCACATAACTTTCTCTGCATCTCTGCAATAAATTATAAACATATAATTTATAATTATAAATAAAAACATTATCAGAAATTACCCGCTTTCTTGTAAGTAGGAGGAAAATAACGGAATACACTCGGCTAAAGATATTGAGGACTTTTAATAGCCGGTTGCTATGCAGAGCCAGGAGTTTACAATTTTCCGTGCGAGAAAAGTTTAAAGTTGAAACCATTAACAAGTAATATCTAAAAATGGTCAGTGCCACGAAAAAACCGTCTCATATAATTGTGTATTTTAACGTTATCTATACTTTTTTTGTAGTAAGTTTTTGTGCATCTCTGGCGATTTACCAATTTCGCATAATTAGGCAAAATTAATCTACAATAAAGAGGACTTTAAAGGTTTTCCCCTGAAAATACACGATATTAATTTTATTTGTCATGTAAATATATTAAATATTAGAGATTTTAATCCAAATCATTAGAAAAATTTTGAGAAATCAAAATCCATGTAAAGGGTAGTTGGGGTGGTGGTAATGTCTTAAAATCTTCGTGTCGCATCCCAGGAAAATACTAACCTTGAATATCAAGTCTGGTGTTTTACCGATTTTTGTTTTTTGAGTTACCGTGTTCACAGACACACATGGACCTCTTTTCAAAAAATGTTCTCTTTTGGATACAGGAGACCCTAAAACGACTATTTCCGGTGAAATCTCGGTATGGAATTTTTGGGTGGAAGCCAATACCTTCTCTTTACACCGTGTACATAGTACGTGTAGAGAAAGTAAATGCGCTCATTCAGTTTTATTTGTCGACGCAGCAAGACAAGATTTGATCGCAAGCTCTGTTCTATTCGACCTTCATTTGGAAACGGAACAACGAAAGAATTTAAGTACAAACATGCGTGAGAACGTATGGCCGATTCAAGATAAGGCAATTTTTACTTTCTCTACACGTACTCTGTACATATTGTATAGAGAAGGCATTGTGTTGCACCCAAAAATTTCATACCGAAATTTCACTGGAAATATATGTTTGAGGCCCCCTGAATCCAAAAAAAAACATTTTTAGAAAAAGGTACGTGTGCGTGACTGTCAGTCTGTTTGTTAGAGTGTTTGTGTGTGTGTGTGTGTGTGTGTGTGACTGGGCAGCATACCTCATGAACGAAAAGTCGTTATATAACAAATTTAGTATATAAGTTCAGTATCTTCCACGGATGTGACACGAAGATTGAGAAGAAAATCCGCCAAACTCCAACTGCTCTTTATATGGAAAAAGGTTCAAAAACTTTGATTTTGTCAAAAATGGATCTTAAGATTTTGATTAAAATTTCGTGTGTTAAACATACTTACATAACAAATAGTTGTATATCTTGAATTTTCTGGGATTAGCCTCAGAAGAAATCTCTATTCTGGAATATTGCATAACTGGTAAACGTAAAAATTAGACAAAAACTGATTTAGTAGAAAATATAATATTGTTAAAACACACAATTTATGTTATATACATTTTTCGTAGAGGGTTTCGTTTTTTGAAATATTTCTTGTTATTGGTTCCAGTTTTACGGCAATATGTCAGCTCCTGTGTGATAAAAAGAATTAATGAGTTCCGATTGGTTGATATTTTACGCGCCAATGTACTGGATTTACCAGTTCCTACAATCGCGAACGAAATAGTGTCACGTGTGTCATTGTTGAGACGTTAACTTATATTGTTTTAGTAATATTTTATTAATTAGGGAGTAATTAATTAATATGAATTAATTGGGATTTCATTTCTAGATATTCTTGGAAGAATACAAGTTTTGTTATCAGCTGATTAGGTAACTGGGTGGAAGTGACTAGCCTCGTCCGATGGCACTCCTAGTGGACTTTTCGATTACACCAACTTCCGTTGGGCTACGTGCACCATCGCATTTTGACGTCTCACAGGATATTCTAGAAGATTTAAACATTCGATGCTGATTGGCTGAGACCCCCCACTATCAGGGTGTTAGTTCTCCAAATTAGGAGTACGGCCACCTTGTTGGAAAGCCCTCCTGGGATGCCGCTAAACTTATTCAAGGGGACTGCAAACCCGACTACTAGATTTTGACCGTCGGGGTACCTCTGCTTCGTTTGTGCGTCTTGGGGCGACGCTCCGGGCACAACCGTTCTACCACTTCATCTCTCACCTCGCCCAGACACCGTGACTTGTCTCTTAAGGTAAGGTTTCGTATTAGTAACTCCAGTAACCAGAGCAATATTGGTCAGGATTAATGGAATATATTACAATCCCCCATATTTGTAAACCAGAGATTCACAGCCAACACATAAATTAGGATAATATATTGAGAAATATTAAATAAAGTCCCGTTGTTATTATTATTGCTCTAAGATCTGCCTTCCTTTCACCACCCCGCATCGCAGAACCTTGTTCGCGACAACAGCACAGCTAGATGTGATCAAGAGTGCTATATAACACTGAACAATATTTCATCAAGTTTATGTGACATAGATATGACAAAGTGTAATATAGGTCTTCCGAAGCCGTTCACACACGTTCGGCGACTACCATGGTGACATGTGAATGTTGAAGGTGGACTGACTATTACAACAGGATATATACACATAGCTAATTGCGTTCAGCTCGTAAATACTGAACTTTCAGATTTGGCAATCTCTGTGTCTGGATGAGACACCAAACATGCTTTGATGTGCAACGCCAATCTCGTGAAATACGAGACACGTAATCGTGTGAAATGATGCAACACGGAACACAATGGAACATTTCCCATCGCAATTATGTAAATTCAATTAAAAGGCTCTCAAGCTTCTTATTACTTTCTCTATCTCGCATGTACAGTATCCATAGTCGATAGGGTAGGTATTGCGTTGCACCCAAAAATAGATACCGAGATGCCACCGGAAATTTAAGTTTTGAAACCCCTTGAATGAAACAAAAGTATTTTTAGAAAAATGACCGTGTGTCTGTCTGTCTATTAGTTTGTGTGTGTCTGTGGGCAGCATAGCTCAAAACTGGGTATTTAAGTTCAGTATCTCCCAAAAATGCGACACGAAGATTTTAGAAAAAAAACTTTACATGTAAACATTTGTGAAAATTTACATTTTCGAAAAAATGGCAGTAACGATTTTTATTAAAATATCCTATAATAAAGATATTTACGTAAAAATAAATCATTAGAGCCATTTTTAAGAAAATAACCATTTTCGAAAAAAGTCCCATGTAAACGGTAGTTTGGGGTAATGGGATTTTTCTCAAAAGCTTTGTATAGCATCCCTGGAAGATACTAAACTTAAATACCAAATTTGGTATTTTACCGACTTTTCGTTTTTGAGTTATCGTGTTCAAGGCACACGACACACATGGACCTTTTTCTGAAAATGCTTTTTTAATTACAGGGAACCCTAAAACATGTACTTCCGGTGAAATCTCGGTATCGAATTTTTGGGTGGAGAACAATACCTTCTCTATACATTATGTATATAGTACGTGTAGAGAAAAATGGCTTTAACGTTTTTGATTCACACACTATATGTTGAAAGTATTGTAGTCTACCATGTGGTATAGGTTTTCACCCCATACACTGCGCATTCAGTGTTAGAGCTGCTCGCACTACCTAGAGGGAGACAGTGCAGGAGGATGTACATTTGTGTGGAAAATCAGTTGCCATAAATAAATACGCAACAGTGAGAGGACACAGGGAGTTTCTTGTTAAGAAGTTAACTAATTTGGTACTTCATAAATCTTGACTGTACACTCTACACGTTCTATGTATACTGTGCATAGAGATGGTATTGCATTCCATCCAAAAGTTTGATACCGAGATTACGTTTTAGCCCTTAGTTGCCTACATGAATATATTACATATGTCGTTTTTCCTTTAATTCAAGTTCTATTATGAATGAATAAATGAATGAATGAATGAATGAATAAGTGTATTTATTGACATAGCAATATCATACATAGAATTTCAATAATCGCACGGGTCCACAGACCGTGCGTGCTTTTGTAATACACATTACAAGCAATATTAAAACAACAACAACAAAGAATTAAAAGAGTAAACACGAAAGTAAAAGTACAAAGGAAATACACAGTCCAAAGCATTATTAAACAACAATAAAGAATTAAGATTGAACCCGAAAAAAAAAAATACAAAGATATTCAAATATAGCAATTTAAATTTACAGCACAGAGTACACCTTCATAAATGCACCCTCTTATAATAGATAATTACACTTAAAAGACATATATACATATAATATATACAACCCCGGCACAACAGTGACCTAAGTATGACATAATATATATGTATGTAGAACAATGTAGTCACTTTTGTTTAGTTGATCTTATCCCCCCCCTCTTCTCTATTGGCAGCCTCCTCAGATCTCAGCTGTCTTGCCTTAAGTATAAATTTACCTAGCTCGTCCACGTTTTCCGTGCCTGCCAGTAGCGTCCAACATGCTTCTAGCCCTACATTCGTAGTGGTAAAAAATCGCGGCAAATATTTTTCCCGCCATTCCTCCGTACCCCTACATCTTGCCAAGATGTGAGTCCACGACTCTTCCTCCTCGCAAATGGGACAGATTCTCGTACCATTCTCGTCAGAAATGTTCGTGCTCCTGCATGCTCCTAGTCTAATCCACGCGAGCCCCTCTCTAATGAGTTTGGTACCTGTTTTGATGTATTGCTCCATACCCCACTCCGATTTCAGCCCAGACTGTACTTCTAATGACACCCTCTCTGTGCATTGCGCAATTATTTGCTGTCTGTCAATATCACAGAGGCGGTTCTTAATTTTTCTCCAAATACTTCGTCTGTTTTCCTGCCCCGCCATCCAAATGTCTCCCATCCCAATGGTTTCCAACCCTTTCTTTAATTTTGATGCCCTCGTCGAATTACCTTCCATTCGCAACTGTTCACGGTAGCAGACTGCCCTAATTAGAGATTGGTTTCCGTGAACGATTCTCATCCAATATTTAACTGCTCTGATTTTGTACTCTATCGTTTCACTATGTACCCCGAATTCCTTCATTATTCCGCAGTTTGCCGTACCCCTCCCTACACCCAGAATTCCTTTCAAAAAGTAAAAATATATAGCAATAAATGTATAACATTATCATATAAAATAATAGAAAAAATAAGAGAAATGAAAATAAATGTAGATCCCTTATTAATCTTTTTCTTCCCAATTAAACGTTTAAATTGTTCTAAACCAATTTTCATAATGTTTCCAAAGGCACTACCAAAAAAGTGGTTCAAATGACCAAGAGCGTTGGGTGATAGGTAATGAACTGGCCATCCATTCAAAGCCAAATGTTGCAAGTTCAAATCCCAGTGACTGTGGTGAAGGAGGGGGGAGCCCAAGTAAAATAATCGGTGTAATGTTTGGAAGCTAATGGGGTTAAATTTGACCGTAGTTATATCGGCTTTACTCTTCTATTTATTTAAAAATCACTGCAGTTTTAGGGCGAAATTGTATATATTTTTACAGTATGAAACAGTCTTGATTACTTGTCGTTTATGGTTGGAGGTTAGTATAATATGAAATTAATCCTAAAGTACAACCCTATTTGTATTGTTACGCTTAAAACAAGCGGAACTTAAAGGTACCGACAGGCAACAAAGGGTTAAAAGGTATTTTCGTTTCTAAAAAGTATTATACAAAAAAGGTCCGTGTGTGTCAACACGATAACTCAAAAACGAAAGTTCTGTAAAATACCAATCTTGGTATTGCTGACCGTTGAAGGTGAAAGCGGCTCTAAATGAAATATAATGTACTCAAAACGATCATATACAATATTATGACAAAGGAAATGTAATTCTTGACATTTTTGTGAGCAGCCTTTTAACACCTCTTCATTCTGGATGACTTTTATATAACTCATTAAACAAAAATTCTAGATCTCATTTAAACAAACAGTTAATGTCATAGGCCGTGTTTCTGTGGACTTAAGGGTACAAGGCAGGTCAAAATAAAATGGTCAAAAATCAAGTTTTGGGTTTTAGGCATTAATGTCTTTTATTTTCAGTTTCAGAAAATATACTTTTTGGGATTAAGAGGATTTTAAGGCATTTAAACAGCATTTAAATACCATCCTGCATTCTTTTAACGCGGTTGTGCAATATCGGTATCTTTAAATACAGTTTTCTCAAAACATCATTTTTGAATACTTATGTCACTTTTTCTCAGAAAGTATACGTGATAGAGAGCTGAAAATTTCAATACGTGATTAAAACACCTAGCTAAGGTTTCTGAATCACACTCATAATTTTATAATATATATATATATATATATATATATATATATATATATATATATATATATATATATATATATATATATATATTAGTGAGATTAAAAAGCAATAACATTGCAAATGTTCCACATTTTTACTTGTTTGACCTTGCAAATAATTGTTTTTCAATTTATGGTGAAAGATATATAAGTAGATAATTGAGGTTCAGAAGATAGCTAATTATACTAAACAGAAGCATGCAAATGTGTGATTCTAAATTGCAAGTAGTATCAGAGAAAAGAGTACGTAAATTCAAATGTTTTAAGAGCACATTTTATTTTTTTTTTCTGTTGACTAACATAATTTTAAAGGCTCACACACATACATTATCGATGCAAACATCCATTTGAAAATTTTTCGTGATTTGAAAAACAATTCATAAAATTTCAGGAAAGATCATTGAGAACTGTAACACCAGTGAAAGTTTAACTCCCATAAGGTGTAACTTTTAAATGTTAAGACTGCCTTGAATTCTTCACCGATTTCCAGATATTCCTTGTTATTTGTTTCAATTTCAAAAAAATTAAACTTTTATCACAAAGAAAGTCCTACTCCGTAGGGTTTCTTTTGTGTTAATCCTGGTCATGGAAATAGAACCTATTTTCAATCGATATATTAATAGATCTTACAATATTTTGCTATGACTTTAGCATGGTGTATTTCCCTTCTGCTTACACAGAAGCAAGTAAGAAGACAGTTTCTGATAACGTTTATCTTGATTAGCATGAAGTAGATAACATACTCCTACAAGATCAGATAGAGAAAATCGTGTGAATGGATTACTCTAGATGTTTGTCTTGCTATTGTACCACTCACATTCTTGTTAATGTATTCAAGGTGACAATTAAACAAAACTATTTGCTCAACTCACAACAATGATGTCACTCTTGGGATTGGAGGTGACCCCGCGCCAGCAATAATTAAGAGTACGCGCGTTACCTTTATCTACATGGCACGACAGCTCACGGGGAACTTTGGCCGCTCGGTCCACTACAGACGTCGTGGATTGGAGGTGACCCCGCGCCAGCAATAATTAAGAGTACGCGTTACCTTTATCTTCATGGCACGACAGCTCACGGGGAACTTTAGCCGTTCGGTCCTCTACAGACGTCGTGGATTGGAGGTGACCCCGCGCCAGCAATAATTAAGAGTACGCGCGTTACCTTTATCTACATGGCACGACAGCTCACGGGGAACTTTGGCCGCTCGGTCCACTACAGACGTCGTGGATTGGAGGTGACCCCGCGCCAGCAGTAATTAAGAGTACGCGTTACCTTTATCTAGATGGCACGACAGCTCACGGGGAACTTTAGCCGTTCGGTCCTCTACAGACGTCGTGGATTGGAGGTGACCCCGCGCCAGCAATAATTAAGAGTACGCGTTACCTTTATCTTCATGGCACGACAGCTCACGGGGAACTTTAGCCGTTCGGTCCTCTACAGACGTCGTGGATTGGAGGTGACCCCGCGCCAGCAATAGTTAAGAGTACGCGCTACCTTTATCTTCATGGCACGACAGCTCACGGGGAACTTTGGCCGCTCGGTCCTCTATAGACGTCGTGGATTGCAGGTGACCCCGCGACAGCAATAATTAAGAGTACGCGCGTTACCTTTATCTCCATGGCACGACAGCTCACGGGGAACTTTGCCTACCGCCTGGCCGCTTGGTCCACTACAGACGTCGTGGATTGGAGGTGACCCCGCGCCAGCAATAATTAAGAGTACGCGCTACCTTTATCTCCATGGCACGACAGCTCACGGGGAACTTTGGCCTACCGCCTGGCCGCTCGGTCCACTACAGACGTCGTGGATTGGATGCAGTATTTGAGGGTGAGACGTGGTCAGCTCCTCGAATCCTCCCGACCGGTTAATGTGGTCCTCATGACCTGAAGCCGCTACTTCTCCAACAAGTAGCTTCTCAATTGGACCTCACGAGGCTGAGTGCACCCCAGGCCGAGTCTTCTAGTGGGGGGAAAATCCCCACGCTGGAACTGGGAATCGAACCCAGGTCTCCCGCTTGGTAAGCAGCTGCCGCGCGTCACCTATCTAGGTTTAAAGGATTGCCGCACCTTATCTATTATTTTCTCTATGTAGATCGAGAATCTATCTAGATTGAGAAGTTATTATACTCCACCCAAACATAATATACCGCAAATACACGTTTTAATGTCCCTCAATAAAAAATAAAGTATTTTAAAAAAATATCACTGTGTGTATGTCCGTGTGTCTGTGAACACGATAACTCCGAAACAAAAATTTATTAAAATACCAAACTTGGTATATAAGCTTAATATCTTCCAAGGATGTAACACGAAGATTTTTAGGAAACATCCCTCAACCACAAAAGATCCTTTACATGCAAAAGTTGTTTAAAATGTTGCTTTTTACAAATGCCTCTAACGATTTTTATTAAAATGCCTAATATTAAAGAAACTTGAAATGTGAAAAACAAAGCGCATATTTTGAATTTTCTGGAAATAGCTGTTCATCCTAAATGAATTTCGCTGAATTTTGCATAAGTGATAAGCACGCAATTTATGTCATATACATTTTTTCCTGGAGTTGACTATTTTAACTTTCTCTACACGTACTATAAACTTAGTGTATAGAGAAGGTATTCCATTCAACCCAAAAATTCAATACCGAGATTTCACCGAAAATACATGTGTTGGGCCCCCTTGAATCCCCCCCAAAAAATTACAATTAGGTCCGCACGTGCGTGTGTGTGTGTGTGTGTGTGTGTGTGTGTGTGCCTGTGGACAGAATAGCTCAAAAACGAAAAGTCCGTTAAAAACCAAATTTGGTATTTAGGTTTTGTATCTTCCAAGGATGAGACGCGAAGATTTTCAAGAAAATCCCCCACCCCCAATCTACCCTTTACATAAAACTTTTTTCGAAATTTTTGATTTTCTAAAAAATGGCTCTAAAGATTTTGATTAAAATATCGTATATTCCAGATATTTACCTGACAAATAAAATGTATAACTTGAATTTTCTGAGAATAGCTTCTAAAGACTACTTTATTCTGGATGAATTTTACGGGATTTTGCATATTTTCTAAACCGTAAGAGATAAATAAAAACTCACTGCACAGAAAATGTAGAACACATTAAAACACACAAGTTATGTCATATACATTTTTTCGTGGAGGTGATCGTTTTTACGGTATTCGTTGTTTCTGGTTTCAGCTTTGAGAAACGTATACTTTTCTCATACATGAATGTCAACTCTTTTCATACAAACAAAGGAACTTCAGTCACATAGTAACCAGCATTTGACTATCAGTTTAACCTATGGCACTTCCTTATTTTGCTTCTGCTTACAATGTAGCAAGTACCTCGATAAGTAGAAAGTAAATAGAAGCATAAGCTTTTTAATAACAATTTGCTACAGAGATGTAGAGAAAGTCATGTGAATGGAACACATAAGATTTTTGAGATATTCTTTGTTATTGCTTTCAGTTTTAAAACACTTGGGAATTTGTTGACTTCTGGTAATTAAAAAAAGAAATAAGAATTTCAATTCCATGGCAACCAGTTTTTAAAAGATTTGACTGTCGCTGTAGTGTGTTCCCTTATTTACCTTCTACTTACAAATAGAGATTTTACCGGAAATACACAATTTAAGATCCCTGTATAAAAGAAAAGCTTTTTTTAGGAAAATATCAGTGTGTATGTGTGTGTGTCCACGTGTCTGTGAACCAATAGCTCAAAAACAAAAAGTCATTCGAAAACCAAAATTGGTATTTGCGCTTAGTAACTTTCAAGGATGCGACAAGAAGGTTCAGAGGAAATTCTCCCGTAGACCAAAACACCAATTAGATGCAAAAGTTTTTGAAAATATTGATTTGTAAAGATTTCTCTAATGATTTTGATTAAAATGCCGAATATTAAGGATATTTACATTACAAATAAAGCGCATATTTTGAATTCTGTTGGAATATCCTGTTTATCCTGAATGAATTTCGATGAATTTTGCAGAACTGATAAACCGTAAGAGATTATTACACAATTTATATCTTATACATTTTTTTGTGGAATTGACCATTTTTTAAAACTTTACGCATTCAGGAATTTGTGAACTTCTGGCATTGCAAAAAAAAAAAAAAAAAAAAAGCGGATTTCAATCCCATGTCAACCAGTTTTTAAAAGACTTGAATGTCGATTTATCCAAGTGTATTTACAAGGAAGCAGGTAATACAAGAAGCATCAGTTTGATTAGCATGAACTAAAGGAATAACAAAAATTTCTTACACAGATGGATTTAGCACAATTTTTTTTTCAAGGTTTGTGAAGACAGAATGCATAAAAGGTAAACATCAGAAGCATTTAAGGCTTGTTTTGAACACGTTCTAGAAACTTGGTCCAGCTAAAGCGAGTAGGGAAACGGAAATTGCCTCTGCCTCACTTGCCTGAAAACAGACATACTTAGCTCCGAGAGCACTGGTAATTTCCCTGGTCTCAAGCACCGCTTCGCGTTTGTTTCTAGCACTTGTGTCCCGCCCCGCTGGCTAATCGATTCCGCCAGACCTCGACTAGGCAGTAAATTACTTGTTTTTCCTGTCATGCTGGACGTTTGCATATTATCGCATACCATTTCAGCTACAAACCCACTTCGGACTTTTGTCGGGTTAAACACAACAAAATCTTTACACTTTTTGTAAAGGTTAGTATTAAGCTATGCATGTTAAAGATATCCGTTATTATATTTTTAATTTCTCTACACGTACTATGTACATAGTGTATAGAGAAGGTATTGTATTGCACCCAAAAGATCGATACAGGGATTTCACCGAAAATACATGATTTCAATCCCCCTAAATCCAAAAATAAAGCATTTTAGAAAAAGGTTCATGTATGAGCGTGTGTGTGTATAGCATATCTCTAAAACGAAATTACCGTTAAAAACCAAACTAAGTATGCAAGTTTGGTACCTTCCACGTATACCACACGAAGATTTAAAAAAAAATCCTTCCACGCCCTTTAAATGTAACTTTTTTTGAAAATTGTGATTTTCTTAAAAATGGCTAACGATTTTGATTAAAAAATCGTATATTAAAGATATTAATCTGACAAATAAAATGAATATCTTGAATTTTCTGGGAATAGCTTATGAAGACTACTTTATTCTGGATGAATTTTACGGAATTTTGTATAACTGGTTAACCGTAAGAGATGGACAAAAGCCAACTTAACAGAAAATGTAGAACTCGCTAAAACACACAATTTGTTATAAACATTTCTTTGGTGCAGTTCACGTTTCTGAGATATTCGTTGTTAATGGAACACATCAGATATTTAGTTTCTTTAGCACGTATATACATGCATTATTAGGTATAAAAGAGTTGTATTCTACCCAAAAATTCAATACCGAGACTTCAGCGGAAAAGCTGAAGTATCATTAAAATGTTTGAGAAAAAGCTCCTTGAGTGTGTAGGTCTGTCAGCTTGTGTGCGCGCGCGCCTGTGCGCAGCATAGCTAAAAAATAATTGTAATAAATTATTCAATTCTATCATTAACAGCGATATATACTAATTGCTTTAGGTTAATCATTTAAAAGAAGTAAGGATATATAGTAAGAGCTGACGCAATATTAACTCTAGATATTCTCAGACTTCTAGCCAGGTAAGTACATGACTTGACACAACGTTTCGAAGATGTACATAATCTTCGTCTTAGGGTAAGCTGATAACTTGCAAATCCAGATTTGTACATTTACGAGGGTTGGTTGATCAGTCCTGGGCCTCACACAGTTGGACGTCAGCATAGTATAGCTTAACTCTAGGCTAGATTGTATCCATAGTTACAGGTCAATAGCTTGTTTAGTTTTTGAATAAAAGCTTTTTAAACAAGACCACTATAGAGTTTTCACGAAAATGGTGGATTTGGAAAATCGAGCAATGATTAAATACTTCCATTTGAAAGGCTTAACGCCTAAAGAAATCAAGGAGAAAATGGACAGTACATTGAAAGACTCTGCCCCTTCATATTCAATGATTAAAAGGTGGGTTGCACAGTTTAAAATGGGACGTACGAGCACTAGTGATGAGCCTCGCTCTGGGCGCCCTGTAGAAGTGACAGCTCCAGAGATCATTGGAAAAATTCACCGTTTAGTACTGGAAGACCGCAGATTGTTTCAGATACCAAAGGCTGTAAACATATCAAAAGAACGTGCAGGTAACATTTTAAGTAATGTTTTGGGCTTTCACAAGGTCTGTGCAAGATGGATGCCGCGTTTGTTGACATCTTATCAAAAGTTGCAAAGAAAAACTGTTTCTGTTAAGAATGTGGAGCTCTACTGTAAAAATCCCAGTGAATTTTGGAGACGGCTTATTAGTATGGATCAAACTTGGATATATCACTACACTCCAGAAAGTAAATCCCAGTCAAAACAGTGCATTGCGCCAGGTAAACCAACTCCAAAATAGGCATAGTCAATTTTGTCAGCTAATAAGGTTATGGCGAACACAGGGAATTATTTTTTACTGATTACTTGCAAAAGGATAAAAGTCTCACTGGTGACTACTGTGCAAGCTTACTGCAACGTTGAGTAATGAGGTGAAAAGAAAAATACCTCATTTGGAAAAAACAAAAAAAAAAAGTCTTGTTTAATCACGACAATGCTCCGGACCATGATTCAATTATTGCAATGGGAAAAATGTGTGAATTAAAGTTGGAATTGCTTGAACATTCACTAAATCTGGCACCCAGTGACTACCACCTTTTCCCAAACCTCAAAAAATTTCTTGAAGGATGAAGATTTCACAGCACGAGGTCATTGATGCGGTAAACAGCTTTGATAAAACATGGTTTAATTAAATTAGAACACCGATATGACAAATGTAATAGCCTTTCTGAAGATTATGTTGAGAAATAAACCAAAGAGTTATTTTTTTAAATGCTGTTTTGATTGAGAGACCCGGGACTTATCAGCCGACCCTCGTACAGTGACTCATTTTCAGAAGTAATGACAAAGTTGAAAGAAGGGGAAGTGACCACCATTGCTGGGTGCTAGTAGCCACAAGCAAACGTTAGTATCCTTGAGGCTGTGTTCCACAGCGAACGTCACTAAAGTTGATGGTATTCAGCGCCTTCCTCATCGTTGCCAAAGATGTGTGGAAAGCTTGGAGGATTATTTTGAAAGTCTTTGGCATTAGGTGTAAGTACGTGTACTTTTTTGTGCATATGTATACGAATAAAACAATGCTAACTACTTCCGCATGTTTCAATGATCAGTACACCTACCAGCATTCTAGTGACTTTCAATCGTATATTCTGAGTTTTGTTTTCTTCAACCATATTGACTAATAAAACATACGAGGGCTGATCTTCAATTAAACGTACTATGTACATGGTATACAGAAATTCCATTCTGAGATTTCACTAGAAATATTTTTGATTTGAGAACCCCTGAAGACAAAGAAAGAATGTTTTGAAAAAATATCCTTGTGTGTATGTCTTTCAAAATCTCTGTCGGCCAGTGTGGTTGGGGGCGACAGTATAGCTTAAGTTAACCATTTGCCAAAGTATCCTTAGTGGTCTGAATTTTAAGATACTTAAATCATTCGCAAAAGGGAATGTATAATTAGCTCTTATTTTGTATTACTCCTAGCCATGGTATGAAAAACAAATTGCAATCACATAGCAACCAGCTTTTAAAAGATTTGACTGTCTGTTTAGTCTAACTTATTCCCTTATTTCCTTTCTACTTACAAGAAACTAAATAATAACAGATAATTTTTATTTCAATTAGCCGTTTAGTAAACGGAGCATATGAAATTGGATACTCTTTGTTTGCTAGAAGTAACCAAATGACAGAGAAGAGAGATATCTCCCGTTTGAGAAAAGCTTAAGTATCTTCAAACCGAAATCAATAACTTGGAATATCTCGAAAACGGATATCTCTACAAAAATGTATACGGTATTAACTGGTTAATTTAATGAGATGTGCATTTTCTTTGTGGCAATGTTTTGTGTATCTCTTACGGTTTACCAGTTATACCAACAAAAGTTATACAAAAGTCCCTGTCGGCACACATTGATGAAATAAACAGTGCCATAAGTCACTAACAAAAATTCCGTTCTTTTAGTATTTGACCATCTCATATAACATTAACGTTGCTGGTGCCACCGCCACTGATAAAACGTGACGTCATAGACAGAGATGTTTTGTCTGCCGCTACTAAACATGTGGGTGTCCGCTGCTCTTCCGCTGTAGGTTGGGCACCACTGCTAATGAAAATCCTAGAGCCAAACATTGTCAAAAAGTTGACTATCGCCTTAGCTGAGTGTATTTCCTCGGTTCCCGTCTGCTTATTAAAAAGACCATTCCGCTAATGTTTATTTCCATTAGCATGGAGTAGAAGAAAGAAGAATATTTTGTAAAAAGTTTGTAGAAAAGTTATAGAAATTCTTATGAATGCAACACGCCACAATTTTAGTTGTGCTCACCACAGACACTACCTACCCACCTACTCACCTACGTACCTACCTACATACATACACACATACATACATATATACATAGCAACATAACAGTACAATACAGTACAGTACAATACAATAAACAGGGTGTTTCAAACGAAGATGTGGACCTTGTTGGTCATTCCGTATGTAATACGTGAATATAATTTTCAGCTCTAAATTTGGCACATACGAAAACTGCCATAAAATCACCATGGATTAGGCAGTCGTACATAACCAAATGGCACGTGCCTGGCCCACTCCAAGCGTTTGATAGCGAAGGTTCCAGTCGCGTGGTGTAGGCGTGGTTTGATAGACACGCCGGCGCGGCACAGGTCACCTCAGTAATGGAAAACGTAGCATGTGGGTTTTGTTATGTGTTTCGTATAACACGTTCTGAGGTTGATTACGTGGCGTATGACAACCGTTGTTCCTTCGCTGCCTAATCCCAAATGTGTGCGATTTTTAAACACACCTAAAACTTTGAATAGAAGAGTTTGAAAGTTGAAAGGTTTCGGACAAGTGAAAGTGTAAACTAATCGACTGCTATCTCCATTTGGTGTCGTTTTGAAACGGCCTGTATACATACATACCATTCCACCCCCCCTGTCGCCCTCTGTGGTGTAAGGGTTACCATGGTGACTAGGTCGCGGGTTCAAACCCGGCGGAGGACGATGGAAAAATCCTTAGCATGGCTTCCTTAGGAAGGTAAATATAGACGTTGGTCCCGTGTCGTAGATTTACGGCACGTAAAAGAACCTCAAGCCTGATAGAGAGGCCTCTGAGCAAACTGAAGCGGTCTTTCTCGCCCAATATAGAATGTGACGCTGAGAACCACAGCAGTTAAAGAGTGTCTATAAATAACACGCCATTTTAATCCCCCCCCCCAATACCCTTTTTGGATTCAATGACTTTCTAGTGAAGTGTTGGTAACGAATTTTCAGATGAAATGCAACGGTCTTTCTATTGTTTACATTGTAAGGCTAACAGAAGCAAAATCGTAATATTTATTATTCAGGAAAATAATATGAACGTGCATTCGTTCCTGTATAATTCCTATTTTCGGTAAAATAATATAAAGCTGGAATATAGCGCGAGCATGCGGGAGTTAATGTTGGGATATAAGAGGCACACTCAGGCTTTATAAGGTAGCTTCTAAATTAAATCCATAACAGGAAGTCTTTGCGCAGAACCCCGAGAGAAGAAGATAAAGGGAGCTAAACAAACATCCAATATTTTAACCTCCTGCTGAGGAATGAACCTTTCAAGGGAATAGGTTCAAAAAGGAAATTGTTTTCTTTGTATCCCAGTGAGGCATATCATCTTAAATTAAATTCCTTCTTCATAATCATTTAGTAATTGATGTCACCCAAATGCAACTTTGGAACTCTCGGCGCTCAACCTTTTCAAAAGAAAATATTTGGAAGAGACTTAAAGCTGAAGAACACTTTTGTTTACGCTTTATCACATAGAGTATCGATTTTTATTGGTTTTTTTTTATTATCTCCAGCCACAATTTCTGGAAAAAGGTCCGCGTGTGTTTTTGTATCCGTGAACACGATAACTCAAACAGAAAAGTCGGTAAAATACTAAAGTTGGTATTTAGGTTTAGTATTTTCCATGAATGCAACACGAAGATTGTGATAAAAATCCCCCCCCCCCAAAACAAATTACCGCTTACATGGAACATTTTTCGAAAATTTTGATGGTTATCACGATTTTGATTAAAATATCGTTTATTAAAGATATTTACCTAAAAATAAAATGTGTATCTTGAATTTTTCGGGAATAGCCACTGAAGACTACTTTACTCTGGATGAATTTTACAGAATGTTTGCATAACTGCTAAACCGTAAGAGACAGACAAAAACTTACCACCCAAAAATGTAGAGCACATTAAAACACACAATTTACGTTCTATACATATTTTTTGTGGAGTTGATCGTTTTTGGTTTCAGCCTTGAAAAGCTTATACTTTTCTCATACAGGAACTTTCAAATCCTGTCCATACAAACAAAGGAACTTCAGTCACATAGCAACCAGCAGCCATAGTGTATAGAGAAGGTATTACATTGACCCAAAATGCCATACCGAGATTTCAAGGAAATAGATGTTTTAAGGTCCCCTAAACCTCAAAGCTTTTTTAAAAAAGTTCCGTGTGCGTCCAAGTGTCAGTGTGCCCGTGTGCCTGTGAACACGTAACTCACAAACGAAATGTTGATAAAATACCAAACTTTGTATTTAGGTTTACTATCTTCCAAGGATGCGACACGGAGATTTTCAAGAAAATTCCCCCTTTACATGGGCAAATTTTCGAAAATGTTTATTTTCTCAAAATTGGCTCTAAAATTTTAATTAAAGCACGTATATTAAAGACATTTATATGACAAATAAAATTTCTATCTTGAATTTTCTGGGAATAGCCTATGTAAATCTCTTTATTCTGAATGAGTTTTACTGAATTTTACATGACTGATAAACCGTAAGAGATAGACAAAAACTTACAGCTCAAAAATGTAGACCACCTTAAAACACACTATTTATTATATACTTACGTTTTTTTTTTCGTGGAATTGACCATTATTGAGTTATTCCTAGTTATTTAATTAAAATTGCTTAAATTTTTTCACAGGGTGAGTTTTAAACTCCTGGCTCTGCATAGAAACGGATTTCATCCACATGGCAACCAGCTTTTAAAACACTTGACTATCTAGTGTATTCCATTATTTTCTTTCTACTCACAAGGAAGCAAGTAATAAGACAACTCCTGCTAATGATTTTCATAAGTAGACAAAAGAATGTGCTTTTTAACAATAAGGGATATAGCAAAGTCGTGCGAATGGGACACGTCAAACATTTTAGATTACTTTACGCAGTCAATGTGAATGAAGCAAGACTTTCTCGGAAAGCTAATAACGTCAAGAGTTAATTACATAGATTATTATTATTACTATTATTATTGTTATTTTACTTCCTCTACAGGTACTATGTACATAGTGTATAGAGAAGGTATTGTAATGCACCCAAAAATTTGATACTGAGATTTCAGCGGAAATACATGTTATAAGACCCCTGAATCTAAAAAAAAAGCATTTTTAGAAAAATGTCCGTGTGTGTATGGCAGTTTGTGTTTGCATATATATGTGCCTGTGGACAGCATAGCTCAAAAACGAAAGACCGTTAAATACCAAACTTGGTATTTAAGTTATGAGTTGTCCAAGGACGCAGCACGAAGATTTTCAAGAAAATCCCCCCATCCCCAACTATTCTTTACATGGAAAAATTTCGAAAATTTTAATTTTCTCAAAAATGGCTCTAATGATCTTGATTAAAATCTCTTATATTTAAGATACTTACAGGACAAATAAAATGTACCTCTTAAAATTTCTGGAAATAACCTCTTAAGACATGTTTATTCTGGATGAATTTTGCGGATTTTGCATAACTGTTAAACGGTATGAGATACGCAAAACTTACTTAACACCGTTTTTTGTTATCAGTTTCAGCTTTAAAATACTTACACTTTTCTCATACAGGAATTTGTCAACTCGTGTCCATACAAACAAAGGAACTTCAGTCATATAGCAACCAGCTTTTAAAATACTTTACAATCGCTTTAGCCTGTGGTATACCCTTATTTCCCTTCTACTTACAAGGAAGTAGGTACTAAGACCATTTCTGCTATTTTTTTTCGATTTGCATTAATTAAATGGAAGAATAACTTTTTAGCAATATTTTATTGTATAGATGTACAGAAAGTCATGTGAATGGAACACATCAGAAAATTATTATTATTATTATTATTATTATTATTATTATTATTATTATCGTAAGGCTACACGAAATATTATGTGTATCTGAAGTTTCTCTTAGAAATGATTATTCTTCGAAGTCAAGGTATATATATTATTTTGAAGGATTTATAGCTTAGCACCTGCAAGAATCAAATTTCTTCAAAAGCATCACGACGTCTTATTCTTTGTTATTAATGCAAGATTTATTGCTCTAAATGCTGAAAATGGCGTTTAAAGACTTAGAGTTATATAGAAATTGTGGAATAATAACAATATATTCTTTCCTTCAGGACAGGCTTAACTTGCAAACTTGCCTAATGGTAACCTTTGTTGCATATCTGATAAGAGCCTGGTTCATAATTTGTAGTTAACTTTATCAAGCTTCAGTATTTTTAGGTTAGAATAATAAACTTTGGTGACAAACAGGTGGCTCCAAAGGAAGAGTGGACAAAGGAAATTATAAGTGTAACTATTATTGTTATTATTATTGTTATTATTATTATTATTATTATTATTATTATTATTATACTTCGTAATTAGCTCCTGCAGGTATCAGCTTTCCCTGAAAGTCTTACTTCATTCACATTAATGAGCTAGGTAATCTCAAAACGAGCATCTCAAGAGCAATAATCTCAAGTACTTAAAATGCCGCAGCGTCCAACACTGAACCTGCCGCAAGCTATTGTTACGTGTGCGGACATAATCTGGCATTGGGTGAAGCCCATTGTAATGCCGGGTTATTGTGTTGTGCTCTTGAACTCCTGTAATGATATTGCTCTGGTCCATGACAAGATTTCCACGGAATATACAACTTGCATCCCATCTTAGAACAGCAGTTTCTACATACAGATCATCAGACGGCAAAACAGATTTGAAACAGAAAAATCTGATGTGTTCCATTCACATGACTTTCTCTATATCTCTGCAGCAAATTATTGTTAAAAGCTTATACTTCTAATTACTTCATGCTAATCAGAAAAAGATAGAGCAGAAATAGTCTTATTACTTCCTTCCTTGTAAGTAGAAGCGAAATAAGGGAGTACTACAGGTTAAAGTGATAGTCAAAAGCTGGTTGCTATATGATTGAAGTTCCTTTGTATGGACAGGAGTTGACAAATTCCCGTATGAGAAAAGTATAAGTTTTTCAAAGCAGAAACTAAAAGCAGGGAATGTCTCAAAAACGATGAACTCCACGAAAAAATGTATATAATATAAATTGTGTTTTAACGTTCTCTACATTTTTTTTTTTTTGTTTTAAGTTTTTGTCCATCTCTTACGATTTATCAGTTATTCAACATTCCGTAAATTTCATCCAGAATACTCTTCAGAGGCTATTCCCAGAAAATTCAAAACATACATTTTGTTTGTGAGGTAAATAATTTTAATATATGATAGTTTAATCAAAATCGTTATAGCCATTTTTTTAGAAAATCAAAATTTTCGATAAATGTTTCATGTAAAGGGTAGTTGGGGGTGAGAAGATTTTTCTCAAAATCTTCGTGTCGCATCCCTGGAAGATACTAAACTTAAATACCAAGTTTAGTATATTACCGACTTTTCGTTTTTGAGTTATCTTGTTCATAGACGCACAGACACATGGACACACACACACACATACATACACGGACCTTCATTGTAAATGCCTTTTTGTTTTTATTGATACAGGGGACCCCAAAACATATATTTCCGGTGAGATTTCGATATCGAATTTTTGGGTGGAGTGCAATAGCTTCTCTATACACTATGTACATAATACGTATAGATAAAGTCAAAATTGCTTCATACTCACTTCTTATATTGGCAGGCACGGAAGACATGGATGGGCTAGGTAAATTTATGCTTAAGGTAAGACAGCTGAGATTTGAGAGGGCTGCCAATAGAGAAGAGGGGAGGGGGGGATGAGAACAACTAAACAAAAGTGACTATAATGCCTTACACACATATATTTTATGTCATACTTATGTCATTGTTGTGTATATATTATGTGTATATATTTATTTTAAGTGTGTTTATCTATTATAAGAGGGTGCATTTATGCTTCTGAATAAGGTGTACTCTGTGTTGTAAATTTTAGCTGCTGTTTTTGAATATCTTTATATTTTTATTTTCGTGTTTATTCTTTTAATTTTTTGTTGTTTTAATATTACTTCTTTTTGTGTATTACCCGGAGAAAACCGGCGCAAACGCCACAAATCACACATGCGGGCACATGGGATCGAACCCGGGCCGCTTAGATGAGAAGCGAGCGGTCTAACCAGTCACCCATAAATATATATTGAATATATTTATAAAAATGATATTTTTAATTTTACAATGAACATGTAATGTTTTATCATGGAGCTATAGTCCTGATTCGTTTCGTAATCGGTTTACCCTCCCCACATTTGTAGGACTAAGACCCCCTGGGACTTACATCCCAAAGTCGAGAGGTCAGAATTCTATGGCACGAGAACCTGTTCCGAAGAGTCGACCCGTAGCCAGGCATGAACATGAGGAAATCGGATGATATGAAAAGTAATGATGGAGCAATTGGTGGAATGAGTGGCGGCGGAAACCGGAGGAGCCGGAGAAAATCTGCCCAGACGTCGCTTTATAATTTTGATATATGGCCAATATCTCAATATTATTATGTAATATTACGTGTATATGTCTTATATACAGCTGGTTTACGACGCCTTACCTTAACACCTAAATTAGCCCAAGTTTCTGATAAAAGCATGAGTACCGTATTATGGCAACATAAGAATGACGCACACTAAGAGTTGAATGCAATAATCAAATTTGAAAGTTAACAGATGTGGCGGTTTTACTTGTGGCTTTGAAAACGAGGAAGAAGTTGAGTACCTTTGGAAAGGTGTGAGTATCTCTGGGCTGATTTTGGTGCTGGTAGCAACCTTAATGAAACGCACACTAGCACTTGTTTGTTTCTGTTCCTGAGTGTCCTTTATTGTCCCGCACTTGATACTTCACACGTCCCCCTGGCCGTCCAAGTTCCAAGAATTTGTTTCAGGGGCCGAGCCTCGCCAAAACCGTTCACAAATAAAGTTAACTATTTCACCTTTCCCGTCACACTAATCTCCCTCTTAAGTTCCTTCCCACGTGTATCAAATTTCCTCACATCGCGGATTTGTAAATTGTGGTTACGCGACGCGGATTCAGCACAAGGAGTGTGATGTTCAAGTGAAAATGAGAACACCGTATTTTTCGGAGCTCTGGTGGCTGGAAAGGAGCCTATTCATATTTTGTCGCGTTTTCATTGACGCCACGCTATGTTCTTACGGCTATTAACATTTTAACACGTCTAATTACACATTCTGTGTTTGGTGGAGCGTGAACTTTGCCTGTGTATTTTCCACTTTCTGTCTGCAGCTCTGAGCTTCTAGACTTTGAAATACCAGTCTCCATTGTACGTTAATGACCCTCCTCGCCTCTTGCGCTGGACTCATGAGCTTTCATACGTTTAAGTTATTTTATTTAAGCTGTCCGTTTCTCTTTTAAGCGTTCTAGCTTTATTTAAGTAGTTTTAGTTCAGTTTTTATTATTGATTGCATTCTATTTGTTATTTTATTTAGGAGGGCCTTTTTTCAAACTCCGATATGCAATAAATAAAAGAGAATTTCATTGAAAATAATTACTTTATTACTAAAAGTGTTGTACACTTATGGTTACTTTTCAATATAATCACCGAAAATATGGAGCTTCAAACAATGTTGCCGCCAATTATGCAGCTCGGAACCACTATCAATTATGTTGAAAATTAACCACAAGTGTACAAAACTTTTAGTAATAAAATAATTGTTTTCTAAGAACTTGTCTTTCATTTATAGCTTATCGGAAGTTGAAAAAAGGCCCTGGTATTTCCTTAAATTTCCTCTGTTTATTTATGTTATTTTTCCTTCTTATTTATTTAATTTCTTATATTTGTTTCTTTTCTGTTTATGCTTTATTATTAAGTTACTCATATTTATCAGCAGGGTTTTGTCACTTCACAGAACAAAAAGATTGTGTCCAGAAACGACTTCTGTAAATGCAAGGAAACAGCATTCGGCTTTATGGGATTATTTTATGGGTGTAGTTGCCTGGCGTAAATGATTTTCAGTAGAATCATCCTTGTACGAACCACGATATGCATGGAATTGGAAAAAGAAATCTCATAGTTCCACGTCTGAGCAAGATTGGCAACACTGGTTCTGGGGGAAGCTTATTCCCGTTCGGGTGATTGCCCACAGCGTCCATTTTGTCTGGTATTGGTAGCGAATGCTACTCGGCCGAAATCCTGCCCGAAATGCAAATTCAAATCGAAGCATGATAATGGAAAATGGTTCTTTGTTTCTTTTTTCGCGGATTACATGCCGGATGGAAAATGCTGAAGTGTTTCGTTTCATTCCATGATTTCAATCTTTATTCGATTCAGCACAGGCAGCCACCTCCACAATGGGGATCTTTAATCCCTCGCTATGAAACAAGTCTGCTCTTAAAGCGGGAATGAAAATTGTTTCAAACCCGGGCCTGTTTCTCGCTTCAGATATTCTTTTCCCTCTTCAATATTGCGCGGGTGATCATATTTAATTTCCTAAATGAACTACGCTGCCACAATTTTAAAATCCAGCTCACATTTCGACTTCAGCGATTTTTAGTAAATACCAGAGTTATTCTTCAAAATTCCGAGATATTCTCTGCTATTGGTTTCAAATTTAAAATATTTATATTATGTGAGGAACAAGCAAATATCTTAAGCATTTTAAAGGAAGGTAAAATCGATACATTAATAAAGAGTATCTAAAAAATCTAAAGTGTTCTATTCACATGACTTTCTCTACATGGCTGTAGCAAATTATTGCTAAATAGCATATTCTTCTATCGACCTTATGATAATCGAGACAAACATCAACAGAAATTGTCTTAATTGCTTGCTCCCTTGTAAGTAGAAGGAAAATAATGGAATACACTAGGTTATAGTAATAGTCAAGTCTTTAAAAGCTGGTTGCCATGTGGTTGAAATCCATTTCTATGCAGGGCCAGGAGTTTACAACTTTCCCTTTGAGAAAACCTTAAGTATTTTAAAAAGAGTTTCATTTATCTTTTAATCACCCCAATAAAATACATTTTACAATAATTTAAATTATTGTGAAAACAGATAACAAGGACTATCTCAGAAATGGTCAATTCCCCCCCCCAAAAAAAACCTATATGACAAATTGTGTTTTTTCACATGATTAATATTTTTTGTGTATCTCTTACGGTTTACTAGTTCCGCAAAAGTCAGCAAAATTCATTCAGTGATCTTCAGGGGCTGTACTCAGAAATTTCAAGATACCTATATGTTTTATTTGTCATATAAGTATCTTAATATACGGTATTTTAATCAAAATCTTTACAGCCATTTTTGAGAAAATCAAACTTTTCGAAACTTTTTTCTATGTTATGCGCAGTTTGGGGTTGAGGGATTTTTCTGAAAATTTTCATGTGGCTTCAGTGGAATATACTAAACTTAAATACCAAGTTTGTTATTTTACCGACTTTTCGTTCTTGAGTGATCGTGTTCACAGACACACGGAAAAACGGACAAACACACGGATCTTTGTCTAAAAATGCTTTTTTTGCATTGAGAGGACTTAAAACGTGTATTTCCGGTGAAATCTCGGTATTGAATTTTGGGTGGAGTACAATACCTTCGCTATACACTGTACATGGTATGTGCAGAGAAAGTAAAAATGGTTTATGAATAAGTGATTTTAACAAGTTGTCCATCTACATTTCTGGTTCGCTTCGCTTAACGTTTATCGTTTCTTAAAGCGTATACCAAATTCCTTCCAAATGAAGGATGTTTCAGGCTAACCTCTAGACATTCAGTTGCTGTATACATTCGCTTTACTATACGATATTTACATCACAATCTTTGCTGTCATTTTTGAAAAAAGATCGAAAATCTTGAGATACAATTGTTCACATCATAATATGATTGGTAAGAAGTTGGATGTGTTCCATTCACATGACTTTCTCTGCATCTCCGCAACAAATTATTGTTAAAAAGTTCTCATTTACTTCATGATAATCGAGAAACAATTAGCAGAAGTAGTCTTATTACTTGCTTCCTGGTAAGTAGAAGCGAAATAAGGGAGTACCATACGTGAAAGTGACAGTCAAAAGCTGGTTCCTTTGTATGTATGGGCAGGATTTGACAAATTCCCGCATGATAAAAGTATGCTTTTCAAAGCTGAAACCAAAACCAAGAAATATGGAAAAGGCGATCAACGCTACGAAAAAAATGTGTATAACATAAAGTGGTGTTTTAACGTGTTATACATTTTCTGTATAGTATGTTTTTGTACATTTCTTACAGTTTAGCAGTTATGCAAAATTCCGTAATATTGATCCTGAATGAAGTAGTCTTCAGAGGCTACTCCCAAAAAATGCAAGATATACATTTTAATTGTCAGGTAAATATATTTAATTAAATATTTTAATCCAAATTGTTAGTGCCATTTTTAAGAAAATCAAAGTTTCCCAAAAAAGTTCCATGTGAAGGGTAGTTGGATTTGGAGTGATTTTCTTGAAAATCTTTGTGTCGCATCCTTGGAAGATACCAAACTTAAATACCAAGTTTGGTATTCAACGCTCTTTTCGTTTTTGAGCTATGCTGTGCATAAACACTCAGACACACACGGACGTTTTTCTGAAAATGTTTTTTTTGAATTCATGTATTTCTGGTAAATCTCGGTATCGAATTTTTGGGTGGAATGCAATAATGCTGAGATAATGGGGTAAAGTTTAACATTGGCAAGATAGATCACTCCGACTCCCCTTAAACTAGAGAGAGGAACGCTAACGCTACTCTATCGAGGCGGGCTTACGATAGCAACTTTATTCCTATATGTAGCGAAAAGCTGAAGATCCAAACGGCACCATTGATTTAACTTGATACGAATAATTCCAGGACCAACCGGAACAACGCTATCGAGAGCAAGATCGACCTCTCGAAACACTTGAAGCCGCAGAGCCCTTCTCAGAGAAAGGGATATCTTCCTGCAGTGAACACAGAGCCTATTGTCAGTAACAAAAGATCTGTTGCTCTCAATGCCCAGCAGCTGTTCTAACTCGACCATGAAAATGCACCAGTTTACCATCCTTATTCCCTTTTTACTTTCTATACACGCACTATGTACGTACATAGTGTGTAGAGAAAGTATTGCATTCCACTCCAAAATTCAATCCCAAAATTTCGCTGTATATACACGTTTTAGAGTCCCCTGTATTCCCAAAATAATATTCACAAAAAAAGGTCCGTGTGTGTCATTGAGCACGATAACTCAAAAACGAAAAGTCGGTAAAATACCAAACTTGGTATTTAAGATTGCTATCTTCCAGGGATGCAACACGAAGCTTTTCAGAAAAATCCCCACACCCCAAATTACCCTTTACATGGGAAAAGTTTCGAAAAAGTTTATTTGCTCAAAAATGGCTTCAACAAATTTGATTAAAGCCTCTTATATTTAAGATATTTATGTGACAAAGTAAATGTATAGATTCAATGTTCTTGGAATGACCTATGACAACATGTTTGTTTAATCTGCATCAATTTTCCATAGCTGTTAAACTGTAAGAGATAGACAAAAACCTACCACACACAAAATCTAGGTCACGATGAAACACGCAATTTATGGTATACCTTTTTCGTGGAGCTGCTCGTTTTTGAGATATTACTTATTATTGGTTTCAACTTTAAAAACTTATTTTTCTCACACAGGTATTTGTTAACTCCTGTCCATACAAACAAAGGAGCTTCAGTCACATAGCAACCAGCTTTTGACTATCATTTTAACCTATGGTACTCCCTTATTTCGCTTCTACTTACAAGTAAGCAAGTAATAAGATTATTTCTGCTAATTTTTTTCTCGATTAGCATGAAGTAAATAGAAGAATAAGCTTTTTAACAATAATTAGCTGCAAAGGTGTAGGGAAAACTATGTGAATAGAACAAATTATATTTTAAAGTAAATATATTATGAGCTGAATAAAATTATAAATAAACATTGAAGTGAATTAATTAAAAGTACAATTGTGGAACTGACAGTTAATAATAGTGAAGGTTGGCTGACTGGAGCTTTGTTACCAATAACTAAGACAGGAGATTAAAAAAACGAACTTCAGGTGAGATAATATTTCAAAGAAATGAACATCAGTTGTAATAAAATGTTTTAACATATCTGATGTCTTCCATTCACATAACTTTTTCTACATCTTTGCAAGAAATTGTTGTTAAAAAGCTAATGCTTCTATCTACTTCATGCTAATCGAGAAAAAATTAGCAGAAATTGTCTTATTACTTGCTTCCTTGTAAGTAGAAGAGAAATAAGAGAGTACCATAGGTTAAAGTGATAGTCAAAAGCTGGTTGCTATGTAACTGAAGTTCCTTGTATGGACATGAGTTGACAAATTCCTGTATGAAAAAAAGTATAAGTTTTTGAAAGCTGAAATATAAATCAAGGAGTATTTCAAAAATGACCAATACCACGAAATAATTTTATATAACATAAATTGTATGTTTTAATGTGCTCTTCATTTTTTGTGATATTTTTTGTGCATCTCTTACGGTTTAGCAGTTACGCAAAATTTCGTAAAAGTCATCCAGAATAAAGTAGTCCTCAGAGGCTATTTCCAGAAAATTCACGATATACATATTGTCAGGCAAATATCTTATATATAGGATATTTTAATCAAAATCGTTAGAGCCATTTTTAAGAAAATCAAAATTTTCGA